>CP125974.1:151892749-154292749 GCA_030063025.1 Avena longiglumis
TGTGCTGTCCGTGTGTTCACTGTCAGAACAAGAAAGACTACTCAAATACCAGAACCATTCACGCCCACCTGCTTCGATCCGGTTTCATGCCCAGCTATAATTGTTGGACCAAGCATGGAGAAAAAGGAGTTGTGATGGAAGACAACGAAGAAGAAGAGGATGATGACAACTATCATAATATGTATCATGAATATGATGATACTGCAACAAGGTGTTGGAATTATGCCCTAGATGCAATAATAAAGATGTTATTATTATAATTCTTGTTCATGATAAAGTTTATATTCCATGCTAGAATTGTATTAAGCGGAAACTTTAATACTTGTGTGGTTTGTGAACAACACCGTGTCCCTAGTACGCCTCTATGGACTAGCTCATTGATCAATGATGGTTAAGGTTTCCTAACCATAGACATGAGTTGTCAATTGATAATGAGATCATATCATTGGGAGAATGATATGGTGGATAGACCCAAACAAAGCAGAGCAATTAGATCGTTTCATCATGTTCATCTTTGCGAAGCTTTTCCTATGTCAAATATTGTATTCCTTAGACCATGAGATAATACAACTCCCTGGTATCGGAAGAAAGATTTGAGGTCATCAAACGTCATCCTATGAGAGGGTGATCATAAAGGTGTCTCTCAGGTGATCGGAAAGTATGTGTTGGGTTGTATGTATCGAGATGGAATTTGTCCCTCCCAAGTCGGAGAGATATACTTCGGGCCCACTCGTGTCGATATCAACACCGCTTGCAAGCATGTGGTTAAGGAGTTAATCACAAAGTGATATCGGATTACGGAGCAGTAAAGTACTTCTTGTGAACGAGATTGAACTAGGTATGACGATACCGACGATCGAATCTCGAGCAAGTAAAATATCGCGAGACGAAGGAATATATATATGGGATTGATTGAATCCGGCATCGTGGTTCATCCGATATGATCATCAATGAATGTGTGAGTCAATATGGGTGCCTGGACCCATTGTTGATTATTGATAGAAGATCATGCGCATATTCTTGAACTCAGAGGTCACACACTTAACGTGTCTTGGCTAGGATAGATTGGATAATTGGTTTATGAATTTTGTTTGGAGTCTCGGATGGGATCCGGGATATCACGAGAGAGGTTCCGGAATGGTCCGGAGAATAAGATTCATATAAAGCGGTGCAGTTTTGGAGTTGAATTGTTCCGGGTTAATCGGTATTGCGGAAGCTTCTAGAACCTTCCGGAAGGGGACCAACGTGGACCCACCTTCCGGGAGGGGGCATGGGCCTATGAGGGAGTGTCCTGGCCGCATTGGGCCAGGGGCACAAGGCCCCATAGGGCCCAGCCGATCCTGGATAAGTTTAAACTCGTTTAAACTAGAGATAGGATTTCTAGATAAGGGAGAGTTTAAATCGTTTAAACTAGAGATAGGATTTCTAGATAAGGGAGAGTTTAAATCGTTTAAACTAGAGATAGGATTTCTAGATAAGGGAAAGTTTAAATTGTTTAAACTAGAGATAGGCTTGGAGGAGGGGCAAGGGCTGGCCGCCCCCCCTCCTCTATATATAGAGGGGTGGTGCTCCCCCTCCCTCCTACTACTCCACACCTTCCTCCAAACCCTAGCCGCCTTGCTAGCTTTCCTCTCTCCCTCCCGACTGTTTGTAGGCGAAGCCCTACTACAGAAATTCTCCACCATATACACCACGCCGTCGTGTTGTAGATCCAATCTATCTCTCCACCATACTCGCTGGTCCGAGGAAGGAGGAGACGTCGAGGTGCTGCACGTGTGCATCTCACGGAGGCACCGCCACTTGTGGTGCTAGATCGGATCGGATCGCGAGGAGGAGAAGCGAGTACGACTACATCACCCACGTTCCGACGAACGTTCCGCTGTGCGAATCTTCAAGGGTACGAAGATCTAATCCAATCTCTCTCGTTGTTTGCATCTCCTAGATTAGATCTTGGCTTTCCCTCTGTTCGCTCCGTAGAAAATTTTGATTTACTATGCCGCGAAACCCTTTAGTGGTATCAGAGCTAGATCTATGCGTAGATGTGTTTCACGAGTAGAACACAACATGGTTGTTGCAGGCGTTGATGTTTTCTGTTGCAAGCCTCTTGTTTGTGTTCTTCTTATGACGCGGGATAGTGAGATTGAAGCGGTCCAGGCCAACCTTACGGCGTCGTTGCGAGACCGGCTCCGCACTTGACGTGTGGCTTGTACCACACATGCGGCTGGTGGATGTCAGTTTCTCTCACTATAGTTGTCATGGGATTAACACCGGAGTTTGGCAACCATAATATCACCGTTGTGGCTTTCCGTAGGTAAGAATCGTTCTTAGCATCTACTCCCATAAGCCACGGAAAACATGCAACAACAAAGTAGAGGCGTCTAACTTGTTTTTGCAGGGAGTGTTTTCTGTGATGTGGTATGGCCCAAGATGTGATGTGTATATTGTATGCGATGATCATGTTTTTTCACGACTTGCATGTCGATGAGTACACAACCGGCAGGAGCCATATGGTTGTCTTTATAATTGTGTATGACCTGCGAGTCAACTTCTTATACGCCATGTAATAGCTTTACTTTATCGCTAAGTAGTTAGCAATAGTTGTAGTTGCTATTCGTGGTGGAGGCAATCATGGTGGAGTGATGGAGATCATGCCGGAACGCACAAGATGGAGATCATTGCGCGAAGATTAGCTATACCATGTCACATAAAGTTATATGCATGTGATGTTTATCCCTTTATGTATCTTATTATGCTTAGATCGTGACGGTAGCATTATAAGATGATTCCTCACTTAAAGATCAAGATAAAAACTGTGTTCTCCCCAAGTATGCACCGTTGCGAAAGTTAAAGTTCGTGTCCAAGCATCACGTGATGATCGGGTGCTATAGACTCTCGCTCACATACAACGGTGCAAGCCAGTTTTCACACGCGGAAATACTTGGGTCTAGCTTGACGAGCCTAGCATGTACAGACATGGCCTCGGAACACAAGAACCGAAAGGTTAAGCATGAGTCATATGAATGATATGATCGACACTTTGTTGTCCACCATTGAAACCACATCTCTTCTCGTGATGATCGGATTAGGTGTGGTGAATTTGGATCGTGTTCACTAAACAACTTGAGGGATGTTGAATTTAGTGGGAGTTCATCTAGTAATTTGATTAAGTTGAACTATTTATCATGAACATAGTCTAAATTGTACTTGCAAATACTGTAGATCACATGGCCAAATCCAACTTCAACTTCAACGTTTTTGCTGAGAAGGAAAAGCTTAGAAACAATGGGTCTAACTTCACCAATTGGTTCCGCAATCTAAGAATCATTCTGTCTGGCGGACAAAAGGACTATGTCCTTGGTAAAGCGTTAGGTGACCCCCCTGCTGCAACTGCGTCGGCTGATGAGAAAGCTATCTATCAGTCGCGCAAAGATGATTATGGTGTGATTAAGAGCACCATGTTGTTTGCTATGGAACCGGAGCTTCAAAATCGTTTTGAAACCTATCCTGGGCCCTTTGAGATTCTCGAGGAGCTGAAAACCATGTTTCAGACTCAAGCCCGTTCTGAGAGATATGAGATCTCTGAGAAGTTCTTTAACTGCAAGATGGAGGAAGGGAGTTCCGTTAGTGAGCACGCCATAAAGATGTCGGGCTACACTCAACGCCTTGAGCAACTGGAATGCACGATTCCAGAGGAGCTCAAGATTGACAGGGTTCTGCAATCACTCCCTCCCAGCTACAAAAGTTTTGTAGTGACTCATAATCAGATTGGTTCCACTGATACGATCACCGAGCTCTTCGCAAAGTGTCAAGGCTGCGGAAGTGGACATCAAGAAGGATAATCATGTGTTGATGGTCAACAAGCCCTCCTTTAAGAAAGGTAAGGAGCAAAGAAGCCCTTCAAGAAGGGCGGCAAGCGCAATGCCCTCGCCGAGAAGAAGCTCAGTCTGGTCCTAAGCCGGACAATCGAGTGCTTCTATTGCAGGGACAGGGTCCTTGGAAGCAAACTGTCCAAGTACTTAGCGGACAAGAAGGCTGTCACCATCAAAGGTATATTTGATATACATGTTATTGATGTTTTCCTTACTAGCCCTCGTTGTAGTGCACGGGTATTTGATACGGTTGGTTGCTAATATTTGTAACTCGAAGCAGGAGCTACGGAATAGACGGCGGCTTGCGAGGATGAGGTGACGATCTTGGCGTTGGCAACGGATCAAGAGTTGATGTGATGGCCGTCGACGCTCTCCTTAGTTTTACCTTGGGATTAGTTTTAAACCTTAATAAGTGTTATTATGTGCTGCGTTGAGCATGAACATTATTTCGGATCGTGTTTATTGCAAGACGGTTATTCATTTAAATCGGAGAATAATGGTTGTTCTATTTATATGAGTAACATCTTTTATGGTCATGCACCTCTTGTGAATGGTTTATTTCTTCTAAATCTCGAAAGGGATGAAACACACATCCATAACATTGAGGCTAAGAGATGCAAAGTAGATAGTGATAATACTACTTATTTGTGGCAATCGTCGTCTAGGTCATATTGGTGTAAAGCGCATGAAGAAACTCCATTCTGATGGACTTTTGGAGTCTCTTGATTTTGAATCATTTGACACATGCGAACCATGCCTCATGGGCAAGATGATCAAAACCCCGTTCTCCGGTATGATCGAGCGAGCAACGGACTTGTTGGAAATCATACATACCGATGTATGCGGACCGATGAGTGTTTCGACGCGTGGTGGATATCGCTATTTCCTCACCTTTACCGATGACTTAAGTAGATATGGGTATATCTATTTAATGAAACATAAATCTGAAACATTTGAAAAGTTCAAGGAATTTCAGAATGAAGTGGAGAACCATCGTAACAGAAAGATTAAGTTTCTACGATCCGATCGTGGGGGCGAATATTTGAGTTATGATTTTCTCACGCATCTTAAAGCAAGTGGAATCGTTTCACAACTCCATACACGGAACACCACAGCAATGGTGTGTTCGAGCCGGAATCGAACCCTATTAGATATGGTCCGATCAATGATTTCTCTTCTTGATTTGCCGTTATCATTTTGGGGTTATGCATTAGAAACCTCTCTGCATTCACTTTAAATAGGGCTCCATCTAAATCCGTTGAGACGACACCGTATGAACTGTGGTTTGGTGCTAAACCTAAGTTGTCGTTTCTTAAAGTTTGGGGATGCGAAGCTTACGTCAAGAAGTTGATCTGGCGGACAAGCTCGAACCAAAGCGAGAAATGCGTCTTCATAGGATACCCTAAGGAAACCATTGGGTATACCTTCTATCACGTAACCGAAGGCAAAGTGTTTGTCGAAGAACGGTTCCTTTCTTGAGAAGGAGTTTCTCACGAAAGAAGTGAGTGGGAGGAAAGTAGAGCTAGACGAGGTTATTGAACCTTCTCTTGAATTGGAGAGTAGCGCAACACCTGAAATTGTTCCATTACTTTGCACCAACAATAGGAAGCTAATGACAAGGATCATGAAGCTTGGACGATCTTGCATCTTGAGCGTCGCAGGTCGACAAGGTCGCGTGCCCCTCCTGAGTGGTACGGCAACCCTGTCTTGACTGTCTTGTTGGTAGAAGACAGTGAACCTACGAACTATGAGGAAGCGATGATGAGCCCAAACTCTGAGAAATGGCTGGAAGCCATGAAATCCGAATTGGGATCCATGAGCGAAAACCAAGTATGGACTTTGGTGGATCCTCCTAGCGACCGAAAGGCCATTGAGTGCAAATGGATATTCAAGAAGAAAACGGACGCGGATGGTAATGTTACCGTCTATAAAGCACGGCTTGTCGCAAAAGGTTTTCGACAAGTTCAAGGTGTTGACTACGATGAGACTTTCTCTCCGTGGCGATGTTTAAGTCCATTCGGATTTTATTAGCAATTGCTGCGTTTCATGATTATGAAATATGGCGGATGGATGTCAAGACGCTTTCCTCAATGGCAACATTGATGAAGAGTTGTATATGATGCAACCCGAAGGTTTTGTCGATCCTAAGGATGCTAGTAAAGTATGCAAACTTCACGTTCCATTTATGGATGAAGCAAGCATCTCGGAGTTGGAACCTTCGTTTTGATCAAGTGATCAAGAGCTTTGGATTTGTTCCAAATTGATCTGAAGCTTGCATCTACAAGAAAGTGAGTGGGAGCTCGGTGGCGTTTACGGTGCAGTATGTGGATGACATATTGATTATCGGAAATGACATCAACATGCTTAACGATGTGAAGAGTTATTTGAACAAGTGTTTTCAATGAAAGACCTAGGTGAAGTTGCTTATATATTGGGCATCAAAATCTATAGAGATAAACAAAGACGCCGATAGCTTTAAGCCAAAGTACATACCTAGACAAAGTTCGAAAAGGTTCGAATGGATAAGGCAAAGAAAGGTTCGGTGCCTATGTTGTCGGGTAAGATATTGAGCAAGGCTCGGTGTCCATTCTGGTAAATGATAGGGAAGCTATGAGCAAAGTGCCTTATGCCTCGGCCATAGGTTCCATCATGTATGCCATGCTGTGTACTAGACCGGATGTGTCCAATGCTCTTAGTTTGACGAGCAGATATCAAAGTGATCCAGGAGTGGAACACTGGACAGCCGTGAATAACATCCTAAAGTACCTAAATAGAACTAAAGAAATGTTCTTAGTCTATGGGGGTGATGAACAGCTTGTCGTAAAAGGTTACGTCGATGCTAGTTTCGACACCGACAAGGATGATTCTAAATCTCAGATAGGATACGTTTATATTTTTAATGGGGGAGCTGTGAGCTGGAGAAGCTACAAGCAAAGCGTGATCGCGGGATCTATAGTAGAAGCGGAATACATGGCTGCTGCAGAAGCGTCAAGTGAAGGAGTTTGGATCAGAAACTTCATCACTGAGCTTGGCGTGGTTCCAAGTGCATTGGACCCACTGGAGATATTGTGTGATAACACTGGCGCCATAGCACTCGCTAAGGAGCCAAGATATCATCCAAAGACCAAGCATATCAACCGCAAGTTTCATATAATCCGGGATTATATAGCAGATGGAGATCGAAGATTAGCAAAGTACATACGGATCAGAATGTCGCAGATCCACCGACTAAACCTCTTCCACGTGTAAAACATGATCAACACCTCGATGCCATGGGTGTGAGATTGTTGCAGATGTAAACTAGATTATTGACTCTAGTGCAAGTGGGAGACTGTTGGAATTATGCCCTAGAGGCAATAATAAAGATGTTATTATTATAATTCTTGTTCATGATAAAGTTTATATTCCATGCTAGAATTGTATTAAGCGGAAACTTTAATACTTGTGTGGTTTGTGAACAACACCGTGTCCCTAGTACGCCTCTATGGACTAGCTCATTGATCAATGATGGTTAAGGTTTCCTAACCATAGACATGAGTTGTCAATTGATAATGAGATCATATCATTGGGAGAATGATATGGTGGATAGACCCAAACAAAGCAGAGCAATTAGATCGTTTCATCGTGTTCATCTTTGCGAAGCTTTTCCTATGTCAAATATTGTATTCCTTAGACCATGAGATAATACAACTCCCTGGTATCGGAAGAAAGCTTTGAGGTCATCAAACGTCATCCTATGAGAGGGTGATCATAAAGGTGTCTCTCAGGTGATCGGAAAGTATGTGTTGGGTTGTATGTATCGAGATGGAATTTGTCCCTACCAAGTCGGAGAGATATACTTCGGGCCTACTCGGTAATCGATATCGACACCGCTTGCAAGCATGTGGTTAAGGAGTTAATCACAAAGTGATATCGGATTACGGAACGAGTAAAGTACTTGCTGTGAACGAGATTGAACTAGGTATGACAATACCGACGATCGAATCTCGAGCAAGTAAAATATCGCGAGACGAAGGGAATATATATATTGGATTGATTGAATCCTGGCATCGTGGTTCATCCGATATGATCATCGATGAATGTGTGGGAGTCAATATGGGTGCCTGCACCCGGCTGATTATTGATAGAAGATCATGCGCATATTCTCGAACCCGCGGTCACACACTTAACGTGTCTTGACGCTAGGATAGATTGGATAATTGGTTTATGAATTTTTGTTCGGAGTCTCGGATGGGATCCGGGATATCACGAGAGGTTCCGGAATGGTCCGGAGAATAAGATTCATATAAGGCAGTGCAGTTTTTTGGAGTTCGGAATTGTTCCGGGTTAATCGGTATTGTACCGGAAGCTTCTAGAACCTTCCGGAAGGGTACCAACGTGGAACCACCTTCCGGGAGGGGGCATGGGCCTATGAGGGAGTGTCCTGGCCGCATTGGGCCAAGGGCACAAGGCCCCATAGGGCCCAGCCGATCCTGGATAAGTTTAAACTCGTTTAAACTAGAGATAGGATTTCTAGATAAGGGAGAGTTTAAATCGTTTAAACTAGAGATAGGATTTCTAGATAAGGGAGAGTTTAAATCGTTTAAACTAGAGATAGGATTTCTAGATAAGGGAGAGTTTAAATCGTTTAAACTAGAGATAGGATTTATAGATAAGGGAAAGTTTAAATTGTTTAAACTAGAGATAGGCTTGGAGGAGGGGCAAGGGCTGGCCGCCCCCCCTCCTCTATATATAGAGGGGTGGTGCTCCCCCTCCCTCCTACTACTCCACACCTTCCTCCAAACCCTAGCCGCCTTGCTAGCTTTCCTCTCCCTCCCATGCTTGTGTGGCGAAGCCTACTCAGAAATTCTCCACCATATACACCACGCCGTGTTGTAGATCCAATCTATCTCTCCACCATACTCGCTGGTCCGAGGAAGGAGGAGACGCCGAGGTGCTGCGTGTGCATCTCACGGCACCGCCACTTGTGGTGCTAGATCGGATCGGATCGCGAGGAGGAGAAGCGAGTACGACTACATCACCCACGTTCCGAACGTTACTGCTGCGAATCTTCAAGGGTATGAAGATCTAATCCAATCTCTCTCGTTGTTTGCATCTCCTAGATTAGATCTTGGCTTTCCCTCTGCTCATCCGTAGAAAATTTTGATTTACTATGCCGAAACCCTTCACAGGTAGATAATAAAGATCAAGAGGCAGATGGGCCACTGATGACGATCTTGGTCGGGCCATTCGATGCAAAGGAAGAATGTGAAACCGAAAAGGAGAAGGAGAAGCGGAGCAGATGTTAAAGGATCACAAAACATTATTGTACCCAACTTGCGAAGATGGCCACAAAATCTAGGTACCACCTTTGGATTTGGTGCAATGGAAGGCAGAGAACGGTGTGGTGACGCATTTTCCAAGTTGTTGGTAAAATGAAGAATCTTCTTCCAAGAAATAATGACTTGCCCGACAAGACATACCAAGCAAAGAAGGTTGTCGCCTCTAGGATTAGACGCGTGAAGAAGATACATGCTGCATTAATGCGCATCCTGTCTGCGGTGAGAAGTATGACAATTTGGATGCATGCCGGTATGCACCTTCACTGTATAAGATCGTTTTAGACGATCCTGGCGATGTTGAGGGCGAGGCACCTAGGAAGAAGGTTCCTGCCAAGGTTATGTGGTATGCTCCTATAATACCACGGTTAAAACGTCTCTTCAGAAATAAAGAGCATGCCAAGTTGTTGCGATGTCACATGGAAGACCGTAAGGAAGACGCGATGTTGAGACACCCCGCTGATGGGTCACAGTGGAGAAAAGTCAAGCGAGAGTACCCGAAATTCGCACATGACGCAAGGAACTTAAGATTTGGTCTAAGTACAGATGGCATGAATCCTTTTGGTGAGCAGAGCTGCAGTCACAACACCTGGCCTGTGACTCTATGTATCTATAACCTTCCTCCTTGGTTGTGCATGAAGAGGAAGTTCATTATGATGCCAGTGCTCATCCAAGGCCCAAGGCAACCCGACAACGACATTGATGTGTACCTAAGGCCATTAGTTGAAGAACTTTTACAGCTGTGGGCCAAACCAGGTGTCCGTATGTGGGATGAGAACAAAGGGGAGCCATTTGACCTACTAGCGTTTCTTTTCGTAACCATCAATGATTGGCCTGCTCTTAGTAACATTTCAGGGCAGACAAACAAGGGATACAATGCATGCACACACTGTTTAGATGAGACTGAAAGTGTATATTTGGAGAAATGTAATAAGGTTGTGTACCTAGTGTATCGTCGATTTCTTCCAAACCTGCATCCAGTAAGAAAGAAAGGAAAGCATTTCAAACGTCTGGCAGAACCCCGGAGGAAGCCTGTCCTCCGTACCGGTGAGGAGGTATTTGGTATGGTCAAGGACCTAGAAGTAATCTTTGGAAAAGGTCCTGGCAGTCTATCTGTTCCGAATGACGATGCCGGACACGCGCCCATGTGGAAGAAGCAATCTATATTTTGGGACCTACCCTATTGGAAAGTCTTAGAGGTCCGCTCTTCAATCGACGTGATGAACGTGACGAAGAATGTTTGCGTGAACCTGCTAGGCTTCCTAGGAGTGTATGGGAAGACAAAAGATACACCGAAAGCACAGCAGGACCAGCAACGTCTGAAAGACCCTGAAGATCCGATGCATCCTGAGAACGAGAAGGGTAAACGATGCCACTTAACTCCTGCCAACTACGCTCTTACCAAAGCAGAGAAGGAAATCTTTTTTGAATGCCTAAGGAGTATCAAGGTCCCGTCTGGCTTCTCATTGAATATAAAGGGAATAATAAATATGGCAGAGAAAAAATTCCAAAACCTGAAGTCTCATGACTGCCACATGATTATGACACAATTGCTTCCGATTGCATTGAGGGGGTTTCTACCTGAAAATGTTCGAGTACCCATTGTGAAGCTATGTGCATTCCTCAATGCAATATCTCAGAAGGTAATCGATCCAGAAAGCCTACCAGTATTACAGACAGATGTGGCCCAATGTCTTGTCAGCTTTGAGTTGGTGTTCCTACCATCCTTCTTCAATATTATGATGCATCTCCTGATTCACCTAGTAGAAGAGATTGCCATTCTCGATCATGTATTCTACACAATATGTTCCCCTTTGAGAGGTACATGGGAGTCTTAAAGAAATATGTTCATAACCGTGCTAGGCCACAAGGAAGCATCTCCAAGGGCTATGTAACAGAGGAGGTCATTGAGTTCTGTGTTGATTTTATTCCTGACCTTAAGGCTATTGGTGTTCCATAATCACGACAAGAGGGGAGACTGTGTGGAAAAGGCACCCTAGGATGGAAAGCAATGATATGTAGGGACGAGCATTCTCTCAATCAAGCACACTACACGTTTTTACAAAGATCTATCTTGGTTGCCCCGTATATCAATGAACACAAGAATTTAATACGCCTCAAACAACCGGGGCAGTCTGATGAATGGATTATAAGTGAACACATGGCGAGTTTTGGCGGCTGGCTGCAAAGACTTCTCACGAATAACACCACTGTTGGGGATCAGCTGTACTTGTTGGTGAAATGGATCGTATGGGCACCTAGAGGGGGGGGTGAATAGGTGCTAACCAATTTTTAATACTTTTTCAATTTTAGGCTTGACACAAGATAAATTCTCTAGATATGCAACTATGGGAATTTCCCTATATGCAACCCTAACTACTAGGCACGTAAAAAGAGGAGCGAGGAAACCGTAGTGGAGCACGCGGAGACACAGGGATTTGTTTTACTGCAGTTCCTTCCTTGTTAAGGGAAGTACATCTGCCTTGGAGGGGTGGGCGGTTCTAAGACCACCACGCCACAATGGGCCTCACCCTATTCTCCGATGGATCTCGCCACGAGAGGCCTGATCCACCTTCTCCACTATTGGATCCCTTCGAGGCGGGAACTAGTGCCTTTTACAACACTATCGGGGCACACACCCACAACCGAATTGGGGGCTCCCGAGATGACAACAAGCTGCCACAAGAACAAGGTTTATCAATATAAACAAAAACAAGGATCTAGGTATTTGCAAGAAATACTAGATCGGAGGTTCTCCAAATGAATGGAGAGGAGATGAAGCGCTTGATTGCTGATGATGAAGATCGAATTCTCCTCCTTCGATTCCCCATGGGACGGGTCCTTTGGGTGGATCTAGGTGGAGCTCTCTTGGATGAAGGTTGCAGATCAGATCTCGTCTTTTTCGAATGAATCAAGAGTTCTGGAAGGAGGGGGAAGGCTGGCTTAAATACCCCCTCCCCAGATCTAGCCATTGCACAACATTGGGGGCGGATTATCCGCCCCCTGGGAAAACTCCACCCCAAGGGTGGATTCTCCGGGGGAAACTCTGCCCCCTCTCTGAGGCTGGCGCCTGCGAAACTTGGTGAAGATCTTGGGGGGGGGGGATAATCCGGCCCCCTCCAGGGGCGGATTATCCGGCCAGACCGGAAAGTCCGGCCAACACTCTGCCCCTTCTCTGGGGCATGCGCCTTGGCGATGAGCAGGGGGGCGGACTATCCGCCTCGAGGCGGATTATGGCGGGCCAGAAATCCGGCAAAACTCGCCCTCTTCTAGGGCTTGCGCTTGGGAGGGAGGCGGATTATCCGCAGTGGGTGGATTATCCGCCCCCAAAGGCAGAATCCTATTCCCTTTTTCTCAAAGAGAGCTGCAACACTTCAACACACATTAAATAATCCTTGATATTGTTATCTAACACACAAAACACTAGGGATTATAAAATGTTCTTTCAATCTCCCCCTTTTTGGTGTTAGATGACAATATTAGGATTTGCAATGAAACCGGCTAATGCCACCTTAAATAATGAAAGACGCTCCCCCTAGATGTGTGCATATTTAAAATTTGCATTTAACTACAAATACACACACTAGAGAGAACACAACTTCCATAACAAAGATAATTGAAACAAGGTGGTTTGGGAAACAAGGTCATACCACCGGGATGAGAATATAGCCAAAGAATATAGTTTGTTTGATAGCCTCCAAGCACATCCCAACCATACCAGCAATATTGATGCATACATTAGATAGGCCCATGATTCCATATGCCATCAAATGTGCCTCCATAGATAAATCCAGATTTCCATGAGATCCACAATAGATAAATCCAGAAATCCATGAATACCACACAGTGTACCAAACTTAGTGAAACATGACAAAGTCTTAGATAATCAAACACAAATAGCAAATGAGTTCATGCTAAAAAGGCACAAGCAAGCAAATAAAATGACTGAAAGAAAGATGCTTGCGCCCGACCCTTGCAAATCCACAAGACCTAATAGAACTACTTCTCCCCCTTTGGCATCAAAACGCCAAAAAGGAAGAAGAGCGATGCTAACGCCCCTGAAGATCACTCCTCCTCATCCTCGTCGTAGTCATTCCCGTCCGCTTCCTCTTCATCATACTCATCATCATCGTCATTAGCTGGAGGAGTGGGTGCCCTCGGTGGAGGAGGAAAGAGGCAACTCTCGATCTCGCCATAGTTGATCCCTGAGGTGTTCCACTGAGCATATGGATCCGGAGCAGTGGGAGGAGGTGGATGGCCAGTGGTACCTGAGACATGGTGGAGAATAAGCTGATGCGTGTGATCCCTCTCATGATCCCTGCGGTAAGCCTCATATTAGCCCTTGTGAGTGTCAATGCCCATGCAAAGAATGTGTCGCTAGAACCTAGTGAGCTGCTTAACCTCGTGTGCCATTGGGGACACCGTGGAACGACGACCACTAGCCCGAGCATCACGCATGAAGGACTCCGGGGCAGTGGAAGGGTGATGGGTCTTCTGAGCCTTGTTGTAGATTTTCTTGGGCTTGTGAATTCCATCCAGAGCAGTGCCAAAATCCTCATGTGGCAACATATGCTTGACGAGCATCATTATGAAAGGAGCATAAGGAATAGAGAGCCTGTTGATCATAGCATCCGTCATCTCATGATAAATATAGTCATTGTTGCCACCACTGGGAGCGATGCAGTCCCTAAATATGCCAACAAGGGAAGCATACAAGGGAGAGAGGCCAGCGAAAGTACCAGCAACACTATCAGAAGAAAGGAAAGGAGAAAGTGCAATATCCTTGGATGGCTTCAGAGGAGAAATGATACGGTGGCCTGAAGGAGTGTCACGGCCATTGAATGCATAACCAAGAACCTGCCCAAAGGTGCGAAAGTCTGACTGAATCATGGTGGTCCCTGTCATCCACTTCATAGTACGACGCTCATCACCGCAAATCACCAGGGTTGAGAAGAACTGCCACACCAAAGAGGTATCATAGTTGCATTGGATAGTCATGAGGTGGTGCAGCCCCATCTTGTTGGTCACATCTAGTGCTTCAATGAGCCTTGTCTTGGATTGAGCCTCAGTCAAATTGATGGGACGCATAGGGCGAAGCTTGAGAGTAGCATAGACATCATCATGAATAGCCCGAAAGTGGGCATTACAAAACATAGAGTCCTTGGGGGGACCATCACTATTAGCCTCATCATAATAATCAGTCTGGCGAATGGTGGCATACTGAAGATTGTCCATAGCCTTGTAATTGGGCTGAGACGGTTTGCCCTTGCGAGATGCGGTCCTCTTAGTTTTCTTACTTGCCTCTGCCATCCGTTCAGCCTCTCTTGCTGCTCTGCTGACCTCGGTCTCGTCAATGAACTTCCCTTCTGTAGTAGGCTTGAGATAATGGGCACAGGAACGACGGACGAAGGTCTTGGTCGGATTGGAACCACCCTCACTCATTGGAGGAAAATCGCAGAGGAGAAGATACCCGAAGGCAAGGTGAAGAAGATCCGGGGAGAGCCTGGAGAATCCGGTGGTCGAATCGACTCCGGGAGAGGCGGATGCTCCGACGGCGGCTGGGGGGCAGAGGTATGGTTGGGGAGGGCTGGCTACTCTGTTTGAGCCTGCCCTCCCCGACCCAGCCTATAAGGGGACGATTTCTCCCGGGGCGGATAATCCGCCCCCCACTTAAGGCGGATAATCTCCCCCTCCTGAAATTCTGTAAATCACAGATTCAGGCCAGAGCAACCTAGCAAACCTCTCGATGGTGTTTTTAGAGGACTTGTGTGCAAGAATAGATGGTTCAAGGAGGGAGAGAAAGGCTTGGGTTGAGAGCATCAAATGAGATGGTACTAGACACCCAAATTTGCAAGAATCAAATCAATCAAAAGCCAAATTTGAGTGTGTTTTCATTAAGAACATGAGATATGCAAGAAAATCCAACGAGACCCATGAGAAACCAACTCTTCTCGAGGAAGAGGGCGGTGGCCGAAGCCACCATGTTGGAGCGCATGGCATGACACCGCGAAGATGTATCTTGAGTTCAAAACCAATGCTCATCGATGACCCACATATCACAAAATGATATTAAGGGAAATGATTTTACTTGCTTTCGGCATTATGGGGGGAGGGTTGGTCCAATCAATTAGGACCACACTCCCCCTATGTCTATGCCCGCATCTAAACCAAATACATGAATAAGAGCAAGTGAGTGTGCAAGGGTAGTCAAACCAAGATCCTTGAATCTATGATATTTAGGTCATTCCTCAAATAACAAAATCTTGCTTCATCAAGAGGCTTCGTGAAAATATCAGCAAGTTGGTTCTTCGTGCTCACAAAGGATAGGGCAATATCACCACGAGCAACATGATCCCGAATAAAGTGGTTGCGAATCTCTATATGTTTTGTTCTTGTATCTTTGCGGGATTGTAAGCAATTTTGATAGCACTTTCATTGTCGCATAATAGAGGCACTTTGTCACAATTGACACCATATTCCTTTAAAGTTTGCCTCATCCATAACAATTGTGTACAAGCACTTGCAGCAGCAACATATTCAGCTTCGGCCGTTGAGAGTGAAATACAATTCTGTTTCTTTGATGACCAACACACTAGAGACCTGCCCAAGAATTGACATGCACCAGAGGTTGATTTCCTATCATCTTTGTCACCAGCCCAATCTGAATCAGTGTAACCACATAGAGAGAAACTTGAACCCTTGGGATACCATAATCCAAAATTTGGGGAATGAACCAAATATCGGAAGATTCGCTTGACCGCCACTAAGTGGCTTTCTTTAGGAGCGGCTTGGTACCTTGCACACACTCCTACACTTAACACGATATCGGGCCTAGATGCGCAAAGGTAAAGGAGAGAGCCGATCATAGATCGGTATACCTTTTGATCCACGTCTTTACCCTTCGGATTGAGCTCAAGATGACACTTTGTTTGCATTGGGGTAGCAACGTCATTGAGATCCATCATCTTGAACCTTTTGAGCATGTCTTGGATGTATTTAGCTTGATTAATAAAGGTTCCCTCTCTAAGTTGTTTGATCTTAAATCCAAGAAAGAACCTCAGCTCACCCATCATGGACATCTCAAACCTGTCAGTCATAAGCTTTGAAAATTCATCGTTAAAAGCTTGGTTAGTAGAGCCAAAAATAATGTCATCTACATAAAGTTGGCATACAAAAAGCTCCCCATTAACCTTCTTAGTAAAAAGAGTGGGATCGATTTGCCCAACTTCGAATCCACGGTCTAGCAAAAGCTCTTTAAGGTGCTCATACCACACACGTGGGGCTTGTTTAAGGCCATAGAGCGCCTTATCGAGTTTTTAGACATGGTTCGGAAATTTGGGGTCCTCAAACCCCGTGGGCTGCTTGACGTATACTAACTCATGTAGAGGACCATTAAGGAAAGCGCTCTTAACATCCATTTGTTGTAATTTAAAATTATGATGGGCTGCATATGCAAGAAGGATATGGATGGACTCAAGACGAGCCACAGGAGCATAAGTCTCGCCAAAATCAATTCCTTCCACTTGAGAGAATCCTTGAGCCACGATTCGTGCTTTATTCCTCACAACAATGCCATTTTCATCTTGTTTGTTCTTGAAGATCCACTTGGTGCGGATAACATTGCTGCAATCCTTTGGTTTCTCTACGAGCTTCCAAACTTTGTTGCGTTCGAAGTTATTTAATTCTTCATGCATTGCAACAACCCAATCGGGGTCTTCGAGAGCATCAAAAACCTTCTTCGGTTCAACCATGGAAATGTGAGCTTGATGATCACAGAAGCTTGCAAGTTCTCTTCTAGTGGATACCCTTCGTCGTAGATCACCAACAACCTTGTCAAGAGTGTGACCCCTTAGTTCAAGGTTCCGATCAGCACGAGCCTTGCGACATGCCTCAATGTCCTTATTGTTTCTAGAAGGAGTTGATTCAGTATTTGTATCCTTGTCTTGATCAATGCCTTGCCCTTGATCTTGATCTGTATTAACACCAGAAGATTGCTGCTGAGTTTGTTCTTCAGGGCCGGATAATCCGCCCCTTGGAGGGGCCGGACTATCCGGCCTGGGAGGTGAAGCACCAGAGCCTTCTTCCTGAGAGTGTCTGACAGGAGTTGGAGACCCAGGGCCGGATAATCCGCCCTCGGGGGCCGGAGAATCCGGCCTGGGAGCTTCAGAGTTGTTGGCTTCTCCTCCGGATCCTCTGGAACGAGTTGGAGTGCCAGGGGCGGATTGTCCGCACCTTGTAGGGGGCGGATAGTACGGCCTGGGACTACCAAATTTTCCAGGGGACAGAAGATCTTCAGCAGATTGTGGTGTTGGTGCAGGAATTTCTCCAACAGTAGGAGCTTGTTGGTCTTGTGTAGATAAGGGCTCCACATGTGTGGAGCATTTTCCTTCCCGATCCGCCACAAGGGGTTCCTCAATGGGACAGAAAAATCCCACGCCCATTCTTCTTATGGCATCTTGGGGTATTTCAACATCTGCATCACAAACATCAACTTGCCCTACAAAGGAGCCGTTATTTTCATCGAACTCCACACTACAAGATTCTACAACAATCCCAGTGAGCTTGTTGTAGACTCTATAAGTGTGGGATTCGGCACCGTAACCAACAAAAATACCTTCTAAAGCCTTGGACTCAAATTTTGACAAACGGACACCTTTAATAAGAAAGAAACACTTACACCCGAATACCCTGAAGTATGAGATGTTGGGCTTGTTACCGGTAAGAATTTCATATGGAGTCTTGTCCAAAATCTTTCGGAGGTATAGCTGGTTCGATGAGTGACAAGAAGTGGATATGGCTTCAGCCCAAAAATTATAAGGAGACTTGAATTCAGCCAACATTGATCTTGCCATGTCCATCAAAGTCCGGTTCTTCCTCTCGGCTACACCATTTTGTTGAGGGGTGTACGATGAATATTGATGTCTAATCCCTCTTCTCGTAAACTCATTCAAAGTGTAGTTCTTGAATTCGGACCCGTTGTCACTTCTTATTGCCAAGATAGGAACATTGTGTTGACGTTGGACTTCATTGGCAAAGTCAATGACAGTTTGTTGAGTCTCACTTTTCAGCTTAAAAAAATAGACCCATGTGTATCTTGAGTAATCATCGACAATGACTAAGCAATATTTATTCCCACCAAGACTTGCATGAGAAGGAGGACCAAATAAATCCGCATGAAGTAATTCCAAGATCCTCTTTGATGACACAATAGTCTTCCTCTTGTGGGGAGAGTCATGCATTTTTCCTTCTACACAAGCCGTGCAAACACGATCTTTGGCAAAAGAGACATTGTCTTTTAGTCCAAGGATGTGGCCACCCTTCTGGAGACTTTGCAAAGTTCTCATGTTGACATGGGCTAAACGGCGATGCCTAGCCAGCCAACGTCGGCCTTTCCGAATAGACACATCGGACCCGAAGTGGTTTTCCTCGAGAAGTCCACCACATACAGGTCATTTTCGACGTATCCAACGAAAGCAACCTTTAGAGACTTGCTCCACAAGAGTACCACCAAATCATCATCGATAAAAACAGCAAAACCCATCTTGCCAAGGGCACGGACAGAAAGAAGGTTGTAACCGAGGGTCTCAACAAGCATGACGTCCATGAGAGAGATATCGTGGGCAACCACAACTTTGCCAAGACCCAATACCTGAGATTTAGACTTATCACCATAGGAGACTGTGATATTATCATGATTTGGACACATCTCCGTGATGATCTCCTTGCTTCCGGTCATATGACTAGTGCAGCCACTATCCAGCACCCATTTCGACCCACAGGAAGCATAGCCCTGCAAGAAAATTACTTCTTGGTTTTAGGTACCCATTTTCCAATGGGTCCTTTCATGTTAGTAACAAGGGTCTTTGGGACCCAAATAGACCAAGCAATATATTCATCAAAGGGACCGACATAATAAGCATAAACATCGCCATAATCATCACAAAAGAGTTCATAATTTGGATTGTGAGACCCTGCAAAACCAATATTGTTAGTCTTGTCTTTTGTGACGTTCTTCTCAATGATTGCTTGTCTTTGATTGAACATTCTTGGACTTGTTCTTCTTGGTTTTCTTTTTCTTGGACTTGGTGACATACCCAAGTCCTTCTTTACCATGATTTGACCTTTGCTTGCCAAGGACTTCATCAAGCACACCTTTGTCCTTGGGAGTGATGTCCTTGATCACTTCTTTTTCCACACTAGCATTTTCCTTGTGACTATATGTTAAGTTGGATGAGCTAGGGGCATCATATTTGGCCAATCGACTTTGAAGATGATCATGTGACTCATTGAGAATGGAGAAATCGTTTTTCAACGCCTTGTGAGCATTGTCAAGTTTCTCCAATTCCTCGGAGAGTCTATCATGAGCAGCCCCAAATTCAATCTTTTACTTCTTTAACTTCTTTGCTTTGGTGACTGCATTATCACGTTCCTTAACAAGTTTAGTCACAATTTCTTCATGTGTCTCTTCCATAGACTCAAGCCTCTCTTCAAGAGAGACCCGAGCTTCTTCTTCTTCTTCAAGAGCATTTTTAAGGATGCAATTTCCATTGCATCCTCCCTTTCAATTCCGCCCTCTTCTTCGAGGAGTGCTTCATTTTTGGCCAGCTGATCCATAAGAGCTTCAAAACGAACTTTGTGCTCACCTTGCAAGTTAGTGTAGAAGTAATCCAAAGCAATAATCTCTTCTTTAACCTTAAGACTAGTAGGATCATCCATGTCAATCATAGCCTTAGTAAAAGAAGAGTTAGAAGTCGTTACCTCAGAGCTTCTTGCCATGAGATAAGTAGCATTCTTGTTGATGATGTTTTCATTCGGAGAGTCGAAGAGGGATGTTGCTGTAGATGTGGTGGCTATAGCAGCCACCTCTTGAGAGTTATCGTCCTCATCCTCATCTTCACTTCCTGATGAATATTCTTCTTGAGCCACTAGAACAATCTTCGGTTGCTTCTTGAAGGGGGCATTCTTCTTTACAAACTGTTTCTTGTGTGGAGCCTTTGACTTGTCCTTGAATATAAGTCTTCCTCCATTATCTTCCCTACTTTGATATGGACATTCAGCTACAAAGTTCAGCCGATCACTACAATTGAAGCATGTTCTCAGCTTGGGACCATTTTCTTTTCTTCCATAGGCTCCACTCTTGCGTTCTAGTTCAGCTTTAGCCTTGGCTGGATCTTTCCAAAAGTTTCTTGCATAAAGAGCCAAGTATTGTCCGTGGATCCTTTTTATATCCTCGAGACAGTCCAGACCTTCTACCGCATATTCATCATGATCAATCACACTAGTCTTCAAGGCCATGTTGACCCCCTTTTGCATCCCCATAGCTCGAGCACGAGCATCTTCGACATTCTTGGCAGCCACTTTGAAAGCGGCCATTTCTTGCATTACCTCATTGGATGACATGAGGTGATAGTTATGCCTACCTTGGAGACTTTTCAAATCTGTGGGCTCAAATGGCATAAGAGCACTGGCATACTTGCGCTTGATCCAAACATCATCAACATGAGCTGCACCGTGGTTTCTAAAGGTTGTGGCTATTGCCTTGATCCTCCTATACATGTCCTCGTGGTCTTCTCCATCCAGCATATAGAATCCTTCAGCTTCATTGCTCAAAGCATCATATCTATTCCTTCTCATACTTTCATTTCCGATGAAGAGCTCCGTGAGGGCATCCCAAGCTTCTTTAGCTGTGCTAAGATGCTGAATGTGTGGAATGTCTTTGCCACCCACACCAAGCTGTATCATGTGTAGAGCTGTATCGTTGAGTTGGCTATCAACAATTTCTCTTCCTGTGAGATTGTTGGGGTTTCCAACATGAAGACCATTTTCTATGATTTTCCACAACTCAATGGAGGAACTGCACACATGAGACTTCATCAAAAATTGCCATTGAGAGAAAGTAGATGCAGAAAGTTTGGGTGGATCACCCCTATTATGTATATGAGGGTGAGGGATAGGTGGATCAGGGTAATACACATGACAAACCTCATTGTATCCATCCTTACCGCTATCCTTTTTCGAGGAGGAGCTCTTGCTAGTATCATCACCAACCACTTCGTTATCTTTGGAAACAGTTTTACCCATTTCCTTGGATTGCGGAGTGGTATCCTCAGAGTTAGATGGAGGTGATGCTGCGGATGTGGAGAGATGCATTATCAACTGACGCATCTCTTCCATCTTAGCCTCCATTGAACTGACCAAGGTTGTTTCCAACGTCTTGAGATCGTTCATGGTGACTACCTCCGGAGCATCACTCCCATCTACCTTGGAACCCATACTTCTCTTAGGCGGTTAAGCCCGAAATAAGAGCCGAGGCTCTGATACCAATTGAAATGGATCGTATGGGCACCTAGAGGGGGGGGGGTGAATAGGTGCTAAACAATTTTTAATACTTTTTCAATTTTAGGCTTGACACAAGGTAAATTCTGTAGATATGCAACTACGAGAATTTCCCTATATGCAACCCTAACTACTAAGCACGTAAAAAGAGGAGCGAGGAAACCGTAGTGTAGCACGCGGAGACACATGGATTTGTTTTACCGCAGTTCCTTCCTTGTTAAGGGAAGTACATCTGCGTTGGAGGGGTGGGCGGTTATAAGACCACCATGCCACAATAGGTCTCACCCTATTCTCCGATGGATCTCGCCACGAGAGGCCCGATCCACCTTCTCCACTATTAGATCCCTTAGAGGCGGGAACCGGTGCCTTTTACAACACTATCGGGGCACAAACCCACAACCGAATTGGGGGCTCCTGAGATGACAACAAGCTGCCACAAGAAGAAGGTTTATCAATATAAACAAAAACAAGGATCTAGGTATTTGCAAGAAATACTAGATCGGAGGTTATCCAAATGAATGGAGAGGAGATGAAGCGCTTGATTGCTGATGATGAAGATCGAGTTCTCCTCCTTCGATTCCCCAAGGGATGGGGCCTTTGGGTGGATCTAGGTGGAGCTCTCTTGGATGAAGGTTGTAGATCAGATCTCGTCTTTTTCGAATGAATCAAGAGTTCTGGCAGGAGGGGGAAGGCTGGCTTAAATACCCCCTCCCCAGATCTGGCTGTTGCACAACTTTGGGGGCGGATTATCCGCCCCTGGGAAAACTCCGCCCCAAGGGAGGATTCTCCGGGGGAAACTCCACCCCCTCTCTGGGGCTGGCGCCTGCGAATCTTGGTGAAGATCTTGGGGAGGGGGATAATCCGCCCCTCCAGGCGGATTATCCGGCAGGAAGTCCGGCCAACACTCCGCCCCCTCTCTAGGGCTTGCGCCTTGGCGATGAGAAGGGGGCGGACTATCCGGGCCCCCTGAGGGGCAGATTATCCGGCGGGGCCGGAAAATCCGGCAAAACCCCTCCCCTTCCGGGGTTTGCGCCTGCTTGGGAAGAGGGAGGGGCGGATTATCCGCCCCTGGTAGGGCCCCTGGTAGGGCGGATTATCCGCCCCCCAAAGGTAGAATCCTATTCCCTTTTTCTCAAAGAGAGCTGCAACACTTTAACACACATTAATTATCCTTGATATTGTTATCTAACACACAAAACACTAGGGATTATAAAATGTTCTTTAAGTTGGCCAGGACACCATCTTCGACTATATGTACTTTCCAAGGGTACGAGATAAATGGGAATACATTTTACACGATAGTCCAAGATAAAAAGAGCACCAACCAAAACAGTGGTGTCCGCTTCGATGCAGCTGAAGACAATGGACAAAAGACCATGTATTATGGGTTCATAGAGGAGATATGGGAACTTGACTATGGACCTAATTTTAAGGTCCCCTTGTTTCGATGCAAATGGGTCAAGCTAACAGGAGGAGGGGTTGAGGTAGACATGAAGTACGGGATGACAACAGTGGATCTCAACAATCTTATGAAGGTAGACAAGAACTTAGACGAACCATTCGTCTTAGCCAATTATGTGGCTCAGGTTTTCTATGTGAAGGACATGTCTACCAAACCAAAAAAAATAAAAAATAAGCAAACAGATACATCACACGATGAGCCAAAGCGTCACATAGTTTTTTCAGGGAAAAGAAACATCGTGGCAGTGGAGGACAAGATAGACATGTCAGAAGATTATAATAAGTTTGATAAAATTCCGCCCTTCAGAGTGAAGACTGACCCAACCATCCTGTTAAACGATGCTGATACTCCATGGTTACGGCCGACGCGATCATAAGATTGACTATATGAATTAATTGAGCTATTTTTGGAACACATATGTATCTCAACATGGAAATCAATTTCATATTTCTTCTGTTAACAATATATGTCTTAAATGAGCCATTTTTCTTTCTGCCATTTCTTCCCGCCAGTTCTTCCCGCCATTTCTTCCTGCCAGTTCTTCCCGCCAGTTCTCACTATATATATATATGTAGGGTTGGCCTCCATTGTCATTGCACATCTCTAGACTCATATCTGCAACCTCATCACTCTTTCCCATGGCTTCCACCGTAGCACTAACCCCCAGGGAGGCGGAGGCGCTTTGCGCCTCGAACTACCCCTGCCCGCCGGGCTACTGTGTCCCTGTCGGCTAGATGCTGAGCGCCGGAGGCATGCCGGTTCCTCCTTTCCCTCTAGGTGTGGCGCGCCTGATGTCCATCATGAACCACTACTACTTCGAGCTCACGCCGGAGCAGCGGAGGAATCCCAGATGACATCCCGACTATTTTCCTACTTGGGAAGCCTTCTTCGAGGATCGGCGTGAGAGGGCGCTCGCCAGGCACGAGGAGGACGGCCCACCTCCTCCGAACTTCAACGGGGCCGGCCGTCGGCTATGGTGGCGTGGTCGGACTCTCCAGAGCGTCATGGCCTACGACACTGCCGCCGACTCTAACCCCCATCTGCGCTACCCTCAAGTACAACCCACGCGTACTCAGCCTTCGAGGTTCAATTACGGCGACCCCGACGACGACAGCGACGACGGTGGCGGCGAGTACGACGACTATAGTGGCGAGTATTACAGGTGTAGGCAGGAGCATGACTGAATCACTCCAACATTCCAAAACAAGTTCGGCCGATTGTGACTTAATCTGGCCATGTATCTTAATTTTCAGTTCTTTTATGTATCTTAATTTTCAGTCGTGCTTTATGTAACTTACTGTTAGTTGCATTATGTACTTTAATTCCAGTTCTATCATAATAAAAATATCAAACTTGGGATGACAAACAATGTTGCAAGAGGAATTTTCCTTTTTGTCGCACCAAAAATGCATTTTCCATTTTCCGAGCATAAAAAACGGACGGTTTTGTGAAGCAACCACCAAATGGCTAATTCAAAAAACTACCACCACATTTTACAAAATACTAGACCACCTTATATGGACAATGTACCAACAGGGGGATCTGAAACCTTTCCGCCCACCTCTGGTGAAAAAGACAAATTCCTTCCAAATCGGCAGGAAGTGGGTCAGATATGAACTACAGGTACATGATACGATGCTCATGATTTTTTACAAAAATCATTTTTAGATTCACAATATGCTATTTTATTAAAAATCCAATGCAAGTTGAGCGAGGCTTGGCCCCGAGCTAAGAATCTTCATGCCCATTGTTCGACAAAGTTTGACGATAGTTTAAAACAGGGATAAAAATTAAAAAACGATCGAAACAATGCGAAACATTCGCATGCTGTTATATTATGTGACATAGTTAGAAGGAAAAATATCAAACTTGGTATATTGATTATGTCTCAAAAAAACCTTCACTAAATGACCCATCTCATTCGAGGTTTCTTGGCTTTCGGGTCAAATGACCAATGTTATGGCTAGAATCAAGGCATAGTTTGTGATAATGTGGCCATATTGTGCATACATGTGCATCATGGCATGGCAAACAATGTTGCAAGAGGAAGTTTTCCTTTTTGTCGCACCAAAAAGGCATTTTCCATTTTCCGAGCATAAAAAACGGACGGTTTTGTGAAGCAATCACCAAATGGCTAATTCAAAAAACTACCACCACATTTTACAAAAATACTAGACCACCTTATATGGACAATGTACCAACAGGGGGATCTGAAACCTTTCCATCCACCTCTGGTGAAAAAGACAAATTCCTAGCGAATGGGTAGGAAGTGGGTCAGATATGAACTACAGGTACATGATACGATGCTCATGATTTTTTACAAAAATCATTTTTAGGTTCACAATATGCTATTTTATAAAAAATCCAATGCAAGTTGAGCGAGGTTTTGTCAGATTCCAAAGTATACAAAAGATGCGGCATTTAAATATCCAAACAATTCAAAAATGTTAATACAAAATAAAATATGATTTGCTCTAATAAAATAGGGTTAGATTCCTTTTTAGATGCTTAATATTTATTATGTTCAAAGTATTAGGGTTTGACTATTTTCTTTTTGTTTGAATTGAATAATCAAAATTTATATGTAAGTGTTTTAATCATTTTGAAAATTTTCATCTAAAGTAAATATAAAATGTTTTTATATGAATGGATAGATATTATTTTTCTGAAAATTATGATATATTATTCATATTTTTCTGAGTTGAAATGAAAAATATATGAATTTTCTAAATTCTATCCTATTTTTTGAATTAAAAATGCCCCACCCCTTTAATGCACGAAATAAATGCCCCCTTTAACACCGGTTCCACCAGGAACCGGTGTTAAAGGAGGGCGATTATTTCATTTCATTACACCCCCCCTTTAACACCGGTTCGTTGCTGGAACCGGTGTTAAAAAGGGCAGCGATTCTCTTTAACACCGGTTCCATCCACGAACCGGTGTTAAAGGGGGAGCGGGGTTATAACGCGTGCCTTCCTCTTCCTTCTCCCCACAGCCAGATCGAAGAAGGCAGAGAGAAAGCAGGAGAGTCGCCATCCGCTGGAGCGCCATCACCCTCGCCACAGCTGCCGCCAATCCAGCCGCCCACGTGACGCCCTCACCGTCGCCCTCACCGTATGTCCACGCCCTATCCACCCTCCTCCTCGATCTCAGATCCGCGGCCTCAAGGCCGAGGCCGCCCGCCCTCACTGTCGCCCACGCCCGCCTCCAAGGCCGAGGCCTTGGCCTAGCCGTCCGCCCTCGCCGTCACTATCGCCCGCCATGGCCGAGAGCTTGGCCAGGCCAGGATATGTTACATGGTACGGGGATACGGATACGGTGAAAAGAATACGACGATACGGGAAAACGATATTTTCTCAAAGTAGACTAACGGGGATACGGTGAGTATATGTATAAATGCATACGAAATCAGCACCAATTCATAATATTATAACATGAAAAAATTGATGTGAATAAAGTTAAGCTAGAATGGTATTTTCAAGTCCGGCTGACAGATACTCGGCAAGAGGAGTCTTCGTGCGGGCGGAGCTCCATCACGAGGTCGGCGGGACGACATCGGGCAGACGGTGGCGTAGGGGCGCGGGCGGTGCGTGGTTGTGGGGTCGCGGGCGGACCGCAGAGAGGCGCTCCGTCGCGGGGTCATATGTTTCCAGACCGAAGGGGTATCGGCGAATCGCAAATAAAATAGAACCGGGCCAAAATTTGCAAATAAAATACCATTGAATTCAGTAGAACAAGTGGCATATGTGTATGTATATTTGTATGTGTATGTATATATGTATATTGTATTGTATGTGTATTGTATATGCATGTGTATATTTTGTGCCACGCCGACGACCACCGCCACCATTATGCCGTCGACCCTGACCCCCTCTGTCCTTGCTGAGCCTACACACGCGTCGAGGGTGAGTTTCCCATTTTAGGTAGCCCACGTCGTGCTGGTTCGAACACACACCCCCACGCATCCCGGCCCCGCTCTCGCCCTAGCGCCGCCACCTCTCGTTGTCAATATAGCATTATAATAACCATGCTATGTTAAACAACTTTTATGACAAGTTAATTAGAAGAAGTAAATGTACCCTCTCATATGAATCCGGGGTTTCTCCGAATTAGGGTTTGAAATGACCAACCATGTATTAGGGTTACATTTCAATACTTTTAACCTGTCATATCATCATCCTTGCTTGAGCATTTCAATAGATGTATTACTGATATTTGTGTGACAATATTATTATTTTAGAAACTATGGATCCACTCAGTAGAAACCTTGAAGAGGAAGAAATAATGGAGAACATGATCCATGAGGACAACTCACAATATATGAACTTGGAGGGACATGATGACAGCTCAAGTAGTCATGGAGAAGACGACGACTCCGGTGAATGCACTTAGTGATTACAAAGTCCGTCGAGGTATATGCATGGATCAAGCCTCTGCTGACTTGCACCGATTTATTTGTATATATGTACATGTATTAATTAACGCTTTCTTCTTCTTTTAGCCCTCTGGATCGACCAACCAGCAACAATCTTCTTCTACGAAAAAGAGCCAGCGAGGCGCGAGCCATAGGTTGAAAGATCGTACAAAGTTCACGATCGAACAAGTCCGTGTTGATGGCAGGCCGGTGGAGCCCAAGAAGGCCGCAGAAAAATTTATACGTCAGGCTGGAGTTCTTGTTAGGGACCAAATCCCAATCATAATTGAATATTGGAATAAGCCAAAGAAGGGCGACGGTACCTTTGTCGATGAAAGATCCAAAGAAACGCTTTAGAATTCGCTGTTGGTAAATTTCACCCTTCCACTAGAGGAGGATGAAAGCAAACCGGTTATAAAGGAAAAGGTCAAAGAGTGGACTCTAAAGAAGATGGCTGACGCTTTCCGCAACTAGAAGACAAAATTGAACAAATTTGTCAAAGCTCGTGAGACTCCAGATTTCGAAGACGCATATTATGCGAAGATAAGACTTTACTGGCCCGAATTTGTGGCATACAAGGAAGGTGCTATAGCTACAAAGAGGTTAGAAACCAATACGCTAAATGCCCAGAAGAAGGAATATCACCAGAGGACGGGGTCAGGTGGCTACATATCTCAGAGGCCTAAGTGGGAGGAGGCTGAGAAGGCCCTGCGCGATAGAGGGATCACACCCCAGACACATGGGTGGGACCTACGTGCAAAGACTTGGTTCTACGGAATCAGGGCAAGGTTGGACCCAGAAACGAGATTGTGTATCTTCCCAACCCTCCTTGCAAACCCGTCACTGAACTCATCACGGCATACGAGGAAACAGCCGCCAGGACCTTCCATCCCGACAGAGAGAATGACCAGCTCACATGCGCCATCGGTAAAAAAGAACACCCTGGACTTGCCGAGGGACAGGGGGTATGACGTGGAAGGATGGGTTTGCCGAGTGGGGCGACTCTTAGAAATGGCGTGGCAAAAAAGAAAAAGAGCGTACAGAGAGGATGACACAAATAGAACATGCACTTGTGGCGCTGCAGGCGCAAGTGAATGCACAAAAGAGCCAGCGAGCTACCGGCCCATTTCAGCGACACGAAGAGCCTGCATTGGAAGCTGCCGGCGGCCCAGACTCTGCGCGGAAAAGCAGCGTGGCTTCCACGGAGAACGTGCAGCCCACGCTTGAAATGGCGGGTCCTCGATACCCCGTGGATGAGATCACGGAGAGCAAACACGCCGAGCTTCATGTGAGATTAATGGGCTTATCCATTAAGGTGGCGGTCGGCTATGCCTTACCTCCTGTAGCTGGTGGAACTTACCACTGCCGACCGATTCCAGATGGCTATGCTATTGTCTGGGTGGATGAGGTTGTGAAGGAATATGAGGAAGCACTGCTTGACCATGCTACAGGTGAAGGGGAAACTCTACTCAAGTTTGCAGTGAAAACAACCATTCTATGGAAGAAGGAACACATCGTGCTTCCAAATTGGAGGCCACTGGCATCCCCGCCGTCTCCGCAGTGTCAGCAGTCTGAGCCGCCTCAGCCGTCTCCAAGTAATCAGAATACTCCCCTTTCGTCTCCGGCGCTTCAGCCATCTCCTGCGCTGCAGCCATCTCCGCGGCCAGACCATCTCCACGCTGACCATCTCCAAGCGCCAGCCATCTCCTGCGCGTCAGCCATCTCCGGCGCTTCAGCCATCTCCTCAGCGTAAGCGGAAGAGCACTGCCACGAAGAGCATCACTAGCACTGCCACGAAGAAATCCGCAGGAAACCGTACGCCAAAGAGTTTAAGAAACTACGTCCCAAAGCCTTCCGCCAAGCCATTGCCGGTTTTACCGTGGAACCGCAGCGATGAGGAGACCGAAAGGATCTCAGAAGAAGAGGTCAAGAAATTCTTTGCACCTAGACGGGACGAGCCAAAGGAGAAAATAGATCCGGTGATGGTGGAGAAGTTTTACAATAATCTTTTGAAACCTGAAACCCCACTTATACCGGACTACGAGCGCCAGATTTTGAAGGGGGATGCAAGGCGGAGGGAGACTGATAGTAGCAGTCGTGCGGCACCCCAGAAAACAGTTCCCATGCTCAGAGAGCAGGAAAAGCAATCATGCGCCCCGCTCCAAGTGTTCGACACACGGAACGCTCCTCCTGTAAATGATTACGAGGCAGAGCTACAAAGAAAGGCCAATAAGATGGGGATGACTTACATTGCATACTTGAACATCATGGGAGACAACTTGCCCACAGGCGATGTCAACCCCATACAGCCATGGAAGTATGGGAAGAATCTCGTCAAGAAAGAGGAGCTCAAGAATATACCAACAAAGATGTGAAGATTGCACAATGAGAAAGGAAGAATGGATCACGACGTATATAAGAGATCATATTTTCTTGTGCGGAGACAACGAGATCGACTTCAACATTCAAGACTTGCATTTTCTATTCAATCAGAAGGAACTTGACAAAGCTGCCATCAGCCTTTATTGTGTGTAAGTACTATTTCTGTAATTTCTATCTCATCTCATTCAATTCATTAATTGCATATATATATATATATATATATATATATATATATATATATATATATGCTCACCATATATGTATATATTATTATGCAGGAAAAAGGTTATGGAATGCATGAAAGGATGCCCTTTTGACATTGGGTTTGTTGACCCAAATAAAGTTCATGAAGAAGTGGTAAGACACAAACCCGGGCAAACAAAAGATTTCTTGCTAAGGTCTTTACTGAGACAACAAACCAAAAGGGAAATACTGCCTTACAACTTCTCGTGAGTACTGTTACCCTCTCTTGTAGACATTCTGTTTTGGCTTACTCGATGTTAAGTGTAACTGATGATGAGTTATGCGTGCGTAGGTTCCACTTTATTCTGCTAGTCATTCAACCTGACTCAGGAAAAATCCTTGTCATGGACTCGTTACGAAAAGAAAAAGAGCTATGGGCAGACTTTAGAGAGATGCTCCAGAGGTAATTTCAATCATATTATCGCACTAGATCGACAACTTTCGTGATAACAAGTAATTAATTACTCCTTTATCCATTTTCTTTGCCGAACAAGGTTTGAAAAAGGTTCACGGACAGGGCCGTGGGTGAATGGTCAGAAGAACTAAAATTTGTAGACCAAAATGTAAGTAATACTAGCTAGCTAGGTCTGCGTATCTCTTTGATTCTGCTTCCAATTCCATTATATCATGCTTTATTGATTATTATTTTGATTGAACTCTCTATTCTCGTAAAGTGCGCGCATCAGGGACCCGACAATAACTTATGTGGATGCTATGTTTGCGAGTTCATTCGCAACACGATATGTGCGACGGGCCAAGCTGCACTAGAACAACTTAGAGTAAGTAAACAAAGTACACAACATTATTTTATTACCATCAATTGTGTTGAGTTTTATTCTTATATATATATTAACCCCATTTTTCATATATATTTAGATCGAACGGATGCGGGACTAACTCCTACCATTTAGGTCGTTTTCCTGTCGCGGCAGAACTCTGCCACGGTAGAGATTTATCTCTTTTTCCTGCCGCGACACATAAGCCGAACCGGTGTTAGAGAGGGGAGGGGTGAGCGCTGCGGCAGCCCCACGTGCGCCACCCTTTAACACCGGTTTGTACCGAACCCTCAATAATGGTTCTACAACCGTTGTTAAAGGATGTTCTGAATCGGTGTTAGAGGTCAGTAGCGAGCTCCAGGGGGGCGGGGCTGCTGTTAGCACGCAGACATCGCTTGCTGATCAATGTCGTTTTGCGCAGCCTTCCGGTAAGCCTGATCTTTTAATCTCTAATCGATCAGCCGTGAGATTGACTCTCGCAGAAGAACACAGAAGATACGTACAACGTGTATGGTTCAACCTTGACTTCCCTCGTCTATGAGATTGTCCCGTACGTGGGCCGGCATCTATGAATACTGTGGTTGTGGTCACATTGAGGATCTGAAATGGACAAAACCGCAAAACCTATACTCCCTCGGTCCCAAAATACATGTCTTAGATTTGTCAAAATTTAAATAGATTTATCTAAATTTGATAAATCTAAGACATCTATTTTGGGACGGAGAAAGTATATTTTCTTGGTGTGATCTGTAAATTACTCCCTCAACTAGGGATTAGGTAGAGGTGAAGAATAGTTTACGCCGAGGATTACACATGCAGCATACCTAATACATTTGACAGAGTCGGAGCTGAGGCACATCAGGATGAAAAGTGCAGATTGCTCTACTGTAAATCTTAGCCGCCAACATGCATGTATGTGTAAAGAGAAAATCAACTTCTTATGACCTTTGTCATCAGATGACCTAATCCCTCGAGCTTATTTAATCTTTGATTTGAAAGGCACCTACAAAGAGCAACTTTCCTTGTGATCCAGGGCAGTGGTTATCTGTCTTGGCACTCAATGAGCACTTTTTACATGATTAATTGGTTGCTAAGTATGTGCCTGGAACTTCAAGTATCCACCTAAGTTTTCTGGCTTGCACATTGGTCTCAGCATGCAAACTTTCTACGTCAATTTTTCCATGGGACCACGTCTCCTATGGCATGCTAGAAATTAGAATGGTATAGACCGAGAATATATCACCTGGATGGTGCGAGATTCATCGGGTTGGCGCTTAGGGAGATCTCTCGGGTTGGTGCGAGATTACATCGCGGACTTCAATGATTACATCGCGGACTTGGCCACGTCTCCGAGCCCACCTTCAATGATTACATCGCGGACTTGGCGCTTAGGAAGATCTCTCGGGTTGGTGCGAGATTCACCTGGACCAATAATCGCCTAGATCCGGTGCGGTGCGTTCTTGATAGGGTCTTTGTCTCCGTGGACTGGGAGCTGGCCTTTCCCCTGTGTTCGCTCCGGGCGGTCACCAGGGTGGGCTCGGACCATACCCCCCTCCTCCTTTCCTCAGGAGGAGGGCCCCCGCCAAGATCTAACCGCTTCCACTTTGAAAACCTATGGCTACAGCAGCGGGGTTTTGTGGAGGCGGTTCGGTCGAGGTGGGTGGAGGTTGCGTCCTCTCCGCCCCGTGTATTCTATGCGGTTGATGTCTGGCATCATTGTGCCTTGATGTCACATCAATTGATGCGAGGCTGGGGGGCGAACCTGGGTGCGGCCATCCGGGGCCAGAAGGATACCATTCTTAGGGAGATCCAGGCGCTCGACCGGGAGGCTGACCGGGTGGGGCTCTCGGCGGACGACTGGTCCCGTAGGTACTCTCTTAAGACCTCCATTATGGAGATCTATAAGGGGGAGGAGGCGTTTTGGCGGAGCCGCCAGAACTGGACTATCCAGGGGGAATCCAACACGGCCTATTTCCATGCCATCGCGAATGGGAGGTGTCGGAAGTGTTCTATCCCCTGCCTCTGGGCCACAGAATCTCTTTTGGAGGAACATAGATATATCGCGGCCCATATTTATGCGTTCTACCGGAAACTTTTCTTGGCTTCCCCCTCCTCGGGACTGGCGCTGGAGGCGGACTTCTGGTCTGAGGATGCCAGGGTGACCGCGGAGGAGAATCTGGAGCTGAACCTCCCTTTTCTCCAGTCTGAGGTCGTCGCGGCTATCAAAGCTATGAAGTCCAACTCGGCGCCAGTGCCAGATGGGCTCCCGGTGGTGTTCTTCCAGTCCTTTTGGGACCAGCTGTGCCCCGTGATTATGCGCATGTTCCAGGAGTTCTACACGGGGACTCTTGTCATGTCTCGGCTGAATTTCGGCGTGATTACCCTGATCCCCTAGCTAGTAGGGGCACGGATACTCGCCAATTTCGCCCCATCATGGTGATCAATGTCATCCAGAGGATTTTTTCCAAGGTCTGCGCTATCCGCCTCGCTCCGGTCATGGAACACTTGACTCACCCACTTCAGTTTGCCTTCCTCAAGGGTCGCCTGATTCATGATGGTGTACTTGCCCTCCATGAGATTATTCATGAGGTTAAGGTACGCCATCAGAAAGGGGTGTTCCTCAAGCTTGACTTCCAGAAGGCTTATGATAAGCTGGATTGGTCATTCCTAAGGCAAGTCCTAGAGCGGAGGGGTTTTGAGGAGAGGGTGGTCTCGTGGATCATGCAGTTCGTGATGAGCGGTAGCACGGCTATCAATATCAATGGGGAGGTGGGTCCCTATTTTAGACCCTCCTGTGGAGTGAGGCAAGGGGACCCATTGTCGCCCCTTCTCTTCAACTCCGCGGTGGATGCCCTTGCAGAGATCTTGGACAAGGCTAAGGTCGTTGGCCACCTTTCTGGGGTGGTGGGGCATCTAATCCCCGGAGGTGGCGTCACCCACCTCCAGTATGCGGATGATACTATGATCATGGTCCAACGGTCCTAACTTGACATTATTAACCTCAAGTTCCTGCTCCTATGCTTTGAGTCCATGTCTGGACTCAAGATCAACTTTGACAAGAGCGAAGTCATGATCCTCGGCTTCCCTGAGGAGGAGAAGCAGCTGATCGCGGACCGCCTTAATTGCCGGTTGGCGGACTTCCCCATCACCTACCTGGGCTTTCCCATGAGGGACTCTTAGGTGCTGATCAGGGACCTCGCCCCCATGTTCTCGAAGGTTCGGTCGAAAGCCGAGCCATGGCGTGCCCGTCTCATGACCAAGGGTTCCAAGACAGTTCTGATTAACTCATGCCTGTCCAGCCTCACCACTTACCAGATGGGCCTATATCTGCTTCCTGAAGGAATCCATGCAGACTTGGCAAAAGAGCTGTCTAGATTCTTTTGGGTCGCTGGAGATGGGCACCAGAAGTACCATATGGTGAAATGGGCAGATATTTGCGCCCCCAAAATTCTTGGGGGACTAGGAATTCTTGACTCGCGCCGCTTCAATATCGTCCTGCTCCTTAATTGGTTTTGGCGGGTGCTTCGTGACGAGGGGGGCCTTTGGCTCTAGTTAATTGTAACATTCCAGATTCTGTGCTTGGGCATTATTAGTGTCATGCATCACCCCTGCATCATTTGCATCCTACTTTTTAAAAAACATAGCAACTACAAGGATCCTAACACATAAACCCAACCCTATTTTAATTTTCTCTTAAGCACTCTTGTTGTATTAGTTTGGCCCCTCTTAAAAACCTTGTAAAAACAGTAAGACATGGTCCTATGTTGACCACCTCAATTTTATGAAAATTTAGAAACAAGTTTCATAAAATTTTGACCTAGTTTGCAAAAGTTATTGGGGTTTAAAGAAAACAGAAAAAGGGAAAATGTTTACAGAAAAAAAAAGAGAACCTACCTAGGGTCGGCAGCTCCACCCACTGGCCAGCGCCAGCCCAAAGACCGCCCGCTCCACCCTCGATCGCTGATGCGGGGGCCCCACCCCGTCGTCTCCTCACGGAGATCATGGCGGACACGGCTGCCACCGCCCGACTCAGATCCGCTACGGACTCACCACCCTCGCCCACACGTCTCCGCCCATATAAGCCGCAACCCCACTGCCTCGAAAACCCTAGGGTTTGGTTCCGCCAACGCCGCCGTCGACCGCGCCACGGACCTCGCCGGAGTCGAGCTCGGGCAGACTCGAGCCAGAGGTTCCGAGCCTCGCCTCCACCTCTTCTTCCCCTCCATGACCCCACCTCGACTCTCTCTCTCGCGTTAACCTCCCTCTCTCGCAGCGGCCATGCGATTGCGCCGGAGCTCCGGGACGAAGAAGAACGGCAGGACCTCGCCGCAGAGGAAGCAAGGAGGCTCAAGAGGCCGCGACGCGACCGCGAGGACCAGGCGCTCCATCGACCACGCCACCACCGCTGGAGCCACCGAGCATCGCCGACCATCATCGCCGACGACATCGCCGCCACGACACGCCTCAGAAGTCGCCGCTCCCTCCGACCGTCGGATTTAAATTGGACGCGCACGATTAGATCAAACGCCGAAGGGGTATCGTCGAATAACGACATGCCACGTGGCTGCGCGCGTCAGCACGCACGCGCCAGCGCCGCGTCACCCCCCCGTTGCCAGCTGGGCCAATCAGACCGTGACACCTGGCTAGGGTTTAAGCAGAATTTAGATCTGATTGCAGATTTGGTTTTAAACTTGCGAAATTCACCAAAAATCGAATATTTGGCCAAATCTAGCTTATAATATACCGTTGGATTCCTAATTTTATGTAGAATCCAAATCTGTAATAATATTGCAGGGTTGCATAAATGTTTTAGGTGTAGTTTTTAATCTTTGGATTAGAGGGTTTTTAATCTATATAAAAATAATTGAAATTCCTTTTTGTTTGAATCTTGCTGCAATAATTTTGTTTCCACAATACCTACTGATAAAAATCATCAAGCCTTGCTTAGGGTTACTAGATCTAACTTGGGGCTATTTAGAGGGTTTGATCTCCTATAATCTTCGGAATTGTTTTAGTGATTCAAATTGGATCTAAACCCTTGGAAAAAAATAAGTCCTAGTGACACCCTTACACTATCACAAACCACAAACTTGCCACCTCGATCAATTCAACCAACCTTGCATAAACTACCATGTTGCATGCATGCATGTTTTCTTTTGTGTATGCTTTGAGCAAGTCGTGATCAATTTTATGTTTGTGACTCGTTAGATTGCTCGGAGTGCGCTAAGGAGTGCTATTGTGTAGAGTGCTGCTCGGATCAAGGCAAGTTACACCACTTGTTCATAAATTTTGTCCCAGTTTTGATTCTATGCATGTGATCTTCAAAATTCTGTAGTATGCATGTGTAAGATGTTCTAGTAGAATTTTACCTTAGTATTATTTTGCAAGTGCGATGATTTTGTAGTATGCCATGAGTAGCTCTATACTTAGGATTTTCCCTCCTAATAGGTTACCCTTGTTTTTGCTAAGTATTGCTTGCTATGCTATATATACAAAGTATCGTTGGGGGGTTCGAAAGACAAAGAATTTTTCTAAGTATAAAGGCTCTCTAGAGCAAACTTTCTTCTCAAATCCACTTCAAAATAAAACTAAGTTTTCTTCTGGGCGGAATGGTTGTCGGGACAACGAGTGAGATTTTGGTGGAGGACGGCCGCCCAGGAATCAAAGAAGTCTGCCATGTTTCAGAATTCAGAAGCTTCCAGTGCAACCACAATACATTATGGGCTCTGTCTTGGCCTAGTACTTAGTGGGAAACCTCACCTGGGTACCAACATTTGGAGGATTCTTGGCACGGTTGGATCCGGAAGGTAGAGGGGCTACTAAGGGAGAGCCTCGCCATGGTCTTGTCTGTAAAAGGACTCGATCGTGGATTGTGGGTAAAGTGCACAAACTCTCGAGAGTATTGCAATCTGATCGATCAGCCGTGTTCACTAATGTAACAACATTGAGCATCTGAAGGATGGAGCCTCTGAAGGATCTTCCTCTCTCTTTTCTAAAAACAAAGTTTTGAAACCCCATGGCGTGCGTAATATCGCTAATGGGTGGGAATTTTGGGAACTTGGTGTGTAATATCCAAGTGTTTGGTTGTTGGACACTTGGTGCGTAATATCCTTGTGTGCCACTCGACCTTATTTTATCTAAGCAAATGTTTACAAAGTAGGACAATCCTCTATTCTTCTCTCTATGTAAGAAAACTAGCTTTGAGCAAATTAACTCTACAGCCTATACCAGCCTTGCATGTAGAGATAGTCTTTTTCTCTCCTTGGTGTAAATTGCCAATACATTCAAAGTATTGACCCAACTTGTTGGCTGCACGTCTTATGTGCAGAATCCGAAGATTGAAAGGTGCGTAGGGATCGCGGGTCTACACTCGACAAGCCTGGGCGTTGATGGACTCATGCTTTTTTTCCGTTTCCGCTAGCTAGCATAATGCTAAGCAACTTTTGTAATAATTCATACTCTGGATTCTCCGTGTAATAAAGACTTTGTGTTTTACATGATACTTCATCGACTGTGAGTTCTAGCTATTGATCCAGGGACTAGCATGTTAATCACATGGGCTTAGGATCCTTACCGATCCGAAGGTCATTACAGATGGTATCGAGCACATCGCTGTCTGGGACGTGACCCTAGGATTGGAACCACCTCTAACTTTAGTGCACTACTTGCTTTTCTACTAAGTTATTTTCCGCACATCTAGTATCTGCCTTCCTCTGCCCGTTTAAGTGCCTAACCCTCGTTCTTCTAACTCAAAGATGACAAGCTTCCTCTACGACACCGTCGCAGACATCGAGCCCCTTCGCTTTGGAGGATGCCTCATGGATCTACTCACCCGTTTGGACCTTCCTCTCCCAACAATCCAAGGGAGCACAATGAAGAAACTCCACAAGGACGGCTGTTGGGGAGTCAAGGTCATCCAGCCAGGAAAAGAGCAAGGCAAGAACCCGGAGGAAGACATAGCAATCCACATTGTTAGCGATTCCAAGGAGAAGGCCCTCAGCATTAGCTTGCAACAACTCATTGGTCGCCTATGTGGACGTCATCATGAAGCTCTCCAAGGACACTGCGGCAGCCTCTTTGGAAGACGAGATGAGGAAGGGATTCCCATGGAGTTAACCTTTGAGGAAAGAACTTCTACCAAGCGCCGAAGAACACAATATCAAGACTTGGAGTGCCACATCCATGAACTTGAGAAGGGTACCTTCCTCGAGATGTTGAAGAACGACGAGCTATGCGCCCTCATCAAGGAGAAGGAAGAAATGATCAAACAGGAGGAGGAGGCAATGAAGCTCCAAGAGATAAAATTCCAGGACCAAGAGAAGAAGTTCGCTAACCAAGAGAAGAGGGTGATAAATAAAAACAAGAGAATTAGAGAACTCAAACAGCAGATCGATGGAGATGAAGTGCAAACTGAAGGACTTTGCAAGATAATCGATGATGTGCGTGCTTCCAAGAGGGACTTGGCAAAGCAACTTGAAGCCGCAATGAAGTCAAGATTAGTGGAGGAGCTACAGAGCGAGAAGGAGAGACTTCAGGAGCAGCTGGAAGCCACTACCAAGAAGCTACAGGATGAGATAAGGGAACTCCAAGAGAAGCTTGAAGCCACCACAAAGGAGATAGAGTTGTATAAGACAACGCTAGAGCAAGAAGGTTACTTGTTCGAGGACGAGGAACAGGAAGGAGTGGAAGATATGTAGTAGTTGGACCACCTTTAATTCTATAGTAGAACGTTATTCGCAAATGTAATAAATACCAAGATAAGACTCGTTTAGTTAAAACTCGGTTGTTTCCTGTGATAAAACTGTGTTGTTATGTCTTGTGTGCTTGGTGTGTTTTCATAAGGGTAGGAGTTTACTACTTAGTCTTTCTGTCTAATTCTTAACTATTCTCTTAACCCCATAGATGACGCCAAGACGTGCGAACCCCGAAATCCCGCCAGAAATAGCTGAACTTCTGGCCACTCAGAACCAGCTGATCCAACTACTCACTCAGAACATGCAGAACAACAACAACAATCCACCACCACCACCTCCGCCACCTCCTCAACAGGATCGCTTGACTCGGTTTCTGAGGCTTAACCCCCCTACCTTCACTAGCAGCACTGAACCAATCATCGCTGACGACTGGCTGCGCACAATCAACAAGAAGCTAGACACCGTGCAAGCTGTCGGAGCCGACAGGGTGCGTTATGCCGCACACCAGCTTGAGGGACCTGCTGCAGAATGGTGGGATAACTACCAAGTCACCCACCCGGACATTGATGCTATCACTTGGGAGTTTGAGTTAGCTTTTCAGACTCATCATGTGGTCTGGGTGTCATGGCTCTAAAGAGGCGCGAGTTTCGCGACCTACACCATTGCACTGCTCGTCACCGAGTATGGTGAGCTTTTCAATAAGCTAGCCCGTTATGCACCCGATGATGTTTCCACTGATGCCAAGAGACAGGAGGAGTTCTTAAGAGGGCTCAATGATGACATATCCATCCAGCTTGTGGCTCAGAAATTTGACAACTTTCAGGAACTCTTGGACAGAGCTATTGTGGTTGAATCAAAGAGGAAGAGCATAGAAAATCGCAAGAGGAAATCCAACCCTCACAAACACTCTGTCCGCAGTAAGCGCAATTCCTCACCACCACCCTATAACAACAATGGCCACAACCATAACGGTCATAACCATGGTGGCCACAAGCACAATGGGCACAAAAACCGCAATGGCAATGGCGGCAATGGAAAGGATCTCAGTGAGGTGACGTGATTTAAGTGCAACAAGACAGGGCACTATGCGACCTCTTGCCCCGAGAGGAAGAATGGCAACGGCAATGGCAATGGGAATAGTAATGGACACAACCATGGCAATGGGAACGGGAAGAAGCCAAATCCGTTTGTCAAAGCCACGGTGAATCATGTTTCTATGGAGGATGCTTGTGAGGCGCCAGACTCTGTGATTGGTAAGTTCAAACTCAATTCTATTCCAGCAGTTGTTCTTTTTGATACTGGTGCATCGCATTCATTCATATCAAGGGTATTTGTGGATAGAGGCAAGATACCAACGGAGACTATAAACTTTCCTCTAAGGGTAAGTTCTCCTGGGGGAGAAATAGCGGCAAACTCCGGTTGCCGGAATTTAGAACTAAGGATTGGCACACACATTTTCCCACCACCGGGTAGTTCTAGAATCACAAGGTTTAGATATAATCTTGGGCATGAATTGGATGACCGAGTATGAAGGAGTCATAGATTGTGCCAAGAGAACTGTCATGCTCACAACGCAGGAAGGAAGAGGATTCGTATCAAGTCGAACTGCACTCAAAGAAGTCATGGTGAACTCTCTTAAGGGGTTAGATTGGGGAAGTACCTATTGTAAAGGAATACCCAGATGTCTTCCCGTAAGAGCTACCGGAATGCCTTGACCGTGATATCAAGTTTCTCATTGACTTAATGCCAGGCATGGGGCCGATAGCTAAGAGACCATACAAGATGGATGTGGAAGAGTTAAAGGAACTCAAGAAACAGCTTAAGGAATAGTTGGATAAGGGATTCATTCAACCCAGCGCATCGTCTTGGGGAGCACCCGTCCTATTTGTGGAAAATAAAGATAAGACCAAGAGGCTGGTTGTGGACTACCGCTCGTTGAACGAAGTGACGATTAAGAATAAGTACCCTCTTCCCAACATCAACGACCTGTTTGACCAGCTAAAGGGAGCCAGTGTGTTTTCAAAGATCGATATACGATCGGGCTACTTTCAGCTAAAGATTCGAGAACAGGATGTGCCCAAGACAGCATTCACCACAAGATACAGATTGTACGAGTACACCGTGATGTCTTTTGGTCTAACCAATGCCCCAGCATACTTCATGACCATGATGAACAAGGTGTTCATGGAATACTTGGACAAGTTTATCGTAGTATTCATAGATGATATACTCATATACTCAAGGGATGAGAACGAACATGAGAAACATCTGCGCCTTATCATGGAGAAGCTAAGAGAACACAAGTTGTATGCCAAATTCAGCAAGTGCGAGTTCTGGTTAAAGGAAGTGGGTTTCCTTGGTCATGTTGTGTCAGCTAAAGGAGTTGCCGTAGATCCTAGCAAGGTAGCTTCCGTGACGGAATGGGAGTCACCCAAGAATGTGGGAGATATTAGAAGTTTCTTAGGCCTCGTAGGATATTACCGGAGGTTCATCGAAAACTTTTCCAAGATAGCAAAACCCATGACGGAACTATTAAAGAAGGAAAAGAAATTCCTATGGACCGAGGCATGTGAAGCAAGATTTCAAGAGTTGAAGAAACGCCTTGTAACGACCGGTTACGTTGCGCGGATATCCAGAAGGATTTTCAGGTCTATTGTGACGCTTCACGACAAGGACTTGGAAGTGTATTGATGCAGGACGGTAAAGTGGTATCCTATGCGTCCCGACAACTTAAGAACCACGAACACAATTATCCCACTCATGATTTGGAACTTGCATCTGTGGTTCATGCACTCAAGGTATGGAGACACTACCTCATGGGCAAACATTGTGATGTGTTTACAGATCATAAGAGTTTGAAGTACATCTTCACCCAAAAGGAGCTGAATATGAGACAAAGAAGATGGCTTTAGTTAATTAAGGATTATGACTTGGATTTACAATACCACCCCGGAAAGGCAAACGTGGTGGCTGATGCCTTAAGTCGTAAGGTGTATGTGAACTGACCATGCAGGGAACTTCAGAGGATTTACGCAAGCAATTGTGGATCTCAGGTTGGAGATAGTCCCGAAAGGACAGGTAGCGACTATGGAAATAGTGTCCACCTTCCAAGAAAGGATCCAAGAAGCACAAAAGGGGGATAAAGAGTTGGAAGAAATAAGAGTCAGGATAAATGAAGGAAAGACTAAAGAATTTCGTCTAGACGAACAAGGAACCCTCTGGTATGGGAAGCGTTTGTGCGTTCCCAATGACCCCGATATCAGGAAGATAATTTTACAAGAAGCTCATGATTCGCCATACTCAATTCATCCAGGCAACACAAAGATGTACATGGATGTGAAGGATAGATTCTGGTGGAATAACCTAAAGAGAGATATTGCGGAGTATATTTCTCTGTGTGATGTGTGCAATGAGTTAAAGCCGAGCATCGAAACCGCAGATTACTTCAACCACTACCTATACCCCGGAAGTGGGACAAGGTAGGCATGGATTTCATCACGGATTGCCTGACTGCCTCGGATTTGATTCTATCCGGTAGTGGTAGACCACTTCACCAAGGTGGCTCACTTCATTCCCGTAAAGACCACATATACAAGTGCTAAGCTCGCTAAGATGTACATGTCAAGAATCGTAAGCCTACATGGTGTCCCTAAGGGAATTGTGTCAGACAGAGGCACCCAGTTTACCTCAAAGTTTTGGCGACAACTACATAAAGTCGCTTGGAACCCGACTAGAATTCAGTACTGCCTTCCACCCTCAGACAGATGGACAAACAGAAAGGGTGAATCAAATTTTGGAAGATATGTTGAGAGCTTGCGCACTAGACTACGGGTCTAGTTGGGACGATAACCTACCATATGCAGAGTTCTCATACAACAACAGCTACCAGACAAGCATCAAGATGGCTCCATTTGAAGTTCTATACGGCAGAAAGTGTAGGACTCCATTGCTATGGAATGGAGTGGGAGAACGCAGTCTTTTTGGACCGGACTTGATAAAGGATGCCGAAGAGAAGGTGCGACAGATTCAGGATAGGCTAAAGATAGCACAATCCCGACAGAAGAGCTACGCTGATTCCAAACGAAGAGATGTGGCCTATGAAATAGGGGACTGTGCGTATCTTCGAGTTTCACCCCTACGTGGAGTTAAGAGGTTCGGAATCAAGGGCAAGTTAGCCCCACGATTCATAGGACCATACAAGGTTCTGGCCCGTAAGGGAGAAGTTGCTTATCAGTTGGAGTTACCGGAAGGACTGACTGTTCATGATGTGTTTCACGTGTCACAACTAAAGAAGTGCCACCCGGAGATGGCTGAAACACCGCTAAGAGACACCGTTCCCTAGATGAGGTTCAATTGGAGAGTGACCTTACCTATGAGGAAAAACCCATCAAAATACTGGAAACAGCTAAAAGGGTTACTCGCACCAAGACTATAAGATTTTGCAAGGTACAATGGAACCACCACTCCGAGGAAGAAGCTACGTGGGAACGTGAAGACGACATGAGAACGGAGCACCCACACCTATTTGCTAGCCAACCCGAATCTCGAGGACGAGATTCTTCTTAAGGGGGGTAGGTTTGTAACATTCAGATTACGTGCTTGGGCATTATTAGTGTCATGCATCACCCTTGCATCATTTGCATCCTACTTTTTGAAAACATAGCAACTACAAGGATCCTAACACATAAACCCAACCCTATTTTAATTTTCTCTTAAGCACTCTTGTTGTATTAGTTTGGCCCCTCTTAAAAACCTTGTAAAAACAGTAAGACATGGTCCTATGTTGACCACCTCAATTTTATGAAAATTTAGAAACAAGTTTCATAAAATTTTGACCTAGTTTGCAAAAGTTATTGGGGTTTAAAGAAAACAGAAAAAGGGAAAATGTTTACAGAAAAAAAAAGAGAAAACCTACCTAGCTGGGCCGCAGCGCAGCCCACCAGCACCCGCCAGGCGCCGCAGCCCAGCACCGGCCCGCTCCACCCTCGATCGCTGACGCGGGGGCCCCACCCCGTCGTCTCCCTCCTGGAGACCGCGGCGGACACGGCTGCCAGCCGCCCCCGGACTCGTATCCGCGCCGGACTCCGACCACCCCCTCGTCCACGTCTCCGCCCCATATAAGCCGCAACCCCACTGCCTCGAAAACCCTAGGGTTTAGTTCACTTAACGCCGCTGCCGCGCCACGGATCTCGCCGGAGTCGAGCTCGGGCAGACTCGAGCCAGAGGTTCCGAGCCTCGCCTCCACCTCTTCTTCCCCTCCGCGCGACCCCCACCCTCGACTCTCTCTCCTCGCGTTAACCTCCCCCTCTCTCTCGCAGCGCTTGCGACGTTTGCCGAGCTCCGGGACGGAGAAGAGCAGCGACCACCGCCGGGCGAAGCAAGGAGGCTCGAAGAGGCCGCGAACGCGACCGCGAGGACCAGGCGCTCCCAGTCGACCACGCCACCACCGCGGGGAGCCACCGGAGCATCGCCGACCATCATCGCCGACGACATCGCCGCCCCTCGCCGCCGACACGCCCTGTAAGTCGCCGCCGCTCCCTCCGACCGTCGGATTTAGATTGGACGCGCACGATTAGATCAAACGCCGAAGGGGTATCGTCGAATAACGACGTGCCACGTGGCTGCGCGTCGACGCCGCGCCAGTATCGCGTCACCCGTTGCCGGTGGGCCAATCAGACAGTGACACCTGGCTAGGGTTTAAGCAGAATTTAGATCTGATTGCAGATTTGGTTTTAAACTTGCGAAATTCACCAAAAATCGAATATTTGGCCAAATCTAGCTTATAATATACCGTTGGATTCCTAATTTTATGTAGAATCCAAATCTGTAATAATATTGCAGGGTTGCATAAATGTTTTAGGTGTAGTTTTTAATCTTTGGATTAGAGGGTTTTTAATCTATATAAAAATAATTGAAATTCCTTTTTGTTTGAATCTTGCTGCAATAATTTTGTTTCCACAATACCTACTGATACAAATCATCAAGCCTTGCTTAGGGTTACTAGATCTAACTTGGGGCTATTTAGAGGGTTTGATCTCCTATAATCTTCGGAATTGTTTTAGTGATTCAAATTGGATCTAAACCCTTGGAAAAAAATAAGTCCTAGTGACACCCTTACACTATCACAAACCACAAACATGCCACCTCGATCAATTCAACCAACCTTGAATAAACTACCATGTTGCATGCATGCATGTTTTCTTTTGTGTATGCTTTGAGCAAGTCGTGATCAATTTTATGTTTGTGACTCATTAGATTGCTCGGAGTGCGCTAAGGAGTGCTATTGTGTAGAGTGCTGCTCGGATCAAGGCAAGTTACACCACTTGTTCATAAATTTTGTCCCAGTTTTGATTCTATGCATGTGATCTTCAAAATTCTGTAGTATGCATGTGTAAGATGTTCTAGTAGAATTTTACCTTAGTATTATTTTGGAAGTGCGATGATTTTGTAGTATGCCATGAGTAGCTCTATACTTAGGATTTTCCCTCCTAATAGGTTACCCTTGTTTTTGCTAAGTATTGCTTGCTATGCTATATATACAAAGTATCGTTGGGGGGTTCGAAAGACAAAGAATTTTTCTAAGTATAAAGGCTCTCTAGAGCAAACTTTCTTCTCAAATCCACTTCAAAATAAAACTAAGTTTTCTTCTGGGCGGAATGGTTGTCGGGACAACGAGTGAGATTTTGGTGGAGGAGGCCGCCCAGGAATCAAAGAAGTGCCATGTTTGAGAATTGAAGCTTCGGTGCAACCACAATACATTATGGGCTCTGTCTTGGCCTAGTACTTAGTGGGAAACCTCACAGGTACCAACATTTGGAGGATTCTTGGCACGGTTGGATCCGGAAGGTAGAGGGCTACTAAGGAGAGCCTCGCCATGGTCTTGTCGTAAAAGGACTCGATCGTGGATTATGGGTAAAGTGCACAAACTCTCGAGAGTATTGCAATCTGATCGATCAGCCGTGTTCACGGTAACAGAACAACATTGAGCATCTGAAGGATGGAGCCTCTGAAGGATCTTCCTCTCTCTTTTCTAAAAACAAAGTTTTGAAACCCCATGGCGTGCGTAATATCGCTAATGGGTGGGAATTTTGGGAACTTGGTGTGTAATATCCAAGTGTTTGGTTGTTGGACACTTGGTGCGTAATATCCTTGTGTGCCACTCGACCTTATTTTATCTAAGCAAATGTTTACAAAGTAGGACAATCCTCTATTCTTCTCTCTATGTAAGAAAACTAGCTTTGAGCAAATTAACTCTACAGCCTATACCAGCCTTGCATGTAGAGATAGTCTTTTTCTCTCCTTGGTGTAAATTGCCAATACATTCAAAGTATTGACCCAACTTGTTGGCTGCACGTCTTATGTGCAGAATCCGAAGATTGAAAGGTGCGTAGGGATCGCGGGTCTACACTCGACAAGCCTGGGCGTTGATGGACTCATGCTGCTTTTATGTTTCCGCTGTTATTTGAGCTAGCATAATGCTAAGCAACTTTTGTAATAATTCATACTCTGGATTCTCCGTGTAATAAAGACTTTGTGTTTTACATGATACTTCATCGACTGTGAGTGCTAGCTATTGATCCAGGGACTAGCATGTTAATCACAGGGGCTTAGGATCCTTACCGATCCGAAGGTCATTACAGATGGTATCAGAGCACATCGTTACTGTGGGGCGTGACCCTAGGATTGGAACCACCTCTAACTTTAGTGCACTACTTGCTTTTCTACTAAGTTATTTTCCGCACATCTAGTATCTGCCTTCCTCTACTTGTTTAAGTGCCTAACCCTCGTTCTTCTAACTCAAAGATGACAAGTTTTGAGGTTGGCGATGGGCAGGGAGTCCTGTTCTGGCTGGACCCCTGGATTCTAGGGGCCCCCTTGTCCCAAGAGTTCCCGGCGTTATTTGCGATCTGCGCCGTCCCCACGATATTAGTCGCCGACGCGTTTCGGGAGGACCAATGGAACATCCCGTTCCGGAGGACCTTTAACTACGCCGAGGCGGCTGACTTTGTGAGGATGCGAGGATCCCTGCCCCTATCCCTCTCTGCCGAGAGGGATAGGGTGGCTTGGGTCCATTCTCCCTCGGGAGCATTTGCGGTTGGTTCGGCATACCGGTCCCTCTTCCAGGGCCCGGAGCTCCCTTGGACATCCCACTTGTGGAAGTCCCCTCTCCCTCTGAGTATCCGTATGTTCCTTTGGAAATTGCTCCGGGACCGTATTCCCTCGGGGACGGAGGTCTCCAAGCGTTGCGGTACAGGCAATGGGTTGTGTCCGTTATGTGGGGTCCCTGAATCGTGCACCCACATAATGTTTACGTGCCCTGCCACTCGGTTTCTGTGGAACTTCATCCGGGAAGCTCTGGGGCCTGCCTGGCAGGCCCAGGACCTCGGCGAATTCCTAGAGACGGAGGCTAACCGCACCGGAGGAAGGCGCCACCTCTTTTGGCTGGTGTTTGCGGCGTTAACCTGGACCCTTTGGAAGATTATAAATAAGATGGTGATTGAGCGGATGTTTCCCCGACGGGCTTCTGACTCTGTTTTTTCTTTGCTTGCCCACCTCCAGCAGTGGTATCCTCTCTCTCTAGACAGCGTGACCGGGAGCGGATGGAAGACATCTTGCAGGCTCTTCGGGCGTCGGCGCAACGCTTTGCGGCTCCTGCTAGTTCGTCTGGGGCTTCGTAGGCTCTTCGTCGCCCCCCTCCCCCTTTTTTTCTTCCTTTTTTGGGCATTTTGTGATGTGGCCCCAGCGGACCTTTTTTCTTTTCTTGTGACGCCTGGGCATCGGTGACTGTATTGTACTCTGGATGGTGGTTGCTTTATTTATAAAGCTGGGCGTAATGCCTGTTTCGAGGAGAATATATCACCGAGTCTCACTAAGTTCCTATTGTAAATACACCTTAAAATCATTGACATTGTAGAGTTTACAAATACAAGGTCCCCATTTTTGCAATGTTAATGATTTTTTTTAAAATTGTCAGCAACAAAATTAAGTGCTTTGGAGGTTGACTAATATATAATTTCAAAATATAAGATGTTTTAGGTTTGTGAAAAGAATGCATCTAGACTTGCTTTAGTATGTAGGTTCACTCATGTTTAGAGTGAATCTAGACACTAAAACAAGTCTACATACATTTGCTTCACAGAGCTAAAACATCTTATATTTTGAAACGGAGGGAGTACTTCTCTACGTAGCTAAGATCTCCTTCCCAGCCATTGAAATTTCCAGCTAATTTATAAATTATCACTGCTCTTGGTGGAGTGAATTCTGAACCACGGGCCCATACTTGCATGTGTGGCTCTTGTTCATCACACATGATGGGCTGGTCCTCCAAGAGCAATAACTCCAGTGTCTTTCCCTGCTGTTTCTTCAACAACTTCATGCCCCTCATATGGGGCAAAGCAACCTGCAGAATTGCATGGCAGCAATGCGAACATGGAGCCCGACGGGGTAGGTATCTAGCTAGCAAGTGCCCTTGATGGTTCATGCTTGCTCTCCTCATTGAGTACCTCTTCCAACGGAGGGAGTTTTGCACATAGTACACCGTTTTACTGAATAATCGATTTAGCTCCGGAGCTCTCGGAAGATTTTTTTAGGGTTAATTGGTTTTATGCCACTCCCAAATTCATAGATTGCACATATACCATTAAAAAACACAACTTATGAATATGTTACTCTAACTTTTCAATACTTTGTCATATGTATGTATACTGTCTATCTACCAATATTTGTACTGCATGCAAACCTTTTTTTTATATAAAATGTCAGTTTATCGATGCAAATCTGTCCAGAAATGGCTCAAATTAGAACAGTACACTCGTTTTAGTGTTTTTTGTTCTCTGTATATTTTTCAGATTTTTCTGAGAAGTTTAATTTTTTGCCAAAATTTGAAAATTTCAATTTTTTTGCACCCCAAACACCCAAAAGGGCCACCAAAATCTGAATACAGGGTTATTATGATTAATACTAAAATATACACTAAAATACACCTATTTATTGAATCGTTTTCCTCATGTTTTGAAGAAAATGGCATATGAGGAGGTACACACTAGTTTTCATTGACATATCTTTTCAGCTGCAATCTACCAAAAACAAGATGTCGGAGAGCATAATAGAGTTTTTTTTGCCTTCTGAAAGAGATAATTTTTTCTAAGCCCGAATTGTACAATATTTGTTCACAAAACTTTACAAATATTTATAATACACATGTATGTATGCATAGAAGGAAATTCAATTTTTTAAAACTTCTAAATTTTTATGGACGGCGGGAGCTCCATCAACATATTCTATCTGGACACGTTCAGGCGGCTACGGCTCCCGCAGTCGATGATTGAGACGACCCTCACCACCTTCCACGACATCGTCTCCGGTCGAAAGGCGTATCCGATCGGCAAGGTGACGCTGCCAGTCACCTTCGGCACACCATCCAACTTCCGCACCGAGCGAATCTGCGTCCTGGGCAACAAGTATTCGCCAAGTTCATGGCGGTACCGCATTACGCGTACAACGCGATGAAGCTCCCATGGCCATGCGGCATCATCACCGTCCACGACGACCCCAACATGGCCGTGGAATGCGAGGAAAAGGGCACCAAACTCGCGGACGCCATCATCGCCGCGGAGGCCAAGCATGCAGAGGATCTCGCCAGATACGCGAGCGCGGTCGACAAAGACGACCCCACCATACTAAAGAAGCTCAACACGGAGAACGGCGGCTCGACCGCGTTCGAGGCGACCACGCACACCCGCACCGTCGAGCTAGTCCCAGACGACTCCATCCAGACGGTCACGATCAGGACAGGCATGAGCCCCGCATAGGAAAGCGCGCTCATCGAGTTTCTACGTGAGAATCGTGACATCTTCGCATGGAAGCCATCCGACATGCCAGGTGTCCCGAGGGAACTCGCTGAGAACAAACTCAACGCCGACCCCAAAGCGCGGCCTGTCAAGCAGTCACTGCGGCCCTTCAATGAAGAGCGCCGCCGAGCAATCGCCGAGGAGGTGCAGCATCTACTCGCTGCAGGCTTCATCCGGCCCATCAAATACTCCAAGTGGCTGGAAAACCCAGTCCTGGTCGAAAAGAAGAACTAGACCTGGAGAATGTGTATCGACTACACAAACCTCAACAACGCCTGCCCAAAGGAGCAGTTCGTCCTCCCGTGCATCGATCAGATCATCAACTCGACCGAAAGCTTGGAGTCGCTGTGCTTCCTCGACGCATACTCTGGTTACAACCAGATCAAAATGGCAGTCGAGGACGAAGAGAATACGACGTTCATCATGCCATTCGGTGCCTTCTGCTACACCGCCATGATGTTTGGCCTCAAGAACGCTGGAGCAACCTATCAGCGGTGCATGCGGGAGTGCCTTGCGAGCCAAATTGGCCACAACATCTACTTCTACATCGATGATGTGGTGGTCAAGTCCAATCACCAGAGAGATCTACTCGCCAACCTGGCCGAAACCTTCGCAAATCTGTGGAGGTACAAGATCAAACTCAACCCAGGGAAGTGCACCTTCGTTGTACCTACTGGACAGCTATCGGGGTACGTAGTGTCCAAGCGAGGCATCAAGGCGAACCCCACCAAGATCGACACAATCGCCTGGCTCGGGAAACCCGAGTGCCTCCGCGACTTCCAGAAGTTGGCCGGGCGAGTCGCGACTCTCAGCCGCTTCATCCCCCGGCTAGGCGAGAAGGTGATGCCTCTCTACCGCCTAATGCGCAAGAACCCCATGTTCCAGTGGGCCAAGGAGGCAGATGACGCGATCCACACACTCAAAGAAGTGCTACTCGCGGCCCCGCTACTCGCCTCCCCCATCGACAAGGAGCCAATGCTCATCTACGTCGCGGCATCCGAGCGAGTCTTCAGCACCGTCATGGTCGTCGAACGGCTAGAAGAGGGTAAGGAGCGCCCCGTGCAGCGCCCAGTCTACTACATCAGTGAGGTCCTCACCGATTTGCGACAGTGCTACCAGCAATACCAAAAACTGGTGTACGCAGTCTTCCAAGCCCAGCGACGGCTACCGCAGTACTTCCAAGAGCACCCAATCACGGTCGTCTCCTCGGCGCCGTTGCAGGACATCATCCGCAACTGCGAGGCGACTGGACGAGTCGCCAAGTGGGCCATCGAGATTGGCGTCCACAACATCAAATATGAGCCGCGCAAGGCGATCAAGTCGTAGGCCCTAGGAGACTTCCTCGCCGACTGGGAAGAGGCGCAGCAGCCAGAGAAGCTGCCATACCTCCACTACTGGTCTCTTCACTTCGACGGGTCCAAGGACGCGGACGCACAGGGGCAGGAATCATACTCACGTCCCCCAAAGGCGAAAAGCTCCGCTACGTCTTGTACCTCGACTTCACCCCTTACACCAACAACATGGCCGAGTACGAGGCCCTACTTCACGGCATGCGAGCCTCCAAGAAGATAAACATCAATCGCCTACTGTGCTACGACGACTCCGACTTCATCTTCGCGCAAGTCGCTGGTACCTGCGACGCCTTCTCCGCCACCATGGCGGCATACCGCCAAGTAGTGGACCAGCTGGGAGGCCACTTCGCCGGCTACTCCGTCGAGTGGATCGATCGGTGCAAGAACAAAGAGGCTGACGCCCTCTCTCGCATCGGATTGGCTCACCAAACGCCACCTGCTGGCATCTTCCTCGACATCATCCACAAGCCCTCCTTCTCTTCCCCAAATGAGATCGACCTCGGGATCCCTCTGCAACCAGAGCCCGCCCTGGTCGCCATGGTCACAGAACCCAGCAACTGGACTGCGCCATGCGTCGCCTACCTCAAGGGAGGGACCCTGCCAGCAGATGATACGGATGCATGCATGATCATGTGCTGCTGCAAATCCTTCGTCATCATCAACGGCGAGCTCCACAAGCGCAGCATAACAGGCGTGTTCCAACGCTGCGTGCAGCTTGGGGAAGGACGCAAGATCCTCCAAGACATCCACGCCGGCGACCGCGGCCACCATTCTGGTGCCTGGTCCCTGGTCGCCAAAGCCATGCGACATGGCTTCTACGCCAACTAGACGCATGTACCTAGCTCGGCGCTCAAGACCATTCCCATCACCTGGCCATTCGCCGTAAGGGGCATGGACATGGTGGGACCCTTCAAGAAGGCCCCCTCCGGCTACACCCACCTCCTAGTCGCAGTCGACAAATTCACCAAGTGGGTGGAGGCCAAACCAGTCCGCAAGTGCGACGGGAAGACCGCCGCCAAATTCCTTCGCGAGCTCATCTACTGCTATGGATTCCCGCACAGCCTCATCACGGACAACGACTGTTGGGGATATGCTATATGGGTATCCTCATAGCATGTCACTTATCCAGATAACCCGGGTGGCCCACGGTTGGTAGCATGGCCTATGGACTGCTGGGCGGCCCAATTAGATGGATCCAGAAGGGAGGCCCATGCCGGATAAAGGAAGGCTACGGTTGGAGTCACCAATATACCCGGAGCCTTGGATTGCAAGATACACAAGACTAGTAATAGACGGTGTAGGACTCTGCAACCTGTTCGGCTAGGACTTTTCCCTGTAACCCTAGGACCCGGCGACTATATAAGTCGGGCCTATGGGAGCCTTTAGGGCACAACCTAGTATCCATTCATACAACCTCTCACAACGAACCTATCTCTGTAACTCGGTGTATTGCCCTTATAGTGATTTATAGAAGGAGTAGGAGTCCGCCACCGTCGTGGGATCTGAACCTGGGTAAGCTGTGTTACCTCGTACCCGTCAACCGTCCGCCTTTCCCCACGTCTCTAAACACACACTGTGAGGACCCCTCCATGGCGTACTCATCGGCAATACCACGACAGTTGGCGCCCACCGTGGGGCAAGAGGCGCTTCAGGCTCTTCAGCGGACGAGGACCAAGATCTTCGCGGGAATCCGCAAAACCATAGCCATCGGCCGTGTTCTCTTCTCCGGCAACATTCTGATCGTCCCTCCTGATGAGTTCTGGATCCCGGCGAAGACAAACCCTACGCGGTGTTCGATCGGTCCTATCGGAGACATCCACCTCTTCATCGGAGAAACCGACTCGGGCACTAGTTCCCTGGGAGTTGGAGGAGCATCAAGGCCTGCACGGACTGCCTACGGGCAGGATACATTCGTGGAAGGATCGATGTCGGATCTCTCTTCGGAGTTTGCTGGCAAAGACCAGAAAAATTCAAGGCCCACCCAAACTGCCCCTGTGCAGGATATAAAGGTGGAAGGTCACTGCAAATCCGCCGGCTTCGCCCGCGCGTCTAGACATCAGAGATCCAAGTTCGTTGGCGTGGTTACCATCTTCGATCTAGCGCACTGCGTTCAGAGAGAAGGCGAAAACCCCCGTGATTACCTGGCCAGGTGGCTCCGTATACGAGCCGATCGGGCCCACTACCCCGATGATAACGCTTTGTATCACTTCATGGAAGGACTGGACCGTGGCACGCTTCTCCGAAATTCTTTAAGATGGCAGTAGGCAACAGGACGCCTTACCCTTGAACAGATGGTGAGCACCGTCAACAACTACGTGGAGGCTGACGCAAAAGCCTAGAGAGCACTCGCACTCATCGACAGAGAACCTCCAATTCAGCCACCGCCACCACCGCCTCCGACCGCCATTGTCGCAGCTGCACCACCACCTCCAGTCATCGTTGCCACCGTTGCACCTCCACCGTCTGTCATCGAGGAAATCCTGGCACCCTCCAACTCTGTCATTGACGTGCTTTATGCTGACTTCAGTGCAGATTCTGAGGAGATAGATTTCAGTCCAGAAGAGCTAGACTCCGCTATGCAGGAGATGGAGGAGGAGTACTCGCGCGACGAGCAAGCGAACAACGCCGTCACGTCTCGAGGGGTGTTCATCACCATTGGGACGACGATGGATGAAGATCAACCCGGACGAGCTCCGACTACAACGCTGGAAAAGGGGAAGGAGCCACTTATTGCTGCTGACGATGATTGCGCAAAGGTCATGCCTCCTCCACCTAACCCAGTGCAGCAGCCGCAGGAACTCGACATCGGCCTGAGCAACAACAACACCGCAAACTTGCCGCCTCCAGCATATACATCTGCAGCATCCCAAGTTACTCCATCTGATAGAGTGATGTATGGTAATCTTCTCGTCGAGCCACTAACCGTTGCTCATATCCGGAACGTGACCCAACTTGACGAGAAGTACCAGCAGCTGCTGGAGGAAGCGCAGGCCATCGCGGAGCAAGGCGCTAAGATAGATCGAGATCTGGTCAACACGCAGAAGTCCATACAGAAATCTAGAGTAATGGAGGACGAGTACAGGACTTTGCTACAGCAGCAGAAGGCCAAGAAAGCTCCGGCTCGCGTCATCAATGATCCTGGTGTACGACGCAACCTAGGATGGGCTCCCTCAAAGCCAGCACAAGCCAAGCCATACATTGACAGTGGAGGCAAGCAGGTGATGCCCACCTCACTCCTTAACCTCGCCGTTGCCAAGACCCTTCTGGAGCAGGATAGATCGCCCGAGGAAGTGGAACAAGTCTATGACCTAGTGGCCAAGGCGGTGAAGCAGCAGGAAAAAGCCACCTCTCAGAGGCTCGAGTCCGACCCAGCGCTTTTCTAGTCTAGCCAGTATAAGCCACCAAGGGACAGATCTCCTCTTGATGTCGGGTCCCAGACGGGTTCATCAGAACGAAGACGGAGGGATGCACGCAATAGGAAGGATGCCATACCCATATCCTCCGACCACGGAGAAAAGGCCCGACCTCGTCGCCCATCGCCACCACCCCGGTCCCCCCGACATCACGAAGATTACAAGGCTCACCATTGTACGGATATGCCCCCACCAAAGCAGTGTGGCATCGTTATCCGCGACAACACGGAGCAGACCCGTCATGACGGAGAGCGCAACCATGGACACATGAGCAGTTCACACCATGACCCTCCGCGTCCGACAAGCAAACGTGACAGGCGTGAGGCATCGTAGGAGGGTAACAGCAAGAAGGCTAACCCACCGCCACCTCCGCCTCCGTCACCACCAAGTAGTCACCATGGCGGAGGAGGCCCGCGTCGTTCACGCAGCCCATCCCCTGTTGACAAGAAGAAGAACCCGAAGCCGTACGATGCACGTTCGTGGATCGATAAGATCCACGAGGCCCTAGAAGGACCATACCTGGGACCACGTTGTTTTGGACCTGCAATACGGTCCGCAACTTACCCCAAAGGTTTCCGGATTAACAAGACCATCAAGCCCTATGACGGCACCGCCAAGCCAGCCACATGGTTGCAGGACTACGACAACGCGGTGGAGATTGCCGGAGGAAACCCCAACCTCGCTGTCAAGTACCTCCCATTAATGTTGGCAGGCACGGCCCATAAATGGATCGACGAATTGCCGGAGAAATATATCTTTTACTGGTTGGACATGCAAGAAGCGTTCACCAAGAACTTTGAGGGTACATACAAGCGTCCCTGCACTGTGGGCGATCTACAGCGGTGCATGCAAGGGAAAGACGAGACATCTCGCGCCTTCCCCTCCTGCTGGATGGACATGAAGAATTCCTGCGCAGGAGTGCACGCTCAGACCGCCATGGCTGCCTTCATCGACGGGTTGGAAAGGGGCACGTTGCTCCGACATAAGCTGAAGCGCTTGCAGGACAATCACCAGCTTGACTTGAATCAGATGATCCAGTTGGCCAGTGAGTTCGCAGCTGCCGACGACGATGCTCGCGGCTCCTTGCCGGCAACAGCCGTTCCAACTCAAGCTTGGAGGAACAACAGTACAAAGCGGAAAACCGCTCCAGAAGAAAAGCAATCTGCCGACATGGTCGCTATGACTTTTGCAGGACGAGGTGATGGCGGACAACATGGCCGAGGAAGGGGAGGTGGTCGTGGGCAGCAACGAGGAAGTGAAACCACCTCGGCGCCGCTCCGTGTTCCCCAAACATACGAGGAGTACCGCGATATGCCGTGCCTCGTACACCTCGATGTCAAAGGCAAAGCTACCCATACCAATCAACACTGCAACTTAGTCAACAAACTCAAGGAAGACCCGGAGTCCGGCTACAAGTGAAGTCAGAAGAACAGACTGCGAGGCAAGGTCAAGGGGAAGAAGAAGGAGGAGGAGTCCAAGGATTCAAGTGACATGGACGGAGACGTTGACCCCAAGCACGCCGCCAAGAGCGATGACAAGGGCAAGAACCCCTTCGCGAAGAAGGCTCTAGTCTACCACACTTTCCATGGCACCCCCACCGTCCGACAACAGAAGACCTCTCTGAGGATCCTGATGGCTACTCTCCCCCTAGTTCCCCAGTACCTGCACTGGTCGGAGGTTCCAATCACTTGGGACAGGACGGACCACCCAGACCTTATACCTATAGAGAACCAGTACGCCATGGTCATCAACCCCTTGATCGATGGCCTGGAGTTCACCAAGTGTATGGTGGATAGTGGAAGTAGCATCAACATCATGTACCTGGATACACTGTAGAAGATGAACTTGACGGAGGCAAACCTAAGGCGGGCCAACACCATCTTCCACGGCTTTGTTCCTGGTCGGGAGGATCGGTCCCTTGGGTGCATTACACTTCAGGTTGCTTTTGGCGATGTTAACAATTACCGCCAATAACACATGACCTTTGAGGTGGTCCCCTTCAAGAGCGTGTACCACGTCATATTCGGCCGCGACATATTCCACACGTTCATGGCCAAGCCATGCTTCGTCTACAACAAACTCAAGATACCCGGACCAAATGAAGCAACCATTGTAGAAGCTGTCCTCTACAGCGAAGAATTCAAAGAGATCCAGAGCAAGGTCGATGATTCAGAGATGCCCGCATCGAAGAAGCAGATCTCCGACTCCGCTCCTGCGTTCAAGGCCGCCATCGAGACCAAGCCGGTGGAACTTGTGGTAGGCGATGCCTCCAAGGTCACCGCCATCGGGACGAACCTGGATCCCAAATAGGAAAGCGCGCTCGTCGAGTTCCTCCGTGAGAATAGGGACTTCTTTGCCTGGCAACCTGCCAACATGAAAGGTGTACCTAGGGAACTTGCCGAGCACAGCTTAAACATTGATCCAAAATGCAAACCAGTGAAGCAACCTCTACGATGATTTGGAGATGAGAAGAGACGCGCCATTGGCAAAGATATAGCTAGGTTACTTAAGGCTAGATTTATCCGAGAAGTCCTTCACACTCGATGGGTGGCCAATCATGTACTTGTCCCCAAAAAGGGAACCAATGAATTAAGAATGTGCGTTGATTACACCGGCTTGAACAAAGCATGTCCAAACATCCATTTGCTTTGCCTTGCATTGACCAAGTCATTGACTCAACGGCTGGCTCGGAGCTTTTGTGTTTTCTCGATGCATACTCCAGATCAATATGAGGAAGTAGGACCAATTGGCCACTTCGTTCATTACCCCATACGACACGTTTTGCTATGTTACGATGCCCTTTGGGCTGAAAAACGCAGGTGCTACGTACCAGCGGACAATGCAACGTTGCCTCCATGACCAAGTTTGTCGGAACGTTCACGCCTATGTGGATGATATCACGGTGATGTCTAAAAAGTCAAACTACTTAATCTCTGACTGAAAAGAAACCTTTGATAATCTCCAGAAATAACATGATGCTTAACCCTAAGAAGTGCGTCTTCGGGGTTCCAGCCGGCAAATTGTTGGGTTTCATCGTTTCCCAACGCGGAATCAAGGTCAACCCGGAGAAAATCAAGGCCATCTTAAAAAAAACCGTTCGACATGCCTAAAGGACATTCAACGGCTAACAGGTTGTGTTGCAGCAGTTAGTCGGTTCGTCAGCCGACTTGGAGAGAAGGCTCTGCATTGTACAGATTCTTTGAAGGCGGACAAATTCACATGACGGGCGAAGCAAGATCGAAGCAGCTCAAGGAGATTCTTTCCTCAGCGCCCATCCTTGCAGCACCCGAACCTGGAGAGCCCCTGTTAATCTACATGGCAGAAACCAACCGGGCAATCAGCATCGTCGTCGTGGTAGAGCGGAAGGAACCAGGCTATAATCACGGAGCTCAACGACCAGTTTACTATGCGAGCGAGGTCTTGACAGAGTCCAAGAAGCGTTACCCGCACTACTAGAAGATAGCTTATGGAGTATTCCTTGCTTCGCGGAAGCTGAGGCATTACTTTTAGGAGCACCCAATCAAAGTGGTGAGCAAGACTCCACTGTCCGACATAATCAACAACATCGACGCCACAGGAAGGGTCGCGAAGTGGGGCATTGAACTTGACGCCTTCGAGATCACCTACAAGAGACGCGACGCTATCAAGTCACAAGCCTTGGCAGATTTTGTTGCAGATTGGACGGAGATGCCAGATGCTACTCCATTGCCGGAACCAGAGTACTGGGTGTTGCACTTTGACGGATCAAAGCTGCTCAACGGCTCGAGGGCTGGTGTGTTGCTACAGTCACCAACAGGAGACAAGCTACACTACGTTCTGCAGATCCACTTAGAGGCTACAAAAAACATGGCGGAGTATGAAGCACTCATTCACGGACTACGTGTAGCCAAGGATATTGGCATCAAGCGCATAGTTTGTTGTGTAGATTCCGACTTGGTTGCCCAGCAGGTGGCTGGCACCTGGAATGCGCGGAACCCTATGATGGCGGCATATCGAGACGAAGTGGACGAGATAGCCAAGAGCTTCTTGGGCTACGAAGTCAAGTATGTACCTAGGGAGCAAAACAAGGCGGCTGATCTGCTGTCTAAGATTGGATCGGGGCGCAATCAAATTCCGCCATGAGTTTTCCTAGAGCACTTGCGCACACCATCTGTGAAGGGAGCCGACATCGACAACCCGGATAGAGCTGACTCTTTCGTCAACATGGTGACTAAGGTCCCTATGGCTTGGAAAAAACTGTTCATGGAATATCTCGAACACGAAACTTTGCTCGACGACAAAGTCGAAAGACGGAAAATAGTACGACGAGCAAAGGGTTATACCATAATCAATGGGCAACTCTACAAAAGGAGCACTACTGGTGTATACCTAAAGTGCGTTTCCCAACTAGAAGGTATGGAAATCCTACGCGAAATCCATCTCGGAGACTGCGGGCATCACGCCGCTCCTCGATCGTTGGTTGCGAAAGCCTTCCGGCAAGGATTCTACTGGCTGACCGCGAAGGTGGACGCCGACAAGCTGGTTGAGACATGCATGGGATGCCAGTATTATGCCCGACAACCACATGTTCCTGCTGAAGAATTGCGAACAATACCAATAACTTGGACGTTTGCAGTTTGGGGGCTAGACATGGTGGGACCGTTACAGACGGCACCTTATGGGTTTATGCATATGCTTGTAGCAGTTGATAAATTCACTAAATGGATAGAAGATAAAACCATTAGAAAGCTTGATGGGAAACTGCCCTCAGGTTTGTCCGGGATCTAGTGGTGAGATTTGGTCTCCCACATAGCATTATCACCGACAACGGCAGGAATTTGTCACTCGGAGAAGTGGAGGCTTATTGTTGGGAGAAAGGCATCCGACTTGACCTTGCATATGTGGCACACCCACAGTCCAACGGTCAGGTTGAGCGAGCCAATGGATTAATTCTGCAGGGAATCAAGCCACGTCTTGAGGCACCGCTACATAGAGCAGCTGGAGCCTGGGCGGAAGAATTTCCATCTGCGCTGTGGAGTTTACGAAATACACCCAACAGATCCACCGGCCACACCCCTTATTTCATGGTATATGGAGCAGAAGCCATCCCGCCTTCCGACATCCTTCACGATGCACCAAGAGTTGCCGCCTATGACGAGGATTACGCTGAAGAATCCAGACGGCTAGATGTGGACCTTTCTCGAGGAGGAGCGCGTTTTGGCATGCCAAAGATCCGCCATCTACCAGCAGAAGCTACGCAACTACCATAGTCGCCGCGTTCGGCATCGCTCGTTTAAAGAGGGGAATTTGGTGCTCCGACTTAAGCAGAAGAAGTCACACAAATTATCCCCGCCATGGCAAGGACTGTTCATCATAAGAAAGGCGCTTCTCAATGGGTCTTACTACCTTGTGGACAATCTGAACTGAAGGATAGACCCAATGAGGATCATAAGCGTAAGCGACGTGACCCGGATGATGACTACCCGGAGCTTGATCGGCCATGGAACATAGCACAACTATGTCCTTTTTACACTTAGCATTTTTTATCTAATTCTGTACCTCTTATATGATCAATGAAATAAAGCTCTCTGGTTCACTCATATTTCTGAGTCTTATACCTCCTTTAGTGTTCATTTTTTGATCATGTAAAACCTTTATGCACAAGCTTTGAGATTGCACTTGGGAAAATTCTGCCTACGGGCGATAGATTAAGTTTTCTGGTCTACACGTTCTTTGTCGTTTTTATGTGGATTCTGGAGTAGTGACTTTTGACACTTATTGTCAACGATTTTGTGCTCAGGTTATTGACGATGCCATTGAGCATCATCACCTAAGCGCATGGTTCCGACAACGAGTCTTCCGACTCACAAAAAGTCAAGCATAAGAACCAAAGTAATGGATAAGCCAACACTTGCTTAAAACAATATATACATGCTGGAAACTAGTTCTTGAGCAGCATGAATTAACAACCATTGTTTTCCGCCTTAAGTTACATAAACAAGTTTTTCCGCATATGCACCAAAGGTGAAACAAATATTACAAAGTTGTTCTTCACTCCTTTGGCGCAGGTGACTTGGAAGAAGCATCATCACCAGCCGGAGAACCACCGTCGAAGTCGGCGCTGTGGTGGGACTCAGAGGAACCTTGGTTGCCGCTGTCAATGATGTTCATGGGCACGAAGACGTCGACGTCCACCAACTCGGCAACTCTGGTGTCATAGCCCAGGAGTGACGACAAGATGGCTTCATGGTTAATCTCTTTGCCATCATCGTCGACGTCAGGAATGCCAGAGGTCACCGTGTCGATGTCGGCATCTTCATAGTGTGCCTTCACTATTGACAGCGCCATCCTTGCGCCAGCCCGTGCACATGAAGCTTTCCATCTTGTGATACGCTCGGGGGCTCGGCGTAGAATCTCTGAGTACTTCACCACGGAGTCCGATGCCTTGATGTTTATCTGGAGGGGCTTGGCGATCTCCTTGGCTTGCGTGATGGCGGTGTTGATGAAGTTGCCGGCAAGAACCATGCATTCCTTGGCTGGAGGAGGTGACCGGGTTAAACCCATAGGAGCTGCAAATTTCGACAAGGAGCATGTGAGTTCAACAATTCAAAGTATCCAGACTACAGAACTCCAAGACGGAGAAAACTTATTGAAGATGCTGGCCTCAGTTTGCCAGAGGGTGTCCGCCAAGGATTCTTTATCTTGTTGGAGGAGCTTATACGCCTCGCTATGGCGTTGATTTTGCTCATCGGCAGCTTGCTTCTGATCTTTTAAGATCGCAATATCCTCCTTCAAGTGATTGATTTCCTCGATGGAGGAGTCCTACAGGACCTTCATCGACTCCTCATGCATTTTCAGCATGTCCTTCCTCTCCAGCTTAAAATTTTTGTTCTCGCTATCTAACTCTTGAATGTGCTTGGATTGCTCGACAATATTCTTGGCCTTGGCGATGGTTTCTGCAAGTCGGAGAAAGCAAAGTACACAGTGAGTACTCGGAGAATATGGGCACAATACCAAGTCGGAATGCGAAAAAGAAAACAGACGCTTGCTCTTGGTGATCTGTTCCTTCAAGAAGGTAGTTTTACCCTTTTCAGCTTCCAGGTTTGCGCGCATCTTCTGGTACTTGTTATTGGCCATGCTCCTCCGAGCACTCTCGTTCTGTGGAGAAAAGTTCAAAGTTAAAATGTTGTTTGGTCTGCTTGGACCATCTAGACGGAAATTTTCCACCTAGACGCTCGGGGGCTACAGCAAGAATTTTTGACTTAGTAATATGCTTAGCTTTTCTTTAAGCATCTAGTCGGAACTAATTCAGTTACAACTAGAAGCTTGGGGGCCACAGTATGGAAATTTATAAACACTGCGTATCCTACTCTTAAAGCATCTAGTCGGAACATTTCATTCCATCTACATGCTTGGGGGATACAGTGAGAGTTTTTTCTAACTTAGTCACTCTTAGAGCATATAGATGCAAAACCCTATGGTTTTTCCATCTACATCCTCGGGGGATACAGTGGGATACTCATATGAAATGCAAAAGGAAAAGAAAACTTACAAGTGCGATGATCTTGAGGTTCGTAGCACTCTCGGCCAGCATCTTGGTAAAGGATTCGCTGCTTCCTTGCAAGATTTCTGCTTGCCGACAGAGCTCCTCTAGACCGCACGTCAGAGATGTCGGTGCCGCACTAGGGACCAAAGCAGTGCTACCCGGTGTAAGTACCTGATAGACTATCTTCGGATAGGCTATGGTTTTCTTGGGTGTGGGGGCGCCGCCAATGGCAGAGGTACCTGCTTCCACCACCGCCTTACCGCCACTGATGACATCCTTAGCCGGAGCTTCAACCATTTGGTGGGCGGCACTTTCTTGCGTCGCCTTCTCGCTGACGACTGCAACCTCGGTAGAAGCACCTGAGTCCACTTCCATGGCGGAAGGGCCAGATGCCTCCTTAGCTTGTGAGCTTGTCGGGGCAGACGAAGGCTTGACGGAGGGAGTGGTAGGGGCGATGGCGGGAGATGCGTCGTGATGCAGCATATCCTTGATAGTTCTAGAAGCCCCCAATTTGGAGGTCTTCTTGAGGTTGGTCGTGGATTTCTTCCTGAAACATGCAACATGCGTAAGTACAGGAGGAAGACAGATAAATAGACAATGTCAGAGGAAGAGAAGCTTACACAAGTGGGGGTGCTTTGGCAAAAGGGATCCCGGTAACTTTTCTATTTTCCGCCTCCAGGGCGGCGGTAGTCTTCTTGGAGGCTCCACCCTCCGTCTTCTTCTTCTTGCCTCCGTCGGCAGCGTCAGAGGTGGATCTCTTCCGCTTTCGCGCCAACTGAGCCTCATCGTCAGACACGACCGTGACTTCCTTCATCTTTGGAACGGAGTCGCTCGAGAAGTTGTCCACGGAGATGCGGAGGCTATCCCTTCCCTCGCTGGTATACTCGTGCATGAGCTTCGCACGGTGCTGCGGAGGTTGGATTCGCCTGATGAACCAGCACATGGCTAGGTCCAAGCTGGTCAAACCCGTCTCTACGAACCATTCTATCCGCCTTATGGCGCGGGAAGCATCGAGGTCGGAGGGAAGGGAGGCATGGGGTCTCCATGACGAGGCTTCAGCGGCGGCTCCGTCAACGAAGTCCGGGTACGTTACTTGTCGGCCAGACAAAGGGATGTCTGGGCCGTAGAAGTTGGTTCGTTGCCAATTTTTGCAGGACTCGTGGCTGACGATGTCGGGGAACCGCCAGCCAGGTCGAATCTTGAAGCTTATGGTGCCGCAGTTCCTGAGTTCTTCCTTGCTATGTCCGGCTTCATGTTTGACGGTGAAGAAGTACACAAAGAGGTCTAACCTAGGCCTTATCCCTAAGTATCCCTAGCAGAGCGCCGCGTAGTTGCTAAGCACTAAGATACTATTGGGGGAAAGATTCTGGGGCTATACTCTATAGTGATTCAAGACGGAGAAGAAGAAGTTGGAGATGGGCAGGGATACACCGCGTACCAGTTGGGCTTTGAGTTACACCTTTTCTCTGGCTTGGGGAGAAGGTGTAACCTCGCCGGCCGGCACCGCCCGCCAGGCGAGCCCCTCCGTCGCAGGGAGGTAGCCCTCGGCGATCATCTCTTGGATATCACGGTCCGTGATATCTGAGCCGCGCCAGTCGCCCTTGTGCGAGTCTGGATCCTCCTCCAACGGCTCCAGCGCCGCCAGATTAAGGTCAACGCCGGTGGACTCGATCACCGCCGATGTGGGGATGACTAGGCCCTCCGGAGGCACGATAATGGATCTCGCCGACTTCGTCGCGACTTCGTTTGACGCCTCCATGGAGGGAGAGGTGCTCCTGCTGGCCATGGAGTGAGATTGAGTGTGACTGGTGCGGATTGGAGGCTAGGGTTTTTTTCCTGAGTTAGGCGCGGAGAGCTCGAAGGGGCGCGCGCTGGAGGACGAAGACGATGCGAGGAGAATGAGGTAAAAAGTGGAAATTCCACCGCGGTTACTATTTATCATCTCCAGCGTCAAGATTCGTGCAGCTTGATCGGACGGTTTCCGCGTAGACAACGTGTTCGCGAACGTGCGCGGAAATTTCGCCACGTCTCCAACCGTCGCAGCCAACGGTTCGTATCGCTCGCGCGGGAAAATCGGACATGATTGCGTTATCTGCATGTGTGAGTTACGAGGCGTCGCTGACCTAAGCCTACGTCATCCTAGCTAGCATAGGCAGATGAGCCGTCACATCGGAAGATTCCGGCATGGACGGATCCAGTCCGGCTACGGAAGAGTACGATGGAAGATTCAACATTTCTCCGACTTACATATTAAAGACGGAGAAAGCCTTGCAGGGTTCTTTGGGAGGACTACAAGATATTGCTTGAAGATTTGCCGACATCCATCTAGATGGAGCATTCCACACGGAGAGGCAAGACGACGCAAGATCTCGAAGTTCTCCGGGGGCTACTTTTGGGGATATGCTATATGGGTATCCTCATAGCATGTCACTTATCCGGATAACCTGGGTGGCCCACGGTTGGTAGCATGGCCTATGGCCTGTTGGGCGGCCCAGTTAGATGGATCCAGAAGGGAGGCCCATGCCGGATAAAGGAAGGCTACAGTTGGAGTCACCGACGTACCCGGAGTCTTGGAGTGCAAGATACACAAGACTAGTAATAGACGGTGTAGGACTCTGTAACCTGTCCGGCTAGGACTTTTCCCTGTAACCCTAGGACCTGGCGACTATATAAGTCGGGCCTATGGGATCCTTTAGGGCACAACCTAGTATCGATTCATACAACCTCGCCCAGCGAACCTATCTCTGTAACTCGGCGTATTGCCCTTATAGTGATTTATAGCAGGAGTAGGAGTCCGCCACCGTCGTGGGATCTGAACCTAGGAAAGCTGTGTTACCTTGTACCTGTCAACCGTCCGCCTTCCCCCATGTCTCTAAACACGCACTGTGAGGACCCCTCCATGGTGTACTCGTCGGCAATACCACGAAAACAACACCAACTTCGCCAAGGGCGCCATTGCCAAGTACTCCTAGGAGCACAACATATGGATCGACCTCGCTTCAGTCGCCCACCCGAAGTCCAACGGCCAGGCGGAACATGCCAACCAAAGAAGCCTCCACGACCTCAAGCCACGACTGCAAGTACCCCTCAAGCAAACTCCGGGATGCTGGGTCGAGGAGCTCCCCTCCGTCATCTGGGGCATCCGCACTTCCGTCAATCGACCGACTGGGTTTACGCCCTTCTTGATGGTGTACGGCGCCGAAGCCATCATGCCGGCTAACCTCGAGCACGACTCGCCTCATGTCGTCAATTACACGGAGGCTGACAACGAGCTCGCACGCCAAGAAGGGGTCGACTAGGTCAACGAAGCATGCGACCTGGCTCTCTCCTGCACCCCCATCTACCAGCAGTGACTCCGCCGCTACCATAGCCGCTGAGTCCGGACTCGCACCTTGCAGGAAGGCGACCTGGTCCTGCGACTGATCCAGGACAAGAAGGGCATGCACAAGCTCTCTCTCCCCCTGGGAGGGACCATTCGCCATAGGGCGAGTCCTTGGCAACGGCGCCTACTACCTCATCGACGTCCGAGGTGACGGACAACTCGACGTCAAGGGGCCGTGGAATGTAAACCTCCTAAGGAAGTTCTACACTTAGAACTCCGACCTGTATTCCCCTCGCCATGCAATAAAAAACTTTTGACTCACACAAATTGTGTCTACTCTCCAACCCTTGTGCCACTCTCACTCGTAAATACAGTGTTACGCTAATCACGGAAGTCAACCCTTGGTTGCACGAATGACACATCCAAGTAGTGCGACGCAATGGCATCGACAAAATTCGGGCCTTGCGTCGTCCACGAAAAACACCAACCCGGAGCCCCCATCGGAGTTGCCCCGCTCGACTGGCCCGCCGGGCCAAGAGAACTGCACTCGCTTATCATAACGACCTGGTCCTCCGCATCCTTAGTGCAGCGACTTGAACAGTCAAGTACCACGCTCGGGGACTCGCACCAGTCCAAACCTACGCGGCTCGGGAAAACACCAAGTATGAGAGCACGCCCTGGACTCTCCACGCGATTGGATCCTCGCGTCAGGTGGAGTGACGCGCCAAGTACAACGCGCTCCGTCCTCACCTACCTTGGGAATGTGACTAGAATGGCTAAGTACCACGCTCGGGGCCTCGTCCAACAGACCCCGTTCGCGTCCAGAAAAATGGCTAAGTACAGAGCACCCCTTGGGGTTGCCAAGCGACTGGCTTCCCAAGCCATGGTGCGTCGACTTCAAATAACTAACAGTGTACAAACAAACACACACAGAAAAACACGAGGTAAACCCCATTAAAGGGCGGACGCACTCGGGGACTCGCACAACAAAATAATTCAAACTCAAATCAAAGCTGACTCAAGCATACTTGCAATCCTTACGGCAACAAAATATTGTTCGCTTACCAGGGCAGAGATACACTTATTTTTACTAACGCCAATAGGAAAGCTATCTACTCCACAGACTTCGAAGATGACGCTCCACTGCCACCACGAACGCGGATGAAGGGGACCCACGGTTTGACGGGTGTATCGTCAAGCTGCCCGCAATCACCGAGCGGAACAGCTGCTCCGTCTTGAAGTCGCGTTGCGTCGGCTCAGGGTCGTTCGGAGAAACGATCATCTCCTGGTACGGCAGAAGGTCGCCCAACGCCAGCACCAGCTCGGAGTACACAACCGCCTTCTCGGTCAACTTCAGCACTTTGGATATTTCAACCGAACTGGTCGTTGATGGGTACCTGCTGGTCACGTTGGGGAAGTGCGCAAGCCCGAGGCTCAGGTCAGTTGCGGCCTCACGGTGGAAAGACGACCGCGACATGTACTCGACCATAGTCGGCGCCCTCTCCAGGTAGTGCCACACCTCCGTTAGCTTGCTGGGAATCACTTCCGTGGCGAGATCTCCTGGAGATACACGCGAATGCAGGTCGCCGAAAGGGCGGAAGAATCCACCAGCATGGTGACGCACTGCCTAGCGTCATACGTCCGCACCTCGGGCTCGTTGTCGAGTATCTTCCCTTCAACCAACAACAACTTTGCTTCAGAAGGACAGACAACTCCGGGCTCACCCACTCGGGGACTCGACGGCATAAGCGACCCGCATGCTCAGGGACTCGCTGACACAACAACTCACCAATGAGTGGACAACAACGCCCCGTGATGAAATCTTGAAGACCCAACAAATCGTCCTGTAGCCCTGCGACAAGAGCGTCAAAAACCTTCCGCGGCAGTGACAACAGCCTTGGCCCTCTCTTCTACCGATCTCTCTTCCACCTTGGCAGACTTGAGCTCCTTCTCTAGCTCGGCAACCCGCTTCTCTAGACGGTCGACAATGACTGGGCAACCTCCAACTCTGAGGTGAGATATGAAGAGCATGAACTAGAAGAACTCCTAGCTTTGGAGGAACCCAAGAAGAAGAAGGATAAAAGCCAAGTGCAATGTTGCTATTGCAAAGAGATGGGACACTATGCCAATGAATGTCCAGAGAAGAAGAAGTATAAGGAAATTAGCCAAGTGAGGTGCAAGAACTGCAAAGAGCTAGGCCATTATGTATCAACTTGTCCACAGAAGATACGTGAAGAACTCAACCTTGTCACATGTTACAATTGTGGTGACCAAGGACATTATGCAAACAATTGTCCAGAAAAGATGAAGTACAAGACAAGCAAGCCTATAAGGGATCTCAGCCTTGTCACAAGTTTCAAGTGTGGAAACAAAGGACACTATGCAGATGTTTGCCCAGAGAAGTTTCATCAAGATCCTAAGCAAGCCAAGATGTAATCCAGTTGGAATTTTTTAAGGGTGGTAGTACCCTAGTTGCTTTGAAGCCAACTTGTAACCTCTAGCCTCCCCAAATATCGGGACGAGATTTCTTTTAAGGGTGGTAGCCTGTCACATGCCAAAATTTTCCAAATTTTGAAATGTTAAAAATAAATAAACAAAATAAATAATTGTTGAAATTTAGGGTGAAAAGAAACTTTTGTTTCTAAATGGAAACTTAAAAACCCATCTTGAACAAACTTTGAATAAATTTTGAATCCAACTAAATTCAAAACAAGTGAAATGCATTCTTCATATAAATGCATCTTGAAATTTAAACACTTGGAAAATAAACCAAAACCCTAAAACCCTATTTGGAGATTTCCAAGATATCTCTAAGACCATGGATTTGATCCATATAAAAGTTGTCAACAAACCTTTATAAATGATCAAAAATGACAAATGGAAATATTATAAAACCATAGAAATTGATTTCATTCAATTTGGAACAAGGGATAAAAATCTTATGAATTTAATGAGTTAAAAGGGAATTTATTCCCAAAGCTAATAAAGCACCTATCTAAAATCCATACCAATGGTGAGAAAACTAATCCTAAAGGATTTAAAAGGATAAAGAAATATTAAATAAAATTTTAAAAGTTGGAATCACCATTTTTGGATCTTTAACTAAAAAAGATATGGATTTTATAAGCAAAGGAAGAAATAAATAAATAAGGATTTATTAATATCCAATTTTATTTAAGCAAAGACATTTCCCAATTTAAATATAAATCATATTAAAGTATTTTTAAATAATAATTCAAAGTGAAATTTAGAATTCAAACAGAGTTTGAAAACATATTTAAATCTTATTTTGAAATAAAGACAAATGTCTCTTTATAGATATATAATAGACCCTAAAAAAATAAAAGAAATATTCTAAATTGGACTTTAGAATATGATAATAAACAGTATTGAAATATACTCAAGTTTTGGAAAAGTTTTGAAATTCAAATGGTTGTTTGATTGTTTGAACAAATTCAAAACTGAATAAAAGAAACAGGGAAAAAGAAAAATAAACAGAACAAAAAAAATGAAAGCAGCCAAACTAGCCCAGCAAGCCCAGTCCACCCAGCACCAGCCCACTCCCTCTCTCCCCACGAGAAAATGATTCACACCTGCAAACTTACCCGCACAGTCGATGACGTCTGGACCCCACCACTCCTTTCTCTCTCACGCTGACGAAATGACCCCACCAGTCAGACCATCTTCCTCACCCACGCGCTGACCTCGCCGACAGTTTCTGCAAATAAATCGCGGCTTCAATTCACCTAAATGCCACGGCGATTACTCACTACGACCACACACGATTAAACCCCCCTCTCTCCTCTCTTTCCCCCAAAATTCCTCTTCCACAGAGCCCCCAGGCTACCCTGAATTTCGTTTGCACCGCCGCTGCTCCGTCGAGATTCCGGCTAGGCACCATCGCCCCTCGCCCCCTCGACCACACGAGCGCGTTCCTCATCACCCCCTGAACCTCCCAGTATCGTTGGCTTGCCCGCGCTTGACCCACAACGTCGGCAACGACAAAGACACGACGTCGCCGCCGTTTGCCTCGACTCCGGCAAGCTTCCCTGGTGAGAACAGACCCCCCTTGCCCTCTTTTTGATGCTCACTTGTTTGCATCTCGCATACGAAGCTAACGGTACCCTTATCCTGCCTTTTCGAGCCTGGTAGCGCCGCCAACATCGCCCGCCCGAGCAAACCGTCGCCAGGAGCATCTCCGGCGAGCAATCCACTTCGACTCCGTGCGCCCCTTCGTCAACCAAGCACGCCTAGCTTCGCCACACTCCGGCGATCACTGTGAGCTACTCCTCTCTCTCTCTAGCCTCCTAAATCACCGGCAACTGCATTGTCTGACCGCGCCACCGCCAGTCGCCGCCGCTAGCGCCGCCCGTTTTAGGTTAGTCATTTTAGGCCGTTGGATTTTAATCGGATGCATGCGATAGATTCATAACCCGAAGGGGTACGCTTGATCCTGTGCCGCACGATCTGTTTAGATCCAACGCACCACGTAGGCCGATCCGAGCGAACTGGTATGGGCGAATCAGAACACACCACGTGGCCTAGAGTCTGATTTAAAAACCAGAAACATTTATATTAGTTGTATGAATTTGTAAATTGCATAACTTTAAATCTACACGTCCAAATTTTGCAAATTTTATATCAATGGAATCAGCAAAACAAACACTTTCCAACCATGTACTTTGTTTAGTAAATTGCTTCTGTTAAATTGGTTGTTTTTGCATAAACTTGTATAGGCATAATTTGGATATAAAAATTATTCTAGAAATATTTTTAAGGTAAAATCTTTGGCAATTGGATTGTTTTGAACCTACTGACCATAGAAACCAACTTGTGGATTCAAAAACATATTTTGTGAAGCAAAATAATAAATCTTTGAATGAAAGCATTTCTAGTTAAAGAAATATATTGCTTATGTGTTAAAAATACTTTTTGAGTAAAACCTTTGAAAAACAATTAGATTTAAACTCTCTAACCCTAAACACCAAGTTTTGAGATTTAAAAATATATTTGATGAACCCTATAAAATTATTACTTTGCTAAAAGGCGTTTCCAACAACATAAAATATTGTTTTGGTATAAAAATGGTTTATAGATAAAACCTTTTGCAAATGGTTTTTAATATTAAACACTTGACCTTAAAACACTAACATTTGTGTTTAATAATATCTTTGTCAAACACTAGGAATTATTACCTTGATTTAAATCATTTCTAACAAAACAAAAATGATTTAAAGTAGCCATTTTACTAACTTGTTTCCAAATGGCTTTACCACTTTTATAAATGACCAATAGGTGTTTTATAATGTTTATAGCCTATTAGAAACCACTTTTCCAAATAAAACAATCTTTGGCATGTTGGCATGCATTGCTTTGTTTTTATTATTTTATGTGATGATTGCTTGAATGGTAGATTGAATATTTGCTTGCTTGATTGAATTGTAGTGGAATTTGAAGAGTGTGACTATTGCAAGATCAAGGAGTGAACTTATATTATCTAACAAAAAGGCAAGTGGTGCTTCATACTTTTGTCCTATTATTTTCACTATGCATTAGTGATATTTTTAAGTATGACTTGCATGGAATTTTTGCTAAGTATAAACTATGCCATGGTAAATCCTAGTAGATGAAACCTTATCAGAATTCTCCTAAGTTAATATTCCTACTACTATCATGCTTAGATGATGTAGTAGAAAACAAGGGTGGATTATATACATGCTATGGAATATTTCTAAGTCAAGGACTTGTGTTTTGTTTAATAAAACAACTAAGTGAATGAATCACCTGGGTGGAATGGAAAGAAAGGTTTGTGTTGAGTGGTTACACAAGTCCAGTATACTGGGAAAAACTTGGGCATCACCAAGTCCAGCATACTGGGGAAGACTTCATATCTCACTTGTGGATTGCCCCCCTAGGAACAAAGAGATTTGAGATGTCAAATGTTGAGAAGCTTCAAGTGCAGCCACATGGCATTATGGGCTCTGCCTGGATCACATAGGTTGCAGTAACTTAGCCAAATGGACAGTTGGTGGTAGGGGAATGATAGGTTGGAACGCGTCCATTCTGGTCTAAGGGAAGGCTTCTGAAAGATCTTGTCTTGGTGAAAATCAACTCTTGTGGGGAAAGTGCACCACCTCTGCAGAGTGTAAAATATAAGTACTTAGCCATGTCCCTGGCAAAGTACAATTTGAGCATCAAGCCATGGAAGCTATCAAGAATCTTCTCATCCCAATTTCTAAGTTAAAAACTTGTGGTTGAACAAGGGTGAAGGTTCACCAATTGCTATTGGTGGTTCCTTGGGTGATTTTGTCAAACAAAAACTTAGTGTTTTCAAATGATAAGGAAAATCTATTTTGAGCAAAGCAAGCCTAAGCTCCACCTAGCCAAATGCATATAGATGATAGACTCCACTATGCTACCATAGTATCACTTGCCAATACAATTCAAATGTATTGACCCTTGTGGCTATAACTCATTATGTTCCAGGTTTGTTTGATGTTAGTGAAGTGTGTTGATTAGGATTACAAGTCTACAACCAACATGATTGCCTGTGGCACTTTGAAGATGAAGGACTCCATGCTATAGTTATTCCTGCTCCATTGTAATGAGATAGCCAAATGAGCTATGTAAGATGTAATCAATTATTTTATTCCTAGTTATAAAGTTGTATTATGACCTTTGTTTCTTGATATTACATCTTAACTGTGGATGCTAGCTATTGATCCAGGGAATAGCATTGTAAACACAGGGATCTCTACCTTATTAAAGGTTGGGTCCTCTACAACTCGTCGTGTGTTCTGATGACCTGACCAGCGTCGCTGGCTCCAACTGCTACGACCCCGCGTCCATGTCAGCCTTTGCAGTCGTATCCACTCCAGACGAAGCTTCACTTGGCGCACTAGTTGACTTGTCCAAGATTATGACGACATCGTCGCCTTTCTTCTTCTTCGCGCCCTCAGCGAGCGCCTCGGCATCTTCACCCTTCCTCTTCTTCGATTAATCAGCCTCCTTCCCTGAGGCGACTGCTGGTACCTTGGCCACCGAATGGTGAGCAATCTTCTTCACGCCAGTCCTGTAAAAGAAGCGGTCAGCGACTCGACCAATATCTACAAACTATTAATCTAGGTTGACATGGAACACACTTACCTGGCGACTGGGATATAGCACAGACTGGTGCGGATGTGCGCTGACTTCTCCAATTCCAGGCCCAGCTTGCGGCTGATGCCCATCTCAAACAGGGCCAGAGCCCATGTCACCGAGGCCTTCTTTGTCGACGAGGCCACGACAGCAGGGAGTTCTTCTCCGTTCGACGCGGACGCCTCCCTCGACGACGAGGCCTCCACGACCGAAGAAGCCCCGAGGCCCATGAATGCTGAGAAGGGGGAATCGACGCCAGCGGCATATCGTCCTCCACCATGGTCGTACTTGCCGTCTCTGGCGCCTTCGTCGACGCCTCAGCCCCTGTGTTGTTGGCCGCGCTTATCGCCTCGGAGCTAGTCGCCGACCGAGGCGGCGACACCTCCTTGGGCACTTTCTTCTTCTTTCATGACTTCTTCTTTGACGGCGTGGCCACGCGTCATGAACTGTGTTCATGGGCATCGCCCTCGCCCCCATCACGACCCTCGAGGCTCTTGGTGGCCTCGAGTTCGTGTTGCCGCTGCCCGCGAGTTTTCCGAACTGCGGGTGCGGTGACCTCCACGGCCTCATCATCATCATCATCATCGTCATCATCGTTGTCGGAGGAGGACTCGCTCTCATTCCCCTCGACCTCGTCCGAGCTCTCTTCATAGGCAGGGGGGAGCCAGCCCTCCACAACTTGGAATAGCTGAAATAATGACACATGTTAGCAAACCACGACTGCATCTCTGCGACTACAAAAATAAACAAGGTAAAACCGACTTACTGTTGGCACCTTGCGCTTCACGGTGTATGGGGCGATCCCGGCCTTCGGGTCGCTATACTCCGCGTCCGTGATCTTCTTCAATACGGCGGAGTAATCCTCGCCCTTCCACTCGGCGGAGCAGGCCTTTGTCCCATCATCCCTACCGGTGAATTCATACATCTAGTGGGCACGAATGGCCAGGGGCACCAATCATCGCCCGAGCCAGCAATTATATAAATTGATGGTCTTGAGCCCATCCTTCATTAGCTGACGAATCATCGTCAACATCTTGTCTACGACCATCCTCTGGTCATGTGGGAGCTTGGCGACCTATAGCCGGCGTGGTTCGGTTCGCTTGGTGGAGTAAGCCGGGAGAGGAATCTCGCCGTCTGGTGTCTACTTCCTGACATAGAACCAATGCTTCTTCCACTCGGTTGTCGCCTTCTTCGGCAGCATGAGGTCGAGGAAGGAGGCCTTGGACATCAGCTGGAAAGTGATGCCGCCCGCCGCTAGCATCGGGCCGCCTGCCGCGTCGCGGCAAATCCGCCCGCGGAACAACTCCTTCCACAGGGGAAAGTACAGGTGGCAGCCCAAATAGCATTCACAGAACATCACAAAAATGGCGAGCTGCTCGATGCTGTGCGTCCTAGATCTGACGGCTGGATGCCGTAGTAGACGCATAATCGGTGAAAGAAGAACGAAGTGGGGAATCCGAGCCCCCTCTCGAGGTGACTGGTGAAGCAAATAAACTCGCCGGCGCGTGGATCTGGCTCAACCTCCTCGGCCGAGGGAACTCGCCATCTCCTGGCGCAGAGAATCCCCGCGTCCTCGAAGGACTTCAACGTCGCCCTAGTGCACTTGTAATTCCCCCACAACTCCTTCGGAGGCGCCATCGGATCGAGGATCTGGGATCGCTAGATCGCTCTGGTGGTTCTGGAGGAAATGGGAGACTAAAGGGCACACAGATTCGGAAGAAATGTGAGGAATACTCGTGATGACCCACAAGTGTAGGGGATCACAACAGTCTTCGCAGGTAGTATTACCCAATTTATTTATTCGACACAAGGGGAGCCAAAGAATACTTGCAAGCCTTAACAACTGAGTTTTCAATTCAGCTGCACCTAGAAATAGTTCTTGCTCATAGAAGTTTATCAGTGGCAACAATTTGTAGTAGCAACAACAAGAGTAGAACAAGAGCAATAGTAACAGTAACACTAAACAGTGGGATTCGAGTGCGGTAGGTATAGGGATGGATGGACAGACGTTGCATGGACGAGTCTAAACATGTAACTTCAAGATCTAGGGCATTGCAGATAAATAATAACAAGCATCCAAGTACTAAACAATCCTAGGAATGTGCTCCATATATAGTCATACGTTCTTGCAATGAGAACTTGCACAACATCTTCTGTCCAGCCAGCCCGTGGCAGCGGGGCCTCTAGGGAACTACTGACAATTAAGGTGCTCCTTTTAATAGAGCACCGGAGCAAAGCATTAACACTCCGTAAACACATGTGATCCTCACACCACAGCCATCCCCTCCGGATGTCCCAATTATTGTCACTTTGGGGCCTTTGGAGCCGGATAAAGATATGTGTACACAACTTGCATATAAGATCACAAACAATACTATCATAATGATTTGATAATAAGTTCAGATCTAAGATCATGGCACTCGGGCCCTAGTGACAAGCATTAAGCACAACAAGTTGCAACAGAGTCAAATAGCACTAATAGAGATACTAGGAACTATGCCCTAACAATCTTATCCGATTACATGATAGAACTCATCCAATCCCTACCATCCCCAAGCCTACAGCGGGGGATTACTCACTCATGGATGAGGGAAACATGTATGGTTGATGGAGATGCGTTGGTGATGACGATGGCGATGATCCTCTCCAAATTCCCCGTCCCGGCAGGGTGCCAGAACAGAGTTTCTGGATCCGAATCTTGTTTTCTGGTGGCGGCGGCGTAGCGGAACTCTTTCAGGAAAACTATCGAACCTCCCTCGGTTTTTAGGTCGAGAGGCAACTTATAGGCGTAGAGTAAGGCCGAGGGGGTGCCTGGGGTGGTTGCACCCCGTAGGTGCGACCAAAGGTGGGCCCGTGCCTGGCAGGGGTGTGGGCCCCCAGGGCCCTTCTCCATCTCGTCTTCTGGCTCCGTGGATCTTCTGGTGAAATAGGATTTTTGGCATATTTTCCGGGATTTTTCTTGATAGTTGATTTTCTGCACAAAAACTAGACACCAAGGTATTTTTGCTGAAAACAGCGTCAGTCCGTGTTAGTTGTATCCAAATCACACAAGTTTAGAGGAGAAACAATAGCAAAAGTGTTCGAGAAAGTAGATACGTTTTGGATGTATCAACTCCCCCAAGCTTAGCTTATTGCTTGTCCTCAAGCAATTTAGTTGAAAACTGAGTGCGATAAAAGAACTTTCACGAACACATTTGCTTCATATGATGTATATATTCTCAACACAGGAGTAGATGCTTAAACCATTCATAATAAAGAGTATGCAACTAAGTCTACTCAATAGTCATTGCAAGCTATGAAGAGAAACGAACTTAAGAATAATAAGTAGCAAGAAAAATAAACATAAGCAACATTGCAATGCTCATAATAAGGTATGATAGAGTGCTATCTCGCTTGCCTTTGTTTGAAGAGCACAATAAAAATGCCAAGGCACCTCTGAAGTTCAAGTGAAGACTAGAGATAAAGATATCAGAGATGCAAGCATCAAAGTCATGACATAATTAACCAAGTTTTGGCACAAACACAAGAATGACAACTATGCTCTCAAGAAGGTGCTCAAAGAATAGGTGGGTGACTCAACAAAGAAGTGAAAAGGTTTTGAAAAGTTTGAAAGGCTTCCAAATGCAAAAAGAAAGGTACTCATTATCTTTAAGCTCTCATTGCCCCCATCATAGGCATCTTCATATGGTTAAGATGAAAGTGAGGTCCACTCTGAATCATATGCTTGACAGATCATAAACTAGAAATGCCATGTCCCTTGTGTACGAGGGCCACACCGCATGCTACTCAACTTTGGTTATCTGTGATTTCTTGTCATTGTAAATACATGCATATCATAGAGAACTGCCAATGGGGTACCCCTTGCACATGATACAAGAGCTATCCCGTGATCAAAATGACAAGGCAAGCAGACAATGAGCATCTCAACGATCTTTTTATTTACTATCTGCATAACTTTTTATTGAGGATGCTTCATAAATGCTCATTATGGTGATGCTGCAAGTTTCCACCATGATTAGGCATGGCTTAGGCTAGCGGCCCAGTCGTTTCACTAACACAATGTATAGACTCCATGAACTCACAAGCTCCCCTTTTATTTCACAACAACGACATCAGCAAACAAAAGAGCAAGGTATCAACTGGATAAAATATCCAAAAAGGTGTTGAAAGCGTTCCCCGTGATAGCATGGTTCTGCTGACTCCCAGCATATAATTTGCAAGCATATAACTTTCATGGACAGGTCACAATGGTTCAAGTTTATTGAGTGCAAGGAATAAAGTGTGCCATCAAGTTCGTGAAAATTTCTCAAAACAGACAAACATTTTATTTTGGAAGAAAACACGACATATAGAATATGCACTGAAGTAGCAAATGATGCTAATAGGTAGATATGGTGGACACAGTTGGCAATAATGGTTTTTGGGAGTTGGAAACACGAGTAGAGCTCATACTCAGTTCAAGTGAAGGCTCGCAATAGAGAGGGAGCGACAAACGAGAGCAATAACTGTCATAATCATGCTTGCAACAAAACAGGACTAATTATGGCATGAAAGTGATACAAGAACTCTGAGGAAAAATAAATCATCGAGGCTTACTGACTATTGTTTGGTCATATGCATGCATGAACATGTGCCAAGTCGATTCACATGAAACTTCCAGAGGAGTATACCACAATATCATACCAAAGTATGAATAAAACAATGCAAGCAAACATTCATATGACATGCTACAAACTATTAGCAAGCTGGAGCCAATCACAAGCAAGCAAGAACTACTAAGCATTCATAATAACATATACCTTACATGAACAGGCTAAGCATGCTCACAATGATGAGTATGTGTACAAAAATTAAAACAAATAGAGTTCGTTACCAGCTTCTTACCACTCCTCGAGTTGTCTTAATATTCATTATTGCTCTTCATTTGTGTGACTTGAATGATAACATGAAACCAAAATCCACTGAGGATGATTGAACCTGCAAAGAACTCACAAAACCAAAGAAGAACAAGAAATATTTTTGGTGTTTTCGATTTTTTAAAGAAAGCAAACAAAGTAAAAACAAAGAAAGCAAAATCAAACCAAACAAAGCAAAATCTTTTTGGATTTTTCTTCTAAGGAATACCAAAACCAAAAAGCAAAGAAACAAACCAAGAGAAACAATGAAAATATTTTTGGTATTTTTGTGTTTTGAGAAAGCAGCAACAAAAACCAAAAGAAAGCGAAACACTGGATATACAAAGAACCGACCGAACATGATATATATATATGAGTGTGATGTCGGTATACCTCCCCCAAGCTTAGGCTTTTGGCCTAAGTGGGGCTCAATCCCATGGTGCCCAAGTAGGTTCACCTCCGTAGTACAACGAGGAGGCTCCCTCTTACTAGTATGAGCTCGAGGACTCCTCTGTGTAGTGTACAACGAGGTCATATGAGGGTGCTTCCTCCTGATAGTGCCCATGGAAGTTAAGAGAGCGCAGCTTGTCATCCATCTCATCCTTGGAGCGTGACAAAGGTCCCTGCGAAATACTGAACAAAGTGGTTTGGGGTACTGGGATCTCTCTCTCGTCCCCGTCAATAAACAACATTTTATAGACCAAGTTCTCAAGGGTAGAGCCATTAGTGACAAAGTGGTGCGTATTCATGGCAGCAATATCAAGCCTCTAAGGAGCCAAAACTATATCATTTGGATCAACAACAATGTCCAAGGCAGTAGCAAAACGCGTAGCAATAATTCCCCCTTAAATGGGTCCCTTAGCAGTTAAGCGACAAGCAATGAGAGAACCAAGATTGTACTTAGTTTCATTGTTGAGCGTAGCAGCTAAGAAAGCCAAATGATAGCTAGAAATATTACTAGTGTTCTCCCTACCAAGAACACTAGTGGCAAGATAGTAAGCAAAGTACCGGATGGCTGGAAGCTGAATATTTATTATCTTTCCCCTTTGAGCTCTACGGTTATCATCATTGGTTATTCCACGATAGAGCTCCAAAAAATCAGCGGGTTGAGCTGGAATCTTCTTTGCTGACCCTGCTGTACCAAGTACTAGAGCTTCACAAAATTTCTTCAATGACACATGGTAAGACCTGCCATAAACTTTGAAAGAAACATCTGGATTGAACATGTTGTTAGTAAAGGAGAAGCTCTCCACAAATGTTTTAGTGAGCATAGCAAATTGCATGCTCTCGTCCTGCATATGGCTTGTTAGTCCAGCCCTCCGAACCAAGGTCATAAAATCATCACGAATCCCAGTAGCCCGCAAGAAGGTTTGGCAAGGAAAGGTGGAGGGGTGCGCATTCCCCTCATCTCCCTCGTCGCCAAATCGCGGAGTAATGAGATCCTCATTGTATGAGGGCCTAGAACGGGAGGATGATCTTGATGGCCTTGTCCTTCTAGGTGTATCACTCTCAAATAATTCACCAAATGTGTGGTTGTACATAACCTCTTTTTCTGAAATTTTTAGACAAACATCAAACAACTGATTTCTAAGTTGATAAATGATGAGAAACTACTATAGGAACTTACTAGAGGGATACACATGCATCAAATAAAATCTCTAAGCATAGAACAAGCATGCAATCTCACACAACCTGACACCTATAGCAGAAAAATACTCAAAATACAATCTACCAATCACAAATCTAATTGGACAAGTGGAGGAGGCACATACCAAGGAGCAATCCCTCCAAAAAATCAGCAGCAAAGATGGGCTGAGAAAGGAGATCGAAAATCGCGAGCAAGAACAGCAAGAAATTGAGCTTGAGAAAGTTTTCCGGTGTTTTTGGGGAGAGAGAAAGAAGATGGCTTTGAGGAGGCACCTGGGAGGGGCCCAGGTGGGCCACAACCCACCCAGGTGCCACCCATAGGTAGGCCGCGCCTACCATGGGTGTGGTGGCCTGGGGTGGCCCCCTGGGTCACTCCAGGTGTCCCTCTGCCCCTTTTTAGAGGAAAAATTTATTTTGAATTTTCTGGGATATTTCGGGAAACTTTATTTGTGGCCAATTTTCAGGGTATGAAAATTGTTTTTCTCGCAGAAACAGCTTTTTTTCCAGAAGAAGCGAAAGCAAACAAATACCAAACTACAACAGTTCTAAGACACTCTAAAAGGCAAGCAACTAACTAACAAGAGCAAAAACAAAGACTAGGAAGGAGAAAAGTAAAAGAAAGCAAGTATAACCACCGTGAAAACATTATTTTGTTCATTAAAATCCTTTTGTTAACAAGGTTGATCAAGTCTTGTTACCAAAACAATCTTATATGAGACAAAACTTTTTATTCCACCCAGTGATTATGTTACCTCAAGCTTGATAGCAATAGTCCCAATCATAATAGTTTAAAAAATTTCTTGTGAAATGGGACAATATATTTCTCCAACCTTGATACTCTTGATATTTTCAATGGAATTCAAGCAATATCTCTTAGCAACCTTCTTGGGGAAATAGACAGTGTGCTCTTTTTCATTAATATTGAATGTTACTTTTCCTTGATTACAACTGATGACAGCACCTGCAGCATTAAGAAAGGTCTCCCAAGAATAATAGACATATTATCATCTTCAGGCATTTCAAGCACAACAAAATCAGTTAGAACCAAGCAAATTATGAGCCACTTGAACAGGAACATCCTCACATATACCAACAGGAATAGTAGTTCACTTATCAGCCATTTGCAAAGATATATCAGTTGGTATTAACTTTTCTAGATGGAGTCACTTGTAGAGAGAAAATGGCATAACACTAACTCCAGCTCCCAAGTCAAATAAAGCGGTTCTAACATAATTATTCTTAATAGAGCAAGGAATAGTTGGTATACCTGGATCACCAAGTTTCTTTGGAACCTTACCATTGAAGGAGTAATTAGCAAGCAAAGCAGAAATCTCCTCATTAGGAATCTTCCTTTTATTAGAGACAATATCCTTCACATACTTTGAATAAGGAGGCAACTTAATAGCATTAGTCAAAGGAATTTGCAAAAAATAAAGGTTTCATCCACTCACAACACTTGTTGTAGTGTTCTTCCTCCTTTGACTTGTGTTTCTTACCTGGAAAAGGCATAGGTTTCTGCACCCAAGGTTCTCTCTCTTTGCCATGTTTATTAGCAATAAAATCTTCCTTAGTGTACCTAGTGTTCTTAGTGTGCTTCTCAGGTTCTTCCTGAACTTCTTCATTATCAGGAGCATCATTTTTATCATTACCACTCTCAGTTTCAGCATTAGAGACAGATATACTATTAGGATCTACAGCAGGTTCAAGGGGTTCCTCAACTATTCTATGTTTCTTTTTCTTTCTCTTACGAGGACTACCAGTATCTTCACCTTGTTGAGAATCCTGCTCAATTATTTTAGGGTGTCCTTCAGGATATAAAGGATCTTGAGTAGATATACCACTCCTAGTTCTAATTCCATAAGCATGTTTATCTCCTGAGGCATTAACTAGCATATCCTTTTGTACTTTAGCAAGTTGATCAAGTTGGGTTTGAACCATTTGAAAGTGTTTACAATGCATTTTAATATCATTAGTAGTTCTTTCCACAATATCTTTCAACTCTTTAATAGCTCTATAGTTTTCTAATAAATGATTCTGAACTTGTTTATTAAAATTACCTTGCTTAACAATAAAAATGTCAAGTTCCTCTAAACATTGATCAGGAGGCTTACCATAAGGAATATCACCTTCATCAAAGTGTTGGAGAGAGTGTACCTCAATAGTAGATGAGTGAGGAATTGGCCTGCATAATTCTTCTATAGGAGGTAGATTCTTCACATCTTCAGCTCTAATACCTTTCTCCTTTAGACATTTCTTAGCTTCCTTCATCACTTCATCATTTAATGCAATAACTCCTCTCTTGTTTGGTGTTGGTATTGGAACCAGTTCAGGCACAACTGGTTCAGGAGTAATAGGCTTAGGTGTATTTAGCTCAGTTGAAGTCCAATCATCATAATTCTTGCTTATCTTAGCCATTAATTCTTCAGCATCTGTAGGAGTTCTTTTCCTAAAAACACAATCAGCAAAGCTATCTAGGTATGTCCTAGAATCATCAGTTAGTCCATTATAATAAATATCAAGAAGTTCATTCTTAGGCAATGGACATCCAGGATGAGTATGAATCAAGGCACAGAACCTTATCCATGACTCAGGCAATTTCTCTTCTTCTCCCTGTTTAAAATCAGAAAGTCTCTGCAAAGCAACATGTCTAGCACTGGGAGGAAAATATTTCTCGAAGAAAGAAGCAATCAAACAATTAGGGCTATCAATGGAACAGGAGGTAATCTATTAAACCAAGCCCTAGCTTCTCCTTTTAGTGAAAAAGGGAAGATCTTAGTAACAAAGTACTTGCGCATCTTAAAATCATCAGAGAATAAAGCACTCATAGTAGAAACCTCATTCATATCAGACACAACACTCTCATTTTCAATCCCACAAAAAGGTTCTTTCTCAACAATGTCCAAATAGGATAAATCAAGAGATAAATCATAATCTTTATCTTCAATATCTATGGGAGAAGTGGCAAACTTAGGATCAGAGGACAACTTAGGAATAATGGTGCGTCTAGCAAGGAGACTCTTAATAGCACTAGTACCATATGTGTTTCGGCACTCTTCAACAAATTCATCAGTGAACTCAATGTAACCATCATTAATATCATATCTCACACTAGACTCAGGTGAGCTAACAGGTGTAGCAGTGTCTTCACTAGGAGTTTCGGTATTTCCTAAACTACCCATAGTAGCATCTAGAAAAGGACCTAATGAACCTCTCGCATCAAGCACACTAGAAGTAACATCATGAGTATCGAAAGAAGTTTCAGACTCAGCAGTAGTAGCAGTGTGTGTAGCATGAGTATGTGGTGGTGGTGTAACAAGCTTACTTATAAAAGACGGTGAATCAAGAGCAGCAGAGGTGTTTAGGACTGTACCTCTTCTTGTAGTGGATACTAAAATAGGGAACTTTCCATCACGAGACTTCCCCATGATGAAATGAGTAGTAGTGAACAATAATAGATCCAAGTGAACTTACAAATAAAGCTATGCTCCCCGGCAATGGCGCCAGAAAATAGTCTTGATGACCCACAAGTGTAGGAGATCACAACAGTCTTCGCAAGTAGTATTACCCAATTTATTGATTTGACACAAGGGGAGAAAAATAATAATTGCAAGCCTTAACAACTGAGTTGTTAATTCAGCTGCACCTGGAAATAGTTCTTGCTCACAGAAGTTTATTAGTAGCAACAGTTTGTAGTAGCAACAGCAAAGCAACAGCAACAGTAGAACAAGAGCAATAGTAACAGTAAAAGTGGGATTCGAGTGCGATAGTCATAGGGATGGATGGACAGGCGTTGCATGGACGAGTCTAAACATGTAACTTCGAGATCTAGGGCATTGCAGATAAATACTAACAAGCATCCAAGTACTAAACAATCCTAGGCATGTGCTCCATATATAGTCATACGTGCTCGCAATGAGAACTTGCACAACATCTTCTGTCCAGCCAGCCCGTGGCAGCGGGGCCTCTAGGGAACTACTGGCAATTAAGGTCCTCCTTTTAATAGAGCACCGGAGCAAAGCATTAACACTCCTGAACACATGTGATCCTCACACCACAGCCATCCCCTCCTGTTGTCCCAATTATTATCACTTTAGGGACTTTGGATCCAGACAATGATATGTGTACACAACTTGCAGATAAGATCACAACTAATACTATCATAATGATTCAATAATAAGTTCATATCTTATTCGGGCCCTAGTGACAAGCATTAAGCACAACAAGTTGCAACAAATTAAAATAAGTTCAGATCTAAGATCATGGCACTCGGGCCCTAGTGACAAGCATTAAGCACAACAAGTTGCAACAGAGTCAAATAGCACTAATAGAGATACTAGGCACTATGCCCTAACAATCTTATTCGATTACATGATAGAACTCATCCAATCCCTACCATCCCCAAGCCTATAGCAGGGGATTACTCGCTCATGGATGAGGGAAACATGGATGGTTGATAGAGATGCGTTCTTTATGACGATGGAGATGATCCTCTCCAATTTCCCCATCCCGGCAGGGTGCCAGAACGAAGTTTCTGGATCCGAATCTTGGTTTCTGGTGGCGGCGGCATAGCGGAACTCTTTATGGAAAACTATCGAACCCCCCTCGGTTTTTAGGTCGAGAGGCAACTTATATGCGTAGAGGGAGGCCGAGTGGGTGCCTGGGGTGGCTGCAACCCCTAGGCGCGGCCAGAGGTGGCCTACGCCTGGGTAGGGGTGTGGGACCCCCAGGCCCCTTCTCCGTCTCGTCTTCTGGCTCTGTGGATCTTCTGGTGAAATAGGATTTTTCGCATATTTTCCGGGATTTTTCCTGATAGTTGATTTTCTACACAAAAACTAGACACCAAGGTAATTCTGCTGAAAACAACGTCAATCCGTGTTTGTTGTATCCAAATCACACAAGTTTAGAGGAGAAACAATAGGAAAAGCGTTCGAGAGAGTAGATACGTTTTGGACGTATCAACTCGCAACTCACCCGTCACTCTCCTTATATAGCGGTTGGTTCCCGCCAATTTTGTGGATCCGTTACCATGCGGTGATTATACCGATATAACCATTGGATTACCCAACGGCTAGTTTGACCAAACTGACGGTCCAGAATCGTCTACTCGACTCGCCGACCCATTTGGCATAGCTGTGACTCGACTACTTACCAACTGGTCGATTCGACTGGCCGCAGATATTGCGACTGAAGATACATGATGAAGATTCTTTCTCTCGTTGAAGGAGTCCATCGCCGATTCGACTGGGCGTCCAAATTAGACCCGAATAATACAAGTGCCAAAGAACATCTGCGACGAATCAACGACGGCCTCTGGGACTACTGATGGGGATATGCCGAGTGGGGTATACTGATGTCTACGCACTTCTATTCTTGTAGACAGTTGTTGGGCCTCCAAGTACAGAGGTTTGTAGAACAGCAACAAGTTTCCCTTAAGTGGATTACCCAAGGTTTATCGAACTCAGGGAGGAAGTGGTCAAAGGTATTCCCTCTCAAGCAACCCTGCAATCAAGATACAAGAAGTCTCGTGTGTCCCCAACACACCCAATACACTTGTTAGGTGTATATGTGCACTAGTTCGGCGAAGAGATAGTGAAATACAAGTGGTAATGGTGCCAGAAAATAGCTGATGGTGTGGAGGACTAAAGCAAGCAAACATGCAACATATCTAGTAGAAAACGGTGTTTCAATTCTTAGAAACAAGGCCTAGGGATCATACTTTCACTAGTTAACACTCTCTCATATAAGTATCTTCTCTTCATGATACTACTCTTAACTACTCTTCGGTTGGACACTCTAATCCATGGTAGGTCTATAACAGCACACCTCAAAGTCTGCCTTTCCCAATCTAGAAAACCCCACACTGTCACCTTGAGCGCTAGATGGTTCCAACAAACACCACAATTTTATAGAGAAATCCAACTCCAAATATAACATAACAAATAATCAATCTAGCCAAAGTGACATACACGGTATGCACGCTGTCACTTTCACACACGTGGGGAAAAGCATAGATCTATTAAAGCACAAAGAGTATTTATGTAGACTCAAGCCTAAGTGCCACCATGGCGTGCATGCTATCAATTTCACACACATGGAGAGAGCAGAGATCTAATGAAGCACTTGAGTATCAAGGTAGATATACTTGATTACAAAGCTCATGACCACAACAAGATCATGCATAGTGAGAGATTGAACACATAGATATCGATAGAGCCCTTAGCCTAGAGGAAGAACTACTCCCTCCTCATCATGGAAATCAGCAATGGTGATGGAGATGGTTGTGGAGATCGATGGAGATGGCTCCGGGGGCACTTCCCGGTCCCGGCAGGGTGCCAAAACAGAGACTTTCTGTCCCCTGAATCTCCCCTTCGGTGGCGGCGACACTGTGGAGATTTTCGTGGATGTTTCTGGGATGTTTTAGGGTTTCTGAGTCGGAGGCTTCTTATAGGCGAAGGGGCCGGACGAGGAGGTGGCCAGGGGGCCCACACCCTGCCTAGGCGCGTCCCCGCCCCTGGACACGCCTAGGGGGGTGTGTCCGCCCTGGCATGCCTCTCCGTCTCCCCTATTGTCTTATTGTTCCCCACGGAAAGTTATTGACTTTGACGTTTGTCCCGTCCAATTCCGAGAATATTGATTTTCTGCCTTTTTGGAACCAAAAACAGAAGAAAACAGGCAACTGGCACTATGGCAACTTGTTAATAGGTTAGTTCCAGAAAAGATATAAAAACACCTCAAAGAAAGACAGAGCAAAGCAAAGTAGATACTAAACAAGCATGGAACATAAAAAGTTATAGGTACGTTTTCGACGTATCAAGCATCACCAAGCTTAACTCCTACTCGTCTTCGAGTAGGTAAGTGATAAAAAGAATAATTTTTGAGGTGACATGCACCATCAAAACCAAGATCAAACCATTTGCAAGCATTGAAAGCTGGGATCAAAGAACTCTAAACATGTGCATGAAAGATGGAGTTCTAACAATAAGACAAAGTAACTATGCATGCAACATGAAAGGCTACAAACAAAGATCATTGATAACATGCATTGAAAAACGTTTTTTTGTTTCATATACAGAAAACATGGCATAGTGGCAATCAGGTTGTCCCTCATGGAGTAGCAAATAGATGCATAGGACACCTTCAAAGTTCATTAAAGGTAGAGGTGGAGACTCAATAGTGGTGGAAGAAAGGCCTTTTATAAAGGAAGCAGGGATTTCAAGTTTCAAAAAGAGCTTCCAAAAATTATGGTACTTGTTAGCTTTCAGCCCTCATTGCCCCTATCATAAGCCTCTTGAAGTGATTAAGGTTAAAGTGAAAAAACTATGGAGTATATGCTTGACAAAGTATAAGTTTCCAATCTCAAGTCCCTTGAATATGAGGGGCACACCTTATGCTACTCAACTTTAGGCCTAGGTAAGTTCTTCTCATTGTAAGTATTTGCATATCATTGAGAACCGCCAACAGGGTACCCCTTGAACATGGTACATGAGCTTTCCCATAACCAAAATGACAAGGAAAGCACACAATAATCATCTCAACGATCTTTTTATTTACTATATGCATAGCTTTTTATTGAGGATGCTTCATAGATATCTCACTATGGTGATGCTGCAAGTTTAAACCATGATTAGGAATGGCTTAGGCTAGTGGCCCAGGCGTTTCTCTAACACAGAATACAAACTCCATGGACTTACAAGTTCCCTTTTTATTTCACACCGGTGTTATCCACAGACAAAAGAGCATGATATCAACTAAGTACAGAGTACAAGTGCAATGTTGAAAACGTTCCCCATGACAGCATGGTTCTGCTAATTCCAACGTATAAGTGCAAGCATATAGAACATAGACATCACAATGGTTCAAGTTTATTAGGGGCAAAGAATATAAAGTGTGCCATCAAGTTTGTGAGGGCTTTAATCACTAATTTTTCACATACCAAAATAGTTTTTAATTCGAAGATAGTTGAAAACAAGAATATACTTGGAATGGTGTAACACACCATGCATAGGAGTTTATAGTGGACACTTTGGAATAACTTGGTTTCTTGGGAGTTGGAAGCATGAGTAGAGATTACTCATACAAGTGGAGGCTAGCAAAAGACTAGGAGCAACCAACTAAGGGAGCAATAATGGCCATAATCATGCAGAGCGACAAAACATTACTAATCAAAGCATAGAGTGGTACTAAAAGTCAAGGACTAAATGATCATAGAGGATATGGTGACTTTTTCATAGTCATAACATGGTGTGAGCATGTGCCAAGTCAACCCAAACAAATCATCAAAGGAGAATACCACAATACTATGCTTTTGTATGCTAAAACAACACATGATTCTTTCAAGGAACATTAAGCAATCCTAATTGTTTGGAACAAGTCATGCTACAGAAATAGTCACTAAGCATAAGGTCAAAACAACATCTAGCATGACATGATAAAGTCTAAGATAGAGTCAAAGCAAGATCACTTTTTGTAGCATCCCAGTTGTCTAACCCCTGTAATGCTACATGTCATAATAATAAAATGGGCCACTTCCAACATATAATTGTTGCATCATCATCACATCATGCTCATGTCATCATGTTCCCTTGCATTTGAGCATCATATAAAACCTTTTTCTTGATTGGTTCTTATCTCATGTGCATAATTAATTGTATTTGCCTCTTGATATTGTATTTGGGTCTTAATAAATTGCTAAATGCCCAAGTTGAGTTGGGGGCATCTCTCTTTTTGACTCCACCACCTTATCTTTCACCACCTTATAATTCCACCATCCAATAATATGGGCTTGGCATTTTATTGAGTTATCTCTAGCCCATGTTGTTGGTTGGACCCACCTTTGATCTTTGCTTGGCCTTGTCCACATTTTTGGAATGCATGGATAGTGCCATATTAATATCCTTGTTCACAAGGATAAGTGTGGCATTAATTATCTTGCATGGGCCATGCAAGTGCCACCTCTTCCTAGTATTTGGGTTTTGCTTGTTTTCTAAATGAATTCCTTCTTCATTGCTTGATCTTGTTTTGTGAGTATTAAACCCTAGCTCTCTCCCTCTCTTTTTCCCCTTTAGCAAGGTCCCCTCCCCATGGTCCATGCACACACATGTGCTAATGGGCATGCACAACCAGAAAACCCTCCCCTCTCATGGCTCTTGCTTGGTTTGTTTGAAACATGCTTGGACCAAAGAGCACCATCATCATCTTGACCATCTCTCTCTCTTCTCCCTCTTTTCTTGCTTAATCTTGCTAGGGCTAGTATGAAGCTTGCTTAACCAAGATTAGTACCCTCCATCTTTCTTACCTCTTTTAGCAAAACCCTAATCCTACTCTTGCCCTCTTTCCTTCAAGCTAAACCTAAACCCTAAGCTATCTTCCCCCTAAACCATACCCTAAACCACCCTCTTATCCTAATCCACCTTTTCTTAGCTAAACCCTAGTCTACATCTACCTCTAAACAAAACCCAAAAACCCTACCTCTCCTCTTCCCCCTATCTAGCATGGCCCATACCCCATGTCCCTCTCCTTTCCCTACCCTCTCTCTTCATGCAGGCCCCACCTCCATGCCCTAGCTCCCCCCCCCACGCCCAAGGACACCCCCCCCCCCCCCTCACCCTAGCCTAGCCGAGCCGGCCCCTCCCTGTCCCTGTTTCTCTTCTCCCTCTCTCTCACGTGCCCAGCCCGAACCACCCCGACCCTGGCCAACCTGCAGCCTGTGTCCCCTCTTCAGCTTACACCTGGTCCAGCTCACCCCCCACCTGCCTTGCCTAGCTCACGTGAAAGGGAAGGGTGCACCGAGGCCACCCTGCCCTCACCTCCCCCACGCTACCTCCCGCCTCCTCACTGCTCCTATCCACCCACCGCCTCGCCTCCCAGATCCCAGATCCGCCCAGCCTCTCTGCTTCCCTATCTCCCTTCTTCCTCCCAGCTCGCCATGCCGCCTAAACCCTAGATCGGCGCCCAAGACCCTCCGCTCCGGAGTTCCCGTCACAGCCAACCCAGACCAGCGTCGACCTCCCGCCGTGACGCCAGAACCCGCTGGACCCACGAGGAGAACCGCATGCGTGCGCATGAGTACCAGACGCTTCCGCCACCGCCAGCGATCACCGCCTCGCCGCCGAATCAGCCTCGCCGCAAGCCACCGTGAGACCATCTCCTCCTGACATGCTCACGCTGCCCCTAGCGCATCGTAGCTCGCGCCGTCCGAACATCCTAACTGCGCCGCTGTCAGCATTGGCGGCAGCAGACGATCTCGAGCAAGTTCGAGCCATGCCCCGAACGCCGAGCCGCCTCCGCTTGCTTCCTGTATCAAAGTTGTAGGCCCGGCTATCGCCGACGTTGCTTTTGGAGCCGTGGTTTGGAGCAGCGGCATCGCTAACGTCGGCCAAAGTCCGCCAGACGCAGCCGAAGAAGCGCCAAGGCCACGCCGTCCGACAGCAAGGCCGTTTTGCGTTTAGGCCCTTCGCTTTTTCCACGCCTCACCAGCCCCACCCGCCAAATGCCGTGGAGATCTTGCAAAAGGCTCCTGTGAAAAGCTGTTTGCAACCCGATCCATCCCGATGCCACACCGCCGCCTCGTTCGTTAGCGCGTCCGCGGCTCCTTCTTGCACATAGCCCCCTGCCCTTCTTGTTTCACCAACCCGCGGTCCCCCTTGGCCCCGTTGTCAGCGTCTGTGGGCCTTTTGCAAAAGGTTCTGGCGTTCGGATTCAACCATGTCCAGATTGTTCCAGTAATCGACGCAGGGGCGAGAAAACCCCCAGGCCCACCTGTCTGCGACTCAGGCTGGGCTGGGCTGTGTAGAAAACGTTTCAGATCTGTTTTAAAATTCAAACTTAGTTGAAATTAATTCAAATTCAAATCTAATTCAGATTTGTAATAACTTTTACATACTAACTCCAAATTTGACAAATAATATATGTATGGATATCAGAAAAATGAGGGGATTCCAAATATGCCATCCATTTTGTATTTTGCACAAGTAAAATTCCAAGATTATGTTAATTACCACCAATGCCACTGGATTTTCTATAATTCACAACTTTTGTTTTAAAACCCCAAATTTAGCAAATGATGAGTCTAAATTGATTAGCTCGACGAGACCTTTCTGTTTATGCTATCCATGCCTTCAATTGCAGCATGCATCATATAAATATATATTGAACAACAACTGTTATGGCAACAAATGTGACTAAAACCACTTAATTGTTATTTTCTTGTCCACCACACCTCACCATGCCATGCTACTTTACTTGCCATGTAAATTGTGCATCATTCATCATGGCATGATTGTTTGCTTGACGCACCTTATTCATATGCTTGTGCTCTATATTCATGTTGGCCTTGTTTGTTTGGTTTTTCTCGGATGAATTGAGGTGGGTGTATCAAGAGAACCAGAGCACTACCTGAACCGTCCTTTGCTTCAACAGAGATACTGCAAGCACTACCACATGCTTGCATACATACAAGACCTATTGTCTCTATCTTATTCTTGCATCATAGAGTCGCGATTGCATTAAATTGAATCCCAAGTATGCATAGCCTTTACTTTTAAACCCCACCAAGCTTGTTTCCTCCATCCCATGAGCCACTATTGTAGGAGTTGTTTGAGCCATGCGAGTCGAGAACACATGTAGGGTATGTGAGTGTCTGTGGATGACGAGGTACCTAAACAACTTAACTCGAGTAGTTCGGATAACTAAAGAAAGTGGCACCGTGAGCAACATCTGCTATTTGGTTCTTCCTGCTCACTTGTGTCCCGTAAGACCCCGAGTGCTTGATTCCTGTTCCTTGATTTATCGCGCTATCCACATCCGGAGGTATATGGGACCCCCGGCGAGCTTGATTCCGACTTATTTCTTGGGGCCACAAACTAGTTTGAGGTTTTATTTACTATCCTGCATTTATGCCATGCTACTTTACGCATTTAATTTGTGCGAGGAGCACCATCGCTTAGGTAAGCGTAATGTTTTCGCGGTATCGATCCCCCGATTGGGGACCCGCCGTTCTGACCATTGTCGCAAAACCTTGAGCCGTCTCAAGCTTGCTTACTGCTATGGTATACTTCAAGGGTGGCCTGAAATATCTCTCAATCCTGTGATTGTTCCGTGAAAGCCTCGTTGGTTTTGATTTGGTTTTTCCGAGGCTGATCGGCGTGTGTTGCTATTGGTGCACCCGGCCGGTAAAACTTTCAAAGCCGTGTCATGGATATGGACGACTTGGAGCACAGTTTCTTGATCATAGACAAGCATAACTAAAGTACCGCTTTTAATCGACTAAAGTAACTTGACTAGTAAATAGTGCAATACTCATGGAATGGTTAATAAAATTGCCAACGGATGGGGTTGTTCCGCTTCCTGTTGGTAAGGTGGAGGAGGATGGATCGGATGAGATTGCCATTATAATTGTTGTACTTAATTCACGGACATCCGTCTATCATTGGTTAGGCGGATGGGTAGCGTTATCTGTAGAATTGCTAGGGTTTACCTTTCGCTGCAATTGCGTCACCCTGTTGTGTGTCCCTTTAGAGGCATTAAGACTTGCCGAGTACCCTTAGGGTCTCACACGATAAATTCTTGATTCGGATGAGCAGTACCTTCTCGTGACGGACTTTGGGTGGAAGAAGTCAAGATGTGGGCAACGATCGTTCGGTGTAGAGATTCCGGAACGGGATCCGTGAGACCTGTAGCTGGGATGTGCTTATTTCTCGGCATCTTATGCCGATTTGCTTCTTATCCGTACTCGGATCTTGTTTGCCGCCCGCATGATACTCGATGTGTGTTGTATGAGGAGTTATCCTAAAATATAGATTTATCTAGGTCATTTGAATCTTGCCGTATATGCGTTGGTATATTTCCTTTCTTTCTAGATGGTGTGGCTCGATGTACTCTTGTATGGTGGCTTGCACATACCCACTTGTGTCGTAGTTGATCCTTCGCCGCCGACCACGCCCGCCTGACAGTACCGTTGAGAGGGTAGTGGTTGGGACGTCTGAAAGGACTACCGGTGAGTGGCTTTTGGGGCCCCACCATTATTTCAACCACTATCACTCATCCAGGCTTGTATCTAGGAGCGTAGTTCACCGAGGTAGTTACAATTGGTATCAGAGCCATCCCGACCTTCAGGGTTTCAGCCAAACGGTCGTTGTCAGTTTAGCAAATATTTTGGTAGTTATGTATATTAGGGAAAAACAAAACGCGAGAGTAGGACTGCTTCATTTTTCTTCTTACCCTCCCACCCACCCTTTTCTGGTAAGGAAGTGCAACGTTTTCAATTCTCTTCTCAAAGTTCAAACTAGGATTCACGTGTTCTGGGTTTCCGTAGTACCATAGGTTGTGTGTGTGTGTCTGTGCGTAATCCTTGTCTATCTGTTGCATCCAAGTTGTTATCTTATCTGCCTTTGGTTATCAACTGTTGGTACATTCCATGCCGACAGGCTTTTGTAAACCGACGCAATCTATCTTCCTCTTTGTATCCGACGCTATCTTGTTTGGGGTGTTCGTTTCCGTAGTTACCAATCTTTAGGTTTCGTCGTGAGAAGAAGGGGTTAGGATATGTGTTCCACTTGTTCATGTGCGGAGTAATGATTTGAGTGCGGGATGGAGTCGCGACCATACCACTACTTGTATCATTCGCTTTTGTATATTGAATCGGTAGAGTCACTAATCTTGATTCGTTAAGTAATTTTGCGCATCTATTGGTATTTTAATGCCAAAATTTGTGGAAAATTTTTCTTTGATATGTTTGTGTACCACACTCCTTTTCAGTCGTGTGCGATATGCTTAATATCTTTTAGGTGCTATGAACTTTGTTGATATTTTAATATCATCTCGATAATTGTATCCTTTAATCTTGGTTAATTCCATCTTGGTACTATTTTGGATTATTATCATCTTCCATTATAATCTTGACTTGAGTTTTATATCAATGACGGATGGCTCCCCACGCCGGATGAAGAGGACATCCTCCGAACTGGGCTCGGACATGTCAAGCATAGCTAATGCTTTGGCGGCAATGCAAGAGAACAGCAGCGCTTTGAGGAGAGCGTCGGAAGGAGTTTGCTCCACTTCCTCCACCTCCCAAGCGTGGTGACATCAAGAGCTTCCTCAAGTTCAACCCTCGTCGGTTTGATGTTTGACCGACCTCTTGGCGGATGATTGGCTGCGCGAGATCTCAAGGTTGCTCGAGGCCGATGTTCGAGCAGGAGTGGGTCAAGTGTGCTACCCACCTTCTCAAGGGAGATGTGGCTCTATGGTGGAAAACTACTTGAAGGCAAGCTGACCGGGTTCCAGCCAACTTGGGAGAGGTTCACTGCAGCTTTCAAAGAACAGTTTCTCTCAGAGATTGTGATGGAAAGGATGAAGGAGGCTTTCCTCAACCTGAAGCAGGGGAATGATAACGTCAACACCTATATCAGGAACTTTATGAACCTGTCTCGCTATGGTGGTGATGAGGTATCTGATGACAAGAAAAAGCAGAAAAGATTCAGGCAAGGGCTCAATGCGTCGATCAAGTATGCAATCACGCATGCAAGACCGGCAACCTTCCTGGAACTACAGCACACAGCACTGCAAGAGGAGGCAAGTAGGCAGATGTTCGAGGAGTCCAAGAAACATAACAGGGATGCATCAAGCTCTGCAGTTATGGCAGCTCCTTCTAAGCGTGCGGGTTCCTAACACCCCACCGTCGCTCCGGCTCCACCAAGACCTGCGAGTTTCACGTCAAGGCCACCAAACTTCACTGCTGCGGCTCCGGGGCTACAACCCTTACCACAGGCGCTGGCGGAGTCCACGGCTACTCGCTCCACGTCCAGCTAGTGCACGCTTGTGTGTGGAGATCCCGGACATCAGCTCGAACTGTCCAATGAAGAACAAAGCTCTCCCTCAACCCCGCCAAGATCCGCAACAAGCTCTCCTTGTTCGTGCACCACCTCGGGCTCTCAACATCAACACTAAGCCGGGTCTGCGGTTGTTCGCGCCAATCGGCTAACGCCTCTCAAGTGAGCTACTTTGGAGTTGTCATGGGTATGCTTTCAGTTAACTCAGTTCCTGCACGAGTTCTCTTTGATTCTGGTGCATCGCATTCCTTTGTATCATACAAGTTTGCAAGTGAGAATGGGTTAACGTCAGATCCTCTTCCCAAGCGGCTAATGGTTCTTTCTCCTGGAGCAAATATGGTAGCATCTAAGATCAGTCATGGCAATAAAGTTGAGATTGGTGGTTCTTCATTCTTGGCTTCTTTGATTGTTCTGGGCAACTCTGACATTGATGTCATTTTGGGCATGGATTGGTTGACAGCAAATGCAGCTGTGATCGATTGTGCTGAACGCTCAGTGTCTCTGAAGATTCCTGAAGGCCATGTAGTCTTTTCTCCAAGTCTGACTCCTGCTGTCCAGCTCTATTCCTTGGCTGCTCTGAATAATGATGCTATGGAAGCTATTCAGGGTGTACTAGTGGTCTGTGAGTTCCCGGATGTCTTTCCTGAAGAGTTGCCAGGTATGCCTCCGGATCGCGAGGTTGAATTCGTGATTGAGCTTGAACCTGGAACGGCTCCTATCTCCAAGAGGCCATATAAAATGGGTCCTTCTGAGTTGGATGAACTCAAACGACAACTTGATGAACAAGAGAAATTGGGTTTCATTCAACATAGCACTTCTTCTTGGGGTAGCCCAACAATCTTTGTGAAGAAGCGTGATAGAACCGATAGGCTATGTGTTGACTACCGGGCTCTAAATGCTAAAACCATCAAGAACAAATATCCTCTTCCTCGGATAAATGATCTATTTGATCAGCTAGCAGGAGCTGTGGTGTTCTCTAAGCTGGACTTGAGAAGTGGTTATCACCAAATCAAAATTCGCAAAGAGGATGTGCCCAAGACAGCTTTCACCACTCGCTATGGCCTGTATGAGTACACGGTCATGTCTTTTCGCCTCACCAACGCACTGCTACCTTCTCGAGGCTGATGAACTCCGTTTTCATGGAGTACCTGGACAAGTTTGTTGTGGTATATCTGGATGACATTCTGGTCTATTCCAAGTCCAAGGAGGAGCATGAAGAGCACCTGCGGTGTGTCCTGAACAAGCTTCGTGAGAACCGCTTGTATGCAAAGTTCTCTAAGTGCGAGTTTTGGCTGCCTGAAGTAACATATCTGGGCCATGTCATCTCTGCCAAGGGCACTGCAGTTAACCCGGAAACCGTGAAGACAATAGTTGAATGGCTTCCTCCTGCTAATGTCAAGGAAGTGCGGAGTTTTCTCGGTTTGGCTAGCTATTGCCGTCGATTTGTGCAGAACTTCTCGAAGATAGCAAAGCCTCTTACCGACCTCCTCAAGAAAGGCAAGAAGTACCTGTGGACTCCTGCTTGCCAAGAAAGTTTTGAGACACTCAAAGAGAAGCTCACTTCCACACCAGTCTTGGTTCCTCCGGATACATCTAAGCCTTTCCAGATATTCTGCGATGCCTCTTTGCAAGGATTGGGTGCGGTCCTTATGCAAGAGAGACAGGTGGTTGCTTATGCTTCTCGTCAGTTGAAGACGCATGAGATCAACTATCCCACACATGACCTCGAGCTAGCAGCAGTTGTCTTTGCCTTGAAGCTATGGAGGCACTACTTGCTTGGTAACCGTTGTGAGATCTTCTCGGACCACAAGAGTTTGAAGTATATCTTCACTCAGCCTGATCTCAATCTTCGGCAAAGGAGATGGATTGAAGCTATCAATGACTTTGATGTGACCATCAACTACACTCCAGGAAAAGCAAATGTCATGGCAGATGCGCTTAGCAGAAAAGCTTATGTCAACAACCTCATGGTGGAAGAGCAGCAGCCTCTCTTGTGCGAGGAATTCCGTCACCGAACTCGAAATTGTGGAGCAAGGGCATCTCTGAACCTTCCGCTACTCCTCTCTTGGAAGAACAGATTTTCGTCACTTGGTGATCCGCACACCGTAAAGCTCATCTCTAAGCTTGGCACTCCGAAGTATGAATCCTTCCATGTTGATGATCAAGGCTCGCTCTTCTTTGATCACGGATGTTTGTTCCAAACTATCCGGTCCGAGAGACCAAGTTCTCAAGGAGGCACATGATTCGGTTCTATCTATCCATCCCGGCAGCACAAAGATGTACATGGACTTGAAAACACAATCTTGGTGGCCTGGGTTGAAACGGTATTGTGCCAAGTATGTCTCGAATGTGATGTCGCGCATGAGTCAAGGCTGTCCATCGAAACCATTTGGTCTTCTACAGCCATTGAAACCTCCGGAATGGAAATGGGAGAAAGTTGAGATGGACTTCATCACGGCTTTCCAAGGTAGCGTAGAAGGGCAACAATGCAATCTTTGTTGTCATCGACAGCTTTCTAAAGTGGCTCACTTCTTCCCGATCAAAGAAACAATTTACGACTTCAGTTGGCTGAGCTCTATATCAACAGGATTGTCTCTTTGTATGGGGTTCCACTTGAAATCAGTTCAGATCGTGGGAGCATCTTCACCTCAAAGTTCTGGGAGAGTTTCCAAAAAGCTTTGGGAACGAAGTTGAACTTCAGCACCGCTTACCACCCTCAGTCTCAAGGACAAGTGGAGAGGATCAATCAGATTCTGGAGGACATGCTTAGAGCTTGCGTCATCTCTTTTGGCATGAAGTGGGAGGAGTGTCTTCCATATGCTGAATTCTCCTACAACAACAGCTTCCAGAAGAGTCTGAAGATGGCACCATTCGAGGCACTCTATGGTCGCAAGTGCAGAACTCCCATTGGTTGGTCAGGTGCAGGAGAAAGAATCTGGTTTGGCCCTGACATTGTAACCCAAGCGGAGGAGAAGGTGCATATCATTCTGGAGAACCTGAAGATTGCTCAAAGCCGTCAGAAGAGCAACTATGACAGGAAGCACACAGATATGGTATATGCCCCTGGTGATCTCGTCTACCTTCGTGTCACTCCCATGAGAGGAACACACCGCTTCGGTATCAAAGGAAAGTTGGCTCCTAGATACATCGGTCCTTTCAAGATGCGTGGTACAAGAGGAGAAGTTGCTTATGCACTAGAGCTTCCGGAAAAACTCAAAGTCCATGATGTTTTCCACATCTCTCAGCTCAAGAAGTGCTTCAAAGATCCCGGCAAGACCGTGGATCATGAGCTAATCGACCTCCAAGAAGATCTCTTATCAGAACACCCCACCAAAATCCTTGAGACCGCAGAGCGGAGGACTCGCAACAAGTCCATCAAGTTTTGCAAGGTGCGTGGTCACACCATTCATTGATGAAGCCACATGGGAGCGTGAAGATGAACTCCGTGCCAACCATCCTTCTCTTTTTGTTTCTCCTTCTTCTTCTTCCTAGAATCTCGGGGCGAGATTCCTGTTTAGTGGGGGAGAGTTGTAGCATCCCAGTTGTCTAACCCCTGTAATGCTACATGTCATAATAATAAAATGGGCCACTTCCAACATATAATTGTTGCATCATCATCACATCATGCTCATGTCATCATGTTCCCTTGCATTTGAGCATCATATAAAACCTTTTTCTTGATTGGTTCTTATCTCATGTGCATAATTAATTGTATTTGCCTCTTGATATTGTATTTGGGTCTTAATAAATTGCTAAATGCCCAAGTTGAGTTGGGGGCATCTCTCTTTTTGACTCCACCACCTTATCTTTCACCACCTTATAATTCCACCATCCAATAATATGGGCTTGGCATTTTATTGAGTTATCTCTAGCCCATGTTGTTGGTTGGACCCACCTTTGATCTTTGCTTGGCCTTGTCCACATTTTTGGAATGCAGATGGATAGTGCCATATTAATATCCTTGTTCTCACAAGGATAAGTGTGGCATTAATTATCTTGCATGGGCCATGCAAGTGCCACCTCTTCCTAGTATTTGGGTTTTGCTTGTTTTCTAAATGAATTCCTTCTTCATTGCTTGATCTTGTTTTGTGAGTATTAAACCCTAGCTCTCTCCCTCTCTTTTTCCCCTTTAGCAAGGTCCCCTCCCCATGGTCCATGCACACACATGTGCTAATGGGCATGCACAACCAGAAAACCCTCCCTCTCTTTTGGCTCTTGCTTGGTTTGTTTGAAACATGCTTGGACCAAAGAGCACCATCATCATCTTTACCATCTCTCTCTCTTCTCCCTCTTTTCTTGCTTAATTTTGCTAGGGCTAGTATGAAGCTTGCTTAACCAAGATTAGTACCCTCCATCTTTCTTACCTCTTTTAGCAAAACCCTAATCCTACTCTTGCCCTCTTTCCTTCAAGCTAAACCTAAACCCTAAGCTATCTTCCCCCTAAACCATACCCTAAACCACCCTCTTATCCTAATCCACCTTTTCTTAGCTAAACCCTAGTCTACATCTACCTCTAAACAAAACCCAAAAACCCTACCTCTCCTCTTCCCCCTATCTAGCATGGCCCATACCCCATGTCCCTCTCCTTTCCCTACCCTCTCTCTTCATGCAGGCCCCACCTCCATGCCCTAGCTACCCCCCACACGCCCAAGGACACACCCCCTCACCCTAGCCTAGCCGAGCCGGCCCCTCCCTGTCCCTGTTTCTCTTCTCCCTCTCTCTCACGTGCCCAGCCCGAACCACCCCGACCCTGGCCAACCTGCAGCCCGTGTCCCCTCTTCAGCTTGCACCTGGTCCAGCTCACCCCCCCACCTGCCTTGCCTAGCTCACGTGAAAGGGAAGGGTGCACCGAGGCCACCCTGGCCCTCTACCCCTCCCCCACGCTACCTCCTGCCTCCTCACTCGTTCCTATCCACCCAGCCTCGCCCCTGCCTCTCCCAGATCCCCAGATCCGCCCCAGGCCTCTCTGCTTCCCCCCTATCTCCCTTCTTCCTCCCCAGCTCGCCATGCCGCCCAAACCCTAGATCGGCGCCCCAGCACCCCTCCGCTCCGGAGTTCCCCGTCGCGCGCCAGCGGCACCAGGACCAGCGTCGACCTCCCCCACTTCGCCGTGACGCGCCAGAACCCGCTGGACCCCGCCGGAGGAGAACCGCCGCCGCCGTGCCCGCGAGTACCAGGACGCTTCCGCCGCCAGCCTCGCCAGCGATCACCGTCCTCGCCGGCCGAATCAGCCTCGCCGGCAAGCCACTGGTGAGACCATCTCCTCCCCAGACATGCTCCGCTGCCCCCTAGCGCATCGTAGCTCCGGCGCCGCCGTCGAACATCTGGCAGCGGTTGGCAGCGGCAGCAGACGATCGAAGCAAGTTGAGCCATGCCCGAACACCACAAAGCCGCCTCCGCTTGCTTCCTGTATCAAAGTTGTAGGCCCATCTATCGTCGACGTTTTTCGTTTTGGAGCCGTGTGGTTTGGAGCAGCAGCGGCGTCGCCAACGTCGGCCAAAGTCCAGCCAGACGCAGCCTTGACAGCAGCTGCCGTCCGACAGCCAAGGGCCGTTTTGCGTTTAGGCCCGCCGTTTTTCCGCCTCACGCCCGATCCACCACCCACCATGACCGTGGAGATCTTGCAAAAAGGCTCCCAGGGAAAGCTGTTTCGCAACCCGCAGTCCATCCTGATGCCACCTGTCGCCGCCTCGTTCGTTAGCGCGTCCGCGGCTCCTTCTTGCACATAGCCCCCTGCCCTTCTTGTTTCACCAACCCGCGGTCCCCCTTGGCCCCGCTGTCAGCGTCTGTGGGCTTTTTGCAAAAAGGTTCCTGGCGTTTCCAGGATTCAACCCACGGTCCATTGTTCGAGCACGCAGTGTGGGCAGAGAAACCCCAGCCCACATGCTGCGACTCAGGCTGGGCTGGGCTGTGTAGAAAACGTTTCAGATCTGTTTTAAAATTCAAACTTAGTTGAAATTAATTCAAATTCAAATCTAATTGATTTGTAATAACTTTACATACTAACTCCAAATTTGACAAATAATATATGTATGGATATCGAAAAATGAGGATTCCAAATATGCCATCCATTTTGTATTTTGCACAAGTAAAATTCCAAGATTATGTTAATTACCACCAATGCCACTGGATTTTCTATAATTCACAACTTTTGTTTTAAAACCCCAAATTTAGCAAATGATGAGTCTAAATTGATTAGCTCGACGAGACCTTTCTGTTTATGCTATCCATGCCTTCAATTGCAGCATGCATCATATAAATATATATTGAACAACAACTGTTATGGCAACAAATGTGACTAAAACCACTTAATTGTTATTTTCTTGTCCACCACACCTCACCATGCCATGCTACTTTACTTGCCATGTAAATTGTGCATCATTCATCATGGCATGATTGTTTGCTTGACGCACCTTATTCATATGCTTGTGCTCTATATTCATGTTGGCCTTGTTTGTTTGGTTTTTCTCGGATAGACACTGAGCAGGGGTTGTATCAAGAGAACCAGGAGCACTACCCAGAACCGTCCTTTGCTTCAACAGAGATACCAGGCAAGCACTACCACATGCTTGCATACATACAGTACCTATTGTCTCTATCTTATTCTTGCATCATAGAGTCGCGATTGCATTAAATTGAATCCCAAGTATGCATAGCCTTTACTTTTAAACCCCACCAAGCTTGTTTCCTCCATCCCATGAGCCACTACTGTAGGAGTTGTTTGAGCCATGCGAGTCGTAGAACAGCATGTGTAGGGTATGTGAGTGTCTGTTGGATAACGAGGTACCTAAACAACTTAACCTGAGTAGTTCTGGGATAACTAAAGAAAGTGGCACCGGTGAGCAACATCTGCTATTTGGTTCTTCCTGCTCACTTGTGTCCCGTAAGACCCCGAGTACTTGATTCCTGTTCCTTGATTTATCGCGCTATCCACATCCGGGAGGTATATGGGACCCCCCTGGGCCAGAGCTTGATTCCGACTTATTTCTTGGGGCCACAAACTAGTTTGAGGTTTTATTTACTATCCCGTACTTATGCCATGCTACTTTCTGCATTTAATTTGTGCGAGGAGCACCTTTGTCTTGTTAGGTAAGCGTAATGTTTTCGCGTATCGACGATCCCGATTGGGGACCCGTTGTCGTACCATTGTCGCAAACCTTGAGTCCGTCTCAAGCTTGCTTACTTGCTATGGGTATACTTCAAGGTGGCCCCGAAATATCTCTGAATCTGTGATTGTTCGGTCGTGAAAGCCTCGTTGGGTTTTGATTTGGTTTTTCCGAGGCTGATCGGCGTGTGTTGCTATTGGTGCACCCGGCCGGGTAAAACTTTCGAAAGCCGTGTCCATGGATATGGGCGACTTGGAGCACGTTTCTTGATCATAGACAAGCATAACTAAAGTACCGCTTTTAATCGACTAAAGTAACTTGACTAGTAAATAGTGCAATACTCATGGAATGGTTAATAAAATTGCCAACGGATGGGGGTTGTTCGTCCGCTCTGTTGGTAGCGGGAGGAGGATGGATCGGATGAGATTGCCATTATAAGCTGTACTTAAATTCACGGACATCCGTCTATCATTGGTTAGGCGGATGGGTAGCGTTATCTGTAGAATTGCTAGGGTTTACCTTTCACGCAATTGCGTCACCCTGTTGTGTCCCCTTTAGAGGCATTAAGACTTGCTGAGTACCCTTAGGGTCTCACGATAAATTCTTGATTCGGATGAGCAGTACCTTCTCGTGACGGATCTTGGGTGGAAGAAGCCAAGATGTGGGCAACGATCGTTCGGTGTAGAGATTCCGAACGGGATCCGTGAGACCTGTAGCTGGATGTGCTTATTTCTCCGGCATCTTATGCCGATTTGCTTCTTATCCGCATTCGGATCTTGTTTGCTTCCGCATGATACTACGATGTGTGTTGTATGAGGAGTTATCCTAAAATATAGATTTATCTAGGTCATTTGAATCTTGCCGTATGGCGTTGGTATATTTCCTTTCTTTCTAGATGGTGTGGCTCGATGTACTCTTGTATGGTGGCTCATGACATACCCACTTGTGTACGTAGTTGATCCCTTCGCCGACTCACGCCGCCTGCAGTCCCGTTGAGAGGGTAGTGGTTGGGACGTCTGAAAGGACTACCAGTGAGTGGCTTTTGGGGCCCCACCGTACTATTTCAACCACTATCACTCATCCAGGCTTGTATCTAGGAGCGTAGTTCACCGAGGTAGTTAAACTTTTGTACCACTATAAGCATGAAACTTTCTACTCTTCTCCAACACCAATGAACTTATTTGAAACAACTCACAAAGATCATAATCAATAAAGACTAGTGAGCATGTCTCACAAATCCACAAAGAAGAACTAAAAAGTTCTAAGCTTAAAGCACAAGAAAACTAAGACTAAACACAATGCTAGCAAAAGAGAACACACACGGAACAATAAGAGTGAAAACTAGAGTGTTCTAGGTAATGAAAATAGAGTGTGTCTCTCTCCAAAAGAAGTGTTGTCACATCCCAAAATTTTCCAAATTTTAAAATGTGAAAAATAAATAAACAAAATATATAATTGTTGAAATTTAGGGTGAAAAGAAACTTTTTGATTCCAAATGGAAACATCAAAACCTATTTTAATCAAATAGAATCCTAAAGGGATTTAAAAAAAAAGATAAACAAATAATAAATAAAGTTATAAAAGTTGGAGTCACCATTTTTGGATCTTTAAATAAAAAGATATGGTTTTGTAAACAAAGGAAGAAATAAATAAATAAGGACTATTTTAAAAAGCCAAATTAAATCTGGGCCAAGCAAATAAAGTAAAATATTTTTGTTTAATAAAAACAATAAAGGATTATTTAAATAAAATCATGAGGATTTATTATTATCCAATTTCATTTAGGTAAAGACATTTTCCATTTTAAACGAACATTAAAACATATTAAAGTATTTTAAATTATAATTCAAAGTGAATTATTTTAAAATAAAACCTACTGAAAAGGTTTGGTAAAAATTTAGATTTCAAATAGAGTTTTAAAACATATTTAAATCCTATTTGAAATAAAGACAAATGTCTATTTTGAAAATAAATAATAGACCCTAAAAATAATAAATGAATTATTCTAAATTTGACTTTAGAACATGTTAAATAACAGTATTAAAATCTACACAAAGTTTGGTAGAAGTTTGAATTCAAATAGTGTTTGAATTGTCTGAATAAAAACCAAATCAGATAAATAGAAAAGGAAAAAGAAAAACATTCTGTACAAAAAAATGAATCGAACCCAACCCACTAGCAGGCCCAGTCCAGCCCAGCAACGCAGCCCATCTCCTTTTCCTCCCCCAAATCGTTTTTCACCAAAAACCACACCCGCACAATAGCTGACGATTGGACCCCACCTTTCCCCTCTTCCTCTCGCTGACCGCTGAGCCCCACCCGGCAGGCCTTCTTCCTTACCCCCCCCCCACGGTGACCACGCCCGTGCCTCGCCGTTTCTGCCATCGATTAAGGCGATAAATTCGCGTTGATGGCTAAATTAATCTCGCCAGCGACCTCGCTATATTAAGCGCCCACTCCCTTTCTCTCTTTTCCCCTAGGCACCATCTACTCTCGGCCACCAGCCTGCCCCAATCGCAAGCTCGAAACCACCTGCCCCGACGAGCTCCACCGGCCAATTCCGACCAACACTGCCAGCCCCGTACCCCCCAGAGCAAACGAGTGAGATCCGCAGTACCAGGCGCACCTCCCGGTACCTTCCCCTTGCCCGCGCGCGCCCTAGAGTCCCGGCAACCTCGACGATAAAGCGCCACCACCGTCTGATCCTCTCCGGTGACCTTTTCCCTGTAAGCTCCGTCCTCCCCTATCTCCATGAATGGTGCTCCCGCACTCGCCGTAACCTCGCGAGTCTAACCCCACTGTTTTCTTGCTCTCTCGTGCTCCGTAGCGACGCCACCGATGAAGCACGTGCGCGTTCGACGGCGCCAAGAACTCCGGTGAGGAATTCCCATCGTCCATGTGCGCCCCCTGCCCAACGACAAACACCTTGAGCACCACCGCGAAGTTGCGAATCCGATGAGCCCTTCCTCCCCTTCTCTCGCTTCCTAGAATGGCCGAACCACCTCAGACAGAGCGCTCCGCCGCTCGCCGTCGCGTCAGCGCCGCCAGATCCTGGTAGAGCTGCTGAGAGCCATTACATGTTGATCCAGCAGACACGATAGATTCACTTAATGAACAGGTACAGAGCGTTCTGTGGCGCATGATCTAACTTAAATCCAACGACCCATAGAGAGCGATAAGTGCGAACCAGTACGCGCCAGTAAGAAAGCGCCACATGTCTAGGGTTTGTTTTGAAAACAGAAATGTGTCTATTAGATATTCAAACTTGTAAAATTCATAACTTTTAATCCACATGTCCAAATTTTCAAAATTTTATATCAATGGAATCAGAAAAACAAGTACTTTCCAACCATGCACTTTTTTAATGAATTGCTTCTGGAAACTTACTTTTTTTTGCAGAAACTTGTGTAGGCATAATTTGAATATAAAAATTATTCTAGAAATATTTTTATGGTAAAATCTTTTGCAAATGGATTTTTTGAACCTACTGACCATAGAAACCAACTTATGAATTTAAAAATGTATTTTGTGAAGTTAAAGAATAAATCTTTGAATAAGAGCATTTCTAGTCAAATAAAAATATTGTTTATGTGTTAAAAATACTTTTGAGTAAAATCTTTGGAAAATGATTTGAATTAAACTCTCTGACCCTAAACACCAAGTTTTGAGATTTAAAAATATATTTGATGAACCCTATAAAATTATTACTTTGCTAAAAGGCATTTCCAACAACATAAAATATCACTTTGGTATAAAATTGGTTTATGGGGTGAAACCTTTTGCAAATAGTTTTAATATTAAAACACTTGACCTTAAAACACTAACATGTTGTGTTTAAAAATATTTTACAACCACTAGGGATTATCATTCTGATTTAAATCATTCCTAGCAAAACAAAAATGACTTAAAGTGGCCATTTTCACCAACTTGAATTTAAATGGTCTTACCACTTTTGTAAATGACCAATATGAGCTTTAAAATGTTTAGAGCCTAATAGAAACCACTTTTCCAAATAAAACTATCTTTTGCATGCTTGCATGCATTGCCATGTTTTTGTCATTTTATGTGGTGAATTGTTTGAATGCTAGTTGAATATATGTTTGCTTGATTGAATTGTAGTGAAGTTAGAAGAGTGTGATATTTGCAAGATCAAGGAGTGAACCAATATTCCCTACTAAAAAGGCAAGTGACACTATCATCGATGTCCTACTATTTTCATTACACTTAGTGGATTTTTGTAGCATGCATGATAGGAATACTATATATCTATGATATGCTATATCCTATTAGGATATCCTTATATCTTCCTTAGTGAAAAAAATGTAGTTGTAGTATGCTTAGCTCTGCTATATATTTGGGATGGGATACATGATATGATTATATGAAGTATTGGAAAATATATGTTTTATATAATAAAACAAGTACTCAATGAACCACCTGGGTGGAAAGAGGATACTCAATTTTTGGACAAGGTGGCAACAAAGGGAACCATGTTTATATGGCTATCTTTTTGTATGTGCACTAGAAGAAAACCACCCAGGGACTTAGAGATTGAACATGTTTCTCGTACAAGTTGGCTTCCGTATGTACCACATGCTAAATGGGCTCTGGCTTAGTCAACTACATAGTGGAAGACCCATGCATTGGCATCTTCAGGTTAACTAGAATTGTGTATGGAAATATATCCCTACATTGGTGCCTGGTAGACAACTAAGATTGTGTATTGGCAGGACTCCTATGGAAAGACTTTGTCACATTCTCGATCTGTCGGTACTCCATTTGGTGAGTACTTATCCAGCGACCACTGGTGGCGTCAAAACGAGATTGTGTCATGTGGGTAAAGTGTACAACTTTTGCAGAAGATCAAATTCTAAGTACTTAGCCGTGTCCCCGGTTATGGACAACCCTGAGCAACTAAGGCCTGAAGCTATGGAAGATCTCGGCATTCCAATTTCTCAAAGTAAAACTTGATGATGACAACAAGGGATTAGAAGCACTTGGAGTTTTCCAAGGAGTTCAGAAAAGATTTGTCAAAATATCAAAACTATTTTGAAAAGATAGGATAAAACTATATTGCTTTCTGCAAATGAGCGTAAACCCTACTTAGCCAAATATGCATGTAATGATAGGATCCACTTATTTCTACATAGTAGTGAAACTTGCCAATACAATTCAAATGTATTGACCCTTGTGGCTGCAACTTATTATGTTGTAGGTTTGTTTGATGTTAGTGAAGTGTGTTGAATAGGGTTACAAGTCTACAACCAACATGATTTCCTGTGGCACTTTGAAGATGAAGGACTCCATGCTATATAAATATTCTGCTGCATTGTAATGTGATAGCCAAATGAGCTATGTAAGATGTAATGAATTATTTTATTCTGGTTATAAAGTTGTATTATGACCTTTGTTTCTTGATATTACATCTTAAATGTGGGAGCTAGCTATTGATCAAGGGACTAGCATTGTAAACACATGGATCTCTACCTTATTAAAGGTTGGGACCGCTACAGATGGTATCAGAGCATTGTGTTGCCTGTAGGATTGTAACCCTAGGATTGGACAAAACCCCTTAGAAAAATAGGAGTTGTATTTGTTCCAAAAACTTATATCCAAACAATCTTGTAAACTCTTTCCTCAACCTTTTTGGTTTTGATCCTACATCTCTTCCTTTTCAACTTGATGGACAAAACCTCCACCATGACCAAAGACTTCAACTTAGACATCACTAAGGACTACAAGTGAGAACCAAGAGACATTAGATTGCCTACCAAAGACTTTGATAAACATGAGAGTATGGATCATATTGACCTATGAGGTATGACTATACTAAGTTGATTGTTTCAAGAAAACTTGTTATTTCCTTCAACTCATGAGATAAGCTCATAAGTTGTTAAGTGAATAGTTGCTTGTTGATTGTTTGATTGAACTTGATTGTTTTGGGTGGTGTGTTAGAACTTATTTTACTTATGCCTATCAAACCAACAGATGCCTCCCCGTCGTGCCAACCCCAACCAAAACAACAACAATAACTTCACTCCCGAGATGCAATAGTTGACGACAGCTCAAGCTCAACTGATGCAGATGATGACACAGTTTGTGCAAAATCAGAATCAAAATAACAATAACAACAACAACAACAATCAGAATAATCCTCCAGGACATGACATGCTCACCAGATTTCTGAAACTGAGGCCTGCAAGGTTCTCTGGAACAACTGATCCAATGGTAGACAATGACTGGTTACATTCGGTGAACAAGGACTTAGTGACTGTTGGCTGCACCGACAAAGAAAAAGTTAGGTTTGCATCATATCTGCTTGAAGGGCCAGCAGCAACATGGTGGGAAAACTTTCAGATCACCACTCCCCTTGAGGATGTGACTTGGGCAATTTTTGAGGATGGTTTCCGTACAGCTCACATCTCATCTGGAGTGATGAACTTGAAGAAAAAGGAGTTCCACAATCTAAAACAGCGTCACCTCAGTGTGGCTGAATACATTGAAGAATTCAACAATATGGCACGCATTGCACCGGATGAAGTTGATACAGATGCTAAGAGGAAGGGGAAATTCCTCGAAGGACTTAATGATGAGTTGAACCTGCAACTCTCTGTTGCCTATGTCCCAACTTATCAATCACGCTGTGACAAAGCCACCATCTTGGAAAACAAGATGAATCAAGTTGAGAACAGAAAGAGGAAGCATAAACTCAAGTATCATCACAAAATAAGTGTTCATTCAAAAAGAACAATGAAGATTCTGAACCACATCAGCATCACCACAACAGCAAGGGCAGTGATAATAATGGAAATTATACTGACAATGGAGACGACCTTGGTCAGAACCAACATGACAATTTCAGGAAGAAAGACATTAGCCAGTTATAGTGCTATAATTGTAAGGAACTTGGACACTATGCATCAAACTGTCCTCAGAAGAAAAAGAAAAAGGATGCTAGATCCTCCAATGGAAATGACTCCAATGTGTCCTAGAAAGGACATGTGAACCACATTGACACGTATGGAACCCTTGAAGAAATAGAGGATGTGGATGTCAGGAATTAGTTAACTTAGTTGAGTCAAATAAGGATTCCTTGTTTGGATATCAAGTATTGAACCCATAGACAAGTGAATCATCAATGTAACCCTATAAGACTTTCTTTTAAGGGTGGTAGTACCCTAGTTGTTTTCAAGCCAACTTGTAACCCTAGCCTTCCCAAATCTCGGGATGAGATTTCTTTTAAGGGTGGTAGCCTGTCACATCCCAAAATTTTCCAAATTATGAAATGTGAAAAATAAATAAAATAAATAAATAATTGTTGAAATTTAGGGTGAAAAGAAACTTTTTGATTCCAAATGGAAACATCAAAACCTATTTTGATCAAATAGAATCCTAAAGGGATTTAAAAAAAAGATAAACAAATAATAAATAAAGTTATAAAAGTTGGAATCACCATTTTTGGATCTTTAAATAAAAATATATGGTATTTATAAACAAAGGAAGAAATAAATAAATAAGGACTATTTTAAAAAGCCAAATTAAATCTGGGCCAAGCAAATAAAGTAAAATATTTTTGTTTAATAAAAAGAGTAAAGGATTATTTAAATAAAATCATGAGGATTTATTATTATCCAATTTCATTTAGGTAAAGACATTTTCCATTTTAAATGAACATTAAAAAATATTAAAGTATTTTAAATTATAATTCAAAGTGAATTATTTTAAAATAAAACCTACTGAAAAGGTTTGGTAAAAATTTAGATTTCAAATAGAGTTTTAAAACATATTTAAATCCTATTTGAAATAAAGACAAATGTTTATTTTTAAAATAAATAATAGACCCTAAAAAGAATAAAAGAATTATTCTAAATTTGACTTTAGAATATGTTAAATAACAGTATTAAAATATACACAAAGTTTTGTAGAAGTTTGAATTCAAATAGTGTTTGAATTGTTTGAATAAAAACCAAATCAGATAAATATAAAAGGAAAAACAAAAACATTTTGTACAAAAAAATTGAATCGAACCCAACCCACTAGCAGGCCTAGTCCAGCCTAGTAGCGCATCCCATATTCTTTTCCTCCCCCGAATCGTTTTTCACCAGAATCCACACCCACACAACAGCTGACGATTGGACCGCACCTTTCCCCTCTTCCTCTCGCTGACCGCTGAGCCCCACCCGGCAAGCCTTCTTCCTCCCCCCCCCCCCCCGCGGTGAGCACGTACGCGCCTCGCCGTTTCTGCCATTGATTAAGGTGATCAATTCATGTTGATGGCTAAATTAATCTCGCCAGCGACCTCGCTATCTTAAGAGCCCACTCCCCCTCTTTCTTTTCCCCCAGGCACCATCTACTCTCGGCCACCAGGCTGCGCCAATCGCAAGCTCGAAACCATCTGCCCCGACGAGCTCCACCGGCCAATTACGGCCAACACCGCCAGCCCCGTACCCCCCCAGAGCAAACGAGTGAGATCCGCAGTACCAGACGCACCTCCCGGTACCTTCCCCTTGCCCGCGCGCTCCCTAGAGGCTCGGCAACCTCGACGATAGAGCGACACCACCGTCTGATCCTCTCCGGTGACCTTTTCCCTGTAAGCTCCGTCCTCCCCTATCTCTATGAATAGTGCTCCCGCAATCGCCGTAACCTCGCGAGTCTAACCCCACTGTTTTCTTGCTCTCTCGTGCTCCGTAGCGACGCCACCGACGAAGCCCGTGCGTGTCCGACGGCGCCAAGAACTCCGGTGAGGAATTCCTATCGTCCCTGTGCGCCCCCTACCCAACGACGAACACCTTGAGCACCGTGACGTTGCGAATCCGGTGAGCCCTTCCTCCCCTTCTCTCGCTTCCTAGAATGGCCGGACCACCTCAGACAGAGTTCTCCGCCGCTCGCCGTCGCGTCAGCGCCGCCAGATCCTGGTAGAGCTGTTGAGATCCGTTAGATGTTGATCCAGCGGACACGATATATTCACTTAACGAACAGGTACGGAGCATTTTGTGCCGCACGATCTAACTTAAATCCAACGACCCACAGAGAGCGATCCGTGCGAACCGGTACGTGCCAGTAAGAAAGCCCCACGTGTCCAGGGTTTGTTTTAAAAACAGAAATGTGTCTATTAGATATTCAAACTTGTAAAATTCATAACTTTTAATCCACACGTCCAAATTTTGCAAATTTTATATCAATGGAGTCAACAAAACAAGTACTTTCCAACCATGCATTTTGTTTAATGAATAGCCTCCGGAAACTTAGCTGGTTTTGCAGAAACTTGTGTAGACATAATTTGAATATAAAAATAATTCTAGAAATATTTTTATGGTAAAATCTTTTGCAAATGGATTGTTTTGAACCTACTGACCATAGAAACCAACTTATGGATTTAAAAATGTATTTAGTGAAGTTAAAGAATAAATATTTGAATAAGAGCATTTATAGTCAAATAAAAATATTGTTTATGTGTTAAAAATACTTTTGAGTAAAATCTTTGGAAAATGATTTGAATTAAACTATCTAACCCTAAAATCCAAGTTTTGAGATTTAAAATATATTTGATGAACCCTATAAAATTATTACTTTGCTAAAAGGCATTTCCAACAACATAAAATATCACTTTGGTATTAAATTGGTTGATGGGGTGAAACCTTTTGCAAATGGTTTTGACATTACAACACTTGACATTAAAACACTAACATGTTGTGTTTGAAAATATTTTACAAACACTAGGGATTATCATTCTGATTTAAATCATTCCTAGCAAAACAAAAATGACTTAAAGTGGCCATTTTCACCAACTTGAATTTAAATGATTTTACCACTTTTGTAAATGACCAATATGAGCTTTAAAATGTTTAGAGCCTAATAGAAACCACTTTTCCAAATAAAACTATCTTTTGCATGCTTGCATGCATTTCCATGTTTTTGTCATTTTATGTGGTGAATTGTTTGAATGCTAGTTGAATATATGTTTGCTTGATTGAATTCTAGTGAAGTTAGAAGAGTGTGATATTTTCAAGATCAAGGAGAGAACCAATATTCCCTACTAAAAAGGCAAGTGACACTATCATACATGTCCTACTATTTTCGTTACGCTTAGTGGATTTTGTAGCATGCATGATAGGACTACTATATCTCTATGCTATGCTATATCCTATTAGGATAACCTTATATCTTCCTTAGTGAAAACAATGTAGTTGTAGTATGCTTAGCTCTGCTATATATTTGGGATGGGATACAGGATATGATTATATGAAGTATTGGAAAATATATGTTTTATATAATAAAACAAGTACTCAATGAACCACCTGGGTGGAAAGAGGATACTCAATTTTTGGACAAGGTGGCAACAAAGGGAACCATGTTTATATGGCTATCTTTTTGTATGTGCACTAGAAGAAAACCACCTAGGGACTTAGAGATTGAAAATGTTTCTCGTATAGTGGATTCCGTGTACAGCCACATGCTAAATGGGATCTGGCTTAGTCAACTACATAGTGGAAGACCCATGCATTGGCATCTTCAGCTTAACTAGAATTGTGTATGGAAATATATCCCTACATTGGTGCCTGGTAGACATCTAACATTGTGTATTGGGAGGACTCCTATGGAAAGACTTTGTCACATTCTCCATCTGCCGGTACTCCATTTGGTGAGTACTTATCCAGCAGGCACTGGTGGCGTCAAGACGAGATTGTGTCATGTGGGTAAATTGTACAACTTCTGCAGAAGATCAAATTCTAAGTACTTAGCCTTGACCCCGGTTATGGATAACCCTGAGCAACTACAGCCTGAAGCTATGAAAGATCTCGACATTCAAATTTCTCAAAGTAAAACTTGATGGTGACAACAAGGGATTAGAAGCACTTGGAGATTTCCAAGGAGTTTAGAAAGATTTGTCAAAAGATCAAAACTATTTTCAAAAGATAGGATAAAACTATATTGCTGTCTGCAAATGAGCCTAAACCCTACTTAGCCAAATATGCATGTAATGATAGGATCCACTTATTTCTACATAGTAGTGAAACTTGCCAATACAATTCAAATGTATTGACCCTTGTGGCTGCAACTTATTATGTTGCAGGTTTGTTTGATGTTAGTGAAGTGTGTTGAACAGGATTACAAGTCTACAACCAACATGATTGGCTGTGGCACTTTGAAGATGAAGGACTCCATGCTATATAGATATTCTGCTGCATTGTAATGTGATAGCCAAATGAGCTATGTAAGATGTAATGAATTATTTTATTCTTGTTTATAAACTTGTATTATGACCTTTGTTTCTTGATATTACATCTTAACTGTGGATGCTAGCTATTGATCCAGGGACTAGCATTGTAAACACAGGGATCTCTACCTTATTAAAGGTTGGGACCGCTACAAGTGTGGTGGGATCCAACCAACTTACTCAAGCAAACCAAGAAAACCAAAACCAAAACTAAGACGCTCTAAGAACAACACAATAGTGCATGAAACAATAAAAACGAAGTGTCTAGAAAGACCTGAGCTTTTTATTGATGAAGAAGGGGATGCCTTGGGCATCCCCAAGCTTTGACGCTTGTACCTCTTGAATATTTCTTGGGGTGACACGGGGTGGCATCACCAAGCTTGAGATTTTGTCCATTCTTCATCTCATTACATCATTCTTTCTTTACACCTGAAAATTTCCCTTCATACAAAACTTCACACAATCTTCATTAGCAACATTAGTGTATTCAAAAGATAATAGACCATTTGGTTTAGCTTCAGAACAGTAAAACTTTCACTAACACAAGATACTGTAGCAATTACCTCAAAAAGCTCAATTTCCCAAAAAGAACCTAAAAAGGAATCAATAAGAAGCAAATGCAAATAATGGCAGAAATCTGTCAAAACAGACCAGAAGGTAGAAACCAATTTTTTCGAAAACCTTATGTTGCTCAAATAAAAAGTGTTGAACTAACGAAAGTTAGCTAACATACTGGGGGATTATTCGTAAAATATCAGCTTAATCCGAGTTATAGAGACTCCTCACGTATTTTTATGGTGGAGCACAAAAATATGTTTCAGGATAGCAACTCCCCAAATCTTACTTCCCTCTCATTAGAGGTCATTGTTGGCACAAAAAGCAAACAAAAAGGATAAGGAGAGGTCATTACTGAATTAATAACTTCCAAGACTCAATAAAACTCTTGGGTTATCTCCCAACAAGTATTTAATGCCTTTAAGTTAGGCTTGATAGTTTGAGAAGATGCTTACATAAGAAATATCAATTGAAGTAAAAGAGAGCATCAAGAAGAAATTTCAAAACACATATAAGTCTAACCCACTTCCTATGCATATGAATCTTGTAAAGAAACAAGTCATGAAAGCACGAAGCAATAAGCATAGGAAAGGAAAACAAGTGCAACTTCAAGATTTTCAACATAAAGAGGGGAACTTAATATTATTGAGATGCATAAGACCATGTTTCCCTCTCTCATAATAACTTTCAGTAGCATCATGAATAAAATTAACAATATAACTATCACATAAAACATTCTTATCATGAGCCACATGCATAAAATGATTATTACTCTCCACATAAGAATAGTCATTCTTATTAATTGTAGTGGGAGCAAATTCAACAAAATAGCTATCATTGTTATTCTCATCACCATAATCATCAAATATAGGAGACATATTGTAGTCATAATTAATTTCCTCCTCAATAGTAGGTGGACTGAAAATATCAGACGCGTCATTGTAATCATCATATATTGGAGGTTTGGTATCATCATACGAAATAGAATAGCTATCTTCCAAAGCTGGGGGACTCAAAAGATAGTTTTCATCAAAACTAGCTTCCCTAAGCTTAGACTTTTCCATAGCATTAGAAATAATGGTGTCCAAAGAATTCATACTAATAACATTGCTATTAGCATGCAAATAAAGCCCCATAGGTTTTTTAATTTTCTCTTCAAACACTTCATGTCCTAACTCAAGATAAACACTATAAAGCTCTCTAATTTTGTTGTTGTTTTCCATTAAACTGTAGAATCTAAAGGAAATAACTTCGAGCACTCACACCGGAGGATGTGAGTATATTTCTATACCTCCCAACAACGGCTTTAAAAGAGCTTTCTGGCTTGCTGTTGCCATGGGGTAACGTGTGTGAGTGCCTTTTACCTTTCCTCCCCGGCAACGGCGCTAGAAAAGAGCTTGATGTCTACGCACTTCTATTCTTGTAGACAGTTGTTGGGCCTCCAAGTACAGAGGTTTGTAGAACAGCAGCAAGTTTCCCTTAAGTGGATTACCCAAGGTTTATCGAACTCAGGGTGGAAGTGGTCAAAGGTATTCCCTCTCAAGCAACCCTGCAATCAAGATACAAGAAGTCTCGTGTGTCCCCAACACAACCAATACACTTATCAGGTGTATAGGTGCACTAGTTCGGCGAAAATATAGTGAAATACAAGTGGTAATGGTGCCAGAAAATAGCTGATGGCGTGGAGGACTAAAGCAAGCAAACATGCAACAGATCTAGTAGCAAACGGTGTTTCAATGCTTAGAAACAAGGCCTAGGGATCATACTTTCACTAGTGAACACTCTCTCATATAAGTATCTTCTCTTCATGATACTCCTCTTAACTACTCTACGGTTGGACACTCTAATCCATGGTAGGGCTATAACAGCTAGCACACCTCAAAGTCTGCCTTTCCCAATCTAAATAACCCCACACTGTCACCTTGAGCGCTAGATGGTTCCAACAAACACCACAATTTCATAGAGAAATCGAACTCCAAATATAACTCATAACAAATAATCAATCTAGCCAAAGTGCCATACATGGTATGCACGCTGTCACTTTCACACACATGGGGAAAATCATAGATCTATTAAAGCACAAAGAGTATTTATGTAGACTCAAGCCTAAGTGCCACCATGGCGTGCACGCTATCAATTTCACACACATAATGAAGCACTTGAGTAGCAAGGTAGATCTACTTGATTACAAAGCTTATGACCACAACAAGATCATACATAGAGAGAGAGATGAACACATAGCTACCGGCAGAGCCCTTAGTCTCGAGGAAGAACTACTCCCTACTCATCATGGGAATCAGCAACAGTGATGGAGATGGTTGTGGAGATAGATGGAGATGGCTCCGGGGGCACTTCCCCGTCCCGGCAGGGTGCCGGAACAGAGACTTTCTGTCCCCCGAATCTCCCCTTCGGTGGAGGCGGCGCTGTGGAGGATTTCGTTGATGTTTCTGGGATATTGTATTGTTCTGAGTCGGAGGCTTTTTATAGGCGAAGTGGAAGGCCGAGGAGGTGGCCAGGGGGCCCACACCCTGCCTAGGCGTGGGCCCACCCCTGGCCGCGCCTTGGGGGGTGTGGCCGCCCTGGCACGCCTCTCCGTCTCCCCTCTGGACTTCTTGTTCCCCACGGAAAGTTATTGACTTTGACGTTTGTCCCGTCCAATTCCGAGAATATTGATTTTCTGTCTTTCTGGAACCAAAAACAGAAGAAAACAGGCCACTGGCACTGTGGCAACATGTTAATAGGTTAGTTCCAGAAAAAATATAAAAATACTTCAAAGAAAGACAAAGAAAAGTAAAGTAGATACTAAACAGACAAGGAACATCAAAAATTATAGATACGTTTCCGACGTATCATATACCCAGCGGGATGTTCCCTACTGGATCATACTTCTAGCGAGTGGCCTGCAGGATGTCGACTGGACCACGACCCAAGAGGAAGCCAGGCGACTGGAAGCTGAAGGCCCAGAAGCGTAGCTAGGCCCTGTCGGATTAGGTCAAAACCCTCTGAGTCATTATCCAACTCGGTTGTAGATCTGTAAACCCTACCGAGGTGACCCTATATAAACCTCCCTAGGGCACGCATAGCACTTACGTTCCATCATACACCCCCTCGACTCGCCGCATAGCCGCCGAGCTCGTCCTTTGTAATCTCTCAGCAATACAATCTAGCAGGAGTAGGTCTTTACCCTCCGGGGGGCCGAACCTGGGTAAATCCCTATGTCTTTGCCCTCATCTCGCACCGCAGATGGCTGGCCGCTCTTGCCCCTCGTTCTACTACTCGCTGCCAATGGTAGTATCTTCTGTGGCCATTCCCACGACACCGCGCCTCGCCTCGCGCGTCACAGCCCGCCTCGCTCGCAGCTGCGCCGCCACGCTCAATTCACTAATCTGCCCACAATCAGCAGATGATGAACACGAATTGACACACAGAGAGAGAGAGAGAGAGAGAGAGAGAGTTTGTGCTGCGCAAGCCTTGCAGCTTTTCTGGGGTTTTCCACACCTTTTATTGACTGAAAGATCGATCGTGTGGAGGCACACGATGCCCATAACAGACATGCCATCCCATGTCCAGGCAATCGTGGATCACAGCGAATTGATCGGTCCAAGAGCAGACCAAGTAAACTAGTCTATCTACTGCTGAAAAATAGCTGATCCTAACTGAATTTAACAGCCAGCTAACCTGACAGACTAACTGAAAACTGCAACCACCTAAACCTGTCGACACCAAGACAGTTTATTCAGAGATTGACACTCTAGATTATCCAACAAACTTTTGGTACCTGAAAGTAGCACATGCATGCGCTGGTATCTGATCGACAAGTTGTGCAGGTAACTTGGATGGGACCTGTGCACTGCAAGTCTGCAACACACGCCATGATCATCCTACTTAGTTTTTCAGTCTATCGCAAGGAAACTTAGGCTATATTCCATTCTTCTTCTTTTTCTTCAAGGATAAGAGACGCAAAGTATTTGTTTAGATAAATACTTCCTCCGTTTAGAAATATAAGATATTTTAGGTTTGTGAAGTGAATGTATCTAGACACCTTTTAGTGTATACGTTCAAATGAATCTACACACTAAAAGATCTCTAGATACATTAGCTTCATAAATCTAAAATATATTATATTTCCAAACGGAGGGAGTACATTTGGTACCAATGCTGCTTCGATTTGAGTTGGCATGAGCTTGATTTTATCCAGTTGGACGGCCGAGATTGTTGCTTTATAACGCTTATGCTGTTCACGACAACAACCTCCTGCTCCCTATGTGGGCTTACAAGTGCGATGTGGTCTCCGGCCCGCCAGGCGACCCTATGGTGGCGTATAGGAGGTATACCAACGAGTTTGACATGATAACCATGGATCAAGTAATTTCCAAGGGTGCAGCCAATTCTATGTTTTGAATGTGTAATCTTTGAACTTGACATAAGTGTGGTATGTTGTAGGTTACGTGGGAACCATACGGTCCAAGGAGGAACTTTGGTGCCCCGGAGACTATGTGCTTAACCCGAAATGCATGGAGAAGCACGTCTATGGCTATGCGTTACCCCATGGTATGCATATAGGCGGTTGAGCATCACCAGCCACAACGTGTCATGATCTATTTTGGATTATTCTAGATTGTTCCGCCCGTGTGGAAGGACACGGACATATAGCTACATGGGTAAGATATCATCCTTCAACCTGTGATGTAATCTGCTTCGACAAATAATGCTCTAGGATTTGTTGTTGTGCACAGCTTGGACAGGAAGAAACAAAAAAAAAAGGATTTTGACAAGCTTCTGTCTCTAGAATCTTTTGTTACTTCCGGTCACTACCGGAAACAGATTTTTTGCCGTGTGAGCTTCGAAACACGGAAAAACCTCCAGTACGCACGGCAAAGGCTTTGCCATGTACAACTACACATCAAAGTTTACACGACAAAGCAGCCTTTGCCGTATGCTTCTCCACAAATCCACAACAAAGTGTTTGTCGTGTGCCATCACGATGTCCCACGGCAGAGAAAAGTAACTTGACAATGCCGCCGGATAGGACGGCACCGTCATGGTGGGCCCCGTGCAACCTTTGCCGTGCGCAACTCTTTGCAGTGTGCCCTGATGCCGGGTCCTACAGGAAGCGTTTGTCGTGACCCTTTTTTTTCGTGTGTCCATTCTTTGTCGTGCGTCTATTCTTTGTCGTGTGTCCTTCTTTGCCATGCGTCTATTCTTTGCCGCGTGTCCTTCTTTGTCGTGCGTCCATTATTTGCCGTGTGCCACCCTTTGTCGTGGCCTCTTTGCCGTGTGCTTCTTCTTCACCAGGGTCACGGAAAAGCCCCTCGCCTAGCCCAGGTCGACAAGTCTTTGCCGTGTGCCCTGGACAGGTGCACGACAAAGTGACCATTTGGTCACCCTTTCCCTCCTAGGTTGCATAGGTGGGTGCCATGTGGCCCATTTGTCGTGTGCTTGTACACGACATATGTGCCTTGGTCTCTTGTCGTGTGTTTGCACACGACAAAGTCCTAGTGAATTTCTATTTTTGTGCCTTTTTTCATTTCATTCCTGTAAATTAAAACACATAATATAGCACATATGTTTCCAGTTCTTTCCAGATCAACAAATATAGCACTAAATACATATATAACACCACATATATAGTCCAACAATACAATTGACTCCAAATCCATCCATATAGAGTTCATACAAGTTCACACAAGTTGCATTTACCAACACATAGAGTCCAACACATAGAGTGCAACACATAGAGTCCAATACATACACATTGAGTCCAACCATACACATTGAGCTCCTTCCTTCATGCACATCCTACAAAACAGAATTGAAAGACATGAAACATATCAAAGGAAAGATTCTCTAATTTTTGACAAGTAGAGAAACATATCAATATACAAGGAATAAGGATCATGATCATAAGAGAAACATAGCAATATACAAGGAAAGATAGCAATATACAAACAAACATAGCAATATACAAGCAAAGATTCTATTACTAAGTTTCTCTATGGCTAAATTTCTATCACTAAGTTTGTCTATGACTATGTGAAATTCTACAAGTCACTAGAATGAGAGTACAAACCTAAAAGAGCGAGCGAACACGCGGGTTCTCGGGGTTTCCCCCCGTAGAAGGCATCTGCATGTTCTCTTCCTGAGACCCCGAGCCACTATACCCCTCATTGTTGGATCCACCCGAGGTTTGCAGCTAAAAGATGGAAAATTGTGAGCCCAAGTCAATATGCACTAGACATGTGGTATTTTGAGATTGGAACCAAATACAAGACAACTTTACCATAGGTTGTAGTCAAAAGGAGGTGGTTGAACAGTAGGAAAATTCGGCAGCATGGTCTGCAAATCAAGCATGTGCGGGTTAGGTGTATGGAATTAGGATTCATCTTAGGTCATGTGAGCAAGAACTTACTGATAACTGGGACTCGCAGACTAACATCCTCTGTGTAAACCACGCCATCATCTGATTCTGCTGCATCATCTGCTGCTGCTGAGCAATGAGGGCCTCGACCTACTCCCTCTGTCTTCTCTCGTTATCCAAGTCAAGGTACATTGTGTCTTCGGAAGGTCATGGATGTTGCAACTGAAAACATGTACTGAAGTGTGGATGACCAAGGAATAACAGCATACCCGGATCCTGTCAATAGCTCTAGAAGACGCTGTTGGGCGGGACTATATGGAAGAGGAAGAGCTCGAGATGTCATGCCTAATCTCTCTCATATACCGGACGGTCCTAGGATCGAAGGAGCTATGACACATACACAAGCATCCATTCATCTGGCCGCCTCCTGCATGCATGGCAACCTCGGGGTTAAAGGGCTCGGTCTTAGGGTCCGGGCCGTCATGTGTTGTGGAAAAGAATTCTCGGTACTCCTGATGACCCACAAGTATAGGGGTTGTATCGTAGTACTTTCGATAAATAGGGGTGTCGATCGCAACGAGGAGCATAAGGTGCTGACTAGTGGTATGGAGGAGGAAATCTCTGTAAATACTTAGAAAATGGATTTTTAGGGTTTTTTTGATAAAGCAAGGAAGTAAAGTGCAAGTAAATAAGACAGCAAATAATTGCAGCAATTGTCCCAATCCTTTCTTAGCAAAGGACAAGCCAGAGGAAATACTAATGAGGACCAAACGTTCTCGAGGACACATGGGAATACTGTCAAGTGCTTTCGTTTCATATAGCTGATTAATCTTCTTTGGTTTTATAAGTGTTGTGTGGGTGAACCTGTGATAATGTACCGACCTTACTTGGACTAATACATACTTGTGATTAAACCCCTTGCAAGCATCTGCAACTACAAGAAGGCAATTAAGATAAAAACCTAACCACAGCCTTAAACTCTAGGATCCTACACTCCCTTGTGCAAAGGTTTCCTAACAGGGGTTTAGGCTTCTGTCACTCCGACAACCCCACAATTAGTAGCCAAATACAAAATGCATTCACCTAGTCCCATAAATGGTGAAATAGCATGTAGTCGACGTTCACATGTGTAACATCACAAAATGATTAAACTTAAATCATCAAACTCTAATCATCAAATTTAGGGTTAACAAAAACTTTTCCAATTAAAATATGAAAGCATTCATATGTGTATGTATTAAAATTTGGATTCTTTTGAATTGCCATGGTTCTGTGTTTCTTTGCCTGTAAAATGATTCTTAGGTGAAATAAACATCATCTAAACAATCCCCAAACTTTTCCCAAAGACAAACAAATCAAAACAAACAAATTAAGTGAATGGTCACTTTGGCCAAATTAACTCCCATGCCTACTTTGGCTATCTCTAACTTTCAGAACTTAACAGAAACATGTATGGATCTTTGCACCCCTTGATAGTACTCATAATAAGGAACCAAGGCCCACTTTAAAATTGAATCTATTTCATATGGGAAGATCCCACTATTTCAAAAACCACTCAAACAAGCTCAATTTTCAAAACCCAACCATCCACAGAATCCTCAACACATGCCTAGCACACCCACCAAAAATATTTTCAAAATTCAAAACTCAAGTTCTTGCGGCCATTTCATCAAACACTTGGAGACAACAAATCAAACTGGCCAAACTTCACTGTTTTGAGCATTAATTTGGCTAAGCATTGTTCACCATTGATCACACTTGTCTCCCCCAGTGCCAACCAGTGCCTTGACCACCCCTAGCCCCTAACCTTTGCACCATCCATGCCAACCCGAAGGAACCCTTGCCAGCCGACCATGGCTATCTAGCCAGAGCAAGCACCAAGCCTAAACACCATGTCTAGGACACATGCCACCGTCCAGCGCCACCCCCTGTCCAACGCTTGAACCCTGCCATCCACTGGAACACACGCCCAAGCCATGCCAATCTTCTCTAGGAGCATGCCGAGAGCGCACCAGAGAGCCACCCTCGACACACACCCACAGACCGCGCGCCGCCCTTGCCGCATGCACGCGTGATCACCACCGCCCCAGCAACCCCGCAGACACCCCCGTTCGCCGCCCCATGCCTCACAGCCACCGCTCGCCGTCGAAGACGCCGCCTCTGCCGCGCAGAGCACCGCATGTTCCCAACCAATTGCCACCGCCCCTACACGCGCATTTAAGCTCTAGAGCCTCGCCAGGAGACCACTCGTCGATCGCCAACCTCGGCCATGCCTCTAGCTGCCCGTAGCCGTGTCGCCACCGTCGCCTGCCCATCCCTCTCGGTCTCGCCGTCGGGCCTATAAAAGGAGACGACCCCTGATCGATTTCTTCACACAATCTCACTACCCTCACCTCTCTGATCATACCACCCCTTAGCTGGAGCAAGGCGAGCAGGGAATCGCCGGAATTTGGCCGGAGCTCACCGCTTCAGAGGATAAGAGGAGTCGTTGATTTCGTCCACCCCTGGAGCTGCTGTGACGACCCCTGAGTTCGCCGTCGTCGAATTCGTCGTTTGCCCGCCTCGCCGTCGTCATTGGGGCCCCGGTATGCTCCCTATGCACCCCCACTAAGCCACTAGGGTTCGAGCTCGCCGGTGACCTGTTCATCGTCGACGACGACCCTCAGCCATCGATCTTGATTCTAATCCAACGCACCATATCGCCTCATACCTCTTCGCGTTTAAAGAGCCACTGACCACTAGACCCCCCTGTCAATTGCGCCCCGCGCTGCGGAGTGACACTGGGCCGGCCCAATAACCCTTCTCGCGCAGCCCACTCGTTTGAATTTAGCCTTTTTTATTTATATTCAAACTCAGTTCTGTACCTAGTTTCAAAAATCAACCCAACTCGATTCAGTAAACCAAATTGAATGAAACCAATTTTTTTAGAAAGATATTGAAATGCTTAATCCAAGCCCGTTGGATTCAAATCATTTGGACATATAGATCAACCTTGGTAAAAATAACAAGGCAGACGCTTTTCTGCATTCAAACATTTTTCACATTTAAACCATAATAGATTTTGAGTTGATTCCAACTCTCAAAAATAATATTTGATCATACCTTTCAGAATATATAAAAACATATGGGTTTACTTACAGAAATAATGTTAAAGTAATAAAAGAATGCCACATAGGCATTTCTAGTCACTTATTTTTATTTAAATTAAAAGGTTAAATCTTATTAAATTGTGACACCACTTTAAATCACATTCCCATGTACTGAAATATGTGGTGATGACATGTGTTAACATGATCCCATGTTTGGTTTGGAGAATATTAAATCTTAAGTAGTTTTTTTTCAATGGGTAGAACTTACTTTTCTAAAGATAAAATAAATAAGACAAATTCTTTAATCTTGAAATGTTAGTGATGATGCTAGATCATCTATAGAACCCCTTTGTGTGATGATTGAAAGTAGTTAAGTATTGTTTGGTGATTGTGTACCTCGTATTTATTTATAGACGCTAGTACCGACCAAGGATACGGGGAGGAAGGAGGATACTACGAAGAAGAAGCCGAGGAGAACTTCAACCACTGCTCTACACAAGGCAAGCTAAAACTTGCAAGATACTCTACTTTAGCAAGCCTTACTAATCAAGTTGACCTATGCAAGCTAATACTTGCTTGTTACTATGCCAACTATATGCCTTAAGCATATGTGATCATACTCACTTGATAACCCAATCCTAGTTTTACTTGCAAGCTTTCTACTTTTTTTCTTTATCAAAGCTATTACTTAGAGTCTACTTAAGTGACTTGTAGATTCTAGGAAGATAATTGAAGTTTGCATAAAGAGCATTAAATTTGGCCTAAGCTAGATAATCTTGATGTCATCCTAAGGCAGGAGATGGTACTTAGTTAAAACTCCACTTGTTTACCACCCCTCATTAGTACTCACCCCCACTTGTAGATGCTAGTGCTAAGTATAAAACTTGATCAACTTTAGATGGGAATACTTGGTGGAAAATGTTTATGAAAACCTTAGAATGATGAGTCATTCTACTGAGATGTTTTTACATGTGTTTCCGAACACCAGATGATTTTGGTGATGAAAATGTTGAGGCATGAGCCTTAGCCCTTTATAAAACTGATGGTTGTCTGGATGCGATACCATTCCAATTTTACCGTACAACCACAATACCCGCAAACTGGGTAGGGCTTTACTAGAAACTTATATACTTTAGTATGGGTTCCCTCACGGCCAAGGTCTAAGCTGAGGCTACCTTGTGAAGATCGTCCACCTGTGCAGTACCCAAGATGACAGTTGGTCATGGTTGGGAGGCCAAACTCACAAGAGAGGTGCTTGTACTAGGGCGTGTAATTGAAAGGTTAGGATTGATTATCCGCATACTAAGTATGGTGAATTCAGGATTTGTTCCTGACGGATGTATTGAATGTTGTGGTGAAAGTGTACAATCTCTGAAGAGTGTCAAACTATTCGAATAACCGCTTCCGTGGTTATGGACAGTTGGAGTGGCCATACTATTCCCCTGTCAGATGTTTTCAAAATGACTTGTGAAATAGATCGAGATTTTGACTTGATCACAACAGAGTTGTGATATGAAATACAAGTTCCCACTTAGGTGTTATAAAATTTCAACTAGCTTTTCTTGCTTCTGAACTTAGTAGAGGTAAATCTGGCTTTTTCCAAAACAACCATAGAGCTTAGTGTCCTATTACAAAAACCCCCTTCACTTGTTAGTATTAGTTTGCGAGTACTTAAAGATTACTCATGGCTTTGTCCCTGGCTATTCCCGTGGCCAGACTATGAAGAAGAGTACCAGGATGATAGACCCCAGGAAGGTTACGACAACTAGGATCATCTCCCATCATCAGCATTGCCTGTGACCCCAAAGATGGAGCTTCGCCTACGCTACCTTTATGATTACGTATTTCCACTGCTTGAGTTGTACTAAGAACTGGATCGTGAGATCCTTATTTGTGTAAGACCTTATGTATGGTTTGTAATGGATGATGTATTGTGGTATCCAATTCTGTTATGTCTCACAAAAATGGTAATCCTGGGATTGCGATGTATGGCATAACAGGCATCTAGGATTAAAAATCCGGGTTTTGACAAGTTGGTATCAGAGCCATCCTGACCATAGGAGACCCTAGTTAGACTGTATGTTTGAATCAAAAACTTAGTTTCAAAACCAAAGGAAGAAAATAACAAAAACTTATTCCCATTCTTATCACCTTGATTCTTTCATAAAAATTCATGTTCCTCAAAAACTGTTGCAAAATACATAAAATTTGACACACTTGATCACTCTACTAACTTACTCATCCTATATTCTTATAGATGGACGTGCAGTAAAGAAAGTTTTATCAGTTGGGAAATGGAGGAGACCTTATCTTTGAGCGGGATTTGGACCAGCTTTCGGAACTTCTGGAGCGTCCGCACCCCGAGTTCTTCGGAGATCAGCTCAATGATCTAGGAGGAGAAGATCTGCAGTGGCTAATTGTTGCATGTCTCCGAGGAAAGATTGAACCTCCCACTGCCGAGGGAATTCAATTCACATTAAGAGAGAACAACTGGTTCGATGGACTTGCCAGGGCCATGCAGGAAGCTCTTGCCCGTCTGTGTGGGCAGAGTATCAACCAGATCAAGGGTACCCACTTTGAGTTTTGTCCAAGGCGTGATGCTATGGGACAGCCACTGGAAGCCCCATACCACCACGAGCTGAAGACCCAGTTGGACCACCTTAGCTTCATGATGTACGATCGTCAGTAGGAATTGGACAATTGCCGTGACTACTCCAACCACAAGTCCGCCATCATCAAGACAAAGGATCAGACCATCGCCATGCTAGCAAAGGATCGCAAGTCTCGCCGCCGTCAGCTCGACAAGAAGGAGCGCATCATTTCCCGTCTTCGCCACCGTATCTCGGATTTGTAGGAGACCATCCACGAGAGAGACATGCAGTTGGAAGAAAGGGAGAATGCCGGAGAGGATCTTCGTGGAGACCCCTACTCCTATCTCACGATGATGATGATTTTCTGGAGGATCAGGCTATGGACTTCTTCACGGATGAGGATGATTTTGCCTTCATCGATGCCGATGAGGATGATGAGGATGACGACTACACTAACTCCGAGGAGGAGTAGCACTTGAGCACTAGCCTAGTGAGTTGTAATTGGTCCCACTGTATCGTAGTTTCCATAATGGTTCTTAAAACCATCTGTTTACCTTTGTTGTGGTGTGTGTTTGTATCGTGTGCTATGAATGAATGAATGAAAAGCAAGTTGCTGGAAAAATCTGAGTCAAACTTTAAAAACTTTTCAAAGTCCCGGAACCTTAGAAATTTCCCTCTTTTCTCATGATCTATCTCAATCTTCAGATGCCACGCGGAGGAAGTGGTTCATCCCCGACCCGATGTTGCAGATCCTGCAAATGTTGGTTTCTGACCTCGAAGACGAAAGAGTCGAACGTCAAGCCAACCTAGCCACCCTTCAGCAGATAGCTCAGCTAGCCCACAACAATCAAGGCCAAGGAAACCAGAACAACTATGGATCTAAGATCAAGAATTTCCAGAACACCAACCCACCTGTCTTCACTAAGTCAGAAGAGCCCTTAGACACCGATGATTGGCTACAAACCATGGAAAACAACCTAGAAGTCGCCGGAGTGGAAGCTAACGAGAAAGTTCTGTTCGCCACCCACTATCTAGCTGGATATGCAAGAGCATGGTGGAACAGCGTTCGTGCAATGACCGAACGACAGATGATGACCTTGAAGGAATTCAAGGTCAAGTTCAGCAGAACCAATGTGCCACCGGGTTTGATCAAGAGAATGAGAGATGAGTTCAGAGAACTAAAGCAAGGACGGATGACCGTAGTGGAATACCGTGACAAATTCTTGTCATTAGCTAGGTATGCCCCGGATGAGATCATCACTGAAGCCAAGAAGAAAGAGAGATTCCTGAATGGTTTGAATGATGAGATGCAGACTGTGTTAGTCAATATCCCCTTTGCTGATATTGAAGCCCTTGTCGACACTGCCACCCAGATGGAAGGAAAAAATCAACCAGGCCAATGAGAACCGCAAGCGTCGCATGATGCATCATCCAGGAACCCATCAGACCCCAAAGTATCGCCCTAACCCATCTCTAGGATTTGCCCCGAGAACCAACAGACCCCCGATGAACCGTCCGACCTATCCCAACCGTGGAAACCCGAGACCCGGAGGAAATCACAACAACCCCCGCAACTCTAGCAATTTCAACCGTGCACCACCCAAGTTTAACAACAACAATGCTGCCGCCAACACCAACACTGCCCCGAGGACTGGAAGCAATGTTGTGCCTGTTGCAGCAAAGGACAAGTCGCAAGTGACTTGTTTTGACTATGGAAATAAGGGACACTACTCCAATGAGTGCCCTAAGAAGAATGCCGCAGCCCCCAATGCAAATGCCCCAGCTCAGCAGAAGCGTCGTGTTCAGCCAGGAAGAAGGTTTTCCCTAGGGAATTCACTCAACCGCAACGGCCGTCTTTTTCTCATGCATGCTGAAGAAGCCTAGGAAGCGCCAGACGTTGTGCTGGGTATGTTTTCTGTTAATTCAGTACTTGCTCGAGTGTTGTTTGATTCTGGTGCATCGCACTCATTTTTCACCGAAGAATTTGCATGCACTAGTAAGATTCAACCAACCAAACTGAAGCATGTTATGATTGTTCAAATCCCCGGTTCAACCACCAAAGCTAGGAAAATTTGCAAAGCCGTCCCTATCCGAATACATGGCATAGATTTTTATGCTAATCTGATAGTACTCGGAACTAAAGGTTTGGAAGTAGTACTAGGAATGGATTGGATGTCCAAGAATAAAGGATTAATTGACTATGCCAAGAAAGCCATACCCATGACCAGTACAGCCGGAATATCAGTCGAGCATATATCTGAAACCTTACCTCGTCAATTCAAGTGCAACAAGAGTATAACCCAACCTACCATTGACCAAGTCCGGATAATCTGTGAATACCCTGATGTATTTCTAGATGTTTTGACCGGTATGCCCCCAGATCGGGATATCGAGTTTATCATTGAACTACTCCCTGGAACCGGACCCATAGCTCAGAGACCCTATAGTATGAACCCGTCTGAACTAGCAGAACTGAAGAAGCAACTGGATGCCATGTTGGAAATTGGATTGATTCAACCAAGTTCATCACCATGGAGATCACCTGTCTTGTTCGTAGACAAGAAGGATGGACGTAACCGTTTGTGTACGGATTACCAGAAATTGAATGATGTCACTATCAAGAACAAGTACCCATTGCCCAAGATAGAAGATTTGTTTGATCAGTTGACCGGTGCCAAAGTGTTTTCTAAGATTGATCTTAGAACAGGCTATAATCAACTCAAGATTCGTGGAGAGGATATTCCAAAGACTTCCTTTACCACCAGATATGGATTATACGAGCATACTATCATGTCTTTTGGATTAACCAATGCCCCCGCTTATTTCATGAATCTCATGAATAAGATTTTTATGGACTTCCTGGATAAGTTTGTCATTGTTTTCATCAATGACATTCTGATTTATTCCAAATCGGAAGAAGAACATGAGCTACACCTAAGGACCATTCTGGGAACCCTTAGAGAGCATCAGTTGTATGCCAAGTTTAGCAAATGTGAATTCTGGTTACAGGAGGTAGGATTCCTCAACCAGATTGTATCAGCCGGAGGAATTTCCGTTGACCCTGCAAAAGTGAAAGATGTCGAAGATTGGCAAGCCCCAACCACTCAAACCCAAGTTCGTGGATTTCTCAGATTGGCGGGATACTACCGCAAGTTCGTAGAAGGATTCTCGAGTATCGCCAGACCCATGACCCAATTGCTGAAGAAGGACAAGAAGTTTGAATGGACGGAAAAATGTGAAGCGAGTTTTCAAGAACTCAAGAGAAGATTGATTTCAGCCCCAATCTTAATCATGTCGGATATCACGAAGCCCTTTGATGTGTATTGTGACGCATCCAAGATCGGTCTCGGATGTGTGCTAATTCAAGAAGGCAAAGTCATATCTTATCTATCTCGACAACTGAAACAACATGAGCAGAATTCAAACTTGTAAAATTCATAACTTTTAATCCACATGTCCAAATTTTGCAAATTTTATATCAATGGAATCAGAAAAACAAGTACTTTCCAACCATGCACTTTGTTTAATGAATTGCTTCTGGAAACATAGTTTTTTTTTGCAGAAACTTGTGTAGGCATAATTTGAATATAAAAATTATTCTAGAAATATTTTTATGGTAAAATCTTTTGCAAATGGATTTTTTGAACCTACTGACCATAGAAACCAACTTATGGATTTAAAAATGTATTTTGTGAAGTTAAAGAATAAATCTTTGAATAAGAGCATTTCTAGTCAAATAAAAATATTGTTTATGTGTTAAAAATACTTTTGAGTAAAATCTTTGGAAAATGATTTGAATTAAACTCTCTGACCCTAAACACCAAGTTTTGAGATTTAAAAATATATTTGATGAACCCTATAAAATTATTACTTTGCTAAAAGGCATTTCCAACAACATAAAATATCACTTTGGTATAAAATTGGTTTATGGGGTGAAACCTTTTGCAAATAGTTTTAATATTAAAACACTTGACATTAAAACACTAACATGTTGTGTATAAAAATATTTTACAAACACTAGGGATTATCATTCTGATTTAAATCATTCCTAGCAAAACAAAAATGACTTAAAGTGGCCATTTTCACCAACTTGAATTTAAACGGTCTTACCACTTTTGTAAATGACCAATATGAGCTTTAAAATGTTTAGAGCCTAATAGAAACCACTTTTCCAAATAAAACTATCTTTTGCATGCTTGCATGCATTGCCATGTTTTTGTCATTTTATGTGGTGAATTGTTTGAATGCTAGTTGAATATATGTTTGCTTGATTGAATTATAGTGAAGTTAGAAGAGTGTGATATTTGCAAGATTAAGGAGTGAACCAATATTCCCTACTAAAAAGGCAAGTGACACTATCATCCATGTCCTACTATTTTCATTACACTTAGTGGATTTTTGTAGCATGCATGATAGGACTACTATATATCTATGCTATGCTATATCCTATTAGGATATCCTTATATCTTCCTTAGTGAAAAAAATGTAGTTGTAGTATGCTTATCTCTGCTATATATTTGGGATGGGATACATGATATGATTATATGAAGTATTGGAAAATATATGTTTTATATAATAAAACAAGTACTCAATGAACCACCTGGGTGGAAAGAGGATACTCAATTTTTGGACAAGGTGGCAACAAAGGGAGCCATGTTTATATGGCTATCTTTTTGTATGTGCACTAGAAGAAAACTACCCAGGGACTTAGAGATTGAACATGTTTCTCGTACAGTGGCTTCCGTGTACAGCCACATGCTAAATGGGCTCTGGCTTAGTCAACTACATAGTGGAAGACCCATGCATTGGCATCTTCAGGTTAACTAGAATTGTGTATGGAAATATATCCCTACATTGGTGCCTGGTAGACAACTAAGATTGTGTATTGGGAGGACTCCTGTGGAAAGACTTTGTCACATTCTCGATCTATCGGTACTCCATTTGGTGAGTACTTATCCAGCGGCCACTGGTGGCGTCAAAACGAGATTGTGTCATGTGGGTAAAGTGTACAACTTCTGCAGAAGATCAAATTCTAAGTACTTAGCCGTGTCCCCGGTTATGGACAACCCTGAGCAACTAAGGCCTGAAGCTATGGAAGATCTCAGGATTCCAATTTCTCAAAGTAAAACTTGATGATGACAACAAGGGATTAGAAGCACTTGGAGTTTTCCAAGGAGTTCAGAAAGATTTGTCAAAAGATCAAAACTATTTTGAAAAGATAGGATAAAACTATATTTCTTTCTGCAAATGAGCCTAAACCCTACTTAGCCAAATATGCATGCAATGATAGGATCCACTTATTTCTACATAGTAGTGAAACTTGCCAATACAATTCAAATGTATTGACCCTTGTGGCTGCAACTTATTATGTTGCAGGTTTGTTTGATGTTAGTGAAGTGTGTTGAATAGGGTTACAAGTCTACAACCAACATGATTTCCTGTGGCACTTTGAAGATGAAGGACTCCATGATATATAAATATTCTGCTGCATTGTAATGTGATAGCTAAATGAGCTATGTAAGATGTAATGAATTATTTTATTCTGGTTATAAAGTTGTATTATGACCTTTGTTTCTTGATATTACATCTTAGCTGTGGATGCTAGCTATTGATCAAGGGACTAGCATTGTAAACACAGGGATCTCTACCTTATTAAAGGTTGGGACCGCTACAGATGGTATCAGAGCATTGTGTTGCCTGTAGGATTGTAACCCTAGGATTGGACAAAACCCCTTAGAAAAATAGGAGTTGTATTTGTTCCAAAAACTTATATCCAAACAATCTTGTAAACTCTTTCCTCAAACTTTTTGGTTTTGATCCTACATCTCTTCCTTTTCAACTTGATGGACAAAACCTCCACCATGACCAAAGACTTCAACTTAGACATCACTAAGGACTACAAGTGAGAACCAAGAGACATTAGATTGCCTACCAAAGACTTTGATAAACATGTTAGAGTATGGATCATATTGACCTATGAGGTATGACTATACTAAGTTGATTGTTTCAAGAAAACTTGTTGTTTCCTTCAACTCATGAGATAAGCTCATAAGTTGTTAAGTGAATAGTTGCTTGTTGATTATTTGATTGAACTTGATTGTTTTGGGTGGTGTGTTAGAACTTATTTTACTTATGCCTATCAAACCAACAGATGCCTCCCCCTCGTGCCAACCCCAACCAAAACAACAACAATAACTTCACTCCCGAGATGCAGTAGTTGACGACAGCTCAAGCTCAACTGATGCAGATGATGACGCAGTTTGTGCAAAATCAGAATCAAAATAACAATAACAACAACAACAATCAGAATAATCCTCCAGGACATGACATGCTCACCAGATTTTTGAAACTGAGGCCTGCAAGGTTCTCTGGAACAACTGATCCAATGGTAGCCAATGACTGGTTACATTCGGTGAACAAGTACTTAGTGACTGTTGGCTGCACCGACAAAGAAAAAGTTAGGTTTGCAGCATATCTGCTTGAAGGGCCAGCAGCAACATGGTGGGAAAACTTTCAGATCACCACTCCCCTTGAGGATGTGACTTGGGAAATTTTTGAGGATGGTTTCCGTATAGCTCACATCTCATCTGGAGTGATGAACTTGAAGAAAAAGGAGTTCCACAATCTGAAACAGCGTCACCTCAGTGTGGCTGAATACATTGAAGAATTCAACAATATGGCATGCTATGCACCAGTAGAAGTTGATAGAGATGCTAAGAGGAAGGGGAAATTCCTCGAAGGACTTAATGATGAGTTGAACCTGCAACTCTCTGTTGCCTATGTCCCAACTTATCAATCACTCTGTGACAAAGTCACCATCTTGGAAAACAAGATGAATCAAGTTGAGAACAGAAAGAGGAAGCATAAACTCAAGTATCATCACAAAAGAAGTGTTCATTAAAAAAGAACAATGAAGATTCTGAACCACATCAGCATCACCACAACAACAATGGAAGTGATAATAATGGAAATTATACTGACAATGGAGACGACCTTGGTCAGAACCAACATGACAATTTCAGGAAGAAAGACATTAGCCAGTTATAGTGCTATAATTTTAAGGAACTTGGACACTATGCATCAAACTGTCCTCAGAAGAAAAAGAAAAAGGATGCTAGAACCTCCAATGGAAATGACTCCAATGTGTCCCAGAAAGGACATGTGAACCACATTGACACGTATGGAACCCTTGAAGAAATAGAGGATGTGGATGTCAGGAATTAGTTAACTTAGTTGAGTCAAATAAGGATTCCTTGTTTGGATATCAAGTATTGAACCCATAGACAAGTGAATCATCAATGTAACCCTATAAGACTTTCTTTTAAGGGTGGTAATACCCTAGTTGTTTTGAAGCCAACTTGTAACCCTAGCCTTCCCAAATCTCGGGACGAGATTTCTTTTAAGGGTGGTAGCCTGTCACATCCCAAAATTTTCCAAATTTTGAAATGTGAAAAATAAATAAAATAAATAAATAATTGTTGAAATTTAGGGTGAAAAGAAACTTTTTGATTCCAAATGGAAACATCAAAACCTATTTTGATCAAATAGAATACTAAAGGGATTTAAAAAAAAGATAAACAAATAATAAATAAAGTTATAAAAGTTCGAATCACCATTTTTGGATCTTAAAATAAAAATATATGGTTTTTATAAACAAAGGAAGAAATAAATAAATAAGGACTATTTTAAAAAGCCAAATTAAATCTGGGCCAAGCAAATAAAGTAAAATATTTTTGTTTAATAAAAAGAGTAAAGGATTATTTAAATAAAATCATGAGGATTTATTATTATCCAATTTCATTTAGGTAAAGACATTTTCCATTTTAAATGAACAATAAAACATATTCAAGTATTTGAAATTATAATTCAAAGTGAATTATATTAAAATAAAACCTACTAAAAAGGTTTGGTAAAAATTTAGATTTCAAATAGAGTTTTAAAACATATTTAAATCCTATTTGAAATAAAGACAAATGTCTATTTTTAAAACAAATAATAGACCCTAAAAAGAATAAAAGAATTATTCTAAATTTGACTTTAGAATATGTTAAATAACAGTATTAAAATCTACACAAAGTTTTGTAGAAGTTTGAATTCAAATAGTGTTTGAATAAAAACCAAATCAGATAAATAGAAAAGGAAAAAGAAAAACAATTTGTACAAAAAAAATGAATCGAACCCAACCCACTAGCAGGCCTAGTCCAGCCTAGCAGCGCATCCCATATTCTTTTCCTCCCCCGAATCGTTTTTCACCAGAATCCACACCCGCACAATAGCTGACGATTGGACCGCACCTTTCCCCTCTTCCTCTCGCTGACCGCTGAGCCCCACCCGGCAAGCCTTCTTCCTCACCCCCCCCCCCCGCAGTGAGCACGCCCGCGCCTCGCCGTTTCTGCCATGGATTAAGGTGATCATTTCACGTTGATGGCTAAATTAATCTCGCCAGCGACCTCATTATCTTAAAAGCCCACTCCCCCTCTTTCTTTTCCCCCAGGCACCATCTACTCTCGGCCACCAGGCTGCCCCAATCGCAAGCTCGAAACCATCTTCCCCGACGAGCTCCACCGGCCAATTACGGCCAACACCGCCAGCCCCGTACCCCCCAGAGCAAACGAGTGAGATCCGCAGTACCAGACGCACCTCCCGGTACCTTCCCCTTCCCGCGCGCTCCCTAGAGGCTCGGCAACCTCGACGATAGAGCGCCACCACCGTCTGATCCTCTCCGGTGACCTTTTCCCTGTAAGCTCCGTCCTCCCCTATCTCTATGAATGGTGCTCCCGCACTCGCCGTAACCTCGCGAGTCTAACCCCACTGTTTTCTTGCTCTCTCGTGCTCCGTAGCGACGCCACCGATGAAGCCCGTGCGTGTCCGACGGCGCCAAGAACTCCGGTGAGGAATTCCTATCGTCCCTGTGCGCCCCCTGCCCAACGACGAACACCTTGAGCACCACCGTGACGTTGCAAATCCGGTGAGCCCTTCCTCCCTTTCTCTCGCTTCCTAGAATGGCCGGACCACCTCAGACAGAGTGCTCCGCCGCTCGCCGTCGCGTCAGCGCCGCCAGATCCTGGTAGAGCTGCTGAGAGCCGTTAGATGTTGATCCAGCGGACACGATAGATTCACTTAACGAACATGTACGGAGCGTTCTGTGCCGCACGATCTAACTTAAATCCAACGACCCACAGAGAGCGATCCGTGCGAACCCGTACGTGCCAGTAAGAAAGCCCCACGTGTCCAGAGTTTGTTTTAAAAACAGAAATATGTCTATTAGATATTCAAACTTGTAAAATTCATAACTTTTAATCCACACGTCCAAATTTTGCAAATTTTATATCAATGGAATCAACAAAATAAGTACTTTCCAACCATGAACTTTGTTTAATGAATAACCTCCGGAAACTTAGCTGGTTTTGCAGAAACTTGTGTAGGCATAATTTGAATATAAAAATTATTCTAGAAATATTTTTATGGTAAAATCTTTTGCAAATGGATTGTTTTGAACCTACTGACCATAGAAACCAACTTATGGATTAAAAAATGTATTTAGTGAAGTTAAAGAATAAATATTTGAATAAGAGCATTTATAGTCAAATAAAAATATTGTTTATGTGTTAAAAATACTTCTGAGTAAAATCTTTAGAAAATGATTTGAATTAAACTCTCTAACCCTAAAAACCAAGTTTTGATATTTAAAAATATATTTCATGAACCCTATAAAATTATTACTTTGCTAAAAGGCATTTCCAACAACATAAAATATCACTTTGGTATTAAATTGGTTGATGGGGTGAAACCTTTTGCAAATGGTTTTAACATTAAAATACTTGACATTAAAACACTAACATGTTGTGTTTGAAAATATTTTACAAACACTAGGGATTATCATTCTGATTTAAATCATTCCTAGCAAAACAAAAATGACTTAAAGTGGCCATTTTCACCAACTTGAATTCAAATGATTTTACCACTTTTGTAAATGACCAATATGAGCTTTAAAATGTTTAGAGCCTAATAGAAACCACTTTTCCAAATAAAACTATCTTTTGCATGCTTGCATGCATTTCCATGTTTTTGTCATTTTATGTGGTGAATTGTTTGAATGCTAGTTGAATATATGTTTGCTTGATTGAATTGTAGTGAAGTTAGAAGAGTGTGATATTTTCAAGATCAAGGAGAGAACCAATATTCCCTACTAAAAAGGCAAGTGACACTATCATCCATGTCCTACTATTTTCGTTACGCTTAGTGGATTTTGTAGCATGCATGATAGGACTACTATATCTCTATGCTATGCTATATCCTATTAGGATATCCTTATATCTTCCTTAGTGAAAACAATGTAGTTGTAGTATGCTTAGCTCTACTATATATTTGGGATGGGATACATGATATGATTATATGAAGTATTGGAAAATATATGTTTTATATAATAAAACAAGTACTCAATGAACCACCTGGGTGGAAATAAGATACTCAAGTTTTGGACAAGGTGGCAACAAAGGGAACCATGTTTATATGGCTATCTTTTTGTATGTGCACTAGAAGAAAACCACCCAGGGACTTAGAGATTGAACATTTTTCTCGTATAGTGGATTCCGTGTACAGCCACATGCTAAATGGGATTTGGCTTAGTCAACTACATAGTGGAAGACCCATGCATTGGCATCTTCAGCTTAACTAGAATTGTGTATGGAAATATATCCCTACATTGGTGCCTGGTAGACATCTAGCATTGTGTATTGGGAGGACTCCTATGGAAAGACTTTGTCACATTCTCCATCTGCCGGTACTCCATTTGGTGAGTACTTATCTAGCGGGCACTGGTGGCGTCAAGACGAGATTGTGTCATGTGGGTAAAGTGTACAACTTCTGCAGAAGATCAAATTCTAAGTACTTATCCTTGTCCCCGGTTATGGATAACCCTGAGCAACTAAGGCCTGAAGCTATGAAAGATCTCGACATTCCAATTTCTCAAAGTAAAACTTGATGGTGACAACAAGGGATTAGAAGCACTTGGAGTTTTCCAAGGAGTTTAGAAAGATTTGTCAAAAGATCAAAACTATTTTGAAAAGATAGGATAAAACTATATTGCTGTCTGCAAATGAGCCTAAACCCTACTTAGCCAAATATGCATGTAATGATAGGATCCACTTATTTCTACATAGTAGTGAAACTTGCCAATACAATTCAAATGTATTGACCCTTGTGGCTGCAACTTATTATGTTGCAGGTTTGTTTGATGTTAGTGAAGTGTGTTGAACAAGATTACAAGTCTACAACCAACATGATTGCCTGTGGCACTTTGAAGATGAAGGACTCCATGCTATATAGATATCCTGCTGCATTGTAATGTGATAGCCAAATGAGCTATGTAAGATGTAATGAATTATTTTATTCTTGGTTATAAAGTTGTATTATGACCTTTGTTTCTTGATATTACATCTTAACTGTGGATGCTAGCTATTGATCCAGGGACTAGCATTGTAAACACAGGGATCTCTACCTTATTAAAGGTTGGGACCGCTACAAGTGTGGTGGGATCCAACCAACTTACTCAAGGAAACCAAGAAAACCAAAACCAAAACTAAGACGCTCTAAGAACAACACAATAGTGCATGAAACAATAAAACCGAAGTGTCTAGAAAGACCTGAGCTTTTTATTGATGAAGAAGGGGATGCCTTGGGCATCCCCAAGCTTTGACGCTTGTACCTCTTGAATATTTCTTGGGGTGACACGGGGTGGCATCACCAAGCTTGAGCTTTTGTCCATTCTTCATCTCATTACATCATTCTTTCTTTACACCTAAAAATTTCCCTTCATACAAAACGTCACACAGTCTTCATTAGCAACATTAGTGTATTCAAAAGATAATAGACCATTGGGTTTAGCTTCAGAACAGTAAAACTTTCACTAACACAAGCTACTGTAGCAATTCCCTCAAAAAGCTCAATTTCCCAAAAAGAACCCAAAAAGGAATCAATAAGAAGCAAATGCAAATAATGGCAGAAATCTGTCAAACCAGACCAGCGGGTAGAAACCAATTTTTTCGAAAACCTTATGTTGCTCAAATAAAAAGTGTTGAACTGTTGCCTGCCAAAACTCACCGGCGAGCAGCGACGAGCAACACGAAGAGCCGGGAGGTTCCCAGAACTGCTGGTGGGCCCTGGTCCCTCGGGCAGCGCAAAACTCCGACACGTCTGGCTTGGTTCGAGATGCCACACGACCTATACCGTCGGGAAGGTGAAGATTGCTCGATTGATTTCTGCATGGTAAACAAGTATCGTAAAATTCGAGCCGTGACCGGCTCCCAGTTTCCACGTGAATCGGCTCCTAGAGCCGATTATCCCATGGTTACGCATTAGATTTACGATAACATGGGGTTTTGCTTTATCATTACAAGTTAACTCGATCTCGACAATTTAACGTTTTCACCACGTAATTGGGCGTCCTACACGTAATTGAGCCCGGTAGATACAAAGATGATGAAAACTAACCCTAGAGGAGGCCTAACAACCGGCGTAAAGTCAATTACGAACAACTTCTCTAGAACTAGTAAACCACGTCCTTACATTACTCTTGGATCGTTCAACCCGTTTGCAAGGCATGACTACGTAGATATCAAACTAAACCTTGGTGAACAAGGCATAACCATAACAGATCGAATCAGCTAAATAAAGATCAAGCAAGATGCTACCCTTGCACTTGGGAAAAGGTGCAAAGATAGCGAGGTAACTAGAGGCAGCATATCTTAAACAATTATAACGAATAGCACCGATGCTAGCCTCAACAAATCTATGATAGTAGTGTTACTCGCCATCAACAAGGCTTCAGTACGAGTAACACCAAATAACGCATAAGTAAAAATACTGCCTAGATCGCAAGATGCGATCTAGGCAGCATGACATATTCTACGAAAGAAACCCTAGAAACAAGGGGTGGCGTCTTGAGATTATGTTTGTTGTGAACGTGATTGTCCTCCTTTTCTCGATAACCTTAGGTACATATTTATAGTCCGGAGACTTTCTATCTTTGGAATAACTCTACAACTCTATCTTTACCTAAACTGAAACGGAACCTACTATGATACAAGATACACGGGCAATTTACCCCAAATCCACGTACAAGGCCGATTCAACAACACGTTGAATATACATATCTTCCAAGCCTATCTTGATCACGGCCCATCTCCTCCTTTGGCCAAAATATGGCGATAACACATGCCCCCCTGGTTTTGGCAATAATAATTCCGAAACCACTCTGCTGATGTTTTTTCTTCCCCCTCTCCCCTTTTTTTTCTTCACATCGGGTTACGCGTCGCAGAGTAGAATCGTCACGCCACCTCCTCATCATGATGCCCTGTCTTCTCAACTCCTTCGTAGTGCATGATTTGACGATTTTGGCAGCAGATTCTGGGAAACTGCTATGGCATTGAACCGCCTCCCACTATTCCCCTTATTTAAATTCATCTGAGCAGTTCGCAGTCCCCATCTTCCTCCAGCAGCCAAAAAACCCTTCTTCCTCCGCCGAAAAAACCCTCTTTCTCCGCCATGGCCTCCTCTGCTTCATCTGGCCTGTCCTCCCAAGCCTCCAACTCAATGAGCGACCGAGAGCCGACGCCAGAGCACCCGCCAATGGCAGATAACCTCTCGCCCACAATGGTGGGACGAGAGGGATTGGGATTCGCCCGCTTGGTCGGAGGATGACGATCCTTGGGACGGCGAGGACCTGCAGTTCCTTGCCGATGGAGAATCGGAGGCAGAAAGACCGACGACGCCATGTCTTGGGGCCGTCGACTCCTCCGACGAGGAGGAAGAGGAGGACACCTCCTCCGAGGAGTACCAGCGGTGAAGTACTTCGCGCCGGGTCCAGCGAGGACACGAAGACGGCACGACGAGGCGAGGCCCCGCTTTCTTTCAAAGCGGAAGAAGACGACGCCGGCAGCAGCGCTGAGGACAGCGAACAAGACGGCGGCGACGACAGCGGCGACGACCTCGGCCTCTAGATTAGGAATTAGTAGTAGCAGTAGTAGTGGATTTCCCTTTTGTAATCAATCAGCCTTTTGTAAGCAATCAGCTTTTGAATGAATGAATGAAAATCTGTTTCTCGAAGATTGCCTATTTCGCCCCAATTTTGCCGATAGCTAAAATAGGTCGATACTCTAGAAGCCGATAACGCTGTATCGGCTTTCACCACACTGCATTCATTCCGTCAACCAAATCAGAGCTCAAAGAGCCGATGCACATCGGCTTTCCAAAAACGTTGACAAGGTCAAAACTTGGTCGCATACTTAGGCAAATCTAAGCGACTGCTTTTCAGTTTCAAACGGTAACCTGCGACTCTCTTCAAAAAGGGCGACCTAGATCTCCAATTACCCACCGACCAGATTGAGCTCACAGCGACAAGAATCCTCATTCCTCAACTGCATAGATCCATCTCCGCCGGCAAACTAGATGGCGGAATCGTCCAACACCAATCCAGAGGTCTCCGGTCTGAAGGTACGCCTACTCCTCGCAGTATGAACGCGATTAGAATTTAATGACGAACACCTGAATTAATGCCTTTATTCCACCATTAAACTTTCTAGGTTTCAGACATTCTGCTGCCGCATCCTTCTCTCCCAAATTCCCTCTGTCTTGGCCCTCGTACAGATTGTAGTCCTGCCCATCTGATTTCTTGCGAAGCAAACAGAATCCCCTTCGTAAGCCAAGACCTAGATCTGAACTCTTGGGCCGACTCATGACTGGCCTAATCCCCCTGAACATTGGGTCTCTTGGTTCAGCAGAGTAGCTAGAGCTTATCAATCCCAATGGGAAACCACAGGAATAGCCGATGCCTTGCATTTATCCTTGTCTCCTCTTGAGAAACATGAGAACCTCCTGAAAACCATCGGCTACTTCTGGTCTGACGCTCTGAACTGTTTTATGTTCGGTCATGGCCCTATGTCACCAACCTTGTTAGACGTGGTGATGATCACTGGTCTGGATGTTACATCACCCAGCCCCTCTGCTTTTAAACTAACCAAAGTCCCCTACAAACTGTCTTCCAAAAGCAGCATTTGCCTGGGGGTGCCTACCCAACGCCATATGAAAACAAAGGGCCTGTCTCGGAGAAAGAACATCTGACCTTTCTCAACTTCGCTGGAGCATTTTATATTATGTGGCCCTTCCATTGCTCCAACCAAAACTATCTCTCCTTAGCCCACTGGCCCAAAGGTACTCAACTTGGCCTTGGCAACTGTTCCTTGGAGAAGTCTATCGATATCTCCGGTTGATGTCTGTCAATTGTTCTACGGCATAGCGTCAAAGCAGGTGGTCCTTGGTGGTTTATTCAGCTATGGGCTCATGTATTTTCAAAATCACATCCCAAACTTCCCCCTTTTGGCGAGCTGCACCTTTCCAGATGTAAAAGGGAAGCAGATCCGATGCACCAGCTATGGCCAAGCTTTGTATAGACTGCCAGGCAGTAAGCTGACCCCTCAGGAGGCATCCAAGTGGTTCAGCACTTTCTTCCAAGGCCTGGACAACCCTACCTTCTTTCCTTACATGGAGGAATCAGAACACTTTGAAAATCCACTCTCCTTCAGGCTGGACAATTTTGCCGATGACACTAGCACTCGACAGCTCTTTTCCACCGTGATTCGTCCCTGTTTCCTTCCAGTTGGCATGAGTACGTCCAACAGAATAATCAAACCTGGGTATGAATTCTACCAGCCAGTCGTAGTGGCTCGCCAATTTGGCCTTGGACAAGTACCTCCCCATTTCTTTCTTCACCACCTTACGGAGAGTAGAGCCGACCTGCCTGATCCTCTCACCAGCCAAAGGTGTTATTCCTTCTTTGATGCTCTGACCATCCCAATTCCCAACGACCTCACCTTTGTCTCATCAACCGATGGCTTTGAAGACTGGTGGTCGATGTGGAAGACTCACGCTTTCAGGAGAGCTCTGGGACCGTTGCTGAAACAGCTCGATGCTGACTATGACATCCCCGTGGAACAGGTACCACTCCTTGTAAATTTCTTGATGCAGCTCACAAATGATTCTTCTACTAACCCACTCTTTCTCTTTGCAGCAACAAGATGGCCCTGATCCTACACACAGTGATGGCTCCCCCTTCGAGTTCTTTCCGCCAGCTCCTGTGGTTCTTTTCTGCAAAAACTCGCCACCTCTGAAAAAGGTCATAATGCAGAAACAGCCGATAACACCACAATCGGCTTCCAAGAACCCAGCAACTCCTAAATCAGCTGCCCCTCGAGTTCCGACTAAAACCAGAACGATGGTGAGGAAGGTAGCTGCCAGGAAGACCTTGAGGCGCCGGAGCCCTTCTCCAGACAGCTCGCATGTAAGCTGATTCAGGCCTTGGTCGATCCTTATCATTCTTCCATTCTTGCAGACATGCTCGCACTTACTGGTTCTCCCCTTTCACAGGCTTCCGTCGAAGACACCTCCAGTGAGGATACCCAGACCAATCGAGGAGAACTAGGCCCAACGGATTCTGAGAGGACCATCACACCGAACCAGCCAGATTCACCACCATAGGCTTCCAGGAAAAGGTCGGCTCCTGAACCCATCGCCTCGAGCACCGGTAGGCGGGGCCACCAAGTCCCAAGAGAGCTCGCAAAGGACTACAAGCTTCTTCGTCCAGCTAGGAGGTTTCGAAAATCACCACCCTTCATGCTCTTACTACTTGTTCCCTTTTGCCTGCCGATTTATCATTGTTTACATCGGCTAAGCACCCTTCATGCAGACGACTGACGTTTCCAGTGGGAAAGCTGGGGCAGTGCCGGTGCCGGATCTAGCGATCCCCGAAGGTGCAGATGAAACGGCTACCACTCTGGTCAAGCCCCCAGCAACCACACACAAACCGATCGTCTCCTCATCGGCTATCCCCTCGATCTCAGGAGAGGTACGCTAGATTTTTTCGGCTCATCCTTACACGTTTGGACGCATACTGATGCTTTTCGGGCTGCCAGAGTTGTGATATTTCAGGTTTGCTGACGTTCGACCCTGAATCCATTGAACCAACTCCCTCCGTTGCTGCTGATGAACCACGAGCCAGGGTTGTTCCACCTCAATTCCAGCGTCTTAAAGCCCTGCTGTCCTCCCCGATTGAAGAGCTGATCGAGGGTTCTGAGGAGGTGAAGAGCGTCCTGGCTGAAATAAAAGACCAGCTCCCAGTAGCATTGCAGGTGAAGCTTTGGCCAGTTGTAACCCTGTCTTTCTACGGGTCAAGGGTGAAGTTAGCTCGTGAGAGGATCAGTCTGCGCCGCAACTTCCATCAAGGCCAATATCGAGCAGATGCCAACAGCTCAACGAGAAAAAGGCGTCTCTGGATGCCAAAACTGACACCTCTGTCAGTACCGCCGAGCTCGCATCCTTGAAAAGGGAGTTGGAAGATCTTGAAGAGAAGGTCCGGGCGACTAAACAGCTCATTCGCAACAAGGAAGAATCCATCGCCCGTTCCCAAGACGAGGCGGAAAGCCTCAAAGCCCAACTGAAGACCGATCTGGCAGAAATACGTGCCCTGAACAAGCAGCTAGTGACGGGCAAGGATGAAGATGACGAAGCCGAGATCGCCGAGGTGGATCGTGTCGTCTTGGCGCCCTCCACGCCTTGAAGCATTTCTTGATGGCTTCAGAGTGTGTGTAAACTAGCACCTGTTTGTAACATGTGTGAACCTCTAGAGTCGGTGACCGTGCATCGGCTATATATTTTTGTTTTTATTTGGCCGATTTTATGTATCGGCCCCCACATTTTACTGTCCAACGTCTCACGTGCTTTTACTTGGCCGATTTCATGTATCGGCCCCCATATTTTACTGTCCATCATCCCACATGCTTGGGAAATATTTCTTGAGATGTTGACCATTGACCGCCACTGGGAATTTTACGCCGTCCAGCTCCTCAAGCATGTATGCGTTTCCTCTTAAAACTTGATCGACCCTGTACGGCCCGTGCCAATTTGGAGACCATTTACCATATGTTGCATCCTTAGTCCCTAATGGCAACACAGCTTCCCATACCAGATCACCAATGTGGAACTCCTTTGGCCTCACTTTCTTGTTATATGCACGAGCTACCTTGGCCTTGTTCTCTTTGATTTTCTCAAGCGACCACAGCCTGAGCTCAGTTAAATCCTCAACACTGTCACTCATCAGGGTTGCATATTCTTCAGTTGTTAGATTGTCCTGAAAAGTGACACGTCTCGATCCAGCCGTAATTTCCCAGGGCAATACGGCTTCTTGTCCATACACTAGATGGTATGGCGAGGTTTTTATCGCTCCATGGTATGACATGCGATAAGCCCACAACGCCTCTGACAAAACCTCGTGCCAACGCCTAGGGTGCTCATCGACTTTTCTCTTGATCAGCTTGATGAGGCTCTGGTTGGATGCTTCAGCTTGCCCATTTGCCTGAGCATAGTATGGAGATGATCTGATCAGCTTAATCCCCGTGTCTTCGCAGAACTTTCTAAACTCGTGAGAAATAAAGATCGAGCCTCCATCGGTCGTGATAGTTTGGGGAATCCCGAATCTATGGATGACATGTTCTTTCACAAAGTTGATAACATCCTTTGAGTTCTTGATTTCATCGGGACAGCATCCACCCATTTAGTGAAATAATCGTGATGGCCAAAATCCACATGTGGCCTTTTCTTGATGGAGGATTGATTTTGCCGATCATATCCATGCCCCAACCTCGGAATGGCCAAGGCTTGATGATGGGGTTCATTCTTGTGGTACCATCTGAATTTTCCCAAATTTCGACATGCTTGACACCCTTTGTAGTACTTGAAACAGTCCTCAAGCATGGTGGGCCAATAAAACCACGATCTTTGATCAACCATTTCATCTTGTGAGCCGATTGGTGAGTTCCACAGCGCCTTCGTACCTCGTGTAGGAGCCGATTGGCCTCGGCTGTCCCTGCATTTGAGCAATAACCCTTCCAGTCCTCAAAACATGTCATCCCCAATAAGCACATACTTCATGGCCTTGTACCTTATCCGTTTAGGTGCCCCCCGAGCCGAATCCTTTAAGTAATTGAAGATATCGGCTCTCCGATCGTCGACTTCGTGAACTGCACGAACATCGGCTCCTCTGCTACATCCTTGTAGCACAAGCCATTTGTGCAAGATCATTTGCCTCGGTATTCTGCGACCGTGGGATCCAGGTGAAGTTTATGTACCGGAACTGCGCCATCAGCTCACGGCAGTGCAGCCATAATGGGAAGAGGGACTCGCTCTCACACTTGTATTCCTCCGTGAGTTGGGAAATCACCAACTTGGAGTCTCCAAAGATTTCCACTGCTTCTGCTCCGGCTTCGATGAGTAACTCCATTCCCTTGCGTATCGCCTCGTACTCAGCGACGTTGTTGGTGCGAGAGGTAGATAATCTGATGGAGAAGGAAAATGTTGCCCCCCGGGGCGACACGAGTAACATGCCGATGCCGCAACCATCGTCACAAACCGATCCGTCGAAAAACATAGCCCACGCTCTTATAGACAGTGCTGCTATGTTAGTGTTGATCCTTCCAGCGATAAGGTCGGCCAACGCCTGTCCCTTAACTGCTTTCGCGGGCTGATACCGGATGTCAAACTCTGATAATGCAAACATCCATTTGCCCAGTAGGCCTTTCAACATAGGAGCCGACAGCATGTGCTTTATGACGTCTGATTTGCATATGATGATGATCTCCGCTGATAGTAAAATGTGGCGCAGATTGGTGCAGGTGAAAAACAGGCAGAGGCACAACTTATCGATATCAGGATACCTTGTCTCTGCGTCCAGCATCCTTCTGCTTATGTAAAATACGACTCGCTCCAGCCCATCATAAACTTGCACCACCACCGAGGCGATGGACGTGTCGACCATCTTGACAAGTAAATGTAGAAAATGTCATCCGGGCGGAACCAACACTGGCGGCTTCGTCAGATATTCTTTGATCTCGTCGAAGGCTCGTTGTTGTTCTGCCCCCCAGCGGAATTCCTCGTCAGATTTAATTTTCACCAGTCCCATGAACGGCTCTATTCTTCCTGACAGATTGGAGATGAATCTTCTGACGAAGTTGATCTTGCCGATGAGAGACTGCAGTTCTTTCTTTGTGGTAGGTGGCTTCATTGTTCGCACTGCCTCCTGACTTTTCAGGCCGATCTCAATTCCTCGTTCATGGACCAAAAAACCCAAGAACTGACCGGCCGTCACCCCGAAGGCACACTTCTTTGGATTCATCCGTAGCCCGAATTTTCTTGTGCGGTCCAGGACGCGTTGCAGATCGTCCAAGTGTCCTTGCACTGAAGCAGACTTGACCACCACGTCATCGATGTAAATTTCCACCAGCTTGCCGATCAGATCATGGAAAATATAATTCATGGCTCTTTGGTACGTGGCGCCGGCATTCTTCAGTCCAAACGTCATGACTACATACTCAAACAACCCCACCGACCCTGGGACTCTGAATGCAGTCTTGTGTATGTCTTCTGGAGCCATAAAAATTTGGTTGTAACCGGCATTGCCATCCATGAAGCTCAAGATCTTATGACCAGCCGCTGCGTTGATTAACGTCTCTGCCACCGGCATCGGATACTCATCCTTTGGGGTAGCTCTGTTGAGATCCCGAAAATCTATGGCAACACGCCAACGGCCATCCTTTTTCTCTACAGGTACGATACTAGAAATCCACTCAGCATACCTGCATGGCCTGATTAACTTGGCTGTCAACATTTTCTCGACCTCCTTCTTGACTTCTTCCAGAATTTCGGCCTTCATCTGTCGTGCTCGCTGCTGGAATGGCCGAAATCCTTTTTTAAGCGGGAGTCGATGCTCAATGATGCTCCTGTCTAACCCAGGCATCTCCGTGTAGTCCCAGGCGAAGCAGTCTGGATATTTTTTTAACAGGGCTATCATCGGACCCCGCGGACTCGGATCTAACTTTTTGCTGATAAATGTTGGCCGTGGCTTATCCCCAGGACCAATGTCGATCTCTTCTAGTTCATCAGCGGATGTAAACCCATACCCTATCTTTCCGTCACCTGTCAAATCGATGCTAAACACAGGGCAAACAGTAGGTGAGGATAACAAAAATAATTTGGGCCGATTGCCTGAATCGGCCCTCTTTTTGATTGCATTAGTCAAGGACGGTTTACACCTTATTGTTTTACAATGGCAGGGCATCTCCCTGCTACGACTACGCGATCTGCGTGTCGTATGATTGCTGCTTTTTATTTTTTGTGGCCGATCGCAGGGATCGGCCATACCACGTACGATCGTGGACTTTGCTACTCTGTCAGGCCAGTGGATAAGACCAGCCTCACCCCGTTTTTTGTAGCTTCAATGCGCTCACAGCCGTCTAGACTGATTCCAGAGATCGGCTCTTGGTCTTCTGCTTCCAAGGTCTGCCTAATTTTAACGGCCAAATCGGGCCGTGCTTTCTTTAAAGCGTGGAGATACTGCGCTTCGGCTTCCTCCAAGTTACGCAGCCGCTGCACTCTACGCTTTTGGGTGTGTCTGAGTCCGTCGGGACACCACCTTGGACGGTGATATCTGTCTTGTTCTTTGTCATCCCTTGGCTTCTCGAGGTATTTTGCTCGAGCGGACTCCCTGTAACGGCTCCGAGGTGGGAGAGGCCCTAAACGTTTGAACACTGAAACTGGCCCCGTGTCCTCCCTCTGCTGTCTACATTCCGGGCAGTTGTCGACTGTAGGCAATCGGCTCATTCCCGCATCCCAGCAATACTTGAAGAAAGGACAATCCCAATGTTTGTATGGGCCTTCCTTTTCTTTTGACGGTCCCCTAGCGAGGTGCTCATATCCTTCATCGTCTCCATTGCGCCGGCGACGTTGGTCATACTGACGCTCATACTTGTTAAGGAGATGCGTGGAATGTGGCTTCTGATATCGCACTCTCCTCACCTGTTCCTCTGTTAGGTACCGCCTGTCATTGTGGCTGGGCCGGTCACGTGGACCAGCCTCCTCTCTTTCTTTGCCCCGAGAGCGACCGCCTTCCTCCTTGTGTGTGCCATGGTGGTACCCAGATCCTGCCATATTAACATCGAACGAGAACTCCGGTGGCCTCGTGGAGGACTGTTCTACCATGTTGACGCCAGGAAATGGGTTTGTGTCTACTTTCATGGCGAACTGCCCAAGGATCGACGGCCTTGTTCTATCGCCGTTTGGATCTGGACGTAGCTCTTTGCAATCATTGGTGGTGTGGGTGAGCAGTGATGCCACTTGCGATATGTTCTCCGTTCATTTCTGAGCCGTAGGGATTTTGTGGCCTTGGGTAACCTCACCGCTTCTCCTTCACCAGAATCGAATATCTGCCGGCTTTGCTCACATCAAGTCGAACCCTTTTGCGGCCCTTGCTTTCACCCATTTGCAGGATACAAGATTCGCCCCGAGCCCATTCACGGCCACCTCTCGGTCTTGTGTAGGATCTTCTTCTTCAGACGACGGCCTATCGGACGTTTGAACTTGTCTTGGTACAACTCGGTGGCGCTGTTCATACATTGTCGCTTCCGGGCCATGTGCGCCAATGAGTTGTACTCTACTTGAAAGCGGATCCTTGATGGGTGCTGAGAGACCCAACACTGCTAGCTCGACTGCTTCTTTCTCAGTTAAACGAGCTGAGTAACATCGGTTCTTGACGGTCCTGAAGCGTTGGATGTACTCGGCTACAATTTCTCCCCGCTTCTGCCGCACCTGTGCCAGGTCTGCAATGCCAGCCTCGGTAGCCTCTGAATGATACTGGATATGGAACTGCTCTTCCAGTTGCTTCCAGGTCTGAATCGAATCAGGTGGCAGCGAGGTGTACCACCCAAAAGCGGGCCCCGTCAGCGATTGCGCAAAGAACCTTACGCGCAACTGATCCGATGCTGAAATCATGCCTAACTGTGCCAAGTATCGGCTCACGTGCTCGATCGAGCTCGACCCTTCTGATCCGCTAAACCTTGAGAACTCAGGGAGCCGATACTTGGGTGGCAGCGGAATCAGATCAAACTCGTTGGGATACGGCTTTGAATAGCCGATTGTTCTTCTCTTCGGCACGAAGCCGAACTGGTCTCTCAAGATGGTACAGATTTGCTCCATTGTTTGAGCTGCAGGGGCTAGATTCTCATGACTCATTCCAGTGGCATACTTGGCTAGCCACGCCTATTTGTCGGCGTCCATCCCAGACATCGCTGCTCCAGAAACGCCTGCTGGAACCCCTGCTCCAGGAACTCCTGCCGCAGAAATCCCTGCGGTTGCAACCTGGTTGGTGCGTGTCAGGTTGTTGCAGTCCGGCATGTAAGTGCACACATATCCATGTGGGATTTCTTTAGGTGGTTCAAACAAGAACTGGCAATCGCCTGGGTCGCCTCCGACCTTGTAGACGACGTACGCCGCTGCCCCTGGAGGCTCCGGAGCTGCAAGTGTGAATGGCAGCGGCGGCCTGGCTTGGAGCGGTCTTTCTCCCTGGTGAGTCCCCAGAGGCCCGACGGAGTACTGCGATGTTTCATGATCTCTGAACTACGCGAATGCGACCCGCCGAAAGCGTTCACAGTGCTCTCGTAATGGCGGTGAAGAGAATGAGCCACCATGTAGTTGACTTCTGTCGCAGAGCTCGTGCGCTCCTCCGAAGGAACAGGCAGATCCACCTCATCAAGAGCACCTCGGTGAGAACCCCTCCACTTGATGCCATGCTTACGGGTCCTCTAAAAAGCCGATGAGATCGGCTTCAAGAGAGCTCGATCTCATGCCTTCGCTTTGTGCTCTTGAGCTCGTCAGACGTGACGGGTCATCCCCCATCTCAGCGTCGGATGTTGATGCAGATGTTGTTGAAGGTCCCAACGGGCGTGCCAGAATGTGTTGCCTGTCAAAACTCACCGGCGAGCAGCGACGAGCAACACGAAGAGCCGGGAGGCTCCCAGAACTGCTGGTGGGCCCTGGTCCTCGGCAACGGCCCGCAAAACTCCGCCACACGCCCCGGCTTGGTTCGAGCGTGCCACTGACCTATACCTGGTCAGAAGGTGAAGGATTGCTCCGATTGATTTCCTGCATGGTAAACAAGTATACGTAAAATTCGAGCCGTGACCGGCTCCCAGGTTTCCCTGTGAATCGGCTCCTAGAGCCGATTATCCCATGGTTCTGCATTAGATTTACGATAACATGGGGTTTTGCTTTATCATTACAAGTTAACTCGATCTACGACAATTTAACGTTTTCACCACGTAACTGGAACGTCCTACACGTAATTGAGCCTGGTAGATACAAAAGATGATAGAAAACTAACCCTAGAGGAGGCCTAACAACCGACGTAAAGTCAATTACCGGAACAACTTCTCTAGAACTAGTAAACCACGTCCTTACGTACTACTGGATCGTTCAACCCGTTTGCAAGGCCTGACTACGTAGATATCAAACTAAACCTTGGTGAACAAGGCATAACCATAACAGATCGAATCAGCTAAATAAAGATCAAGCAAGATGCTACCCTTGCACTTGGGAAAAGGTGCAAAGATAGCGAGGTAACTAGAGGCAGCATATCTTAAACAATTATAACGAACAGCACCGATGCTAGCCTCAACAAATCTATGATAGTAGTGTTACACGCCATCAACAAGGCTTCAGTACGAGTAACACCAAATAACGCATAAGTAAAAATACTGCCTAGATCTAGGCAGCATGACACTTACCCGAAAGAAACCCTAGAAACAAGGGGTGGCGATGCGCCGAGATTATTTTTGTTGTGAACGTGATTGTCCGCCTTTTCTCGATAACCTTAGGTACATATTTATAGTCCGGAGACTTTCTATCTTTGGAATAACTCTACAACTCTATCTTTACCTAAACTGAAACGGAACCTACTATGATACAAGATACACAGGCAATTTAGCCCAAATCCACGTACAAGGCCGATTCAACAACACGTTGAATATACGTATCTTCCAAGCCCATCTTGATCACGGCCCATCTCCTACTTTGGCCAAAATATGGCGATAACATGAACTAACGAAAGTTAGCTAACACACTGGGGGATTTATTCGTAAAATATCAGCTTAATCCGAGTTATAGAGACTCCTCACGTATTTTTATGGTGGAGCACAAAAATCTGTTTCAGGACAGCAACTCCCCAAATCTTACTTCCCTCTCATTAGAGGTCATTGTTGGCACAAAAAGCAAACAAAAAGGATAAGGAGAGGTCATTACTGAATTAATAACTTCCAAGACTCAAGAAAACTCTTGGGTTATCTCCCAACAAGTACTTTTTTAATGCCTTTAAGTTAGGCTTGATAGTTTGAGAAGATGCTCACATAAGATATATCAATTGAAGTAAAAGAGAGCATCAAGAAGAAATTTCAAAACACATTTAAGTCTAACCCACTTCCTATGCATATGAATCTTGTAAAGAAACAAGTCATGAAAGCACGAAGCAACAAGCATAGGAAAGCAAAACAAGTGCAACTTCAAGATTTTCAACATAAAGAGGGGAACTTAATATTATTGAGATGCATAAGACCATGTTTCCCTCTCTCATAATAACTTTCAGTAGCATCATGAATAAAATTAAAAATATAACTATCACATAAAACATTCTTATCATGAGCCACATGCATAAAATGATTATTACTCTCCACATAAGAATAGTCATTCTTATTAATTGTAGTGGGAGCAAATTCAACAAAATAGCTATCATTGTTATTCTCATCACCATAATCATCAAATATAGGAGGCATATTGTAATCATAATTAATTTCCTCCTCAATAGTAGGTGGACTGAAAATATCATACGCGTCATTGTAATCATCATATATTGGAGGTTTGGTATCATCATAAGCAATAGAATAGCTATCTTCCAAAGCTGGGGGACTCAAAAGATCGTTTTCATCAAAACTAGCTTCCCCAAGCTTAGACTTTTCCATAGCATTAGAAATAATGGTGTCCAAAGAATTCATACTAATAACATTGCTATTAGCATGCAAACAAAGCCCCATAGGTTTTTTAATTTTCTCTTCAAACACTTCATGTCCTAACTCAAGATAAACACTATAAAGCTCTCTAATTTTGTTGTTGTTTTCCATTAAACTGTAGAATCTAAAGGAAATAACTTCGAGCACTCACACCGGAGGATGTGAGTATATTTTACCTTACCTCCCCGACAACGGCGCCAGAAAAGAGCTTTCTAGCTTGCTGTTGCCATGGGGTAACGTGTGTGAGTGCCTTTTACCTTTCCTCCCCGGCAACGGCGCTAGAAAAGAGCTTGATGTCTACGCACTTCTATTCTTGTAGACAGTTGTTGGGCCTCCAAGTACAGAGGTTTGTAGAACAGCAGCAAGTTTCCCTTAAGTGGATTACCCAAGGTTTATCGAACTCAGGGAGGAAGTGGTCAAAGGTATTCCCTCTCAAGCAACCCTGCAATCAAGATACAAGAAGTCTCGTGTGTCCCCAACACACCCACTACACTTATCAGGTGTATAGGTGCACTAGTTCGGCGAAAAGATAGTGAAATACAAGTGGTAATGGTGCCAGAAAATAGCTGATGGCGTGGAGGACTAAAGCAAGCAAACATGCAACAGATCTAGTAGCAAACGGTGTTTCAATGCTTAGAAACAAGGCCTAGGGATCATACTTTCACTAGTGAACACTCTCTCATATAAGTATCTTCTCTTCATGATACTACTCTTAACTACTCTCCGGTTGGACACTCTAATCCATGGTAGGGCTATAACAGCTAGCACACCTCAAAGTCCGCCTTTCCCAATCTAAATAACCCCACACTGTCACCTTGAGCGCTAGATGGTTCCAACAAACAGCACAATTTCATAGAGAAATCCAACTCCAAATATAACTCATAACAAATAATCAATCTAGCCAAAGTGCCATAACATGGTATGCACGCTGTCACTTTCACACACATGGGGAAAATCATAGATCTATTAAAGCACAAAGAGTATTTATGTAGACTCAAGCCTAAGTGCCACCATGGCGTGCACGCTATCAATTTCACACACATGGGGAGAGCAGAGATCTAATGAAGCACTTGAGTAGCAAGGTAGATCTACTTGATTACAAAGCTTATAACCACAACAAGATCATACATAGAGAGGGAGATGAACACATAGCTACCGGTAGAGCCCTTAGTCTCGAGGAAGAACTACTCCCTACTCATCATGGGAATCAGCAACGGTGATGGAGATGGTTGTGGAGATAGATGGAGATGGCTCCGGGGGCACTTCCCCGTCCCGGCAGGGTGCCGGAACAGAGACTTTCTGTCCCCCGAATCTCCCCTTCGGTGGAGGCGGCGTTGTGGAGGTTTTCGTTGATGTTTCTGGGATATTTTATTGTTTCTGATTCGGAGGCTTCTTATAGGCAAAGTGGAAGGCCGAGGAGGTGGCCAGGGGGCCCACACCCTGCCTAGGCGCGGGCCCACCCCTGGCCGCGCCTAGGGGGGTGTGGACGCCCTGGCACGCCTCTCCGTCTCCCCTCTGGACTTCTTGTTCCCCACAGAAAGTTATTGACTTTGACGTTTGTCCCGTCCAATTCCGAGAATATTGATTTTCTGCCTTTCTGGAACCAAAAACAGAAGAAAACAGGCCACTGGCACTGTGGCAACATGTTAATAGGTTAGTTCCAGAAAAAATATAAAAATACTTCAAAGAAAGACAAAAAAAAGTAAAGTAGATACTAAACAGACAAGGAACATCAAAAATTATAGATACGTTTCCGACGTATCATATACCCAGCGGGATGTTCCCTACTGGATCATACTTCTAGCGAGTGGCCTGCAGGATGTCGACTGGACCACGACCCAAGAGGAAGCCAGGCGACTGGAAGCTGAAGGCCCAGAAGCGTAGCTAGGCCCAGTCGGATTAGGTCAAAACCCTCTGAGTCGTTATCCAACTCGGTTGTAGATCTGTAAAACCTACCGAGGTGACCCTATATAAACCTCCCTAGGGCACGCATAGCACTTATGTTCCATCATACACCCCCTCGACTCGCCGCATAGCTGCCGAGCTCGTCCTTTGTAATCTCTCAGCAATACAATCTAGCAGGAGTAGGTCTTTACCCTCCGGGGGGCCGAACCTGGGTAAATCCCTATGTCTTTGCCCTCATCTCGCACCTCAGATGGCTGGCCGCTCTTGCCCCTCGTTCTACTACTCGCTGCCAATCGTAGTATCTGCTATGGCCATTCCAACGACACCGCGCCTCGCCTCGTGCGTCGCAGCCCGCCTCGCTCGCAGATGCGCCGCCGCGCTCGCAGCCCCGCGTGCCCTTTGCCGCCGCCGCCTTGCCTCGCGCCGCAGCATCCCGTCACTGTCGTCCTGCTGTCACTGCCACACACGTGCTTCTCTAATTAGGATAGGATAATTATCTTTTGATGGATGAGTTGAACGGTTTAGCGAGCCGTTCCCCCAGATTCCACCGATTTGGCCGGATGTGTTGGTTCCGCATCTAAGAGGTATATTCTATTTCTGGGAACTACTTGGTTCCGTTCCTCGCTACGAACCGAACAAAGGAATGGGTGCTAAGTGCGGAACGGGCCCGTTCCGTTCTACCAAACTCTAGATCCGAACACACCCTTATAGTGAGCTGAAGTCTAGATCAGGAGACCTTCAGATGAGGTATCACGGTTCCACGTTTCCCTCTCCTCATTGTCCTACACCATAAGATGCATACACATGTATATCACTAATTCACTACTTTATAAAAGGAACTTGCGGTTGTGGGTACAACATCACGGAGAGGATATCAAGGCACAAAGTGAAACTACATTCTCCTCCTTTTTTCAATATATAAACTCCAAAAAAAAACCTGATGTCTCTCCTCCTTCTACTTTGCAAAAGGTATTCGTTTCTAGCTCTAACAGAATTATCAATTCCAAACCACGAAATGATTTGTTTCCTAACTGAACTTTGTGGCCTCTCTCAACTCACTAATCTGCTCACAATCAGCAGATGATGAACACGAATTGACAGAGAGAGAGACAGAGTTTGTGCTGCGCAAGCCTTGCAGCTTTTTTGGGGTTTTCCACACCTTTTATTGACTGAAAGATCGATCGTGTGGAGGCACACGATGCCCATAACAGACATGCCATCCCATGTCCAGGCAATCGTGGATCACAGCGAATTGATCGGGTCCAAGAGCAGACCAAGTAAACTAGTCTATCTACTGCTGAAAAATAGCTGAACCTAACTGAATTTAACAGCCAGCTAACCTGACAGACTAACTGAAAACTGCAAACAGCTAAACCTGTCGACACCTAGACAGTTTATTCAGAGATTGACACTCTAGATTATCCAACAAACTCCCCCTAATCTAAGTGTCCTTCACCTTGACAATGCCGATGCGACGGCGCAGCTCCTGGAACTGCACACGACCGAGTGCCTTCGTCATGATGTCGGAGAGCTGATCATCAGTGCGCACGTACTGGATGTTGATATTGCCGTTCTCGACGTACTGACGGATGAAGTGATACCTCACCTCGATGTGTTTGCTCCGATCGTGTAAGACCGGGTTCTTGGTCAGCGCGATTGCTGATTTGTTGTCGACGTGCAGCTCCGGGGTGGCGCCGCCGAGTCCAAGAAGATCGCCATGGAGCCGCTTGAGCCAGACTCCCTGGCATGCTGCTGCGGTGGCGGCAACATACTCGGCCTCGCAAGAGGAGAGCACGACGATCTTCTGCTTCATCGACTGCCAAGTGATGGGGCACTGGCCGAGGAAGAACAACACGCCGCTTGTGCTCTTGTGGTCATCGATATCACCGGCCATGTCCGCGTCGCTGTAGCCGACGAGCTTGGCCTCGTGTCCTTGGCGTGTGTAGATGCACCCAAGGTCCTTGGTGCCGGCGATGTAGGCAGAAGGTGCTTCACCGCGCCCCAGTGTTCGCCGGTGGGTTCCTCCATGAATCTGCTGAGGTAGCCCACCGCGAAGCATATGTCGGGGCGGGTGTGGACCAGGTAACGCAGCCCGCCCACGACGCTGCGGTAGAGGGCAGGATCCACTGCTACGCCGCCTCCCTTCTTGCTCAGCTTCAGCCTGGGATCCATGGGCACTGCTGCCGGATTGTAGCTGCCCATCCCCATTTTGTCGAGCAACTTCTCTGCGTAAGCAGATTGGCTCAACTGGATGCGGCCGGGCTCCTGGCGCACCTCGATCCCGAGGTAGTAGGAGAGCATGCCCAGGTCGCTCATCTTGAAGAGCTTCTTCATCTCCTCCTTGAAGCCTCCAATCGCCGCCGTGGAGGTGCCGGTGATGATCAAATCATTGACATACACTCCGAGCAGCAGTCGATCCCCGTCCTTCTCCCGTGTGTACACGGCGTGCTCGGACGGGCACTTGGAGAAACCGAGCGTGGTGAGGCTGTGGTCCAGCTTTGCGTTCCACGCGCGCGGGGCTTGCCGGAGCCCGTACAATGCCTTGTGGAGGCGGAACACCTTCCCCTCCGATCCGGGCTTGACGAATCCCGGCGGCTGCGACACGTACACGTCCTCCTCGAGCTCGCCGTTGAGGAAGGCCGACTTGACGTCGAGGTGGTGTACCTCCCATCCCTGCTGCGCGGCAACGGCGAGCAGTAGCCGGACGGAGTCGAGCCTGGCAACGGGAGCGAAGACTTCCTCGAAGTCAACCCCCTCGCGCTGTACATAGCCCTTGGCAACAAGGCGGGCCTTGTGTCTGACGACGGCCCCCTTCTCGTCACGCTTCACCTTGTATACCCACTTCAGCCCAATGGGCTTGTGGCCACAAGGGAGGTCGACAAGGGCCCAGGTGCCATTGTCCTCGATGGAGTGCATCTCCTCGTCCATCGCCTTCTTCCAGCACTCCTCCTGCTGGGCCTCTGTCATGTTCGCCGGCTCCTCTGCCGTCGTGAGGAAGAGCCGCTGGGCGAGGCCGGGCACCACCGCATCGGCTTCGATCAGGTCCGAGACCCGGCGGTAGCGGTGGGGCTCTCCTTCGTCTGCGTCGTCGAGGAGCGCATGATTCACCTCCGTTGGGGGCAAGACAAACTCCACAGTAGGAGGGGATCCAGGATCCACCTCTGGTGATGGAGTGGCCAGCGCTGACTGCTGTTCGCTGGCGGAGGCATGTTCGTCACCAGCACTGCCTGCCTCTCCCGAATTCGCAGCCGGGGATGAACTCGTGCGTGTCGTAGTGCGCGGCGGCTCGGCCGCCATGTACTCCACCACGAATTCCCCTGAGTCCGTTGATGCCGTGTTGCTGCTGTTCTCCTCCCAGCCCCAGCTCGCTGCCTCGTTGAAGAAGGCATTGCGAGTGATGTGGACGCGACGATTCGCTGGATCGTAGGCACGGTATGCCTTTGACCCAGGCTCGTACCCGATGAACATCATCGGCGTGCTCCGGTCATCAAGCTTGCGGAGGAAGGGCGAGCGCTCTTGACGTGGACGATTCATCCGAAGACGCGGAGGTGCTCGACGGAGGGTCTCTTGTCGTGCCATGCTTCGTATGGCGTCTTGCCGTCGACGGAGCACGTGTAGGCACGATTCAGAACATACATCGTCGTCGTCACCGCCTCTCCCCAGAAGAAGGCGGGCAGCTTCTTGGACTTCATCATCGACCTTGCCATGCCCACCACTGTATGGTTGCGGCGTTCCACCACGCCATTCTGCCATGGTGCATATGGTGCCGTTAGGTGGCGCTTGACGCCGGCGTCGGCGAAGTGCGCGGCGAGGGCGCTGGAGGTGAACTCCCCACCGCGGTCAGTGCGCAGCGTGCACAGCTGGCACCGAGCCTCCATCTGCGCCTCTGCTTGGAAGCGCTTGAGGGCAGCTCCGGCCTCGTCCTTCGTCGACAGCAGGACAAGCCACATGAAGCGGCTGTGGTCGTCGACGAGGAGCAGGAAGTAGCGGCGCCCTCCCGGCGTGGGCGGTGAGATCGCGCCGCATAGGTCCGCGTGCACCAGCTCCAGTGGCTGCTCCGCGCGGAACTTCGCCTGCTAAGGGAACGGTGTGCGCCGCTGCTTGCCGGCGAGGCAGGCCTCGCACAGTTCGCCGGTGGGCTCGACTGGCGGCATCCCGCGCACCATGTTCTCGCGGGCCATCTTCTGGAGGGCCTCCAAGTGGACGTGGCCGAAGCGCACGTGCCAGCGCCAGGACACAGTGTCATGACGCATCGCTAGGCACGCCGGCCTGACGGGCTGGAGCGTCAACCTGTACAGGCGGTTCGGCGATCGCTTCACCTGGACCAGCAGTTGATCGCGGCGGTCACGGATCATGAGGAGGCCGCGCCTTATGCGTATGTCGCAGTCGTGCTCATCGAGCTGCCCCAGGCTCACCACACTGCTTTTCAGCCTGGGGATGAAGTACACGTCGGTGAAGACGCGCTGGCGGCCGCCATCGATTGAGAACGCGATGTCGCCCTTGCCCTTGATCTGTACCACCGAGCCGTCGCCAAAGCGCACGGTGCCGATGATCGACTCGTCGAGGGAAGAGAACGCCGTGCGATTGCCGGTCATGTGGTTTGACGCGCCCGTGTCTAGGTACCACATGGTGTCCGTGGGCTCGTCGGCGCGGCCAGGCACCACCCTGGCCTTCTCCTCGTTCAGGAAGACGAGGGCTCGTTCTAGTGCAGGAGCGGCTGGCGGCGTGCTTGGAGCCACCACCGCTGGAGAAGCGTCGAGCACGATCTCGGCGAGGAGCATCGCAGGATCGGCATCGCCTTCTTCCTGAACAAGGTGCGCTTGGCTCTCCTCGTCCCTCTTCTTCTTGCGACACTCCCGCTCCCAATGCCCCTTCTTCTTGCAGTAACGGCATTGGTCGTCCTTGGACGGGCCTCTGCCGCCGCGGGTGCCGTCCCTGCCGCCACTCGGGCGGTCCCTTTGCTACTTGCCGGCAGAGCCAGAGCCTCTTGCTCCTGACTGGCGGCTTGCACTGCGAGCGCGCCACTCCTCCTCCTTGAGGAGCAAGTGACCGCCCGCGTCCTGTTCCGGCTCGCCGCGTCCCTCGGACGCCGCCAGATGCCCGCTCAACTCCTCGATTGACATATCCTTCAAGTCAAGCAGTGTTTCAATGGAGCAGGCCATCTGGGCATACCTTGGCGGCACGACGCGCGGGATCTTTGAGACGCCGTCGAGCTCGGAGGTGGTGTCGCCCAGGGACTGCAGCTCCGTAACCATGCTCGAGACACGGAGGGATAATTCCTCCACGTTCTCGCCGCTCTTGAACGCCAGGTTGTCGAACTCCTTGCGGATCTTCTGGCGCGCGCCTTGCGGACGCGATCGACGCCGACGCGCATCTTCTTGATGGTGTCCCACGCGGCCTTGGCGTTGTCCTTAGCGGCGAGGAGCTGCACCATCTCTGGCGGCACAGCACCAAGGATGGCGCCGAGGGCCTGCCTCTCCTGTCACTCTGGTGCATCGTCCTCGTCGACGGCGTCCCAGAGACCGGCGGCCTGGAGCTTGACGCGCATGAGGATGGCCCACTCCGCGTAGTTGGTCTTGGTGAGCGTGGGCCAGGATGCTGAGCTGCTGCCGCCGCCCTCCCGCACGATCGTCTCCCGCACAACCACTTCGCCGGCACCGCCATTCCTTCTCCTGCTCCGTCCCGCGGCTCAGCGAGCGCACGCGACGTGAGGAGCCTGCGTCGGGCGTCGCGGGTCTTCCAGCTGCCCCTGGCGCAGCCGGTGGAGGAGGCCCAACCATGGGGTCGAGGCTCTGATACCACATGTTGCCTCTCTCAATTCACTAATCTGCTCACAATCAGCAGATGATGAACACGAATTGACACAGAGAGAGAGAGAGAGTTTGTGCTGCGCAAGCCTTGCAGCTTTTCTGGGGTTTTCCACACCTTTTATTGACTGAAAGATCGATCGTGTGGAGGCACACGATGCCCATAATAGACATGCCATCCCATGTCCAGGCAATCGTGGATCATAGAGAATTGATCGGGTCCAAGAGCAGACCAAGTAAACTAGTCTATCTACTGCTGAAAAATAGCTGATCCTAACTGAATTTAACAGCCAGCTAACCTGACAAACTAACTGAAAACTGCAACCACCTAAACCTGTCGACACCTAGACAGTTTATTCAGAGATTGACACTCTAGATTATTCAACAAACTTTTGGTACCTGAAAGTAACACATGCATGCGCTGGTATCTGATCGACAAGTTGTGCAGGTAACTTGGATGGGACCTGTGCACTGCAAGTCTGCAACACACGCCATGATCATCCTACTTAGTTTTTCAGTCTATCGCAAGGAAACTTAGGCTATATTCTATTCTTCTTCTTTTTCTTCAAGGATAAGAGACGCAAAGTAGTTGTTTAGATAAATACTTCCTCTGTTTAGAAATATAAGATATTTTAGGTTTGTGAAGTGAATGTATCTAGACACCTTTTAGTGTATACGTTCAAATGAATCTACACACTGAAAGATCTCTAGATACATTAGCTTCATAAATCTAAAATATATTATATTTCCAAACGGAGGGAGTACATTTGGTACCAATGCTGCTTCGATTTGAGTTGGCATGAGCTTGATTTTATCCAGTTGGACGGCCGAGATTGTTGCTTTATAACGCTTATGCTGTTCACGACAACAACCTCCTGCTCCCCATGTGGGCTTACAAGTGCGATGTGGTCTCCGGCCCGCCAGGCGACCCTATGGTGGCGTATAGGAGGTATACCAACGAGTTTGACATGATAACCATGGATCAAGTAATTTCCAAGGGTGCAGCCAATTCTATGTTTTGAATGTGTAATCTTTGAACTTGACATAAGTGTGGTATGTTGTAGGTTACGTGGGAACCATACGGTCCAAGGAGGAACTTTGGTGCCCCGGAGACTATGCGCTTAACCCGAAATGCATGGAGAAGCACGTCTATGGCTAATGCGATACCCCATGGTATGCATATGGGCGGTTGAGCATCACCAGCCACAATGTGTCATGATCTATTTTGGATTATTCTAGATTGTTCCGCCCGAGTGGAAGGACACGGACATATAGCTACATGGGTAAGATATCATCCTTCAACCTGTGATGTAATCTGCTTCGACAAATAATGCTCTAGGATTTGTTGTTGTGCACAGCTTGGACAGGAAGAAACATAAAAAAGGATTTTGACAAGCTTCTGTCTCTAGAATCTTTTTTTGTTACTTCCGGTCACTACCGGAAACAGATTTTTTGCCGTGTGAGCTTCGAAACACGGAAAAACCTCCAATACGCACGGCAAAGTCTTTGCCATGTACAACTACACATCAAAGTTTACACGACAAAGCAGCCTTTGCCGTATGCTTCTCCACAAATCCACAGCAAAGTGTTTGTCGTGTGCCATCACGATGTCCCACGGCAGAGAAAAGTAACTTGACAATGCCGCCGGATAGGACGGCGCCGTCATGGTGGGCCCCGTGCAACCTTTGCCGTGCACAACTCTTTGCAGTGTGCCCTGATGCCGGGTCCTACAGGAAGCGTTTGTCGTGACCCTTTTTTTCGTGTGTCCATTCTTTGTCGTGCGTCTATTCTTTGTCGTGTGTCCTTCTTTGCCATGCGTCTATTCTTTGCCGTGTGTCCTTCTTTGTCATGCGTCCATTATTTGCCGTGTGCCACCCTTTGTCGTGGCCTCTTTGCCGTGTGCTTGTTCTTCACCAGGGTCACGGAAAAGCCCCTCGCCTAGCCCAGGTCGACAAGTCTTTGCCGTGTGCCCTGGACAGGTGCACGACAAAGTGACCATTTGGTCACCCTTTCCCTCCTAGGTTGCATAGGTGGGCGCCATGTGGCCCGTTTGTCGTGTGCTTGTACACGACATATGTGCCTTGGTCTCTTGTAGTGTGTTTGCACACGGAAAAGTCCTAGTGAATTTCTATTTTTGTGCCTTTTTTCATTTCATTCCTGTAAATTAAAACACATAATATAGCACATATGTTTCCAGTTCTTTCCAGATCAACAAATATATCACTAAATACATATATAACACCACATATATAGTCCAACAATACAATTGACTCCAAATCCATCCATATAGAGTTCATACAAGTTCACACAAGTTGCATTTACCAACACATAGAGTCCAACACATAGAGTGCAACACATAGAGTCCAACCATACACATTGAGCTCCTTCCTTCATGCACATCCTACAAAACAGAATTGAAAGACATGAAACATATCAAAGGAAAGATTCTCTAATTTTTGACAAGTAGAGAAACATATCAATATACAAGGAATAAGGATCATGATCATAAGAGAAACATAGCAATATACAAGGAAAGATAGCAATATACAAACAAACATAGCAATATACAAGCAAAGATTCTATTACTAAGTTTCTCTATGGCTAAATTTCTATCACTAAGTTTGTCTATGACTATGTGAAATTCTACAAGTCACTAGAATGAGAGTACAAACCTAAAAGAGCGAGCGAACACGCGGGTTCTCGGGGTTTCCCCCCGTAGAAGGCATCTGCATGTTCTCTTCCTGAGACCCCGAGCCACTATGCCCCGCATTGTTGGATCCACCCGAGGTTTGTAGCTAAAAGATGGAAAATTGTGAGCCCAAGTCAATATGCACTAGACATGTGGTATTTTGAGATTGGAACCAAATACAAGACAACTTTCCCATTGGTTGTAGACAAAAGGAGGTGGTTGAACAGTAGGAAAATTCGGCAGCATGGTCTGCAAATCAAGCATGTGCGGGTTAGGTGTATGGAATTAGGATTCATCTTAGGTCATGTGAGCAAGAACTTACTGATAACTGGGACTCGCAGACTAACATCCTCTGTGTAAACCACGCCATCATCTGATTCTGCTACATCATCTGCTGCTGCTGAGCAATGAGGGTCTCGACCTACTCCCTCTGTCTTCTCTCGTTATCCAAGTCAAGGTACATTGTGTCTTCGGAAGGTCATGGATGTTGCAACAGAAAACATGTAATGAAGTGTGGATGACCAAGGAATAAGAGCATACCCGGATCCTGTCAATAGCTCTAGAAGACGCTGTTGGGCGGGACTATATGGAAGATGAAGAGCTCGAGATGTCATTCCTAATCTCTCTCATATACCGGATGGTCCTAGGATCGAAGGAGCTATGACACATACACAAGCGTCCATTCATCTGGCCGCCTCCCGCATGCATGGCAACCTCGGGGTTAAAGGGCTCGGTCTCAGGGTCCGGGCCGTCATGTGTTGTGGCAAAGAATTCTCGGTACTCCTGATGACCCACAAGTATAGGGGTTGTATCGTAGTACTTTCGATAAATAGGGGTGTCGATCGCAAATAGGAGCATAAGGTGCTGACTAGTGGTATGGAGGAGGAAATCTCTGTAAATACTTAGAAAACGGATTTTTAGGTTTTTTTTTGATAAAGTGCAAGTAAATAAGACAGCAAATAATTGCAGCAATTGTCCCAATCCTTTCTTAGCAAAGGACAAGCCGGAGGAAATACTAATGAGGACCAAACGTTCTCGAGGACACATGGGAATACTGTCAAGTGCTTTCGTTTCATATAGCTGATTAATCTTCTTTGGTTTTATAAGTGTTGTGTGGGTGAACCTGTGATAATGTACCGACCTTACTTGGACTAATACATACTTGTGATTAAACCCCTTGCAAGCATCCACAACTACAATAAGGCAATTAAGATAAAAACCTAACCACAGCCTTAAACTCTAGGATCCTACACTCCCTTGTGCAAAGGTTTCCTAACAGGGGTTTAGGTTTCTGTCACTCCGACAACCCCACAATTAGTAGCCAAATACACAATGCATTCACCTAGTCCCATAAATGGTGAAATATCATGTAGTCGACGTTCACATGTGTAACATCACAAAATGATTAAACTTAAATCATCAAACTCTAATCATCAAATTTAGGGTTAACAAAAACTTTTCCAATTAAAATATGAAAGCATTCATATGTGTATGTATTAAAATTTGGATTCTTTTGAATTGCCATGGTTCTGTGTTTCTTTGCTTGTAAAATGATTCTTAGGTGAAATAAACATCATCTAAACAATCCCCAAACTTTTCCCAAAGACAAACAAATCAAAACAAACAAATTAAGTGAATGGTCACTTTGGCCAAATTAAGTCCCATGCCTACTTTGGCTATCTCTAACTTTCAGAACTTAATAGAAACATGTATGGATCTTTGCACCCCTTGATAGTACTCATAAAAAGGAACCATGGCCCACTTTAAAATTGAATCTATTTCATATGGGAAGATCCCACTATTTCAAAAACCACTCAAACAAGCTCAATTTTCAAACCGCAACCATCCACAGAATCCTCAACACATGCCTAGAACACCCACCAAAAATCTTTTCAAAATTCAAAACTCAAGTTCTTGCGGCCATTTCATCAAACACTTGGAGACAACAAATCAAACTGGCCAAACTTCACTGTTTTGAGCAGTAATTTGGCTAAGCATTGTTCACCATTGATCACACTTGTCTCCCCCAGTGCCAACCAGTGCCTTGACCACCCCTAGCACCTACCCTTTGCACCATTCCATGCCAACCCGAAGGAACCCTTGCCAGCCGACCATGGCTATCTAGTCAGAGCAAGCACCAAGCCTAAACACCATGTCTAGGACACATGCCACCGTCCAGCACCACCCCCTGTCCAGCGCTTGAACCCTGCCAGCCACTGGACCACACGCCCAAGCCATGCCAATCTTCTCTAGGAGCATGCCGAGAGCGTGCAAGAGAGCCACCGCCCCAGCAACGCCGCAGACACCCCGTTCGCCGCCCCATGCCTCACAGCCACCGCTCGCCGTCGAAGACGCCTCCTCTGCCGCGCAGAGCACCGCATGTCCCAACCAATTGCCACCGCCCCTACACGCGCATTTAATCTCTAGAGCCTCGCCAGGAGACCACTCGTCGATCGCCAACCTCGGCCATGCCTCTAGCTGCCCGTAGCCGTGTCGCCACCGTCGCCTGCCCATCCCTCTCGGTCTCGCCGTCGGGCCTATAAAAGGAGACGACCCCTGATCGATTTCTTCACACCATCTCACTACCCTCACCTCTCTGATCATTCCACCCCTTAGCTGGAGCAAGGCGAGCAGGGAATCGCCGGAATTTTGCCGGAGCTCACCGCTTCAGAGGAGAAGAGGAGTCATTGATTTCGTCCACCCTTGGAACTGCTGTGACCACCCCTGAGTTCGTCGTCGTCGAATTCGTCGTTTGCCCGCCTCGCCGTCGTCACTGGGGCCCCGGTATGCTCCCTATGCACCCCCCACTAAGCCGCTAGGGTTCGAGCTCGCCGGTGACCTGTTCATCGTCGACGGCGACCCTCAGCCGTCGATCTTCATTCTAATCCAACGCACCATATTGCCTCGTACCTCTTCGCGTTTAAAGAGCCACTGACCACTAGACCCCCCCTGTCAATTGCGCCCTGCGCTGCGGAGTGACACTAGGCCGGCCCAATAACCCTTCTCGCGCAGCCCACTCGTTTGAATTTAGCCTTTTTTATTTATATTCAAACTCAGTTTTGTACCTAGTTTCAAAAATCAACCCAACTCGATTTAGTAAACCAAATTGAATGAAACCAATTTTGTTAGAAAGATATTGAAATGCTTAATCCAAGCCCGTTGGATTCAAATAATTTGGACTTATAGATCAACCTTGGTAAAAATAACAAGGCAGAAGCTTTTCTGCATTCAAACATTTTCACATTTAAACCATAATAGCTTTTCAGTTGATTCCAACTCTCAAAAACCATATTTGATCATACCTTTCAGAATATATAAAAACATATGGGTTTACTTACAAAAATAATGTTCAAGTAATAAAAGAATGCCACATAGGCATTTCTAGTCACTTATTTTTATTTAAAATAAAAGGTTAAATCTTATTAAATTGTGACACCACTTTAAATCACATTCCCATGTACTGAAATATGTGGTGATGACATGTGTAAACATGATCCCATGTTTGGTTTGGAGAATATTAAATCTTAAGTAGTTTTTTTTTCAATGGGTAGAACTTACTTTTCTAAAGATAAAATAAATAAGACAAATGCTTTAATCTTGTAATGTTAGTGATGATGCTAGATCATCTATAGAACCCCTTTGTGTGATGATTGAAAGTAGTTAAGTATTTTTTGGTGATTGTGTACCTCGTATTTATTTATAGACGCTAGTACCAACCAAGGATACGGGGAGGAAGGAGGATACTACGAAGAAGAAGCCGAGGAGAACTTCAACCACTGCTCTGCACAAGGCAAGCTAAAACTTGCAAGATACTCTACTTTAGAAAGCCTTACTAATCAAGTTGACCTATGCAAGCTAATACTTGCTTGTTACTATGCAAACTATATGCCTTAAGCATATGTGATCATACTCACTTGATAACCCAATCCTAGTTTTTCTTGCAAGCTTTCTACTTTATTTCTTTATCAAAGCTATTACTTAGAATTTACTTAAGTGACTTGTAGATTCTAGGAAGATAATTGAAGGTTGCATAAAGAGCATTAAATTTGGCCTAAGCTAGATAATCTTGATGTCATCCTAAGGCATGAGATGGCACTTAGTTAAAACTCCACTTGTTTACCACCCCTCATTAGTACTCACCCCCACTTGTAGATGCTAGTGCTAAGTATAAAACTTGATCAACTTTAGATGGGAATACTTGGTGGAAAATGTTTATGAAAACCTTAGAATGATGAGTCATTCTACTGAGATGTTTTTACATGTGTTTCCGAACACCAGATGATTTTGGTGATGAAAATGTTGAGGCATGAGCCTTAGCCCTTTATAAAACTGATGGTTGTCTGGATGCGATACCATTCCAATTTCACCGTACAACCACAATACCCAAAAACTGGGTAGGGCTTGACTGAAAACTTATATACTTTAGTATGGGTTCCCTCACGGCTAAGGTCTGAGCTGAGGCTACCTTGTGAAGATCGTCCACCTGTTCAGTACCCAAGATGACAGTTTGTCATGGTTGGGAGGCCAAACTCATAGGAGAGGTGCCTGTACTAGGGCGTGTAATTGAAAGGTTAGGATTGATTATCCGCATACTGAGTATAGTGAATTCAGGATTTGTTCCTAACGGATGTATCGAATGTTGTGGTGAAAGTGTACAATCTCTGCAGAGTGTCAAACTATTCGAATAGCCGCGTCATGATTATGGACGATTGGAGTGGCACACTGTTCCCCGCCGATGTTTTCAAAATGACTTGTGAAATAGATCGAGATTTTGACTTGACCACAACAGAGTTGTGATATGAAATACAAGTTCCCACTTAGGTGTTATAAAATTTCAACTAGATTTTCTTGCTTCTGAACATAGTAGAGGTAAATCTACATTTTTGCAAAACAACCATAGAGCTTAGTGTCCTATTACAAAAACCCCCTTCACTTGTTAGTATTAGTTTGTGAGTACTTAAATAGTACTCATGGATTTTTCCCTGGCTATTCCCGTGGCCAGACTATGAAGAAGAGTACCAGGATGATGGACCCTAGGAAGGTTACGACAACTAGGATCATATCCCATCGTCAGCATTGCCTGTGACCCCGAAGATGGAGCTTCTCCTACGCTACCTTTATGATTACGTATTTCCGCTGCTTGAGTTGTACTAAGAACTGGATCATGAGATCCTTATTTGTGTAAGACCTTATGTATGGTTTGTAATGGATGATGTACTGTGGTATCCAATTCTGTTATGTCTCGCAAAAATGGTAATCCTTGGATTGCGGTGTATGGCATAACAGGCATCTGGGATTAAAAATCCGGGTGTTGACAACATGACACCACTAGAAGAATAGCACCACAACTTAAATGTTAAACCATTGAATAATACCTCAACACAATTCCACTACTAACAACATTAATTCTCCCATGTCCTCAAGAATTAAACGAACTACTCATGAGACATCATATGGATCAAGATCAGAGATGATATGCTGATGGATAACAATCTGAACATAAATAATAATTCAATGGTTCCACTCACAAGCATCAACTACAATTGTAATCAACACCGGGAAAGTTTCCCCTAAGAACTATGCAAGATTCAACACAATTGATACAGCGGGACGGAGTGGTGATGATGGTGTTGCTGGAGATGATGGTGTGGATGATGATGATGATCTCGATGAAGTCTAGCTTGATGATGGTGTTGATGGCGATGATCTCCCCTCTCCGGGAATGAATTTCCCTGGTAGAAATCTGTCCGTCGGAGAGCTCTTTCTCTCTCAGTGTTTTACACCCCGCAAAGGCGGTGAAATCTTTATATGGTCGCTCGCCCGACTTTACGGTTTTGAGGAGAAGATATAGGCGAGATGGCAGAGCCAGAGGTGGGCCAGGGTGGCCACACTCCTTGTAGGCGCGGCCTAGTGTGGCCCGCGCCTGGGGGTGTGGGCCCCCAGTGGCCCAACTCTGCCTCCCCTTCTGGCATCCTTCGTCTTCTGGGAAAATATAATTTTCAGTAGTTTTTCTCGTATTTTTCTGATCTTCATGAAATTGCATCAAAACACCATTTTTCCATCAGAATCCTGACTCCGGCAGTTCATCCTCCAAGAATCATCCAACATGCAAAAACATATGAAAAGACATAAGTATCACCTCTTAATATGAAATATATCAATGAATAGAGACAAATTATGATATAGAATTGTGATGCAAATTGGACGTATCAACTCCCCCCAAGCTTAGACCTCGCTTGTACCCAAGAGAAAACTAAGATCAGTAAACATGTCCACAGGTTTATGGAGTGAAGTGTCGATAAAAAGAATACGGACAAGAAGCATCACACTTACCAATACAGAACTCATAGAAGAAAGCAACTCACCATTATATAACTTAGCTTGCAACAAGTATGGGAGTCACAACAAAGATGAATAAAAGATAAATCATAATTGGGATTGGCAAACATTGTTCTTAGTCAGAGAACAGTTCGCAAACAGTTTTCAAGCAAGGCTTTTGTAAAGAAGTTTAAAACATGAGTACTCTTTGCTCAAACATAAAAGGATTTTCACAAATATGGCCTTCAAAGTAGTACTCATTTAGATAAGAGTCTTGTGCACACAAGTAAGATAAAGGACATGATTGAATAAATCATCATATGAATGCTTGAAACACAACAACTCAAATGCTTGCTGGAGATAGAGAGGAGTAGGTTTACTGACTCAACTTAGAAGTAGAAGAAAGGCCCTTCATAGAGGGGAGCAGGGATTTCAAGTTCATAAAGAGCTTTCAAAAGATTATGGTACTTACTAGCATTGAGATCTTATTTCCCCTATCATAAGAATCTTGAGGTGATTAAGGTTAAAGTGAACAAAGATGGAGTATATGCTTGACGAAATATAAGTTGGCAATCTCATGTCAGTTGAGTACGAGGGCTGCTCCTCATGCTACTCAACTTTAGTTACTGGTAAGTTCTTGTCATAGTAAATGCATGCGTATCATAGAGAACCACCAACGGGGTACCCCTTACACATGATACAGGAGCTATCCCATAGTCAAAATGACAAGGCAAGCAAACAATGAGCATCTCAGCAATCTTCTTATTTACCATGGGAAAATGGTGCTTTTTTTCTCTTTCCTCTTTTCTCATATATATTTTTTTCTTTTTCTCCATCTCTTTTTCTATCTATTTTTTATAAGAAGAATGCTTCATAGATTGATCACTATGGTGATGCTGCAAGTTTCCACCATGATTAGGCATGTCTTAGGCTAGCTGCCCAGGCATTTCTCTAACACACATACATAACTCTATGGACTTACAAGCTCCCCTTTTATTTCACACCGATGACATCCGCAAACAAAAGAGCATGATATCAACTGGGTAGATATTTACAGGTGCTGAAAGAATTCCCCGTGACAGGATGACTATGCTAATCCCAACTTATAGATGCAAGCATATATAACTTCGATGACACAATGGTTCAAGTTTATTAGGGGCAATAAAATAAGGCGTGCCATCAAGTTCGTGAGAGCTTTACTAACTATTTTTGACATGAAAAAATAATTTTTAATTTGAAAGATAGATGAAGCTTGAGAATTTGCTTGGAATAGCAATAATGCTAATAGGTAGATATGGTGGACACAAATGGCATAGGTTTTGGTTTAAAGGATTGGATGCATAAGAAGTATTCCCTCTCAGCACAGGTTTTGGCTAGGAAGGCTGGGTAGCAAGAAAAAGAGTTGAAGGAAACAAGCAAACCTACAGGTGATAAATCCAAACTTGCAATATTCCTTGAAGACAAAAAAGATCTTAAATAAAGAATACTAAGCTTATGAGCCAATCAAGAAAGAAAATAAATGATACAAAATACCTGTAAGCGCTTTTCTCTTTTCATTTCAAACCTCAAAAGTGTTGCTACTAACCAGAGCTTGGTTTGCCAAAACCAATTTAGATCTACTTGATGCTCCCAAAGTGATACCAATACTGGTCAACAAGATCAATCATATAATAGAGATTGCAAACTAAAATAAAAAGTGCAAAAAGTAAAAGATGAGACTTCTCAATAATATTCCATAAAGGCACTCACACCAAGGGATACATAGATAACCACCTAAAGGAGAGATATGATACGTCGGAAACGTATCTATAATTTTTGAAGCTCCATGCTTGTTTATGATCAACTTTGCTATGTTTTGTCTACACTTTGAGGTATTTTTATACACTTTGTGGAACTAACCTATTGACAAGATGCCACAGTGTTAGTTGTCTATTTTCTTCTGTTTTTGGTTCCAGAAAAGGCAAAAAATCAATATTCTCCGAATTGGACGGGACAAAAGCCAATCTTCCTATTTTTCCCAGAGCAACACACTCTAGGCGGGGTGGAAGACAGTGGTGGCGCCCACAGGGGGTGTGCGCCCCCTGGCCCCCCACCGACCTTGCCTCCTTCGCCTATAAGAAGCCTCCGACCCGAAAACCCTAAATAATATGGCAGAAATCCACGAAAACCTCCACAGCGCCACCGCCACCGAAGGGGAGATTCGGGGGACAGAAAATCTCTGTTCCGGCACCCTGCCGGGATGGGGAAGTGCCCCCGGAGCCATCTCCATCGATCTCCACCACCATCTCCATCACCGTTGCTGATTCCCATGATGAGGAGGGGGTAGTTCTTCCTCGAGGCTAAGGGCTCTACCGGTAGCTGTGTGTTCATCTCTCTCTCTATGCATAATCTTGTTGTGGTCATGAGCTTTGTAATCAAGTATATCTACCTTGCTACTCAAATTCTTCAATAGATCTCTGCTCTCCCATGTGTGTGAAAGTGACAGCGTGCACGCCATGGTGGCACTTAGGCTTGAGTCTTCATAAATACTCATTGTGCTTTAATAGATCTATGCGTTTCCCCACGTGTGTGAAAGTGACAGCGTGCACGCCGTGTGTTGCACTTAATCTAGACTACATATATATTTGTTATGAGTTATATTTGGAGTTGGATGTCTTTGTGAAATTATGGTGTTTGTTCGAACCATCTAGCTCTCAAGGTGATAGTGTGGGGTTATCTAGATTGGGGATGGCCCTACCATGGATTAGAGTGTCCAACCGGAGAGTAGTTAAGAGTAGTATCATGAAGAGAGGATATTTATATGAGAGAGTGTTCATTAGTGAAAGTATGATCCCTAGGCCTTGTTTCTAAGCATTGCAACACCATTTGCATCTAGATCTGTTGCATGTTTGCTTGCTTCCATCTTTATTTCAGTTTGCCTTTAGTTTCTCCCACGTCAACAACAAGTCAGAAGCTCTTTTATGGCACTGTTACCACTTGTATTTCACTATCTCTTCTTCGAACTAGTGCACCTATACACCTGACAAGTGTATTGGGTGTGTTGGGGACACAAGAGATTTCTTGTATCTTGACTGCAGGGTTGCTTGAGAGCGAATACCTTTGACCACTTCCTCCCTGAGTTCGATAAACCTTGGGTAATCCACTTAAGGGAAACTTGCTGTTGTTCTACAAACCTCTACCCTTGGAGGCCCAACAACTGTCTACAAGAATAGAAGTGCATAGACATCAAAGCTATTTCTGGCGCCGTTGCCGGGGAGGTTTTGAGACTTTTACCTTTACTCCACGTCAAGCTCCATCAAAGCTATTTTCTGGCGCCTTTGTAGGGGAGGTAAGGTAAAAGGTACTCTCATCCTCCGGTTTGAGTGCTCGAAGTTATTTCCTTTAGATTATGCAATTTTGTCTTTTTGTTTCTTGTTTTCACTAGTTATGCTTAATGGAAAGCAACAACAAAATTAGAGAGCTCTATAGCATTTATCTTGAGTTAGGACATGAAGTGTTTGAAGAGAAAATTAAAAAACCTATGGAACTTTCTTTGCATGCTAATAGCAATGTTATTAGTATGAATTGTTTGGACACCATTATTGCAAATGCTATGGAAATGTCTAAGCTTGGGGAAGCTAATTTTTATGAAAATGATCTTTTTAGTTCCCCAGCTTTGGAAGATAGCTATTCTATTGCTTATGATGATACCAAACCTCTAATATATGATGATTACAATGATGAATATGATATTTTCAGTCCACCTACTATTGAGGAGGAAATTAATTGTAATTACAATATGCCTCCTATATATGATGATTATGATGATGAGAATAGTAGTGATAGCTATTTTGTTGAATTTGCTCCCACTATAATTAATAAGAATGACTATTCTTATGTGGAGAGTAATAATTATTATATGCATGTGGCTCATGATAAGAATGTTTTATATGATAGTTATATTGTTAATTTTATTCATGATGCTATTGAAAGTTATTATGAGAGAGGGAAACATGGTCTTATGTATCTCAACAATATTAAGTTTCCCTTCTTTATGTTGAAAATCTTCAAGTTGCACTTGTTTTGCTTTCCTATGCTTGTTGCTTTGTGGTTTCATGACTTGTTTCTTTAAAATGTTCCTATTCATAGGAAGTGGGTTAGACTTAAATATGTTTTGAATTTTCTTCTTGATGCTCTCTTCTACTTTAATTCATATTTCTTATGTGAGCATCTTCTCAAACTATTAAGCCTAACTTAAAGGCGTTAAAGAAAAGTACTTGTTGGGAGATAACCCAAGAGTTTCCTTGAGTCTTGTAAGTTATTACTTTAGTAATGAACTTTCCGTATCCTTTTTGTTTACTTTTTGTGCCAAGAATGACCTCTAATGAGAGGGAAGTAAGATTTGGGGAGTTGCTGTCCCGAAACAGATTTCTGTCCTCCACCATACAAATTCGTGAGGAGTATCTGGAAGTCGGATTGAGATGAAAATTGACGAATAAATCCCTCAGTATGTTAGCTAACTTTCGTTAGTTCAACATGTTTTGATTTGAGCAACGTAAGGTCTTCGCAAAAATCGGTTTCCACCTGCTGGTCTGTTTTGACAGATTTCCTCCATTATTTGCATTTGCTTCTTATTGATTCCTTTTTGGGTTGTTTTTTGGGAAATTGAGCTTTTTGAAGGAGTTGCTACATTATCTTGTGTTTTTAGTGAAAGTTTTTCTCTTCTAAAGCTAAACCCAAGGGTTTATTATCTTTTGAATACACTAATGTTGCTAATGAAGATTGTGTGAAGTTTTGTATGAAGGAAGATTTTCAGGTGTAGAGAGAGAATGATGTAATGAGATGAAGAATGGAAAAATATCAAGCTTGGGGATGACACCCCATGTCACCCCAAGAAATATTCAAGAGGTACAAGCGTTAAAGCTTAGGTATGTCCAAGGCATCCCCTTCTTCATCAATAAAAATCTCAGGTCTTTCTAGACACTTCGTTTTTATTGCTTCATGCACTGTTGTGTTGTTCTTGGAGCGTCTTAGTTTTTGTTTTTGGTTTTAGTTTGCTTGAATAAAGTTGGTTGATCACAGCACACTTCTTTTGGAGAGAGACACACTCTGTTTTCATTGCCTAGAACACTCTAGTTTGCATTCTTATTGTTCTGTGAGTGTTCACTTTTGCTAGCACTGTGTTTAGCCTTAGTTTTCTAATGTTGTTTGCTTAGAACTTATTGGTTCTGATATTTATTGATTATTATCTTTTTGAGTTGTTTCAAATAAGTTGATTCATGTTGTAAAAGAGTAGGAAGCTTCATGCTTATAGTGGTACAAAAGGGAGCTTGTTTTGACCATGACCTAGACTTTATCATGTCATGCTAGATGTTTCTTTGACCTTATGATTAGTTATTATTGCTGTATCATGACTTGTTCCAAACAATTAGGATTGCTTAATGTGCCTTGAAAGAATCATGTGTTGTTTTAGCATACAAAAGCATAATATTGTGGTATTCTCTTTTGATGCTTTGTTTGGGTTGACTTGGCACATGCTCACACCATGTTATAACTATGAACAAGTCACCATAGCCTCTATGATCATTTAGTACTTGACTTGTAGTACCACTTTCTTCTTTGATTAGTAATGTTCTGTCGCTCTGCATGATTATGGCCATTATTATTCTCTTAGTTGGTCGCTCCCAGTCTTTTGCTAGCCTACACTTGTATGAGTAAGCTCTACTCATGCTTCCGACGTCCAAGAAACCAACTTATTCCAAAGTGTCCACTATAAATTCGTATGCATGGTGTGTTACACCATTCCAAGTATATTCTTGTTTTCATCTATCTTCCAATTAAAAAGTATTTTGTGATGACCCACAAGTGTAGGGGATCGCAACGGTCTTCGCGGGTAGTATTACCCAATTTATTGATTCGACACAAGGGGAGCCAAAGAATACTTGCAAGCCTTAACAACTGAGTTTTCAATTCAGCTGCACCTGGAAATAGTTCTTGCTCACAGAAGTTTATCAGTAGCAACAGTTTGTAGTAGCAACAGCAACAGTGAAACAGGAGCAATAGTAACAGTAACAGTAAACAGTGGGATTCGAGTGCGGTAGGCATAGGGATGGATGGACGGGCGTTGCATGGACGAGTCTAAACATGTAACTTCAAGATCTAGGGCATTGCAGATAAATAATAATAAGCATCCAAGTACTAAACAATCCTAGGCATGTGCTCCATATATTGTTATACGTGCTCGCAATGAGAACTTGCATAACATCTTCTGTCCAGCTAGCCCGTGGTAGCGGAGCCTTTAGGGAACTACTGGCAATTAAGGTGCTCCTTTTAATAGAGCACCGAAGCAAAGCATTAACACTCCATGAACACATGTGATCCTCACACCACAGCCATCCCCTCCGGTTGTCCCAATTATTGTCATTCCGGGGCCTTTGGATCTAGACAATGATATGTGTACACAACTTGCACATAAGATCACAAACAATACTATAATAATGATTCAATAATAATTTCAGATATGAGATCATGGCACTCGGGCCCTAGTGACAAGCATTAAGCACAACAAGTTGCAACAAAGTCAAATAGCACTAATAGAGATACTAGGCACTATGCCCTAACAATATTATTCGATTACATGATAGAACTCATCCAATCCCTACCATCCCCATAGCCTACTGCGAGGGATTACTCACTCATGGATGAGGGAAACATGATGGTTGATCGAGAGGCGTTGGTGATGACGATGGCGATGATCCTCCCCAAATTTCCCGTCCCGGCAGGGTGCCAGAACAGAGTTTCTAGATCCGAATCTTGGTTTATGGTGGCGGCGGCGCAGCTGAACTCTTTCTAGAAAAACGTCGAACCCCCCACTGTTTTTGGGGCAAGGGGAAACTTATAGGCGCAGAGGGAGCCCGAGGGGGTGCCTGGGGTGGCCGCACCCCCTAGGCGCGGCCAGGGCTGGGCCCGCGCCTGGCAGGGGTGTGGGCCCCCCAGGACTCCACTCCGTTTCGTCTTCTGGCTCCGTGGATCTTCTGGTGAAATAGGATTTTTGGCATATTTTCCCGGATTATTCCTGATAGTTGATTTTCTGCACAAAAACTAGACACCAAGGTAATTCTGCTGAAAACAGCCTCAGTCTGTGTTAGTTGCATCCAAATCACATAAGTTTAGAGTAGAAACAATAGAAAAAGTGTTCAGGAAAGTAGATACGTTTTGGACTTATTAACTCCCCCCAAGCTTAGCTTATTGCTTGTCCTCAAGCAATTCAGTTGAAAACCGGGTGCGATAAAAGAACTTTCACGAACACATTTGCTTCATATGATGTATATATTCTCAACACAGAAGTAGATGCTTGGACAATTCATAATAAAGAGTATGCAACTAGGTCTACTCAATAGTAATTGCAAGCTATGAAGAGAAACCAATTCAATAATAATAAGTAGAAATGAACATAAACAAAAGCAACATTGCAATGCTCATAATAAGGTATGATAGAGTGGTATCTCGCATGCCTTTGTTTGAAGAGCACAATATAAATGTCAAGGCACCTCTGAAGTTCAAGTGAAGACTAGAGATAAAGATATCATCGATACAAGCTTCAAAGTCATGACATAATTAACCAAGTTTTGAAACAAACACAAGAATGACAACTAAGCTCTCAAGAAGGTGCTCATAGAATAAGTGGTGACTCAACAAGGAAGTGAAAAGGTTTTGAAAATTTTGAAAGGCTTCCAAATGCTGAAAGAAAGGTACTCATTAGCTTTGAGCTCTCATTTGCCCCTATCATAGGCATCTTTATGTGGTTAAGGTTAAAGTGAGGTCCACTCTGAGTTGTATGCTTGACAGAACATAAACTGGAAATACGATGTCCCTTGAGTACGAGGGCCGCACCGCATGCTACTCAACTTTGGTTGCCTATAAGTTCTTTTCATTGTAAATACATGCATATCATAGAGAACCGCCAACGGGGTACCCCTTGCACATGATACATGAGCTACCCCGTGATCAAAATGACAAGGCAAGCGTACAGTGAGCATCTCAGTGATCTTTTTATTTACTATGTGCATAGCTTTTTATTGAGGATGCTTCATAAATGCTCATTATGGTGATGCTGCAAGTTTCCACCATGATTAGGCATCGCTTGGGCTAGCGGCCCAGGCATTTCTCTAACACAATGTATAGACTCCATGAACTCAGAACCTCCCTTTTTATTTCACACCGACGACATCCGCAAACAAAAGAGCAAGGTATCAACTGGATAAAATATCCAAAAAGGTGTTGAAAGCGTTCCCCATGACAACACAGTTCTGCTAACTCCCAGCATATAACTTTCATGGACAGGTCACAATGTTTCAGGATTATTGAGTGCAAGGAATAAAGTGTGCCATCAAGTTCGTGAGAGCTTTACTAACTAACTTTCTCAAAACAGACAAACATTTTATTTTGGAAGAAAACATGGCATATAGAATATGCACTGAAGTAGCAAATGATGCTAATAGGTAGGTATGGTGGACACAGTTGGCAATATTGGTTTTGGAGAGTTGGAAGCACATGTAGAGCTCATACTCAGTGCAAGTGAAGGCTAGCAATAGAGAGGGAGCGACAAACGAGAGAGTAATAACTGTCATAATCATGCTTTCAAAAAAACATGACTAATTATGGCATGAAAGTGATACAAGAACTCTGAGGCAAAATAAATCATCGAGGCTTACTGACTATTGTTTAGTCATATGAATGCGTGAGAATGTGCCAAGTCAATTGACATGAAACTTCCAGAGGAGTATACCACAATATCATACCAAAGTATGAATAAAACAATGCAAGAAAACATTCATATGACATGCTACAAACTATTAGCAAGCTGGAGCTAATCACAAGCAAACAAGAACTACTAAGCATCCAGAATGACATACACCTTATGTAAACAGGCTAATCATGATCACAATGATGAGTATATGTATAAAAATGAAAACAAATAGAGTTTGTTACCAGCCTCTTACCACACCTCAAGTTGTCTTAATCTTCATTATTTCCCTTCACTTGTGTGACTTGAATAATAACATGAAACCAAAATCCACAGAGGACAGTTGAACCCTACAAAGAACTCACAAAACCAAAGAAGAACAACAAATATTTTTGGTGTTTTCAATTTTTAAAGCAAGAAAACGAAACAAAACCAAACAAAACAAAAGCAAACCAAACAAAGCAAAATATTTTTAGATTTTTCTTTTAAGGCAAACCAAAACTAAAAGGCAAAGAAACAAACAAAGAGAAAGAACGAAAATATTTTTGGTATTTTTGTGTTTTGAGAAAAACAGAAACAAAAACCAAAAAGAAAGCAAAACAATAGATATACAAAGAACCGATCGAACATGATATATAAATGAGTGTGGTGTCGGTATACCTCCCCCTAAGCTTAGGCTTTTGGCCTAAGTGGGGCTCAATAGCACGGGTAGTAACCCCAAGCTGGTGGGTCATCATAGGAATGATCATAGTCAGGTGCTTGCAATGAAGAAGTAGACATGCCCCAATCATAAGAAGGCTGCTGGTACGAAGACTCTCCCAAGTTGGAGGGCTGAACAGAATCATCTTCGGCATCCACTCCATCATTCTCCTGCTGGGAGACCTCTGCCACGTATGTGTCAAACTCCTCCTCCATGAGCGACCATCCTTGCCACTTTCCTTTGAGAAGTAGAAACCTTGGCAAATCTCAGTATATAAATCCATAAGTAACTTCGGCCTCTCCTTGATCTTATCACAAGATCCCCAACAAGGCACTCTAATAGTTGCACAGAAACCAGCAAACGGCAGGTCGACAGCTATATTGTATATTTTGTAATGGACCATGGTACTAGATGGAGACCAAGTAAACCGGAAGTCCTGCACAATAGCCATGGTTAGCTTAACATATTGAAAAGGTTCACCTTCAACAAAGTGTTCCAACCCTGCATTGGTAATCATAGTTTGGAAATCCTAGAGGATTCCCGCGGTTCTCATAAATTCCTGGCATGGATATACGGAAGGGAAAACTCCTTCCTCATGATGAACTTTCACTGGCTCGGGTACCATCAAGTCATATTTATTCAGTGGATATGCACTCATCTTTCTTGCTGAAATTTTTTAGACAAACATCAAACCAAGTGATTTCCAAGTTGATAAATGATGAGCAACTACTATAGGAACTTGCTAGAGGGCTACACATGCATCAAAATGAAATCTCTAAGAATAGAACAAGAATGCAAGCTCACACAACCTGACACCTATAGCAGTAAAATACTCAAAATACAATCTACCAATCACAAATCTAATTGGACAAGTGGAGGAGGCACATACCAAGGAGCAAACTCTCCAAAAATCAGCAGCAAAGATGGGCTAAGCAAGGAGATCGAAAATTGCGAGCAAGAACAGCAAGAAATCGAGCTTGAGAAAGTTTTTCGGTGTTTTTCGGGAGAGAGAAAGAAGATGTCTTTGAGGAGGCGCCAGGGAGGGGGCCAGGTGGGCCACACCCCACCCAGGCTCCACCTCTGGGTAGGCCGCGCCTACCATGGGTGTGGATGCCTGGGGTGGCCCCTTAGGCCACTCCAGGTGTCCCTCTGCCCCTTTTTTCGAGGAAAAAATTATTTTGAATTTTCTAGGATTTTTCGGGAAACTTTATTTTTGGCCAATTTTGAGGGTATGAAAATTGATTTTCTCGCAGAAACAGTTTTTTCAGAAGAAGAAAAAGCAAACAAAAACCAAACTACAGCAGTTCTAAAACACTCTAAAAGGCAAGCAACTAGCTAACAAGAGCAAAAGCAAAGGCTAGGAAGGATAAAAGTAAAAGAAAGCAAGTATAACCATAGTGAAAACATTATTTTGTTCATTAAAATCCTTTTATTAACAAGGTTAATCAAGTCTTGTTACCAAAACAATCTTAGATGAGACAAAACTTTGTATTCCACCAAGTGATTATGTTACCTCAAGATTGATAGCAATGGTTCCAATCATAATAGTTTCAAAATTGTCTTGTGGAATGGGACAATATATTTCTCCAACCTTGATGCTCTAAGTATTTTCAATGGAATTCAGGCAATAGCTCTTAGCAACCTTCTTGGGGAAATAGACAGTGTCCTCTTTGTCATTAATATTGAATGTTACTTTTCCTTGATTACAATTGATGACAGCACCTGCAGTATTAAGAAAAGGTCTCCCAAGAATAATAGACATATTATGATCTTCAGGCATTTCAAGCACAAAAAAATCATTTAAAACCAAGAAATTATGATCCACTTGAACAGGAACATCCTCACATATACCAACATGAATAGTAGTTGACTTATCAGCCATTTTCAAAGATATATCAGTTGGTATCAACTTTTTTAGTTGGATTCTCTTGTAGAGAGCAAAAGGCATAACACTAACTCCAGCTCCCAAATCACATAAAGCAGTTCTAACATAATTATTCTTAATAGAGCACGGAATAGTTGGTATACCTGGATCACCAAGTTTCTTTGGAACCTTACCATTGAAGGAATAATTAGCAAGCAAAGTAGAAATCTCCTCATTAGGAATCTTCCCTTTATTAGAGACAATATCCTTCATATACTTTGAAGAAGGAGGTAACTTAATAGCATCAGTTAAAGGAATTTGCAAAAATAAAGGCTTCATCCACTCAAAAAACTTGTTGTAGTGTTCTTCCTCCTTTGACTTGTGTTTCTTACCTGGAAAAGGCATAGGTTTCTGCACCCAAGGTTCTCTCTCTTTAACATGTTTATTAGCAATAAAATCTTCCTTAGTGTACCTAGTTTTCTTCGTGTGCTTCTCAGGTTCTTCCTCAACTTCCTCCTTATCAGGAGCATCATTTTTTATCATTACCACTCTCAGTTTCAGCATTAGCGATAGATATACTATTAGGATCTACAGAAGGTTCAAGTGGTTCCTCAACTATTCTATGTTTCCTTTTCTTTCTCTTACGGGGACTACCACTATCTTCACCTTTCTGAGAGTCCTTCTCAGTTCTTTTAGGGTGTCCTTCAGGATATAAATGATCTTGAGTAGCTATACCACTCCTAGTCCTAATTCCATAAGCATGTTTATCTCCTGAAGCATTAACTAGCATATCCTTTTGTACTTTAGCAAGTTGATCAAGTTGGGTTTGAACCATTTGAAAGTGTTTACAAATCATTTTAATATCATTTGAAGTTCTTTCCACATTATATTTCAACTCTTTAATAGATCTAGAGTTTTCCAATAAATGATTCTGAACTTGTTTATTAAAATTACCTTGCTTAACAATAAATATGTCAAGTTCCTCTAAACATTGATCAGGAGGCTTACCATAAGGAATATCACCTTCATCAAAGTGTTGGAGAGAGTGTACCTCAATAGTAGATGAGTGGGGAATTGGCTTACATAATTCTTCTGTAGGAGGTAGATTCTTCACATCTTCAGCTCTAATACCTTTCTCCTTTAGACACTCCTTAGCTTCCTTCATCACTTCATCATTTAATGCAATAACTCCTCTTTTCTTTGGTGTTGGTATTGGAACTGGTTCAGGAACATCTGGTTCAAGAGTAATAGGCTCAGGTGTATTTAGCTCAGTTGAAGTCCAATCATCATAATTCTTGATTATTTTAGCCATTAATTCTTCAGCATCTGTAGGAGTTCTTTTCCTGAAAACACAATCAGCAAAGCTATCTAGGTATGTCCTAGAATCATTAGTTAGTCCATTATAATAAATATGAAGAAGCTCATTCTTAGGTAATGGACATCCAGGATGTGCATGAATCAAGGCACGAAACCTTGTCCATGACTCATGCAATTTCTCTTCTTCTCAATGTTTAAAATAAAAAATTCTCTTCAAAGTAGCATGTCTAGCACTGGGAGGAAAATATTTCTGGAAGAAAGAAGCAATCAAAAATCAGGGCTATCAATGGAACCAGGAGGTAATCTATTAAACCAAGCCCAAGCTTCTCCTTTTAGTGAAAAATGGAAGATATTAGTAACAAAGTACTTGAGCATCTTAAAATCATCAAAGAATAAAGCACTCATAGTAGAAAGCTCATTCATATGAGCCACATCATTCTCATTTTTAGTCCCACAAAAAGGTTCTTTCTCAAAAATGCCCAAATAGGATAAATCAAGAGAAAAATCATGATCTTTATCTTTAATATCTATGGGAGAGGTGGCAAACTTAGGATCAGAGGACAGCTTAGGAATAATTGTGCGTCTAGCAAGGAGACTCTTAATAACACTATTACCATGTGTGTTTGGGCACTCTTCAATAAATTCATCAGTAAACTCAATGTAACCCTCATTAATATCATAACTCTCTCTAGACTCAGGTGAGCTAATAGGTGTAATAGTGTCTTCACTAGGAGTTTCAGTATTTCATAGACTAGCCATAGTGGCATCTAGGAAAGGACCTAATGAACCACTCGCATCAAGCACAGTAGAAGTAATATCATGAGTATCAAAAGAAGTTTCAGACTCAGCAGTAGCAGTGTGTGTAGCATGAGTATGTGGTGGTGGTATAACAAGCTTACTTATAACAGACGGTGAATCAAGAGCAGCAGAGGTGATTAGGAATGCACCTATTCTTGTAGTGGATGTTAGAATAGGGAACTTTCCATCACGAGTCTTCCCCATGATGAAAGGAGTAGCAGTGAACAATAATAGATCCAAGTGAACTTACAAATAAAGCTATGCTCCCCGGCAACGGCACCAGAAAATAGTCTTGATGACCCACAAGTGTAGGGGATCACAACAGTCTTCGCGGGTAGTATTACCCAATTTATTGATTCAACACAAGGGGAGCCAAATAATACTTGCAAGCCTTAACAACTGAGTTGTCAATTCAGCTACACCTGGAAATAGTTCTTGCTCACAAAAGTTTATCAGTAGCAACAGTTTGTAGTAGCAACAGCAAAGCAATAACAACAGTGAAACAGGAGCAATAGTAACAGTAACAGTAAACAGTGGGATTCGAGTGCGTTAAGCATAGGGATGGATGGACGGGTGTTGCATGAACGAGTCTAAACATGTAACTTCAAGATCTAGGGCATTGCAGATAAATAATAACAAGCATCCAAGTACTAAACAATCCTAGGCATGTGCTCCATATATAGTCATACGTGTTGGCAATGAGAACTTGCATAACATCTTCTGTCCAGCCAGCCCGTGGTAGCGGGGCCTCTAGGGAACTACTAGCAATTAAGGTGCTCCTTTTGATAGAGCACCGGAGCAAAGCATTAACACTCCATGAACACATGCGATCCTCACACCACAGCCATCCCCTCCGGTTGTCCCAATTATTGTCACTTCGGTGACTTTGGATCCGGACAATGATATGTGTACACAACTTGCAGACAAGATCACAAACAATACTATCATAATGATTCAATAATAAGTTCAGATCTGAGATCATGGCAGTCGGGCCCTAGTGAAAAGCATTAAGCACAACAAGTTGCAACAAAGTTAAATAGCACTAATAGAGATACTAGGCACTATGCCCTAACAATCTTATTCGATTACATGATCTAACTCATCCAATCCCTACCATCCCCATAGCCTACTGCGGGGGATTACTCACTCATGGATGAGGGAGGCATGATGATTGATGGAGAGGCGTTGGTGATGACGATGGCGATGATCCTCCCCAAATTCCCTGTCCCGGCAGGGTGCCAAAATGGAGTTTCTGGATCCAAATCTTGGTTTCCTGGTGGCGGTGCAGTGGAACTCTTTTTGGAAAAACTTCGAAGCACCCTCTGTTTTTAGGTCAAGGGGTAACTTATAGGAGTAGAGGGATCCCGAGGGGGTGCCTTGTTGGGGATATGCTATATGGGTATCCTCATAGCATGTCACTTATCCGGATAACCCGGGTGAACCATAGTTGGTAGCATGGCCTATGGCCTGCTGTGCGGCCCAGTTAGATGGATCCGGAAGGGAGGCCCATGTCGGATAAAGGAAGGCTACGGTGGAGTCACCAGCGTACCCGGAGCCTTGGAGTGCAAGATACACAAGACTAGTAATAGACGGTGTAGGACTCTGTAACCTGTCCGGCTAGGACTTTTCCCTCTAACCCTAGGACCTGACGACTATATAAGTCGGGCCTATGGGAGCCTTTAGGGCACAACTTCAGACAACCTAGTATCGATTCATACAACTTCGCACAGCGAACCTATCTCTAACTCGGCGTATTGCCCTTATAGTAATTTATAGCAGGAGTAGGATTCCGCCATCGTCGTGGGATATGAACCTGGGTAAGCTGTGTTACCTCATACCCGTCAACTGTCTACCTTACCCCACGTCTCTAAACACGACTGTGAGGACCCCTCCATGGCGTACTCGTCGGCAATACCACGACAGTTGGCGCCCACCGTGGGGCAAGAGGCGCTTCAGGCTCTTCAGCGGGCGAGAACCAAAATCTTCACGAGAATCGGTGAAACCGTGGCCATTAGTCGTGTTCTCTTCTCCGACAATGTTCTGATCGTCCCTCTGGACAAATTATGGATCCCGACGAAGACGAACCCTATGCGGTGTTCGATCGTTCCTATCGGAGACATCCACCTCTTCATCGGCGAAACCGGCTCGGGCACTAGTTCCCTGGGAGTCGGAGGAGCATCAAGGCCCGCACGGACCGCCTACGGGTAGGATACGTTCGCGGAAGGATCGATGTCGGATCTCTCCTCAGAGTTTGCCGGCAAAGATCGGAAAAATCCAAGGCGCACCCAAACCACCCTTGTGTAGTGATGGGGATATGCCTACCGGGGTATACCTAGCAGGACGTTTCCTACTAGCCCAAGCGTCAGCGAGTGGGCCTGCAGGACGGCGACTAGATCAAGACTAGGCATAGACTCAAGGGACTGGAAGCTGAAGGCCCAGAAGCGTAGCTAGGCCCAGTCGGACTAGGTCATAGAATTTCCGAATCCTTAACTAATTCGGTTGTGATCTGTAAACCCTAGCGAGGTGAGTCTATAAATCTCCCTAGAGGACGCATAGAGGGTACGTTCCATCATACACCCAAGTGACTCGCCGCCTAGCCGTCAAGCTCGCCCCATTGTACTCTCATCATAATACAATCTAGCAGGAGTAGGTCTTTACCCTCCGAGGGGCCGAACCTGGGTAACCCTTGTGTCTCAGCCCTCATGTCGCACCGCAGATGGCTGGCCGCCCTTGCCCCATGTTCTACTATTCGCTGCCGATTGCAGCATCTGCCGTGGTCATTCCCATGACAGAGGCGCCCACCGTGGGGCCTGGCCGGTCAGGCCGGTGTTCTGCGGCGAGATCCAATCTGCCCATCAACGAGTCGATTGCCACCGGCCGCATGATCGCGATCGGCGAGATGCTCCAGATCTTGCCGAGCAGCTACGTCCCGGCGGCGCGACCCGTCACGCATAGCGTAATCCTGCCGGTCGGCACGATCAGCCTCTTCGTCGGTCTCACCGACGTCATCATCTCGGAGGACTCGGCTCGCATCCGCGAGTCGCCGCCACGCGACCGGCTCTCCGAGAGTCAGGTCTGCACGATTCACCGCCTCGCCTCCGAGTACGAATCGGCCCACAGCAACATGGCCGAAACCACCGCGGCCGCGGACGACGTGGCCCTCAACGACGACGCCGATTCGGCGACCCCAACGTCGCTCGCCAGATCCATCACCGCTGCGTCACCCGCGGGCTCCATCACCCAAGTCTCTAACGTCGGAGACATCGAGGATACCTCCATCCTTGGGATCTTCGACTTTGACTCCGGGTCGGAGAATTCCGCTGATCTCCACGACGGAACCGGTCGCCACGCCACGACCTACATGGCGACCGGCGCCGACCCGCCGGAAGACCCCTTCTCCACGCCGATCCCACCAAACACGACGGCAACGGAGGTCGAGGAACTCCGCCTGAAGCTGGCGGAGGCAGTCCGCAAGGAACAAGCCGAGCGCGAAAAATTTCGCCTCGAGCAGGTGACAGCGCAGGAGCTTTCGCGCTACCACCAACTCCGAATCAGATCGCGCCTGAACCCCACCGTCCAGGGGCGCGCCCTGAATTTCGACGACGAAAACGACCCGGCCCGCGCGGCCGAGAGCTCGATCTGCGAGAACGCACAGCCGGGATGAAGCACTCGGCCCCAACCAGGGGCAACGGCCAATGGCGCTCCACCACCACCCAACCGCGCACCCCCCAGTGACCAGCCAAGGATCGTGGTCTCCTCACGAGAGCGAGACGCGAATGGACTTCCGTTGTTCTCCACCCAAATGGACAACCTCGTCGCGGGCCGAGCAGCAGTCAACAACATTGAAGCCACCGGGGAAGGTGCCCTGCAGATCCAGTACGCCAGGGCCCTGCTCGCCAAAGCGGTCGAGCAACAAAACGCAGGAGCCGACTCACAAGGTCGAATGTACTCACGTTCATCAGGCAACAGAGTGGCCTCGAGCGGTCGCCCCATGGCGGCAAACACTCTCAACTGCCCGCCACCCAAACCCCTACAGCTTCAACACCGACCCGCGAACGCGGCACTCTCCACCAACGACCTGCGGCCGGCTAACAACTTCGTCGCCGCCAACGGACAGCCCGTCGACGCCCGCACCCACATCATCAACAACCAGAGCTGGCGCGCACGCCAGCCTGGCGACCTCTGGCGCACCCTCACCAACCGCCGCGATGGCGAGCCGAGCGGATCGCTGAACCGAATCGGACCCCAGTGCTTCGGACCAATGATCTGAGGCGAAAGATACCCGGTGAAATTCAAAGCGCCGAAGGAAATAGAGAAGTACGACCCCTCGTACGATCCCTCTGTGTGGCTGGATACATACCTCATGGCGATGGGGATCGCCGGACACACCGATCTACTAGTCGCCCGCTACCTCCCCCTGATGATGGAGGGGGCGTGTAGGCAGTGGATCAACACCCTCCCTGCGGATAGCATAGACTCCTGGGAGGAGATGCGCGATGCCTTCGTCAGGCACTTCGTGGGTTCATACACCCGCGCCACCACCATCGAGGACCTGGAACGGTGCGTCCAGGGACCCCGTGAGTCGACCCGTAGCTGGGTCCAACGGTGGCAAGACATGTGGTACAACGCGGTTGGCATCCACCCAGACACCACGATCCACTGCTTCAAGACCTCGTGCCGCTACGAGCCCCTGGTTGCCAAGCTCAAACGATCGTACCGCACACTCGACAACATACCGGACCTCCTGGATATCGCAAAAAGGTACGCGGAAGAGGACCCAAACCAGGAAACCGACGACGAGTCAGGAGGACATCGCCGCATGAGCGGCCACGACAATGGGAGGCGGCCCGAGCAACGATACAGCAGCACTCGCCTCACCGGCAAACGCCACGGTGATGCGCAAGTCAACTTCGTCGCCAACACTGGGTACGCGCAGCGTGAGCCCAAGAGCTTCCGCCGCGACGGAGGATAGCGCCGCGACGGTGGCAACTACAAGACAAAGCCAAGGTTCGATCCCACGGCCCTTCTCAATCAACCTTGTGAGTTTCATAGCAGGGAAGGAAAGCCCGCCACGCACACGACCGCCGAATGAAACTCTCTCAAGGAGATCGAGAAGGCACGGCGCGCGCGGGAGGACCCCGACAACAACCCGACAAATGGCGGAAAGTTCGGCAGCATCGCTGGCTCGCTCCACACCTTCACCAGCTTCAACATGAAGCATGAGAAGAAGGTCATTGCCCGTGCCGTTGCCGTCAACGTGGTGTCCCAGATAGACATCCCTCAGTTCCTCAACTGGTCCGAGCAACCAATCACTTGGAGCCGCAAGGACCACTCGCTGCGGATCAAGCCAAAGGTGGGGGACTACTGGCTCCCGAAAATGCTGATGGACGGCGGCAGCTCCATCAACATCATGTACCTGGACACCTTCAGGCGACTGCGTCTCCCGCAGTCGATGATCGAGACGACCTACACCACGTTCCACGGCATCGTCCCCGGTCGGAAGGCGTACCCGATCGGCAAGGTGACGCTGCCAGTCACCTTCGGCACACCGGCAAACTTCCGCACCGAGCGGATCGTCTTCGAGTTGGTGCCCTTCGACAACCCCTACCACTGCGTCCTGGGGCGCCAGGCGTTCGCCAAGTTCATGGCAGCATCCATTACGCGTACAACGCGATCAAGCTACCCGGGCCGTGCGGCGTCATCACGATCCACGGCGACCCCGACATGGATGCAGATTGCAAGGCCAAAGGGGCCGAACTCGCTGGCGCCATCATCGCGGCAGAGGCCAACCACGCCGAGGAGCTCGCCAAGTACGCGAGCGGGGTCAACAACGACGACCCCACTATAGTCAAGAAGCCCAACTCGGAGGGCGGCAACTCCACCACCTTCGAGGCAATGACGCATACCCGCACCATCGAGCTGGTCGCAGGCGACCCCAGCCAGACGGTGACGATCGGGCCGGGCATGAGCCCAACATAGGAAGGCGCGCTCATCGAGTTCCACCGTGAGAACAGGGACATCTTCGCATGGAAACCATCCGACATGCCTGGTGTCCCGAGGGAACTCGCTGATCACAAACTCAACGCCGACCCAAAGTGCGACCTGTTAAGCAGTCGCTGTGGCCCTTCAATGAAGAGCGCCGCCGAGCCATCGCCGAGGAGGTGCAGCGTCTACTCGCTGCAGGCTTCATCCGGCCAATCAAGTACTCCAAGTGGCTGGCAAACCCAGTCCTGGTCGAGAAGAAAAATGGGACCTAGAGGATGTGTATCGATTACACAAACTTAAACAGCGCATGCCGGAAGGAGCAATTCGTCCTCCCGCGGATCGACCAAATCATCGATTCCACCACGGGCTCGGAGGCGCTATGCTTCCTCGATGCCTACTCTGGGTACAATCAGATCAAAATGGCCATCGAGGACAAAGAGAAGACGGCGTTCATCACGCCATTCGGAGCATTCTGCTACACCGCCATGACCTTCAGTCTCAAGAACGCCGGGGCGACCTACCAGCAGTGCATGCAGGAGTGCCTTGCGAGCCAGATTGGCCGCAATATCCACTTCTACATCGACGACGTGGTGGTAAAATACGCTCGCCAGAGCGACCTACTCGCCGACCTGGCGGAAACATTCACCAACCTGCGGAAGTACGAGATAAAGCTAAACCCAGGGAAGTGCACCTTCGGAGTGCCAACTGGATAGCTACTGGGATACGTTGTCTCCAAGCGCGGGATCGAAGCAAACCCCGCCAAGATCAACACGATCGCTCGACTCGGTAGACCTGAGTGCCTGCGCGACGTCCAGAAGCTAGCCGGGCAAGTCACGGCTCTCAGTCGCTTCATCCCCCGGTTGGGCGAAAAGGCGATGCCCCTCTACCGCCTAATGCGCAAAAACCCCACCTTCCAGTGGGACAAGGAGGCAGATGACGCGCTCCACGACCTCAAGGAGGTGCTACTCGCAGCACCACTACTCGCTGCCCTCGTCGATAAGGACCCCATGGTGGTTCACGCGGCTTCAAGCGTCGCTGCCGCCGTCATGGTCGTCGAACGGCCAGAGGAAGGAAAGGAGCGCCCGGTGCAGCGACCAGTGTACTACATCAGCGAGGTCCTAACCGAGTCGCGCCAGCGCTACCCGCAATACCAGAAATTTGTATACGCGATCTTTAGAGCACAGCGGAGACTGCCGCACTACTTCCAGGAGCACCCGATAACGGTCGTCTCCTCAGCACCGTTACAGGACATCATCCGCACCCGTGAGGCGACTGGGCGAGTCGCCAAGTGGGCCGTCGAGATCGGCGTCCACAACATCAAGTACGAGCCGCGTAAGGTGATCAAGTCACAGGCTCTCGCAGATTTCATCGCCGACTGGGAGGAGGCCCAGCAGCCAGAGAAGATGCCCTACCTCCATTACTGGAGCTTACATTTCGACGGCTCCAAGAACGCGGACGGTGCAGGATCAGGGATCGTTCTAACTTCTCCGAAGGGCGACAAGCTCCGCTGCGTCCTCTACCTCAACTTCACCCCTTGCACCAACAACATGGCCGAGTACGAAGCGCTACTCCACGGCATGCGAGCTGCCAAAGAGATGAACGTCAATCGCCTGCGCTGCTACGGAGACTCTGACCTCGTCGCCGGGCAAGTCACCGGCACCTGCGACGCCCTCTCCCCAACCATGGCGGCATACCGCCAAGCAATGGACCGGCTGGGTGCACACTTCGCAGGCTACTCTGTCGAGTGGATCGACAGGCGGAAGAACGAGGAGGCTGACGCACTCTCTCGCATCGGCTCGGCCCGACCCGCACAACCCGCCAGCGTCTTCCTCAACACCATCACCAAGCCTTCCATCTTTCCCCCAAGGGAGATCGACATCGGAATCCCGCTGCAACCAGAGGCAGCCCTGATCGCACTAATAGCCGAGCCAAACGACTGGACCGCGCCATACATCGCCTACTTGGAGGGGGAACCCTGCCCGCGGACAAAATGGACGCCCAGATGAAAGCACGCCACTACAAATCCTTCGTCATCATCAACGGCGAGCTCCACAAGCGCAGCGTGATCGGCGTGTTCCAACGCTGTGTCCAACCCGCTGAAGGACGCAAGATCCTCCAAGACATTCACTCCGGCGACTGTGGCCACCACGCCGGCGCCCGCTCTGTGGTCGCAAAGGCTATGCGACACGGCTTCTACTGGCTCACCGCACACGCAGACGCTGTCGACATCGTCCAGCAGTGCGTCGGGTGCCAGAAATACGCCAACCAGACCTACGTGCCAAGCTCGGCGCTCAAGACAATCCCCATCACCTGGCCATTCGTCGTATGGGGCATGGACATGGTAGGCCCCTTCAGGCTTCACCCACCTCCTAGTCGCAGTCGACAAATTCAAAAAATGGGTAGAGGCCAAGCCAGTCTGCAAATGCGACGGGAAGGCCGCCACCAAGTTCTTACGCGAGATCATCTATCGCTACGGCTTCCCAAATAGCGTCATCACGGACAACGGCACCAACTTCGCCAAAGGAGCCATGGCTGAGTTCTGCGTGGAACACCACATTCGACTTGACCTCACCTCAGTCGCCCACCCAGAGTCCAACGGCCAGGCGGAACGCGCCAATCAGAGCATCCTTCATGGCCTGAAGCCACGGCTCCAAGTTCCACTCGAGCGCACCACCGGGTGCTGGGTCGAGGAGCTACCCTCCGTTGTCTGGGGCATCCGCACCTCCGTCAACAGGTCGACAGGATTCACCCCCTTCTTCATGGTGTACGACGCCGAGGCAGTCATACCCACCGGCCTCGAGCACGATTCACCAAGGGTGGTCAACTATACGGAGGCCGCAAACGAACTCGCACGCCAAGACGGGGTCGACCAGCTCGACGAGGCACGCGATCTAGCTCGTTCCCGCACCGCCATCTACCAGCAAGGGCTCCGCCGCTACCATAGCCGGCGAGTAAGGACTCGCACTTTCCAGGAAGGTGACCTGGTACTGCGCCTAATCCAAGACAAGAAGGGCACGCACAAGCTCTCCCCCCCTTGGGAGGGACCATTCGCCATCAGGAGAGTCCTAGGCAACGACGCCTACTACCTCACCGACGTCCGAGGAGACGGAAAACTCGACGTCAAGCGGCCATGGAATGTAAACCTCCTACGGAAGTTCTACTCTTAGAACTCCGTACATGTACTTTCCACCCGCTATGAAATAAAACAGATCGTTTACCGAAAATTGTGCCTACTCTCCATGTCTTGTGCCACTCGCACTCGTAATACCAGCATTATGCTATTCGCAGAAGTCAACCTCTGGTAAAGCGACCGGCACAACCAAATGGTGCGGCACGAGGGTACTGGAAAACCCCAGGCCTCGTAAAGTCCACGAAAAACGCCAACCCGAAGCCCCATTGGAGTCGCCTAGCCCGACTGGCTCACCGAGCCAAGACAACTGCATTCGCTCCTCACAGCGACCAAGTCCACCGCACCCTTGGCGCAGCGACTCGAACGGCCAAGTACCACGCTCGGGGGCCGACGCCCAGCCAAATATGAGCGACTAGGGAAAAACGCCAAGTATGAGAGCGCGCTCAGGACTCGCCACGCGACTGATCCTCCGGATCAGGCAGGAGAGACGCGCTAACAACTACGCGCTTAGTCCTCACCTACCTTGGAGTTGTGACTAGAACCACCAAGTACCACGCTCGGGGACTCGGCAACCCGACCTCATTCGCGCTCGGGAAAACGGTCAAGTAAAGAGCACCCCTAGGAGTCGCCTTGCGACTGGCTTTCCGAGCCATGGAGAGTCGACCTCAACTCACTAAAAGTTAACAAACATATAACAACGAGGTAAACCCCATAAAAAGGGCGGACGCGCTCAAGGACTCGTTCAATCAAAACCCAAAATCGCAAAGCGAATAACAAAATAATACGAGTTTCCTTTATAACAGCACAAAGTTGTTCCAAAATACAAGGAACGTTCAATAGTTATCTTGCACTAACGCCCAAGGGCAAAACACTTCTACTCAGCAGGTTCTGACGCAGGCGCGCCACCGTCCCTGCGTCTACGGATAAGGGCACGTACGGGTTCGAAGGGTACGTCATCAACTCGCCCTTCATCGCCGCACGGAACGGCTGCTCGACCTTGAAGTCCCGATGCTTCGGTTCAGCTGGATCGTTGGGGGCGACAATCGTCTCCTGATAGGGGAGGAGGTCTCCCATCACCCAAACGCGATCGGAATACACCACGGCTCGGTCCGCCAGCTTCAGCACCTCGGCAATCTCAACAGAGCCCGTTGACAAGGGCTAGCCGATCGTAACATCGTCGAGGTCGAAGTCCTCCAGGAAATGAGCAAGCCCAAGGCTGAGCGTCGTTGCCGCCCCGCGCCGGAAGGCCAACCGCGTCATGAATTCGATGACTGACGGAGCCTTCTCCAGGTAGCGCCATACCTCGACGAGGTCGCTGGGGATCACCTCCGTGGGCGATATCTCCTGAAGATACGCTCGAATGCAAGTCGCAGACAACGCGGCCGAGTCGACCTGGGTGGTCACACATTGCCGCGCATCGTATGACTGCGCCTCCTCCACGTTATCAGTAATCTAGCATGTGGAACAGAAGCAGGCAGTGAGCACAACAACGACTTCACAATGCAGTTGTTGCAGGCAGAGGGAAGAGGAAGGAAGGTTTACCAATTAGCGGACGGCAGAGGCCCGTGATGAAGCTTTCAAGAGAAGAGAAGTCGTTCTGCAGCCCAACAACGAGTGTGTCAGACACTTTCCGCTCTTCAGCGGCAGACTTAACAACAGCTTTTGCTCGCGCTTCCGCTGAGCTCGCTTCCGCCTTCGCCTCCTTGAGATCACGCTCCAGGTCAGCGATTCGTTTTTCGGCCGTGCTCAAAGCAGGCTGAGCCGCCGTCAGGTCACCCACCGGGACAAGACCTTGGCGGGCATCCTTCGCCTCGGCTGCAATTGCTTGAAGCCCCTTGTTCGTCTCCTGGACGACAACGAGCTCCTTCTCCAAGCGACACTTCGTAGCAAGCCGATCGGCCGACTCGCGCTGCAAGCCCTGCGCACACACTGCAACGTCAACAAAAATGAAATTCCTAAGTGCCCACCCGCTGAAATTCAGCGACTAGGCACTCGGGGACTGGATGGCATAAAAACATTAAGAATCCGACCAGTGAAATTCAGTGGCCCGATCCTCGGGGACTGGACATACCTGGATGGCAGCGCCTAGCATGCCGTGAAGATCCAGCGCATCCACAGACGCAAGCACGACCGGAGTATGGCCGCGATGCTGCTCAACCTCTACCTCGGCAACCCCAGGCATCCGGCTCGTCGGCGCCGAGCCACTTGCTGCGGCCGCCTTCGCCATGAAGCGAGGGAAGGTCGCCGCAGATGCCACTACGCCACTCGGAGCCGGCTCGGCCACATCGGGTGAGCCAACACCCTCCTTGCTCTTCGAGGCCACGTTCGCTGTAGTCGGAGGATCGCTCGGAGCAACCGCCGGGTCATCAGAGACCGTGACGATGTCGTCGCCGCCCTCTTTGCGCCTTGGCGGGAGCAGACTTCGGCTTTCCTCTTCCGCGAGTCCTCAGTGGTGGTAGCGGACTTAACCTGGCCATAGAGGGATGGACGATCTTTTTAACACCAGTCCTGTGAAACAACGTTATGAATAAGATTGTCCGACTACAACGAAAAACAAGAAGATGAACAACACTTACTTGGCGATTGGTATGAACCGCAGAACGGTGCGGATGCTAGCCGGCTTTTCCAACTCGGTCCCCAACTTCCGAGTGAGCCTCGAGGCCGAATGGAGGAGCAGCCCCCAAACCAACGATCGGGGCGAATGGAGGAGGCAAAGACGCCAGCGGCGCCGCCGTCTAAAGGCGGCGTCACGGTGCCACGGTCGGTGAGCCTAGCCGAGCTAGTGGCGGAATCGCTGCCGGATCGGGTGGAGATATTCGCCGCCGTCTTCGCCTTCTTCTTTGGCGGAGCTTTCTTCTTCTTCGACGGCGTGGCCTCGTCGTCGTTGGTCTCGAGGCTCTTGCTTGCCTCGAGATCGCGCTGGTGTTGTCTGCGGGTCTTGCGGACCGTGGGGGCAGCAACATCGACGGGCTCGTCTTCTCCGTTGTCGTCGTCGTCGCCTCCGTCGCTGTCGGCGTCATCTTTGGTGGGAGATAACTCGCTCCCTTCCTGGACGGACGAGCTCGAGTTCTCATCATCCGCGGGTGGAATCCACCCTTCCACCACTTGAAACAACTGCAACAGGAACAAACGAACTTAGCATGACCGCGAGTACACAAACTGCGACTGCGAGTGTTAACAGGATAACAACGTACCGTTGGGGCTTGGCGCCTTGTGGTATAAGGGGCGACCCCGGCCTTCGCGTCAAGGTACACCGCCTGAGTGATCTTCTTCAGGGCCAGGGTGTAGTCGTTGAGTCTCCACTCAACGAGGCAGGACTTCGTCGGGTCATTTTTACCCGTATACTCATACATATAGTGCTCGCGGCTGGCCAAGGGCACGAGCCGCTGCCCGAGCCAGTAGTTGTAGAGGTTGATGGTCTGGAGGCCCTTTTTCTTCAGGCCGCGGATGGTTTGCAACATTTCGTCGACAACCATCCGCTGGTCCAGCGGGAGCTTGGCGACCTGAAGCCGACGCGGCTCGGGCCGGTCGGCGGAGTATCTCAGAACCGCCACTTCATCGCCTGGAGTCGACTCGGTCACGTAGAACCAGAACTTTTTCCACTCGTTTGCCGCCTTGGCGGACAGCATTAGATCGAAGAACGACGCCTTCGCCTTCAGCTGGAATGTCAGGCCGCCGCGGCTAGCATCGTGTCGCCTGACTCCTCGCGGCTGATTCTCCTGTGGAACAAGTCTTGCCACAGGGGAAAGTAGGGCCTGCAGGCCAGGTAGCACTCGTAGAACGCCACGAAGATGGCGAGCTGCTCGATACTGTGCAGATGAACTCTCCCTCACCCAGATCCGATGGCTGGATTCCGTAGTAGGCGCAGAAACGCCGGAAGAAGAGGGAAGTTGGGAAGCCCAGCCCCCGCTCTAGGTGGCTGGTTAGGCAGATGAACTCTCCCTCGCGCGGATCCGGAGTCACTTCTCCGGCCGCGGGGATGCGCCATCTGCCGGCACGGAGGATCCCGGCCTCCTCGAAGGATGCCAGTAGCGCCTTAGTGCATTTGGATCTGCCCCATGGCTCGATGGAGGGGGCCATCGGTTGGAGATTCGGGAGGATCGGGGCTCTCTGTATTGTTCAGATCACTGTGCGGAATGGGGAAACGGAGACGAGCGAGATCGGAGGAAGAAAGAAGAAGCGTTTCCCTGTTCGCCTATCATTCTCCTTATATAGCGGTTGCTACCTGCCAGTTTCGGGAGCCGTTACTACGCGGTAATTACACCGAAGTTACCGTTGGATTACCCAATGGCTAGTTTGACCCCAATTAACGGTCCAACTTCATCCATTCGACTCGTCGCTCCCAGCGACTCGACGACTCGCCGACCTGATCACTATAATAGTGACTAAGTATTCACCGACCCATTCACCGAGCTGCGACACGATTGGTCGCTGTTATTGCGACTAAAATGACTAGTTCTTTCCTTTGTTCAGGAGTCCGCTGCCGATTCGACTGGACGTCCGCATTGGACCCGCATACTCCGACTGCCAGCAAACGCCTACGACAAATCAACGACGGCCTCGGGGACTACTGATGGGGATATGCCTACCGGGGTATACCCAGCAGGATGTTTCCATCGCCCAAGGCCCGATGGGCCTGCCGGACGCCCGGATCAAGACTTGGCATGGACTCAAGCGACTGGAAGCTGAAGGTCCAGAAGCGTACCTAGGCCCAGTCGGACTAGGTCATAGAATTTCTGAATCCTTAACTAATTCGGTTGTGATCTGTAAACCCTAGCGAGGTGAGTCTATATAAACCTCCCTAGAGGACGCATAGAGGGTACGTTCCATCATACACCCAAGCGACTCGCCGCCTAGCCGTCGAGCTCGCCCCATTGTACTCTCATAATAATATAATCTAGCAGGAGTAGGTCTTTACCCTCCGGGGGGCCAAACTTGGGTAAACCCTTGTGTCTCAGCCCTCATCTCGCACCGCAGATGGCTGGCCGCCCTTGCCCCATGTTCTACTACTCGCTACCGATTGCAGCATCTGTCGTGGTCATTCCCACGACATGCAGGATATAAAGGTGGAAGATCACTGCAAATCCTCCGGCTTCCCCTGTGCGTCTGGACAGCAGAGATCCAAGTTCGTTGGCGTGGTTACCATCTTCGACCTAGCGCGTTGCGTTCAGATAGAAGGCGAAAACCCCCGCGATTACCTGGCCAGGTGGCTCAGTATACAAGCCGATCTGGCCCACTACCAAGATGATAACGCTTTGTGTCACTTCGTGGAAGGACTGGACGGTGGTACGCTTCTCCGACATTCTCTAAGAGGGCAGCAGGCAACAGGACGTCTTACCCTCGAAGAGATGGTGAGCACCGTCAACAACTACGCAGAAGCTGACGCAGCAGCCCAGATGGCGCTTGCGCTCAGGGACAGAGAACCTCCGATTCAGCAACCGCCACCACCGCCTCTTGCCGCCATCGTCGCAGCAACACCCCCACTCCAGTCATCGTCGAGGCCGTTGCACCTTCACCGCCCATCATCAAGGAAGTCCTTGCACCCTCCGACTCTGTCATTGACGCGCTTTATGCTGATTTCAGTGCAGATTCAGAGGAGATAGATTTCAGTCTAGAAGAGCTAGACTCCGCTATGCAGGATATGGAGGAGGAGTACTCGCGTGACGAGCAAGCCAACAACGCCGTCACGTCCCGAGGGGTGTTCGTCACCATTGGGACGGCGATGGATGAAGATCAACTCGGACGAGCTCCGCTTACAGCACTGGAAAAGGGGAAGGGGCCACTTATTGCTGCTGACGATGATCGCGCAAAGGTCATGCCTCCTCTGCCTAACCCAGTGCAGCAGCCGCAGGAACTCGTCACCGGCGCGAGCAACAACAACACCGCAAACTTGCCGCCTCCAGCATCTACGTCTGCAGTAGCCCAAGTTACTCCAGCTGATAGAGTGATGTACGGCAATCTCCTCGTCGAGCCACTGACCGTTGCTCATATCCGGAACGTGACCCAGCTTGACGAGAAGCGCCAGCAGCTGCTGGAGGAAGCGCAGGCCATCGCAGAGCAAGGAGCTAAGCTAGATCGAGATCTGGTCAACGCGCAGAAGTCCATAGAGAAAGCTAGAGCAATGGAGGCCGAGTACAAGACTTTACCGCAGCAGCAGAAGGCTAAGAAAGCTCTGGCTCGCATCATCAACGATCCTGGTGTGCGGCGTAACCTAGGATGGGCCCCCTCGAAGCCGGCACAAGCCAAGCCATACATTGACAGTGAAGGCAAGCAGGTGATGCCCACCCCACTCCTTAACCTCGCCGTCGCCAAGACCCTTCTGGAGCAGGATAGATCGCCTGAGGCAGTGGAACGGGTCTATGACCTAGTGGCCAAGGCGGTGAAGCAGCAGGAAAAGGCCACCTCCCAGAGGCTTGAGTCTAACCCAGCGCTCTGCCAATCTAGCCAGTACAAGCCGCCAAGGGACAGATCTCCTCTTGATGTCGGATCCCAGACGGGTTCATCAGGATGACGACGGAGGTATGCGCGCAACAGGAAGGATGTTATCCCCATATCCTCCGACCACAGAGAAAAGGCCCGACCTCGTCGCCCATCGCTACCACCCCGATCCCCCCAACATCGCGAAGATTACAACGCTCACCATCGTACGGATATGCCCCCACCAAAGCAGTGCGTCATCGTCATCCGCGACAACACGGAGCAGACCCGTCATGACGGAGAGCGCAACCAAGGACACAAGAGCAGGTCACGCCATGACCCCCCGCGTCCGACAAGCAACTGTGACAGGCGTGAGGCATCGTAGGAGGGTAAAAGCAAGAATGCTAACCCACCGCCACGTCCGCCTCCGTCACCACCAAGCAGTCACCATGGCGGAGGAGGCCCGCGTCGTTCACGCAGCCCATCCCCTGTTGACAAGAAGAAGAAGAACCCAGAGCCGTACGACGCACGTTCACGGATCGATAAGATCCATGAGGCCCGGGAAGGACCATACCTGGGACCACGTTGCTTTGACCCTGCAATACGGTCCGCAACTTACCCCAAAGGTTTTCAGATTGACAAGACCATCAAGCCCTATGACGGCACCGCCAAGCCAGCCACATGGTTGCAGGACTACGGAGATTGCCGGAGGCAACCCCAACGTCACTGTCAAGTACCTCCCATTAATGTTGGCGGGCATGGCCCGTCAATGGATCGACGACTTGCCGGAGAAATCCATCTACAATTGGCTGGACATGCAAGAAGCATTCACCAAGAACTTTGAGGGTACATACAAGCGTCCTTGCACCGTACATCTATGCAAATGCGTGCAAGGGAAAGACGAGACATCTCGCGCCTACCACTCCCGCTGGCTGGATATGAAGAATTCTTGCGCAGGAGTGCACGCTCAGACCGCCATGGCCGCCTTCATCGATGGGTTGGAAAGGGGCATGTTGCTCCGACATAAGCTGAAGCTCTTGCAGGACAATCACCAGCTTGACTTGAACCAGATGATTCAGTTGGCTAGTGAGTTCGCAGCTGCCGACGATGATGCTCGCAGCTCCTTGCCTGCAACAACCGTTCCAACTCAAGCTCGGAGGAACAGCAGTACAAAGTGGAAAACCGCTCCAGAAGAAAAGCAATCTACCGACCTGGTCGCTATGACTTTTGCAGGACGAGGTGATGGCGGACAACGTGGCCGAGGAAGGGGAGCTGGCCGTGGGCAGCAACGAGGCAGCGAAACAACCTCAGCGTCGCTGCGCGTTCCCCAAACCTACGAGGAGTACCGCGATATGCCGTGTCTCGTACACCTCGACGCCAATGGCAAGGCCACCCATACCAATCGACACTGCAAGTTCATCAACGACCTCAAGGAAGACCTGAAGTCCGGCTACAAGCAAATTCGAAAGAACATACCACGAGGCAAGGGCAAGGGGAAGAAGAAGGAGGAGGAGTCCAACGATTCAAGTGACATGGACGAAGACGTTGGACCCAAGCACGCCGCCAAGAGCAACGACAAGGGAAAGAACCCCTTCGCAAAGAAGGATCTAGTCTACCACACTTTACTTGGCACCCCAACCGTCCAACAATAGAAGACCTCTCTGAGGATCCTGATGGCTACTCTCCCCTTAGTTCACCAGTACCTGCGCTGGTCGGAAGTTCCAATCACTTGGGAAAGGACGGACCACCCAGACCTTATACCTACGGAGAACCAGTACGCCATGGTCATCAACCCCTTGATTGACGGCGTGGAGTTCACCAAGTGTATGGTGGATAGTGGAATTAGCATCAACATCATGTACCTGGATACACTGCAGAAGATGAACTTGACGGAGGAAAACCTAAGGCGGACCAACACCATCTTCCATTGCGTAGTTCCTGGTCGGGAGGCCCGATCCCTTGGGTGCATTACACTTCAGGTTGCCTTTGGCGATGTTAATAATTACCGCCAAGAGCGCATGAACTTCGAGGTGGTCCCCTTCAAGAGCGTGTACCACGTCATATTCGGCCGCGACATATTCCACACGTTCATGGCCAAGCCATGCTTCGTCTACAAAAAACTCAAGATACCCGGACCAAACGGTGTCATCACCGTATCCGGAAGCTTTACCAAGGCAAGGGATTGCAAGATCAATGAAGCAGCCATTGCAGAAGTTGTCCTCTATAGCAAAGAATTCAAAGAGATCCAAAGCAAGGTCAATGACTCAGAGATGCCCGCGTCGAAGAAGCAGATCTCCGACTCTGCTCCTGCGTTCAAGGCCGCCATCGAGACCAAGCCGGTGGAACTTGTGGTAGGAGATGCCTCCAAGGTCACCGCCATTGGGACGAACCTGGATCCCAAATAGGAAAGCACGCTCATCGAGTTCCTCCGTGAGAATAGGGACATCTTTGCCTGGCAACCTGCCGACATGAAAGGTGTACCTAGGGATCTTGTCGAGCACAGCTTAAACATTGATCCAAAATGCAAACCAGTGAAACAACCTCTATGATGCTTTGGAGATGAGAAGAGACGCGCCATTGGCAAAGAGATAGCTAGGTTACTTAAAACTAGATTTATCCGAGAAGTCCTTCACACCCAATGGGTGGCCAATCCTGTACTTGTCCCCAAAAAGGGAACCAATGAATTAAGAATGTGCGTTGATTACACCGGCTTGAACAAAGCATGTCCCAAAGATCCGTTTTCTTTGCCTCGCATTGACCAAGTCATTGACTCGATGGCTGGCTCAGAACTTTTGTGTTTTCTCGATGCATTCTCAGGATACCACCAGATCAAGATGAGGAAGTCGGACCAATTGGCCACTTCGTTTACTACCCCATACGACACGTTTTGCTATGTCACGATGCCCTTTGGGCTGAAAAACGCAGCTGCCACGTACCAGCGGACAATGCAACGTTGCCTCCACGACCAAATTGGTTGGAACGTTCACGCCTATGTGGACGATATCGCGGTGATGTCTAAAAAGTCAAATGACTTAATCTCCAACTTAAAAGAAATCTTTGATAATCTCCGGAAATACAACATGATGCTTAACCCTAAGAAGTGCGTCTTCGGGGTTCCAGCCAGCAAATTGTTGGGATTCATCATTTCCCAGCGTGGAATCGAGGTCAACCCGGAGAAAATCAAGGCCATCTTAAACATAAACCGTCTGATATGCCTAAAGGACATTCAACGACTAACAGGTTGTGTTGCAGTAGTTAGTCGGTTCGTCAGCCGACTTGGAGAGAAGGCCCTACCGCTGTACAAGTTGCTGAAGAAGGCGGACAAATTCACGTGGACGGACGAAGCATATGCAACATTGAAGCAGCTCAAGGAGATTCTTTCCTCAGCGCCCATCCTTGCAGCACCCGAACCTGGAGAGCCCCTATTAATCTACATGGCGGCAACCAACCGGGTAATCAGCACCGTCGTCATGGTAGAGTGGAAGGAACTAGGCTATGAGCACGGAGTTCAACGACCAGTTTACTATGTGAGCGAGGTCTTGACGGAGTCCAAGCAGCGTTACCCGCACTACTAGAAGATAGCTTATGGAGTATTCCTTGCTTCTCGGAAGCTGAGGCATTACTTTCAGGAGCACCCAATCACAGTGGTGAGCAAGACCCCACTGTCCGACATTATCAATAACAGCCACGCTACAGGAAGGGTCGCGAAATGGGGCATTGAACTTGCCGCCTTCGAGATCACCTACAAGAGACGCGACGCTATCAAGTCACAAGCCTTGGCGGATTTTGTTGCAGATTGGAAGGAGATGCCAGATGCTACTCCGTTGCCGGAACCAGAGTATTGGGTGATGCACTTTGACGGATCAAAGCTGCTCAACGGATCGGGGGCTGGTGTATTGCTACAGTCACCAACAGGAGACAAGCTACACTACGTTCTGCAGATCCACTTCGAGGCTACAAACAACATGGCGGAGTATGAAGCACTCATTCACGGACTACGTGTAGCCAAGGATATTGGCATCAAGCGCATAGTTTGTTGTGGAGATTCCGACTTGGTTGCCCAGCATGTGGTTGGCACCTGGAATGCGCGGAACCCTATGATGGCGGCATATCGAGACGAAGTGGACGAGATATCCAAGAGCTTCTTGGGCTACGAAGTCAAGTATGTACCTAGGGAGCAAAACGAGGCGGCTGATCTACTGTCTAAGCTTGGATCAGGGTGCAAGAAAATTCCGCCAGGAGTTTTCCTAGAGCATCTACGCACACCATCTGTGAAGGGAGCCGACATCGACAACCCAGATAGAGCTGACTCTTTCGTCAACATGGTGACTAAGGTCTCTCCGTCTTGGACAAAACCATTCATGGCATATCTCGAACACGGAACTTTGCCCGACGAAGAAGTCGAAAGACAGCAAATAGTACGACGAGCAAAGGGTTATACCATAATTAATGGGCAACTCTACAAAAGGAGCACTACTGGTGTATACCTAAAGTGTGTTTCCCAGCTAGAAGGTATGGAAATCCTACGTGAAATCCATCTCGGAGATTGCGGGAATCACGCCGCTCCTCGATCGTTGGTCGCGAAAGCCTTCCGGCAAGGATTCTACTAGCTGACTGCGAAGGCGGACGCCGACAAGTTGGTTGAGACATGCATGGGATGCCAGTATTATGCCCGACAACCACATGTTCCTGCTGAAGAACTGCGAACAATACCAATAACTTGTTCGTTTGCAGTCTGGGGACTGGACATGGTGGGACCGTTACAGACGGCACCTTGTGGGTTTATGCATCTGCTTGTAGCAGTTGACAAATTCACTAAATGGATAGAAGCTAAACCCATTAGAAAGCTTGATGGGGCAACTGCCCTCAGGTTTGTCCGGGATCTAGTGGTGAGATTTGGTCTCCCACACAACATTATCACTGAGAACGGCAGCAATTTATCACTCGGAGAAGTGGAGGCTTATTGCTGGGAGAAAGGCATCCGACTTGACCTTGCATCTGTGGCACACCCACAATCCAATGGTCAGGTTGAGCGAGCCAATGGATTAATTCTGCAGGGAATCAAGCCACGTCTTGAGGCACCGCTACATAGAGCAGCTGGAGCCTGGGCGGAAGAATTGCCTTCTGTGTTGTGGAGTTTACGAACTACACCCAACAGATCCACCGGCTACACCCCTTATTTCATGGTATATGGAGCAGAAGCCATCCTGCCTTTCGACAAACTTCACGATGCACCAAGATTTGCCGCCTACGACGAAGATGACGCTGAAGAATCTAGACGCCTAGATGTGTACCTTCTCGAGGAGGAGATCGTTTTGGCATGCCAAAGATCCGCCATCTACCAGCAAAATCTATGAAGCTACCATAGTCGCCGCGTTCGGCAACGCTCGTTTAAAGAGGGGGATTTGGTGCTCCGACTTAAGCAGAAGAAGTCACACAAACTATCCCCACCATGGGAAGGACCATTCATCATAAGCAAGGCGCTACTCAATGGGTCTTACTACCTTGTTGATAATCGTGAACTGAAGGATAGACCCAACGAGGATCATAAGCGTAAGCGACGTGACCCAGATGATGACTACCCGGAGCTTGATCGCCCATGGAATATAGCACAGCTACGTCCTTTTTACACTTAGCATTTTTTATCTAATTGTGTACCTCTTATATGATCAATGAAATAAATCTCTCCGGTTCACTCATATTTCCGAGTCTTTTACCTCCTTTAGTGTTCATTTTTGGATCATGTAAAACCTCTATGCACAAGCCTCGCGTTTGCACTTGTGAAAATTCCGCCTACGGGCGTTAGCTTAAGTTTTCTGGTCTACACGTTCTTTGTCATTTTTATGTGGATTCTGGAGTAGTGACTTTTGGCACTTATTGTCGGCGATTTTGTGCTTAGGTTATTGACGGTGCCATTGGGCATCATCACCTGAGCGCATGGTTCCGACAACGAGTCTTCCGACTCACGAAAGGTCAAGCATAAAAACCAAAGTAATGGATAAGCCAGCACTTGCTTAAAAAATATATACATGCTGGAAACTAGTTCTTAAGTAGCAGGAAATAACAACCATTGTTTTCCGCCTTAAGTTACATCAATAAGTTTTGTCCGCACATGCATCAAAGGTGAAACAAATAATACAAAGTTGTTCTTCATACCTTTGGCGCAGGTGACTTAGAAGAAGCGTCGTCACCAGCCGGAGAGCCACCCTCGAAGTAGGCACTGTGGTGGGACTCAAAAGAATCTTGGTTGCCGATGTCGATGGTGTTCATGGGCACGAAGACGTCGATGTCCACCAACTCGTCAACTCTGTTGTCATAGCCCGCGAGTGAAGACAAGATGGCTTCGTGATTAATCTCTTTACCATCATCGTCGACGTCGGGGATGCCAGGTCACCGTGTCGATGTCGGCACCTTCCTAGTGTGCCTTCACCATTGACAGCGCCATCCTCGCGCCAGCCCGTGCACACGAAGCTTTCCAGCTTGTGATACGCTCGGGGGCTCGGCGTAGAATCTCCGAGTACTTCGCCACGGAGTCCGATACCTTGATGTGTATCTGGAGGGGCTTGGCAATCTCCTTGGCTTGGGTGATGGCGGTTTTGATGAAGTTGCTGGAAAGAACCATGCATTCCTTGGCCGGAGGATGTGATCGGGTTAAACCCATTGGAGCTGAAAATTCCGACAAGGAGCGCATGAGTTCAATAAATCAAAGTATCCAGACTGCAGAAATCCAAGACGGAGAAAACTTACTGAAGATGCTGGCCTCAGCTTGCCAGAGGGTGTCCGCCAAGGATTGTTTCTCTTGTTGGAGGATCTTGTACGCCTCACTATGGCGGTGATTCTGCTCATCGGCAGCTTGCTTCTGATCTTTTAAGATCGTGATCTCCTCCTTCAAGCGGTTGATTTCCTCGGTGGCGGAGTCCTGCAAGGCCATCATCGACTCCTCATGCATTTTCAGCATCTCCTTCCTCTCCTGCTTAAGAATCTTGTTTTCGCTATCCAGCTCTTGAATGTGCTTGGATTGCTCGACAATATTCTTGGCCTTGGCGATGGTTTCTGCATGTCGGAGAAAGAAAAGTACACAGTGAGTACTCATACAATATAGGCACAAAACCAAGTCGGAATGCGCATTAGAAAACAGACGCTTTCTCTTGGTGATCTGTTCCTTCAAGAAGGCAGTTTTACCCTTTTCGGCTTAAAGATTAGCGCGCATCTTCTGGTACTGTTCATTTTCCATGCCCCTCCGAGCATTCTCATTCTGTGGAAAAAAGGATAAGGTTAACCGTTTTTTAGTCTGCTTGGGGCATCTAGTCGGAAATTTTCCACCTAGACGCTCGGGGGCTACAGCGAGAGTTTCTAACTTAGAAATATGCTTAGCTTTTCTTTAAGCATCTAGTCGTAACTAATTCAATTCTCGATTAGAAGCTTGGGGGCTACAGTATAAAGTTTTTAACTCGGATATCTGCTTAGCTTTTCTTTAAGCATCTAGTTGAAACTAATTCAGTTACAACTAGAGGCTTGGGGGATACAGTATTGAAATTTATAAACAATGCGTATGCTACTCTTAAAGCATCTAGTCGGGATAGTTCATTCCATCTAAATGCTTGGGGGATACAGTGAGAGGTTTTCCAACTTAGTCACTCTTAGAGCATATAGACGCAAAACCTATGGTTTTCCGTCTACATCCTCGGGGGCTACAGTGGGATACTCATATGAAATGCAAAAGGCAAAGATAACTTACAAGTGTGATGATCTTAAGGTTCGTAGCACTCTCGGCCAGCAGCTTGGCAAAGCATTCGCTATTTCCTTGCAAGATTTCTGCTTGCCGGCAGAGCTCCTCTAGACCGCACGTCGGAGATGTTGGCGCCGCACCAGGAACCGAAGCAGTGCTACCCGGTGTAAGTACCGGATAGACTATCTTCGGGTAGACTATGGTTTTCTTGGGTGCGGGGGCGCCACCAACGGCAGAAGTACCAGCTTCCACCACCGCCTTGCCGCCACTGATGGCATCCTTAGTCGGAGCTTCGGCCATTTGTTGAGCGGTGCTCTCCTGCGTTGCCTGCTCACCGACAACAGCGAGTTCGATAGAGGCGCCAGAATCCACTTCCATGGCGGAAGGGCCTGGTGCCTCCTTAGCTTGTTATCTTGTAGGGGCAGACGTGGGCTTCACGGCAGGAGTAGCAGGGGCGATGGCGGGGGAGGCGTCGCGATGCAGTATGTCCTTGATATTTCGAGAAGCCCCCGATGTTTTGGAGGTCTTCTTGAGGCTGGTCATGGCTTTTGATCGGGGAATACCAATCGGGGTATACCCACGAAGCGGAGTCACCGGCTGGATCGAGCCGACTGAAACCTAGTCCTGAGCGGGTCGACTCGCCCAATACGACGACTGGCGCATGCTGGACCCAGACGAGTGGCGCCGATTTGAGGCCCAAGACGGCGACTTCAATACAAAGCCCACCAAATACTTGTAAATCCTAACTGGCTGCATATATAAAGCCAGCATGGCACCCCACGGGTCATGCTCTCCCACATTAGATTAGATCTAGTCTCCCTCCGCCTATGGCGGCTCCATTGTAAACCAATCTATGATCATATACTGGATTGATAGCAGGACGTAGCGATCCTCCACCGAGGGGACGTGAACCTGGGTACATCGTGTGCCAATCTCGCTCCCGGATTCTCCTACGTCGCCTTGCTCCCTCTACGTAAGCTACCCCCAGTAGCATCTCCCATGCAATACCACGACAGTTGGCGCCCACCGTGGGGCAAGCGATGCTTGGAGGTGATAATCCGGGCAGGATCCCGCAACATCTTTCTTGGTGGTCAAGCGTAGGAATCAAGATTGAATCTTGTCTGTGCTGCTGCACAGCAGCAGATTGATCCAGACGATTTACCACGCACGCATGGCTGTGTGATTCTTTGGGATCCGCAAGACTGGAGATATCCAATCTGATCAAGAGCCGGCTGCTACCACGCGATCTTTCTTCAACAGAGAAGAAGCTCTATTAGGAAAACGTGTGGGCTTGATCGCATGTGGACATGACAAATAGGCTTTTCCGATCTGATTCCTATCTTTCTTTACACCAATTGCAATGTAAGTCAGTTTCCTTTTTATTTAAATATAATTCTTTGCATGTCTTTTTTCTTACACATGCGCTGCCTCACAATCGAGTCGTGGTCCAATGAAGACAAGAACCCCATCATCGCTAGATCGCGTGTGTCGACGGGCAGCGTTTTCCTCCGCTCAATCGCCCGCAACCATGACCGGATGCGGATTGGCCGGTGCACAGTTCACCCAGGAGGCATGCGATCAACCGGGACAACCGATGCGACACAGGTCAATTTAATTGGATCAGAATAATTCACGCCACTGCGGCCAGGTCGGCGGCGGTCACGGGCTGCCCTGTGCAGCTACATCAAACCTATTCCTGATAAGTTCTCTTTCAATTGCATCCACCTCTCCTTAATTATTATTTTTATTATTTAATCTATATTCGATCCCTTCCATTCATCGTACTTGCATAAAAGATATCCCGTCGAAGGTAGCTGGAGAAGTACACATACGTTCCCTCTTACTCGATATTCTCTCAAATAATCATTATTTGATCTAATCACCAATGCTTCATGTTGTTTATTTGTATATGTATGAAATCCTGTTTGAGACCATGGAGTGGCGAAGGAGCCAACTCAGTCGCTCGGGCGGAATCGCCCAGCGCGGACTCGCCTGCCACGGGATCGCCATCGCGACCTCGCCTTCGCGGCCTCGCCGCCATCGACATCGCTATAGCGCGACCTCCATCCGCCGCATCGACCCCGTGTCCGCTGCGTCGACTTCATCATAGCGCGACTTCCATCCGCCGCGTTGACCTCGTGTTCGATGCGTCGACTTCGCCATAGCGCGACCTCCGTCCGCCGCGTCGACCCCGTGTCCGCCGCATTGACTTCGCCATAGCGCGACATTCGTACGCCGCGTCGACCCCGTGTCCGCCCCGTCGACTTCGCTATAGCATGACCTCCGTTCGCCACGTCGACTCCGTGTCCGCCGCGTCGACTTTTTTCGGCTAGACGCAGTGCGACCCTGTCCGATACGACAAATGCGTATGCCGCGCCTGCTAAGGGACCTTCATCGTCCGAGCCACCAGAGAGGGTCGCTTGCCACGCTGCATGGACTCACCATTGGGCGTCTCTTCCCCTCGTGAAGAATCAATTCGCCTTTTTCAACCTTTGAAAGAGCGAGTCGCAATGGCCAAGTAGTGCGGAAGAGGACTCGCAAACCGAGCCTCAGTTCGTCCATGCAAAACTCTAACCGAGAGCCATCATTGGAGTCGCCTTGCTCGACTGGCCTTCCGGGCCAAGACATATGGCAGTTCTACACAAACAGAACCATGTCCTCCTCAACCTTAGACAATGCGACTCGCACGGCCAAGTACTGCGGACGAGGACTCGCAATTTGATACTCGGATCGTCTAGGAAGTACGCCAAGTCGAGAGCCATCTTTGGAGTCGCCATGCGACTGGCCCCCCGAGCCAAGATGAGAGACTCGCTAACAAAACAGCGCAATCAACATCATCGCGGACTCGCAATCATCATGGACTCGCCACACTCGGGAACTCTTCCCACGCGGACTCGCAATCATCGTGGACTCGCCACGCTCGGGGACTCTCCCCTCGCGGACTCGCAATCATCGCGGACTCGCCTCGCCACTCGCCATGCTCCGCAGCAACCACTACTATTTTTAGAATATGCATCTCTAAAGAGCCTCAAGTCGCCTCTATAAGCCAACTCGAGCCTCGGGGACTACTCCTAGGCATGCTGCGTGTACGCGTGGTTCCACGACCGCGGCTCGCGCTCGTCGACTCGCCATAGTGGACTCTCCACTCGCGTACTCTCCACTTCGGGGACTCGCCGCCGTGGACACTCGCCCTCGCATACTCAACATGCTCGGGGACTCGGCACCGCGGACTCGCCCTCGCGTACTTAACACGCTCGGGGACTCGCCACCACGGACTCACCACCACAGACTCAACACGCTCGGGGACTCGCCATCGCGACTCGCCAAGATATCGAACACGCCGGCACTGCGCCACTACGGACTCGCCACAGCGTACTCAACACGCCGGGACTCGCCATCGCGACTCTCCTCACAGACTAACACGCCGGGGACTGCCACCGGTGGACTCGCCCTCGCGTACTCAACACGCCAGTATCGGCACGCTGCAGACAGCGCCACTGCCGGTCGCTCGCCACTCATGGCGCCGGGGACTCGGCACTCGCCGTCGCCGACCTCGCCACTCGCGCCGGTACTCGGCGACTCCACGTCGGGGACTCGCCAAGAATCGGGCTTCACCGCACTTCGCTTTTTCGCCAACTGGCCATCACCGACTGGCTCACGCCGACCGCCTCCCGCTTCACGGTTCTTTTCTCTGTTCAGGAGCTCGTCGCCGATTCACCACGACCCATCGCCAAGACTCTCCGCGCCCTGCCTCAAGCCCGCGTTGAATCGATAGCGCGCTCGGGGACTACTGATGGGGGAATACCAATCGGGGTATACCCACGAAGCGGAGTCGCCGGCTGGATCGAGCCGACTGAAACCTAGTCCTGAGCGGGTCGACTCGCCCAATACGGCGACTGGCGCATGCTGGACCCAGACGAGTGGCGCCGATTGGAGGCCCAAGACGGCGACTTCAATACAAAGCCCACCAAATACTTGTAAATCCTAACTGGCTGCATATATAAAGCCACCAGGGCACCCCACGGGTCATGCTCTCCCACATTATATTAGATCTAGTCTCCCTCCGCCTATGGCGGCTCCATTGTAAACCAATCTATGATCATATACTGGATTGATAGCAGGACGTAGCGATCCTCCACCGAGGGGACGTGAACCTGGGTACAACGTGTGCCAATCTCGCTCCCGGATTCTCCTACGACGCCTTGCTCCCTCTACGTAAGCTACACCCAGTAGCATCTGCCGTGCAATACCACGACAGCTTTCTTCCTGAAACGTGTGAAATGCATAAATACAGGAGCAAGACAGATAAATAGACAATGTCGGAAAATGAGAAGATTGCACAAGTGGGGGTGCTTTGGCAAAGGGGATCCCGGTAACTTTTCTCTTTTCTGGCTCTAGGGCGGCGGTAGTCTTCTTGGAGGCTCCACCCTCCGTCTTCTTCTTCTTGCCTCCATCGGCAGCGTCAGAGGTGGAGCTCTTCCAATTCCGCGCCAATGGAACCTCATTGTCGGACACAACCGTGACTTCCTTCATCTTTGGATCATAGATTTGGGCAGCCAGGTTGCCCTCCTCTAGATCGCTAAGCGGTTAAGTGAGAAATCACCATGTTATATAAGATGATATTTGCAAGACGGAAGAACTGGAGTATATGTCATACACGGAAAATAAATACCTACCTTTGGGCACTTGCCGTCTACTAACATGTCATAGGTGATGGTGAAGCCACGCTTCTTATCCTTCACCTTGACGATGTCCTTAAGGCGGAGCTTGACGGAGTCGCTCGAGAAGTTGTCCACGGAGATGCGAAGACTATCCCTTCTATCGCTGGTATACTCGTGCATGAGCTTCGCGTGGTGCTGCAGCGGTTGGATTCGCCTGATGAACCAGCACATGGCTAGGTCCAAGCCGGTCAGACCCGTCTCTACGAACCACTCGATCCGCCTTATGGCCCGTGAAGCGTCGAGGTCGGAGGGAGGGGAGGCTTGGGATCTCCATGACGAGGATTCAGCGGCGGCTCCATCAACGAAGTTCGGGTATGTAACTTTTCGGCCAGCCAAAGGGATGTCTGGGCCGTAAAAGTATGCATGTTGCCAATTCTTGCAGGACACGTGGCCGACGATGTCGGGGAACCGCCGGACAGGTCGAATCTTGAAGCTTATGGTGCCACAGTTCCTACGCTCTTCCTTGCTATGTCTGGCTTCACGTTTGATGGTGAAGAAGTACACAAAAAGGTCTAACCTAGGCCTTATCCCTAGATATCCCTCACAAAGTGTCGCGTAGTTGCTAAGCACTAAGATACTATTGGGGGAAAGGTTCTGGGGCTGGACCCTATAATGGTTCAAGACGGAGAGGAAGAAGTTGGAGCTGGGCAGGGAGACGCTGCGTACCAGTTGAGCTTTTAGGTACACCTTTTCTCTGGCTTGGGGAGAAGGTGTCACCTCGCCGGTCGTCGCCGCCCACCAGGCATGCCCCTCCGTCGCGGGGAGGTAGCCCTCGGCGATCATATCTTGGATGTCACGGTCAATGATATCCGAGCCGCGCCAGTCGCCCTTGTGCGAGTCTGGTTCCTCCTCTAACGGCTCCAGCACCGCCAGATTAAGGTCGCCGTCGGTGGTCTCGATAACCGCCGATGCGGGAATGACCAAGCCCTCTAGAGGCACGACGATGGAGCTCGCCGGCTTTGCTGCGGCTTCGCTCGACGCAGCCATTGATGGAGAAGTGCTGCTGCTAGCCATGGAGTGAGGATTGGGTGCGACTGGTGCAGATTGGAGCTAGGGTTTTTTCGAGAGTTCTCGCGGAGAGCTCGAGGAGACACGCGGCTGGAGGAAGAAGATGATGCGAGGATAATGAGGTAAAAAGTGGAAATTTCCCCATGGTTACTATTTATCATCCTCGGCGTCAAGATTCGTGCAGCTTGATCGGACAGTTGCCACGTAGACGACGTGTTCGCGAACGTGCACAGAAATTTCGCCACGTCTCCAACCATCGCCGCCAACAGTTCGTATAGCTCGCGCGGGAAAATCGGACATGATTGCGTTCTCTGCATGTGTGAGTTACGAGGCATCGCTGACCTAAGCCTACGCAGTCCTAGATGACATGGGTAGATGAGCCGTCACATCAAAGATTCTGACATAGACAGATCTAATCCGACTATGGAAGTGTCAGATGGAAGATTCAGTATTTCTCCGGCTTACAAGTTGAAGACGGAGAAAGTTTTGCAAGGTTATTTGGGAGGACTACAAGATATTGCTTGACGATTTGCCGACATCCAACTAGACGGAGCATTCATCTAAAAAGGCAAGACGGCGCAAGATCTAGGAGTTCTCCGGGGGCTACTGTTGGGGATATGCTATATGGGTATCATCGTAGCATGTCACTTATCCGTATAACCTGGGTGGCCATAGTTGGTAGCATGGACTATGGCCTGCTGGGCGGCCCAGTTAGATGGATCCAGAAGGTAGGCCCATGCCGGATAAAGGAAGGCTACGGTGGAGTCACCAGCGTACCCGGAGCCTTGGAGTGCAAGATACACAAGACTAGTAATAGACGGTGTAGGACTCTATAACCTGTCCGTCTAGGAGTTTTCCCTGTAACCCTAGGACCTGGCGACTATATAATTCGGGTCTATGGGAGCCTTTAGGGCACAACTTCAGACAACCTAGTATCGATTCATACAACTTCGCACAGCGAACCTATCTCTGTAACTCGGCGTATTGCCCTTATAGTGATTTATAGAAGGAGTAGGATTCCGCCACAGTCGTCGGATCTGAACCTAGGTAAGTTGTGTTACCTCGTACCCGTAAACCGTCCGCCTTACCCCACGTCTCTAAACACGCACTGTGAGGACCCCTCCATGGCGTACTCGTCGGCAATACCACGACATGCCTGGGGTGGCCGCCCCCCCCCCCTAGGCGTCGCCAGGGCTAGGCCCACGCCTGGCAGGGGTGCGGGCCCCCAGGCCTCCACTCCGTTTCGTTCTTCTGGCTCCATGGATCTTCTGGTGAAATAGGATTTTTGGCATGTTTTCCCGGATTTTTCCTGATAGTTGATTTTCTGCACAAAAACTAGACACCAAGGTCATTCTGCTGAAAACAGCGTCAGTCCGTGTTAGTTTCATCCAAATCACATAAGTTTAGAGGAGAAACAATTGCAAAAGTGTTCGGGAAAGTAGATACGTTTTGGATGGATCATTTTGTTATGTGAAAACTTAGGGATTAAAGCTCCCACGAACTTGATGGCACACTTTATATTCCTTGCCCCTCATAAACTTGAACCATTGTGTCATCTATGTTTTATATACTTGCACTTATACATTGGAATTAGCAGAACCATGATGTCATGGGGAACATTTTCAACATTGCACTTGTACTTCGTACACAGTTGATATCATGCTCTTTTGTCTATGGATGTCGCCGGTGTGAAATAAAAAGGGAGCTTGTAAGTCCATGGAGTTATGTATTTTGTGTTAGAGAAACGCATGGGCTACTAGCTAAGACATGCCTAATCATTGTGGAAACTTACAACATCACCATAATGAGCAATCTGTGAAGCATCCTCATTGTCTGCTTGCCTTGTCATTTTGGTTATGGGATAGCTCATGTACCATGTGCAAGGGGTACCCAGTTGGCGGTTCTCTATGATACACATGTACTTACTATGACAAGAACTTACAAGTGACTAAAGTTGAGTAGCATGCGGTGCGGCCCTCGTATTCAAGGGACATGAGATTGCCAACTTATACTTTGTCAAGCATATACTCCATAGTTTGTTCACTTTAACCTTAGTCACTTCAAGATGCTTATGATAGGGGCAATGAGGGATGAAAGCTAATAAGTACCATAATTTTTGGAAGCTCTTTTTGAAACTTGAAATCCCTGCTTCCCTTTTATAAAGGGTCTTTATTCCACTATTATATTGAGTCTCCACCTTCTACCTTTAGGCACCAGTTAAGAGAGTATAGTTGTCATTCTTAGTTCTATGTGCAGTGTCCCAAAACTTATGGATTGATGCATATTGTGATATTGCTTGTTCTTGTGCTATTTGTATCTAGTCACTCTTATGATCTTTGAAGGTGTCCTATGCATCTACTTGCTACTCTATGAGGGACAAGTTGAATGCCACTATGCCATGTTTTCTATATGTTGTTATTCATGATCTTTGTTTGTAACCTTTCAAGTTGCATGCATAGTTACTTTATCTTATTGTTAGAAATCCATCTTTCATGTTCATGTTTAGAGTTCTTTGATCCCAGCTTTCAATGCTTGCAAATGGTTTGATCTTGGTTTTGATGGTGCATGTCACCTAAAAAATTATTGTTTTTATCACTTACCTACTCGAGGACGAGAAGGAGTTAAGGTTGGGGATGCTTGATACGTCAGAAACGTATCTATAATTTTTGATGCTCCATGCTTGTTTATTATCAACTTTGCTATGTTTTGTCTACACTTTGAGGTATTTTTATACACTTTGTGGAACTAACCTATTGACAAGATGCCACAGTGCCAGTTGCCTATTTTCTTCTGTTTTTAGTTCTAGAAAAGGCAGAAAATCAATATTCTCCGAATTGGACGGGACAAAAGCCAATCTTCCTATTTTTCCCGTAGCAACACGGAACCACGAAGCAGAGGTGGAGGACGACTCCAGGGTGGTCGCACCCCTAGGCGCGGGCCAGCCCTGGTGGCGCCCACAGGGGGTGTGGTCCCCCTGGCCCTCCATCGACCTTGCCTCCTTCGCCTATAAGAAGCCTCCGACCCAAAAACCCTCAATAATCTAGGGGAAATCCACGAAAACCTCCACAACGCTGCCGCCATCGAATGGGAGATTCGAGGGACAGAACGTCTCTGTTCCGGCACCCTGCCGGGACGGGGAAGTGCCCCCGGAGCCATCTCCATCGATCTCCACCACCATCTCCATCACCGTTGCTGATTCCCATGATGAGGAGGGAGTAGTTCTTCCTCGAGGCTAAGGGCTCTACCGGTAGCTATGTGTTCATCTCTCTCTATGCATGACCTTGTTGTGGTCATGAACTTTGTAATCAAGTAGATCTACCTTGCTACTCAAGTGCTTCAATAGATCTCTGCTCTCCCCATGTGTGTGAAAGTGATAGTGTGCACGCCATGGTGGCACTTAGGCTTGAGTCTACATAAATACCCATTGTGCTTTAATAGATCTATGCTTTTCCCCATGTGTGTGAAAGTGACAGCGTGCACGCCGTGTGTTGCATTTAAGCTAGACTAAATATATATTTGTTATGAGTTATATTTGGAGTTGGATGTCTCTATGAAATTGTGGTGTTTGTTGGAACTATCTAGCGCTCAAGGTGACAGTGTGGGGTTATCTAGATTGGGGAAGGACCTATCGTGGATTAGAGTGTCCAACCGGGGATTAGTTAAGAGTAGTATCATGAAGAGAGGATATTTATATGGAGAGTGTTCACTTGTGAAAGTATGATCCCTAGGCCTTGTTTCTAAGCATTGAAACACCGTTTGCATCTAGATCTGTTGCATGTTTGCTTGCTTCCATCTTTTTTTCAGTTTTCCTTTAGTTTATCCCACGTCAACAAGTCAGAAGCTCTTTTCTGGCATCGTTACCACTTGTATTTCACTATCTCTTCGCAGAACTAGTGCACCTATACACCTGACAAGTTTATTGGGTGTGTTGGGGACACAAGAGACTTCTTGTATCTTGATTGCAAGGTTGCTTGAGAGGGAATACTTTTGACCACTTCCTCTCTGAGTTCGATAAACCTTGGGTAATCCACTTAAGGGAAACTTGCTGCTGTTCTACAAACCTCTGCACTTGGAGGCCCAACAACTGTCTACAAGAAAAGAAGTGCGTAGACATCAATATACTTCCACAATACAAACCAACCTATAAGATAACTTCTCTACCCAAGATATGAATCTACTTAAAAGGTAAAAAGATAAAATATAATGATGTGATACCGTGGCACTCCCCCAAGCTTGGAACAAGCCAAGGGGATGGAAAACCTGATGTCGAATTACTCCTTCGGTGGTGGTGGTGTTACCTTGTCATCATCAGACTTCCAAGGTAAAGGATCCCCATCCATAAAGGAAGTCTTGGTCTCAAATATCCTGAAACTAGCAGCAGAGCTTATGTGTTTAAACCTAGCCTCATACTCATAGTTTTGATTTTGTATGTGATGAGTGCAGCAGCACTTCGTTGGGAGACCCCAAGTGGAAGGTATGATGCAGTACAGCAGGAAAGTTTTCCCGTAGTAAGAAACCGAGGTTATCAAACCAGTAGGAGGAAGGAAACGTCCCAAAGGTGATGCAAGCAATGCGGAAACCTGCACAACACAAACTCAAGATTTTGCCCCAACCAACAGTGAGGTTGTCAATCTCACCGGTTGTTGTAACAAAGGATTAACTGTATGGTGTTGAAGGTAATGATGGTTTGCAGCAATTAAACAGTAAGAGTGGAGGATGTATCAATGGTAAAGATTGGACCGCGGTCCATAGTTCACTAGAGGTGTTCTCCTTAGATAAACAAACATGGCATGTTGGGTAAAAAAACTACAGCAGGGAAATTGATAGGAACTGATCAAGGCACAACAATGCAATACTAGACAAAAAGATACTATGAGATTCAATTGGGCAATACAAAAATATACATAGACCACCATCCAACTGCATCTATGACTAGAAGTCTACCTTCAGGTTATCATCCGAACCCCCTCCAGTATTAAGTTGCACGCAACAGACAACTGCTTTAAGCAAAGTGTGTAAGGTAAACAATCCACTTGTTCCATGAACAAGAGACCGTTGTTTTCTCCCTAGTGGCAACAGCACATCTACTACCGTAGAGATTTCTGTCACTTCCCTTGATAAGTAGAGGCATGAACCCACTATCGAGCATAAATACCCCCTCTTGGAGTCACTAGCAACTACTTGGCCAAGATAGCTACTAACAACGGAGAGCATGCAAGATCACAAACAACACAGACATGATAGAATCAAATAGACAAAACCATTAATCAATCTGACATAGTAATCTCAATATCCATCGGATCCCCGCAAACACAACATGCATGATTACAAATAGATTAGATCTTGATCATGAACAGAGCTCACAAGATCTATACATGAAAGCACAAAGGAGGAGATACAACCATCTAGATACTACATGGACCCATAGTCCAAGCTGGAACTACTCACGCTTCATACCGGAGGCTGGCATGATGAAGAAGAAGGCCTCCGGGATGATCTCCCCTCCAGCAGGGTGTCGGGAAGAGCTTCGGATCCCCCCGATCTAGGGACGATGGTGGTGGCGGCTATAGACGGTTTCGTGGAATATTGATAGGGTGTTTAGGGTTTTGGCATCGGGGGGACTTTATAGGCGAAGAGGCGAGGCAGGGGCCACCATGGCAGCTGCACCCCCCATGCGCGCCTAGCCCTAGGTCGCGCCGCCAGGGGTGTGGCCCCTGGTGAGCCTCCTCCGTCTCGTATTCTAGCTTCGTGTTGCCCACGGTAAAATATTGACTTTGTCTTTTGTCCCGTCCAATTCCGAGAATATTGATTTTCTGCCTTTCTGGAACCAAAAACAGAAGAAAACAGGCACTGGCACTGTGGAAACTTGTTAATAGGTTAGTTCCGGAAAACATATAAAAACACCTCAAAGTGTAGACAAAGCAAAGCAACATAGATACTAAACAAGCATGGAACATCAAAAATTATAGATACGTTTCTGACGTATCAGTATGTCGTAGAGCTGTGCTTGCAATTGATTGGTGGTTTGAATGAGTGAGAGGATTTCATCTCGAAGCTCAGCAACCTCCTCCTTGTGCTTGGCGATGAGTTCTGAACTCATCTTATGGATGATGTCCACTTCGCGTTTCGTCATCTTCTTATACCTAAAAACTTCGTGCTCCAGTGCTTCCATCCTATCTTCCGGGCTGCCTTCTCCTTTAGGGCCATGTACTTCTTTTATTTGTACCATCCCATCCTTGAGTAACAACTCCTTGGGGTGAACCTTCAACTCATACATGTATGGGTTGATGACATCCGCGGAGGAATCCTCCATGGGTGATCCAGAGAGGACGACATTGTGGATCCAAAACTGAGAATCTGCCTGATAGAAACAGATATAAAGAAAAACACGACGAGAACACGATATACGAACCTCGGGGGATCCGGGGGTATATATTATGAAGTTTCACTACATAAGGAAGGTACTGTGCGAAAACGGGGCGGAGACGGACTCCAGGGGGCTCACACCCCCTGGTGGCGCGGCCAGCTGGGGCCCGCGCCACTGGTGGGTGTGGCCCACCTAGGCTCCGTTTCCTCCTCTATTTCATCTCGTAACCTTCCATATGTAATAAAAACATCAAAAATATAAAAAGATAAGGTTTTCACGAACCTTCTATTTGCGGCACTTTTTACCTATTTAGAGACAGACTCTGCAGATTCTGGGGTTTGGTTTCTGATAAATTCTTCCGGAGTCACCATTTGAATAATATCAACATCTTCATTATAAGAATCTCCAGAAATATAAAGTTTGAGACTTTGACCATTCACCACTTGTGTAGTGTTTCCCTTCAAAGAAGATATTTTGATAGCCCCTGAACGATACACCTCCTCAATAACAAAAGGTCCTTCCCATTTTGAGAGTAGTTTCCCTACAAAAAATCTGAGACGAGACCTATACAAAAGAACTTTCTCACCAACATGGAACTCCCTTTTGAGAATTCTCCTATCATGCCATCTTTTTACTTTTTCCTTAAAGATTCTAGAATTTTCATAAGCTTCACTTCTCCACTCATCTAAGGTACTCAAGTCAAGCAATATTTTCTCACCAGCAAGTTTAAAATCTCTATTCAGTTCATTCACTGCCCAATAATCTTTGTGTTATAATTCTAGAGGCAAGTGACAAGCTTTACGATAAACCATTTTGTAAGGAGACATTCCCATAGGATTTTTATAAGCAGTTATATAAGCCCATAAAGCGTCATTCAACTTTTTAGCCCAATTTTTCCTAGATCTATTAACAGTCTTTTGCAAGATAGATTTAATTTCTCTATTTGAAAGCTCTACTTGCCCACTGGTTTGGGGGTGATAAGCTGAAGAAATCCTATGGTTAACATCATATTTAGTAAGATTCTTCCTAAAACCACCATGAATAAAATGAGAACCTCCATCAGTCATGAGATATCTAGGCACACCAAACCTAGGAAAAATGACATCTTTAAGCATTTTTAAAGAGGTCTTACCATCAGCACTGTTTGTAGGTATGGCTTCTACCCACTTTGTAACATAATCAACAGCAACAAGAATATGAGTATACCCTTTTGAAGGAGGAAAAGGACCCATCACATCAAATCCCCAACAATCAAAAGGTTCAATAACAAGAGAATAATTCATAGGCATTTCATTGCGTCTAGAAATGTTACCAACTCTTTGACATTCATCACATGATAAAAATATACTTCCTTGCATCCTTGAAAAGAGTAGGCCAGTAAAAACCAGATTGTAAAACTTTTTGTGCAGTCCTATCCCTAGCATGATGTCCTCCATAAGAACTACCATGGAATTTTCTCAATATCTCGTGTTGTTCATATTCTGGGACACATCTCCGCATAATACCATCTACTCCTTATTTATATAAATGTGGGTCATCCCAAAAGTAATGCCTTAGATCATAAAAGAATTTCCTTCTTTGCTGGGCTATAAAGGTTGGAGGCAAATACTTGGAAACAATAAAGTTAGCATAATCAGCATACCAAGAACTCTCTTGCGTGCTTACCCTTATTGCAGCCAACTGTTCATTTGGAAAACTATCATTAATAGGCATAGGATCAAATGAAATGTTTTCCAAACGAGATAAATTATCAACAACAGAATTTTCAGCACCTTTCCTATCTATAATATGCAGATCAAAATCTTGTAAAAGCAACACCCATCTAATAAGCCTAGGATTAGCGTCTTTCTTTGTCATAAGGTACTTAATAGCAGCATGATCAGTATGAATAGTAACCTTTGAATAAAAAATATAAGGTCTAAACTTATCACAAGCAAAGATTACAGCTAATAACTCCTTTTCAATAGTAGAATAATTCTTTTGAGCAGCATCAAGAATCTTACTAGCATAATGAATAACATTCAACTTTTTATCTACTCGTTGCCCAAGAACAGCACCCACAGCAAAATCACTAGCATCACATACAATTTCAAAGGGTAAATTCCAATCAGGTGGTTGGACAATAGGAGCAGTAGTCAAAGCTTTCTTCAAAGTTTCAAAACCTTCCTTACAATCATCATCAAAAACAAAAGGTACATATTTTTGAAGAAGATTAGTAAGGGGCTTTGAAATTTTGGAGAAATCTTTAATAAACCCCCTATAGAAACCAACATGACCAAGGATACTACGAATACCTTTTATATCCCTAGGGAAAGGCATCTTCTCAATTGCTTCAATTTTGTCTCTGTCTACTTCAATACCTCTTTCATAAATTTTGTGTCCAAGAACAATCCCTTCATTAACCATGGAGTGACATTTCTCCCAATTAAGAACAAGATTAGTTTCTTCGCATCTCTATAAAACTTTATCAAGGTTGTGCAAACAATTATCAAAAGAAGTTCCATAGACGAAGAAATCGTCCATGAAAACTTCCACAATTTCTTCACAAAAATCATGAAAGATAGTAGACATACATCTCTGAAAGATAGAAGCAGCATTACATAAACCAAAAGGCATACGCCTATAAGCATAAGTTCCATAGGGACAAGTGAAGGTGGTTTTCTCTTGGTCTTGTGCTCTCACGGCAATTTGAGAGAACCTAGAATAACCATCAATAAAACAAAAGTGGGTCTTTTTAGACAATATTTCTAGAATTTGATCAATAAAAGGCAGAGGATAATGATCTTTCTTAGTAACTTTATTAACCTTTCTAAAATCAATGCACATCTTATAACCAACCATGTAACACCCCAGTTTTAGTTAATCTATATTAGGGTTTGATTGAGCATCATCTATTTCAAAATGCATGCAAGAAAGAAATAGAATAAAACCCTAAACCCTAATTTCTCCCTTTCTCTATTTGAAAACAATCCAAGTGGTTTTGAAAATATTTGAAAATTCCAAAATGTTTGGAGCCCAATTGGACTAAAGGTCCCCATAGTATTTTTAATGTTTGCCAAAACTCCTCTAGTATTTTCAAATCACTCAAAACAGATTTGAAATGAAAATGCAAAACAGAAACTTGTAAACAGAAAAGAAAAACAATTTTTAAATAAACAAAACAGCTGCAGCCAGCCAGGCCAGCCCAGCTGCCTCTCTCTCTTCTCCCTGTCGCTCAGTCCAGCCCACCATCGTCCCATCTGCAGCCCACCCGTGGCCCCGTACCGCTTCGGCCCCCAACATCGTCGTCGTCTTCGCACGCGATGCGAAGCAGCTGCCTGGCGCCTCCGCGACCGCCCGATGCTACCCCGCCGCCGTGATGCGCGCCGCCGATGCTCGTGAGGATAAGAATGAGCCCTGCACGCCTCTCTCCCTCACCCCTTGCCCTATCCTCTCTCGCGCCCTCTCTCTCGCTCTCGGTGACGAACCTGAACCCTAGCTCACCGGACTTCGCCGTCCCACGTCGTTCCCGGCCCCCTCTGGTCCATCTGAGGCCACCGTCGTGACCGCCACTGTCGACTTGGTCGTCTGCCCCTAGGCGCACAAGCCGACGCTTCTCCAGTTGCTCCAATAGACCCTCCGTCCCCGACGAGCTCCGCCACCGTCGTCTTCAATCGCCGTCATTCAGGAGCTCCTCCGGCCTCGACAACGCCACCATCGCCTTCAGGGTGAGCATGTGGTGCTCCAGCACCACTTTGCGTTCTCCCTCTCCCTCTATATCGCTCTGCCACCGAGCACCTGCAAGCTCCGTCGTCGCTGCCGCTCACCACTGCTCCGGCGACCTCCCACTAGTGGCGCCGCCAATTTATTGCTCCCTGTGTCGCTCCGCTTCGAGCCATAGCAACCGCGCATCCCTACTCGCCCTCTGTCGCCGTCGCGCACTGCCGTCTGGCCGTTCTCCGGCGAGGCTCGCGTGGCGCCTGCATGGGTTGCCAACGTGGCCTCGGCCCCACCCGTCAGTGGCAGTGGGTAGCCCCTGCCTCGGTGAGAATCACACCAACCGCCCCCTGCCCCACTTTGCCTGCGTGGAGGCTGAGGTGGCCAGAGGCCCACCTGTCTGTGTATGTGGCTAGCCTAGCCCTCGGTGTAAAAAGTAATTTCCTTGGGTTTATTAATTTCTGAAAATGATATAATCTTACAAATTGAATAACTAATTATTTATAAGTCATAAAAATACAAATAATATATCAAAATGTTCAGAAAAATGAAACCTAGCTATTTAAGCTATAATCATGCATTGTTAATCAACTTTCATGACAAGTTTAATTAGAAGAACAGATGCACCCCTCTCATATATTCCAGAGTTTTCCCCGAGTTAGGGTCTTCACCCCTCGGAACCCCGATTAAGTTGTCGAGCATGCTTTAGGGTTTCAATTAAATATAATTTAATTTGTCATATCATCATCCTTGCTTGAGAATTGCATCGATGCCATGTGTTGATTGTTTCCTCTCTTTTCAGTGTTTGGTTCTTTCTGGTAGAATACGATATCGAGATCGAGATCAAAGACCAAGGACAAGACCATCGAAGATCGAAGATCGACGAATAATACTTGACCAACTATAATCAAGTCAAGTAAAAGGCTCCCGAAGATCTGCTTATCTGTTATCAATTGGCAAAGGCAAGCATAGTCCCACCATGATATAATCCTATGATTTCGAAAGCACTTCAATTCTTTCCATGTTGCATACGATTCTACTATGGTCTTTTATCGATAGATAGAGTATCCTATCTGTTGCATTACTCCCTTTGAGTTTATATTACCTGATCCACTGATCCTTGCATAACTAGGTTTGGCTTGTGTGCACTGGTAGAGATTATATCTGAGTCTTGCTTAGCCATGCATAGCTATCAGTTCTGGTCCATCCAGATGATGTATCAAATGCAGATAATCTAGTATGATAGGAGAACGTGATAAGATGAGATCAGTGATATGAGATTAAACATGCTAAGGCTTGTATGGGAGGCCATGGTGGGATGTCGTTTTTCTAGTCCCATGCTCGCCACCACTAGGAACTGAGTTCTTGCCTTTGGAACCAAGACATACAACCATACGGGGCCTGGAAAACCTCACGAGCAACTAACTTGCCTAGTAGATTCCATGAGTCACATAGTTCGGGCGTTTCATTCGACATATGCATAGAAAACCGTTTGAAAGATTTGCCGGGTGCAGGTGCATTCATAACAGGTAGGTAAGCGTGGACCGGTTTGCTTGGGGTAGATGGAGCCCCTGTTAACCAACCTCGCCTCACATCTTTAAGTACCGGCTTCGGGATTTGACCCGTTACGGCGGAACCATACTTATTGCGTGACTCATGGTCTCGGCGAAAGCAAGGTAAAGGTCGTGTCTAACCACCCTCTGTCGGCCTTCCAAGGAAGAGGGCTAATCATTGTGGCATTAAGAGAAGGTTAGTACGTGTGGGTAATGTTGTACACCCCTCCAGGGTAAAAATCTTTTCAAAAATCCGTGTTCACGGTTATGAACGCTTGGCGACCAGATTCTAAGATCATAGAGAACTTGAACCTAATCGTAAAACTTGACAGATCAACGTGTGCTTAAGGATGCTTCCTCATGGGTGCGAAGGGCTGATCCTAGTTCGTCGATCATGGTGATTTGGTGGATATCAAAATCTGATGATCAATATTTTCGGAGATGTCTCTCTCTTATCCCCTTTTAAAATATTCTGATTAGACGAGCTTCTTCTCCCTCTCGTTTTATAAACAAAAGTGGCTTTATGAAAAACAACTCTAGCAGCCAGAAGTCTTCCGGAGTACACCCTGTACTCACCCTTGCTTTGTTGGTACTATTGGCAGAGTAAGTGTGTAACACCGCGGTTCTGAAAAGACCGAGGCTTCTATGTGACATGCCAATCCCTGGATCGGTTCATTGGCCCACAATAGAATAAGATGAATAACATAGCAAAATATCCGTGTATCATGAATAACGAAGATCCAGAGTACCATTATTACAATAAAAGCTTAGCTCAAAGCTAGCTCAAATTATTCAGGTAGCAACGTAAATAAAGTAAATCCTCCATTCTTCAAATTGCCCACAAGTGAACAAGTGCCGAGTGGAGTACCGTGGCCTATATCGATTACTCAGAATCAGAATAACCTGCAACATGAAACGTAGCAGCCCCGAGGGGTCAATACATGGAATGTATGGCAAGTAGAGCTAGTAATGGAGACAATAGCACTAACATCTACATGCATATTTGGCAAGTGGAGCTGTGTCTGGCTAGCATTTGCAAATACCTTTGTCCTACTTTCATAAACAGTTTTTGATTTTCTTTGAAAAGATCCCAATTAAGTTAACCCAACAACATTAAACAATTATGAAATTAGAATGAGCGAGAAACATGTCATGGAATCAGTATCAAGCAACTCAGTCGTCCATAACCGGGGACACGGCTAATCGATTAGATTATATACCCTGCAGGGGTTAGTACACTTTACACATGTGACTTGGCCAGCCCAGCTCGTACCATCACTCTCATTTTGGGTGATGATAGGTAGAAGTCCAAGAAGAGACTGTTCGGGAAGTAGCTCCTCAATCCCGACGCGCACCGGTCCAACCTACCAAAATTCTACATCTCTGGATACGCGGGTTGGAGTTACCACAACCTACTAAGTCCAACCAACCGCCCATTCCATTATTGGCACATGGTTGTACACGGAAGCTACACAATAAAGAAGCCAATCATTCTCTCTTGATACCTGGGTGCCTTTCCGCAATGAAACCACCAAAAATTATCAATACCATCACACCCAGGAGATTCATTGATTAAGTTGTTTTAGTTTTCACAAACCAAAGCTTTTACAAACAAGTCTCAGTGATGTAACCCAGCCCTCGTACAACATAGCATGGCTAAGCACATCTACCAACGGTGGTTCATCTACAAAGAGGGTCCTACCACATAATAGGACATAGCATAGCGATAGTATCATCCTACACATGCATCTACAAAATACACGACAATGCAATGAAAATAGTAGGACGATATCATGAACAAGGTAGCATCTACTTGCCTTGGTTGTAGCGGTCGGAATAACAATCCACACACGAGCAAGCGTTGCACTCGTCACAATCTACACAATACAATTGCATTCATAAACAAACAATCCACAAGCATATGCAACAAATATGATGCATGAAGGTATGCAAGGCAAGACAAGCGAATTCGTGCTATAGCTGCACCACATAATCCTATTCAATAACACTACTGATTGCATGCATGGAAAATAGTTTTAGCGCTAGGAAAACTATTATGCAAAAAGTAATGCTCAAAACTAGAGCTAGAACTCAAATAATTCACTATCGGTAGTATACTGTTTTTAAAATCTTGGGAAAAAATCTACCGCATAGGCATCGCTGATTAGAAACAGTACCAACTGGAATTACTCAAAAAGGAATTATAAAACTCCCTGAGTAATTAAAACACTACAGAAATCCACTAGACAGTTTCTGCAGAAGTTTTTACTGTAAGCCTATCTTTTTAATACATAATGAGATTCCACTCGTTCCACTGAATCCAGGGACATATCATACGCGATTTTTGGAGCTACGGATCTTTTTCTATGAATTTATTACTCCGAAAAGGCCACTAACTAGTTTGATTAAACTGTACTAAACCTTGCTGCAAAAGTCTGAACCAAAGGTACAGCGGGATTCTACACGACTCACTGAATCTACACATATTTTATTTGCAATTTTTGGCCCAGCGGTTTAATTTCTACGCAATTTACAAGTTTCTACCGAAATCTGTCAACTAAAACGATTAACGAAATTAACCAGTCAACTGTGTCTGTTGACTGGTCAACGCGTCTGCTGACTGGGCGTCTGACTAGTCAACGCCTGAGTCTGACCGGTCAACGGCTGATCTGAACCACTGATCTGAGATCTAACGGTGGCTGCAGGCTTACCGGAGACAAACGGCGAAACGAACTCCGGACGGTGCGGCGATCGGTTCCGTCGACGACGGTTACTGCGGTAGGAAGCGATCAGCGCGTAATGCACGGGCGTTCGACAACACGGCGGCACGGTGCGCGGGCGGCGATGGATGCACGGCACGGACGGACGGCGCGACGCAAACAGCGTGGGCGACACGCAGCGTGCATGCGTGTGTGTGCGCTGCGTGTATGGCGGCGCAGAAGCGCCGCAAAGAAGCAGCAGCGGCGCAGCGGCAGCGCGCAGGCGGCGGCGGCGCAGCGAAGCGGCGTGGCGGCAGGCAACGCGCGCGGTGGAGGCGCAGGCGGCGGCGAGCGGGCGCGGCGCGGTGGCGAGGCTGGCGGCGGGCGATCGCGTGGGAGGTGAGTCGGCGGGGTACTGGTGGCGGTGGGGAAGCGACGGCGGCGGGTTTGGCGGCGGCGCGCGGAAAACGAGGAGGAGGCGGCGGCGATCGCGTGGATCCCGAGGGGGCGGGTGCGGGCACGCGTCCCGAGGTGGAGGCGAGCGATCGAGGCGGCGGGGTGGGGTGCGGTTCCCGAGGCAGCTGGGTGCCTCTTATGTGGGGCCCCCCTCGTGGGGTCCTACGCGAATTCGGCGCGCAATTGGAACAGGACTCGGAAATCGGCCCAAAATTGGCCCTTTTTCCAACTTTCAATAAAACGGCGATAACTTCCCCGTACGAGCTCCGATTTGGGCGATTCTCGCTCCTAAGGTTTTGTAAAATCGAGGGGAACAATCTAGGGTCAATGGTTGAGCGAAACCACTAGGCTACAAGGCTGGCAACACTAGTTCTTCTAAGGCCTCCCGCAGGAGCCTCGTAGTAAAATAGAATAGGGTTTCGAAAATAGCGTTTCGCCGATTCATTTCGATCGACGGTTTTGTATGGAAAAGCATGATCCAATGATATGAATGATATGCAGAACCAAATCTAAAATTTGGGATGTGACAAGACTAACCCCCTTAAGATGAATCTCGTCCTCGAGATTCAGCGCGGCTAGCAAATAGGTGTGGGTAGTCCTCTCGGATGTCATCCTCACGCTCCCAAGTGGCTTCCTCTTCAGTGTGGTGGCTCCACCGTACCTTGCAAAACCTGATCGTCTTGGTACGGGTAATCCTTTCTGCTGTCTCCAGAATCTTGACCGGTTTCTCCTCATAGGTCAAATCATTCTCAAGTTGAACCTCCTCTAGCGGTACAGTGTCTCTCAATGGTGTATCCACCATCTCCGGATGGCACTTCTTCAGCTGGGATACATGGAACACATTGTGAACAGCGGACAGAGCCTCTGGCAACTCCAACTGATAAGCAACTTCTCCTTTGCGTGCTAAGACCCGATACGGTCCAATAAATTGAGGTGCCAGCTTACCCTTAATTCCAAATCTCTCGATTCCAATGGCGACACCGAGGTATGCTCTATCACCTATCTCATACACCACTTCCTTGCGCTTGGCGTCAGCGTAGCTCTTCTGCCTTGATTGTGCTACCTTCAGTCTGTCCCTAATCAAGGCGACCTTCTCCTCAGCGTCCTTGATCAAATCAGGCCCAAACAACTGACGTTCTCCTACTCCATCCCATAGCAATGGTGTTCGGCACCGTTTCCCATACAGTACATCGAACGGTGACGTCTTGATGCTGGTTTGATAGTTGTTGTTGTAGGAAAACTCCGCATACGACAAATTCTCATCCCAACTAGAGCCATGAGCCAAGGCGCAAGCTCTCAGCATGTCCTCCAAAATTTGATTCACCCTCTCAGTCTGTCCATCAGTCTGTGGGTGAAACGCTATGCTAAACTCCAGTCTAGTACCAAGTGACTTGTGTAGCTGGCGCCAGAAGTGCGAGGTAAATTGGGTGCCTCTATCAGATACGATACTCTTGGGAACTCCATGTAGGCACACAATCCTGTCCATGTAAATATTGGCCAACTTTGCACTCGTATAGGTCGTCTTCACCAGTATAAAGTGGGCTATCTTGGTCAAATGGTCGACCACTACCCAAATAGAGTCATATCCTGACCTGATCATGGGCAATCCTGTGATAAAGTCCATTCCCACTCTATCCCACTTCCAATCCGGCACAGGCAATGGCTATAGCAGTCCCGCTGGTTTCTGCTGTTCCGCCTTCACTCGGTTGCACACATCACATAGGGCAATATGCTTGGCGATATCTCCCTTCATGTTGTTCCACCAAAATCTTCTCTTCAAATCCATATACATCTTTGTGTTGCCCGGATGTATGGAGTATGGCGAGTTATGGGCCTCCTGCAGAATCAACTCCCTTATCTCCGGGTCGCTGGGCACACACAAACGATCTCCATACCACAAGGTACCATGCTCATCCTCGCGAATATCCTTTTCCCGATTCTCCTTCATCTTTTCCTTTATCTCCTCTATTTCCTTGTCTCCTACCTGAGCCTTCATGATCTTGTCCTATAGTGTTGGTTGGACTTCCATTGTTGCCAAGTATCCTTCAGATACTACCTCCAGTCTAAGGTCCTTGAATTGCTTGCACAAATCCTCAGGCAATTTACCAACTGTCAATCTGTTGGCATAGACCTTCCGGCTCAGAGCATCTGCTACTACATTGGCCTTTCCTGGGTGGTATTGTAGATTCATATCATAGTCCTTGATAAGCTCCAACCATCTCCTTTGCCTCATGTTCAGTTCCTTCTGTGTAAATATGTACTTCAGGCTCTTGTGGTCGGTGTACACATCACAGTGTTTTCCCATTAAGTAATGCCTCCACACTTTGAGTGCATGAACCACTGACGCTAACTCCAAGTCGTGTGTGGGGTAATTCCGCTCATGGTTCTTGAGTTGTCGCGAGGCATATGACACTACTCTCCCATCTTGCATCAGCACACTCCCAAGTCCCTGTCGAGAAGCATCGCAGTACACTTGGAAATCCTTCAAGATCCGTAAACACAGCAGTAGCGGTCACTAGTCGACACTTCAGTTCCTGAAAGCTGGCTTCACATACGTCTGACCATTCAAACTTCCTCTCCTTCTTCAGAAGTTCAGTCATCGGCTTAGCAAACTTGGAAAAGTTTTCAATGAATCTTCTGTAATAACCAGGAAGTCCCAGAAAGCTTCATATCTCTCCTGCATTTTTGGGTGCTTCCCACTCTGTCACTGCAGTCACTTTGCTTGGATCAACAGTGACTCCTTCTCCTGACACTACGTGTCCAAGAAATCCAACAGTGTTAAGCCAGAATTCACACTTGCTGAATTTGGCATACAGCTTGTGTTCCCTTAGCTTCTCCATAATCAGTCACAGATGTTTCTCATGCTCAGCATCATCCTTGGAATATATCAGTATGTCATCAATGAACACTACCACGAACTTGTCCAAGTACTCCATAAATACCTTGTTCATCATAGTCATGAAGTATGACGGGGCATTCTTTAGTCCAAAAGACATAACTGTATACTCATATAAACCATACCTAGTGGTGAAGGCGGTTTTTGGTACGTCCTCCTCCCGGATCTTCAATTGGAAGTAGCCTGATCGCAGATCAATCTTGCTGAACACCTTCGCTCCTTCCAGTTGATCAAACAAATCATTTATGTTCGGCAGAGGGTACTTAATCTTGATGGTTACTTCATTCAGCGAGCGATAGTCCACTACTAATCTCTTGATGCTGTCTTCCTTCTCCACAAACAGAACAGGTGCACCACATGACGACAAACTAGGCTGAATGAATCCCTTCTCCAGCTGCTCTTTCAACTGCTTCTTCAATTCCTTTAGCTCATCCACATCCATCTTATATGGTTTCTTTGCAATAGGTCATGTTCCTGGCATTAGGTCGATGAGAAATTCTACTTCCCTGTCAGGTGTCATCCCTGGCAGCTCTTCCGGAAACATGTCGGGGTAATCCCTAATCACTGGAACAGTATCCATGCTAACCCCCTTAAGAGAATTCAACTTACACCTTCCTGGTCGTACAGCTGACTTGAATCTAATCCTCTTACCATCCGGGGTTTTGAGTGAAACAGCTCGCTGTGCACAATATATGTGTCCCCCATGCATAGACATCCAATCCATACCCAGAATAACATCTAATCCCTGTGATTCCAACACTACCAAATGTGCACTGAAGTTGTGTGTTCCAATCCTCATAGTTAAATCGCGGCATCCCGCGCTAGCTATCATATCTCCTCCAGGTGAACTCACTCTAATAGACCTTCTCATAGACTCAGTAGGTAACTTATACTTATCCACAAATGCCCTTGATATGAATGAATGCGATGCACCAGTATCGAAAAGTATAAGCGCAGGGTAAGTGTTGATTGGGAACTTACCAATCACAAGGTCAGGCTCATCTGGAATCTCCTCCACATTCATGTGGTTCACTGTGGCCTTCTCGTTGTTGGTTGGCTTCAGTCCTTTCCTCTCCGGGCAGTTGTCAGCATAGTGTCCCTTCTGTTTACACTTGAAGCACGTCACCTCACTCAGATCCTTCTTCACAAAGCCGCGGTCACGGTTGCGGTCATGTCCACCGTGTCCTCCAGAGTGGTGAGAGTGTCCTCCCTTGTGGCCGTGGTGGTTGCTCCTATGGTTGTCATGACGATTCCCATCGCCTCCATGGTGGTGGCGGTCATGGCTCCCATGGTCACTCCCTCCATGCTTGGAGTATCCATCATATGAAGTGCGAGACTTGTGGTGTGAACCAGAGTGGTGACTGTTACTCTTTCTCTTGCGGTTCTCCACCTGCTTGTGCTTCCCTTCCAAGATCCTGGCCTTGTCCATAAGCTCCTGGAAAGTGGGGCAATAAACCACCAGTAGCTGCACTGAAAGCTCATCACTGAGGCCATCCAGGAATCTCTCCCTCCTTTTTGCATCAGTGTCAACATCCTCAGGTGCATAACGGGACAAGTTGTTGAACTCCTCAATGTACTCGGCCACGGTGCGATTGGTTTGGCGCAAGTTGCGGAACTCCTTCCTCTTCAGGCTCAGAACTCCTGAAGACACTTGGTTGGTCCTGAAACCTTCCTCAAACATCGCCCAAGTCACGGTATCCAGCGGGTGGGTGATCTGAAAAGTGTCCCACCAAGAAGCGGCTGGTCCCTCCAGTAGGTGAGCGGAAAACCTCACCTTCTCGGCATCAGTGCATCCGAAAGATACTAGATCCTTGTTGACTGAACGCAACCAGTCGAGAGCAACCATTGGTTCTGTTGTAGTAGAGAACTTAGCTGGCCTTAGCCTCAGAAATCTGGTGAGAGCGTCCCCCTGAGGCTGATTGTTTCCATTGTTGTTGTTCTGATTTGCCATGAACTGAGTCATCACTTGGGTCAGCTGTGCCTGAGCTTCCATGAGTTGCTCCAACTCAGTGGGTTGACGGCGGGGAGGCATCTGCGGTTCAGCACAGGTAAGTTTAGAAAGAATCAACTACGACAATTGGATTCTATCCATGCATATGATCAAACAACAACAAACAATAGCAGACAATCACAAGCAAGCAACACAACAACAAACAAGTGATCCAGCAACATCCCAGAGGTTATCCTAGCAGTATATACATACTTAAATAGTTTTACAAGAGTTGGCAATGGTTAACTAAACAGTTGATCAACTAAACAACAAAAACAGCAATCTGCCAGAACAGTCCAGCAGCATTCGCGAATTTTTATGCCTGACTTAAACTCGTCAAAAAATTTAGCTGATTTTTGCACATATAGTACAGAGAGTTTCGCATCAGCCTAATTTTTTACAGATTTTTCCCAGTTACCAGAAAAATATGAAAAATCGCGCAGTACTACTGTATCAGCAGAAAACTGCAGCGAAAATAACACAGATGTTAACCAAAATTGCCATAACTCTTTCATAAAATTCGCACAAATAATTCCTGGGATATTGGAGTACACAAATAAGCAACTAATCACTCTTAAACTAACATTGACTAAGCTTCACAACGATCGAGACTAATCCTAACGAATTTGCCTAACGTGGACTAATTGGTGGACTTCTATCTACTCCTTGAAGAGGTTGCAGTAGGTCCTTGCTGTCATGCGTTGGCGCTTCGGTTCGCGGTACAACCATGGCGGCGGAGTGTACACTTCTCCTGAATCATCACTTGAGATCTCAAACTCCACCTCTTCTGGATCCTCCTCTTCTTCACTCTCAGCTGCAACTGCAACAGCTTCATCTCCTCCACCATCATCGTCTCCATCATCATCATCCTCGTCCTCATCATCATCATTGTTCCCACTGTCATCATCATCCCCATTGTTGCCATCATCTCCATTGTCATCATCAGAGGGTGGATTCAGCTGTGCTTGGAGGGCGGCAATCTGGGGTGTCATAGCTTCAATAGTTTGATCCCTTTCCTGGACGGTCCCTTGCAGCTGTTGTATATTTTGGGTGTTCTCCTGCACAGTACCATGTAGATGAGCTATGGTTGCATCTCTGGCTATCAGGGCATTCTCCAGAACTCCCACAGCTTCATGCAGGGCGTCAATCTCCTGTCCTTGGACCACCATCTCCTGTCCTTGGACCACCATACCATTGCTAGCAAAATCTGCAATCTCCTTTATCATCATCACTTTCTCAGCTAGAGCTCCATTCTCCCTTTCCATGTCCTCTATGTGCCTCCGACGGGGCGGCATGTTGTTCCTGTCGCTCGGGGTAACCACAATGTGCCCATCTTCATCACGCCTCCCATAGTCACGGTAGGGTGAGTCTGCTGGCAGTAGGTGTCAGACATTATGGCACTAGCGAGACAGGGCTTCATGTATGGCCAAGTTGATTCCAAGTCCCCAGTTGCAGTATGTCTTGGTGTAGATGAAATGCACTGGATTTGGCAAGGCGGCATCCCTGAATATGAAGGTAGTGATCTCCCATGCATCCTCTCCATATCCATAGGTGTACAGCCTTCTTCCCTTGAACATGGGCAGTGGCAATCCCAATGACTACGAGAGATGGGCTAACTACCTTGCAAAGGGCCTTGGTGACTCCATGGTGGCATACTCAGTCCTGACTTCTCTCATCTATCAAGTAAAAGAGGAAAGTGTGAGAATAGCATATGGTAAGAATTTACGAGGGTGAAAGGCATAAGATGAAAGACAGAGTTAATATAGGCTTTAATAATTCTATGGCTTCCTAATCCAATCCTAGGTCACGATCCTACAGTCGACACACGGGCTCTGATACCATCTTGTAACACCGCGGTTCTGAAAAGACCGAGGCTTCTATGTGACATGCCAATCCCTGGATCGGTTCATTGGCCCACAATAGAATAAGATGAATAACATAGCAAAATATCCGTGTATCATGAATAACGAAGATCCAGAGTACCATTATTACAATAAAAGCTTAGCTCAAAGCTAGCTCAAATTATTCAGGTAGCAACGTAAATAAATTAAATCCTCCATTCTTCAAATTGCCCACAAGTGAACAAGTGCCGAGTGGAGTACCGTGGCCTATATCGATTACTCATAATCGGAATAACCTGCAACATGAAACGTAGCAGCCCCGAGGGGTCAATACATGGAATGTATGGCAAGTAGATCTAGTAATGGAGACAATAGCACTAACATCTACATGCATATTTGGCAAGTGGAGCTGTGTCTGGCTAGCATTTGCAAATACCTTTGTCCTACTTTCATAAAAAGTTTTTGATTTTCTTTGAAAATATCCCAATTAAGTTAACCCAACAACATTAAACAATTATGAAATTAGAATGAGCAAGAAACATGTCATGGAATTAGTATCAAGCAACTCAGTCGTCCATAACCGGGGACACGGCTAATCGATTAGATTATACACCCTGCAGGGGTCAGTACACTTTACCCATGTGACTTGGCCAGCCCAGCTCTTACCATCACTCTCATTTTGGTTGATGATAGGGAGAAGTCCAAGAAGAGACTGTTCGGGAAGTAGCTCCTCAATCCCGACGCGCACCGGTCCAACCTACCAAAATTCTACATCTCTGGATACGCGGGTTCGAGTTACCATAACCTACTAAGTCCAACCAACCGCCCATTCCATTATTGGCACATGGTTGTACACGTAAGCTACACAATAAAGAAGCCAATCATTCTCTCTTGATACCTGGGTGCCTTTCCGCAATGAAACCACCAAAAATTATCAATACCATCACACCCAGGAGATTCATTGATTAAGTTGTTTTAGTTTTCACAAACCAAAGCTTTTACAAACAAGTCTCAGTGATGTAACCCAGCCCTCGTACAACATAGCATGGCTAAGCACATCTACCAACGGTGGTTCATCTACAAAGAGGGTCCTACCACATAATAGGACATAGCATAGCGATAGTATCATCCTACACATGCATCTATAAAATACACGACAATGCAATGAAAATAGTAGGATGATATCATGAACAAGATAGCATCTACTTGCCTTGGTTGTAGCGGTCGGAATAACAATCCACACACGAGCAAGCGTTGCACTCGTCACAATCTACACGATACAATTGCATTCATAAACAAACAATCCACAAGCATATGCAACAAATATGATGCATGAAGGTATGCAAGGCAAGACAAGCGAATTGGTGCTACAGCTGCACCACATAATCCTATTCAATAACACTACTGATTGCATGCATGGAAAATAGTTTTAGCGCTAGGAAAACTATTATGCAAAAAGTAATGCTCAAAACTAGAGCTAGAACTCAAATAATTCACTATCGGTAGTATACTGTTTGTAAAATCTTGGGAAAAAATCTACCGCATAGGCATCGCTGATTAGAAACAGTACCAACTGGAATTACTCAAAAAGGAATTATAAAACTCCCTGAGTAATTAAAACACTACAGAAATCCACTAGACAGTTTCTGCAGAAGTTTTTACTGTAAGCCTATATTTTTAATTCATGATGAGATTCCACTCGTTCCACTGAATCCAGGGACATATCATACGCGATTTTTGGAGCTACGGATCTTTTTCTACGAATTTATTACTCCGAAAAGGCCACTAACTAGTTTGATTAAACTGTACTAAACCTTGCTGCAAAAGTCTGAACCAAAGGTACAGCGGGATTCTACACGACTCACTGAATCTACACATATTTTATTTGCAATTTTTGGCCCAGCGGTTTAATTTCTACGCAATTTACAAGTTTCTACCGAAATCTGTCAACTAAAACGATTAACGAAATTAACCAGTCAACTGTGTCTGTTGACTGGTCAACGCGTCTGCTGACTGGGCGCTGACTGGGCGTCTGACTAGTCAACGCCTGAGTCTGACCGGTCAACGGCTGATCTGAACCACTGATCTGAGATCTAACGGTGTCTTCAGGCTTACCGGAGACAAACGGCGAAACGAACTCCGGACGGTGCGGCGATCGGTTCCGGCGACGACGGTTACCTACGCGGTAGGGGAAACGATCAGCGCGTAGTACGGGGCGTTCGACAACACAGCGACGGCGCGTGCGGAGGCGATGGCGGTGCGGCACGGCACAGACGGACGGCGCGACGCAAGACGCGTGAGGCGACACACGTGCATGCGTGTGTGTGCGCTGCGTGGCGGCAGCATGCGGCGCAGCGGCGCCCAAGAGCTAGCGGCGCGCAGCAGCGAAGCGGCGGCTTGGGGCGTTGTGAAGGCGGCGGTGGCGTCACGAGCAACACGGCTGGTGGAGGAGGCGCATGGCGGCAGCGGGCAGCGCGCGGTGGCGGTGGCGAGGCGGCGGGCGGGGCGGCGGGAGGCGGGTCGGGGTACCTGGTGGCGGTGGGGAAGGGCGACGGCGGCGGGCTCTTGGCGGCCGGCGGCGGCGCGGAAAAGGAGGAGGAGGCGGCGGCGATCGCGTGGATCCCGAGGCGGCGGGTGCAGGCACGCGTCCCGAGGTGGAGGCGGGCGATCGAGGAGGCGGGGTGGGGTGCGGTTCCCGAGGCAGCCAGGTGCCTCTTATGGGGCCCCTCATTGGGGTCCTACTGGTCAGCATAATTGGAACAGGACTCGGAAATCGGCCCGAAAATTGGCCCGTTTTTCCAACTTTCAATAAAACGGCGATAACTTCCCCGTACGAGCTCCGATTTGAGCGATTCTCGCTCCTACGGTTTTGTAAAATCGAGGGGAACAATCTAGGGTCAATGGTTGAGCGAAACCATTAGGCTACAAGGCTGGAAACACTAGTTCTTCTAATGCCTCCCGCAGGAGCCTCGTAGTAAAATAGAATAGGGTTTCGAAAATAGCGTTTCGCCGATTCATTTCGATCGATGGTTTTGTATGGAAAAGCATGATGCAATGATATGAATGATATGCGGAACCAAATCTAAAATTTGGGATGTGACAAAGTGTTCACCTGAAGATCAGTTTGGTACCACATCGACATCGACGAGTAGCTTGGGGTTCCCGGCCGGCAGCGTGGAATCTATGGGCTGAGACGTCATCGTTATACTTCAGGCCTCTTAGGCCATTTGTTAATTAAGTTTGCTATACTTAATAGCATAATTTGCCTTCTGTTGTTTGATGTTTGTGGTCAGTGACCTCTGCTTATAATAATTTGGTTCTCTGCTCAGTTATGAGCTTGCTGTAATAAATTTTGTGTCGTGGGGTCACTGATGTGTTACCGATTCTTCACTGGATATTTTCGAGCTCCAGGTTAAGCTTATGTCAGACGGAGGTCTGAGATTTGTTTAGCCCTGATCCCGAAGGTGTCACAGTTCTTGGTATCAGAGCAGTACCGACCGTAGGAAAACCTTGCTATTGGTCGATGTTGAGTCTAGTGTTTGTGAAAACTATTTTAAAGATGAAAAGTATTTGCGAAAACTCTAGCATGCTTCTTTTTCTCCTTATCCAGTTTCGTTCTAACTCTGGGTCATCTTATTTGGTGTTGATTTTGGAAAAGTTTTGATGTCTCTTCTTGTCTTTCAAAGCTTAGGTGCCTTCTAGGCATGCCGTTTCTAAGCCAGTTGACCTAGTGTTGAGTTCTCTAGAGTTTTGTGTGTTGTGAATTCCTTGTTGCCCCTTGATCTGTTTCATCTGAGAGATTCCTTTCCACCATAATCTCTCTGCCTTATGGACCCGCAATATTATATTGTGGATCCACAGTGTTCTGTTCTAGACTTCGAGGTTTGCTTTCGCCTCGTGTGCCCCCTTTTCATTTGCTGGGTACTTCAGAAGTCGTTTCTTCTCTTGGAAGCTACCTCGTGGTTACTAACTTGTAGTGTACGCTACGTCACTCAAGCAGTAGCTATTCCTTTCTTTGGGTTTTAACCCTTGGACTTGAACCTAAGATTCCCGATTGTGATGGATTCTGGTGTTGTGAATCTTGTACATGAAGCTGATCTTTAACCCAAGATCCATTCATTTGACCCTGTTGTTAGTGTTCACACATTGCCTCAGGATGGCTGGTACTACAATTCTAGCCTTCAAGCCTCTGGTTCTTGTCGCGATTGAGTTGTGACAATTAAGGACTTCCCCTACCACTAGCTGTGGCAGATGTTTGTAGGGTTTCGTAGCATGGAAAACAAAAAATTTCTACCGCATACAAACAAACAAGCCAAGATCTATCTACTAGATTGTAGCAACGAGTCGATGGAATAACTCACCCTCGAAGATTCCAAAGTGTTTAACGAGAGCGGATTCTCGTGGGTGATGTAGTCGCATTCTTCCGATCTCAAGATCGCAGAGACGATCCTTCCAGGCTGCGTTACGGCAGCGCTTCCAATGGTCACACGTTCGGTACTCGACGAAGACCTTCCTCTCCCTTGTTCCAGCAGGCAGCGGAGGTTGTAGCACTCTCCTCGCGATTCCGGCAGCACAACGGCGTGGTACCGGAAGTAGAGGGGAGATCTCGCAGGGCTTCTCCTTAAGCCGGAGCGAGTATGGTGGAGTATAAGAGAGCTCCTCGGCGATCTAGGTTTTAGACACACCAAGGAGGAGGTGCTAGAGCCAGCGGCTAGGGTTTGGGGCACCCCAAGTCGGTGGCTAGGGCAACCCTAGGAGGCGGCGGCAGCTGCAGGAGGTGGTGGCGCCAAGCTAGGGTTTGGAGGAGAGGTACTTGTGTGTCCTAGGAGGGAGCCCTACCCCTCCTTATATAGGTGGAGGGGCCGGCCGGCTAAGGGGAGGGAGGGGAGTCCCTCCCCAACTCGGCTTGGGTGGTGCGCCGCCGGTTGGAGGAGGGATTCCCTCCCCAACTCGGTTTCCCACTCCTCCTCTTTCCAAAACTTGCCGTTTGACTTTCAAACTAGCCGTTTGACTTTTCAATTTAGGATTTGAATAAACCCTTTATTTTGGACAGCGAAGACACTTAGTACTTGATGCAATCATTACAACTTGCAATGACACATTCATGTACCCCTTCCCCTCCGGAGTGCCGGACATTCCGGAACCTTCTAGAACATTCCCGATGAAAACACCGGAATCATTCCCGAACTCCGAAACGAGACTTTCCTTATATGAATCTTATTCTCCAGACCATTCCGGATCTCCTCGTGATATCCCGGATCCCATCCAAGACTCCGAACGACATTCGGTCTCTTTCTCATCATACCATAACTACTCAAACAACGTCGAATCCTGAAGTGTGTCTCCCTACGGTTCGTGAATTATGCGGACATGATCGAGACACTTCTCCGAACAATAACCAATAGAGGAATCTGGAAATTCATATGGCTCCCACATATTTCTACGATTACTTTGCGATCGAATGAACCACTTACATACGATACCAATTTCCCTTTGTCTCACGATAGTTTACTTATCCGAGGTTATGATCGTCGGTATCTCTGCATACCTAGTTCAACCTCGTTACCGATAAGTACTCTTTTCTCGCCGTGATATGTGATCCCTTGTGAGCCAGTCACATGCTTGCAAGCTAATTGGATGACATTTCACCGAGAGGGCCCAGAGTATATCTATCCGTCATATGGATGGACAAATCCCACTCTTGATCCATGTGTTTCAACCAATACTTTCCGAGCACTCAATGCCACCTTTATAGCCACCCAATTACGGTGTGGTGTTTGATGTCATCAAAGCATCCATCCGGCAAAGGTGATATGCATGATCTCATGGTCGAAGGAATTAGGTTACTATGTATCAGAAAGCATATAGCAATTGAACTATTGAAATGACTTGATCTTTATGCTACGCTTATCTATAGGAGTATGTCCATCATATCATTCTTCTAACGATATGATCTTGTTGTTAATAACATCTCAATGTTCATGATAGGGAAACCACAATCATCTATTAACCAACAAGCTAGTATTATATAGAGGCTTTACTAGGGACTTCAAATTAGGTTTACAAATCACACAAGTATTAATGTTTCCTTATTAATACTATTATAGCATGAATGTAAACATTTATCATAAACAAAAAGATATAATAATAACTACAGTTATTATTGCCTCTAGGGCATATCTCCAACAGTCTCCCACTTGCACTAGAGTCATCTAATCTAGATTACATGGTAATATACCGAACACCCATGGCAGTTTGGTGCTGGTCATGTTTTGCCCTCGGGAGAGGTTTAGTCAACGGATCAGCCACATTCAGATCTGTGTGTACTTTGCAAATCTTTATATCCCCATCTTGGATATGTTCTCGAATAGCGTGAAAACGTAGCTTGATATGCTTCAGCTTCTTGTGTGACCTTGGTTCTTGCGCATTGGCTATGGCGCCCATGTTATCACGAAGAGATAGACATTGGGTCCGATGCACTAGGAACCACACCAGCTCTGTAATGAACTCTTTCATCCATATCGCTTCTTGTGAAGCCTCCGAAGCAGCCATGTATTCCGATTCAGTTGAAGATCTTGCCACAACGCTTTGCTTCGCACTCCTCCAGCTAACCGCTGCACCATTCAAAATAAATACGTATCCAGATTGTGATTTAGAATCATCCGGATCGGTGTTCCAACTAGCATCGGTGTAACCATTAACAACGAGTTGTTCATCACCTCCATAAGAAAGAACCATATCCTTAGTTCTTCTCAAGTACTTAAGGATGTTTTTGACCGCTGTCCAATGATCCACTCCTGGATCACTTTGATATCTGCTAGTTAAACTAACAGCATATGCAATGTCGGGTCTAGTACATAGCATGACATACATTAGAGATCCTATGGCTGAGGCATAGGGAGTCTTACTCATCCTTTCTCTATCTTCTGTCGATGTCGGACTTTGAGTTTTAATCAAGGTCGTATTGGGCAACATGGGCAAGAACCCTTTCTTTCTTTCTTCCATTCCAAACCTCTTTAGAACTTTCTCCAAATATGTACTTTGTGACAATGATATTTGGCGTTTTGATCTATCTCTATAAATCTTTATGCCTAATATGTAAGCTGCTTCGCCAAGATCCTTCATTGAAAAACTATTATTCAAATATTCCTTGACACTATTAAGAAGGTCTACATCATTCCCAATCAACAATATGTCATCTACATATAGTATTAAGAATGCTACAGAGCTCCCACTCACTTTCTTGTAAATACAAGCTTCTCCATAAGTTTGTATAAAACCAAAACTTTTGATCACCTTATCAAAATGTTGATTCCAACTTCGGGATGCTTGCTTCAATCCATAGATGGACCGTTGAAGTTTGCATACCTTGTTAGCATCTTTAGGATCGACAAAACCTTTGGGTTGCATCATATACAACTCTTCATCAATGTCTCCATTGAGGAATGCTGTTTTGACATCCATCTGCCATATCTCATAATCATAATATGCAGCGATTGCTAACATAATCCTCACAGACTTTAGCTTCGCTACTGGTGAGAAAGTCTCATCGTAGTCAACTCCTTGAATTTGTTGAAACCCTTTTGCGAGAAGTCGAGCTTTATAGACAATAACATTGCCATCAGCATCTGTTTTCTTCTTGAAAATCCATTTGTTCTCGACAGCCTTTCGGCCATCCGGTAATTCCACCAAAGTCCATACTTGGTTTTCGTACATGGATCCAATCTCGGATTTCATGGCTTCTTGCCATTTATTGGAATCTGGGCTCATCATCGCTTCCTCATATGTCTCAGGGTCATCGGTGTTGTCCACCAACATGACACTCATAACGGGATCATACCAATGCAGGTGGTACGAGTTCTCGTTGACCTGCGAGGCTCTGTAGCAACTTCAACCAAGTTTCATGATCATCATCATTAGCTTCCTCTCTAATTGGTGCAGGCACCACAGAACTTCTTCGGTGCGCTACTCGCAATTTCGAGAAAAGGTTCGACAACCTCGTCGAGTTCTACTTTCCTTCCAGTCACTTCTTTCGAGAGAAATTACTTCTCTAGAAAGGATCCATTCTTGGCAACGAAGATTTTGCCTTCGGATCTATGATAGAAGGTATACCCAATAGTTTCCCCTGGGTATCCTATGAAGACGCATTTTTCCGCTTTGGGTTCTAGCTTGTCCGGCTGTAACTTCTTTACATAGGCTTCGCATCCCCAAACTTTAAGGAACGACAACCTAGGTTTCTTCCCAAACCATAATTCATACGGTGTCATTTCAACGGATTTAGACGGTGCCCTATTTAAAGTGAATGCGGCTGTTTCTAATGCATAACCCCAAAATGGTAGCGGTAAATCTGTAAGTGACATCATAGAACGAACCATATCTAAGAGAGTTCGATTACGACGTTCGGACACACCATTACGCTGTGGTGTTCCCGGCGGTGTCAACTTCGAAAGTATTCCACATTTCTTCAAATTCTCGCCAAACTCGTAACTTAGATATTCACCTCCACGATCAGAACGTAGAAATTTAATCTTCTTGTTACGTTGATTCTCTACCTCACTTTGAAATTCCTTAAACTTCTCGAAAGTTTCAGATTTATGTTTCATGAAATAGATATACCCATATCTACTCAAGTCATCCGTGAAGGTAAGAACGTAACGATAACCACCGCGCGATGCTACACTCATTGGACCACATACATCGGTATGTATGATTTCCAATAAGTCCGTAGCTCGCTCCATCATACCAGAAAATGGAGTCTTAGTCATTTTACCCATCAGACATGCTTCGCATCTATCAAGTGATTCGAAATCAAGTGATTCAAGAAGTCCATCGGAATGGAGCTTCTTCATACGCTTCACTCCAATGTGACCAAGACAGCGATTGCCACATATAGGTCGAGTTATCGCTTGATTTCAACCGTTTAGCCTCAATGTTATTAATATGTGTATTTCCACTATCGAGATTCAATAAGAATAGACCATCTATCAAAGGTGCATGTGCATAAAACATATTACTCATATAAATCGAACAACCATTATTCTTGGATTTAAACAAGTAACCGTCTCGCAATAAACAAGATCCCGATATAATGTTCATGCTCAACGCAGGCACCAAATAACAATTATTTAAGTATAAAACTAATCCCGATGGTAGATGAAGGGGTAGCGTGCCGACCGCGATCACATCAACCTTTGATCCATTTCCCACGCGCATCGTCACCTCGTTCTTCGCTATCATTCGTTTATTCTGCAGCACCTGTTTCGAGTTACAAATATGAGCAACCGAACCAGTATCAAATACCCAGGCACTACTACGAGTACTAGTGAGATACACATCAACAACATGTATATCAGATATACCTTTCTTCTTGATGTTGCCGTTCTTCAAATCCGCCAAGTACTTTGGGAAATTCCGCTTCCAGTGACCTTCTCCCTTGCAGTAAAAGCACTCAGTATCAGGCTTAGGTCCAGCCTTGGTCTTATTCGTCGGCGAGGTAACTTTCTTACCACCCTTCTTGAAGTGTCCCTTCTGCTTAGACTTGCCTTTCTTGAATTTGGTGGTCTTATTGACCAACAACACTTGGTGCTCTTTCTTGATCTCCACTTCTGCAGATTTCAACATGGCAAAGAGTTCTGGCAACGTCTTGTTCATGTTCTGCAGGTTGTAGTTCATCACAAAGTTCTTGTAACTTGGTGGTAGTGATTGGAGGACATGGTAAATCCCCAAAGCATTAGGAATCACTATACCCAAGCTTTGAAGTTTGTTTGCATGCCCAGACATCTTAAGCACATGCTCACTGACGGAGCTGCCCTCTTCCATCTTGCAGTTAAAGAACTTTTCAGAAGCCTCATAGCTTTCAATTGCCGCATGAGTCTCAAAGATCAATTTGAGATCCTCGACAATATCATATGGGTCTGAATTCTCAAACCTTTTCTGAAGCTCCGATTCTAAACTATACAAGATAGCACACTGAACTGTGGAGTACTGAGTCTTTCGTGTGAGGTAAACATTCTTTACTTCATCGGGAGCATCAGCTGCAGGTGGGTCACCCAGCGGTGCATCTAGCACATAGGTCAAATTACCAGCTATGAGGACAATCCTCAAATTGCGGAACCAATCCGCGCAGTTGCTTCCATTGTTTTTCAACTTTTCTTTCCCTAGGAACGCATTAAAATTGATGGTAGGGGATGCCATTGATCTACAACATATTTGCAATAGTTTAGACTAAGTTTATGACAAATTGAGTTCATATTAATAACATTAATCTAGGTGAACTCCCACTCAAAACAATATCCCTCACATTGTTTTAGTGATCACACAAACCAAATCCACCACATCAACACCGATCATCACGAGAGTTGATATAGTTTCAATGGCGAACAATCGACATGTTCATCATATCTACTATATGATTCATGCTTTACCTTTCGGTGATCCGTGTTCCGAGACCTTGTCCGTACATGCTAGGCTCGTCAAGATCAAACATTAGTTTCCGCATGAGCAAATCTGGCTTGCTCACGTTGTATACACTTGCGGAATCTAACACACCGATCATCACGTGGTGCTTCGAAACAACAAGCTTTAGCAAAGGTGCTAACTAAGGGTGAACACTTTATGACTTGAAATTCATGTGCATGAGGGATCATCTTATAATGCTACCGTCGTCTACTAAGCAATACAAGATGCATAAAGGATTAACATCACATGCAATTCATAATATGTGATATGATATGGCCTTTCTTATTTGTGCTTCCGATCTCCATCTTCTAGCACGAACATGATCTCCATCATCACCGGCATTGCATCAAGGTCAATGATGCTTCTCCATGGTTGTCGTCCACCGGTTTCAACTATTACAACTACTTTGAATAGACACGCGGGTCTTAACATAAATTAAAGACAACCATATGGCTCCTGCCGGTTGCCAACTTACAATAAGGAACATTGCTTACATCAAATATAATCACAATCATGGCCATATCACATCACAGCACACCCCTGCAAAACAAAGTTAGACGCCTCTACATTCTTTGAATGTTTTACGTGGTTTGGGGCTTTCAATAAGTGTCGTTCTAACTTACGAACAAGAACCACAACATTGATACTAGTATTGTTAATCACCCGTTGTAAATTGGATCTTAACTATGCTAGGAGAAACAGGCACCCACAAAGCCACTTATGCAATACAAGTTGCATGTCAAGCTGGAGCAAGTCTCATGAACGATGTCATGTAAGGTTAGCCCGGGCCGCTTCATCCCAACATAACGCAAGATGCAAAGTACACAAGAAGCAATCGACAATAAAAGCATCAACGCCCACAATGACCATTGTGTTCTACTCTGGCAATGATCTACATATAGACACGGCTCGATACCCTTTGTAGGGTTTCGTAGCATGGAAAACAAAAAATTTCTACCGCATACAAACAAACAAGCCAAGATCTATCTACTAAATTGTAGCAATGAGTCGATGGAATAACTCACCCTCGAAGATTCCAAAGTGTTTAACGAGAGCGGATTCTCGTGGGTGATGTAGTCGTACTCTTCCCGATCTCAAGATCGCGTAGACGATCCTTCAAGGCGCTGCGTTCGGCGCCCATGATCGGTCACACGTTCGATTTTCGTGAAGACTGAAGTAGAGGAGATCTCTCGCGATTCCTAAAGACAACTGGCGTGGTACAGGAAGTAGAGGGGAGATCTCGCAGGGCTTCGTCTTAAGCCGGAGCGAGTATGGTGGAGTATGAGAGAGCTCCTCGGAGATCTAGGTTTTAGACACACCAAGGAGGAGGTTCTAGACCCGGCGGCTAGGGTTTGGGGCACCCCAAGTCGGCGGCTAGGGCAACCCTAGGAGGCGGCGGCAGCTGCAGGAGGTGGTGGCGCCAAGCTAGGGTTTGGAGGAGAGGTACTTGTGTGTGCTAGGAGGGAGCCCTGCCCCTCCTTATATAGGTGGAGGGGCCGGCCGGCCAAGGGGAGGGAGGGGAGTCCCTCCCCAACTCGGCTTGGGTGGTGCGCCGCCGGTTGGAGGAGGGATTCCCTCCCCAACTCGGTTTCCCACTCCTCCTCCTCTTTCCAAAACTTGTCGTTTGACTTTCAAACTAGCCGTTTGACTTTTCAATTTAGGATTTGAATAAAACCTTTATTTTGGACAGCGAAGACACTTAGTACATGATGCAATCATTCCAACTTGCAATGACACATTCATGTACCCCTTCCCCTCCAGAGTGTCGGACATTCCGGAACCTTCTAGAACATTCCCGATGAAAACACCGGAATCATTCCCGAACTCCGAAACAAGACTTTCCTTATATGAATCTTATTCTCCGGACCATTCCGGATCTCCTCGTGATATCCCGGATCCCATCCGAGACTCCGAACAACATTCGGTCTCTTTCTCATCATACCATAACTACTCAAACAACGTCGAATCCAAGTGTGTCTCCCTACGGTTCGTGGATTATGCGGACATGATCGAGACACTTCTCCGAACAATAACCAATAGAGGAATCTGGAAATTCATATGGCTCCCACATATTTCTATGATTACTTTGCGATCGAATGAACAACTTACATATGATACCAATTTCCCTTTGTCTCACGATAGTTTACTTATCCGAGGTTATGATCGTCGGTATCTCTGCATACCTAGTTCAACCTCGTTACCGATAAGTACTCTTTTCTCGTTCCCATGATATGTGATCCCTTGTGAGCCAGTCACATGCTTGCAAGCTAATTGGATGACATTTCACCGAGAGGGCCCAGAGTATATCTATCTGTCATATGGATGGACAAATCCCACTCTTGATCCATGTGTTTCAACCAATACTTTCCGAACACTCAATGCCACCTTTATAGCCACCCGCCACGGTGTGGTGTTTGATGTCATCAAAGCATCCATCCGGCAAAGGTGATATGCATGATCTCATGGTCGAAGGAATTAGGTTACTATGTATCAGAAAGCATATAGCAATTGAACTATTGAAATGACTTGATCTTTATGTTACGCTTATCTATAGGAGTATGTCCAGCATATCATTCTCCTAACGATATGATCTTGTTGTTAATAACATCTCAATGTTCATGATAGGGAAACCACAATCATCTATTAACCAACAAGCTAGTATTATATAGAGGCTTTATTAGGGACTTCAAATTAGGTTTACAAATCACACAAGTATTAATGTTTCCTTGTTAATACTATTATAGCATGAATGTAAACATTTATCATAAACACAAAGATATAATAATAACTACATTTATTATTGCCTCTAGGGCATATCTCCAACAATGTTCTCTAATGGAACCAAATAGATCACGACAAGAGTACTCCTCGTGAGTCTCGCATCTATACTCGTGACTCTGCCACACCTTTCCTTCTCTACAATGGTCTTCGAAAGATTGTTGACTTATGCATCCACATCTCGGGATTCTAACCTGAGCATGTTCCTTTTTCCCTTGTTGTTTTCTGACCTTTGTCTACCAGTTGGTAGCCAAGTAGTAAATGTGCATTGGTGTCTTCCGATGCAAGATACTCTTGTGGTCCATCAAGACAAACCATTTCGGAATGTCCAGGAGAAACAAACTCCAATACCTCGTCAAATCTAGGACCAGGTCAAAGTGTTGTAAATATGCAGATCAAGAGGCATTGATAGCTTCTATCTGTTCCACCTTAAAGTGTCACACTCTTTTATACTAAGAGGTCATGTTGAGTTATATGACCCCTTAATGAAGTGATACTCTTACACATATTTACCCACCCTTACTCGAGCTATCGCGCTCGTGAATGATGCGTGCGCGTAATAATGTGGTCATCTGAGATTCTTAGCAATTACTATTGTTTTGAACTCCAAGGACATCTGTGTCATCCTTAGCGTGATTGGTTAATCCTATCACTAAGAAAAGTATGATCGTGCTACCAAGTTCATTATTCTGGTACACTCTTTTCGGTCAAAGAGTTAGGTTTGTGTCGAAGCTCTGAGACTATGTCTTCTTGCCTTACCAAGCAAGTTTCCTCTGGAACTAAGTGACATATCGGTGGTTTGTGATAATCTAGATGTCTACCAGAAGTACCTCCATGTTGCCACATGACCGTGATGTCAAGTTCTTGAGCAAGCAAGTTCTCTGAACTGCTCTTTTCTCAAAGGAACCGTATTGGATACCCCTAAACTAGTTGGTTGAGCTTAAACAACAACTTGGAGAGTTGTAAGACAAAAGTTCTATCCGACTAAGTTCCATCGTAAAGGGATGTCTAGTTTTGTTTGTGTTGAAGAAAGATAGTATTTCCTTTGTGGATACACTATTCTCCCCCACCTCTTTGATTTGATTGGGTTATCGTCAAATCAAACTCAGTTTCAAGGACTATCTTGATGGTGTTTTTACTTGTGGTGTTTCACTTGAGTACATCTTCATGTTCTTTGGTCTGAAAACCCTAGGTTTGGACTTACATGTTGATACCCGGCGATGGTGTTATCTCGTGTTGTTTCCTGGTCGAAACCATTGGTTTGAGTTTGTTCAAACTTGATCTTCAAGGTGAAGAACCCTGACGTGGCCTTCACTAGTCCGGATCAGGTAAGGGTTGCGCTTGTGTGCCGTTCCTTTTCTATAAATGTTGTTTGTGGAGAACCATTCTCGTAGTCTCTATGTTTTGTAAGGGATACTTGGAGTTGTTTTATGTGTTGATCGACTCCGCATGACATTAATTGCGTATCAAGTTTTTTAAAAATAATTTTGATATGTGTATCCTCTTGACATTGTGTTGTTAGAGAGACTAGGTATATATGCCGGTATGAGCTTCATTTTTCTTATAATGGACGTTTTATTAATTAAAAATTTTAAGTATTACACTTGGCTCTGTATAATTAAGATGCACTCAACTGCATATTAGAGCAACTCCAGCAGTCGCACTAAAATGCGTCCGCGTTAACATAACCGCTGATGTACAGCGTGCGCGACAGTTCAACGTCCTCTAGCGCGTGCGACACTATCCTATCCGGTTTCACCGGAACGGAGAGTTTTCCCTTATATAAGTCCAGAACCTTCCCTTTTAGGTTACAGCGCATGTCCAAAAAGGGGGACATATCCATCCGGGGACTAGGTTTTGCATGTTTCAACACAACACCACACCTTCATGCATGTGCTAGGGCCACATGCAAGTTCTTGAGGTATTCCTACGCCCTGGAGCGCAGTTTGCCGCGGAACCCTGATCTGTGGGCCTCGGATCGTCTACCCCCTAGACGTTTCTCTGACAGGGGTAGCCCGGCGTAGCTCTTCCTTGTTTTGTGTTTGTTTAGGTCATATGATGATGTAAAACATGTTGGTTTACAAGGTGCGGCACTATCCTACCCGGTTTCACCGGAACAGGGAGTTTTCCCCTTATGTAAGTCCAGAACCTTCCCTTTTAGGTTACAGCGCATGTCCGAGAAGGGGGACACATCCATCCGGGAACTAGGTTTTGCATGTTTCAACACCACACCACACCTCCATGCATGTGCTAGGCCACATGCAAATTTCTCAAGTTGTGAGAAGATTTGACATTTTATATGGGCGTGGAGACTATTATTCGGAGGCTACGAATCTATCCAATTGATAAAATAGAACCTAAATAATTGATACTAATAAATAAATACAAATATAAAATAAGTTCATAATTTGGTGGGAAAAAATAAAAAATATACTGTAGTACGCTGAGGGTGATCGTCGGCGTAGACGCGCCGTACGCCGAGGGTGACCGTATGCGTAGGCTATGCCGACGGCGGCTCTCGGCATACTGCTGACACCGTTAGGGCTCCGTCGCGGCCTGGTCGGCTAGTGCCACGTGGCCATCCCGTACGCCGAGAGCTAGTCTACGCTGACGGCAACCCTTCGGGTATCGGTGGTTACGCCGACGGCTATGCTACGCCGAGGGCTCGGAAGCGGGGCTGTCCTGGCCCGGTGCTACGCCAACGGCTCCGACCTTTGGCCGTCGGCGCATGACGCCATTCCTGTAGTGCGCGCTATAGTTACGCGTGCACTATTTTTTTTCCGTGCGCGGCAGCCCCCCCTCCTGCGGGTCGAGTGCGCGCTATCGTTCCGTCCATGCAGGAAACACCCAACCGCCACTCTGAAACTTCATCCGCAACCGCGCCCTCTCTTTCCGCATTTCAGCTCCCACATTCCGGCGCCACCGCCACTCCGTTTCATCACTGCTGATGCTTTTGACCGCGCCCCCACAGTAGATCCGCCGCCGCACCTCCCCATAGCGATCCCGAGCGTGCCGCGACCGTAAATAGAGAGAGCTGCCCGACGCTGACGCGCCTCTTTCCCGACCACAAGCGTAGATCTGGTTCTCGCCACTTCCACACCGCCGTATCGAACCACAACTGCGACCATGTCCTCTTCAAGAGGTGGTGTGTGAGATATTTGGATTTGGCACTGGCCGCCACTCTGAGATAACTCGACCGACAGGCTAACTCTACGTTTGTCAAGGCTAGGAAGTATCACATTCCTGAGTTGGCAACTAGAAGTAGCAACATGATGGTATTGGTTTGATGGTGCTTTTTTGAGTACTTGGTGAAAACCCTAGGTTTGGACTTACATGGTGATACCCGAAGATGGTGTTGTCTCGTCTCTCGTGTTGTTTCCTTGTCGAAAGCATTGATTTGAGTTTGTTCAGACTTGATCTTCAACGTGAAGAACCCTGACGTGGCATTCACTAGTCCGGATCTGGTAAGGGTTGCGCTTGTGTGTCGTTCCTTTCTTGTAGGTGTTGCTTATCAAGAACCATTCTTCTAGTTTATGTGTTGTCAAGGATAGTTGGAATTGTTTCCTGTCGTTGATCCCTCCACATGACACTGGTATCAAGTTTTTTTCAATAATTTGGATATGTGTATCCTATTGACATTGTGTGGTTAGAGAGGCTATATATATATATATATATATAGGGTGGCGCTATTTGACACCCAGGGTGTAGAATAGTTATTCTACACCCACCCTCTATCTTTAGAACCGTATATTATTTTTACGTCACGTAAATTTTGTATTACTTCGTAAGTTGAGAAGAACATAATAAAATTTAAAAATGACATAATTTTTTTTGTTTACATACCGTAAAAAAATTCGACGTAAAATACATATTTTTGATGTTTTTTACACTATAATGACTCAAAAAATTTATTTTTGTGTCAAATTTTTTGGTTGTGGTGATTATATGAACATAATTATTCGTATACAAAACATAATTTTTTAGTCTAACAGCGTAAAATTATGTTGGGTGCAAAATAACTTTTCTGCACCCTGGGTGCAAAATAACTTTTCTATATATATATATATATATATAATGGTACTTCTCCGATCCAAATTACTTGACTCAAAAATTTCTAGATTCAGATGTATTTAGACTTATTTTAATGCTACGTACATCCAAATCTAGACAAAACCAAGTCAACTAATTTGGATTGGAGGAAGTACCAGATTTATATTGCTTGATCAGAAAAAAGTACAAGAACTCACCATGTGGTTGAATTTTCCCTTTTCAGCGGTCAGCATTGTACTCAAAATTGCATGCCATGCAAAGCCCGAAAGCAACGACTCCATGGGGGATGGACCGATGATGAAACAACCTTTGCAGCTAGGGAGTATATTGATTCCCAGTTAGGAAAAACAAGAAGCAAAGGCTCAAAAATGTTTTTTTTTTAAATAGGTAGGTAATTTTGTCAGAGTGCATTATATAATGGTACCAGAATTATATTGCTTGATTGGAAAAAAGTACTAGAACTGACCATGTGGTTGAATGTTCACTTTTCAGCGGTCAGCATTGTACTTACTAAATCGCATGCCATGCAAAAGCCCGAAAGCAACGACTTCATGAGGTATAATATAGATCGAAGAAACAACCTTTGCAGCTCCAGGGTGCCCCATCAGAATATCGGAGATTAGGCACGGCCGGGGGCCGGGCTTGCTGTTACTGTTAGCACGCACACATCGGTTACTGATCAATGTCGTCTTGCGCAGCCTTCCGGTAAGCCTGAGCTTTAATCTCTGATCGATCAGCCATAGTGAGCGTACAACGTGTATGTTGCAACCTTGACTTCACTCGTCTACGAAGATTGTCCCGTACGTGGGCGAGCATCTAGGAATACTGTGGTTGTGGTCACATTGAGGACCTGAAATGGACAAGACCAAAAGGCAAAACCTAGCTTGCCAAGTTGCCGCACATATTTCCTTGGTGTGATCTGTAAATTACTGAAAAACGAAGCGTCGGCCCCCGCGTCGCCTCCTCGGGCGACTCGGGTGGCAAACCCTTGCCGCCGCCGGCCTCGGCCCCCTCCACTCCAGCTCCCTCCCGGGGAGGGGCTTTCTCCACGCCTGGCGTTGCGGCTCGTGGGCGCTCGTCCGGCTTTGGCTGCGCGGGCGGCTGCTCCGTGGGGCGGCGGAGCTGCGCTGGGGCTGCGGCCCTGGCCGGTGCAGTGGTGCCCTCCCTCGGTGCTAGAGGCGGCTGGCCAGTGGGCGGCGCGTCCGTCGACCTGGGACCCGCGCCTAGATCTGCGGCGGTCGTCGTGCGTTTGGACGTCGAGCGTTCCTCGCGGCTTGGATGCGGCTGCTGCGGCGCGGGTAGGGCCTGGCTCCTCCGGCGGGCGGCTGGCCACCTGGACTTGGTCGTGGTGGCTCTATGTCCGTGCGAGAGGAGGAGGATGGTTGCGGTTTTGGTCTTCGGTCCTGCCCGCGGTGGCAGCTGCCCGGGTTCGCTCTGGTTGCTTCGGCGGCTATCTCGCGGGCAGCGGTGATGATCTGGACGGCGGCTTCGTCGCAGCGCTGGGGAGCCTAGGTGCGGCAGCGTGCAGGATGTCGGGTTGAGTTGCACTGTCCGATGGCTTCATCGGCGGACGTCTTGATCTGTTCATGGCGGTCAACTGCGGAGCTTCAAGAGTGCCCGTCGGCTTGACGTGACACTTGGAAGCCGGGATGGCGGCCCCGGAAGGTGGTTTCTTCTTCTCGCCAAGCTAGGAGGTGGCTTTGCAGGAGCGGTTCTATGCCTCGGCGCCTAGTTCCGTTTGTGGCCTCAGTTCGTCTGGCGCGAGGGGCTGGCGTTTCTGCGTGCGGGTTGGTGATGGTGGTCTGGCCAGCCCTCGAGGGGCGGGTGTGAGGTTTGCGACTCTCTACCGGGCGAAAGTCTTGTTCTGGCTCCAGCCGGAACCGGCGGCGACGACGCCTTTTGGCGTCGTGTCCTTCTTGGAGGCGTCGTCATGGTGGTGCTCTCGTGCCTCTGCCCGGGTTCTCCGGGGGAAACCCTAGATCCCTCGCGGGATCGGGCGTGGGTGGCGCTTCTTGCGTCATTTTGCCTCTTGTGGTCCGCGCTTTGGATATTCCGTCGGCCAGAGGGACTAGTGGAGTGAGTTGGTTGTTGGTGACGACGAGCTGCTGGGCTACCTCGACTCGGCGGTCAGGCGGACACAACTTCGGTTTGGTGTGCTCCGGGGTGAAAACCCTGCACCGGCCTCGGCCGATGCCGGTGATGGCGGCGCTCTCGTTCGTCGTTCCCCTTCTTGGAGGCATCGCTGTGGAGGCCCTTCACTGCAAGTGTCGGTGTTCAGTTTGTTTGTCTTGTCGGTGTCGTCCTTTGCTCGTCTTCGGCTAGGTGGTGCGCGGCCCCGGGGTCAGCGTGGATGTCGGAGCGGCGGCTCCGAGTTTTGCCTCCGCCTTGTCGCGTTTTTGAGGTGTTTTGGGTGACGGCCTTGGCCACTTGGGTGGTTAGCCCGTTGACTCGTGTGGTGCGCGGCCTCGGGGCCGGCGTGTTGTGTTGTGTTGTTGTATGGTTTTCGCCCGGTTTCCCTCATAAACTGGTCAAATCTTTTCTACTATATCAATAGAATGGCGAGCCTCTTGCCCGGTTTCAAAAACAAATCTGTAAATTACTCCCTCAACTAGGGATTAGGTAGAGATGAAGAATAGTTTACGCCGAGGATTACACATGCGACGCACCTAATACATTTGACAGAGTCGGAGCTGCTGAGGCACATCGATCAGGATGAAAAGTGCAGACTGTTCTACTGTAAATCTTAGCCGCCTCCATGCCTGTCGTCTGTGTAGAGAGAAAATCAACTTCCTATGACCTTTAATTTGTCAGATGACCTAATCCTCGATCTTATTTAATCTTTGATTTGAAAGGCACCTACAAAGAGCAACATTCCTTGTGATCCAGAGCATGCAGTGGTTATCTGTCTTGGCACTCAATAGTGAGCACTTTCTACCTGATTAATTGGTTGCTAAGTATGTGCCTGGAACTTCAAGTATCCACCTAAATTTTCTGACGACTTGCACATTGGTCCCAACATGCAAACTAAACTGAACCCAAACTAACGAGCAGCCTAACTTAAATTTTTTATTGCAAAGAAGCACACACAGTGTATACACATGCACAACAGGCGCACACCCACAAAATTTAGCAGTAATTGTTTTGGCAAATATAAGTCAATCCTGACCGTCTTTATGTTTTCAGTTTCATGAGTTTGGGAGGAAGGGTACACACAAGCAAAGTTGGATTAATATATATATATACCCTTGCCCAGCCACTGAAATTTCCAGCTAATTTATAAATTATCACTGCTCAGCATGGAGTGAATTCTGAAACATATATGGGTCCATACATGCATGTGTTGCTCTTGTTCATCACACATGATGGGCTGGTCCTCCGAGAGCAATAACTCCAGTGTCTTTCCCTGCTGTTTCTTCAACAACTTCATGCCCCTCATATGGGGCAAAGCAACCTGCAGAATTGCATGGCAGCAATGCGAACATGGAGCCCGACGGGGTAGGTATCTACCAGGGACGGAGCCAGCGTCTGAGCTCAAGGGGGGCAAGGTGTGCATGTGATATGATTGAGGGGGGCTGATCTAGCAAATCTATCACAAATAAGGACCTGCCATGGCTAATATTCTTAAGAAAATCATAAGCATGGGGTCCCCTCTTGTCTCCGTCCCTGGTATCTACTCCCTCCGTTTCAAAATATAAGATGTTTTTAGATTTGTGAAGAAAATGAATCTAGACTTGTTTTAGTATGTAGGTTCACTCAACTTTGAGATGAATCTAAACACTAAAAAAAGTCTAGATTCATTTTCTTCACAAACCTAAAACATCTTATATTTTAAAACGGAGGGAGTAGCTAGCAAGTGCCCTTGAAGGTTCATGCTTGCTTTGCTCATTGAGTACCTCTTCCAACTGAGGGAGTTTTGCACATAAATGTGAGGCCATCGTCTTTAATGCGTTGAATGTGTCTGTGAAATATAGTTATGGTTTCATGGATATCACAATTTATAATAAGAAATAATATGGATTTAGGACTGTTTAAAAATTATGGTAAACATAGTGTCACATATGTTCAGAGAGATTTAAAATAACTGAAATTTTTGGGATAAAAATTAATATTAGCTCAATATTAAAATTGTGTGTGACGATTAGATCAGTTTGCTAGTTTGATTCACAAGGATAAATTTTCTTGACGAACTTAAAAAAGGAAATAATTCATCATCCTTAATATTTTGACTAAATCAAATATTTAAAATTGTTACTCGGCATGTGTTTCTTCATCACAACTACTTACACAATTTAAAAACATGAAACCTTAAGTTCAATGGTGAAAAACTTACATTATTTTGTATGTTAATAATATGATGCTAGAAAATGATAAATACAAAATTAGCAGTATATTATAAATTATATTTTTCTTTTTGGCTGATCCATTAAAATGTTTATCGCTCATTAAAGATAGAGTAGTATGATGACATGGTTTTTATATGGTCATGTATTCTGATGTAGTATTTTATCTATATATTAAGATATTTACATGTTACCTCTCGATTTGTAACACGAATACTCAATAACATAGTTCAAGCCTCTTAGTCAGCGTTCAATTTTATGGAGTGTTGAATAATCTATGTTTTTATGTTGACTTTTACATCATATAAAAGACATGAAAATACTCTAAGGATGTCTAACCATACAAAACAAAAATATTCCACAAGAGCAATAATTAATAAATCAAATATAGCCATGTTAGGTCCTCTAATCAAAGATTTAGTGTATACATTAAATATACATATGTTAGCATATCAACTAATTCATGTGACAACAACATTAATTCATAAAGATACCGCGTCATGCCCTCTTGGTAATGTAGGATGTATATGTTTGCTCTCATACGAATAAAGTTTTATGCATTTTTAATGAAATGGAAAATAAGACTGTACTATGGAGTTACCTTTTGAGTTGTTGGACTTCTACAAAGTAGTCACGATCAACTCACGGTAATTCTTTAGTTCTTCTATTATGGCATCCGTAGTAATTGAATTGGGAACAAAAGGAACTGGAAAAAAAATCTCCCATGCAAATCTTTAGATTTGTGAATTCAAATTATTTTCAAGTTTTTTATGAAATTTACAACTTTCTAAATTGTCTATTATCCCAAAGGGTACATCAAAGATAGATAAATCATCAAGATTACAATCTAGTCCGAGGACTTCGGAAGACCTATCATCTAGGTCGAGGAATCAAGAGACATATCATCCAGGTTGCAAGCAAGTTTGGAATAAATTTATCGAGTATAGATTAGTTGTAATATGCTTAGATACACTATGATAATATGTCAATATAATTTTCTTAGTAGAATCCCAAGATATGTTAGCTGCTGCCTATCTCTTGACATTAAAGATCAATTGGTTTTTATCAGGGATATATAATTATGATAACAAAGACAATCCATCAGATTGGCGACCCAGTGATTTGATCTTTTATAGAAATTTTAGTACTCCCTCCATTTCAAAATATAATATGTTTTAGGTTTGTGAGGAAAATGTATCTATACTTCTTTCAGTGTCTAGATTCACTCCAAGTCTGAGAGAACCTACATACTAAAAGTAGTCTAATATATTCTCTTCATAAAGCTAAAACATCTTATATTTTAAAACAGGGGAGTATATATCTCTTGTTTTCGATCTCATACTAATATTGTATAATAGACCAAGTCGATAATTTCTTGGCTTTGTACATTGATTTAGTAAAATAAAGCTTAAAAAACAATGTGCCAAGATATAATTATATGGACCATATGCTTAAACAAAAAAAAAGTAGTACTAGCTTCGTAACTAAATATAAGATGTTTTGGTAGGCTAAAATAGGGTACGGAAAATGTTATATTCTGGAATTGAGGTAATTTCTGATTAAAATTTTGTAGTTTCCTTTTTAATATTCAAAGAATGTGATATTGCAGCATTATGCGAATATTTTATGAAATCAAGGTTTGTAATTTCTGTATCTATTTTACTGTTTTCCGCTCAAATTAAAAATGCTGGTGTTTTTGTCTATTTATGTACCCTTAACCATGAATTTGTAATTTAAAATCATATAAAAATTTGCGTGTGCTTTAGCATTCTAGCTAGCTAGGCTTTGTGTATATTTTTTTTTCTTGAAAGAGCCTCAGCGAGCCTAGCTAGCTATATTTTTCATCGAAGGAACCTGCCTAGCTTTTTTTTTCGCGAATCCTGCCTAGCTAGTTGGTGTATTCTTTTTTATCAAACAGACACGGGTAGGACTCGGCTAGGTTCCTGGTGCAGCGTTTTCTTTCGAAACGTACTCAGCTAGCGTGTCAAAGGGACTACATGTGTAACGTAATTAAAATATTTTCATTAAATTGTAACCGCAATTTTTTAATCTAATGGATAAATTAATTTATGTGATGTGGATTAACCTAATACCTCGAAACATCCCCTTATATTGCTTTTAGTATATAATAGATTGTTTTAGTTCCGGAGCTCCCAGGAACTTTTCTTTTTAAAATTCAAAAACTTCATTTCAATTCAAAATGAAGGAAAAAAATAGACAAGTCCATATAGATGTCTAGTATGTACACACTAGTTTTCATCGACATATCTTTTCAGCCGCAATCTACCAAAAACAAAATGTCAGAGAGCAGAATAGAGTTTTTTTTGCCTTCCGAGAGATATAATTTTTTCTAAGCCCGAATTGTACAATGGTTAACTTTACAAATATGTAGAATACACATGTATGTATGCATAGAAGGAAATTCAATTTTTAAAAACTTCTAAATTTTTATTTTCAACTTTATAAATTCCAGGCTCACTTGGGCCTGAGAGCGAAGATGTGGCATTCACCATTTGATTTGTTGTAGAAATGAAACTAAGCAAGGCAATGAATTCATCCCTAAATTTTAGTACTTCTTTTTTTTCATGGAAATGCTATTACTTCTTAGAACATTGTTATAATTTTTTGTGGGCTTTGATAATTTTAACAAAAATAGTGTTAATGGAATAGGTCATGTAAACCAACTAATAAGAAAACACCGCTCAGGATCATCACAACCTGACAAATTCCCAACTATACCAAAGCCTAACCAAAAAAGCAAATCGCAGGCAGTGGCGGACCTAGGATTTTACTAATAGGTATGTCCATATAAATTTAAAAGCAATTTTGAAAAAAATTATTTACTAATTAAATATATAAGTAACAATTTGTATTGTCAAACCGTGTAGAAGTAATAAATAAAATCTAAATGTAAAATTAACTTAGAAAGTTGAAAAACTACCAAACGAATAGTTTAAACACAATTAATAGGTTGAAATATACAAAAGAAACTTACAATCCCATTTGTTTGACTTGTCTGTCCTACGATTCCTTAAGAACATGAAAAAGGGATGCAATATATCAACCTCTCTTCTTCATAACTGAATAATTTGAAAAGAAAACAATCTAAGTATGATAATTATCTCTCTTCTTTGCAACTTGAATTTATTTAACTATGTAATCCAGCGGCGGAGCCAGGAATTGCGGCTAGTGATGTCAAAGCTAAAAAAAATTAAAAGCTCAAAGCTTCACAACAAAACCCACTCATAGTAGTATATTATATTCATGGCAAGACACCACCACGGTCATGCATAGCTTGGTAGTTATACATAATAGCGTCCGTACTAATCATCTGAAATACATCAGCTTCAACATAGGTAATCATACAAAAAGCCATCACCTATTCTATTGCACAAATCAGACCTAATGTATTTCATTGCAGAAAATGCTCGCTCGACGGTGGCAGTAGCTACCGGCAAAACCAATGGTAGCTTCAATAGAAGAAACACAAGAGGAAAGGTAGTATGCTTGTTCGTTTGAATAAGCTTTCGACACAGGTTGCCAATCCCCTTCAAGTCCAAGAATCTTGAATCATCACAAAAAATTTCAACAAAATTATCAAGTTGGCAACTAAGCTCTTCAATCTTGCTTTCACTTTGGAAATCATCGGGATACAAACGAGCCATAGCCAAAATTCTTTCTTTGTTAAAGTTTGCAAAAGAACCAGCAGGATCCAAACAGCCCATTCCAAGAAGCAAGGCAGTGGCTGTCTCACTAAAGCGACCATTAAGCTCAACTTGCAAAAGATCAATAACAGCATACATGACACTTTTGTAGTAATTCTCATTTGACAAGCCATCATTTTGAACTCTACGCTTTGATTTTGACCCACGAGGAACATGCATGGCATCCATATTTGGAAGTTCAAGATCAAGTTTGATGCAAAAGTCAGCAACTATTGTAAACATACCTTCCTAGCCTTCGTTTCTCATTTTTTGAAGCCTTCTCTTAGTTGTACCAAGATATGACACAACATTCACAATATCCTGGTACTTCCTTTGCAAAGCGACATTCAAATCATTAGTAATTCCAAGAATGGCTTTCATCAAGTGCAACATAAAAGCAAAATCAAATGTTTGTATAGCGTCTAGTACTCCTTTTGCTTTAAGCCTATCCAAAGAGTTGGATCCAAACTATGCAATAGCATCAATAACTTTGATAACTGGGGAAAACATAACAATCATGTTCAAGAGAGAACCAAAATGGGAGCCCCATCTAGTATCACCGGATCTTTTAAGACCAAGTTCTTGATTCAAACCTCTCCCAGTTTCAAGTTCACCCATTTGCAATGCCTCTTTTATTTCTTTGGCCAACTTATCTCTAAGAAGATCCCTGTTCTTGAAAGAACCTCCTATCGTGGATATTATAACACTCATCCACTCAAAAAGCCATATAACATCTTCATGATTTTTCGCAACCGCAACTAGTGTCAATTGGATTTGATGAGCAAAACAGTGAATACTATGAGCAGCCTTGGAATCTTGCACAACTAAAGTTTTCAAACCATTTAGATGCCCTTGCATGTTACTAGCACCGTCATAGCCTTGTCCACGGATTTGAGAAGGACTAAGTTGATGATATTTAAGCAAATCATAAATAGCTTCTTTGAGTGCAAGAGAAGTTGTATGACTAACATGAGAAACTCCAATAAGTCGCTCCATTACAAACCCTCTTCTATCAACATATCTTATAACAAGAGCCATTTGTTCCTTGTGAGACACATCCCGAGATTCATCAACCAAAATTGCAAAATACTCACCTCCAATGTCTTCTCTGATTGCTTTGGGTGTTTCTTAGCACAAGCTTGCACAATATCTTTTTGGATAGTAGGAGAAGACAACTTCAAATTCGGATCGCCACATATATATGCCTCTTGTTTCAAAAACGAAAATCACACCATGCAGCAAAATATAGCTTTCTTCGCAACACTGTTTTGGAGTAAAAGATATAGTGTTGTGTGCGCCAATAGGAAAATAGATCCTGTGAGACGTTTTTCCCTGAAATGGATCGAAACACAACGACGTTCAGAAGAATCACTAAGGTACGACGCTTCTTGCGGGAAAAATAGACCCCGTGCGACACAGGCCTTAAGAGCTAGCAGAGCTTGTTAAAAGTTTGGATTATGTGCGCTGAACGGGACCCACAACTTATCCACCTCAGCGCCGCTGCACCTCACTGTGGGACCCACAACTCGCCCAACTCAGCTTCAGATCTCTCACCCCCGCTCGCCCGTGCCTGCCCGTTGTCGCCGCCCGACCCCCTGCCGCCCCCATTTTCTCGGGTCTTCTTCTCCGATGACGGAACGCGACAACGGTCGCCTGACGGTTAATGTCGACCTCTAGTTCAGCTTCCCGCCCCTCATGGCCTAAGTACGGGGCAGTGCCCATGACAAGATGTCCTGACTGCCCACGCGCCGCGCCATTGAAGCGATTGGTCACAATCAAGGAGGACAATGGGAACTTTGGGCGAGAATTTGTAAGTGCGAGAGCAAGGCCGAGCCGGGAAAGGTTAGATCTGAGTTATCCATTGGTTAATTTTCTGTAATTTGTGCCGTTTTTGCTATTTTTCCACCAATTTGGGAATAAGGTTCATGTGTTCTTTTCCAGAATCTGAAGAAATGTAAACATTTTGAGTGGATTGATGAATACGTTGAGAGGCTTCAAGGAGAGGGAATCATTGATTTGAGGGGGGACGCAAGCCGGGAGATCAATCAAGCGCCGGCGATGGAGAAATTTGCCACGGGAGATGGGGAACTGATTGGGTAACTGAAGAAACTGAACAAGCACCTAAGACAGATTGTTGGTTTGAAGAAGCAGGCAGTTGTGATCAACGCAGCATTTTATTTCTGTGTAATTTCTCTAGGAATTGTTTACCTTCAGTTGATTAGTCGTTAGACCGTGCTTTTAGATCAACTGGTTATGTTTGTGTTTGAATGTATGCTCAATAAGATGCATGACTCAGACGCTGGCTTTTCCCTGGAATGGATCAAATTTGATATCAGCCAAAATTTTAGTTTCTTCAGTTTTGTCAGTATTTTTTTTGAGAGAACATTGCTGCAATCACTTGCAATTCTGAAGCGTTGCAGGAGGAGATGAACCGCTCCGATTGTTGTGCCAATTGCAGCAATGTTCTTGTGTTGCTGTGCCGATTTTCTATTTCTCCAATTGATTTGAGAATTTTTGTAAACATTTTATCTACTCCCTCTATCCAGGTTTATTGGGATATTATCCCTGTGCAGCGCGACCAACGCAGTTAGTCATTGGGCTGGAAAACTTTCGTTTTAGCGAGTTGTCTAGCATGCATGCAATACTACTCTGGCCGAGATTTAATGGTGAGGAGGTGAGCGAATCGATTCTGGCCGAAATTTGAGGTAATCGTATGCATCCAGAAGATTGAAACCGTAGTTGGGCGAGATTCACACAAGCCATGCAATACTACTCCCGCATCATGCAAACATATTGAGGTGTGTTTTAATTGGAAGAGGAAACGAGGAGGAAAGTCCAACGGGATGAGGAGTAATTGATGGCAATTAAAAAACTGCTATTAGCCCAATTTTTCTGTCCAACTTCAAAACGGCTAATAGCCCAATAAACCTGGATGGAGGGAGTAGTGATCAATAAAGCTTCGGTTGTTTGAGGTCAAAAGAAGGAAACGAAACCCTCTCAAATTTGTCTAAAGTTTATGTTTTTTGATGTTTTATACGAAAGGAACTTGCACCTTTTTTGGTTAAAATATATATATGACAACTAATTTTTGTTTTGTGTACAACATTACCTCCATTTGAAGAAACAAGAAGCATAATTAAGTAGATAAAAGTAACATTATACCAAACGAACTATATAATAACATAGATAACCATATAGATAAAAATAACATTTTTTTAGGGTAAAACAGTAGGGCAAAAAACCCCACTGCAATTTTTTTATATACCAAATAGAGTTACAAAAGAATATTTACAAACATATTCCACCTCAAAAAGAGGGATAACATTCTAATCAGCTATCTCCTGTCTAAATTGGTTTCAATCCAATCCTTAAGGCCCTGATAATACTTTTTCTTAATTCTATAAAGGACCCATCTTAATTCCTGGGCTATAATAGCCTTCCAGGTGTAACACCCTCAGAATCGGACCTATGCAAGTTTGGGCAAAATTCACCAAACCCGCATAGAAACGATTCAAAGGTGCCCACCAGGCACTTTCGTGCGGGTGGAAAACGAAGTAATAACATTACACAACAGTCCTCGATGGGACCCACGAGCAGATATATAACAGCGACTCGGAGAGTCAAGATTACGAATATAATATACAAAGATCCAAATCACCACGAAAGCGATAGGCGTCCAGCTACGGACAAGATGCAAATGGGGCTAAGAGCCACGAAGAATAACCAATGGCGTCCATAACCCTGCCCAGAAGCCGGAAGGGTAACCCCGCTAACGGCGTCGATCTCAAAACCTGCTTAAAACAAAGGGGTGCGGCAAGGGCAAAGGAAAAAGAAGGAGCGTCGATCGAGGCGATGCACGGCGAGGCTAGAATTCGGCGGTCCTCGCCTACATAGGTATGGTGGACTGAGCGGCAGCGGCAACATGCACTAAACAACCTATAGAGACTCGATACACTGGCGTCAATCAGAGAGGGGTAAGAATGACCTATCCGGATCCAATCTGAAGCTAACACCAAACAAACCCATCCTGGTGTTTTCCCCTCGAGACCAAACGAGGAAGTCAACCGAGGAACTCACACAGTTGGCAGTTTTACTTATTCAGTTATAGTTGTGGCACTTTACTAGTCAGGTTTAGGTAATCGTCCTGTTGAAGTAAGCAGTGGGCACTTTTAGTTGACCATTCCGTTATAGTTGCAACAATTACTAATCAGATACAGATAGCATGAGATAAACCCAAAACCCAGCAGTTGTTGGTACTTTTATTCAGCCATTTCGTTGTAGTTGCAATACTTACTAGTCAGATACAATTGTGCATGGCGACAACCAAACAAGCAATTGTGGGTATTAATTAGCCATTCCATTATAGTGAAGCTGATTACTAGTCATTATAAGTCAAATTTATAACAAACTTTAGTTATGCTTGTCTATGATCGAGATCGTGCTCCAAGTCGTCCATATCCGCGGACACGGCTTTGAGAAAGTTTTACCCGGGGGTGCACCAATAGCAACACACGCTCGATCAACCTCGGAAAAACCAAATCAAAACCCAACGAGGCTTTCACATTGAACAATCACAGGATTCAGAAATATTTCAGGGCCACCCTTAAGTAGAATCCATAGCGAGTAAGCAAGCTCCGAGACGGCCTCAAGGTTTGCGACAATGGTACATGGCGGCCGGGAACCGAAAGTGTGGCTGGGCTTGTCGATACCGCGTAATCAATCCGCTTACCTAACAAGACATGGTGTGCTCCTCGCACAATCGTAAATAAAACAGTAGCATGGCATAAGTACAGGATCGTAAATAAAACCTCAAACTAGTTTGTGGCCCCAAGAAATAAGAATGAATCAAGCTCTGGCTCAGGGGGGTCCCATATACCTCCCGGATGTGGATAGCGCGATAAATCAAGGAACAGGTATCAAGTACTCGGGGTCTTACGGGACACAAGTGGGCGTTCGGAAACCAAATATTATCTATCACCCACCGATGCCTCTGCTTATTTCAATTTTAGTTGTTAAACAGAAAATAAAGTGACGATAAGTAAAACTAGAATCATCTCCAACATCAACATGCGGCAATACATCAGCAACTGTGGCATATGACGACCCATTTCAGCACTTGAGCAAGCAACTACGACGCGCAAGTCCAACTATCTACCAAACAACAGGTAATAGGGTGTGTCCAAGGCAATATAGGCTGCGGGGAATATCACGGGTACGAAAACTAGAGCATCGCAACACAGATAGCAATAGATCAACAGGAGGGAAGTAAATACTATAAAAGTAAGATAGGTAGAAAGGGGGGGAGATGCTCGCCTGAAAACATTGCCGAAGGTGTTATTCGAAGATCGGGTCGAAGCTCACATCAACTCAACGGCCTTATCCGCGAAGAAGCAAAACACTAGAAGGAACACCGGATGCAATATTTAAGACAAAGGCGGAAGATCGGGCATGATGCATGTATGATGCATGGCATGGCAAGGTGCGATGCAATTAGGTCATATTAAGCGGAACCGGGGTCCCGACAATTAGTTAAATGGTTCAAGTTGTTTAGAAGCCCCTCAAATTAAATGTTGTTTAGCAATGTAACAGATTGAGCCGGTTCGCTACACATGTTTAAATGAGGCCGATAGGTGACTAGATTTGCCCGCATATGGGCCCCATATTTTGTTATTAGGTGAATCGGCATAAGGCCCCCAAACCACAGATATGCATGCGAGTATGACAGTTCAAGATGCAATCAAGTTGTTATGTTATAAAAATAGGGTGCGAGGAAAAAGGGGTCACACATCAGAGGGGGCTCGACGATCTTGGGTTCCGGGGTTCGGGGTGATCGACGAGGTCGTTCTCGGACTTAGGAGTAGGTCTCGGGTCGGGGGTAGGTCTTGTTGTCCTGTGTCGGTGACCTCGGTAAACCGGGAAGCAGGTCTTGGTTCGGTGCCGGGACGCATCGGGTTCGTTTTGGTCGGTGTCGTTCTTATTGTCGCGCCGATCTTGTCGGGTCCCACGGGGTCGATCTTGCCGTTGCGAGGGTCTTGTCGGGCCCGCGCCATCGAGGCGGTCTTGGCGAGGGAAGAAGCACTTGGCGTTCTCGTGGCGATCTTGCGTCCTCCCGGTTCGGGTCTTGGCGTCCGAGGGTAGACGGGCTTGGCGTTTTCGCATCGGCGATCTTGGCGTCCGGGTTCTCGGCGAGAGCGTCCTTCGGACTCCGGGAAGGAGCACTCGACGTTCCGGGGGGAAAGATCTCGGTGTTCGCGTCGAAGGTCTCGTTGCATCCGTGAAGGAGTACATGAAGACGCTGCCGGGGTTCGCACTTTGGTTCCGGGATGGCGATCTTGGCATGCTGAGGGATTCAGATCTTCGGATTTCGAGGTTCGCGAAGGGTCATGGCGATCCAAGACGGAGGTATAGGCGTCTTCGGGTCTCCGGATGAGGAAGCGCCGGGTCCGTCAGAGACTTGCGACACGGGCTGGCTGCATCTTCGCTTGACACGACACCATGGCACCAGGGCGTCCACGGGAGCGGATAGGCCGGTGCAGACTGGCGATATGGCCCAGGGCCAAGGCGCAGCGAATGGCGAGGTAAACGCAGCAGCGAGGCCTCCTGGCGAACTGCGGTCGGGCGCTAGGGCCGACCAGGGCTAGGGGATGGCGGAAGCAAGCTGGCGGCCGCCAGAGCGTGCGGCAACGCGAGCGCGAGACCGGCGGCAGCGGCGGCGAGCGAAGGCGAGGCAGGCGCATGGCGACGGCGAGCTTAAGCGGCGGGAACGCCTGAGAGCTTCAGGCGCTGAGGGCGGATCTGGCGTGGCGGGCAGCGGCGAGCAAACTAAGCGCTCGAGACCGGCGGCGGAGGCCGACGGGCGAAGCGGCGGCGGCTTGAGGAATGGCGAGAAGGCGAGTGCGGGCAGCGGCGAGGCGGTCGGGCGGAGGAGCTTGGCGAGTTGGCGGCGTCCGTGGCGGTCGGGAGGACGCAGCTTGAGGCCAGGAGCCGGAGGTGAGGCGGCAGCGCGCTGGCGAAGGCGGGCGGAGCGTCGGGGTGGTGCTGGGAAGGAGCGGCGCTAAGCGTCTTGGCGGCGCGCTGGCAGCGTCAGGCGGAGCGGCCAGAGGAGGAGGAACGGCGGCGCTAAGCGTGCGGAGGCGGCTTGGCAGCGGGCCGAGGGGCCTGGGGGAGGGAGCAGCCGGCGAGGTCGAGCGGGGACGGGGCTCGGCTCGCAGAGAGAGGAGGTTGGGGAGGAAGCGCGGGGAGGAGGAAGAAGAAGCACAGGGAGCAGCGCGTGCGGGGTAGGGGCTAGAGGAGGGAGGCGATTGCGGGGAGGGAGACGCGTTGCGGTGGTTGCGGGGCAGGTGGGGGCCCACGGGGTTGGTGGGGCCAGGGGACATGGACTGGTGGGTTGGGGCCAGACGAGTGTGAGGGAGTGGAGGCTGCCTGCGCGCGTGTACTGAGAGGGAGTAGGGTCGGTTGGGTGAGTGGGTTGAGAGAGAGAGGAGGGAGTTGGGGGTGCCATGTGTCAGAGTGTGAGTGGGTGAGGGGTGGGCAAGGGTGATGTGGCAGCAGGGGATGGGTCGGGGTGATGGGGAGGGGGGGGGGTGGGTAGGATAGTTGGTGGGTTAAGTATTTAGAGGGGCAGGATGGATGGACCGATTAATTTTCTGGGGCGGTCGTTCGGGTCGGGTTGGCCGATCGCCTACTAAAATAAATAAACATTTTATTTGATTTAAACGGCCATACGCAAACCGATGGCCAAACAAAATATTCGGGACCGGTTTTGGCGTTGAATAAAAGGCAGGCGTTTTAGAAAACAAAACGGTTTTGCGAAAATAGTTTTGGCAAACAATGCATGACGATGACGATGCAATGCACAAATTCAACGCGATTTTCTAGCAGTGGTTTTACGGGATGCCACAATTCGACACCACTAACAATGGATCTCGCCCTCGAGATCCGCCTCATGGTACCGGAAGGAAGGTCGGCGTTCTCCGTCTTCACGCTTTGTGTAGATCCTCGCGACACCACTAACGAGGGTTCCTCCTCCATCTTGAAATTGGCGACACCACCAACAAAGGTTCGTTGTTCCTGATCGTCGAGGGAGCACTCCGGGAACACTAGGTCGAAGGTAGAGGTATCGCAAATAAGGCCACCCCTAACTTCCGTGGACGGAGTAAAACTGCTGGATCCACTGATTCGACATACAAGAGCGAATGATAAGAGCAGTGGTAGGGTAGTTACTCCATCCCACACTCAAACCATTACTCTGCACACGAATAAGCGGATTAAGCATCCAACTCTCGGAATCAGACTGAAGATCTCGACAAGCGAGGCTCGGAAACAAGGGAGTGTTGCCAGCAGAAATCGTATGAAAGACACACTGATTAGGTTTCGCGGTGGTTCCATTGGCATGAACAACACATGCTCAAGGTTAACCCCAACTTCACCAAAGCTCGTCCTTCTCATATGTTTTTCACGACACTGATATCCAGCAAGGAGCACATATGGATAAAGAGCTCAAGGACAGAAGATTGGATGAAGGGTACAACAAACAAGTTGCGGATTGATGATCGTAGCGCCTCCGTGACAAAAAGGGAGAAAGCGAAACCCTGAAGGTACGACGGAAACCCAACCACGAGAAATCCTGGACTCGAAGAAAGAGAAGAGAGCGGATTCAAAACACGTAGAGATAAGAGGGAATAGCAGAGGGGTAAGGAGTAAAATCAGACCTAATCAGAACTATCCAACCGATTTTGCAAAATAGTTTTGACACTCTACTTGAGTTAGCTAGGTTATCCTCTGAATTTGGACTTGTGGGTATCGCTCATGAGCTCGATACCACGCTGTAACACCCTCAGAATCGGACCGATGCAAGTTTGGGCAAAATTCACCAAACCCGCATAGAAACGATTCAAAGGTGACCACCAGGCACTTTCGTGCGTGTGGAAAGCAAGTAATAACATTACACAACAGTCCTCGATGGGACCCACGAGCAGATATATATACAATGACTCGGAGAGTCAAGATTACAGATATAATATACAAAGATCCAAATCACCACGAAAGCGATAGGCGTCCACTACGGACAAGATGCAAATGGGGCTAAGAGCCACGAAGAATAACCAATGGCGTCCATAACCTGCCCGAGCCAAGCGGAAGGGTAACCACCTATGGCGTCGATCTCAAAACCTGCTTAAAACAAAGGGGTGCCGGCAAAGGGCAAAGGAAAAAGAAGGAGCGTCAGTACTGAGGCCAGTACACGGCGAGGCTAGAATTCGGCGGTCCTCGCCTACATAGGTATGGTGGACTGAGCGGCAGCGGCAGCATGCACTAAACAACCTATAGAGACTCGATACACTGGCGTCAATCAGAGAGGGGTAAGAATGACCTATCCGGATCCAACCTGAAGCTAACACCAAACAAACCCATCCTGGTATTTCCCCTCGAGACCAAACGAGGAAGTCAACCGAGGAACTCACACAGTTGGCCGTTTTACTTATTCCGTTATCGTTGCAGCAATTACTAGTCAGGTTTAGGTATTCACATTGAAGTAAGCAGTGGGCACTTTTAGTTGACCATTCCGTTATAGTTGCAACAATTACTAATCAGATACAGATAGCATGAGATAAACCCAAAACCCAGCAGTTGTTGGTACTTTTATTCAGCCATTTCGTTGTAGTTGCAATACTTACTAGTCGATACAATTGTGCATGGCGACAACCAAACAAGCAATTGTGGGCAGTATTAATTAGCCATTCCATTATAGTGAAGCTGATTACTAGTCATTATAAGTCAAATTTATAACGATAAACTTTAGTTATGCTTGTCTATGATCGAGAATCGTGCTCCAAGTCGTCCATATCCGGACACGGCTTTGAAAGTTTTACCGGCGGGGTGCACCAATAGCAACACACGCCGATCAACCTCGGAAAAACCAAATCAAAACCCAACGAGGCTTTCACTGAACAATCACAGATTCAGAAATATTTGAGGCCACCCTTAAGTAGAATCCATAGCGGGTAAGCAAGCTCCAAGACGGCCTCAAGGTTTGCGACAATGGTCATGGCGGGAACCCGAAAGTGTGGCTGGGCTTGTCGATACCGCGTAATCAATCCGCTTACCTAAACAGTACAGTGTGCTCCTCGCACAATCGTAAATAAAACAGTAGCATGGCATAAGTACAGGATCGTAAATAAAACCTCAAACTAGTTTGTGGCCCCAAGAAATAAGAATGAATCAAGCTCTGGCTCAGGGGGGTCCCATATACCTCCCGGATGTGGATAGCGCGATAAATCAAGGAACAGGTATCAAGTACTCGGGGTCTTACGGGACACAAGTGTGTTGGGAATATGCCCTAGAGGCAATCATGTATGATGATATGTCCCATTGTATTCATAAAGTTATTAAGTAGTCCTTGTATAAACATCTGATGTGTATCATTGAATATGTGATTCAGTTGTGGAACTATGCATTCATGTTGTTTGTACTAAATATCCTTGGTCATTGAGGTTGTGCTGGACACACAACTTAGACCAATGTGAAAGTTGGCTTGATGACTCGGTTCCACTTGTCATGGGCATGGAGATGCTATTCCAACTTACACAGACTAGGCTAAAGAGTTTAGCGAGTCGGATTGACCCATATTGAGGTACAACGAACTAAGATGTCATTTGTATATCTCAATCAATGTAATCCTTAGACCTGAGGTTGTTGCATAGTCCGAGTTGAGGATCATCGACTTAGGTTCTGTCAAACGCTGATCCGTAACTGGGCAGTTATAAAGGCAGAGTTCGGGTCGACTGAGAATCAAGCTGCGTGATGTGAATAACCAAGATGGGATTTTGCCCCTCTACTCGGAGAGATATTCTCTGGGCCCTCTCGTGAGATATGATTCGGAAAGCATGGCCATGCATGACTCGGTTAAGTGTTAACCGAGGCGATCGGCTAAGAGTTAGTCGGGTGAATCACTTATCTCGGATCGAGAAGAGAGTCGGACTATTTAAGGGATGACATATATTCGCCTATAGTCTGACAAGGTATATCGTGAGGCAAAAGGGACTCGGGGCGTAAGTCGCATTGGAAAGGCAAGTCATCATGACTCTTTGGTACTTGGGAATCGATGCGTTACGCTAGGAGCCGATGCCGATTGATCGATTGAGAGTTGGACTCTAATCGTGTCCAAGTAACCATGAGCCTCTTGAGGTCACACACTTAAGAGCGGGAGCAAGTTCGGATTGGATCCGAATCTATAATCTGGTTGGGTTGGACCTAAACCAGATTAGGATCGAGTTAGTGAGTTGGACTCACGGTGACTAGTTTATATGGGCTTTAGTGAATGGGTCGTGAAGCGAGCCCACGTTCACTCCTATATATAGTGGAGCACGGTAACCCGGAGAGGTTAATCGTTGTTACGTTAGGTTATTCCATGTGTTGGAAACCCTAGCTCCTGACAGTCCGGCCGCCGTGTGAACCTAGCGATTCGCCGGTGCTCCTCCTTATGCGATGTGGATACCAGCGAGAGGTCTTTGTCGATCGCACCGGGACGATCGGATCGTGAGGACTGCATCAACTGACGCGCTTCATCAGTAATCCGCAACCGCGCGTCTAGTGGTAAACCTCGTGGCCTTCTACCTCAGCTAGGTCTTGGGATCACCACGTTAGAGGAAATTTTTTTGTTTTATCTCTGCGTGGCCCAACAAAGTGGGCGTTCGGAAACCAAATATTATCTATCACCCACCGATGCCTCTGCTTATTTCAATTTTAGTTGTTAAACAGAAAATAAAGTGACGATAAGTAAAACTAGAATCATCTCCAACATCAACATGCGGCAATACATCAGCAACTGTGGCATATGACGACCCATTTCAGCACTTGAGCAAGCAACTACGACGCGCAAGTCCAACTATCTACCAAACAACAGGTAATAGGGTGTGTCCAAGGCAATATAGGCTGCGGGGAATATCACGGGTACGAAAACTAGAGCATCGCAACACAGATAGCAATAGATCAACAGGAGGGAAGTAAATACTATAAAAGTAAGATAGGTAGAAAGGGAGGGAGATGCTCGCCTGAAAACATTGCCGAAGGTGTTATTCGAAGATCGGGTCGAAGCTCACATCAACTCAACGGCCTTATCCGCGAAGAAGCAAAACACTAGAAGGAACACCGGATGCAATATTTAAGACAAAGGCGGAAGATCGGGCATGATGCATGTATGATGCATGGCATGGCAAGGTGCGATGCAATTAGGTCATATTAAGCGGAACCGGGGTCCCGACAATTAGTTAAATGGTTCAAGTTGTTTAGAAGCCCCTCAAATTAAATGTTGTTTAGCAATGTAACAGATTGAGCCGGTTCGCTACACATGTTTAAATGAGGCCGATAGGTGACTAGATTTGCCCGCATATGGGCCCCATATTTTGTTATTAGGTGAATCGGCATAAGGCCCCCAAACCACAGATATGCATGCGAGTATGACAGTTCAAGATGCAATCAAGTTGTTATGTTATAAAAATAGGGTGCGAGGAAAAAGGGGTCACACATCAGAGGGGGCTCGACGATCTTGGGTTCCGGGTTGGGGTGATCGACGAGGTCGTTCTCGGACTTAGGAGTAGGTCTCGGGTCGGGGGTAGGTCTTGTTGTCCTGTGTCGGTGACCTCGGTAAACCGGGAAGCAGGTCTTGGTTCGGTGCCGGGACGCATCGGGTTCGTTTTGGTCGGTGTCGTTCTTATTGTCGCGCCGATCTTGTCGGGTCCCACGGGGTCGATCTTGCCGTTGCGAGGGTCTTGTCGGGCCCGCGCCATCGAGGCGGTCTTGGCGAGGGAAGAAGCACTTGGCGTTCTCGTGGCGATCTTGCGTCCTCCCGGTTCGGGTCTTGGCGTCCGAGGGTAGACGGGCTTGGCGTTTTCGCATCGGCGATCTTGGCGTCCGGGTTCTCGGCGAGCGTCGCCGGACTCGGGAAGGAGCACTCGGCGTTCGGGAAAGATCTCGGTGTTCGTCGAAGGTCGTTGCATCCGTGAAGGTACATGAAGACGCTGCCGGGTTCGCACTGGTTCGGATGGCGATCTTGGCATCTTGAGGATTCAGATCTTGGTTCGAGGTTCGCGAAGGGTCATGGCGATCAAGACGGAGGTATAGGCGTCTTGGTCTCCGGATGAGGAAGCGCGGTCCGTCGAGACTTGCGACACGGCTGGCTGCATCTTCGCTGACACGACACCATGGCACAGGCGTCCACGGAGCGGATAGGCCGGTGCGAGCGATATGGCCCAGGGCAAAGCGCGTGGCATGGCGGTGTAGGCATGGCAGCAGGCCTCACGGCGGGCTGATCGGGCACTAGGCCGACCAGGGCTAGGGATGGCGGAGGCAAGCGGCGGCGCCCAGGGCGCGGCGGCCAGCGCGCCGCGAGGGACCCACCGGCGGCGGCGCGAGGCGGAAGGCGGCGAGCGCATGGCGACGCAGCGAGCTTGGCGGCGGGCGGGCCGCACGAGAGCTTCGGCGAAGCGAAGGCGGCGTGGCGGGCAGCGGGCAAACTAAGCGGCGCTCGAGGACCGGGCGGCGAGGCCGGCAGACGGGCGGCTTGAGGAATGGCGAAGGCGAGGGTGCGGGGGCGAGGAGGCGGTCGGGCGGAGGAGCTTGGCGGCGAGGTTGGCGGCGTCGGCGAGGTCGGAGGACGCAGCTGAGGTGCAGCGCCAGGGAGCGAGGCGGAGGCGGCAGGCGTGGCGAAGGAGGCGGCGAGCGGGCGAGGTGGTGCTGGGAAGGAGCGGCGGCGCTAAGCGTCTTGTGGCCGTGGCTGGCGTCAGAGCGGGCAACCCGGAGGAGGAGGAACCGTGGCGCTAAGCGTGGCGGCGGCTTGCCGCAGCGGGCCGAGGGACGCCGGGGGAGAGTCGCTTGCCGAGGTCAGCGAGGGGCCTGGCTCGGCTCGCAGAGAGAGGAGGTTGGGGAGGAAGCGCGGGGAGGAGGAAGAAGAAGCACAGGGAGCAGCGCGTGCGGGGTAGGGGCTAGAGGAGGGAGGCGATTGCGGGGAGGGAGACGCGTTGCGGTGGTTGCGGGGCAGGTGGGGGCCCACGGGGTTGGTGGGGCCAGGGGACAGGGACTGGTGGGTTGGGGCCAGACGAGTGTGAGGGAGTGGAGGCCGCCTGCGCGCGTGTACTGAGAGGGAGTAGGGTCGGTTGGGTGAGTGGGTTGAGAGAGAGAGGAGGGAGTTGGGGGTGCCATGTGTCAGAGTGTGAGTGGGTGAGGGGTGGGCAAGGGTGATGTGGCAGCAGGGGATTGGTCCGGGTGATGTGGAAGGAGGGGGGTGGGTAGGATAGTTGGTGGGTTAAGTATTTAGAGGGGCAGGATGGATGGACCGATTAATTTTCTGGGGCGGTCGTTCGGGTCGGGTTGGCCCGTTCGACTGCCCCTACTAAAATAAATAAACATTTTATTTGATTTAAACGGGCCGTCTGCAAACCGATAGCGGCCAAAACAAAATATTCCGGGGACCCGGTTTTGGCGTTTGAATAAAAGACGGGGCGTTTTAGAAAACAAAACGGTTTTGCGAAAATAGTTTTGGCAAACAATGCATGACGATGACGATGCAATGCACAAATTCAACGCGATTTTCTAGCAGTGGTTTTACGGGATGCCACACCAGGTCTCCACCGACGCATGCTGATTGTTGAAAATTTCATTGTTTCTGCAAATCCAGATGCTCCAAGTTCCAAGTATCAGAATTTCCATTGCAAAAGGGACCTTGAGGTCTTTTTTAATACTGCCTAGAACTTCAAAGATGCTTTGATCATCCATATTGACCTGTGAGATTTCAGCCCAGCAGGCTCTTGCAAATGGGCATTCCCAAAACAAATGTAAACTAGTTTCTTCACTATGGCAGCCCTGGAAGACACAGTCATAAGATGCCAGAGAAAAACATTTCCTTTTCAGAAGATTTCTTGTGTTGAGTCTATCAGCGGAAGAGCCGAAGAAGAATTTGTGCTTTTGTTGACAAGATGATTTCCAAATCCAAGAGAAATGTGGCTGAACCGGTTGGTAATCGACTAACGATAAGCCTTTTGACCGAAAATTACGCCCCGGATGTAAGACCAACAATCGATTCCCTTCCCTGAGAATTGAGAATTTGTTCAAGACTTTGATATTCTGATACGCTTGTTGGGACAAAGGAAGATAAAAGAGATCCCGAGTATTTGCAGATGCAGAACTCAGCATGAAATGTGAGGGTTTTTGCATATGAAAGTAGGTGAGGAAGCTTATGTTGGAGACAACTATCATTCCACATATCAGTCAGAATAGTGTAGATTCCCCATTTCCAACCAAGCACTTTGCAAGTCCTTTAAAATGTCAATCAGTTTTAGATGAGCTTTCCACCAAAAGGATCCTCAACACTTCTTCCGTAGCTTATCATTACAATAGTAAGTATTCCATACCAAATGAACCGGGGAATATCCTTATGATTATAGAACTTACCCAAATTCTTCAAAAGAAGAGCGAATTTTGAACATTAAGATCAAGAACTCCCAATCCTCCCCGGTTTTTGGGTCTACAAACTTTCTTCCATGCTACAAGAGCGTACCTCTAGCTTGAACATCGAAGTTTTCTTTCTCCACAAGCATTGCCTCATATATTTAATCAATGCTCCTTGATAGTGACAGGAGATCAAAACAACTCATGTAATATATGGGAAGGAAGATAACACAGTTTAACTAACTGCAATTTCCCCATAATTGGAAAGTCAACAATTCCACACAACCTTCTTTCAATTCTCTGAACAATAGGCAAGAAGTGTTCCACAGCAGGTTTATTCAAGCTCAGGGGCAGACCAAGATAGGTAAAAGGCAAGGAACCAGTGAGGCAAGAAACGGTATTAGCAAAGTGCCCAAGCCTCTCAGAATCCATATTAATTGGCATCATGCTGGACTTGGAATAATTGACTTTGAGTCCAGTGGAGAGAGCAGAAGTATGCAGGATTGCTTTAAGACACAAGAGTTGCTCTGAATCAGCCTTAAGGATTACTGAAGTGTCATCTACATACTGAACCACAAGGAAGTCAGGACAGAAAACATTCTCAGTGGGCAAAGAAAAGAGACCCAGGTTCATTGCCTTATTGAGGATACTTTGAAGGAGATCAGCAGCCAGCACAAACAACAGAGGAGACAAAGGATCTCCTTGCCTGACACCCCTTCTACAGTAATTTTTTTCCCAGGCACACCATTTAAAAGCACAGAGGAAGAAGCAGACCCAAAGATCATCTGAATCCAAGAAATCCATTTAACTCCAAAACCTTTGGCTTTAAGGATATTGATGATTGCATAATGCTCAATTCTGTCAAAAGCCTTCTCAAAATCCAACTTGAGAATTAAAATTTCCTCCTTTGACTTGTGGCACTGATCAAGAAATTCAAATGCCCAACCTAAACAGTCTTGAATAGATCTTTGCTTGAGGAAACCATATTGATTCTTGTGAACAAGTTTAAGAATGACTTTTTGCAGTCTATTGGCCAGAATCTTGGTGATAATCTTAAGGACACTATTTAGCAAGGAAATAGGCCTAAAATCAGCAGGAGTCAAAGGAGCAGCAATTTTTGGAATGAGGGGGATGAAAGAAGAATTAATGCTCTCCAAAGAGACATTCCCTTCATAGAACTCAATAAGTAAATGCTTCACATCATCCTTGATAATAGGCCAGCAAAGCTTCATGAATTCATTATTAAAACCATCAGGGCCAGGAGACTTATCATTAGGCAAATTTGTGATGACTTCATCAATCTCCTCATCAGAGAAAGGCTTTTCCAAAGCTTCCCTTTCCTCTTGGCTTAAGCAGTCACCAGCCACGTCATTAAGATTGAAATGCATTTCAGGCTTAGCATTACATAAACCCATCCACTTGTGGTCACACGATACAAACGCACACAACTTATATAATAAAAACTAACTTACAACTAGAAAAATAGAAAAACAACGAGGCATCTTTCCGGGAGCCGCATCTTCCCTCCTTGGCTCCTCCTTGCGGGGTAGGGGCTCGCCCGAGGAAGGGAAGATGGCATGGAAGTCGGTGAATATGTTGTAGGTTGTGAATGCGATGAATTTGCATCCACACTAGAAAACCTACCCGAGGAGAGCGAACGCGTCGAAGGGGTTGGTGAAGTGCACGTACAGGCCGATCTCCAAGTCGGTGTTGCCGTCGTAGTACCTCTCCAGCCCGAACATGCGTGGTGAGCCCCTAGGGAGGTGGCGGTAGCTGGCAGAGAGGAAGAAATGCGCTAGTTCCGTCGGCCCCCTCCACCTCGAGTGTTGGGGATATGCTATATGGGTATCCTCATAGCATGTCTCCTATCTGGATAACCCGGATGGCCCATAGTTGGTAGCATGGCCCATGGCCTGCTAGGCGGCCCAGTTAGATGGATCCAGAAGGGAGGCCCATGCCGGATAAAGGAAGACTATGGAGGAGTCACCGACGTACCCGGAGCCTTGGAGTGCAAGACAAGTTAGACTGATTGTATATTGTGTAGGACTCTATAACCTGTCCTGCTAGGACTTTCCCTGTAACCCTAGAACCTGAAGATTATATAAGTCGGGCCTATGGGATCCTTTAGGGTACCAATCAACTCATACCTCGCACAGCGAACCGATCCCTGTAACTCGGCGTATTGCCATTATAGTGATTTATAGCAGGAGTAGGATTCCGCCACCATTGTGGGATCTGAACTTGGGTAAGCTGTGTTACCTCGTACCCGTCAACCGTCCGCCTTACCCCACGTCTCTAAACACGCACTGTGAGGACCCCTCCATGGTGTACTCGTCGGCAATACCACGACAGTTGGCGCCCACCGTGGGGCAAGAGGCGCTTTAGGCTCTACAGCGGGCGAGCTCCAAGATCTTCGCGGGAATCGGCGAAACCGTAGCCATCGGCCGCGTTCTATTCTCCGGCAATGTTCCGACCGTCCCTCCTAACGAGTTCTGGATCCCGGCAAAGACGAACCCTACCAGATGCTTGATCGTCCCCATCGGAGATATCCACCTCTTCATCGGCGAAACCGACTCGAGCACTAGTTCTCTGGGAGTCAGAGGAACGTCAAGACCCGCATAGACCGCCAACAAGCAGGATACGTTCGCGGAAGGATCGATGTCGGATCTTTCTTCGGAGTTTGCCGACAAAGATCGGAAAAATTCAAGGCCCACCCAAACCGCCCATGTGCAGGATATAACAGTGGAAGATCGCTGCAAGTCCGCTGGCTTCGCTCGTGCGTCTAGACAACAGAGATCCAAGTTCGTCGGAGTGGTGACCATCTTCGATCTGGCGCATTGAATTCAGAGAGAGGTTGAAAACCCTCGCTATTACCTTGCCAGGTGGCTCCGTATATGGGCCGATCTGGCACATTACCCCAATGATGATGCCATGTATCACTTTGTGGAAGGACTGGACCAAGGTACGCTTCTCCGGCATACGCTAAGGCGGCAGCAGGATTTAGGACGCCTCACTTTCGAAAGCATGGTGAACACCGTCAACAACTACGCGGAGGCTGAGGAGGCAGCTCAGACAGCTCTTGCGCTCCTTGACGAAGCCCCTCCGCCTCAGCCACCGCCACCACCGCCTCCTGTCGTCGTCGCCGCAGTTGCACCACCACCTCCAGTCATCGTCGCTGCTATTGCACCTCCACTGCCCGTGATCGAGGAAGCCCCGGCACCCTCCGACTCCGTGCTTGACGCGCTCTACGCCGACATCAGCGCTGACTCAGAGGAGATAGACTTCAGCCCGAGGAGCTAGACTTTGCCATGCAGGAGATGGAGGAGGATTACAAGCGCGACGAGCAGGCCAACAACGCCGTCACGTCTCGAGAGGTGTTCGTCGCCATTGGGATGGCGATGGATGAAGATCAACCCAGATGAGATCCTCCTAAAGAACTGGATAAAGGGAATGGACCACTTCTTGCTGCCGATAATGATCGCGTAAAGGTCATGCCCCCTCCGCCTAACCCAGTGCAGCAGCCGCAGGAACTCTGCACTGGTCCGAGCAACAACAACACCGCAAACCTGCCACCTCCAGTATCTACATCTGTTGTAGCCTAAATTACTCCGGCTGATAGGGTGATGTACAACAATTTTCTCGTTGAGCCCATGATCGTGGACCATATACGGAACGTAGTCCAGCTTGATGAGAAGCGCCAGCAGCTGCTGGAGGAGGCGCAGGCCATCGCGGAGCAAGGCGCACAGCTAGATCGAGATCTGGCCAACACACAAAAGTCAATAGAGAAAACTAGAGCAATGGAGGCCGAGTACAAGACTCTGCTCAAGTAGTAGAAGGTTAAGAAAGCTCCGGCTCGCGTCATCAACGATCCTGGTGTACGGCGAAACCTAGGATGGGCTCCCTCGAAGCCGGCACAAGCCAAGCCATACATTGACAGTGAAGGCAGTCAGGTGATGCCCACCCCTCTTCTCAACCTCGCCATCGCCAAGACCCTTCTGGAGTAGGATAGATCACCCGCAGCTATGGACCAGGATCATAGGCTCCAGGACAATCATAGGCTAGATCTCAACCAGATGATCTAGCTAGCTAGTGAGTTTGCAGCTGCCGACGATGATGCTCGCGGCTCCTTGCCGGCAACGGCCGTTCCAACTCAAGCTAGGAGGAACAACAACACCAAGCGGAAGAGCCCGCCAGAAGAATAGCAAACCTCCGACATGGTCGCCATGACATTTGCAGGGCGAGGTGATGGCGGACAGCGTGGCCGAGGACGGGGGGCTAGTCGTGGGCAACAACGAGGAAGTGAAACTACCTCGGCAGCGCTCCGTGTTCCCCAAACATACGAGGAGTACCATGATATGTCATGCCTTGTAAACGTCGACGCCAACGGCAAGGCCACTCACACCAATCTCCATTGCAAGTTCGTCAATGATCTCAAGGAGGACCCAGAGTTCGGCTACAAACGAAGTCGGAAGAACAGACCGCGAGGCAAGGGCAAAGGGAATAAGAAGGACAAGGAGTCTTCGGTGACCCAGCATACCACTGCATGTGTAGTACACTATAGTCGTTGACATGACATCCACAGAACACCATTCCGTAAATATCACATCCCTTAGAGTGGTACAATAGAAACATTGCGGGTCCATATTACAAAAGTACACACATTATTCTTATTACAATACCGGAAGTTCGAGACTTCCAAAAGATCCAACTTACAAACCAAAATATAAAGTGTTCAGTGGTATTTAGAAGTAACAACTCCGACTAGGAGTTGAGCTCAATAGCTTATTATATAGAGTTCATGCTGCTCGGCTCCATTGGTTACTATTAACTAGGGATACTTAGTTGGACTCGTTATCATCGACACCATAGCGGATCTCGTAATCCACTCCTTCAACTCCTCCAGACAGATTAGGTTCCTTGTAGAACACATCTTCTCGGCATACAACTGCATACATTGGCACGTCTTCGGGATCCTCAGAGTCTAAGCAAGGGATCAAAGGAAAGAATGAGTAACAGCGTTACCCAACAAGTTCATTATATGCAAGGTGGGAAGTTTGATGCTCTAACTACCACCTTGGATTATAAATCCTTGGAACTATGCAGTTTTTGTAAATCTTTCTTCAAAGATTGATTTTATTCTGTAAAAACTATGACAATCAGCCTTCACAAGTTGACCAGAACTTTCATGGAGTTCCTTTCCTGCCGCGTTCGTAGCTCCTTCCCGGAACAGGGAGTAACAAGTTACAATTCTTACACTCTGTAGAGGTGCGTTACTTTACCCATGAGAGATCAACTCCTTGTTGCACAACCTGGCGTACTTTCCCGTCCACAATTCCATGATGTGGGGCCTAGTAGTTGCTCCAAGCCAATCACTTCCCCCTTCGTGACCCCGCATGCCTCCTTGGTGTACACCATGCCCTCATAGTGAATTACGGCAATGGTTTGTACAAATCGTTAGATGCCAGAACTATCATGGGACGATGAGGGTTCCCACCTGTAACATCCCAAAAATACTAAACTTGGATCATCAAACTCTAATCATCAAAATTAGGGTTAACAAAAACTTTTCTAAATAAAATTATGGAAGCATGCATGTGAGTATGCATTTCATTTTGAATTCTTTTGAACCACTTTGTTTGTGTGTTCCTTTGCTTGTAAATGGATGCTTAGTGAAATAAACATCATCTAAACCATTCTCAAACTTTTCTCAAAGACAAGTAAATCAAAACAAATAAAATGAGTGAATGGTCATTTTGACCAATTTAACTCCCATGCCTACTTTGGTTGTCTCAAACTTTCAGAACCTAACAGAAACTTTTCTGGATATTTACACCGCTTGATTGTACTCATAACCAAGTATGAAGGCCCACTTTGTGATCATCGAAAAACTTTCAAATGCATAGTTTAAATGATAATTCAAAATTGAATCTTTATCATATGGGAAGATCCCACTTTTTCAAAAACCACTCAAACAAGCTCAACTTTCAAAACCCAAGCATCTGCAGACTCACCAGCACCAACCTAGCACACACCCCAAAAATCTTTTCAAAATTCAAAACTTGAATTCATGCGGCCATTTCATCAAACACTCGGCAGACACAAATCAAACAAAATCAAAACACTATTGTGTGAAGTGTTTTGAGCCTAAATCGTTCCCTATCTAGCTCACAACCAGCTCAGTAGATCATCTAGCAAGATTAACCAAGCACTAGCACCACTGTGAGCTTGCCAAAACCATCAATGGTGAACAGCCGAAGCCACCCTTGCCACCCACATGTCGACAGCAAGCTAGGGAGGAAACTAGTCGTGCCAACCTTGTCTGGTAGATCACCCATGCTTCACCGCCCCCTCTCGACAAGTCCTGCCTCGAAGACGTCGAACACAGAACCTAGGAACGCTGCGCCCGTGCCTCTGCCAACCGTGCCGAGCATGCACTAGAGCGCCACGCTCGACTGAAGCCCACAGACCGCGCGCCGCCCTCGCCGCATGCATACACGATCGCCACCATCCCAGGAACATGCCAGACATGCCCATTGCACCGCCCGTGCCCCGTAGCCACCGCTCGCCGTCGAAGACGCCGCCTCTGCCGCGCACAACGTCGCGTGTTCCAGACCAAACCGCACCGCCCCTACAAGCACATTAAAGCCATAGAGCATCGCCAGGAGAACACCAAGCGATCGCCACCGCTGGCCATGCCTCTAGCAGCACGTAGCCATGTCGCCACCATCGCCCGCCCATGCCGTTCGGTCTCACCGTCGCGACTATAAATAGAGGCCTCCCCCGCTCGAATTATTCACACCATTCTACTCCTCTCTCACCCAGAACCATCCCACCTCATTCCCGGAGCAAGGCGAGCAGCTCATCGCCGGAATTGCGCCGGAGCAGGCCGCCTCTGGAGAAGAAGGGCGCCGTCGATTTCGTCCACCCCAGGAGCTGCCGCGACCACCCCTGAGTTCGCCGTCGTCGACTTCATCGTTCGCCCACCTCGCCGACCCTCGCCCGAACCCCGGTGAGCCCCCAACAACCCCCACTGGCCGCGCTAGGTTTCAGTCCCGCCAGAGTTGCCCGACGTGGACGACGACCCTCAGCCGTTGGATTAGACTTAGATCATGTGACCGATATTGCCCTGTACCGCTTCGCGTTTAAAGAGCCACTGACTGGTGGAACCCCCTGTCAGCTGAGCCCCGCACCGCGGAGTGTCACTGGGCCAGCCCGTTCACCTTTCCCGCGCAGCCAAGTTATTTGAATTTAATCTTTTCCATTTTATTTCAAACACACTTCTGTAACCAATTTCAAAAATCAACCCAGGTCGATTCAGTGAACCAAATTTAATGAAACCAATTTTGTTCGAAAGGTCTGGGAATGATGAATCCAAGCCCGTTGGATTCAAGTCATTTGCATCTATAGATCATCCATGGTAAAAATAACAAGGCAGAAGCTTTTCTGCATTCAAACATTTTTCAAATTAAAACCATAATAGATTTTGACTTGATTCCAACTCTCAAAAATCACATTTAACCATACCTTTCAGAATATAAAAAAATATATAGGTTTACTTATAGAAATAATGTTCAAGTAATAAAAGAATGCCCCATAGGCATTTCTAGCCACTTTAATTAATTAAAATAAAAGGGTAAAACCTTATTAAATTGTGACACCACATTAAATCACATTCCCATGGAATAAAATATGTGGTGATGACATGTGTCAGAATGATCCCATGTTTTGGTTTAGAGAATATTAAATCTTAAGTAGTTTTTCAATGAGTAGAAATTAATTTTCTACAAATAAAAGGAATTAAACCAAACCTTAATCTTGTAATGTTAGTGATGATGTTAGATCATCTATAGGACCCTTTTGTGTGATGATTGCAAGTAGTTAAGTATTGTTTGGTGATTGTGTGCATCGTATTCATTTATAGACGCTAGTACCGACCAAGGATACGAGGAGGAAGGAGGATTCTACGAAGAAGAAGCCGAGGAGAGCTTCAACCACTACTCTGCACAAGGCAAGCCAATACTTGCAAGCTATTAACTTAGCAAGCTTATACTGATACTTATGCAAGCCTAATACTACTAGTTGAATGTGCAAGCTAACACTTGCAAGACCACTTTACCTATGCAATCTTATACTGATATTGTGCAAGCCAATACTTGCAAGCTTTATTAATCAAGTGGACCAATGCAAGCTAACACTTGCAAGATACTCTACTGATGCAACAAACCATCACTTGTTACTATGCCCACTACATGCCTTAAGCATATGTGATCATATCAACTTGATAAACCTATCCTAGTTTTACTTACAAGCTTTATTACTTTATTTCTTTATCAAAGCTAGTACTTAGAGCTTACTTAAGTAAATTGTAGATATTAGAAAGATAATTGAAGGTTGCATAAAGAGCATAAAATTTGGCCTAAGCTAGATAATCTTGAGGTCATCCTAAGGCATAAGATTAAACTTAGTTAAACTCCACTAGTGTACCACCCCTCATTAGTGCTTACCCCAACTTGTAGATGCTAGTGCTAATCATAAAACTTGATCAACTTTAGATGGGAATACTTGGTGGAAAAATGGTTATGAAAACCTTGGAATGATGGATCATTCTATTGAAATGTTTTGGACATGTGTTTACAAACACTTGATGATTTTGGTGATGAAAATGATGAGGCATGAGCCTTAGCCCTTTATAAAAAGGATGGTTGTCTGGATGCGATACCATTCCAATTTTATCGTACAACCACAATACCCGAGAATTGGGTAGGGCTTGACTAGAAACTTATATACCTTAGTATTGGTTCCCTCATGGCCAAGGTCTGAGCTGAGGCTACCTTGTGAAGATTGTCCACTTGTGTAGTGCCCAAGATGACAGTTGGTCATGGTTGGGAGGCCAAACTCACAGGAGAGGTGCTTATACTAGGGCGTGTAATTGAAAGGTTAGGATTGATTATCCGCATACTGAGTATGGTGAATTCAGGATTTGTTCCTGACGGATGTATCGAATGTTGTGGTGAAAGTGTACAATCTCTGCAGAGTGTCAAACTATTCGAATAGCCGCGTCCGCGGTTATGGACAGTTGGAGTGGCCATACTGTTCCCCCGTCAGATGTTTTCAAAAGACTTGTGAAATGAATTGAGACTTTGACTTGACCACAACAGGATTGTGATATGAGATACAAGTTCCCACTTAGGTGTTATAAAACCTTAACTAGCATTCGTTGCTTCTAAACTTAGTAGAGATAAATCTGGCTTTTGCAAAATAACCCTAGAGCCTAGTGTCCTATTATCAAAAACTCCTTTCAATTGTTAGTATTAGTTTGCGAGTACTTAAAGAGTACTCATGGCTTTCTCCCTGGCTATTCCCGTGGCAAGACTATGAAGAGGAGTACCTGGAGGATGGACTCCAGGAAGGTTACAACAACTAGGATCATCTCCCATCGTCAGCATTGACTGTGAACCCGAAGGTGGAGCTTCGCCTACGCTACCGTTATTATTACATATTCCGCTGCTTGAAGTTGTATTAAGAACTGAATCATGAGATCCCTATTTGTGTAAGAAATTATGTACGGTTTGTAATGGATGATGTACTGTGGTATCCAATTCTGTTATGTCTCGCAAAAATGGTAATCCTGGGATTGCGATGTATGGCATAACAGGCATCTGGGATTAAAAATCCGGGTGTTGACAAGTTGGTATCAGAGCCATCCTGACCATAGGAGACCCTAGTTAGATTGGACGTTGAATCAAAAAGTTAGTTTCAAAACCAAAGAAAACAAATATTTACCAAAAACTTATTCTTATTCTTATCTCTTTGATTCTTTCATGAAAATTCATGTTCCTCAAAAACTCTTGCAATATACATAAAATATTGACACACTTAATCACTCTACTAACTTACTCATCCTATATTCTTATAGATGGACGTGAAATACAGCAAGTTTTATCAGTTGGGGAATGGAGGAGACCTTATCTTTGAGAGGGATTTGGACCAGCTTTCGGAACTTCTGGAGTGTCCGCACCCCGAGTTCTTCGGAGCTCAGCTCAATGATCAAGGAGGAGAAGATCTGCAGTGGCTAATTGTTGCAAGTCTCCGAGGAAAGATTGAACCTCCCACGGCCGAAGGAATTCAGTTTACCTTAAGAGAGAACAACTGGATCGATGGACTTGCCAGGGCCATGCAGGAAGCTCTTTCCCGTCTGTGTGGGCAGAGCATCAATCAGATCAAGGGTACTCGCTTTGAGTTTTGCCCGAGGCGTGATGCAAATGGACAACCACTGGAAGCACCATACCACCCCAGCTGAAGACTCAATTGGACCACCTTAGCTTCATGATGTACGATCGACAGCAGGAGTTGGATAACTGCCGTGACTACTCCAACCACAAGTCTGCCATCATCAAGACGAAGGATCAGACCATCGCCATGTTAGCAAAGGATCGCAAGTCTCGCCGCCATCAGCTCGACAAGAAGGAGCGCATCATTGCCCGTCTTCGCCATCGTATCTCATCTTTGGAGGAGACCATCCACGAGAGAGACATGAAGTTAGAGGAAAGGGAGAATGCCGGAGAGGATCTTCGTCGAGACCCCTACTCCTACCTCAGCGATGATGATGATTTTCTGGAGGATCAAGCAATGGATTTCTTCACCGATGAGGATGATTTCACCTTCATCGATGATGATGAGGATGATGAAGCCACAGATTCCGAGGAGTAGTAGAACTTGAGCACTAGCGTAGTGAGTAGTATTCGATCCCACTGTATTGTAGTTTTTAGAATGGTTCTTAAAACCATCTGTTTTTCTTTGTTGTGGTGTGTGTTGTATCGGGTGCTATGAATGAAGGAATGAAAAAGCAAGTTGCTAGAAAAATCTGAGTCAAAATTTCAAAACTTTTGAAAGACCCAAAACCTTAGAAATTTCCCTCTTTTCTCACGATCTATCTCAATCTTCAGATGCCACGTGGAGGAAGTGGTTCATCCCCGGACCCGATGTTGCAGATTCTGCAAATGTTGACTTCGGACCGCTGGTCGAAAGAGCGTCAAGCCAACCTAGCCACCCTGCAGCAGATAGCCCAGCTAGCCCACAACAACCAAGGCCATGGAAATAAGGACAACCATGGATCTAAACTCAAGAATTTCCAGAATACCAACCCACCTGTTTTCACTAAGTCGGAAGAACCCCTAGACGCCTATGATTGGTTGCCAACCATGGAAAATAACCTAGAAGTCGCCGGAGTGGAAGCCAACGAGAAAGTTTTGTTCGCCACCCACTATCTAGCCGGAGATGCCAGGGCATGGTGGAACAGTGTTCGCGTAATGACCGGAGGCCAGATGATGACCTGGGAGGAATTCAAGGTCAAGTTTAGCAGAACCCATGTGCCACCGGGTTTGATCAAGAGGATGAGATACGAGTTCAGAGAACTGAAGCAAGGACGGATGACTGTAGTGGAATACCCTGACAAATTCTTGTCATTAGCTAGGTATACCCCGGATGAGATCGACACTGAAGCCAAGAAGAAAGAAAGATTCTTGAATGGTCTGCACGATGAAATGCAGACAGTGTTAGTCAATATCCCCTTTGCTGATATTGAAGCCCTTGTCGACTCTGCTATCCAGATGGAAGGATAGATCAACCAAGCCAATGAGAACTGCAAGCATCGTATGATGTATCAGCCAGGAACCCATCAGACCCCAAAGTATCGCCCTAACCCATCTCTAGGATTTTCCCCAAGAACCAACAGACCCCCGATGAACCGTTCGACCTATCCCAACCATGGAAACCCTAGACCCGGAGGAAATCACAACAACCCCGGCAACTCTAGCAATTTCAACAGTGCCCCACCCAAGTTCAACAACAACAATGCTACCGCCAACACCAACATTGCCCCGAGGACTGGAAGCAATGATGTGCCTGTAGCAGCAAAGCACAAGTCGCAAGTGACTTGTTATGACTGTGGAAATAAAGGCCACTATTCCAATGAGTTCCCCAACAAGAAGAATGTCGCAGCACCCAATGCCAATGCCCCAGCTCAGCAGCAGCATCGTGTTCAGCCAGGAAGAAGGTTTGCCCCAGGGAATTCACTCAACCACAATGGCCGTCTTTTTCTCATGCATGCTGAAGAAGCTCAGGAAGCGCCAGACGTCGTCCTGGGTATGTTTTCTGTTAATTCGGTACTTGCACGAGTGTTGTTTGATTCTGGTGCATCGCACTCATTTTTTCACCGAAGAATTTGCATGCACTAATAAAATTCAACCAACAAAACTGAAGCATGTTATGATCGTTCAAATTCCCGGATCAACCACCAAGGCTAGGCAAATTTGCAAAGCCGTCCCTATTCGAATCCATGGCATAGATTTTTATGCTAATCTGATAGTACTAGGAACTAAAGGTTTGGAAGTAGTACTAGGAATGGATTGGATGTCCAGACATAAAGGATTGATTGACTGTGCCAAGAAAGCCATAACCATGACCAGTACAGCCGGAATATCAGTCGAGCATATATCTGAAACCTTACCTCGCCAATTCAAGTGTAACAAGAGTATAGCCCAACCTACCATTGACCAAGTCTGAATAGTCTGTGAATACCCCAATGTATTTCCAGATATTTTGCCTGGTATGCCCCCAGATCGGGATATCGAGTTTATCATTGAACTAATCCCCGGAACCGAACCCATAGCCCAGAGACCCTATAGTATGAACCCGTCAAAGCTAGCAGAACTGAAGAAGCAACTGGATGCCATGCTGGAAATAGGATTGATTCAACCAAGTGCGTCACCATGGAGATCACCTGTCTTGTTTGTGGACAAGAAGGATGGAGGTAACCGTTTGTGTACGGATTATAGGAAGTTGAATGACGTCACCATCAAGAACAAGTACCCCTTACCCAATATAGAAGATTTGTTTGATTAGTTTACCGGTGCCAAAGTGTTTTCTAAGATTGATCTTAGGACTGGCTATCATCAACTCAAAATTGGGCAGAGGATATTCCCAAGACTGCCTTTACCACCAGATATGGATTATACGAGTATACCGTTATGTCCTTTGGATTAACCAATGCCCCCGCTTATTTCATGAATCTCATGAATAAGATTTTTATGGACTTCCTAGATAAGTTTGTCGTTGTTTTCATCGATGACATTCTGATTTATTCCAAATCAGAAGAAGAACATGAGCTACACCTAAGGACCATTCTTGGAACCCTTAGAGAGCATCAGCTCTATGCAAAGTTTAGCAAATGTGAATTCTGGTTATAGGAGGTAGGATTCCTCGGTCACATTGTATCAGCCAGAGGAATTGCCGTTGACCCTGCCAAAGTGAAATATGTAGAAGATTGGCAAGCCCCAACCACTCAAACCCAAGTTCGCGCATTTCTCGGATTAGCGGGATATTACCGCAAGTTTGTAGAAGGATTCTCGAGTACCGCCAGACCCATGACCCAATTGCTGAAGAAAGACAAGAAGTTTGAATGGACCGACAAATGTGAAGCGAGTTTTCAAGAACTCAAGAGGAGATTGATTTCAGCCCCAATCTTGATCATGCCAGATATCACGAAGCCCTTCGATGTGCATTGTGATGCATCCAAGATAGGTCTCGGATGTGTGCTAATGCAAGAAGGCAAAGTTATATCTTATCTATCTCGACAACTGAAGCAACATGAGCAAAATTACCCAACCCATGACCTCGAACTCGCAGCCGTAGTTCTAGCCCTGAAGACGTGGAGGCATTACCTGATGGGAAACCATTGTGAGATCTATACGGATCACAAGAGTATGAAGTATATATTCACTCAGAAGGAGCTGAATATGAGACAGAGAAGATGGATTGAGCTAATCAAGGATTACAATCTGGACATTCACTATCACCCTGGTAAAGCCAATGTGGTAGCCGATGCCCTTAGCAGATTGACGTGCCGCTTGAACTCCATGATTTTGAAGGAGCAACCAAGTTTGCACAAAGAGATGGAAGATTTTTGAATGGAATTAGTAAGTGAAGGATTTTGGATAGCATAGAACTCCATCCCACTTTGATCAGTCAGATTAAAGAGGCGTAGAAGGGAAATGCTAGTATTGACGGAATCAAGCGTCGTATCAGTACAGGCAAAGTACCTGGATTCACCGAAGATGAAGAAGGAGTTCTGTGGTACAAAGGACGCCTTTGTGTACCATCAGATTCTGAGTTGAAAGAAGTTATTCTGAAGGAGGCTCATGATACTCTTTATTCTATCCATCCCGGAGGAACTAAGATGTATCAAGATTTAAAAGAGCAATTTTGGTGGCATAAGATGAAGAGAGAAATCGGAAGCTATATCGCCAAGTGTGACATATGTCAGCGAGTCAAGGCAGGACATCAAAGACCCGCTAGATTGTTGCAACCCTTGCAGATTACGGAATGGAAATGGGATTCCGTGGGAATGGACTTTATCACTGGACTGCCTACTTCTAGTAGGGGAAATGACTCTATCTGGGTCATAGTGGACAGATTGTCCAAAGTCGCCTATTTCTTGCCCGTCAAGACCACATATCATAGTTAGAATCTAGCGGAGTTGTACATCGCTAGGATAGTTAGTTTGCACGGAGTCCCCAAGAACATCGTATCGGATCGAGGAACTCAATTTACCTCGAGATTCTGGGAGAAAGTCCAAGAAGGTTTAGGAACCCGCCTAGATTTCAGCACCGCGTATCACCCTCGGACAGATGGACAAACAGAGCGAGTAAACCAAATACTCGAAGATATGCTGAGAGCATGTGTGTTAGAATATGGATCCAAGTGGGAAGACTGTCTGCCGTTTGCAGAATTTTCCTACAATAACAGTTATCAAGCCAGTTTTCAAATGGCCCCATTTGAATTCATGTACGGAAGGAAGTGTCGCACTCCTTTGAACTGGTCGGAAGTGGGAGAGAGTCAGATTTTTGGACCTGATATCCTACGAGAAGCAGAAGAGAAGGTGCACAAGATTCGTGAGCACCTCAAGACCGCCTAGTACAGACAGAAGAGTTACGCCGACAAGAGACATAGAGACCTCGCCTTCAACATAGGATATTTTGTTTATCTGAAAGTGTCGCCATTGAAGGGAATGCAACGTTTCCAACTCAAAGGAAAGTTAGCCCCAGATATATCGGACCTTTCAAGATTCTGAACCACCGAGGAGAAGTGTCATATCAATTGGAACTACCCGAAGAGATGTCATCTGTGCACAATGTGTTCCATATCTCGTTACTTCACAAGTGTCTTGAAGTCCCCGAGAAGACCGAAGTGTTCAAAAATATCAACCACCGGACCATAGAGATCAACAATGACCTGACCTATCCTGAAGTACCCATCCGTATTTTGGAAGAAGCTTTCAGGACTACCCGAACCCGAAGCATCAAGTTTCTCAATATTCAGTGGAGCAACCACACCGAAGAGGAAGCTACCTGGGAGCGCGAAGATCACATCAGGACAGAGTTTCCCGATCTCTTCAAATCCTAGGTAATCTTTTTCGTCATTTTTCAAATCTCGGGACGAGATTTTGTTTAAGGGGGGAAGGTTTGTAACATCCCAAAAATACTAAACTTGGATCATCAAACTCTAATCATCAAAATTAGGGTTAACAAAAACTTTTCTAAATAAAATTATGGAAGCATGCATTTCATTTTGAATTCTTTTGAACCACTTTGTTTGTGGGTTCCTTTGCTTGTAAATGGATGCTTAGGTGAAATAAACATCATCTAAACCATTCTCAAACTTTTCTCAAAGACAAGTAAATCAAAACAAATAAAATGAGTGAATTGTCATTTTGACCAATTTAACTCCCATGCATACTTTGGCTGTCTCAAACATTCAGAACCTACCAGAAACTTTTCTGGATCTTTACACCCCTTGATTGTACTCATAACCAATTATCAAGGCCCACTTTGTGATCATCCAAAAACTTTCAAATGCATAGTTTAAATGACAATTCAAAATTGAATCTTTATCATATGGGAAGATCCCACTTTTTCAAAAACCACTCAAACAAGCTCAACTTTCAAAACCCAAGCATCTGCAGACTCACCACCACCAACCTAGCACACACCCCAAAAATCTTTTCAAAATTCTAAACTTGAATTCATGCAGCCATTTCATCAAACACTTGGCAGACACAAATCAAACAAAATCAAAACACTATAGTGTGCAGTGTTTTGAGCCTAAATCGTTCCCTATCTAGCTCACAATCAGCTCAGTAGATCATCTAGGAAGATTAACCAAGCACTAGCACCACTGTGAGCTTGCCAAAACCATCAATGGTGAACAGCCGAAGCCACCCTTGCCACCCACATGTCGACAGCAAGTTAGGGAGGAAACTATCTGGGCCAACCTTGTCTGGGAGATCACCCATGCTTCACCGCCCCCTCTCGACCAGCCCTGCCTCGAAGACCTCGAACACAGAACCCAGGAATGCCGCACCCGTGCCTCTGCCAACCATGTCGAGCATGTTCCAGAGCGCCACGCTCGACCGAAGCCCACAGACCGCGCGCCGCCCTCGCCGCGTGCATACACGATCGCCACCATCCCAGGAACACGCCAGACATGCCCATTGCACCGCCCGTGCCCCGTAGCCACCGCTCGCCGTCGAAGACGCCGCCTCTGCCGCGCAGAGCGTCGCGTGTTCCAGACCAAACCGCACCGCCCCTACACGCGCATTAAAGCCATAGAGCATCGCCAGGAGACCACCAAGCGATCGCCACCGCCGGCCATGCCTCTAGCAGCCCGTAGCCATGTCGCCACCGTCGCCCGCCCATGCCGTTCGGTCTCACCGTCGCGACTATAAATAGAGGCCTCCCCCGCTCGAATTCTTCACACCATTCCACTCCTCTCTCACCCAGAACCATCCCACCTCAGTCCCGGAGCAAGGCGAGCAGCGCATCGCCGGAATTGCGCAGGAGCAGGCCGCCTCTAGAGAAGAAGGTTGCCGTCGATTTCGTCCACCCCAGGAGCTACCGCGACCACCCCTGAGTTCGCAGTCGTCGACTTCGTCGTTCGACCGCCTCGCCAACCCTCGCCCGAACCCCAGTGAGCCCCCAACGACCCCCACTGGCCGCGCTAGTTTTTCAGTCCCGCCGGAGTTGCCCGACGTGGACGACGACCCTCAGCCGTTGGATTAGACTTAGATCGTGTGGCCGATATTGCCCCGTACCGCTTCGCGTTTAAAGAGCCACTGACTGGCGGAACCCCCATGTCAGCTGAGCTCCGCGTCGCGGAGTGTCACTGGGCCGGCCCGTTAACCTTTCCCGCGCAGCCCAGTAATTTGAATTTAACCTTTTCCAGTTTATTTCAAACACACTTCTGTAACCAATTTCAAAAATCAACCCAGGTCGATTCAGTGAACCAAATTTAATGAAACCAATTTTGTTCGAAAGGTCTGGGAATGATGAATCCAAGCCCGTTGGATTCAAGTCATTTGCATCTATAGATCATCCATGGTAAAAATAACAAGGCAGAAGCTTTTCTGCATTCAAACATTTTTCAAATTAAAACTATAATAGTTTTTGAGTTGATTCCAACTCTCAAAAATCACATTTAACCATACCTTTCAGAATATATAAAAATATATAGGTTTACTTACAGAAATAATGTTCAAGTAATAAAAGAATGCCCCATAGGCATTTCTTGCCACTTTAATTAATTAAAATAAAAGGGTAAAACCTTATTAAATTGTGACACCACTTTAAATCACATTCCCATGTACTAGAATATGTGGTGATGACATGTGTCAACATGACCCCATGTTTTGGTTTAGAGAATATTAAATCTTAAGTAGTTTTTCAATGAGTAGAAATTACTTTTCTACAAATAAAAGGAATTAAACCAAACCTTAATCTTGTAATGTTAGTGATGATGTTAGATCATCTAGAGGACCCTTTTGTGTGATGATTGCAAGTAGTTAAGTATTGTTTGGTGATTGTGTGCATCGTATTCATTTATAGACGCTAGTACCTACCAAGGATACGAGGAGGAAGGAGGATTCTACGAAGAAGAAGCCGAGGAGAGCTTCAACCACTACTCTGCACAAGGCAAGTCAATACTTGCAAGCTATTAACTTATCAAGCTTATACTGATACTGATGCAAGCCTAATACTACTAGTTGAATGTGCAAGCTAACACTTGCAAGACCACTTTACCTATGCAAGCTTATACTGATATTGTGCAAGCCAATACTTGCAAGCTTTATTAATCAAGTGGACCAATGCAAGCTAACACTTGCAAGATACTCTACTGATGCAACAAACCATCACTTGTTACTATGCCCACTATATGCCTTAAGCATATGTGATCATATCCACTTGATAAACCAATCCTAGTTTTACTTACAAGCTTTATTACTTTATTTCTTTATCAAAGCTAGTACTTAGAGCTTACTTAAGTAAATTGTAGATATTAGAAAGATAATTGAAGGTTACATAAAGAGCATAAAATTTGGGCTAAGATAGATAATCTTGAGGTCATCCTAAGGCATAAGATTAAACTTAGTTAAACTCCACTAGTGTACCACCCCTCATTAGTGCTTACCCCCACTTTTAGATGCTAGTGATAAGCATAAAACTTGATCAACTTTAGATGGGAATACTTGGTGGAAAAATGGTTATGAAAACCTTGGAATGATGGATCATTCTATTGAAATTTTTTGGACATGTGTTTACGAACACTTGATGATTTTGGTGATGAAAATGATGAGGCATGAGCCTTTAGCCCTTTATAAAACTGATGGTTGTCTGGATGCGATACCATTCCAATTTTATCGTACAACCACAATACCCAAGAATTGGGTAGGACTTGACTAGAAACTTATATACGTTAGTATTGGTTCCCTCACGGCCAAGGTCTGAGCTGAGGCTACCTTGTGAAGATTGTCCACCTGTGCAGTGCCCAAGATGACAGTTGGTCATGGTTGGGAGGCCAAACTCACAGGAGAGGTGCTTATACTAGGGCGTGTAATTGAAAGGTTAGGATTGATTATCCGCATACTGAGTATGGTGAATTCAGGATTTGTTCCTGACGGATGTATCGAATGTTGTGGTGAAAGTGTACAATCTTTGCAGAGTGTCAAACTATTCGAATAGCCGCGTCCGCGGTTATGGACAGTTGGAGTGGCCATACTGTTCCCCCGTCAGATGTTTTCAAAAGACTTGTGAAATGAATTGAGACTTTGACTTGACCACAACAGGGTTGTGATATGAGATACAAGTTCCCACTTAGGTGTTATAAAACCTTAACTAGCATTCGTTGCTTCTAAACTTAGTAGAGATAAATCTTGCTTTTGCAAAATAACCCCAGAGCCTAGTGTCCTATTATCAAAAACCCCTTTCAATTGTTAGTATTAGTTTGCGAGTACTTAAAGAGTACTCATGGCTTTGTCCCTGGCTATTCCCGTGGCAAGACTATGAAGATGAGTACCTGGAGGATGGACCCTAGGAAGGTTACGACAACTAGGATCATCTCCCATCGTCAGCATTTCCTATTAACCCGAAGATGGAGCTTCGCCTATGCTACCGTTATTATTACGTATTCCGCTGCTTGAAGTTGTATTAAGAACTGGATCATGAGATCCCTATTTGTGTAAGAACTTATGTATATTTTGTAATGGATGATGTACTGTGGTATCCAATTCGGTTATGTCTCACAAAAATGGTAATCCTGGGATTGCGATGTATGGCATAACAGGCATCTGGGATTAAAAATCCGGGTGTTGACACCACCCATATGTTGCATATCCTCTAGGAATTACCAATTAATATGCACACTATGAGGATAACAGCCACGACTTGCACATCCGGCTTCATGCGAGAGGAAGAAGATACAGTTGACTTCTCTGTCCCATTCCAAATCTCATGGCTAACGCGTAATATACGGCGCTAGAATCACTGATGTCAGGGGTTATTAAGTCCCTACTTGATTATCATCATTGCAATTATAACTCTAAGTTCTATTGCTCCATCATATCACCACTTAGGATGATATCTATAATTTCTTTATTTGTGAAAATGATATTTTCTTTGTTTTATAGCATATATGATAACACACAATTTCCAAATACTTTGATAAAGACTCCTCAAAGGACATGAGCAAGTGATGAACTTGCCTTGTTATGGCAAGGTAGTGAAGTTTGATGCTTCCACTGGACCTTGAGCTTCTAGTTCTACAAAAACATCATTATTGCCCGGTAAGGACAATATTTAAAGAAGCAAAGATGATTATGCAAGTAATGTAATGCATTTACCCCCAAAAGTTCCTTTTTAGTAATAAAGGATTTATAAATATTCCTTTTTGACATATTATTTTATTTCCCTTTTATTTGTCTTTTATTGATTTAATAATTCTTTTAGGAATTATTAATTATACATCAAATATGGTGATTAAATATTTATTTAGTATTTTTCTAAAATACTACAATATTAATACAAAATTAAAGTGAATTTTAATTAATTTTATCACCCTTCAATAATTTTGTAAAATTCAATAAGGAATATATAATTTACAAAATTCCTAATAAAATTTAAATGTCTAATTTTTTTATTTTAATTTATTTGATTAGTTTGGGATTTTCTGAATCCAAAAATATTTTATTTATTATTTTTGGACTTTTATTTTATTTTATTAAGTCCAAGGGTATTTTCATCTTTTCTTTTTATTGAAACAGGCATGGAATTGTTTCTGGGCTGATTATTCTTATTGGGACCTAGTGGCCCATTAATTCTAGACAAAAGAGCCACCCCGAAGGGTCTGGCCCAGCTCGGCCCACTCCTCACTGCCTCTCTCTCTCCCTCGATCTTATCCTCTCCTCCTCTGGCCCGAACCTCGTGGCCGGCGATGCCGCCACCGTCGATTCCCGCCGCCGTCGGCCGTTTCGGCCGCCACCGTGGTGCATTAGGGGGATATCGACGACACTTGTTTGTTCTATCCAATTGGATTTGATCCTGGGGATCTCCTGCAATGGGTCGATGCCTCTCTGAACCCTAGGGTTTGGGGTTTGGCATATGTTCAAGTGCTACTGCCGCCGTTGTGGTCTCGCCTGTGGTGATGTGGTGGATTTGTGTGCTGTTGTGGCCGCCGTCGTGGCTGGTGCAGGTTGCAGCGCCCCCTGGGTGCTCCCTATGCCACTGCGGGTTCGTCGTCCAATCTGATTCCTCTTCAATTCCTTCTGCGAGGACCTACGGTGAGTTTGGTTCCTTCCCCTGGTGCTTTCTGTGCTTGTTTATTCGATGCTAGATGTTGGCTGTGTCCTCTCTTGCTACTGTCTGATTCAGATTAAGATGATCATCCATTTAGGGTTCCTGCTATGTGCTTGTTCATCTACTGGATGAATTGATTCATGTTTGGATGGTCTGTACACATGCTAAATGTTTATTGGCCTGAAGATTATTTCTTAACAATGATAGATGATGTTCCTGGTGGCTCACTAGATGATTTGATGCTTAGATTGCATCTGATTCAGATGATATTGTTGTTTGGGAAACATGCTTGGTTAAGATAATGATCTGATAGCTTTCCACTTTTTATTTGATTCATGGTCATGATTATGATAAGATACTGCTACTGTCTTAGTGTTGTTAGCTTGGGAATTAACATGTGGTTTGAGATCATTATGATCTCAAACAGTGAAGTGTATCATAGGAATATCCTAGTTATGATTCCTGTTTTACAGTAAAATGATTAGTTAGTTGATTATCTGAATCTATGATGATTTACTGTCTTTCCTGATTCATATTGGATTGTCCTTGTGACACCATCATGTATGGTACACAAGTTTGATTTTAAACCATGGATTTGGTTAGTTTATGCTTAAGACAATCTTGGCTTTGAAAGATAAATATAGATGCTCTTATTTGAATTCCCTAAGACCAATGATGTTGGTCTGAGGCTTAGGGATTCATCTTATATAATAGGTTCATCTAAATAGTCCTGGTAGTGGTACCAGCTATTCTTTATTGAATCAAAGCTTGGAAAAATGATAGTGAGCTTGATCATGTTATGGATCCTATGGATTTGTTCCTAAGGTGCTACCCTTCCTTTAGGGATGTGCCTAGAAATAGATCATGATTGAATGGTAAAATATAGTTTGACAACCAGAGCAAGGATGTTCCTATGAGCTCTGGTTGGATCTTGGTACTTTGTTGTTTGCCTTTAGAGTTTAAAATAAACCCCTATGATGGATTCACCCCACTTGGGTGCTTTTTTAGGGTTTGTTTTATAAAACAACACATGCTTTTCTCTGAATAATATGATTATATTATGTGAAGGTTTTATGAAACTCACCACAGAATCTGATGATGGTGTAGTAAGTTGATGATGATGATCTTGATCTGGTTTTGCTGGACTCCTGTGCTTGCTCTTGAGCTAGCCTGCTCCTCTTAGCTCATGGGCTTGATCTTGCTGTCCACCTGATCCATCCCCCTCCTTATGTCACCATCCTTGTGATGTTTGGTTGATCCTTGGTTGGTGTGGTTGCTGGCTGTGGTGCTTGGTTTAGCTGCTTTCTACACTGGTTGTTCTTGTGTGCAGTGCAGTGGGGTGATGCACTAGTGCCCCCCACGTCTTTATTGTGGTTTTTTGAGATTGGGCTATGCTTGTGAGGTCGACAGCACACCATATGCATGCTGGTGTGTGTCCATCTTGTGTGCCTGCTCTGCACTTGTGGATATGTTCAGAATCTGGATATTTACTTTTACCTGATTACTTTCATCTAGCTGGTGAATTTGTCCCTCTTGTCTGTCATCTGACTTCTGGATTTCAATTTATGAAAGATGGAATCTTTCCTATTGCCGAAACTTGCCCCTTTTATAACATTTCTCAATGATGAATTTGTCAAGTGCATTTCACTCACATGTCTGAGAGAAATAATACTAACACTAATCTTCTTTTGTTTTTTATTTAGTCTTTGTTTTGCAGGTACAAAGATAAAGATGAAGATCTAGTTTAGATTTAGATATAGGATAGTTAGTAAATATTCCAATGTAATTTTCTTATTCTTTTGTAATTTTATTTTATTATTCATGTAATCTTTATTTTATTCAATTGTAATAAAGATTATATTATTATTAATAAAGAATATTCCTATTCTTTGTAAATTTACTTTTGTAAGTTACGTGGATGATTCAAATAAGTTATAATTTTATAACTTCATTATATGTATTGATGATAAGAAATGGACTTTATATTCATTATTGTTTATCTTTGGATTGAATTCAAGTTGTAATATTTATCTCTTAATTGAATTAATATTCAAAATTTATATCTAATTCATTTGAATTATAATTCAAACACTCAAGTCTAATATTTAAAATCCATTTGAAAACACATAACTCCTTAAGATCATCTCAAAGTTTATAACAATCATCCTTTAAGACTAAACCTAATCTCAAAGTATGAAAGAAACATTGATCACTTAGGTTTTTTTATTTGGCAAAAATTTTACCCACATTTTCATAGATGAATGCATGCAGCAATTCATATTCCTAAATATACCCTTTGTTAGGTCCTAAATGCTGGGATGTTACAGACTTCCCCCTTAAATTAAACTTCGTCCCGAAGTTTGTGGAAATGTACCTGAATAATTCTGGATAAGCTTTTCTTAAATCCTCTTCTTTCTCCCATGTGGCTTTCCTTTTAGGGTGATGTTCCCACTGTACCTTGCAATATTTTATTGCTCTATTCCTTAATCTTTTCCAGTTTTCTTCCAGAATCTTATAGGGTTTTTCAATATAATTCAGGTTTGCTTGTAGTTCTATCTCTTGATGTGTGATTGCATCATCTAGAACTTTCAAACATTTGCGAAGTTGTGACACATGGAAAACATTATGCACTTGAGCCAATCTTGATGGTAACTCTAAAGCATAAGCTATAGTTTTGTTTTGACTCAGTATCTTGAATGGTCCAATATATCTTGGACTCAATTTCCCTTTAACTCTGAATCTTTTTACTCGTTTCATTGGACTTACTACAAATAGACCATATCTCCCACTTCTGGATGCCATGATCTTCGACTTTGATCCGCATAACTTTTCTGCCTGCTCTGGGATATTTTCAGTCTATCCCTGATCTTATCAATGATGTCTTGTCTCTCCTTGATATAATCTGGCGCAAATTCTTTGCTGCTTCCAGGTTCATACCAACACACTGGTGATCTACATTTCCTTCCATATAGAACCTCATATGGAGCTGCCTTCAGACTACTCTGATAGCTATTATTATAAGAAAATTCTTCCAAGGGTAGGTGATCTTCCCATGTTCCTCCAAAATCTAGTGCCAAAGCTCTCAACATGTCTTCTAGTATTTGATTTGTTCTTTCAGTTTGACCTCCTGTCTTCGGATGATATGTTGTGCTGAAATCTAACTTTGAACCAAGTGCTTCATGCAATTGCTTCCAAAATGCTGAAGTAAACACTGATCCCCTATCGGTTACGATCTTTTTGGGTACTCCATGCTTACTTACTATCTCTTTGACATATACTTCAACTAACTTCTAAGCATTATCCTTTTGGTTCACCGGAATGAAACATGCACTCTTTGTAAGTCTGTCCACAATTACCCATATCATATCCTTCCTTTTTGGTGTCATAGGCAATCCTGTAATGAAGTCCATACCTATTTGCTCCCATTTCCATTCAGGAATTTCTAAAGGTTGTAATGGTCCTGCTGGACTTTGATGTTCACTCTTCACCCTTTGACAAGTATGGCATTACAATCCATATTTAGCAATATCTCTTTTCATGTTATTCCACCAGAATAGTTCCTTTAAATCCATATACATCTTAGTACTCCCCGGATGTATAGAATATGGTGTATCATGTGCTTCTTTGAGTAAGACATTTCTGATCTTAGTCACATATGGAACACATAGACGGTCTTGGAACCATAAAGACCCATAATCCCCAAGGCGAAAAACTGATTTTTGCCCTTGAGATATCCTCCGAATTTCCTCAGCAATAAAAGTATCTTCTTCTTGATGTCTAAAAATTTCTTGCTTAAGATCACTGTCATTTTCTGCAACTACCTGCATAGTAGCTAATCCTCCAAGAACCTCTGTTCTGATGAATTGAAGTTCTAATCTTTCCAAGTCCATGTGTAACTCTTTTGGTAGGTCCCTGTTGCTAGGTTGAGTATCAACACTCTTTCTGCTTAAAGCATCTGCCACAACATTTTCTTTCCCTGGAGTGTAGTTGATTTTTAAATCATAATCCTTGATTAGTTCCAACCAACGCTTTTGTCTCATATTCAATTCCTTTTGAGTGAAGAAATATTTGAGACTTTTATGGTCAGTGTATAACTCACATCTGGCTCCATAAAGAAAATGCCTCCATCCTTTTAGTGCAAAAACTACTGCTGCTAACTCTAAATCATGAGTTGGATAGTTGACTTCATGTGGTTTCAATTGTCTTGAACCATAAGCAATCACTTTCCAATCTTGCATTAATACACAACCCAGACCTTCTTTAGATGCATCACAGTATACGGTGAAATCCTTCCCTGTTTCAGGAACTGCTAAAATTGGAGCTGTGGTTAATCTAGTCTTCAACTCTTGGAAACTGTTTCACATTTCTCATCCCACTTGAATGGTGTATTCTTCCTTAATAATTTGGTCATTGGTCCGGCTATTTTGGAGAAACCTTCAATGAATCTCCGATAATAACCAGCCATTCCTAAGAAACCTCGAGTTTGCTTCACATTGGTCGGTGCAGTCCACTCTAGTACCGACTGAACTTTAGATGGATTCACAGCAATCCCATCCTTACTGATCACATGACCGAGGAATTCTACCTCATCTAGCCAGAACTCACACTTACTGAACTTAGCATAAAGCTTATGTTCTCTTAAAGTCTGCAATGCAATTATCAAATGGTCAGCATGCTCTTCCTTATCCTTGGAATATATCAGAATATCATCAATAAAGACGATGACAAACTTGTCCAAATATGGCATGAAGATCTTGTTCATCAGATTCATGAATATTGCCGGTGCATTGGTCAAACCAAATGGTACTACCAGATACTCATGGTGTCCATATCTTGAGACAAATGCTGTTTTTGGAACATCTTCCGGCTTGATTTTTATTTGATGGTATCCAGATCTTAAATCGATCTTTGAAAATAATCCAGCTCCTTTCACTTTATCAAACAAATCTTGAATTCTTGGTAAAGGATACTTATTTTTTATAGTCACGTTGTTCAGATTTCTATAATCACCACACATTCGTCTTCCACCATCTCTCTTATCCACAAAGATTACTGGTGTTCCTCATGGAGGTACACTTTACTATATAAATCCTTTTCTCGCTAACTCATCAATTTGCTCTTTGAGTTCTTTCAACTCTTTGGGTCCCATTTTATATGGTGCTTGAGCTATTGGTTCTATACCAGGTATTAGGTCAATGGTGAACTCTATCTCCCGGTCTGGTGGCATTCCCGGTAACTCTGTTGGAAAAACATCTTGGAGTTCATTAACTATAGGAATCTCTTCTAATTTAAATTCCTTCATTGAATTCAACTACAGATCCACCATGATATGACTGTGTTTATCTGCTCGGTAAACTATCCTTGCTCCACTTGGAGTTTTGATTGAGACAGTTTTCTCATCACAATTTATCTGAGCTCCGTGTTCCATCATCAAATCCATCCCTAGCACTACTGCAATTCTCTTCAAAGGAATCACATAAAGGTCTATGAAATATGTACAACCACAGATCGAGATAACCTGATCTTGTTTTATGTGGCGTACAATCACATTCCCTCCTGCCATAACTACGGTCATAGGACTTTCTAACGTTGCCCTTCTAATCCCGAACTTATCACAAAATTCTTTAGAAATGAATGAAGTAGTTGCACCAGTATCGAATAGAAATTTGCCGGGATTGGTAAGGATATTGAGCGTACCTATCACTGCATGCTCCGAATTATCCACCTCCTCGAGGGTTGCACAGTTCAGTTTTCCGGTAGATCGGTTTCTCTTGCCATTGTTGTTCTTGCCATTATTTCCTCCTTTATTGGGATGTCCATTTCCTCCACTAACTTTTCCTCCTCCCTTGGTAGGCCATCCTCCAGGTGGTTTGCTCGGACAGTCTGGCTTGATATGCCCCTTCTGACCACAACCGTAACAGATCACTACAGGATTTTTGCATTCCCTCTGGAAATACCATGGAATTCCACAATTGTTACACATAACATTTCTTCTCGGATTGGATTGATTTCCACCACTTCCCTTGTTATTGTTATTGTTGTTGTTGCCACAATTCCTATTCCGAGGTTTGAACTCCAGGTTGGATTTAGGTTTACTTGCCTGAATTCTCTTAGTTTCCTTCTTGGCTCTCTTCTTCCGATCCTCTTGGACATTCTTGTAGTCATCTTCAAAAGTAATGGCTGCATCCAACAACTACTGATAAGTTTGCTTATTGGCTAACCTTAGCTGCATCTTCACAAACGGATTTAATCCACGCAAGAAACGCTTCTTCCTCTTCTCTTTAGTGTTAACATCCTCCTCAGCATAACGAGACAGTTGGCTAAACTCCCGGATGTACTTCATGACACTAGTATATCCTTGCTGAAGCTCCTCAAATTCTCTCCGCTTAAACTCCATGACACTTTCCGGAACATGATATTCACAGAATCTCTGCTTGAACTCCTCCCAGGTAAACTCCCTTCCTGCTTGTTGCATGGCTAACTGATTTTCCCACCATGATGCTGCAGGTCCAGTTAGCAGATGAGTTGCATACCTCAATTTCTCCTCATCATTGCAACCTACAGTTTTCATCTTCCTTTTTGTATCTACTAGCCAGTCTTCTGCATCCTTTGGTTCAGGAGCTGATGCAAAAGGTAACGGTCTTGCATTCTGGAAATCAGATAGACTCACTCCTCCACCTTCAGGTGCCCTCTGATTTGCTCGCCCCAGCAGCTCTTCCATGAACTTGTTCTGGGTCTCTTGCATCATTTTCATGCATTGCATAAAGTTATGCTCCATTAACGGCCTCATTGGTGGTGGTGGTGGTGGTAATGCTTCTTGGTTTGCTGCATCTGCATCGGCCTTTTCCTTGGCCTCTCGCTCCATCCGCTGCTGCTCAGTTTCCATCATACACCCGTATCCATGACCTTCTAGTCCTGCACCATAAAGCGGATACTCATAATTACATCATGCACATGTGTTCTGAGCTCGACTTTACGCATAGAACAAGTCACACAATGAAGATCCAAAGAAAATCCAAATATGCATTTCATATATTTTAAATAATGATACAAAGTCATTACAACATATACCATATAGGTATCATTACAAAACTACCTTATTACTTGGGTACAATACACAATACTTGATACTATTGACCACGTTCATCGTACATTCCTGATGTCCAACCATGATGACGTGTTGTTCGTCGCACAGTTTGTGGAACATATGGCCTTCTAGAAGGAATATACTCTGTATCTGAAGTATCAGGACTTGAGTCATTACTCAACCTGAGCGCATTGACTCCCTCCAGCTCAGCTAAAAAGTCTTTAGAAACATATTCAAACATTATCTCCAGCCTGCATCTCCCGAGCTTCATTTCTTGAGTTGTTAACAGGATACACAGATCCTGTTGTTCCCCAGGTGCTCTCGTGGGCAAGATAGTTAAACACTGGATAATGTATATTCCCTGGGTTTTGAGAAGATATTGATGATTCAAACACTCTCTCCTCAGGGTCTTCTTCTTCATCCTGGTTATCTATTGACATGGTATTTCTACTACTATTATTAGGGTTCATTCTTGCACCCATCCAACTAGATTGACCAACATTTCTATCAGAACCATCTGTGGACATCTGGTATTCATGAGATCTATTATATGATCCCATTCTCCAACCATCTGATTCTCAATAGGAAATTCTAAGTCAGAACCATCCTCTAAGCCTGTGGTACTGCATACCGCATATCCATAGTAGGATCATGTATAGGTTCAGGTCTTGGTGAATAAGGATATGGTATAAAAGATTCGGGGTCTATAGGTATATCCTTAAAGATAGGTGTGACACTACTACTTGCTTCTTTCTCTAACTGGAATGCTAACTGCTTCCTCCTTTCCGGATCAGTTAGATCCTCTAACCTATCATTTTTGTCTTCGACAATCACTTGATGGGTCTTATAAAAAGACGCAACTAGTGTTCGGTATCTATCCATAAACTTGGAAGCTAACTCAGGATGCTTCTTAACCAAATTAAGATGATCCGGTATAGGCTCCGAGTCTATAGAATCATGAGGTATCACAGAGAATGTGCTACCTTCTAGCTCCTTGGTTTTCTGCTCCCGGATATTCGCTATCGCCTCCACAACAGCAACATGATAGGCTGCTAAATGACTCCTACCTTCTCCTATGGGTAGATCGTGATATAATCCAAGCTTCTCTGGAAGTTGTATACTCGCACGATACTTGGATAACATCCGGCAATCAAGGTAAGTGATAGTGTTCACTGGAATTCTAGTTGGACAACTAAAGAGCTCTAAAAGTTGACGAAGTTGGTCTGTAAATGATCCTTGATAATCATCAAGAGTCTCCTCTTTCCTTATCAAAGTCTGTTTTGGAAACTTCGATGCCATATCTCTGTATATCAGAAAAATAATTTTTGATTAGTATCCAATAATATATTGCATCATAACAAAGAATTATCACACTAAAATATATAACGTAATATTCTCATTTGAATACCCATTATATTACTTTTAGAGAATTCTTTATCATTGCTAAATCTTTCCTACATGTAATACCCTTTACTAGGTTTCCAACCTAAGGTCAAAGCAATTTGCTATGATACCAACTGCGGTGACCCAGCATACCATTACATGTGTAGTACACTATAGTCGTTGACATGACATCTACAGAACACCGTTCCGTAAATATCACATCCCTCAGAGTGGTACAATAGAAACATTGCGGGTCCATATTACAAAAGTACACACATTATTCTTATTACAATTCCGGAAGTTCGAGACTTCCAAAATATCCAACTTACAAACCAAAATATAAAGTGTTCGGCGGAATTTAGAAGTAACAACTCCGACTAGGAGTTGAGTTCAACATTCTATAGAGTCCATGCTGCTCGGCTCCATTGGTTACTATTAACTAGGGATACTTAGTTGGACTCGTTATCATCGACACCATAGCGTATCTCGTAATCCACTCCTTCAACTCCTCCAGACAGATCAGGTTCCTCGTAGAACACATATTCTCGGCATTCGGTTGCATACATTGGCACGTCTTCGGGATCCTCTGAGTCTAAGCAAGGGATCAAAGGAAAGAATGAGTAACATCGTTACCCAACAAATTCATTATATGCAAGGTGGGAAGTTTGATGCTCTAACTACCACCTCGGATTATAAATCCTTGGCACTATTGAGTTGTTGTAACTCTTTCTTCAAAGATTGATTTTATTCTAAAAAAACTAGGACAATCAGCCTTCACAGGTTGACCAGAACTTTCATGTAGTTCCTTTCCTGCCGCGTTCGTAGCTCCTTCCCGGAACAGGGAGTAACAAGTTACAATTCTTACACTCTGTAGAGGTGCGTTACTTTACCCATGAGAGATCAACTCCTTGTTGCACAACCGGGCGCACTTGCACGTCCACAATTCCACGATGTGGGGCCCAGTAGTTGGTCTAAGCCAATCACTACCCCCTTCGCGACCCTGCATGCCTCCTTGGTGTACACCATGCCCACATAATGAATTATGGCAATGATTTGTACAAACCGTTAGATGCCTGAACTATCGTGGGACGATGAGGGTTCCCACCCATATGCTGCATATCCTCTACGAATTACCAATTAATATGCACGCTACGAGGATAACAGCCATGACCTGCACATCCGGCTTCATGCGAGAGGAAGAACATACAGCTGACTTCTCTGTTCCATTCCAAATCTCATGGCTAACGCGTAATATACGGCGCTAGAATCACTGGGGTTATTAAGTCCCTACTTGATTATCATCATTGCAATTAGAACTCTAAGTTCTATTGCTCCTTCATATCACCACTTAGGATGATATCTATAATTTCTTTATTTTGTGAAAATAATATTTTATTTCTTTTATAGCATATATGATAACACACAATTTGCAAATACTTTGATAAAGACTCTTCAAAGGACATGAGCAATGATGAACTTGCCTTGTGATGGCAAGGTAGTGAAGTCTGATGCTTGCACTGGACCTTGAGCATCTAGTTCTACAAAAACATCATTATTGCCCGGTAAGGACAATATTTAAAGAAGCAAAGATGATTATGCAAGTAATGTATATCGAGTTCCTTTTTAGTAATAAAGGATTTATAAATATTACTTTTTAACATATATCGAGTTATTTTATTTTATTTCCCTTTTATTTGACTTTTATTGATTTAATAATTATTTTAGGAATTATTAATTATACATTAAAAATGGTGATTAAATATTTATTTAGTATTTTTCTAAAATACTACAATATTAATACATAACGGAAGTGAATTTTAATTAATTTTATCACCCTTCAATAATTTTGTAAAATTCAATGAGGAATATATAATTTACAAAATTCCTAATAAAATTTAAATGTCTAAATTTTTTTATTTTAATTTTTTTTAGTAGTTTGGATTTTTGTGAATCCAAAAATATTTTATTTATAATTTTTGGACTTTTATTTTATTTTATTAAGTTCAAGGGTATTTTGGTCTTTTCTTTTTATTGAAACAGGCCTGGAATTGTTTCTGGGCTGAGTATTCTTATTGGGCCCTAGTGGCCCATTAATTCTAGACAAAAGAGCCACCCTGGAGGGTCTGGCCTAGCTCGGCCCACTCCTCACTGCCTCTCTCTCTCCCTCGATCTTATCCTCTCCTCCTCTGACCCCAACCACGTGGCCAGCGATGCCGCCACCGTCGATTCCCACCGCCGTCGGCCATTTCGGCCGCCGCCGTGGTGCATTAGTGGGTTATCGACGATGCTTGTTCATTCTATCCAATTGGATTTGAGCCTGGGGATCTCCTGCCATGGGTCGATGCCTCTCTAAACCCTAGGGTTTGGGGTTTGGCATGTGTTCAAGTGCTACTGCCGCCGTCGTGGTCTCGCCTGTGGTGATGTGGTGGATTCGTGTGCTACTGTGGCCGCCGCCGTGGCTGGTGCAGGTTGCAGCGCCCCCTGGGTGCTCCCTGTGCCGCCGCGGGTTTGTCGACCAATCTGCTTCCTCTTCATCCTTCAGCGAGAACCTACGGTGAGTTTGGTTCCTTCCCCCTGGTGCTCTCTGTGCTTGTTGATTCGATGCTAGATGTTGGATGTGTCCTCTCTTGCTACTGTCTGATTCAGATTAAGATGATCATCCATTTAGGGTTCTTGCTATGTGCTTGTTCATGTACTGGATGAATTGATTCATGTTTGGATGTTCTGTACACATGCTAAATGTTTATTGGCCTGAAGCTTATTGCTTAAAAATGATAGATGATGTTCCTGGTGTTGGAATTATGCCCTAGAGGCAATAATAAAGATGTTATTATTATAATTCTTGTTCATGATAAAGTTTATATTCCATGCTAGAATTGTATTAAGCGGAAACATTAATACTTGTGTGGTTTGTGAACAACACCGTGTCCCTGGTACGCCTCTAAGGACTAGCTCATTGATCAATGATGGTTAAGGTTTCCTAACCATAGACATGAGTTGTCAATTGATAATGAGATCATATCATTGGGAGAATGATATGATGGACAGACCCAAACTAAGCGAAGCAATTAGATCGTATCATCGTGTTCGTATTTGCGAAGCTTTTCTTATGTCAAATATTGTATTCCTTAGACCATGAGATAATACAACTCCCTGGTATCGGAAGAAAGCTTTGAGGTCATCAAACGTCATCCTATGAGAGGGTGATCATAAAGGTGTCTCTCAGGTGATCGGAAAGTATCTGTTGGGTTGTATGTATCGAGATGGAATTTGTCCCTCCCAAGTCGGAGAGATATACTTCGGGCCCACTCGGTAATCGATATCAACACCGCTTGAAAGCATGTGGTTAAGGAGTTAATCACAAAGTGATATCGGATTACGGAACGAGTAAAGTACTTGCTGTGAACGAGATTGAACTAGGTATGACGGTACCGACGATCGAAACTCGGGCAAGTAAAATATCGCGAGAGGAAGGGAATATATATATGGGATTGTTTGAATCCTGACATCGTGGTTCATCCGAAATGATCATCGATGAATGTGTGGGAGTCAATATGGGTGCCCAGACCTCGCTGTTGATTATTGATAGAAGATCATGTCTGCATATTCTCGAACCCGCAGGGTCACACACTTAACGTATCTCGACGCTAGGATAGATTGGATAATTGGTTTATGAATTTTTGTTCGGAGTCTCGGATGGGATCCGGGACATCACGAGAGGTTCCGGAATGGTCCGGAGAATAAGATTCATATAAGGCGGTAGTTTTTGGAGTTGAATTGTTCCGGGTTAATCAAGATTGTCGGAAGCTTCTAGAACCTTCGAAGGGGACCAACGTGGCCTCACCTTCCGGGAGGGACATGGGCCTATGAGGGAGTGTCCTGGTCAAGATTGGGCCAGGCACAAGGCCCCATAGGTCCCAGCCGATCCTAGAGAGTTTAAATCGTTTAAACTAGAGATAGGGTTTCTAGAAGAGGGGAGAGTCCATGCCCCCCACTCCTTATCCTTTGGGCTTGGGGGAGGGGCTAGGGCTGCGCCCCCCCCTCTATATAAAGAGGGGTGGGGGCGAACCAACCCCCACACACCTCTCCTCCAAACCCTAGCCGCCTTGCTAGCTTTCCTCTCTCCCTCCCGACTGTTTGTAGGCAAAGCCCTGCTGCAGAAATTCTCCACCATATACACCACGCCATCGTGTTGTAGATCCAATCTATCTCTCCACCATACTTGCTGGTCCGAGGAAGGAGGAGACGTCGAGGTTCGTGACGCAGTGCATCTCACGGAGGCACCGCCACTTGTGGTGCTAGATCGGATCGGATCGCGAGGAGGAGAAGCGAGTACGACTACATCACCCACGCTCCGTTAACGCTCATGCGGCGAATCTTCAAGGGTATGAAGATCTAATCCAATCTCTCTCGTTGATTGCATCTCCTAGATTAGATCTTGGCTTTCCCTCTGTTCGCATCCGTAGAAAATTTTGTTTTACTATGCCGCGAAACCCTTCACCTGGTGGCTTACTAGATGATTTGATGCTTAGATTGCATCTAATTTAGATGGTATTGTTGTTTGGGAAACATGCTTGGTTAAGCTAATGATCTGATAGCTTTCCACTGTTTATTTGATTCATGGTCATGATTATGATAAGATACAGCTACTGTCTTAGTGCTGTTAGCTTGGGAATTAACATGTGGTTTGAGATCATTATGATCTCAAACAGTGAAGTGTATCATAGGAATATCCTAGTTATGATTCCTGTTTTACAGGAAAATGATTAGTCAGTTGATTGTCTGAATCTATGATGATTTACTGTCTTTCCTGATTCATATTGGATTGTTCTTGTGACACCATCATGTATGGTACACAAGTTTGATTCTAAACCATGGATTTGGTTAGTTTATGCTTAAGACAATCTTGGTTTTGAAAGATAAATATAGATGCTCTTATTTGAATTCCCTAAGACCAATGATGTTGGTCTGAGGCTTAGGGATTCAAATCTTATCTAATAGGTTCATCTAAATAGTCCTGGTAGTGGTACCAGCTATTCTTTATTGAATCAAAGCTTGGAAAAATGATAGTGAGCTTGATCATGTTATGGGTCCTATGGATTTGTTCCTAAGGTGTTGCCCTTCCTTTAGGGATGTGCCTAGAAATAGATCATAGGTATATGCATGTTTGAATGGTAAAATATAGTTTGACAACCAGAGCAAGGATGTTGCTCTGAGCTCTGGTTGGATCTTGGTACTTTGTTGTTTGCCTTTAGAGTTTAAAAGAAACCCCTATGATGGATTCACCCCACTTGGGTGCTTTCTGAGGGTTTGTTTTATAAAACAACACATGCTTTTCTCTGAATAAGATGATTAGATTATGTGAAGGTTTTATGAAACTCACCACAGAATCTGATGATGGTGTAGTAAGTTGATGATGATGATATTGATATGGTTTTGCTGGACTCCTGTGCTTGCTCTTGAGCTAGCCTGCTCCTCGTAGCTCCTGGGCTTGATCTTGCTGTCCACCTGATCCATCCCCCTCCTTATGTCACCATCCTGGTGATGTTTGGTTGATCCTTGGTTGGTGTGGTTCTTGGTTTGCTGGTGCTTGGTTTTTCTTTTGCTGCTTGGTTGTTCTTGTGTGTTGTACAGTGGGGTGATGCACTAGTGCCCCCCACTGCTTTGCTGTGGTTTTGTGAGATTGGGCTATGCTTTTGAGGTCGACAGCACACCATATGCATGCTGGTGTGTGTCCAGCTTGTGTGTCTGCTATGCACTTGTGGATATGTTCAGAATCTGGATATTTACTTTTACCTGATTACTTTCATCTATCTGGTGAATTTGTCCCTCTTGGCTGTCATCTGACTTCTCGCTTTGAATTTATGGAAGATGGAATCTTTCCTATTGGTGAAACTTGCCCCTTTTATAACATTTCTCAATGATGAATTTGTCAAGTGCATTTCACTAACATGTCTGAGAGAAATAATACTAACACTAATCTTATTTTGTTTTTTATTTAGTTTTTGTTTTGCAGGTACAAATATAAAGATGAAGATTTAGTTTAGATTTAGATATAGGATAGTTAGTAAATATTCCAATGTAATTTTCTTATTCTTTTTTTAATTTTCTTTTATTGTTCATGTAATCTTTATTTTATTCAATTGTAATAAAGATTATATTATTAATAATAAAGAATATTCCTATTCATTGTAAATTTACTTTTGTAAGTTATGTGGATGATTCAAATAAGTTATAATTTTATAACTTCATTATATGTATTGATGATAAGAAATAGACTTTATATTCATTATTGTTTATCTTTGGATTGAATTCAAGTTGTAATATTTATCTCTTAATTGAATTAAGATTCAAAATTTATATCTAATTCATTTGAATTATAATTCAAACACTCAAGTCTAATATTTCAAATCCATTTGAAAACACATAACTCCTTAAGATCATCTCAAAGTTTATAACAATCATCCTTTAAGACTAAACCTAATCTCATAGTATGAAAGAAACATTGATCACTTAGGTTTTTTATTTGGCGAAAATTTTACCCACATTTTCATAGATGAATGCATGCAACAATTCATATTCCTAAATCTACCCTTCGTTAGGTCCTAAATGCTGGGATGTTACAGAGTCCAAGGATTCAAGTGACATGGACGAGGATGTTGACCCCAAGCACGCCGCCAAGGGTGACGGCAAGGGCAAGAACCCCTTCGAGAAGAATGCGGCAGTTTTCCACACTTTCCTTGGGACCCCCACTGTCTGACAACAGAAGACCTCTATGAGGATAGGCCACCCTACCCCCAGTTCCCCAGTACATGCACTGTTCGGAGATTCCAATTACTTGGGACAGGAAGGATCACCCAGACCTCATCCCTACGGAGAACCAGTAGGCCATGGTCATCAATCCCCTGATTGACGATAACGAGTTCACCAAATGTATGGTGGATAGTGGAAGCAGCATCAACATCATGTACCTGGATACACTGCACAAGATGAACTTGACGGAGGCTAACATAAGGCAGACCAGCACCATCTTCCACGGCGTAGTCCCTGGTCGGGGGCTCGGTCCCTTGGGTGCATCACACTTCAGGTCTCTTTTGGCGATGTCAATAATTACCGCCAAGAGCGCATGACCTTTGAGGTGGTCCCCTTCAAGAGCGTGTACCACTTCATATTCGGCCGTGACATCTTCCACGCCTTCATGGCCAAGCCATGCTTCGTCCACAACAAGCTCAAGATACCCGTACCAAACGGTGTCATCACCGTATCCGGAAGCTTTACCAAGGCAAGGGACTGCGAGCTTGGAGAAGCAGCCTTTAGAGAAGCTGTCCCCTACAGCGAAGAATTCAAGGAGATCCAGAGCAAGCTCGTTGCCTCGGAGTTGCCAGCGTCGAAGAAGCAGATTTCTGACTCCTCCCCAGCTTTCGAGGCCGCCATCAAAACCAAGCCGGTGGAACTTGTGGTAGGCGATGCCTCCAAGATCACCGCCATTGGGACAAACCTGGATCCCAAAAAGGAAAGTGAGCTCGTCGAGTTCCTCCATAAGACTAGGGACATATTTGCCTGGCAACCTGCCGACATGATAGGTGTACCTAGGGAACTTGCCAAGCAGAGCTTGAAAATTGATCCAAAATGCAAACCGGTGAAACAACCTGTACGACGCTTCGGAGACGAGAAGAGACGTGCCATACGCAAGGAGATAGCTAGGTTACTTAAGGCTCGTTTTATCCGAGAAGTACTTCACACCCGATGGGTGGCCAATCCTGTACTTTTCCCCAAAAAGGGAACCAAAGAATTAAGAATGTGCGTTGATTACACCGTCTTGAACACAGAGTGTCCCAAAGATCTGTTTGCCTTGCCTCTCATTGACCAAGTCATTGACTCGACGGCTGGCTCGGAGCTTTTGTGTTTTCTCGATGCATACTCAGGATACCACCAAATTAAGATGAGGAAGTCAGACCAATTTACCACTTTGTTCACCACACCTTACGTCACGTTTTTATATTGTCGAAGGAATGACCACGGCAGATGCTGCAATCGGCAGCGAGTAGTAGAACGAAGGGCAAGGGCGGCCTGCCATCTGCGGTGCGAGATGAGGGCAAAGACACAGGGTTTTACCCAGGTTCGGCCCCCCGGAGGGTAAAGACCTACTCCTGCTAGATTGTATTATGGAGGTGTTTACAATGGGCGAACTCGGCGACTAGGCGGCGAGTTGCTTGGGTGTATGAGGGAACGTGTCCCTTCTCACCCCTTGGGGAGGTTTACATAAGCTTACCTCCCCTAGGGTTTACATATCTCAACCAATTCGGTTACAACTCCGCCAATCGTTTAACTTTCCGACCATTGGGCCTATCTACTCGCCCGGGCCTTGACCTCGATCTGGTGCCTTGATGGGCTTTGATCCACTCGGCGATTCGCAGGCCCACTCGCCACCCGGGCGATCGGAAGCGTCCGAGGATACCCCAAGAGGCATATCCCCATCGTAGTCCCCGAGGCCGTCGTTGATTAGGCGCGGGTGGCTGCCGGCGATCGGAGTATACGGCTTCAAGTTGGCATCCAAATAATCGTCGACGGGCTCTGCCTGAAGGAAAAATCCGGCGAACCGAGTGTCTCGGCGAATCGAACCAACGGTCGCAGCCTCGTAGTAACTTAGCGAGCCGAGTGGCGAGGCGGACCGTCGTGTGGTCAAACTAGCCGTTAAGGTAACTTAACGGTAACCTTGGCGTAATCATCGCGGTAACGGTCCCCTAATTTGGCGGGCAGCTCCGCTATATAAGAGGGATGGTAGGCTATCGGAAACCAACCGCCCACCATTTCTTCCGAGTACGCACATCCTTCGTCCGCTAATCCCGCGATCCGATCGACCCGCAAGCCTCCGACCTCCAAGCAAATCCTCACCATGGCCCTTCCATGAACCTTGGGCATCCAAATGCACCAGAGAACTGGCCTCCTTCGAGGAGGCCGGAATCCTGGGCAGCTGGCGAATCCTCGCAGCCGAGAACGACCCAACCCGCGAGAGAGTTCATCCGCTTCACTAGTCACCTCGGCGGGCTTAGGGTTTCCCACTTCTCTATTCTTCCGTAACCTGCGCTTACTACGAGATCCAGCCCTCGGATCTGGGTCCCCATAGCGAGCAGCTCGCCATCTTTGTGGCTCATGAGTGTTATTTGGGCTGCCGCCCTACTTTCCTTGTGGCAAGATCTGTTCCATGGACGGATCAGCGAGGAGGCGGGCGGCCCAATGCTAGCCGCGGCTTAACCTTCCACTGAAATCCAAAGCCTCCTTCGACCTGATGCTGCCGCCAAAGCAGCGGCGATCGGAAAGTCTTGGTTTTACGTGACCGAGGCGACCCGAAGACGGCGGCGATCCCACGGTACTGGTCGACCGCTCGAGCAGCGCAATCCGTGTCGCCAAGCTACCCGACGACCAGCGGATGGTCGTCGACGAGATGCTCCAGCCATTCGCGGTCAAGAAGAAGGGCTCCAGACGGTGAACCTGCATACGCTGGCTTGGCGTCTCGTTCCACTCGCCCAACGCGAGCATTATATGTACCAAGACACGGGCGAGAAGACTCGACGAAGGCCTGCCGCCAGTGGAAGCCGGAGGACTACCGGCGTGAAGAGGATCACCCAGCGGCATACACGGATGCGCAGCCGGGCTCCTCCATACACCACGGGCGTCCGGCTCCAACGGTAATAATCTGATCTCATTCGATCGCAGCATATGCGATCGCGGTAATTCTAACTTTCTTCCATGTTTAACGCAGTTATTTCAAGTGGTGGAAGGTGGCTCCCACCGCCGATGGCGAGTTCGGGCCATCCGCCCAGACACAAGCGAAGTCGCCTCCGCCGAGGCAATGAGGACGACGAGGACGAATCCGAAGAAGAGATCGCCCCACTGATCCGAAAGACCCGCGGGCAACGTCAACGCGAGCTCGAGGCGAGCAAGAGCCTCGAGCGTCATGATGATGACGAGGAACTCCCGGAGACCACCTCGCCCCGTCAAGCCACTCCCGCAAAGAATAAGAAGGAGAAAGAGGCGAGGGCCCCCCTGAGGAGGAGGACGAAGCCGCCGAGGATGGTCTCACCGCCGCGCTCGGCGAGCGGTTCCGATGCCCACAGCTCGGCCGACGACGGGGCGGCTCCGGCAACAGCCGCGCTGGATGCGCCATCCATGGAGGCACCGGCTTCACTACCTCCGCCTTCGCCCGGTCTCCGGGCTAGGGCGGCTCCGAGGCGACTTCGCCTCGCAAGGAGGTCCCGAGCGTGGCGGTTTCGCCTCGCGAGGAGGCTCCGAGCGTGGCGGTCTCGCCTCGCAAGGAGGCTCCGGCCGCGGCAGCTCCACTTCACGAGGGGGCCTCCATCGAAGGTGTCCCGGAGGCACCAACCGCTACCTCGACGTCAAAGAAGCCCTCCGTATCTTGGGCCCCTGGCGTCTGACTGGGGCTTAGTCGTGGCGGGCCGAGCTGGAGAAACCGGCCGGCCTCCGTACCGGGCTGCGCTTCATTCCAGTCGCCAAGTAAGTGCACTCGGCCTTCATCTTCCTCTCTTAGTATTTGGATTGTTTTGACTGAGTTGTCTTGATACAGGACGGAGTGAAGAAGATGGGCCACCGACGGTGGCCAAGGTGCCCTCCGCTAGCGAGGAGGACCCTTCTTGTAAGAGGAAGGCGGACGAAGTCGCCGCCGCCACGGAGGGCAGCAAGAAGGCCAAGGCGGCGACATTGTCGCCGTCTCGACGACACTGGCGACCTGCGGGTGGGCCGCTGTGGAAGCAACCGCATCCACGAAGGGGCATTTCGTTGCCTAGGCCGGAGGCGAGCTCCCTTGGCGGCGCGTCGCTACCTTCCCCGCTTCATGACCAAAGGCGGCCACGGCGAGTCTGCGAGCCCGCTCGAGATCGCGGCGCGAGATTGACCAACGTCGCGGACACACACGGCGCGCTTGCGTCGTGGACGCGGCGCAACCTGCAACATGCTTGGCGCGGCCATCCGGTACCTCGGTCCCGAGGATCAGGTCGGTGTTTTGCAGCTGATTCTTTAGTTACTTGTTTTGTGCGTTAGTCGGTCCCGAGTGCGCACTCGCTAAACTGTAGCGGGTGGGCACTGAGTATTTTTCGAGCCGCCAGTCCCCGAGTGCGCACCCGCTAAATTGTAGCGGGTGGGCACTGAGTAATTTTCGAACCGCCAGTCCCCGAGTGCGCACCCACTAAATTTTAGCGGGTGGGCACTTAGGAGTTCATGTGTCTTGACTTTGAAGATGTCAGTCTGCGGCTGAGTCGGCGAGCGATTGGCTATGACGGCGTCTTGAAAAGGCTGCTCTCGTGAAGCGAACAAGGAACTTGAGGTTGTGGCTGCGCAGTGAGGTGGCTCGCCAAGAGCTTGTCCTGCTAGAGGCGGCGGTGCGAACTGCATTGGGCACCGCCGAACAGAAGATCGCCAACCTCGAGCGCGAACTGAGGGAGGCGAAAGAAGAAGCGACTTGTGAGCAGGCGAAGGCTGCCATTGCGGCGCGGAGACGATCGAAAGGCGTCTGAAGCCATCATTGTTGGGCTTGAGCGACCATACATCGCTTCAAAGTTTCATCACGGGCTCGCCGCCCATTGCTTGGTGAGTCGTCTTTCTTGCCTTTACGATTGTCTTTGTGGTTTCCATTGTGCTCAGTTGTCTCCTTCTCAGGTCGTGTTATCGGCTGCCAAGAAGCGAATTCTCTTGACGCGAGGGAATGCGTGAACATGCTCGTCGACTTCGGCGCTTGTCGGCGACCTGCATACGCGCATACCTCCGGAGATGTCGCCCACGGAGGTCATTCAGTGACCTTGTTGAGGTGTGGGAGTACTTGGAGAAAGGCGCCGATCGTAGAGTTCATGGCGGTCGGTGTTTCGTCATGAGCATCGGCGGCCTTGAGCCTTGGCTCGCCCACTTCCCGAGGACTTGATCTCGATGATGTGACAGTGGATACCCTTCATCGACTGGCGGTGGATCTGTCCGAGGTCCTCAAGCTGCGAGGAACGCGCCGGCGTACTCGGGCGCGTGCGGTCGATGGGCGATCTTCTTCCTTACCAAGAGGCGGTCGTCGCCAAAGCGACCCGAGCCGCCGCATCGCGACTTCAAGGTTGAGCAGCCTTTCGCTCGGCGATGGCGGGCGGTGACGACATATCCATCGAACCCGTACACCGCGTTCATCCGTGGCCGGGACTGGCGCCTCTTCGTCGAAGCCTGCGAGTAGTTTAGTTTGCCCAAATGTGTTAGCAGTTCGCCGAGTAGGCATATGTTGTAATGTAAGACAATGCAATATGCGATTGAATGGAGCGTTGTGTTCATTTTGCTATTTTTGCGTGTTTTGGTTGATTTTGGGTGAATCCCGGCGTCCGCCCTTTGTGGGGTTCCCTTATATATGATGTTTTGTTGTGTATCATGTGTATGTTGGTTGAGTCGACTACTTCGAACTCGGAGAGCCGATCATGGCGACTCCCTCGAGTGCTCTGTACTTTACCGTTTTCCGTCTGTGACGGGGCGGGTGGCCGAGTCCCGGCGTGGTACTTGTAGTTCAAGGCGACTCGAGGGTGGTTGAGGAGCCAGCGTTGGTGTGGCGTCGCTCTGCTGGCCCGGTGGGTCGATCGCGTGGCGAGTCTGAGCACGCTCTCTTACTTGGCGTTTTCCTGTCCGATCGGGACGAACGGTATTCAGTCCCGGCGTGGTACTTAGTTCGAGTCGCTATGCCGAGGATGCGGAGGACCAGGTCATTGTGGAAGCGAGACGGATGTCTTGGTTCGTAAAACCAGTCGAGCTAAGCGACTCGATGGGGCTCGGATTGGCGTTTTGTGGGCGATGCAAGACCTGAAATGACTCGGTGCTCTTACATCGCACTACTTAGCCGTGCGGTCGCTGTACCAAGGTTGACTTCGTATTTTAGCATGGCTGTTAATTACAGTCGAGTGGCACAAGGCATGGAGAGTAGGCAATTTTGCGGTAACCGTTTCTTTTATTCATAGCGTTGGAGTACATTTGTGGGGTTCTAGGAATAGAACTTCCGGAGAGATTTACATTCCATGGCCGCTGACGTCGAGTTCGCCGTCCCTTGACGTCGGCAGGTAGTAGGCGTCGTTGCGTCGCCCGATAGCGAGCAGGCCTTCCACGGAGGGGAGAGCTTGTGCATGCCCTTCTTGTCCTGGATGAGGCGTAGGACCAGGTCGCCTTCCTGGAAGGTGCGGGTTTTCACCCGTCGGCTGTGGTAGCGGCGGAGTCCTTGCTGATAGATGGCGGTGCGCGATCGGGCTAGGTCGCGTGCTTCGTCGAGTTGATCGAGCCCGTCTTGGCGGGCCAGTTCGTTTGCGGCTTCCGTATAGTGGACGATCCGCGGCGAGTCGTGTTCGAGGTCGGTTGGCATGACGGCTTCCGCGCCGTAGACCATAAAGAAGGGGGTGAATCCCGTCGACCTGTTGACCGAGGTGCGGATTCCCCAGATGACGGAGGGAAGCTCTTCGACCCAGCATCCGGCGGTGCGCTCGAGTGGTACTTGGAGTCGCGGCTTGAGCCGTGGAGGATGCTGGTTAGCTCGTTCCGCTGGCCGTTGGATTCGGTGTCGACGCGAGGTCGAGCGGATGTGATGCTCCTCGCAGAACTCGGCCATTGCTCCCTTGGCGAAGTTTGTGCCGTTGTCCGTGATGATGTTGTTGGGAAGCCGTGGCGGTATATGAGCTCGCGTAGGAACTTCGTGGCGATCTTCCGTCGCATTTCGGACTGGCTTAGCTTCTACCCACTTTGTGAATTTGTCGACGGCGACCAGCGGTGGGTGTAGGAGGGGCCTTCTTGAAGGGCCTACCATGTCCATGCCCCACACGGCGAATGGCGGTGATGGGGATTGTTTTGGCGCCGAACTTGGGGCGTGCGTCTGGTTGGCGATGCCGGCACCGCGCCGCTGGGCGATATCGACAGCGTCGGCGTGTGCGATGGGCGAGAAGCCGTGTCGCATGGCTTTGGCGACCGAGGGCGCGCGGCGGCGTGGTGGCGCGATCGCTGAGTGGATGTCGTGTAAGATTTTGCGTCCTTGGCTGGTTGGGCAGCGTTGGAACACGCCGGTGACGCTGCGCTTGTAGCTCGCCGTCGATGATGGTGTAGGACTTGCATCGGCGAACAATCATTCGGCGCTTGTCTCGTCTGCGGCAGGTTACTGTCTCGGTAGGCGATGTAGGGCTTGGTCGATCGTCGGCTCGGTGGAAGTGCGACCAAGGTTGCCTCTGGTTGGAGAGGGACTCGATGTCGATCTCGCCGGAGGAGAGGCGGCGTGAAGATGGTGTCGAGGAACACGCCCGGGTGGTGCGGACGAGCTGACCCGATGCGAGAGGCGTCGGCCTCCTCGTTTTCCTCCTGTCGATCCACTCGACCGAGTAGCGGTGAAGTGGCCGCCCACCTTGTCCACCTCTTGGCGGTATGCTGCCATGGTAGGGGGCAGCGTCGCGGTGCGGCGACTTGACCCTGCAACGGTCGGAGTCTCCGTAGCACCGAAGGCGATTGACGCTCATTTCCTTGCGGCTCGCATGCCGTGGAGTAGGGCCTCGTGTTCGGCCATGTTGTTGGTGCGGTGTGAATTGAGGCGGAGGATGTGGCGGGCTTGTCGCCTTTGGTGAGGTCGGCACTATCCCGCTCTGCGCCGTCCGCGTTCTTGGACCCGTCGTGCAGGCTCGATGTGGAGGTCGGCGGCTTCTCGGCTGGGCCTCCTCCCGGTCGGCGAGAAATCGGCGGTGCTGCGACTTGATCGCCCTCGTGGCTCGTACTTAATGTTGTGGGCCGATCTCGATGGCCCACTTGGCGACCCGAGTCGCCTCGCGATTCGGATGATGTCTTGTAGTGGAGCGGAGGAAGCGACCGTGATGGGATGCTCACGGAAGTAGTCGCGGCGGTGAGCTCAAGACCGCGTATACCAGCTTTTGGTACTGTGGGTATCATTGGCGCGACTCCGTTAAGACCTCGCTGATGTAGTATACCGGCATTTGGGCGCTCTTTTCCTTCCTCGGTGGTTCGACGACCATTACAGCCTGACGGCGCTCGGACGCCGACGTAAACCAGCATGGGCTCCTTGTCGACGGTGCGGCGAGTAGAGTGCGAGTAGCACCTTTTGAGGTCGCGGAGCGCGTCGTCGCCTCCTTGTCCCCGGAAGGTGGGATTCTTGCGCATCGGCGGTATAGTGGCATCGCCTTTTCCCAGCGGGGATGAAGCGGCGAGAGCCGCTACACGCCGGCCAGCCGACGTCGCGCGAGCACTCGGGTTTTGCGGCGAGGCGATCGTGTCGATCTTTGTTGGGTTTGCCTCGATTCCTCGTTTGGAGCGGCGTACCTAGCAATTGCCGGCGGGTACAGAAGGTGCACTTGCTGGGTTGAGCTTTATCTTGTACCTCCGCAGGTTGGCGAAGGTCTCCGCTAGATCGTGAGTAGATCGCCTTGGCGGCGGATTTTACGACCACGTCGTCGATGTAGGCGTGGATGTTGCGGCCAATTTGGCTCGCGAGGCATTCTTGCATGCACCGCTGGTAGGTCGCCCGGCGTTCTTGAGGCGAAGGTCATGGCGGTGTAGCGAAGGCTCGAATGGCGTGATGAACGCCGTCTTCTCTCGTCCTCGACAGCCATTTTGATCTGGTTATACCCGAGTAGGCGTCGAGGAAACACGACTCGAGCCAGCGGTGGAGTCGATGATTTGATCGATCCGCGGAGACGAACTGCTCCTTTGGGCGGTATTCAGGTTTGTGTAGTCGATACATTCTCCGTCCGTTTTATTTTCGACCAGGACTGGGTTTGCCGACCACTTGGAGTATTTGATTGGCGAATGAAGCCGGCGGCGAGCTGCACTTCTTCGGCGATTGCTCGGCGCTCTTCATTGAAGGGCCGTAGCGGCTTGTTGGTCGCACTTTGGGGTCGGCGTTTAGTTTGTGCTCAGCGAGCTCCCTAGGGACACCGGGCATGTCGGAGGGTTTCCATGCGAAGATGTCCCTATTCTCACGAAGGAACTTCGATGGAGCGCCTTCCTATCTGGGCTCATGCCTGTCCCGATCGTCACCGTCTGGGGTCGCTGGGACCAGCTCGAGTCTTGGTGTCGTCGTGGCCTCAAAGGTTGAGGTGTTTGTGCCCTCGAGTTGGGCTTCTTGAGTATTGTGGGGTCGTCATTGTTGACCCGCTCGCGTATTTGGCGAGTTCGTCGGCGTGGCCAGCTTCCGCGATGAGCGGCGTCGGCGAGTTCGGCCCTTTGGCCTCGCATTCGGCCATGTCGGGTCGCCATTGATGGTGATGACGCCGCGGCGGGGAGCTTCATCGCGTTATGCAGCGTAGTGGGGTGCCGCCATGAATTTGGCGAACGCTGGCGCCCGAGACGCAATGGTAAGGGCTGTCGAAGGGCACCAGCTCGAAGGCGATCCGCTCGGTCGGAAGTTTGCGGAGTGCGAAGGTGACGGGTAAGCGTGACCTTGCGATCGATGCGCCTTCCGACCGGGCGATGCCATGGGCGTGGTGTGGGTTGTCTCGATCATCATTGCGGGAGCCATGATCGCTGAAGGTGTCGGTAGAGGATGTTGATGGAGCTGCCGTCCATCGAGTCTTGGGAGCCGATGGTCGACCTTGGAAGCGACCACCAGGCGACTCGTCACGGATACTCGATGCGTGGCGAGTGGTCTTGCGGCTCGGTGATGGGCTGCTCCGACCAGTTCGAGGCGGGGGGCGTCTGTCGGGCCACGCGTTGGCGGCGGCGGGCGATGACCTTCTTCTCGCGCCGTGGTGAAGCGGTGAAGGTGTGGGCGAGCGGCTACTTTGCGAACTTTCCGCCATTTGCGGGTCGTTGTCGGTGTCCTCTATGGCGTCGCACCTTCTCGATCTCCCGAGGGTGTGGCGTCGGCGGTGGTGTGCGTGGCGGGCTTTCCTTCCCTGGCGTGAAACGCATGGTTGGTTAAGGAGGGCCGCGGGATCGAACCTTGGCTTGTTCTTGTAGTTCCCGCCGTCGCGTCTTTGCCCTCCGTCACGGCGGTAGCTCTTGGGGTCGCGTTGTGCGTGCCCGGCATTGGCGACGAAGTCGACTCGCCCATCGTTGCGGCGCTTGCCTGTGAGGCGAGTGCCGCTGTAGCGTAGGTCGGCTCGGCGGCCGCCATCGTTGCCGCCCGTGCGTCGTTGTCCGCCGGACTCGTCGTCGACGTCTTGATTGGGATCTTCCTCGGCGTATCGTTTGGCGATCTCGAGGAGGTCGGGGATGTTGTCGAGTGTGCGGGCGTGTCGCTTGAGCTTGGCGACCAGAGGCTCGTAGCGGCACGAGGTCTTGAAGCAATGGATCGCGGTGTCCGGGTGGATGCCGACCGCGTTGTACCAGAGCTCTTGCCACCGTTGGACCCAGCTGCGGGTCGACTCATGGGTCCTGGACGCATCGTTCGGGTCCTCGATGGTGGTGGCGCGGTGTAGGAGCACTCGAAGTGCTGACGAAGGAGTCTCGCATTTCCTCCTGGGAGTCGATCTGTCACGGGGGCGTGTTGATCCATTGCCTGCGTCCCTCCATCATCGATGGGAGGTAGCAGGCGGCGGTAGGTCGGTGTGACCGCGATCCCCATTGCCATGAGGTATGTCAAGCGGACCGGGTGCGTCAGGAGTCGTATTTTCGATCTCCTTGGCGCCTTGAAGTTGGGTGGGTACTTTTCCCCTCGGATCATTGGCCCGAAGCACTTGGGCCCTAGTCGACTGAGCGACCCCATAGGCTCGCCGTCGCGGCGGGTGGTTAGGGTGTTCCGCAAGTCGTCGGGCTGGCGTGCGCGCCAGTTTTGGTTGTTGATGATGTGAGTGCGGCGATTGGCTCTCCATTAGCGGCGGCGAGGTTGGTCGCCGCCTAGGATCGTTGGTGGAGAGTGCGCGTCGCGGGTCGCCGTTGAGCTGCGTGGCTCGGCGGGCAATTGAGGTGTTTGCCACCGGCCGGCCGCTCGAGGCCGCCCGCTTCCGAGGAGCAGTACACTCGCCCTGCGGTCGGCGCCGCTTCTGCTGTTCCACGGCTTTCGCGAGTAGGGCCCTGACGTACTGGATCTGTAAGGCGCCATCTCCGGTCGCCGTGATGCTGTCGGCCGCGGCTCGGCCTGCCACGAGGTTGTCCATCGGGGTGGAGAACAGTGGAAGGCCATTCGCGTCTCGCTCCCGTGAGGAGACGACTATCCGCGGCTGATCCCTGGGAGGGGTGCGGTTGGGTGGTGGCGGGGCACCCATCGCCGTCGATCCTGGCGGAGGGCGGTTGCTTCCTCCTGGTGGCGCGTTCTCGCAGATCGCGCGCTCGGCGATGCGCGCCGGGTCGCTTTCATCGTCGAAGTTCAGGGCACGCCCCTGAACGGTGGGATTCAGGCGTGACCTGATCCGCTGCTGGTGGTAGCGTGACAGTTCCTGTGCTGTCACCTGCTCGAGGCGAAATTTTTCGCGCTCGGCCTGCTCTTTGCGTACTGCTTCCGCCAACTTTAGGCGGAGTTCCTCGACCTCCGTCGCCGTGGCGTTTGGAGGGATCGGGGTGGAGAAAGGGTCCTCCGGTGGATCGGTACCGGTGGCCATGTAGGTCGCGGCATGGCGACTGGCACCGTCGTGGAGGTCGGCGGAGTTTTCCGACCCGGAGTCGAAGTCGAAGATCCCGAGGATGGAGGGGTCCTCGAAATCTCCCGCGTTGGAGACACAGGCGATGGAGCCAGCGACGAGGCAGCGGTGATGGACCTGGCGAGTGACGCCGGGGTTGCCGAGTCGGCGTCGTCGGTGAGGGTCGCGTCTTCCGCGACCGCTGAGTTCTCGGCCACGTTGCTGTGGGACGAGTCGTACTCGGAGGCGAGGCGGTGGATCGTGCGGATCTGGCTCTCGGAAAGCCGATCGCGTGGTGGCGACTCGCGGATGCGCGAGTCCTCCGGTGATGGCGTCGGTGAAGCCGAAGAGGCTGATCGTGCCGATGGCGGGATCACGTTGTCGCGTGTGGTCGCGGCCGGGGCGTAGCTGCTCGGCAAGATCTGGAGCATCTCGCCGATCGCTATCATGCGGCGGTGGCGACCGTCTCGTTGATGGGCAGATTTGATCTCGCCGCGGAACACCCGGACCGGCCAGGCCCGGTGGGCGCCTTTGTCGAAGGAATGACCACGGCAGATCTCGCAATCGGCGGAGTAGTAGAAACGAAGGGCAGGCGGCTGCCATCTGCGGTGCGAGATGAGGCAAAGACAGGTTTTACCAGTTCGGCCCGGAGTAAAGACCTACTCTGCTAGATTGTATTATGGAGGTGTTTACAATGGGCGAACTCGGCGACTAGGCGGCGAGTTGCTTGGGTGTATGAGCGTGTCCTTCTCACCCCTTGGGGAGGTTTATATAAGCTTACCTCCCCTAGGGTTTACATATCTCAACCAATTCGGTTACAACTCCGCCAATCGTTTAACTCAGACCGACTGGGCCTATCTACTCGCCCGGGCCTTCGACCTCCAGTCGCCTGGTGCCTTGATGGGCTTTGATCCACTCGCCGTTCTGCAGGCCCACTCGCCAGCCCTCGGGCCAGTCGGAAACGTCCCGCTGAGGATACCCCAGTAGGCATATCCCCATCATATATGTCACGGTGCCCTTTGGGCTAAAAAACATAGGTGCTACGTACCAGCAGACAATGCAACGTTGCCTACACGATCAAATTGGTCGGAACGTTCATGCCTATGTGGACGATATAGCGGTGATGTCTAAAAAGTCAAACGACTTAATCTCTGACTTAAAAGAAACCTTTGATAATCTCCGGAAATACAACATGATGCTTAACCCTAAGAAGTGCATCTTCGGGGTTCCAGCCGGAAAATTGTTGGTCTTCATCGTTTCCCAGCATGGAATCGAGGTGAACCCGGAGAATATCAAGGCCATCCTAAACATAAACCGTCTTACATGCCTAAAGGACATACAACGGCTAACAGGTTGTGTTGCAGTAGTTACTCGATTCGTCAGCCGGCTTGGAGAGAAGGCTCTGTTGCTATACAAGTTGCTGAAGAAGGCGGACAAATTTACATGGACGAACGAAGCAGATGCAGCACTAAGCCAACTAAAGGAGATACTATCCTCGACGCCTATCCTTGCAGCACCCGAGCCTATGGAGCCTCTGTTAATTTACATGGCGGCCACTAGCCGGGTAATCAGCATCGTTATCGTGGTAGAGCGGAAAGAACCAGGCCATGGGTACGGAGTTCAACGACCAGTTTACTATGTAAGCGAGGTATTGACGGAGTCCAAGCAGCGTTACCCGCACTACCAGAAGATATCTTATGGAGTGTTCCTTGCTTCTCGGAAGCTAAGGCACTACTTTCAGGAGCACCCTATCACAGTTGTGAGCAAGGCTCCACTGTCCGACATAATCAACAATAGCGACGCTAGAGGAAGGGTCACAAAGTGGGGCATTGAACTTGCCGCCTTCGAGATCACCTACAAGAGACGCGACGCTATCAAGTCACAAGCCTTGGCGGATTTTATTGCAGATTGGACGGAGATGCCAGATGCTACCCTGATATCGGAGCCAGAATACTGGGTGATGCACTTTGAAGGATCAAAGCTACTCAATGGCTCGGGGGCTGGTGTACTGTTACAATCACCAACAGGGGAAAAGCTACACTATGTTCTGTAGATCCACTTCGAGGCTACGAGCAACATGGCGGAGTATGAAGCACTCATTCACGGACTACACGTAGCCAAGGATATTGGCATCAAGCGCATAGTTTGCTGTGGAGATTCCGACTTGGTTGCCCAGCAGGTGGCTGACACCTAGAACGCGCGGAACCTTATGATGGCGGCATATCGCGACGAAGTGGATGAGATAGCCAAGAGATTCTTGGGCTACAAAGTCAAGTATGTACCAAGGGAGAAAAATGAGGCGGCTGATCTACTGTATAAGCTTGGATCAGGGCGCAAACAAATTCCGCTTGGTGTTTTCCTGGAGCATCTACGGACACCATCCGTGAAGGGAGTGGACATCAACAACCCGGATAGAGTTGAATCTTTCGTTCACACAGTGACAAAGGTCCCTCCGGTTTGGACACAACCGTTCATGGAATATCTCGTACATGGAACTTTGCCCATTGACGAGGTCGAAAGACGTCAAATAGTACATCGAGCAAAGGCTATACCATAATCAATGGACAGCTCTACAAAATAAGCACCACTAGTGTATACCTTATGTGTGTTTCCCAGGAAGAAGGTATTGAAATCCTACGTGAGATCCATCTCGAAGATTGCAGGCATCACGCCGCTCCTCGGTCATTGGTCGCCAAAGCCTTCCGGCAAGGATTCTACTAGCTAACCGCAAAGGCGGACGCCGGCAAGCTGGTTGAGACATGCATGGGATGCCAGTATTATGCCCGACAACCCCATGTTCCAGCTGAAGAATTGCGAACAATACCAATAACTTGGCCGTTTGCAGTCTGGGGGCTACACATGGTTGGTCCATTACAGACGGCACCATGTGGGTTTACGCATCTGCTAGTAGAAGTTGATAAATTCACCAAATGGATAGAAGCTAAACCCATTAGAAAGCTTGATGGGGCAACTTCCCTTAAGTTTGTTCGAGATCTAGTGGTGATATTTGGTATCCCACATAGCATCATCACCGACAACGGCACCAACTTGTCACTCGGAGAAGTGGAAGCTTATTGTTGGGACAAGGGCATCCGACTTGACCTAGCATATGTGGCACACCCATAGTCTAATGGACAAGTTGAGCGAGCAAATGGACTAATCCTGCAGGGAATCAAGCCACGTCTTGAGGTACCGCTACATAGAGAAGTTGGATCCTAGGCGGAGGAACTACCATCTGTGATGTGGAGTTTACGAACTACACCCAACAGATCCACCGACCACACCCCTTACTTTATGGTATATGGAGCAGAAGCCATCCTTCCTTCCGACATCCTTCACGATGCACCAAGAGTTGTCGCCTACGATGAAGATGACGCTGAAGAATCCAGATGACTAGATGTGGACCTTCTCGAGGAAGAGCGTGTTTTGGCATGCCAAAGATCCGCCATCTACCAGCAGAAACTACGTAGCTGCCATAGTTGTCGTGTTCGACATCACTTGTTTAAAGAGGGGGATCTGGTGCTGTCGTGGTATTGCCGACGAGTACTCCATGGAGGGGTCCTCATAGTGCCTGTTTAGAGACATGGGGTTAGGCGGACGGTTGACGAGTACGAGGTAACACAGCTTACCCAGGTTCAGATCCCACAACGGTGGCGGAATCCTACTCCTGCTATAAATCACTATAAGGGCAATACGCCGAGTTACAGAGATTAGTTCGCTGTGCGAGGTGTGTGTAAACGATCTATGATCGTATGAGATTATGCCCTAAAGGCTCCCACAGGCCCGACTTATATAGTCGCTAGGTCCTAGGGTTACAGGGAAAAGTCCTAGCCGGACAGGTTACAGAGTCCTACACCGTCTATTACTAGTCTTGTGTATCTTGCACTCCAAGGCTTCGGGTACGCTGGTGACTCCACCGTAGCCTTCCTTTATCCGGCATGGGCCTACCTTCTGGATCCACCTAACTGGGTCGCCCAGAAGGCCATAGGCCATGCTACCGACTATGGGCCACCCGGGTTAGTCGGATAAGAGACATGCTATAAGGATACCCATATAGCATATCCCCAACAGTAGCCCCCGGAGAACTCCGAGATCTTGCGCCGTCTTGCCTCTTCACGTTGAATTCTCCGTCTAGAAGGATGTCGGCAAATCATCAAGCAATATCTTGTAGTCCTCCCAAAGAACCCTGCAAGGTTTTCTCCGTCTTCGAATGGTAAGCCGGGGAAATGTTGAATCTTCCATCATACTCTTCCGTAGTCGGATTAAATCCGTCCATGCCAGAATCTTCGATGCGACGGCTCATCTATCCGTGTCATCTAGGACGGCGTAGGCTTAGGTTAGCGACGCCTAGTAACTCACACATGCAGAGAACGCAATAATATCCGATTTTCCCGCGCGAGTGATACGAACCGTTGGCGGAAACGGTTGGAGACGTGGCGAAATTACCGTGCACGTTCACGAACACGTCGTCTATGCGGCAACCGTCCGATCAGCTGCACGAATCTTGACGCAGAGCATGATAAATAGTAACTGTGGGACACTTGCCACTTTTTACCTTATTCTCTCGCGTCATTGTCTTCTTCCTCCAGCCGCACGCCTCCTCGAGCTCTCCGTGATAAACCTCGAAAACCCTAGCCTCCCTCTGCGTCAGTCGCATCCTTCCAGCACCCCATGGCCAGCAGCAGCTCCTCCCCATCAATGGCGGCGTCGAGCGAAGCCACGGCGAAGCCGGCGAGCTCCGTCGTCGTGCCCCCAGAGGGCCTGGTCATCCCCGCATCGGCGGTGATTGAAACCACCGGCGGTGACCATAATCTGGCGGCGCTAGAGCCTCTAGAAGAAGAGCCAGACTCGCACAAGGGCGACTGGCGCTGCTCGGACATCGCCGACCATGACATCCAAGCGATGGTCGCTGAAGGCTACCTCCCCGCGACGGAGGGGCTCGCCTGGCAGGCGGCGCCGGCCGGCGAGGTTACACCTTCTCCCCAAGTCGGAGAAAAGGTGTACCTTAAGGCTCAGCTGGTACGCGGCATTTCTTTGCCCATCTCCCACTTCTTTCTCTCTGTCTTGAGCCACTACAAGGTCCAACCCCATAACCTCTCCCCCAATAGCATCTTAGTGCTTAGCAACTTCGCGGCACTTTGAGAGGGTTACCTAGGGATTAGGCCTAGGTTAGACTTGTTCGTGTACTTCTTCACCGTCAAACGTGAAGCCGGACATAGCAAGGAGGAGCTTAGGAACTGCGGCACCATAAGCTTCAAGATCTGACCTGGCCGGCGGTTCCCCGACATCGTCGGCCATGAGTCATGCAAAAACTAGCAGCGGACGTACTTCTATGGCCCCGACATTCCTTTGGCGGGCCGAGAAGTAACGTACCCGGATTTCGCGGATGGAGCCCCCGCTGAAGTTTCCACATGGAGATCCCATGCCTCCCTTCCCTCTAACCTCGATGCTTCTCGCGCAATAAGGCGGATCAAATGGTTCTCAGAGATGGGTTTGACCGGCTTGGACCTGGCCATGTGCTGGTTCGTCAGGCGAATCCAGCCTCTGCAGCACCGCGCGAAGTTCATGCACGAGTATACCAGTGATCGAAGGGATACCCTCCGGATCTCCGTGGATAACTTCTCGAGCGACTCCGTCAAGCTCCGCCTGAAGGACATCGTCAAGGTGAAGGATAAGAAGCATGGCTTCACCATCACCTACGACATGTTCGTAGACGGCAAGTGCCCAAAGGTAGGTATTTATTTTCCGTGTACGACATTGCTCCAGTTTTTCCGTCTTGCCATTACCACTTCATCTAACATAGTGATTTCTAACTTAACAGCTTAGCGATCTAGATGAGGACAACCTGGCTGGCCAAATCTATGATCCAAAGATGAAGGAAGTCACGGTCGTGTCCGACGACGATGCCCTGTTGGCGCGAAAGCGGAAGAGATCCACCTCTGACGCTGCCGACGGAGGAAAGAAGAAGAAGACGGAGGGTGGAGCCTCCAAGAAGACTACCGCCGCCCTGGAGGCAGAAAATAAAAGATCCACCGGGATTTTTGCCAAAGCACCCCCATTAGTGTGAGCTTCTCATTCTCCAACATTGTCTTATTTATCTGCTTGTTCCTGTACTTATGCACTTTGCACGTTTCAGGAAGAAAGCCACAACCAGCCTCAAGAAGACCTCCAAGACTTTGGGGGCTTCTAGAAATATCAAAGATATGCTGCATCGTGACTCCTCCCCCGTCATCGCCCCTGCTACTCCTGCCGTTAAGCCTTCCTCTGCCCGACAAGCTCTCAAGCCCAGGAGGCACCAGGCCCTTACACCATGGAAGTGGACTCTGGCGCTTCTACCGAACTCGCTGTTGTCGGCGAGCAGGAGACGCAGGAGAGCGCTACTCTTCAAATGGCTGAAGCTCCGGCTAAGGATGCCATCAGTAGCGGCAAGGCGGCAGTGGGAGCTGGTACCTCTGCCGAAGGCGGCGCCCCTACTCCCCAGAAACCATTCGAGTTCCCGAAGATAGTTTACCCGGCGCTCCTGCCGAGTAACACAACTATGGTTCCTGGAGGAGTGCCATCATCTCCGACGTGCGGTATTGAGGAGCTGCTCCGACAAGCAGATATCTTGCGGGGAAATAGCATTTCCTTTAGCAAGCTGCTGGCCGAGAGTGCTACAAACCTCAAGATTATTGCACTTGTAAGTTTTTACTTTGCCTTTTGCATTTCATATGAGTATCCTTTGGCCCCGAGGATGTAGCGGAAAACCATAGGTTTTGCATCTATATGCTCTAAGAGTGACTAAGTTAGAAAAAACTCTCTTGTATCCCCAAGCATTTAGATGGAAAAACTATTCCGACTAGATCTTTGTAAGAGTAACATCTGTGTTTATAATTTTCAATAATGTACCCCCCAAGCCTCTAGTTGTAACTGAATTAGTTCCGACTAGATGCTTAAAGAAAAGCTAAGCATTTTCCGAGTTAAAACTTTATACTATAGCCCCCAAGATTCTAATCGAGAACTGAAGTAGCTCCGACTAGATGCTTTAAAGAAAAGCTAAGCATATTGCTAAGTTGAAAAACTTTCGCTGTAGCCCCCAAGCGCCTAGATGGAAAGTTTCCGACTAGTTTCTCCAAGCAGACTAAACAACAATTTTAACTTTTTCCTTTGTTTCACAGAACGAGAATGCTCGGAGGGGCATGGCCAATGATAAGTACCAGAAGATGCGCGCAGATCTTGAAGCCGAAAATGGTAAAACTGCCATCTTGAAGGAACATATCATCAAAAACAAGAGTTTGTTTTCTTTTTTTGCGCATTCCGTCTTGGTTTTATGCCTTCCGTCTTCGAGTACTCACTGTGTATTTTTTTCTCCGACTTGCATAGCATGTCGCCAAGGCCAAGGATATTGTCGAGCAGTCCAAGCACATTCAGCAGCTGGACAGTAAGAACAAAATCCTTAAGAAGGAGAGGGAAGAGATGCTGAAGATGCATGAGGATTCCATGAAAGCCCTGCAGGATTCCGCCACCGCGGAAATCAATCGCTTGAAGGAGGAGGTTGCGATCTTAAAGGACCAGAAGCAAGCTGCTGATGAGCAAAACCATCGCCACAGCGAGACGTTTAAGCTCCTCCAACAAGAGAAGGAATCCTTGGTGGACACCGTCTGGAAGGCCAAGGCCAACATCTTCAGTAAGTGTCCTCCGCCTTGTATTTCTGTAGTCTGGATACTTAGAGTTTATTCAACTCATGCGCTCCTTGTCGAAATTTTCAGAGCCTATGGGTTTAACCCGCTCGCCTCCTTCGGACAAGGAATGCATGGTTCTTGCCGGCAACTTCATCAACACCGCCATCACCCAAGCCAAGGAGATTGCTAAGCCCCTCCAGATATATATCAAGGCATCGGACTCCGTGACGAAGTACTCGGAGATTCTGCGCCGAGCCCCCGAGCGTGTTACAAGCTGGAAAGCTTCATGTGCACGGGTGTCACATCCCAAAATTCTCCTAATTTTGGAATGTGAAATAAATAAAATAAGTTTGATTGATTGTTTGAGTTGGTTGAAAATTCTCAAAGAGAAGAAACTTTTTGAATAAAAAATCCTCTCAACCTTGAATTCAAAATCTTATATTCTTTTGTTATGACCTAAGTAGCCATATAGGCAAAAGGGCATAGATTGATTATGGATCGTAGAATTGGTGTGCAAGATTTCAAAAATGAAAATCATGAAGCATTCATAAACATTTCATTACTTCCATGCAAGGTTCGCACAAACTGAATCCAAATCCTGGTATCTAAATCCTATAGTTGATTCGCCCAAATGTTCCTAAAGGTAATTAAATTAACTTTATAAAACCCACTGTTGCTAAGGCATAAATTATTCATAATTATAGCCTAAAGAGATCCAATTAATACTACAAAATTTTAGAAACAAAATTGAGTTCATTTGGAGCTATTATGAAAAAGTTATGGAATAAATACAAACAAATAAAGATATAAATAAAATGAAATATACAAGGATTTATAAACCCACTATTTGAAAACTAGTAAGAAGATTACAAATATGATCCTATAATGATCTATTCGATTTTAAAAAATTTAGAAACAAGAATCGTGTCATTTGGAGTTCGTATGCAAAAGATATGAGGAAAAAAAGTTTAAAAAAAAGTAAACGGGACGGCCCACCCGGACCGACCCGACCGAACCAGCCAGGCACGTACCGATCGTGTCCCAGGTTGCTTTAAAATTCGTGCAAAAACCTATTTTCTAGACCTATCTCTATTCAAACACTCGTAACTTTTTATCTACAACTCCAAATCGACTTCCGTTTGTTTCTACTTGTTCCCTACTCCAAAACCTATCTCCCCACCATCCTAAACCTCCATACAAACTCGTGGAGCCACAGCTGTATGAGTTTCTCTCCTTGAAATCCCGAATCTACATATGTCCGAATCTTATTTCGCTATTTAACCCATCTAGACTTTGTTGTTTGCCTTCGGTAAAAAAACGAAAGTTGTAGAACGCATCGAAATCTTTCAATCCCGACAAACCTCACCTCTTTTCATCCACCACAGCCGGAGAATTTCGCATCGCAATATTTTAGATCTGACGGTGTAAATCCAAGATGTACTCGCGCTCGTTTCTTCAAATCCAAATTCCTTTGGTGAGAAGGTAGGAATAATGATTCCCCACAACTTTCATGTTCTATGTTTTTTAATTTGACCTACAGATTTGTCTCTCTAACACAGATCTGTTTTTTGTCTATTATGAGCCAAAATCGGGTCAATCTCTTTTTCTAGCCACCGGATCCTATCAGACGGTCGAGATCCAATCAAACCGGTGTGTGCCATGTCGCCATCTCGGTCAGCTTCCTCATCAACGCCACGTCAACATCAGGTCAACATCTAGTCTCAGTCAGCATGCCAAGTCAACCTGTCCAGTCAACGGAATATTCTCTGTAATATTCCGTTCGAATTTAAAATTGCATATTATAGATCTAATTTGTAAAATTCATTAGAAATTCATACCACATCCATAAATTGCGTATAATATATCAAATTGAAGATAATTTTACGTAGAATCATCTTATCATAATAGATACAACTTATACTGTACATGGTTACTGCAGTAATTTAATTAGTTTTAATGGTCTTTAGGTTAATAAATTCATAGAAAATTATCTGTAACTCCAAAAAATATGAACAATATATCAAATTAAAGCTACTGTAATGTGCATTAATAATATCTGGTTGGATCTAGACTTTGCTGACTATTTAACCCGTAGCAATTTAATTAGTTTTAATGGCTTTATAAATCATTAAATTCATAGTAAATTAATTGCTTGTCACAAAAATATAAATGATATTCCGATGGAAAGCTGGTTCCATGTAGATCATCAATATGCAATTAGTTTAGCCTTTGACTGTAAGGTTTTGCCGTGAAGATTTAAATGGTTTAATGGCTTATTTAGAGTAATAAATTCATAATAAAATAAATACTATTTAGAAAATTGCAAATAATATGTCCCTAGAATTACAATTCCGTGGAGATTACAGATATAATTTTAGTTTGATTTTTAGGCAACATAAACTATATGAATCATTTAAAACCCATTAAACACTATTTAAATCATATAAAAAGATCTATAACTCCGATTAGGGTGAATCCAACACCTAATTGTTCGTATTAACGTCCTCTATCCAGTAAACCCAAGAAAAAAATTTAATTCAATAGTTAGAACAGGTGTTACAACAGAACTATTAAAACCCCTATATTGGCAAGTAATTATTAATAACAAGTACTACATTGCATTAATTGGTCTCTTTCATGCATCATATACTTCAGTATTGTTTGGAGAACTAAAATAACAACCATTGTGACTTATTAAATTGTCATGCATGCATTTGTTGTATTTTGTTGATCTCTATGTGCTATTGTTTATGTTGTATGCAATTGTTTGATCGATAGATTGCGAGGAGTGCAACGTGTGTGATTGCAACTACTATGATTGCAAGTATTGTGGTTATGACGAGTGCAACCATTATATCTATGAGGATTGTGAGGATTATCTAATTGACTACATCTACAACAAAGGCAAGTGGTGCTATCTTGGTCATAAACGTCCTATTGTTTTCCTATGCATTGTAGATGCTTTTGTAGAATTGCATCTATAGGAATTGATGTGTATATGATATGCTATATCCCATATTATTCCCTAGTATTCCTTGTTTATGAGCCATCGTACTGGTAGATTGCTTAGCTATGCTATTTAGACGAGGAAGGGAATCACATCATGAAAAGTTATATGCTTTGAAAGGCTTATATTTTGCTAAATGACAGACCAATATGTTTTAATGAACCACCTGGGCGGAATGGCATTGATTGGGTCATCGAGTGTGGATTTATGGTGGGGAATGCCGCCCAGGACACTGAGAAAAGACTGGTTTCTTTGTTTAGAAGCTTTCGTGTGCAATCATGTGCCAATAATGAAATGGGCGGTTGGTTGAACTCAGTAGGTTGTGGTAACTCGAACCCACGTATCCAGAGATGTAGATAGTGTAGGTTGGACCGGTGTGTGTCGGGTTTGGGGAGCTACTTCCCGAACGGTTCCTTCTTGGACTTCTCCCTATCATCACCCAATATGAGAGTGGTGGTACAAGCTGGGCTGGCCAAGTCACATGGGTAAAGTGTACTAACCCCTGCAGGGTGTATAAACTAAGTGATTAGCCGTGTCCCCGGTTATGGACAATTTGAGCGACCTGATACTGATGCTATGATATTTCTCACCCATCCTTATTTCTTAATTACTTAAAACTTGTTGGGTGAACATAATTGGGTAGGAGCACTTGGGAGTGAACCAGAGTGTCCTATTTATCATATTGGAAAACTACTTTGTTACAAATGATAGGATAAAATTATTGCTTCATGAAAATGAGCCTGAACTCCACTTGGCCAAATAAGCATGTAGTTGATAGATCTGTTGTTAACCACTTTAGCCTACTTGCCATACATTCAATGTATTGACCATTCGTGGTTGCAACGTTTCATGTTGCAGGTTATATCGTAAATGAGTGATTGTTCATAGGTCGCGAGACTCCACTCAACAATTGTTCGCCTGTGGCACATTTAAAGGATGGAGATCTACCTTGTATTCGTTTTCCGCTATGTACTTGAATAAATAATGTAAATTTTGGATCATATTCGTTGTATTTATGATGCATAGTTATATTTGGTATCATTTTGTATTGTGTGTGCCAGTGAACCGATCCAGGGATTGGCACTATACACATGAACTCGTCCTTATCAGGCGAGGGTGTTACAACGGGCTGGCGCAAGGATGGCGCTCTCAATGGTGAAGGCACACTACGAATATGCTGACATCGATACGGTGACCTCTGGCATCCCTGACGTTGATGATGACGGCAAAGAGATTGATCATGAAGCCATCTTATCATCACTCACGGGTTATGACACCAGAGTCGCCGAGTTGGTGGACATCGACGTCTTCGTGCCCATGAACACCATCAACAACGTCAACCAAGATTCCTCCGAGTCTCATCGTAGCGCCGACGTTGAGGGTGATTCTCCGGCTGGGGACGATGCTGCTTCCAAGTCTCCTGCGCCCAAAGAATGAAAAACACTTTGTAATTTTTGTTTCACCTTTGGTGTGTGCACGGGGAAAAACTTGGTGATGTAACTTAAATGATTGTTATGTCCTGCTACTTAAGAATTAATTCCCAGCATGTATATATTTTTTAAGCAAGTGCTGGCTTATCCATTACTTTGGTTTTTATGCTTGACTTTTCGTGAGTCAGAAGACTCGTTGTCGAAACCATGCACTCAGGTGATGATGCCCAATGGCACTGTCAATAACCTGAACACAAAATCTCCGACTACAAGTGCCAAAAGTCACTACTCCAGAATCCACATAAAAATGACAAAGAACGTGTAGACCAGAAAACTTAAGCTAACGCCCGTAGGCGGAATTTTCACAAGTGCAAACGCAAAGCTTGTCCATAAAGGTTTTATATGATCCAAAAATGAACACTAAAGGAGGTAAAAGACTCAGAAATATGAGTGAACCAAAGAGCTTTATTTCATTGATCATATAAGAGATACACAATTAGATAAAAATGATAAGTGTAGAAAGGACGTAGTTGTGATATGTTCCATGGCCGATCAAGCTCCGGGTAGTCATCATTCAGGTCACGTCGCTTACGCTTATGATCCTTGTTGGGTTTATCCTTTAGTTCAGGATTGTCAACAAGGTAGTAAGACCCATTGAGAAGCGCCTTGCTTATGATGAACGGTCCTTCCCATGGCGGGGATAATTTGTGTGACTTCTTCTGCTTAAGTCGGAGCACCAAATCCCTCTCTTTAAACGAGCGATGTCGAACGTGGCGACTATGGTAGTTGCGTAGCTTCTGCTGGTAGATGGCGGATCTTTGGCATGCCATAACGCGCTCCTCCTCGAGAAGGTCCACATCCAGGCGTATGGATTCTTCAGCGTCATCCTCGTCGTAGGCGGCAACTCTTGGTGCATCGTGGAGGATGTCGGAAGGCAGGATAGCTTCTGCTCCATATACCATGAAGTAAGGAGTGTAGCCGGTAGATCTGTTGGGTGTAGTTCATAAACTCCACAGCACAGATGGCAATTCTTCTGCCCAGGCTCCAGCTGCTCTATGTAGCGGTGCCTCAAGACGTGGCTTGATTCCCTGCAGAATTAATCCATTGGCTCGCTCAACCTGACCGTTGGATTGTGGGTGTGCCACAGATGCAAATTCAAGTCGGATGCCTTTCTCCCAGCAATATGCCTCCACTTCTCCGAGTGATAAATTGCTGCCATTGTCGGTGATAATGCTATGCGGGAGACCAAATCTCACCACTAGATCCTGGATAAACCTAAGGGCAGTTGCCCCATCAAGCTTTCTAATGGGTTTAGATTCTATCCATTTGGTGAATTTATCAACTGCTACAAGAAGATGTGTAAACCCACAAGGTGCCGTCTGTAACGGTCCCACCATGCCTAGCCCCCAGACCGCAAACAGCCAAGTTATTGGTATTGTTCGCAGTTCTTCAGCAGGAACATGTGGTTATCGGGCATAATACTGGCATCCCATGCATGTATGAACCAGCTTGTCGGCGTCCGCCTTCGCGGTCAGCTAGTAGAATCCTTGCCGGAAGGCTTTCGTGACCAACGATCGAGGAGCGGCGTAATGCCCGCAATCTCCGAGATGGATTTCGTGTAGGATTTCCATACCTTCTAGATGGGAAACACACTTTAGGTATACACCAGTAGTTCTCCTTTTGTAGAGTTGCCCATTGATTATGGTATAAACCTTTGCTCATTGTACTATTTGCCGTCTTTCGACTTCGTCGTCGGGCAAAGTTCCGTGTTCGAGGTATTCCATGAACGGTTTTGTCCAAGACGGAGGGACCTTAGTCACCATGTTGACAAAAGAGTCAGCTCTATCTGGATTGTCGATGTCGACTCCCTTCACGGATGGTGTGCGCAGGTGCTCGAGGAAAACTCCTGGCGGGATTCTCTTGCGCCCTGATCCTAGCTTAGACAGCAGATTAGCCGCCTCGTTTTGTTCCCTAGGCACATACTTAACTTCATAGCCCAAGAAGCTCTTAGCTATCTCGTCCACTTCGTCTCGATATGCCGCCATCATAGGGTTCCGCGCATTCCAGGTGCCAGCCACCTGCTAGGCAACCAAGTCGGAATCTCCACAGCAAACTATGCGCTTGATGCCAATATCCTTGGCTACACGTAGTCCGTGAATGAGTGCTTCATACTCCGCCATGTTGTTTGTAGCCTCTAAGTGGATCTGCAGAACGTAGTGTAGCTTGTCTTCTGTTGGTGACTGTAGCAATACACCAGCCCCCGAGATGTTGAGCAGCTTTGATCCGTCAAAGTGCATCACCCAGTACTCTGGTTCTGGCAACGGAGTAGCGTCTGGCATCTCCGTCCAATCTACAACAAAATCTGCCAAGGCTTATGATTTGATAGTGTCGCGTATCTTGTAGGTGATCTCGAAGGCGGCAAGTTCAATGCCCCACTTCGCGAACCTTCCTGTAGCATCGCTGTTGTTGATGATGTCCGACAGTGGAGTCTTGCTCACCACTGTGATTGGGTGCTCCTGGAAGTAATGTCCCAGCTTCCGAGAAGCGAGGAATACTGTTGGAGATATTCCCTAGAGGCAATAATAAATGTAGTTATTATTATATCTTTGTGTTTATGATAAATGTTTACATTCATGATATAATAGTATTAACAAGGAATAATTGATACTTGTGTGATTTGTAAACTTAATTTGAAGTCCCTAGTAAAGCCTCTATATATAATACTAGCTTGTTGGTTAATAGATGATTGTGGTTTCCATATCATGAACATTGAGATGTTATTAACAACAGGATCCTATCGTTAGGAGAATGATATGGTGGAAATACTCCTATAGATAAGCGTAGCATAAAGATCAAGTCATTTTAATAGTTCAATTGCTATATGCTTTCTGATACATAGTAATCTAAATTCCTTCGACCATGAGATCATGCATATCACCTTTACCGGATGGATGCTTTGATGACATCAAACACCACACCATAACTGGGTGGCTATAAAGGTGGCATTGAGTGTTCGGAAAGTATTGGTTGAAACACATGGATCAAGAGTGGGATTTGTCCATCCATATGACGGATAGATATACTCTGGGCCCTCTCGGTGAAATGTCATCCAATTAGCTTGCAAGCATGTGACTGGCTCGCAAGGGATCACATATCACGGGAACGAGAAAAGAGTACTTATCGGTAACGAGGTTGAACTAGGTATGCAGAGATACCGACGATCATAACCTCGGATAAGTAAACTATCGTGAGACAAAGGGAAATTGATATTGTATGTAAGTGGTTCATTCGATCGCAAAGTAATCGTAGAAATATGTGGGAGCCATATGAATTTCCAGATTCCTCTATTGGTTATTATTTGGAGAAGTGTCTCGATCATGTCCGCATAATTCACGAACCGTAGGGAGACACACTTAAGGATTCGACGTTGTTTGAGTAGTTATGGTATGATGAGAAAGAGACCGAATGTTGTTCGGAGTCTCGATGGGATCCGGATATCACGAGGAGATCCGAATGGTCCGGAGAATAAGATTCATATAAGGAAAGTCTCGTTTGATTTGGGGAATGATTAGGTGTTTTCATCGGAATGTTCTAGAAGGTTCGAGAATGTCCAAGACTGAGGAGGAAGGGTACATGAATGTGTCATTACAAGTTGGAATGATTGCATCATGTACTAGGTGTCATCGCTGTCCAAAATAAAGGGTTTATTCAAATCCTAGTTTGAAAAGTCAAACGGCTAGTTTGAAAAGTCAAACGGCAGTTTTTGGAAAGAGGAGGAGAGGTGGAAACCGAGTTGGGGAGGAGTTCCCTCCTCCAACCGGCGGCCCACCTCCAAGCCGAGTTGGGGAGGGACTCCCCTCCCCTTGGCCGCACCTCCCACCTATAAAGGGAGGGGCAGGGCTGCCCCTCCTAGCACACAAGTTCCCTGCCCCAAACCCTAGCCGCCGGCTCCTAGGGTTGCCCTAGCCGCCGACTTGGGCTTCCCCAAGCCCTAGCCGCCGGCTCTAGCACCTCCTCCTTGGTGTGTCTAAACCCTAGATCGCCGAGGAGCTCTCTCATAATCCACCATACTCGCTCCGGCTTAAGGCGAAGCCCTGCGAGATCTCCCCTCTACTTCCGGTACCACGCCGTTGTGCTGCCGGAATCGCGAGGAGAGTGCTACAACCTCCGCTGCCTGTTGGAACAAGGGAGAGGAAGGTCTTCGTCGAGTACCGAACGTGTGACCGACTGCGGGAGCGCTGCCGGAACGCAGCGCCGGAAGGATCGTCTACGCGATCTTGAGATCGGGAAGAGTACGACTACATCACCCATGAGAATCCGCTCTCGTTAAACACTTTGGAATCTTCGAGGGTGAGTTATTCCATCGACTCGTTGCTACAATCTAGTAGATAGATCTTGGCTTGTTTGTTTGTATGCGATAGAAAATTTTTGTTTTCCATGCTACGAAACCCTACAGTGGTATCAGAGCCATGTCTATATGTAGATCTGTTGCACGAGTAGAAAACAATGGTCATTGTGGGCGTTGATGCTTTTATTGTCGATTGCTTCTTGTGTACTTTGCATCTTGCGGTATGTTGGGATGAAGCGGCCCGGGCTAACCTTACATGACATCGTTCATGAGACTTGCTCCACGCTTGACATGCAACTTGTATTGCATAAGTGGCTTTGCGGGTGCCTGTTTCTCCTAGCATAGTTAAGATCCAATTTACAATGGGTGATTAACAATACTAGTATCAATATTATGGTTCTTGTTCGTAAGTTAGAATGACACTTATTGAAAGCCCCAAACCACGTAAAATATGCAAAGAAAGTAGAAGCGTCTAACTTTGTTTTGCAGGGGTGTGCTGTGATGTGATATGGCCATGATTGTGATTATATTTGATGTAAGCAATGTTCCTTATTGTAAGTTGGCAACCGGTAGGAGCCATATGGTTTTCTTTAATTTATGTTAAGACCCGCGTGTCTATTCAAAGTAGTTGTAATAGTTGAAGCCGGTGGACGACAACCATGGAGAAGCGTCATTGACCTTGATGCAATGCCGATGATGATGGAGATCATGTTCGTGCTAGAAGATGGAGAACGGAAGCACAAAGAAGAAAGGCCATATCATATCACATATTATGAATTGCATGTGATGTTAATCCTTTATGCATCTTGTATTGCTTAGTAGACGACGGTAGCATTATAAGATGATCCCTCATGCACATGAATTTCAAGTCATAAAGTGTTCACCCTTAGTTAGCACCGTTGCTAAAGCTTGTTGTTTCGAAGCACCACGTGATGATCGGGTGTGTTAGATTCCGCAAGTGTATACAACGTGAGCAAGCCAGATTTGCTCATGCAGAAACTAAAGTTTGATCTTGCCGAGCCTAGCATGTACAGACATTGTCTCGGAACACGGATCACCAAAAGGTAAAGCATGAATCATATAGTAGATATGATGAACATGTCGATTGTTCGCCATTGAAACTATATCAACTCTCGTGATGATCGGTGTTGATGTGGTGGATTTGGTTCGTGTGATCACTAAAACAATGTGAGGGATATTGTTTTGAGTGGGAGTTCACCTAGATTAATTTTATTATTAATTTGAACTCAATTTGTCATAAACTTAGTCTAAACTATTGCAAATATGTTGTAGATCAATTGTAGCCCCTACCATCAATTTTAATGCGTTCCTAGAGAAAGAAAAGTTAAAAAACAATGGAAGCAACTTCGCGGATTGGTTCCGCAATTTGAGGATTGTCCTCACAGCTAGTAATTTGACCTATGTCTTGGATGCACCATTGGTGACCCACGTTGATGCTACCGATGAAGTAAAGAATGTTTACCTCGCTCTAAGAATCGGTACTCCATAGTTTAGTGTGCTATCTTGTATGGTTTAGAATCGAGCTTGTAAAAGGTTTGAGAATTCAGACCCATATGATATTGTCGAGGATCTCAAATTGATTTTTGAGACTCATGCGGCAATTGAAAGCTATGAGGCTTCGAAAAGTTCTTTAAGCGCAAGATGGAAGAGGGCAGCTCGCTGGTGAGCATGTGCTTAAGATGTCTGGGCACGCAAACAAACTTCAAAGCTTGGGTATAGTGATTCCTAATGCTTTGGGGATTTACCGTGTCCTCCAATCACTACCACCAAGTTACAAGAACTTTGTGATGAACTACAACATGCAGAACATGAAAAAGCAGTTGCCAGAACTGTTTGCTATGTTAAAGTCTGCAGAAGTGGAGATCAAGAAAGAGCACCAAGTGTTGTTGGTCAATAAGACCACCAAATTCAAGAAAGGCAAGTCTAAGCAGAAGGGACACTTCAAGAAGGGTGGTAAGAAAGTTACCACGCCGACGAAGAAGACCAAGGCTGGACCTAAGCCTCATACTGAGTGCTTTTACTGCAAGGGAGAAGGTCACTGGAAGCGGAATTGCCCAAAGTACTTGGCGGATTTGAAGAACGGCAACATCAAGAAGAAAGGTATATCTGATATACATGTTATTGATGTATATCTCACTAGTACTCGTAGTAGTGCCTAGGTATTTGATACTGGTTCGGTTGCTCATATTTGTAACTCAAAGCGGTCGCAGAATAAACGGAAGCTAGCGAAGAACGAGGTGACGATGCGCGTGGGAAACAGATCAAAGGTTGATGTGATCGCGGTCGGCACGCTACCCCTTCATCTACCATCGGGATTAGTTTTATACTTAAATAATTGTTATTTGGTGCCTGCGTTGAGCATGAACATTATATCGGGATCTTGTTTATTGCGAGACGGTTAATTGTTTAAGTCCGAGAATAATGGTTGTTCGATTTATATGAGTAATATGTTTTATGCACATGCACCTTTGATAGATGGTCTATTCTTGTTGAATCTCGATAGTGGAAATACACATATTAATAACATTGAGGCTAAACGTTTGAAATCGAGCGATAACTCGACCTATATGTGGCACTGTCGTCTTGGTCATATTGGAGTGAAGCGTATGAAGAAACTCCATTCCGATGGACTTCTTGAATCACTTGATAGATGCGAAGCATGTCTGATGGGTAAAATGACTAAGACTCTATTTTCTGGTATGATGGAGCGAGCTACGGACTTATTGGAAATCATACATACTGATGTGTGTGGTCCAATGCGTGTAGCATCGCGCGGTGGTTATCGTTATGTTCTTACCTTCACGGATGACTTGAGTAGATATGGGTATATCTATTTCATGAAACATAAGTCCGAAACTTTCGAGAAGTTTAAGGAATTTCAATGTGAGGTAGAGAATCAACGTAACAAGAAGATTAAATTTCTACGTTCTGATCGTGGAGGTGAATATCTAAGTTACGAGTTTGGCGAGCATTTGAAGAAATGCGGAATACTTTCACAATTGACACCGCCAGGAACACCACAGCGTAATGGTGTGTCAGAACTTCGTAATCGAACTCTCCTAGATATGGTTCGTTCTATGATGTCACTTACAGATTTACCGCTATCATTTTGGGGTTATGCATTAGAAACAGCCGCATTCACTTTAAATAGGGCACCGTCTAAATCCGTTGAAACGACACCGTATGAATTATGGTTTGGGAAGAAACCTAGATTGTCGTTCCTTAAAGTTTGGGGATGCGAAGCCTATGTAAAGAAGTTACAGCCGGACAAGCTTGAACCCAAAGCGGAAAAATGCTTCTTCATAGGATACCCGAAGGAAACTATTGGGTATACCTTCTATCATAGATCCGAAGGCAAAATCTCGTTGCCAAGAATGGATCCTTTCTAGAGAAGGAATTTCTCTCGAAAGAAGTGACTGGAAGGAAAGTAGAACTTGACGAGGTTGTCGAACCTTCTCTCGAAATTGCGAGTAGCGCAGCACCGGAAGAAGTTCATGTGGTGCCTGCACCAATAAGAGAGGAAGCTAATGATGATGATCATGAAACTTCGGTTGAAGTTGCTACAGAGCCTCGCAGGTCAACAAGAACTCGTACCACTCCAGATTGGTATGATCCCGTTATGAGTGTCATGTTGGTGGACAACACCGATGTCCCTGAGACATATGAGGAAGCAATGATGAGCCCAGATTCCAATAAATGGCAAGAAGCCATGAAATCCGAGATTGGATCCATGTACGAAAACCAAGTATGGACTTTGGTGGACTTACCGGATGGCCGGAAGGCTGTCGAGAACAAATGGATTTTCAAGAAGAAAACAGATGCTGATGGTAATGTTACTGTATATAAAGCTCGACTTGTCGCAAAAGGGTTTCGACAAATTCAAGGAGTTGACTACGATGAGACTTTCTCACCAGTAGCGAAGATAAAGTCTGTGAGGATTATGTTAGAAATCGCTGCATATTATGATTATGAGATATGGTAGATGGATGTCAAAACAACATTCCTCAATGGAGACATTGATGAAGAGTTTTATATGATGCAACCCAAAGGTTTTGTCGATCCTAAAGATGCTAACAAGGTATGAAAACTTCAACGGTCCATCTATGGATTGAAGCAAGCATCCTGAAGTTGGAATCAATGTTTTGATAAGGTGATCAAAAGTTTTGGTTTTATACAAACTTATGGAGAATCTTGTATTTACAAGAAAGTGAGTGGGAGCTCTGTAGCATTCTTAATACTATATGTGGATGACATATTGTTGATTGGGAATGATGTAGACCTTCTTAATAGTGTCAAGGAATATTTGAATAATAGTTTTTCAATGAAGGATCTTGGTGAAGCAGCTTACATATTAGGCATAAAGATTTATAGAGATAGATCAAAACGCCAAATATCATTATCACAAAGTACATATTTGGACAAAGTTCTAAATAGGTTTGGAATGGAAGATAGCAAGAAAGGGTTCTTGCCCATGTTGCCCAATACGACCTTGAGTAAAACTCAAAGTTCGACATCGGCAGAAGATAGAGAAAGGATGAGTAAGACTCCCTATGACTCAGCCATAGGATCTCTAATGTATGCCATGCTATGTACTAGACCCGACATTGCATATGTTGTTAGTTTAACTAGCAGATATCAAAGTGATCCAGGAGTTGATCATTGGACAGCGGTCAAAAACATCCTTAAGTACTTGAGAAGAACTAAGGATATGGTTCTTTCTTATGGAGGTGATGAACAGCTCGTTGTTAATGGTTACACCGATGCTAGTTGGAACACTGATCCGGATGATTCTAAATCACAATCTGGATACGTATTTATTTTGAATGGTGCAGCAGTTAGCTGGAGGAGTGCAAAGCAAAGCGTTGTGGCGAGATCTTCAAATAAATCGGAATACATGGATGCTTCGGAAGCTTCACAAGAAGCGATATGGATGAAAGAGTTCATTACAGAGATAGGTGTGGTTCCTAGTGCGCTGGACCCAATGTCTATCTACTGTGATAACATGGGCGCAATAGCCAATGCACAAGAACCAAGGTCACACAAGAAGCTGAAGCACATCAACTACGTTTTCACGCTATTCGAGAACATATCCAAGATGGGGATATAAAGATTTGCAAAGTACACACAGATCTGAATGTGGCGGATCCGTTGACTAAACCTCTCCCGAGGGCAAAACAGGACCAACACCAAACTGCCATGGGTGTTCGGTATATTACCATGTAATGTAGATTAGATGACTCTAGTGCAAGTGGGAGACTATTGGAGATATGCCCTAGAGGCAATAATAAATGTAGTTATTATTATATCTTTGTGTTTATGATAAATGTTTACATTCATGCTATAATAGTATTAACAAGGAAACATTGATACTTGTGTGATTTGTAAACTTAATTTGAAGTCCCTAGTAAAGCCTCTATATATAATACTAGCTTGTTGGTTAATAGATGATTGTGGTTTCCATATCATGAACATTGAGATGTTATTAACAACAAGATCATATCGTTAGGAGAATGATATGGTGGACATACTCCTATAGATAAGCGTAGCATAAAGATCAAGTCATTTTATTAGTTCAATTGCTATATGCTTTCTGATACATAGTAATCTAAATTCCTTCGACCATGAGATCATGCATATCACCTTTACCGGATGGATGCTTTGATGACATCAAACACCACACCGTAACTGGGTGGCTATAAAGGTGGAATTGAGTGTTCGGAAAGTATTGGTTGAAACACATGGATCAAGAGTGGGATTTGTCCATCCATATGACGGATAGATATACTCTGGGCCCTCTCGGTGAAATGTCATCCAATTAGCTTGCAATCATGTGACTGGCTCACAAGGGATCACATATCACGGGAACGAGAAAAGTGTACTTATTGGTAACGAGGTTGAACTAGGTATGCAGAGATACCGACGATCATAACCTCGGATAAGTAAACTATCGTGAGACAAAGGGAAATTGATATCGTATGTAAGTGGTTCATTCGATCGCAAAGTAATCGTAGAAATATGTGGGAGCCATATGAATTTCCAGATTCCTCTATTGGTTATTGTTCGGAGAAGTGTCTCGATCATGTCCGCATAATTCACGAACCGTAGGGAGACACACTTAAGGATTCGACATTGTTTGAGTAGTTATGGTATGATGAGAAAGATAACGAATGTTGTTCGGAGTCTCGGATGGGATCCGGGATATCACAAGGAGATCCAGAATGGTCCGGGGAATAAGATTCATATAAGGAAAGTCTCGTTTCGGAGTTGGGGAATGATTCCGGTGTTTTCATCGGGAATGTTCTAGAAGGTTCCGGAATGTCCGGCACTCCGGAGGGGAAGGGGTACATGAATGTGTCATTACAAGTTGGAATGATTGCATCATGTACTAGGTGTCATCGCTGTCCAAAATAAAGGGTTTATTCAAATCCTAGTTTGAAAAGTCAAACAGCTAGTTTGAAAAGTCAAACGGCAGTTTTTGGAAAAAGGAGGAGAGGTGGAAACCGAGTTGGGGAGGAGTTCCCTCCTCCAACCGTGCCCACCTCAAGCCGAGTTGGGGAGGGACTCCCCTTGGCCGCCTCCCACCTATAAAGGGAGGGCTGCCCTCCTAGCACACAAGTTCCACCCCAAACCCTAGCTTGGCGCCACCACCTCCTTTGTTGCCGCCTCCTAGGGTTGCCCTAGCACCGACTTGGGCTTCCCAAGCCCCAGCCCGGCTCTAGCACCTCCTCCTTGGTGTGTCTAAACCCTAGATTGCCGAGGATCTCTCTCATAATCCACCATACTCGCTCCGGCTTAAGGCGAAGCCCTGCGAGATCTCCCCTCTACTTCCGGTACCACGTTGTCAGTCCGCCGAATCGCGAGGAGAGTTCTACAACCTCTGCTCTCTGGAACAAGGGAGAGGAAGGTCTTCACGAGTACCGAACATGTGATCGATCATGGGAGCGCCGAACGCCTTGGGCCTGGGAAGGATCGTCTACGATCTTGAGATCGGAAGAGTGCGACTACATCACCCACGAGAATCTGCTCTCGTTAAACACTTTGGAATCTTCGAGGGTGAGTTATTCCATCGACTCGTTGCTACAATCTAGTAAATAGATCTTGGCTTGTTTGTTTGTATGCGATAGAAAATTTTTGTTTTTCATGCTACGAAACCCTACAAATACTCCATAAGCTATCTTTTGGTAGTGCGGGTAACGCTGCTTGGACTCCATCAAGACCTCGATTACATAGTAAACTGGTTGTTGAACTCCGTTCTCATAGCCTGGTTCCTTCCGCTCTACGACGACGACGATGCTGATAACCCGGTTGGTTGCCGCCATGTAAATTAACAGGGGCTCACCAGGCTCGGGTGCTGCAAGGATGGACGCTGAGGAAAGAATCTCCTTGAGCTGCTTCAATGCTGCATCTGGCCCACGTGAATTTGTCGCCTTCTTCAAAGAATCTGGCAGCAGGCCTTCTCTCCAAGTCGGCTGACGAACCGACTAACTTCTGCAACACAACCTGTTAGTCGTTGAATGTCCTTTAGGCATGTCGGACGGTTTATGTTTAAGATGGCCTTGATTTTCTCCGGGTTGACCTCGATTCCACGCTGGGAAACGAGGAAGCCCAACAATTTGCCGGCTGGAACCCCGAAGACGCACTTCTTAGGGTTAAGCATCATTTTGTATTTCCGGAGATTATCGAAGGTTTCTTTTAAGTTGGAGATTAAGTCGTTTGACTTTTTAGACATCACCGTGATATCGTCCACGTAGGCGTGAATGTTCCGACCAATTTGTTCGTGAAGGCGACGTTGCATTGTCCGCTGGTAGGTAGCACCTGTGTTTTTCAGCCCAAAGGGCCGGCATCGTGACATAGAAAAACGTGTCGTATGGGGTAGTGAATGAAGTGGCCAATTGGTCCGACTTCCTCATCTTGATCTGGTGGTATCCTGAGTATGCGTCGAGAAAACACAAAAGTTCCGAGCCAGCCGTCAAGTCAATGACTTGGTCAATGCGAGGCAAAGCAAACGGATCTTTGGGACATGCTGTGTTCAAGCAGGTGTAATCAACGCACATTCTTAATTCATTGGTTCCCTTTTTGGGGACAAGTACAGGATTGGCCACCCATTGGGTGTGAAGGACTTCTCGGATAAATTTAGCCTTAAGTAACCTAGCTATCTCTTTGCCAATGGCGCGTCTCTTCTCATCTCCAAAGCATCGTAGAGGTTGTTTCACTGGTTTGGATTTTGGATCAATGTTTAAGTTGTGCTCGGCAAGTTCCCTAGGTACACCTTTCATGTCGGCAGGTTGCCAGGCAAAGATGTCCCTGTTCTCACTGATGAACTCGACGAGCGTGCTTTCCTATTTGGGATCCAGGTTCGTCCCAATGGCGGTGACCTTGGAGGCATCGCCTACCACAAGTTCCACCGTCTTGGTCTCGCTGGCGGCCTTGAACGCAGGAGCGGAGTCAGAGATTTGTTTATTCGACGCGGGCATCTCTGAGTCATCGACCTTGCTCTGTATCTCTTTGAATTCTTCGCTGTAGAGGACAGCTTCTGCAACGGCTGCTTCGTTGATCTCGCAGTCCCTTGCCTTGGTAAAGCTTCCGGATACGGTGATGATGCTGTTTGGTTTGGGTATCTTGAGTTTGTTATAGACGAAGCATGGCTTGGCCATGAACGTGTGGAATATGTCGCTGCCGAATATGACGTGGTACACGCTCTTGAAGAGGACCACCTCGAAGGTCATGCGCTCCTGGCGGTAGTTATTAACATCACCAAAGGCTACCTGAAGTGTAATGCACCCAAGGGACCTAGCCTCCCGACCAGGAACTACGCCGTGGAAGACGGTGTTGGTCCGCCTTAGGTTTGCCTCCGTCAAGTTCATCTTTTGCAGTGTATCCAGGTACATGATGTTGATGTTGCTTCCACTGTCCACCATACACTTGGTGAACTCCACGCTGTCAATCAAGGGATTGATGACCATGGCATATTTGTTCTCCGTGGGTATAAGGTCTGGGTGGTCCGTCCTGTACCAAGTTATTGGAACCTCCGACCAGCACAGGTACTGAGGGACTGGGGGGAGAGTAGCCATCAGGATCCTCAGAGAGGTCTTCTGTTGTCGGACGGTGGGGGTGCCAAGGAAAGTGTGGTAGACTGGGGCCTTCTTCACGAAGGGGTTCTTCCCCTTGTCGTCGCTCTTGGCGGCATGCTTGGGGTCAACGTCTTCGTCCATGTCACTTGAATCCTTGGACTCCTCCTCCTTCTTCTTCCCCTTGCCCTTGCCGCGCGGTCTGTTCTTCCGACTTTGCTTGTAGCCGGACTCCGGGTCTTCCTTGAGGTCGTTGACGAACTTGCAGTGTCGATTGGTATGGGTGGCTTTGCCGTTGACGTTGAGGTGTACGAGGCATGGCATATCACGGTACTCCTTGTAGGTTTGGGGAACGCGGAGCGGCGCCGAGGTGGTTTCACTTCCTCGTTGCTGCCCACGACCGGCTCCCCTTCCTCGGCCATGCTGTCCGCCCTCTCATCGTCCTGCAAAAGTCATAGCGACCATGTCAGTAGATTGCTTTTCTTCTGGAGCGGTTTTCTGCTTTGCACTGCTGTTTCTCCGAGCTTGGGTTGGAACGGCCTTTGACGGCAAGGAGCCACGAGCATCGTCGTCGGCAGCTGCGAACTCACTAGCCAACTGAATCATCTGGTTCAAGTCAAGCTGGTGATTGTCCTGCAAGCGCTTCAGCTTATGTCAGAGCAACGTGCCCATTTCCAACCCATCGATGAAGGCGGCCATGGCGGTCTGAGCATGCACTTCTGCGCAGGAATTTTTCATATCCAGCCAGCTGGAGAGGTAGGCGCGAGATGTCTCGTCTTTCTCTTGCACGCACCGCTGTAGACCGCCCACAGTGCAGGGACGCTTGTATGTACCCTCAAAGTTCTTGGTGAACGCTTCTTGCATGTCCAACCAGTTGTAGATAGATTTCTCCGGCAAGTCGTCAATCCACTGACGGGCCGTACCCGCCAACATTAATGGGAGGTACTTGATGGCAACGTTGGGGTTGCCTTTGGCAATATCCACTGCGTTGCCGTAGACCTGCAACCACGTGGCTGGCTTGGCGGTACCATCACAGGGCTTGATGGTCTTGTCAATCCGGAAGCCTTTGGGGTAATTTGTGGACCGTATTGCAGGTCCAAAGCAACGTGGTCCTAGGTATGGTCCTTCCCGGGCCTCGTGGATCTTGTCGATCCGCGAACATGCATCGTATGGCTCCGGGTTCTTCTTCTTGTCAACAGGGGATGGGCTGCATGAACGACGCAGGCCTCCTCCGCCATGGTGACTGCTTGGTGGTGACGGAGGCGGAGGTGGCGGTGGGTTGGCCTTATTGCTATTACCCTCCTGCGACGCCTCGCATTTGTCATGGTTGCTTATCGGACGCGGAGGGTCATGGCGCGACCTTCTCTTATGTCCTTCATTGCGCTTTCCGTCATGACGGGTCTGCTCCGCGTTGTCGCGGAGGACGATTCCACACTGCTTTGGTGGGGGAATATCCGCTCGATGGTGGGCATTGTAATCTTCGCGATGTCGGGGAGACTGGGGCGGTGGAGATGGGCGACGAGGTCGGGCCTTTTCTCCGTGGTCGGAGGATATTGGGATGGCATCCTTCCTGTTGCGTGCATCCCTCCGTATTCGTTCTGAGGAGCCCGTCTGGGACCCGACATCAAGAGGAGATCTGTCCCTTGGCGGTTTGTACTGGCTAGACTGGCAGAGCGCCGGGTTAGACTCAAGCCTCTAGGTGGTAGCCTTTTCCTGCTGCTTCACCGCCTTGTCCACTAGGTCGTAGACCTGTTCCACTACCTCAGGCGATCTATCCTGCTCCAGAAGGGTCTTGGCGACGACGAGGTTAAGGAGTGGGGTGGGCATCACCTGCTTGCCTTCACTGTCAATGTATGGCTTGGCTTGTGCCGGCTTCGAGGGAGCCCATCCTAGGTTGCGCCGTACAGCAGGATTGTTGATGACGCGAGCCGGAGCTTTCTTAGCCTTCTGCTGCTATAGCAGAGTCTTGTACTCGGCCTCCATTGCTCTAGCTTTCTCTATGGACTTCTGCGCGTTGACCAGATCTCGATCTAGCTTAGCGCCTTGCTCCGCGATGGCTTGCGCTTCCTCCAGCAGCTGCTGGCGTTTCTCATCAAGCTGGGTCACGTTCCGGATATGAGCAATAGTCAGTGGCTCGACGAGGAGATTTCCGTACATAACTATATCGGCTGGAGTAACCTGGGCTGCTGCAGACGTAGATGTTGGAGGCAGCAATTTTGCGGTGTTGTTGTTACTCGGTCCGGTGCCGAGTTCCTGCGACTGCTGCACTGGGTTGGGGGGAGGAGACATGTCTTTTGCGCGATCATCGTCAGCAGCAATAAGTGGCCCCTTCCCCTTTTCTAGTGCCGTAGGCGGAGCTCGTCCGGGTTGATCTTCATCCATCGTCGTCCCAATGGTGACGAACACCCCTCGGGACGCGACAACGTTGTTGGCCTGTTCGTCGCGCGAGTACTCCTCCTCCATCTCCTGCATAGCGGAGTCTAGCTCTTCTGGGCTGAAGTCTATTTCTTCTGAATCTGCACTAGAGTCAGCATAAAGCGCGTCAATGACAGAGTCGGAGGGCGCCAGGACTTCCTCGATGAAGGGCGGTGGAGGTGCAATGGGCTCGACGATGACTAGAGGCGGTGGTGCTGCTATGACGATGGAGGCCAGAGGTGGTGGTGGCGGTGGCTGAATCGGAGGGGCTCCGTCAATGAGCACGAGCGCTGTCTGAGCTGCCGCTTTGGCCTCCACCTAGTTGTTGACAGTGCTCACCATCTCTTCGAGGGTGAGGCGTCCTGTTGCCTGCTGCCGTCTTAAAGAATGTCGGAGAAGCGTGCCACGGTCCAGTCCTTCCACGAAGTGATACAGAGCGTTATCATCGGGGTAGTGGGCTAGGTCAGCTCGTATGCGGAGCCACCTGGCCAGGTAATCGCGGGGGTTTTCGCCCTCTCTCTGAATGCAGCGCGCCAGATCAGAGATGGTAACCACGCCAACAAACTTGGATCTCTGTTGTCCAGACGCACGAACTAAGGCGACGGATTTGCAGTGATCTTCCACCTTTATATCCTGCACAGGGGCGGTTTGGGTGGGCCTTGAATTTTTCCAATCTTTGTCGGCAAGCTCCAAAGAGAGATCCGACATCGATCCTTCCGCGAACGTATCCTGCCCGTGGGCGGTCCGTGCGGGTCTTGATGCTCCTCCGACTCCCCGGGAACTGGTGCCCGAGTCGGTTTCGTCGATGAAGAGGTGGATGTCTCTAATAGGAATGATCGAACACCGCGTAGGGTTCGTCTTCACCGGGATCCAGAACTCATCGGGAGGGACGATCGGAACGTTGCCGGAGAAGAGGACACGGCCAATGGCTATGGTTTTGCCGATTCCCGCGAATATCTTGGTCCTCGCCTGTTGAAGAGCCTGAAGCGCCTCTTGCCCCACGGTGGGCGCCAACTGTCATGGCATTGTCGACGAGTACGCCATGGAGGGGTCCTCACAGTGCGTGTTTAGAGACGTGGGGTCAGGCGGACGGTTGTGATGCGGTAACACATCTTACCAGTTCGAGATCCTAGCTGGCAGAATCCTACTCCTGCTATAAATCACTATAAGGGAAATACGCCGAGTTACAGAGATAGGTTTGCTGTGCGAGATGTGTGTAAACGATCTATGATCGTATGAGATTGTGCCCTAAAGGCTCCCACAAGCCCGACTTATATAGTCGCCAGGTCCTAGGGTTACAGGGAAAAGTCCTAGCCGGACAGGTTACAGAGTCCTACACCGTCTATTACTAGTGTTGTGTATCTTGCACTCCAAGGCTCTGAGTACGCTAGTGACTCCACCGTAGCCTTCCTTTATCCGGCATGGGCCTCCCTTCTGGATCCACCTAACTGGGCCACCCAGCAGGCCATAGGCCATGCTACCGACTATGGGCCACCCAGGTTAGTCGGATAAGAGACATGCTATAAGGATACCCATATAGCATATCCTCAACAGGTGCTCCGACTTAAGAAGAAGAGGTCACACAAATTATCCCCACCATGGGAAGGACCATTCATCATAAGAAAGACGCTGCTCAATGGGTCTTACTACCTCGTTGACAATCGTCAACTTGAGGATAGATCCAGCGAAGATCATAAGCGTAAGCGACGTGACCCGGATGATGACTACCCAGAGCTTGATCGGCCATGGAACATAGCATAGCTACGTCCTTTTTACACTTAGCATATTTTTTATCTATTGTGTACCTCTTATATGATCAATGAAATAAAGCTCTCTGGTTCACTCATATTTCTGAGTCTTTTACCTCCTTTAGTGTTCATTTTTGGATCGTATAAAACCTTTATGCACAAGTTTGCATTTGCACTTGTGAAAATTCTGCCTACGGGCATTAGCTTAAGTTTTCTGGTCTACACGTTATTTGTTGTTTTTATGTGGATTCTGGAGTAGTGACTTTTGGCACTTGTTGTCGGTGATTTTGTGCTTCGGTTTTCTGACGGTGCCATTGGGCATCATCACCTGAGTGCATAGTTCCGACTACGAGTCTTCCGACTGACGAAAACTCAAGCATAAAAACTAGAGTAATGGATAAGCCAGCACTTGCTTAAAAAATAATTACATTCTGGAACCAGTGCTTATGTAGTAGGAAACTACACCTATTGTTTTTCCGCCTTAAGTTAACATAGTAGGTTTTTCCACATTAATAAATCCTAGAGGAAACAAATATTACAAAGTGTTTTTTCATTCCTCTGGCGTAGGAGACTTGGATGCAGCATCGTCGGCAGCAGGAGAGCCATCATCTTCGAAGTCAGTGGTATTGAGGGACTCAGAGGAGCTCTAGCGGTCGCCGTCAATGATCTCCAACAGCACGAAGACATTGGGATCAAATAGCTCGGCAACCCCGGTGTCAAGACCCACGAGCGATGCCCAGATAGCCTTATGGTCAATCTTCTGGCCTTCATCGTCTACGTCGGGAAGACCTGAGGTTACCGTGTCGAGGTCGGCGTTTTCATAGTGTGCTTTGACCATCGCCAGAAACATCCTTGCGCCATCCTGGGTACATGAAGTTTTCCAGCTTACGATACGCTCGGGGGCTTGACGCAAGATCCCCGAGAACTTCATCACGGAGTCCACCGCCTTGATATTAATGTTGAGGAGCTCGGAGATCTCCTTGGCTTGCTGGACGACAATGCTGATAAAATTGCCAACAAGGATCATGCATTCCTTTGGCGGAGGAGGCGACTTGGTCAAACCAATAGGAGCTGCATTTTCGACAAACAAGCACATGAGTTCACTAGCACAAAATTCAAAGTACCTGACTTATAGAAGTACAAGACGGAGATTCACTTACCAAAGATGCTCGCCTCGGCTTGCTGGAGCGTCTCCGCCATGGAATCCCGCTCTTGTCGGAGGATCTTGTACACTTCAAGATTGCGTTGATTCTGCTCATCGGCAGCTCTCTTCTGCTCTTTTAGCATCGCAATCTCCTCCTTCAAGCGGTTGATCTCAGTGTTGGCAGACTTCTGCAACGCCGCATGGACTCCTCATGCATCTTTAAGGTATCAGCCCTCTCCTGCTTAAGGATCTTGTTTTTGCTATGCAGCAACAGAATGTGCTTGGACTGCTCAACAATGTCCTTGGCCTTGGCGATGGTTACTGCAAGTCGGAGAAATAATAGTACACAGTGAGTATTCAAAGAGTGACGGCACAAGACCAAGGCGGAGTACAAAAACGAAAGGAAAAACAGAGTCTTGCTCTTGGTGATTTGTTCCGTCAAGAAGGCAGTTTTACCCTTTTCGGCTTCCAGCTCTGCGCGCATCTTGTGGAACTTCTCGTCGGCGACGCCTCTCTAAGCATTCTCATTCTATGGAAAAGAAGATCAGAACCACTTAGTCTACTTGGAGCATCTAGCCAGATAAATATCCACCTAGAGGCTTGGGGGCTACAGTGAGAGTTTTTAACTCGGCAAAATTCTTAGTCTTTCTTTAAACGCCTAGTCAGAACTAATTCAGTTTTCAACTAGACGCTTGGGGGCTACAGTACGAGTTTTAAATTCAGCAAGTATGCTTAGTCTTTATTTAAGCATCTAGTCGAAACTAATTCAGTTACAACTAGACACTTGGGGACTATAGTATTGAAGTTTACAAACACTGCGTATGATACTCTAAAAGTATCTAGTCAGAATAATTTGTTGAAACTAAATACTCGGGGGCTACAGTGAGAAGTTTTCTAGCTTAGTCACTCTTAGAGCATTCAGATGCAAAGACCTATGGTTTTCCGTCTAAATCCTCGGGGGCTACAGTGGGATACTCATATGAAACTGGGCCTCTGTCTTGTCTATCAGCAACTGGGCCGCCCGATTATGCCATAGGCCTAACCACCAACTGTGGGCCACCCGAGCTTGCCGGTATGAGACTATGCCATAGGTATACCCATTTGGTATATCCACAACAATATCCCCCAGAGTTCTTCAAGATCCTCACGTTCCTCTGTCTATCTTTGAGCGCAAGTATCACGTCGTCTTCAACCTGTATGCTTATGCAAACGAATCTTGGGGAGCTCCCATATCATATTCTCATCCGACTAATCCTAGCCAGAGAGTTGCTTGTATGCTTCTGCGAACGAATCCAATAAGGAGAACTCTCTAACAAATCGTTAGTGATTCTTCCAAGCACTAGGAACGTCTTCAATATCATCATCCATGCAGGACGATATGTAAGCCGGAAAAAATCACGGCTACCGGGCCACGGTCGTAAAGGCTGCCAAACTGCTGACTTAAAGCCAGCGAAGTCATAGACATAAGAGCTTGCTGAATTAAGGTCTTAGAGCCTCTCATATCATGGACGTTTAGGTCATCGAGACATGTAACCTAGTGAAACTTCCGTGAAGGCATAGTTGAAGTCGAGCCCCCGGATTTCGCTAGCCGGATTTTTCACCGTCTTGAAAGTTTCTTGACATAAACATATGTAGCCCCCGAGCATTGAGTCGGCTTCGTCGAAGGCGGCTTGTTGCTCAAAAGAACATGCATAATTGTACGTCAAACGATTGTAGCCCCTGAGCGCCACGTCGGAGTTTCAAAAGAAAATTGTCTTGATGCTCTAAGAGTAGCATTAGCAAAAGTGCAAATACTGTAGCCCCCGAGCGTCAAGTTAGAAATTGTTTCGGCTTGGTGCTCCAGAGAGAACTTCACAAAAATTCAGTATCGGTGTAACCCCTGAGCGTCAAGGTGGAATTCACTTGAATTCTTCCGGGTTGATGCTCAAAAGTGAATTGCACCAAATCTTGCAAATCAACGTACTGTAGCCCCCGAGGTTTGTTCCGGCTTGGACGCAAGACGGGACAAAGCTCTTAAATTAGAGATGTCAAGCCCCCGAGTGTCGATCCGACATCGTTAAAGGCGGCTCAAGTCTTGGTCAACAATTGCAATTGCAGCCCCCGAAGTGTCGAGCATAGTGAAAATCCGGCTTAAAACACCTTAATCCAAGGAACGCGGCAATGTCCAAGCGTTACGTACGTGAAACATAAACATCAAAATATAAATGTATTAAATTGTTCCGTTAATCGTGTCCAACAAACAAATGTAAGACGAAACACACATAGCCTTTAAACAAATGCTCTAAAGCTGAAACAATGCAGCAGTTGAACAACATAAAACTGGTTAGAAGGAAAAAAACTCAACTAATTTGAAAATTTTATGTAAAAAAAATTAAGCAAGTACTGGATTATCCATTATTCTAGTTTTTATGCTTGACCTTTCATGAGACGGAAGACTCTCATCACAGAACCATGTACTTGGGTGATGATGCCTAATGGCACCGTCCAGAACCCAAGGACAAAACGCTGGCTTTGAGTGCCGAAAATTCACTACTCTGGAATCCACATAAAAACAACAGAAAACATGTATCCAGAAAACTTAAGCTAACGCCCTAAGGCGGGTTTTTTGTATGGTACTAGGGCCTTAAAACAGCAAGCCAGTAAAAAGTTAATACTCATGAGCACAAGGCAAAACGTGAAAAAATGTATGAAAAAAACGAAAGCGGTAAAAGACTCGGGATATGAGTGAACCAATCTTAATATCATGATCAAAAATAATAATAAATATAAATATAAATAGGGACTTAGCTGTTTGAGCGGAATCGGTGTTGTTTACGATCACGGCAAAGTATCACTACTAGGAAAAGACCCATCAGTGGCGCACCATTTTTGTACTTCTGTGGCGCATATGAGATACGCCACTGTTATCTCGCCACTAAAGTTCAGTTATGTGGCGCATATTGAAATGCGCCACAGAAGTCTGAAAAACTTCTATGGCGCATATGGCCAAAATGCGCCACAGAAGTCCCGAACCAGATCTCAAACTTCTGTGGCGCATTTGGCCAATATGCGCCACAGAAGTTTTTTTTAAAATTTCAAAAAAAACGCCGTCCAGATCTGGCCGGAGGTGGTGCTTGCCGGAGGTGGGGGTCGCCGATGGAGGAGAGAAGGAGGTTGCTGGTGGATGAGGTGGAGGTCGCCGGTGGAGGAGAGGAGGAGGCCACCGGAGTAGGAGGAGGCCGCAGAGGAGGAGAAGGTCGCCGGAGGAGGAGAACGCCCGGGTGGAGGAGGGAGGTAGGAGGAGGAGGAGCTCACCGGGGTGGAGGAGGAGGGAGGTGGGAGGAGGAGGAGGATCTCACCGGGGTTGAGGAGGGAGGAGCTCACCGGGTTGGTGGTGGTGGAGGAGGAGGAGGAGGAGGAGGAGGAGAAGCTCTCCGGGGTAGAGGAGAAGGAGGAGGAGGAGGAGGAGGAGGAGGAGAAGGAGAAGGTGAGGAGAATGAGAGAAGAAGTGGAGGAGAAGAAGGATGGAGGAGTGGAAGAGTATAAGAGAGGGAGAAGGGGGAGGGATTCAAAATTCGAATCCCTCCCAAAACTTCTGTGGCGCATATGGAAGAAATGCGCCACAGAAGTTTGTCCTCCTTTTTATTTTTTTGCAGCAAAAAACGATCTTTTGGCCATAAATTTTTACTATTTTCTAATTTTGAAAATCTAAATAATCGCTAAACGACCATAGGTGGTTACGAACGGATGCGAAATCTCGTTCTCGTCATTTTGGTATATTATACGTATTTTTTCGACATCGTATGCAAAAGTTACCGCCGTTTTACCGTGGCATAAACTTTTTTGTATAAAAAGTCGAAATGCATGTTTGTTAATTTTCGTACAAACTAGACCATATTACCTATCACTATGTGAAAGGATTTTATTTTTTGAAGTGTTTTTCATTTTCTATTTTTTTTACAAGGCTAAAAAGGCGATCCACTGGCGGTAGAATCTGTTTTTCCTATAAAAACTTCTGTGGTGCCACAGAAGTTCTTCTGTGGCACGTATGATCATATGCGCCACAGAATGTTGGTCAGAGTACAGTCAATGAATTCTGTGGTAGGATCCACCCGAGCTTTCTGTGGCGCATATGTCCACATGGTCAGAACCATGCGCCACAGAAGGTCTGTCTATCTATAGCTAGTTTCCTAGTAGTGTATATTACACGATAACAACGAAGACAGACGTAGCGGATGCGAAGATGATGTAGTGGAAACCGTAGAGCCAAACGGAACGAAGGCGGAAAAAAACTCTTCATGTCGCTAAGATCAGCGACGCGACCTTGGTTAGTTCTGCACACGCGTTTCGTCCTGAGCTCTCCGACAAGACGTAGCCATGCAACAACAAGCCGGATTGGCACGAATTAATTCGGCTAGAAAGCATACAAACAATCTCGTGCATATTCAATCCACGAGCTAGCGGCGTGACCAATTTTACTTTCCTTTACGAGCCTTTTGCATGTACAATGCTGATAACTAGTAGTAATTAGCAAATCATCTTTGGATTTGGCGTGAGCGTAAGTCTGTCCGCTTGATTCCGTCGGTAGCTGAATTGGCGAGGCACCGCTGGCGGTCGATTTGTATCACCGGTTGATACGTCAGAAACGTATCTATAATTTTTTTTGTATCATTTGTCTTATATTTTGTATACACTTTGAGGTATTTTTATACACTTTCTGAAACTAACCTATTGACAAGATGCCACAGTGCCAGTTGTCTGTTTTCTTCTGTTTTGGTTCCAGAAACGCAAAGTCAATATTCTCGGAATTGTACGGGACAAAAGCCAAAGTATTATTTTTCCCGGAGCAATACGGAACCACGAAGCAGAGCCGGAGGGGGGCCACATGGTGTCCGCACCCTCCCTAGGCGCGGGCAAGCCCTGGAGGCGCCCACAGGGGGTGTGGGCCCCCTAGACCCCCACCGACCTTGATTCCTGCGCCTATAAAAAGCCTCTGACCCAAAAACCCTAGGGCATTCAGAAGAAATCCACGAAAACCTCCGTAGCGCCGCCGTCACCGAAGGAGAGATTCGGGGGACACAAAGTCTCTGTTCCGGCAACCTGCCGGAACGGGGAAGTGCCCCCAGAGCCATCTCCATCGATCTCCATCACCATCTTCATCACCGTTGCTGATTCCCATGATGAGGAGGGAGTAGTTCTGCCTCGAGGCTAAGGGCTCTACCGGTAGCTATGTGTTCATCACTCTCTCTATGCATGATCTTGTTGTGGTCATGAGCTTTGTAATCAAGTAGATCTACCTTGCTACTCATGTGCTTCATTAGATCTCTGCTCTCCCCATGTGTGTGAAAGTGACAGCGTGCACGCCATGGTGGCACTTAGGTTTGAGTCTACATAAATACTCTTTGTGCTTTAATAGATCTATGCTTTTCCCCACGTGTGTGAAAGTGACAACGTGCATACCATGTGCGGCACTTTGGCTAGATTGAATATTTGTAATGAGTTATATTTGGAGTTGGATGTCTCTATGAAATTTTGGTGTTTGTTGAAACCATCTAACGCTCAAGGTGACAGTGTGGGGTTATCTAGATTGGGGAAGGCGGACTTTGAGGAGTGCTGTTATAGCCCTACCGATGATTAGAATGTCCAACCGGAGAGTAGTTAAGAGTAGTATCATGAAGAGAGGATATTATATGAGAGAATGTTCACTAGTGAAAGTATGATCCATAGGCCTTGTTTCTAAGCAATGAAACACCATTTCCTACTATATATGTTGCATGTTTGCTTGCTTCCTTCTTGTTGCCTTTAGTCTTTACCTCACCGCAAAGCTATTTTCTAGCGCTGTTACCACTTGTATTTCACTATCTCTTCGCTCAACTAGTGCACCTATACACCTAACAAGTGTACTGGGTGTATTGGGGACACAAGAGACTTCTTGTATCTTGATTGCAGGGTTGCTTGAGAGGGAATACATTTGACCACTTCCTCCCTGAGTTCGATAAACCTTGGGTAATCCACTTAAGGGAAACTTGCTGCTGTTCTACAAACCTCTGCACTTGGAGGCCCAACAACTGCCTACAAGAATAGAAGTGCGCGGACATCAAGCTCTTTTCTGGCGCCGTTGCTGGGGACTGAAGAAGAAGCTACCCCCATGTCAACCACGCGCCATCAAAGTATTTTCTGGCGCCGTTGCCGGGGAGGTAAGGTAAAAGGTACTCAATTCCTCCGGTGTGAGTGCTCGAAGTTATTTCCTTTATATTCTGCAATTTTCTCTTGTTGTCTCTTGTTTTAACTAGTTAGGCTTAATGGAAAATAACAAAAAAATTAGAGAGCTTGATAGTGTTTATCTTGAGTTAGGGCATGAAGTGTTTGAAGAGAAAATTAAAAAACCTATGGAAATTTATTTGCATCCTAATAGCAATGTTATTAGTATGAACTATTTGGACACCATTATTACTAATGCTATGGAAAATTCTAAGTTGGGGAAGCTAGGTTTGATGAAAATGATCTTTTTAGTCCCCCAGCTTTGGAAGATAGCTATTCTATTGCTTATGATGATACCAAACCTCCAATATATGATGATTACAATGATGAATATGATATTTTCAGTACACCTACTATTGAGAAGGAAATTTATTGTGATTACAATATGCCTCCAGTATTTGATGATTATGGTGATGAGAATAACAATGATAGCTATTTTGTTGAATTTGCTCCCACTATAATTAATAAGATTGGCTATTCTTACGTGGAGAGTAATAATCATTTTATGCATGTGGCTCATGATAAGATTGTTTTATGTGATAGTTATATTTTTAATTTTGTTCATGTTTCTACTGAAAGTTATTATGAGAGAGGGAAACATGGTTTTATGCATCTTAATAATATTAAGTTTCCCCTCATTCTGTTGAAAATCTTGAACTTGCACTTGTTTTGCTTTCCTATGCTTGTTGCTTTGTGCTTTTATGACTTGTTTCTTTACAATATTCCTATGCATAGGAAGTGGGTTAGACTTAAATTTTATTTGAATTTGCTTCTTGATGCTCTCTTTTAAATCAATTCATATTTCTTATGTGAGCATCTTCTTTGAAACTATCATGCCTAACTTAAAGGCATTAAAGAAAAGTACTTGTTGGGAGATAACCCAAGAGTTTTCTTGAGTCTTGGAAGTTATTACTTATGTAATGACCTCTCATTATCATTTTTGTTTGCATTTTGTGCCAAGAATGACCTCTAATGAGAGGGAAGTAAGATTTTGGGAGTTGTTGTTCTGAAACAGATTTCTGTCCTCCACCATAAAAAATCGTGAGGAGTCTCTGTAACTCGGATTGAGCTCAAAATTTACGAATAAATCCCCCAGTATGTTAGATAACTTTCCTTAGTTCAACACTTTTTTTATTTGAGCAACAGAAGATCTTCGAAAAAATCGGTTTCTATCTGCTGGTCTGTTTTGAAAGATTTCTGCCATTATTTGCATTTGCTTCTTATTGATTCCTTTTTGGGTTTTTGTTGGGAAATGAGCTTTTTGAAGGAGTTGCTACAGTATCATGTGTTTTTTTTTGAAAAGTTTTGTTGTTCCAATAGCTTTCCCAGAGGTCTAATGTCGTGGGAATGACCACGGCAGATGCTGCAATCGGCAGCGAGTAGTAGAACATGGGGCAAGGGCGGCCAGCCATCTGCGGTGCGAGATGAGGGCTGAGACACAAGGGTTTACCCAGGTTCGGCCCCCCGGAGGGTAAATACCTACTCCTGCTAGATTGTATTATGGTGAGAATACAATGGGGCGAACTCGACGGCTAGGTGGCGAGTCGCTAGGGTGTATGATGGAACGTATCCTCTATGCGTCCTTTAGGGAGGTTTATATAGACTCACCTCCCTAGGGTTTACAGATCTCAACCGAATTAGTTAAGGATTCGGTGATTCTATGACCTAGTCCGACTGGGCCTATCTACGCTTCTGGGCCTTCAGCTTCCAGTCACTGGAGTCCACGCGAAATCTTGATCCAGTCGTCGTCCTGCAGGCCCACTCGCTGACGCTTGGGCCAGTAGGAAACGTCCTGCTGGGTATACCCCGGTAGGCATATCCCCATAAGTAGTCCCCGAGGCCGTTGTTGATTTGTCGCAGGCGATTGCTGGCAGTCGGAGTATGCGGGTCCAATGCGGACGTCCAGTCGAATCGGTGGCGGACTCCTGAACAAAGGGAAGAACTAATCATTTTAGTTGCAATAACGGCGACCAATCGTGTCGCAGCTCGGCGAGTGGGTCGGCGAATCCTTAGTCATTGTCATAGTGATCGGGTCGGCGAGTTGTCGAGTCGCTGGGAGCGACGAGTCTAATGGATGAAGTTGGACCGTCAATTGTGGTCAAACTAGCCGTTGGGTAACCCAAGGATAACTTCGGTGTAATTACCACGTAGTAACGGCTCCCGAAACTGGCAGGTAGCAACCGCAATATAAGGAGAATGATAGGCGGGTAGGGAAACGGTTCTTCTTTCCTCCTCCGATCTCGCTCGTCTCCGTTTCCCCATTCCGCACAATGATCTGAACAATCCAGAGAGCTCCGACCCCCACGAATCTCCAACCGATGGCCCCCTCCACCGAGCCATGGGGCAGATCCAAATGCACCAAGGCGCTACTGGCATCCTTCGAGGAGGCCGGGATCCTCCGCGCCGGCAGATGGCGCATCCCCGCGGCTGGAGAAGTGACTCCGGACCCGCGCGAGGGAGAGTTTATCTGCTTCACCAGCCACCTGGAGCGGGGGCTAGGCTTTCCTACTTCCATGTTCTTCCGGCGTTTCTGCGCCTACAACGGGATCCAGCCATCGGACCTAGGTCCGCATAGTATTGAGCAGCTCGCCATCTTCGTGGCGTTCTGCGAGTGCTATCTGGGCTGCAGGCCCTACTTCCCCCTGTGGCAAGATCTGTTCCATGGGAGAATCAGCCGCGAAGAGTCAGGCGTCCCGATGCTAGCCGCGGGCGTCCTGACGTTCCAGCTGAAGTCGAAGGCGTCGTTCTTCGACCTGATGTTGCCCGCCAAGGCGGTGAACGAATGGAAGAAGTCATGGTTCTACGTCACCGAGTCGACCCCAGATGGTAAAGTGGCGCTTCCAAGGTACTCCGCCGACCGGTCCGAACCGCGTTGACTCTAGGTCGTCAATCTCCCGCTGGATCAACGGATGGTTGTCGACGAAATGCTGCAGACCATCTACGGCCTGAAGAAGAAGGGCCTCCAGACCATCAACCTCTACAACTACTGGTTCGGGCGGCGGCTCGTGCCCTTGGACCGCCGCGACCACTACATGTATGAGTATACAGGTAAGGAAGATCCGACAAAGTCCTCCCTCGCTGAATGGCATCTCGAAGACTACACCCTGGCCCTGAAGAAGATTACCCGGGCGGTGTATCTTGACGCGAAGGCCGGGGTCGCCCCCTATACTGCAAGGCGCCCAGCTCCAACGGTAAGCCGTCATTTCGTTAGCACTCGTAGTCGCAGATGATGCATTTGCGGTTGTGCTGACATTGTTTTGTTTATATTGTAGTTGTTCCAAGTGGTAGAAGGGTGGATTCCACCCGCAGACGACGAGAACTCGAGCTCGTCCGTCCAGGACGGGAGCGAGTCGTCACCCGTCAAAGGCGACGCCGAGAGCGACGAGGGTGATGATGATGACGACAACAAAGACGAAACCGTGGAAGTCCCTGCCCCCACAGTTCGCAAGACCCGCGGGCAACACCATCGCTAGCTCGAGGCGAGTAAAAGCCTCGAGCCCCACTATGATGATGACGACGAGCTTCCCGAGCACACCTCACATCGTGAGGCCACGCCATCGAAGAAGAAGAAGAAGGAGACAAAGGCTCCACCGAAGAAGAAGGCGAAGCCGGCGAAACAGATGTCTCCGCCCTGATCTGCGACCAGTTCCGACGCCACCAGCTCGGCTAAGGACACAGCGGCGCCTGCGACCATGGCACCAGACGTCGCTTCCCCCATGGACGAAGTTCCTCTAGCATCGTTACCTCCTCCATTCGCCCCGGTCTTTGGTTTGGGGGCTGCTCCAGCTAGAGCAGCCTCGCCTCAAAGGGAAGCTTCCGCAGCAGTTATCACGGAAGCTCCTGCCGCGGCTTCTTCTTCGAAGAAGCCCTCGGTGTCTTGGGCACACGATGTGTTCGAGACGGGCCTCACCCGGAGGTTGGGGACCGAGCTGGAAAAGCCGGCTAGCATCCGTACCGGACTGCGGTTCATACCAGTCGCCAAGTGAGTGTTGTTCATGTGCCTATTTTTCGTTGTAGTCGGACAGTCTTATTCATATAGTTGTTTCACAGGACTGGTGTTAAAAAGATCGGCCATCCTTTCGTGGCTAAGGTTCCGCCAGTCGTCACCGAGGTGGACTCCTCGCGGAATAGGAAGATCGACGAAGTCGCTGCTCCCGCCGTAGGTGTCAAGAGGGCGAAAGACGACGGCGTTGTCACGGTCTCTAATGACCTGGCGGTTGCTCCGAGCGAACCTCTGACTGCGGCAGAAGTGGACTCAAAGACCAAGGAGGTTGTTGCCTCACCCGACGTGGCCGAGCCGGCTCCGAGTGGCGCCGCGGCATCTGCAGCGACCTTCCCTCGCTTCATGGCGAAGGCGGCCGCAGCGAGTGGATCAGTGCCAACGAGTCGGATTCCTAGGGTCACCGAGGTGGAGGTCGAACAGTGTCGCGGCCACACTTCGGTCGTGCTTGCATCTGTGGACGCGCTGGAGCTTCACGGCATGTTAGGCGCTGCCATCCAGGTATGTCCAGTCCCCGAGGATCGGGCCACTGAATTTCAGTGGTCGGATTCTTAATGTTTTTATATCATCCAGTCCCCGAGTGTTTAGTCGCTGAATTTCAGAGGGTGGGCACTTAGGATTTTCAATGTCCAGTCCCCGAGTGCCTAGTCGCTGAATTTCAGCGAGTAGGCACTTACGATTTTTCAATGTCCAGTCCCCGAGTGCCTAGTCGCTGAATTTCAGCGGGTGGGCACATAGGAATTTCAATGTCCAGTCCCCGAGTGCCTAGTCACTGAATTTCAGCGAGTGGGCACTTAAGGATTTCGTTGTTGTTGACGTTGCAGTTTGTGCGTAGGGCCTGCAACGCGAATCGGCCGATCGGCTTGCTGCAAGGTGTCGCTTGGAGAAGGAACTCGTTGCCGTCCAGGAGACGAACAAGAGGCTTCAAGCAATTGCAGCCGAGGTGGAGGAGGTCCGCTAGGGCCTTGTCCCGGTGGGTGACTTGACAGCGGCTCAGTCTGCTTTGAGCGTGGCCGAAAAACGGGTCGCTGACCTGGAGCGTGAGCTCAAGGAAGCGAGGGCGGAAGCGAGTTCAGCGGAGGGGCGTGCGAAAGCGGTTGTCACTTCTGCCGCTGAAGAGCGGAAATTATCTGACGCGCTCATTGCCGGGCTGCAAGATGACCTTTCTTCTCTTCAACGTTTCATCACGGACCTCTGCCGCCCGCTGATTGGTAGATTCTCCTTTGCCCAATTATCTGTGGCACTAATTTTTTTGTGAAGCCAAATATTGTTTACTGATGTGCTGCAGGCCGGATTACTGACGACGTGGAAGGAGCGCAGTCGTATGACGCACGGCAGTGCGTGGCCACTCTGGTCAACTCGGCCGTGTTGCCTGCGACTTGCCTTCGAGCATATCTTCAGGAGATATCGCCTACGGAGGTGATCCCCAGTGACCTTGTCAAGGTATGGCACTATCTGGAGAAGGCTCCATCGGTGGTCGAGTTCATGACGCGGTCGGCCTTCCGACGTGGGGCAGCGATGGCGCTCAGCCTTGGGCTTGCCCATTTTCTGGAGGACTTCGACATCGACGATGTCACGAGCGGCTACCCCTCGTCAACGGGCTCGGTGGATATTGCCGAGGTGCTGAAGCTGACGGACCGGGCCGCGGTGTACTCCGACCGCGTTTAGGCGATGGGCGACCTCCTCCCCTATCAGGAGACGGTTGTCTCCCCCAACGATCCTGAGCCGAAACATCGGGACTTCAAGGTCGAGCAGCCGTTCCATGCGACGATGGCTGGTGAGCTAACGACGTACCCGTCGAACCCGTACGTGCCCTTCATTCGTAACCGCAGGGGTGGCGGCGAGTCTGCGTCAAACCTGCGGAGTAGAAGCATCATGCCCTTGGGCGTTAGTACAGGAGAACTATTGAACTTTCCTTGTATTTTGGAACAACTTGTGCTGCTATGAAGGAAATTCGTGTTGTTTTGTCATTTGTTTTGTGATTTTGATTGAACGAGGACCGGAGTGCGTCCGCCCTTTTTATGGGGTTTACCTCGTTTGTTATGTGTTTACGAATTTTTATTAAGGTCGACTCGCCAGAGCTCGGAGAGCCAGTCGCAAGGCGACTCCCATGGGTGCTCTATACTTGACCGTTTTCCCGTGCGCGAACGAGGTCGGGTAGCCGAGTCCCAGAGCGTGGTACTTGGTGGTTCTAGTCGCAGCTCCAAGGTAGGTGAGGACTGAGCGCATTAAAGTAAGCGCGTCACTCCTGCCTGATCTGAAGGATCAGTCGCATGGCGAGTCCTGGGCACGCTCTCATACTGGGCGTTTTTCCCTAGTCGCTCGAATTTGAGTGGACGTCAGTCTCCGAGCGTGGTATTTGGCCGTTCGAGCTAGGCGTCTCCAATGGGGCTCCGGGTTGGCGTTTTTCGTGGACGTTACAAGGCATGGGGTTTCCTAGTGCCCTCGCACCGCACTACTTGGCCGGTCGCTTTACCAGAGGTTGACTTCTGCGAATAGCATAACGCTGTCATTACGAGTGCGAGTGGCACAAGACACGGAGAGTAGACGCAACTTTGGCGAGTCGTGCTCGAGGTCGGTGGGAATGACTGCCTCGGCGCCGTACACCATGAAGAAGGGGGTAAACCCTGTCGACCTGTTGATGGAGCGGATGCCCCAGATGACGGAGAGTATCTCCTCGACCCAACACCCAGCGGTGCACTCGAGTGGTACTTGGAGCCGTTGCTTCAGGCCATGGAGGATGCTCTGGTTGGCACGTTCCGCCTGGCCGTTGGACTCTGGGTGGGCGACTGAGGCGAGGTCGAGGCGAATGTGGTGTTCCTCGCAGAACTCGGCCATGGCTCCTTTCGCGAAGTTGGTGTCGTTGTATGTGATGCTGCTGTTTGGGAACCCGTAGCGATAGATGAGCTCGCGTAGGAACTTGGTGGCGGTCTTTCCGTCGCATTTGCAGACTGTCTTGGCCTCCACCCATTTTGTAAACTTGTCGACTGCGACTAGCAGGTGCGTGAAGCCGGAGGGGGCCTTCTTGAAGGGGCCTACCATGTCCATGCCCCATACGGCGAGCGGCCAGGTGATGGGGATTGTCTTGAGCGCCGAGCATGGCACGTGGGTTTGATTGGCGTATTTCTAGCATCCGATGCACCGCTGGACAATGTCGATAGCGTCTGCGTGTGCGGTGAGCCAGTAGAAGCCGTGCCGCATAGCCTTTGCGACCAGAGAACGGGCGCCGGCATGGTGGCTACAGTCACCGGAGTGAATGTCTTGGAGGATTTTTCGTCCTTCAGCGGGCTGAACGCAGCATTGGAACACGCCGGTCACGCTGCGCTTGTGGAGCTCGCCGTTGATGATGACGAAGGATTTGCAGCGGCGTGCTATCATCCGGGCATCCATTTCATCCGATGGCAGGGTGCCACCCTCCAAGTAGGCGACGTATGGCGCGGTCCAGTCGTCTGGCTCGGGGATTAGTGCGACCAGGGCTGCTTCTGGTTGCAGCGGGATTCCGATGTCGATCTCCCTAGGGGAGAGACGGAAGGCTTGGTGATGGTGTCGAGGAAGACGCCGGCGGGTGGTGCGAGTCGAGCCGAGCCGATGCGAGAGAGTGCGTCGGCCTCCTCGTTCTTCCGCCTATCAATCCACTCGACGGAGTAGCCTGCGAAGTATCCACCCAACTTGTCCACTGCTTGGCGGTATGCTGCCATGGTGGGGGAGACGGTGTTGCAGGTGCCAGCGACTTGCCCGGCGACGAGGTCGGAGTCTCCGTAGTAGCGCAGGCGGTTGACGTTCATCTCCTTGGAAGCTCGCATTCCATGGAGTAGCGCCTCGTACTCGGCCATGTTGTTGGTGCAGGGGGTGAAGTCGAGGCAGAGGACGTAGCGGATCTTGTCGCCCTTCAGAGAAGTTAGCACGATCCCTGCTCCTGCACCGTCTGCGTTTTTGGAGCCGTCGAAGTGTAAGCTCCAGTAATGGAGGTATGCAAGCTTCTCTGGCTGCTGGGCCTCCTCCCAGTCGGCGATGAAGTCTGTGAGAGCCTGTGACTTGATCGCCTTGCGCGGCTCGTACTTGATGTTGTGGACGCCGATCTCGACGGCCCACTTGGCGACTCGCCCAGTCGCCTCACGGTTGCGGATGATGTCCTGCAACGTTGCTGAGGAGACGACCGTTATCGGGTGCTCCTGGAAGTAGTGTGGCAGTCGCCACTATGCTCTGAAGACCGCGTATACCAATTTCTGGTATTGCGGGTAGCGCTGGCGCGACTCGGTGAGGACCTCGCTGATGTAGTACATTGGTCGCTGCACCGGGCGCTCCTTTCCTTCCTCTGGTCGTTCGACGACCATGACGATGCTGACGACACGTTCGGAAGCCGCGGCGTAGACCAGCATGGGTTCCTTGTCGACGGGGGCAGCGAGTAGCACCTTCTTGAGGTCGCGGAGCGCGTCATCTGCCTCCTTGTCCCACTGGAAGGTGGGGTTCTTGCGCATTAGGCGGTAGAGGGGCATCTCCTTTTCTCCCAACCGGGGGATGAAGCGACTGAGAGCCGCGACTCGCCCGGCCAGCTTCTGGACGTCGCGCAGGCACTCGGGTTTGCCGAGTCGAGCAATCGTGTCGATCTTGGTGGGGTTCGCTTCGATCCCGCGTTTGGAGACAACGTATCCCAGTAGCTGTCCAACTGGTACATCGAAGGTGCATTTGCCTGGGTTTAGTTTTATCTTGTACTTCCGCAGGTTGGCGAATGTTTCCGCCAGATCAGCGAGTAAGTCGTTCTGGCGAGCGGACTTCACCACCACGTCGCCTATGTAGACTAGGATATTGCGGCCAATTTGGCTCGCAAGGCACTCCTCCATGCACCGCTGGTAGGTCGCCCCAGGGTTCTTGAGGCCGAAGGTCATGGCAGTGTAGCAGAAGGCTCCGAATGGCGTGATGAACGCCGTCTTATCTTCGTCTTTGACGGCCATTTTGATCTGGTTGTACCCAGAGTAGGCATCGAGGAAGCATAGTGACTCCAAGCCCGCGGTGGAATCTATGATTTGGTCTATCCGCGGGAGGACGAATTGCTCCTTCGGGTAGGCGTTGTTTAAGTTTGTGTAATCGATAGACATCCTCCAGGTCCCGTTTTTCTTCTCGACCAGGACTGGGTTTGCCAGCCACTTGGAGTACTTGATTGGCCGGATGAAGCCTACAGCGAGTAGACGCTGCACCTCCTCGGCGATGGCTCGGCGGCGCTCTTCATTGAAGGGCCGCAGTGACTGCTTGATAGGTCGCACTTTGGGGTCGGCGTTGAGTTTGTGCTCAACGAGTTCCCTCGGGACACCAGGCATGTCAGAGGGCTTCCATGTGAAGATGTCCCTATTCTTACGAAGGAACTCGATGAGCGCGCCTTCCTATGTTGGGCTCATGCCCGTCCCGATCGTCACCGTCTGGCTGGAGTCGCCTGGGACCAGCTCGACGGTGCGGGTATGCGTCGTTGCCTCGAAGGTGGTGGGGTTTCCGCCCTCCGAGTTGGGCTTCTTGAGTATGGTGGGGTCGTCATTGTTGACCCCACTCGCGTACTTGGCGAGCTCGTTAGCGTGGTTGGCCTCTGCCGCGATGACGGCGTCAGCGAGTTCGGCTCCTTTGGCCTCGCACTCGGCGGCCATGTCAGGGTCGCCGTGGATGGTGATGATGTCGCACGGCCCTGGTAGCTTCATCGCGTTATGCAGCGTGGTGAGTCTGCCATGAACTTGGCGAACGCCTGGCGCCCCAGGACGCAGTGGTAGGGGCTGTCGAAGGGCACCAGCTCGAAGACGATCCGCTTGGTGCGGAAGTTTGCTGGTGTGCCGAAGGTGACTGGCAGCGTCACCTTGCCGATCGTGTACGCCTTTTGACCGGGGACGATACCATGGAACGTGGTGTAGGTCGTCTCGATCATCTACTCCGGGAGCCGCAGTCGCCTGAAGGTGTCCAGGTACAGGATGTTGATGGAGCTGCCGCCGTCCATCAATGTTTTGGGGAGCCAGTAGTCTCCCACCTTGGGCTTGACCACCAGGGCGACTCGGCCCGGATACTCAATCTGTGGCGAGTGGTCCACGCAGCTCCAAGTGATTGGTTGCTCGGACCAGTTGAGGAACTAGGGGATATCTACCTGGGCCACCGCGTTGACGGTGATGGCGCGTGCGATGAACTTCTTCTCGCGCTTCGTGTTGAAGCCTATGAAGGTGTGGAGCGAGCCGGCGACGCTGCCGAATTTTCCGCCGTTTGGCGGGTTGTTGTCGGGGTCTTCCCGCGCACGCCGTGCCTTCTCGATCTCCTTGAGAGAGTGGCAGTCGATGGTCGTGTGCGTGGCGGGCTTTCCTTCCCTGCTGTGAAATACCCAAGGTTGGTTAAGAAGGGCCGCGGGGTCGAACCTCGTCTTTGCCTTGTAGTTGCCACCGTCGCGGCGGAAGCTCTTGGGCTCGCGCTGCGCGTATCCAGCGTTGGCGACGAAGTCGACTCGCCCGTCACTGCGGCACTTGCCGGTGAGGCGAGTGTTGCTGTAGCGTAGATCGGGTCGTCTCCCGTTGTCGTGGCCGCTCGTGCGGCGGTGTCCTCCCGACTCGTCATCGGTTTCTTGGTTTGGGTCCTCCTCCGCGTACCTTTTTGCGATCTCCAGGAGATCCGGTATGTTGTCGAGTGTGCGGTATGCTCGTTTGAGCTTGGCGACCAGGGGCTCATAGCGGCACGAGGTCTTGAAGCAGTGGATCGCGGTGTCTGGGTGGATGCCGACCGCGTTGTACCACAGATTTTGCCACCGTTGGACCCAGCTGCAGGTCGACTCGCGGGGTCTCTAGACGCACCGTTCCAGGTCCTCGATGGTGGTGGCGCGGGTGTATGAACCCTCGAAGTGCCTGACAAAGGCCTCGCGCATCTCTTCCCAGGAGTCGATGCTTTCCGCGGGAAGAGTGTTAATCCACTGCATGCACGCCCCCTCCATCATCAGGGGAAGGTAGCGGGCGGCTAGTAGATTGGTGTGGCCGGCGATCCCCATCGCCATGAGGTAGGTACCTAGCCACACGGAAGGATCGTACGAAGGGTCGTACTTCTCTATTTCCTTAGGCGCTTTGAAGTTCGCCGGGTATCTTTCGCCTCGGATCATCGGTCCGAAGCACTGGGGCCCAATGCGGCTCAGCGATCCCCTCGGCTCACCGTCGCGGCGGTTGGTGAGGGTGTGTCGCAGGTCGTCAGGCTGGCGTGCGCGCCAGCTCGGGTTGTTGATGATGTGGGTGCGGGCGTCGACGGGTTGTCCGTTGGCTGCGACGAAGTTGGTCGCCGGCCTAGGGTCGTTGGTGGAGAGTGCCGCGTTCGCGGGTCGGTGTTGGAGCTGTAGGGATTCGGGTGGCGGGCAGTTGAGAGTGTTCGCCGCCATGGGGCGGCCGCTTGACGCTGCTCTGCTACCGATGAACGCGAGTACATCCGACCCTGCGAGTCGACGCCTGCGTTTTGTTGCTCGACCAGTTTGGCAAGAAGAGCCTTGGCGTATTGGATCTGCAGGGCGCCTTCCCTAGTGGCTGCAATGTTGTCGACTGCTGCTCGGCCCGCGACGAGGTTGTCCATTGGGGTGGAGAACAACGGGAGGCCGTTCGCGTCTCGCTCCCGTGAGGAGACCACGATCCTTGGCTGGTCCCTGGGGTGTGCCCGGTTGGGTGGTGGCGGGGCGCCATTGGCCGTTGCTCCTACTGGGGGCCGAGTGCTTCCTTCTGGCAGTGCGTTCTCGCAGATCGCGCGCACGGCCGCGCGGGCCGGGTCGTTCTCGTCGTCGAAATTCAGGGTGCGCCCCTGAACGGTGGGGTTTAGGCGCGACCTGATTCGGAGTTGGTGGTAGCGTGACAGCTCCTGCGCTGTCACCTGCTCGAGGCGAAATTTTTCGCGCTCGGCTTGTTCCTTGCGGACTGCCTCCGCCAGCTTCAGGCGGAGTTCCTCGACCTCCGTCGCCGTCGCGTTTGGAGGGATCGGCGTGGAGAATGGGTCTTCCGGTGGGTCGGCGCCAGTTGCCATGTAGGTCGCGTGGCGGCGGTTCGCGCAGGTCGGCGGAGTTCTCCGACCACGAATCGAAGTCGAAGATCCAGGATGGAGGGATCCTCGAAGTCTCGACGTTGGAGACACAGGTGATGGATCCCGGGTGTGGCGACAATGGATCCGGCGAGTGACGCCGGGGTCGCCGAGTCGGCGTCGTCGTTGAGGGCCGCGTCGTCCATGGCCGCGGTGGTTTCGGCCATGTTGCTATGGGCCGAGTCGTACTCGGAGGCGAGGCGGTGGATCGTGAGGACCTGGCTCTCAGAGAGCCGGTCGCGTGGCGGCAACTCGCGGATGCGAGACGAGTCCTTCGAGATGATGACGTCGGTGAGGCCAACGAAGAGGCCGATCATGCCGACCGGCAGGATCATGCTATGCGTGACGGGTCGCGCTGCCGGGACGTAGCTGCTCGGCAAGAACTAGAGCATCTCGCCGATCGCGATCATGCGGCTGGTGGCGATCGACTCGTTGATAGGAAGATTGGATCTCGCCGCAGAACACCGGCCTAACCGGCCAGGCCCCACGGTGGGCGCCACTGTCGTGGGAATGACCACGGCAGATGCTGCAATCGGCAGCGAGTAGTAGAACATGGTGCAAGGGAGGCCAGCCATCTGCGGTGCGAGATGAGGGCTGAGACACAAGGATTTACCCAGGTTCGACCCCCTGGAGGGTAAAGACCTACTCCTGCTAGATTGTATTATGGTGAGAGTACAATGGGGCGAACTCGGCGGCTAGGCGGAGAGTCGCTAGGGTGTATGCTGGAACGTATCCTCTATGCATCCTCTAGGGAGGTTTATATAGAATCACCTCACTAGGGTTTATAGATCTCAACCGAATTAGTTAAGGATTCGGTGATTCTACGACCTAGTCCTACTAGGCCTATCTACGCTTCTGGGCCTTCAGCTTCCAGTCGCTGGAGTCCATGCCAAATCTTCATCCAGTCGGCGTCCTGCAGGCCCACTCGCTGACGCTTGGGCCAGTAGGAAACGTCCTGCTGGGTATACCCCGGTAGGCATATCCCCATCATCTAATATCTTTTGAATACACTAATGTTGCTAATGAATATTGTGTGAAGTTTTGTATGAAGTAAAATTTGCAGGTGTAGAGAAAGAATGATGTAATGAGATGAAGAATGGACAAAAGCTCAAGCTTGGGGATGCCACCCTGTTTCACCCCAAGAAATATTCAAGAGGTACAAGGGTCAAAGCTTGGGGATACCCAAGGCATCCCCTTCTTCATCAATAAAAATCTCAGGTCTTTCTAGACACTTCGTTTTTATTGTTTCATGCACAGTTGTGTTGTTCTTGGAGCGTCTTATTTTTTGTTTTTGGTTTTTGTTTGCTTAGTTTGCTTGAGTAGGTAGGTTGGTCACAACACACCTTTTTAGAGAGAGACACACTCTGTTTTTATTTCCTATAACACTCTAGTTTTAACTCTTATTGTTCTGTGAGTGTTCTCTTTTGCTAGCACTGTGTTTAGACTTAGTTTTTTTGAGCTTTCAGCTTAGAAATTTTTAGTTCTTCTTTGTGGATTTGTGAGACAAGATCACTGTTCTTTATTGATTATTATCTTTGTGAGTTGTTTCAAATAAGTTGCTTGGTGTTGGAAAGGAGTAGTAAGTTCTTCCTTGTAAGTGCAAGAGGAGTTTGCATTCACTGTGACTTAGACTTTAGCATGACATACTGTTATCGCCATATTTTGGCCTAAGATGGAGATGGGCCGTGATCAAGATGGGCTTAGAAGATACATATATTCAACGTGTTGTTGGATCGGCCTAGTGCGTAGATTTGGGCTGAATTGCCCGTGTATCTTGTATCTTAGTAGGATTCGTATTTGTTTAGGTTCCGTTTATGTTTAGATAAAGATAGAGTTGTAGAGTTATTCCAAAAGTAGAGAGTCTCCGGACTATAAATATGTACCTAGGGTTATTGAGAAAAGGAGGACAATCACGTTCACAACAAACACAATCTCGGCGCATCGTCACCCCTTGTTCTAGGGTTTTCTCGGGTAAGTGCCATCGCCTAGATCGCATCTTGCGATCTAGGCGAGATTTACTATGCGTTATCCGGTGTTACTCGTACTAAGCCTTGTTGATGGCGAGTAACACCTTTACCAATTTGTTAGAGCTAGCATCAATACTTTTATTATGATTGCTTATTTATGCTACCTCTAGCTATCTCGCGTCTTTGCACCTTCTCCGGGTGTAAAGGTGGCATCTTGCTTGATTTCTTAAGTCGATTTGATCTGTTATAGTTGTGCCTTGTTCATCAAGGTTTAGTTTAATATCTACGTGGTTAGGCCTCACAAGCGGGTTGAACGATCCGATGTCGTAAGGTATGGTTCATTGATCTTAGAGGGATGTTTCCGGAATTGACGTTATGTTGGTTTTAGGCCTTCTCTAGGATCGGTTTTCTACTATCTTCGTATCTATTAGGCTCAACTACGCGTGGGGCGTTCGGTTGCGTGGTGAAAACGTTAAACTATCGAGATCGATTTAACTTGTAGTAATTAAGCAAAACCCCATGTTATCATAGATCCAATGCAGAGCCATGGGGACAATCGGCTCGGCGATTCTGAAACTGGAGCCGATCACGGCTCGAATTTTACGATACTTGTTTACCGCAGAAACCAATCGGAACAATCCATCACCTTCGACCAGGTATAGGTCAGGTGGCACGCTCGAACCAAGTCGGGGCGCGTGCGTGGGAAGATTGCGGGCCGTCGACCAGGGACCAGGCCCACCAGCCGCTCTGGGAGCCTCCGGCTCTTCGTGTTGCTCGTCCGCGCCCGGTGAGTTTTGAGCAACACATTACAGCGCCGGTGGGACCTTCAACAACATCTACATCAATGTCCGACGCCACGATGGAGAACAGGCCGGTCACGCGTGACGAGCTTCCTGCTGAGCACAAAGCGAAGTATGACGAGATCAAGGAGCTCTTCGAAGCCGACCTCATCGGCTCTTTCGAGAGGACCCGTTCGCGTGGCATCAGGTGGAAGGGATTCTCCCCCGAGGGTGCTCTCGATGAAGTGGATCTGTCTGTTCCTTCGGAGGAACGCTCCAGGGCTCTACGACAGGAGGTCAACTACATGGTGGCTCATTCTCTACACCGCCACTCTGAAAGCCTGGTGAACGCGTTCGAGCGGGTCGCGGTTCGCGTGGTCCAGGAGATCATGAAACATCAGTACTCTCCGTCGGGGCCCACTTTAGGAACCCACCAAGGAGAAAGACCGCTCCACACCAGGCCACAACTGCCATTCACACTCGCGGCTCCAGAGCCGCCAGGATCAGCGGCATACATTGTCTACAAGGCCGGAGGCGATCCAGGTGATTGCCAATTCCTGTTCGAGCCACCCAAGGAGATCCCGCATGGGTACATATGTGCCTACGTGCCGGACTGCAACAACTTGGCGCGCACCAGCCAGATCGCAACCGCAGGAGTGTCCGCGGCAGGGGTTCCTACTGCAGGATCTTCAGGAGCAGGCGTTCCTGGAGCAACGATGTCTGGGATGGACGCTGACAAACAGGCGTGGCTAGCCAAGTATGCCACTGGAACAAGCCATGAGAGTCTAGCCCCTGCAGCTCAAACAGTGGATCAAATCACTACCATCCTGAGAGATCAGTTAACCCGTGCGAAAAAGGCGCCTAATCGGCTACTCAAAGCCGTACCCCAACGAGTTTGACCTGATTCCACTACCACCCAAATACAAGCTCCCTGAGTTCTCAAGATTCAGCGGATCGGAGGTCAAGCTCGATCGAGCATATAAGCCGATACAGCACGGCTAGGCATGATTTCGGCATCGGATCAAATGCGCGTGAGATTTTTTGCACAATCTCTAACAGGACCAGCCTTTGGGTGGTACACCTCGCTGCCACCTGATTCAATTCGCACCTGGAAACAACTAGAAGAATAGTTCCACATCCAATACCATTCGGAAGCTACCGAGGCATTGTAGACTGGCGCAAGATGCGAAGCGGGAGAAATCAGCGAATACATCCGGTAACCGGGACCATCAAGAATAGATGTTACTCGGCTCGTTTAACCGAAGGAAGCAATCGAGCTGGAAGTATCAGCCTCTCGGCACCCATCAAGGACGTGGCATTCGGGTAGAATACAACTCATTGGCGCATGGCTCGGAACCGGCGATGTATGAGCAGCGCCACCGAGTTGTACCAAGACAAATTCAGACGTCCGATAAGCCCGGTCGATGCGAAGAGGAAGATCCTACGAGGACCAGGAGGTGGCCGTGGCTGAATGGGCTCGGGGGCAGATCCCGTGACCTGTAAATGGGTGAAACAGCAAGGGCCTGCGAGAGGTTCGACTTGATGTGAGCAAAGCTGGCAGATATTCGATCTCTTGAAGGAGAAGCGGTGAGGTTGCCGAAGGCCACAAAATCCCTGGCCCGGAGATGAACGGAGACCATCGCAAATGGCATCATTCATTCACTCACCCCACCAACGAGTGCAAGGAGCTTCGCCAAATCCAGATGGCTATAGAGCAAGGCCGTCGATCCTCGGCAGGTTGCCATGAAAGTGGACACGAACCCGTTCCCGTGTCAACATGATAGAACTCGATCGCTCGCGAGACATCAATGGACTTTTCGTTCGGTGTCAACATGGAGTGCAGGTACCACCATGACACATTACAAAGTAGGAGGCGATCACTCTCGGGGCAAAGAAAAAGAAGGCTGGTCCACGCGACCGGCCCGCGATAACGGGCGATACTTAACAGAGGAACAAGTGAGGAGAGTGCGATATCAGAAGCCACATTCCACGCATCTCCTTAATAAGTATGAGCGCCAGTATGACCAACGTCGCCAGCACGACAGAGACGACGGAAGATATGAGCACCTTGCTAGGGGACCGTCGAAAGAGAAGGAAGGCGCAGACAAACATTGGGATTGCCCCTTTTTCAAGCATTGCTGGGACGTGGGAATGAGCCGACTGCCTACAGCCGACAACTGCCCAGAATGTGGACAACAAAGGAAGGGCACGAGGCCAGTATCGGTGTTCGAACGTCTAGGACCTCTCCAACCTCAGAGCCGTCCTAAGGAGTCCGCTCGAGCGAAGGGCCTTGAGAGGCCCAGGGATGACAAAGAAGAAGACAGGTTTCACCGTCCAAGGTGGTGCCCCGATGGACTCAGACACACCCGAGCGTAGAGTGCAACGGCTGCGTAACTTAGAAGAGGCTGAAGCGCAGTATCTCCACGCGCTAAAGAAAGCACGGCCTGATCTGGCCGTCAAAGTAAGGCAGACTACGGAGACGGAGGGCCGCGCGACAAGGAAAGAGTGGCGACCCAAGCCAATAAAAGCCGATGCACAGGCATCGGCTGGCACAAACATGGTGTTCGTGCTCGGCGAGTTCTCGCGCCACAAACCAACATGCTACCAGTAGCACAACTTGACTGCGACCCACGGCCGGTTATCTTCGAGAAGCCACGAGAAAAGGGTTACAAACATCTGAAAGCGCTGTACCTGCGTGGCTACATCAATGGACAGCCCGTCAGCAAGATGTTGGTGGACACCGGGCGGCGATTAATATCATGCCATACTCCATGCTACGACGTTTGGGGCGCTCCGCAGACTGATCAAAACCAACGTCACGCTAAGCGACTTCAACGGCGATCGTCGGAACGCAAGCGTTACGAACGTGGATCGACCGTGGGCGGAAAACCGTACCCACGTCATTTTTCGTGAACAGCAAAAGTACCTCGCCGTCTTGCTAGGAAGGGATTGGATCCACGCTAATCGCTGCATTCCATCCACGATGCACCAATACGTCTGATGGGGGACGGGATGAAGTGGAGGTCGTCCATGCGACGATTCTATCGAGGTTTCCACCTTGGCATGAACATCTGGGAGGCGGAAGACCAAGAGCCGATCTCTGGAATCAATCTAGACGGCTGCGAACGTATTGAAGCTACAAAAAACGGGGTGAGGCTGGTCTTATCCACTGGCCTTACAGAGTAGAAAAGCCCACGATCATCCGTGGTACGGCCGATCCCTGCGATCGGCCACAAAAAATAAAAAGCAGCGATCATACGGCAAGCAGTTCATGTAGTCGTAGCAGAGTGATACTCTGCCACTGTAAAATAATAAGGTGTAAACCGCCCTTGGCATACGAAAGCAAGAAGGGGGCCGATTCAGGCAATCGGCCCAAATTAATTTTGTTGTCCTCACCCATCGTTTGCCCTATGTTTAGCGTCGATTTGACAGGTGACGGAAAGCTAGGGTATGGGTTTACATCAGCTGATGAGCTAGAAGAGATCGACATTGGTCCTGGGGATAAGCCACGACCAACATTTATCCAGTGAAAGTTAGAGCCAAGTCTGCGAGGAACCGATGATAGCCTGTTGAAACAATATCCAGATCGCCGCATGGGACTACGAGAGATGCAGGTTGGACAGAGCATCATCGAGCATCGGCTCCGCTCAAAAAAGTTCGCCATTTCAACAGTGAGCACGACAAATGAAGGCGAAATTTTGGAAGAAGTCAAGAAAGAGGTCGAGAAAATCTTGGCCAAGTTGATCGAGACCATGCGGTATCTTTGAATGGATTTCTAGCATCGTGCTGTAGAGAAGAAGGGCGCCAATGGCGTGTTGCTATAGATTTTCGATCTCAGCAGCTACCCCAAAGGATGAATATCCGATGCCGTGGCGAAACATTGATCAATGCAGCAGCTGGTCATAAAATTTTGAGCTTCATGGACGGCAATGCGGGTACAACCAGATCTTCATGGCTCCGAAGACATACACAAGACGCATTCGAGTCCCGAGGTCCGTGGGGTTGTTTGAATATGTAGTCATGACGTTTGGACTGAAAAATGCGGTATAGCGTATCAAAGGGACATGAATTATATCTTCCATGATCGATCGGCAAGCGGTGGAAATCTACATCGATGACGTGGTGGTCAAGTCGCTTCGGCGCAAGGGCACTTGCGATCTGCAGCGTCTGGACCGAACAAGAAAGTTTGGCCTGAGGATGAATCCGAAGAAGTGTGCCTTCGGAGTGACGGCCGGTCAGTTCTTAGGTTTTTTGGTCCATGAACGCGGAATTGAGATCGGCCTGAAAAGTCAGGAGGCAGTACGAACAATGAAGCCACCCACCACAAAGAAAGAGCTGCAGTCTCTCATCGGCAAGATCAACTTCGTCAGACGATTCATCTCTAACCTGTCAGGAAGGATAGAGCCGTTCATGGGGCTCGTAAAACTTAAAGCTGACGAGGAATTCCGCTGGGGGGCAGAACAACAACGGGCCTTCGACGAGATCAAAGAATATCTGACAAAGCCGCCAGTGTTAGTTCCACCCCAGCCAGACAAACCGTTCTACATTTACTTGTCAGTGGCTGACACGTCCATCGCCTCAGTGGTGGTACAAGTGCATGATGGGCTAGAGCGAGTCGTATTCTACATAAGCAGAAGGATGCTGGATGCGGAGACGCGGTATCCAGATATCGACAAGTTGTGCCTCTGTTTGTTTTTTACATGCACCAAGCTACGCCACATTTTGCTATCCGCAGAGGTCATCATCATATGCAAGTCGGACGTCATAAAGCACATGCTATCGGCTCCTATGTTAAAAGGCCGATTAGGCAAATGGATGTTTGCATTATCAGAGTTTGACATCCGGTATCAACTGCGACTGTTAAGGGACAAAGGCTGATCTTATTGCCGAGAGGATCAACACTAACATAGCAAAGACTGTCCATAAAAGCATGGGCTATGTTTTTCGATCGGTTGTGACGATGGCTGCGGCATCGGCATTTTCTCGTGTCGCCCGGGGCAACATTTTCCTTCTCCATCAGATTGTCTACCTCTCCACTAACAATGTAGCCGAGTACGAGGCAATACGCAGGATGGAGTTACTCCTCGGCCGGAGCGGTGGAAATTTTGGAGACTCCAAGTTGGTGATTTCCCAGCTCACGGAGGACTACAAGTGCGAGGCGAGTCCCTCTTCCCATTATGGCTGCCATGCCGAATGATGACGCAATTCGGTACATCAACTTCACTTGGATTCACGTCGCAGAATACCGAGGCGAACGATCTTGCTTGATAGCCCAGGATACAAGGATATGGTAGAAGGAGCCGATGTCCAAGTACAGTTCCTAGAAGCAGACGACTGGAGAGCCGATATCTTCAATTACTTGTAAGATTCGGCTCGGGGGGCACCTAAACGGATAAGGTACAAAGCCATGAAGTACATGCTTATTGGGGATGACATGTTTCTGAGGACTCTGGAAGGGCTATTGCTCAAGTGCACGGGACGGCCGAGGCCAATCAGCTCCTACATGAGGTACACGAAGGAGCTGTGGAACTCACCAATCGGCTCATAAGATGAAATGGTTGATCAGCGATCGGGGTTTTATTGGCCCACTATGCTTGAGGACTGTTTCAACTACAAAGGGTGTCAAGCATGTCGAAATGTGGAAAATCCAGATGGTACCCGCATCGAATGAATCCCATCATCAAACCTTGGCCATTCCGAGGTTGGGGCATGGACATGATCGGCAAGATCAATCCTCCATCAAGCAAAGGCCACATGTGGATCTTGGCCATCACAGATTATTTTACCAAGTGGGTGGAAGCCGTCCCTATGAAGTCAGTAAGTTCAAAAGATGTCATCAATTTCGTGAAAGAGCACGTCATTCATAGGTTTGGGATTCCCCAGACTATCACAACCGATGGAGGTTCGGTTTTTGTTTCTCACGAGTTCAGAAAGTTCTGTGAAGACACAGGGATTAAACTGATACGGTCATCTCCGTACTACGCTCAAGCAAATGGGCAAGCGAGGCGTCAACGAGTCTTATCAAGTCGATCAAGAGGAAAATCGATGAACACCCTAGGCGTTGGCATGAGGTTTTATCGGAGGCTTTATGGGCTTATCGCATGTCGTGCCATGGGCGATAAAAACCTCCGCACCATCTGGTCTATGGGCAAGCCGTATTGCCTTGGGAAATTACGGCTGGATCGAGACGTGTTACTTTTCGGAATGAGCTAACAAGAAGAATATGCAACTTTGATGAGTGACGTGGAAGATCGACTAAGCTTAGGCTGTGGTCGCTGAGAAAATAAAAGAGAACAAGGCTAAAGTAGCTCGTGCCTACAAGAAGGTGAAGCCAAAGGAGTTCCACGTTGGAGATTTGGTGTGGGAAGCTGTGTTGCCCTTTGGGTACTAAGGATGCAGCATATGGTAAATGGTCTCCAAATTGCACGGGCCGTACAAGGTCGACCAAGTTTTAAGAGAGCATACATGCTTGAGCGGTTGGATGGTGAAAAATTTCGATGGCGATCAATGGCGGCATCTCAAGAAGTATTTTCCAAGCATGTGGGATATGGGACAATAAAAACTTGAGGGGCCGATACGAGAGATCGGCTAAGTCGATTGGCAGTAAAATATGGGGGCCGATGTTGAAAATCGGCCGAATAAAAAAAAACAACAACAAGCTACTGCTGGTCGATAGTTGTTCGTTCAGGGCACATTTTTCGATGGGCAATGGAGGTTTGGTTACCGTTTCAGACCAAGAAATAGCCGTTGTGATTCAACTGAGGGTTGACCCTGTCAAACGTTTTTTAGAAGGAGCCGATGGGTGGTCATCGGCTTTGTGCAATTTAACCTGTTTAGAAGGAGCCGATACCGTGTCATCGGCTTATGGAACATCGACCTGTTTCGGTTATCGGCAAAATTAAAGCAAAAGGAAGCAACATTTGGGAAACAGAGTTTCATTCATTCGGAAGGTCATTGCTTACAAGATTCGATTACAAAAGGGGCCTGCTAATGCTACGGCCACTACTACTAAATCCTAATCGAAGCCGAGGTCGTAAATGCCGCCGCCGCCGTCTTCCTCATTGTCTTGTTGCTACCAGCGTCGTCTTATTACTCTTGAGGAAGCCAGTAGGGGCCTCCTCGTCCTCGTCTTCGTCATCGTCGTCGTCTTCGGACCCGGCACGGAAGTACCTCACCGGCTGGTACTCCTCGGAGGAGGTGTCCTCCTCCTCCTCTTCTTCTTCCTCTTCTTCAGAGGAGTCGACGCCATCCTGGACATGGCGTGCTGCCGCTGTCCACCTCCAGCTCCCGGCCGAGGCTGAAGGTTCTCTTCCGTCTGTCGAGGGGACGATCCCTCGACCAGACGGCAAAGTCCCAACCTCTCGTCCCACCATTGTGGGGCGAGTGTTACGCCGCTGTCGGCGGTGCTCCGAGTCGGTTCATGTCACCGAGGCTGTTGGGCGTGGGAGGAGAGATCGGAGGAAGCGAGAGGAGGCCATGGCGAAAGAGGGTTTTCCGGTGGAGAAAGAGGGTTTCGGCGGGAGGAAGATGGGACTGTGGACTGTTCAGGATTTAAATAAAGAGGAATAGTGAAAACGGTTCAATGCCATAACAGTTTCTCAGATTGCGCTGCCAAAATCGTCAAATCATGCACTGCGGAGGAGTTGAGAAGACAGGGCATCATGATGAAGGGGTGGCGTGACGATCTCATTACGCCACGCGTTACGACGTCTGTAGCCCGATAGAAAAAAAACCGGAGAAGAAAAACACACAGTGGTTTTGGAATTATCATTGCCAAAACCAGGGGGGCATGTGTTATTGCCATATTTTGGCCTAAGATGGAGATGGGCCGTGATCAAGATGGGCTTAGAAGATACATATATTCAACGTGTTGTTGGATCGGCCTAGTGCGTAGATTTGGGCTGAATTGCCCGTGTATCTTGTATCTTAGTAGGATTCGTATTTGTTTAGGTTCCGTTTATGTTTAGATAAAGATAGAGTTGTAGAGTTATTCCAAAAGTAGAGAGTCTCCGGACTATAAATATGTACCTAGGGTTATTGAGAAAAGGAGGACAATCACGTTCACAACAAACACAATCTCTACATCGCCACCCCTTGTTCTAGGGTTTTCTCGGGTAAGTGCCATCGCCTAGATCGCATCTTGCGATCTAGGCGATATTACTATCGTTATCCGGTGTTACTCGTACTAAGCCTTGTTGATGGCGAGTAACACCTTTACCACAGATTTGTTAGAGCTAGCATCAATACTTTTATTATGATTGCTTATTTATGCTACCTCTAGCTATCTCGCCGTCTTTGCACCTTCTCCCGGGTGTAAAGGTGGCATCTTGCTTGATTTCTGCTTAAGTCGATTTGATCTGTTATAGTTGTGCCTTGTTCATCAAGGTTTAGTTTAATATCTACGTGGTTAGGCCTCACAAACGGGTTGAACGATCCGGTGTCGTAAGGTATGGTTTATTGATCTTAGAGGGATGTTTCCGGAATTGACGTTATGTTGGTTTTAGGCCTTCTCTAGGATCGGTTTTCTACTATCTTCGTATCTATTAGGCTCAACTACGTGGGACGTTCGGTTGCATGGTGAAAACGTTAAACTATCGTAGATCGATTTAACTTGTAGTAATTAAGCAAAACCCCATGTTATCATAGATCCAATGCAGAGCCATGGGGACAATCGGCTGAAAGCCGATTCTGAGAAACACGGGGCCGATCACGGCTCGAATTTTACGATACTTGTTTACCGTGCAGAAACCAATCGGAACAATCCATCACCTTCCCGACCGGTATAGGTCGGTGGCATCTCGAACCAAGTCGGACGCTGCGTGCTAGGAAGATTTATGCCCGTCGACCGAGGGACCAGGGCCCACCAGCCGCTCTGGGAGCCTCCCGGCTCTTCGTGTTGCTCGTCACTGCCCGCCGGTGAGTTTTGACAGGCAACACATACTAGGTGTTGTTTTGACCTTATGCTTAGCGATTATTGCTGTAGCATATCTTGTTCCAAACAATTGGGATTTCTTAGTGTGCCTTGAAGAAATTATGCATTGTTTTAGCATGCAAAAGCATAGTATTGTGGTATCCTCCTTTGATGCTTTGTTTGGGTTGACTTGGAACATGCTCATACCATGTTATGACTATGAACAAGTCACCATAGCCTTTATAATAATTTAGTCCTTGACTTATAGTACCACTCTATGCTTTGATTAGTAATGTTTTTTCGCTCTGCATGATTATGGCCATTATTGCTCTCTTAGTTGGTTGCTCCCAGTCTTTTGCTAGCCTCCATTTGTATGATTAAATTCTACTCATGCTTCCAACTCCCAAGAAACCAAGTTATTCCAAAGTGTCCACTATAAACTCATATGCATGGTGTGTTACACCATTCCAAGTATATTCTTGTTTTCAGCTACCTTCCAGTTAAAAAGTCTATTTTGTTATGTGAAAACTTAGTGATTAAATCCCTCAAAAACTTCATGGCACACTTTATATTCTTTGCCCCAAATAAACTTTAACCATTGTGTCTTATATGTTATATATGCTTGCACTTATACGTTGGAATTAGCAGAACCATGCTGTCACGTGGAACGTTTTCAACATTGCACTTGTACTTTGTACTCAGTTGATATCATGCTCTTTTGTCTATGGATGTAACCGGTGTGAAATAAAAAGGGAACTTGTAAGTCCATGGAGTTTTTATTCTGTGTTATAGAAATGCCTGGGCCGCTAGCCGAAGCCATTCCTAATCATGATGGAAACTTGCAGCATCACCATAATGACATATATGAAGCATTCTTCCTATAAAAAGAGAGAGACATATTCAGAAAAGAGAAAAGAGAGAAAAATGCACCATATTCCCATGGTAAATAAGAAGAATGCTGAGATGCTCATTGTCTACTTGCCTTGTCATTTTGGTTATGGGATAGCTCATCTACCATGTGCAAGGGGTACCCCGTTGGCGGTTCTCTATGATATGCATGTACTTACAATGTCAAGAACTTACAGGTGACTGAAATTGAGTAGCATGAGGTGTGTCCCTCATATTCAAGGGACTTGAGATTGCCAAATTATACTTCGTCAAGCATATACTCCATAGTTTGTTCACTTTAACCTTAATCACTTCAAGATGCTTATGATAGGGGCAATGAGGGCTGAAAGCTAACAAGTACCATAATTTTTGGAAGCTCTTTTTGAAACTTGAAATCCCTGCTTCCCTTTGTGAAGGGCCTTTCTTCCACCATTATTGAGTCTCCACCTTCTATCTTTACGCACCATTAAGAGAGCATAGTTGTCATTCTGTGTGCAGTGTTCCAAAGCTTATTAATTGATGCATATTGTAATATTACTTGTTCTTGTGCTATTTGTTTCTAGTCACCCTTGTGAACTTTGAAGGTGTCCTATGAATCTATATTGCTACTCTATGAGGGACAAACTGAATGCCACTATGCTATATTTTCTGTATACGAAAAAAACGTTTTTCAATGCATATTATTCATGATCTTTGTTTGTAGCCTTTCATGTTGCACGCATAGTTACTGTCCTATTGTTAGAACTCCATCTTTCATGCACATGTTTAGAGTTCTTTGATCCCAGCTTTTAATGCTTGCAAATGGTTAGATCTTTATTGTGATGGTGCATGTCACCTAAAAAATTATTCTTTTTATCACTTACCTACTCGAGGACGAGAAGGAGTTAAGCTTGGGGATGCTTGATACGTCGGAAACGTATCTATAATTTTTGATGTTCCATGCTTGTTTTGTATCATTTGTCTTATGTTTTGTCTACACTTTGAGGTATTTTTATACACTTTCTAGAACTAACCTATTGACAAGATGCCGCAGTGCCAGTTGTCTGTTTTCTTCTGTTTTTGGTTCTAGAAAGGCAGAAAATCAATATTATCGGAATTGGACGGGACAACATTATTTTCCCGGAGCAACACGGAACCACGAAGCAGAGCCGGAGGGGGGCCACAGGGTGGACGCATCCTCCTAGGTGCGGGCAAGCCCTGGAGGTGCCCACAGGGGGTGTGGGCCCCCTGGACCCCCACCGACCTTGATTCCTGCGCCTATAATAAGCCTCCAACCCCAAAAACCCTAGGGCATCCAAAAGAAATCCACGAAAACCTCCGTAGCGCCGCCGCCACCAAAGGGGAGATTCGGGGGACAAAAAGTCTTTGTTCCGACACGCTGTCGGGAAGGGGAAGTGCCCCCGAAGCCATCTCCATCGATCTCCATCGCCATCTTCATCACCGTTGCTGATTCCCATGATGAGGAGGGAGTAGTTCTTCCTCAAGGATAAGGGCTCTACCGGTAGCTATGTGTTCATCTCTCTCTATGCATGATCTTGTTGTGGTCATGAGCTTTGTAATCAAGTAGATCTACCTCTCTACTCAAGTTCTTCATTAGATCTTTGCTCTCCCCATGTGTGTGAAAGTGATAGTGTGCACGCCATGGTGGTACTTAGGTTTGATTCTACATAATCTTTGTGCTTTAATAGATCTATGCTTTTCCCCACGTGTGTGAAAGTGCCAGCGTGCATACCGTGTGTGGCACTTTGGCTAGATTGAATATTTGTTATGAGTTATATTTGGAGTTGGATGTCTCCATGAAATTGTGGTGTTTGTTGGAACCATCTAGCGCTCAAGGTCACAGTGTGGGATTATCTAGATTGGGGAAGGCGGACTTTGAGGAGTGCTGTTATAGCCCTACCGATGATTAGAGTGTCCAACCGGAGAGTAGTTAAGAGTAGTATCATGAAGAGAGGATATTTATATGAGAGAGTGTTCACTAGTGAAAGTATGATCCCTAGGCCTTGTTTCTAAGAATTGAAACACCGTTTGCTACTAGATATGTTGCATGTTTTCTTGCTTCCTTCTTGTTGCCTTTAGTCTTTACCTTACCGCAAAGCTATTTTCTAGCACTGTTACCACTTGTATTTCACTATATCTTCGCTGAACTAGTGCGCCTATACACCTAACAAGTGTATTGGGTGCGTTGGGGACACAAGAGACTTCTTGTATCTAGATTGCAGGGTTGCTTGAGAGGGAATACCGTTGACCACTTCCTCCCTGAGTTCGATAAACCTTGGGTAATCCACTTAAGGGAAAATTGATGTTGTTCTACAAACCTAATACACTTGGAGGCCAAACAACTGTCTACAAGAATAGAAGTGCATAGACATTAAGCTCTTTTCTGGCGCCGTTGCCGGGGACTGAAGTAGAAGCTGCTACCACGTCAACCACGCGCCATCACTGGTCCATGTGTAGAGCCGCCGAATCTGGTCATTGCAGCAGGTAGAGATTGGTTTAGTCGGCCGTCTCGCGACTCACGATCGATACGAATCATCGGAGTCCATGCAAGAAACCCAAAAAACCAATACGGCTGATCCTCAAGTCGGAGGTTGCTTCAACATAGAAGGTTGCCGCGCTGTCGGATCCATCAGCCTGTCGGCGAGGAAAAACCTAAGCAGGACCATCGTAGTTATTGCTGATTGAGATTCTGACATCTCCAAAGGTGATGTAGGTGTAGATCTCCGAGATGCTGCCAACTTGAACACACGCTAGAAAGGGCGATATTGAAGCCGGCGCGTCACTGGAGATGTGATTTGTCCGCCTTCGAAGACGGCGCGGGATCTCGCCCGGATCCGTGCTGTAAGCGCCTCTTGCCCCACGAGGGCACCAACTGTCATGGTATTGTCGACACGTACGCCAGAGGGGTATCCCAACGGCGAGTTTAGAGACGTGGGGTAAGACGGAGAGATTCCGGGTCGGATTGACACAGTTTACCCAGGTTCGGATATCACGACGGTGGCGAGATCCTACTCCTGCTATAAATCACTATAATGGCAATACGCCGAGTTATAGGATTGTGGGGTTCACGGTGTGCTAGTAGTGCTATGCACTTGTTGTTATGCCCTAAAGGCTCCCGTAGGCCAGCTTATAAGGACGCCAGGACCTAGGGTTACATGGAGAGTCCCAACTAGATACGGATATAGAGTCCTAGACTAACACTAACTAGTCTTCATGTCCTCCAAGGCGCTGGCTTCCATCTTAGGCGGTGGCACGTTGCCTTCCTTTATCCCTGCTGGACCTCTGTCTTGTCTATCAGAAACTGGGCTGCCCAGTTATGACATAGGCCTATCCACCAACTGTGGGCCACCCGAGCTTGCCGGTATGAGACTATGCCGTCGGTATACCCATTTGGTATATCCACAACAGCGCCGCCACCATGGAGGGGTTAGAGCTGCTTCTCGCCATTTGATGGAGGGGGAGGTGACTGGGGAGATTGGGAGGCTAGGGTTTTTCGCATGCGCGAGGAGGGATCGAGGAGATGCTTGTAGGAGGAAGACGATGACGCAGGAGGAGAATGAGGTGAAAAGTAAAAACTCCACCGCAGTTGTAATTTATAACCCCTGGCGTCAAGATACATGCAAGGTGATCGAATGGTCGGCGTGTGGACGACGTGTGCGGGCGCATGCGCGGAAATTTCGCCATGTTCCCAACCGCCGCCTCCAACAGTTCATATCCTTCGCGTGGGAAAAACAGACATGATTGTGTTCTCTGCATGTGTGAGTTATGAGGCACCACTGACCTATGTCTACGTCGTTCTAGCTGACACGAGCAAGTGACCAATCACATCGTAATATTCCGGCATGGACGGATCCAGTCCGGCTACGAGAAGAGTACGATGGAAGATTCAGCATTTCTCTGACTTACAAGTTAAAGACGGAGAGCATTGCAGGGTTCTTGGGAGGACTACAAGATATTTCTTGACGATTTGCCGACATCCATCTAGACAGATCATTCAACCTGAAGAGGCAAGACGACACAAGATCCCGGAGTTCTCCGGGAGCTACTGTTGGGGATACGCTATATGGGTATCCTCATAGCATGTCTCCTATCCGGATAACCCAGGTGGCCCACAGTTGGTAGCATGGCCCATGGCCTGCTGGGTGGCCCAGTTAGATGGATCCAAAATGGAGGCCCATGCCGGATAAAGGAAGGCTACGGAGGAGTCACCGACGTACCCGGAGCCTTGGAGTGCAAGACACGTTAGACTGATTGTATACTGTGTAGGACTCTATAACCTGTCCGGCTAGGACTTTCCCTGTAACCCTAGGACCTGGCGACTATATAAGTCGGGCCTATGGGAGCCTTTAGGGCACTAATCAACTCATACCTCGCACAGCGAACCGATCCCTGTAACTCGGCATATTGCCATTATAGTGATTTATAGCAGGAGTAGGATTCCGCCATAGTTGTGGGATCTGAACCTGGGTAAGCTGTGTTACCTCGTACCCGTTAACCGTCCGCCTTACCCCATGTCTCTAAACACGCACTGTGAGGACCCCTCCATGGCGTACTCGTCGGCAATACCACGACATCAAGATCGCCCACACACGCAGTTCATTCTCGACGATGACACTACCGTACTGCCGCTCGGGCGTGGTGGGTGGGCGACGGAAGGTGGGGCCGTTGAATTGCATGGTTGCGGTAGAGGATGATGGCTGAAGAAGATGCGGTGGCAGGATGGCAGCTGAAGAGAGAGGAGGGTGAGAGGTGTGCGGAGATTGGGAAGAAATGGTGCCATTATATATAGGGGAGGCCATTGCAAACCCTAGTGTGAAGAGAGAGGAGGGTGAGAGGTGTGCGGTGGCGTTTGGTCTCCGTCGAGCAGTCAAAGCTGTCGTAGAGCATTCAAAGCGGCGGGACGGGTTATCCTCACGGTGCGTGCATCGGAGCGGGCATCGACGGACTATCCAAGCGGCGGGACGGTAAGGCTGCATCAGCACGTGCCCTGCATGCTGCAACGCTGCGCGCAATATCTAGGCTGCAACGCTGCATGCAATAGCTAGGCTGCGATGCTGCATTCAATAGCCAGGCTACGACGGGCACGCTGCATGGCGCATGCATGGCAAAGGCGCTGGAAAAGAGAGCAGCAACGGGCGGCAGGCATAGAGGCGTGGCTGCCACGAGCAGAGACATAAACAGGCCCGTTGGACGATGCGTGGACGGCCCAGCGGAAGCAGACGTGACTCGCTGGAAGAAAAACGCCAGCCAATCACGTCAAAGAAACTAGGCTCCCGCGGATCGCTCATGATTCCCCTAGAAGACCATATCGCACGACGGGAGTTTAGCGCACATCGTCAGATGAACGGTCGAGGTTGGTCGTTAGGGTTAGCTGCCGTCAAACAGAATCCTTCTAGAAGAACAGATCGAACGGACCGGGTAGCGCGCTAGGGTTAGATCGACGCTCCAGGTTGGTCGTTAGGGTTAGCCTAGTCAACGAATGGGGTTTTGAGGGGTTTTGAGCTCAGTCAACGGGGTTTTGACAACTTTGACCGTGCATAACTAATTCAAAAAATACAAAACCTTCGCACATAGTCATGTTATGTTATCTAGTTAGGAGGAAAAATCATAAACATGATAAAAAGAAATTTGCATAAAAAATCCTTCACAAATCGAACAACCTCGACTGAGGTTGTAGAGAGTTCAAAGGAGAGAGTAGAGGGTTTGGGGTTTTGAAAATGCAAAATATCAAAAACCCCACCCTAGATTCATTTTGGAGTGACTAAGAATGATTTGAATTTAGTTTTGCAATGTCATGTTTTAAAGTTGTTTTATTAATCATTTCGTATAATAGCATATACTTTCAAAAATAATTTAATAAAATGAAGATTAATTCAAAAATAGTAAGATTTCGTACTAATACTATATAGGTAGAATAGATGCTAAGGACATTTATTTGGATGATTTGGACAAGATCGAAAAATAAGATGCTTATCAATGGGGTCGTTTCCCCTAGCTTTAGAGGCCATTTCAAGCACATTTTCGGTGGCAATGAGATGTACTTCACAAAATGTAGCATCCCAGTTGTCTAACACCTGTAATGCTACTTGATCTAGTAATAAAATGGCCACTTCATATAAATAATTGTTGCATCATCATCATGTCATGTTCATGTCATCATGCCACCTTGCATTTGAGCATCATACAAAAACCCTTTTGTTTTGGTTCTTATCTCATATGCATTAATATTTGTATTTGTCTCTTGATATTGTATTTGGTTCTTGATATATTGTTAAATGCCCAAGTTGAGTTGGGGGCATATCTCTTATTGACCCCACCACCTTGTCTTCACCACCTTATAATTCCACCATCCAATTAATATGAGCTGGCTTTTAATTGAGTTTACTTCTAGCTCATGTGGGTTGGGTGGATTCCACTCATAATCTTTTGCTTGGCCTTACTCCATCTTTGGGGATGCACATAAATAAATGCCATGGGATATTATTTTGTTCTCACAAGGTAAAACCTGGCATTTAATGCATTTGCATGGGCCATGCAACCATCATCAACTTTGGTCATCTTATGGTTTTATTTAAACTCTTGAGTGGGTCCTCTCTGTCTTATTCCTGCTTTTGGGCTTGATCCATTTTAATCTTGCTCATACCTCATCACCTCTTTTCTTCTTTCTTTTTGACCATCTTGTTGAGCTTGTGTGGATCATGCTTGATCTAATCAAGACTCCAAACCCTCTATCTCTCTCTCTCTCTTACCCTCTAGCTAGACCCTACCCCCCCCCCTAATCATCATACCCCTCTTCCATCTAACCCTAAACCCTACCCCTTTAAACCATCCCCATCCATGCATGACCATGTGATCATGTGGGCATTCCCTCTCCTTTTGTATCTTGTTCTCTTTTTGCCTCTCCTCTTGGTCAAACCCTCTGTCCAGATTCCCTGTGAAAAGTTCAAAAGAATTTGAAATTAGAAGCTGGTTTAAAATTGCATTGGAATAAAAACAAGAAAAACAAATAAAAACAAATAGGAAACAAATAGAAAGGGGAGAAACAATCTGGCAGCAGCAACCTTGGGCCCAGCCCAGCAGCCACCTGGCCCGTTTTCCTCTCCCTCCCTCTTGGGCGGCCAGAGCCCACCCCCCAGCCGCTGCCGTCGCTGCCGCTCTGTTCTTCTTCCGCCTCGGCCGTTCTCCGCTCACCCTCGGCGGAGCAGCGGAGCGAGCAGGTGGGCGTCGATCTCCGTCAGCCGCGTCATCCACCCGCCCCCTTCTTATCCCCAAGCCACGGAGGTCCCCTCGAACCCTAGCTTCCTCCCCCTCCTCTCCGCCGCCATTCCTTTTCCCCTGTCCTCCTCCCTCCCGCATGCAGCAGCCAGACCGAGCGCCTCGCCGCCGTTGCCGCCCTCGCCGGTAGCCGGGAACACGCCAGGAAGCGTCGCCGCGGACCGTGGAGTCGATCCCGCCCGCTTGGAGACGCCCAGACCGCCGTAGCTGCCCACGTCAGAGAGCCGCCAACACCACCGCAGCAGCCCCGCCGTTCCCCTCCGCTCCGACCACCTCCTGCCTCTATTCCGTTGGGAATCGACCGAGGTGAGCTCCTCCCTAAGCCCTCTACCGTTTTACCCCTCTGCTTGCCTAGCACCGCCTATTTGTGACCCCGCCGACGAGCCGCCCCGCCGACGCGCAGGCCCAGGCCGGCGTTTTCCTCTCTGTTCCCCGACGTGCCCTTTCCAGCACAGCACGCCGCCGTCGACCCTTCCTTGTGAGATCGGTAGCCGGAGCCTCCGTCTGCAGTTTCCGTTTTGTCGGCCAGAGCCATCTCGCCGCGGACGCGACGCCACCCTCGCCGGAAGTTCTCGTCGTCGCCAGTCGTCGACGAGATTCAGAGAGCAGCGTTAGTTCAGTCAGGGCTCGCGTGGTAGTTTTGCGAAAAACCCCCCAAGCTTCGGTCGATCATGCCCAGATCCCTAGCAGCCAAAGTGCCCACTGTCGGCCCGGTGCTTTGGCCGAAAACCCCAAAGATTCGAGCCTCACCCGCACCTTCCCATTGCGTCGTTGGTTCACCCATGCCCTCGCTGTCACGTGGGACCGGCTGCACCGTTGGGCCCGCGTCGTGGCCCAGGCTGGCTAAGCCATGATGGCGAAGCCAAGCGTATATCTGTGGACCCTTTTCCTCTGCCCCACATGTCATTGACGGTGGGTAGATTGCCCCTGAGTGAGAAAAGTCGCCCGAGTTTACTGAAATCAATTAAAATTTCAGGAAATGTTTAAATCTAAATAAATCCATATATTATGAAATAATTCGAATTTGTAAAAACTTTCAAAATGAAAAGTAAATGTTTTCCAAATATGAATTCAACCATGTTTTCGAATTTGACCAAGTTTGACTCCATCTAGTCAACCTTTGACTTTGACCCTATTTAATAAATTTTTACTATAAAATAAATTTAAATTCATAAATCCAAATAATACAAATAATATATGTTTTTGAATCAGAAAAATGTGAGGAATTCAAATATGCCATTCAAAATATTATTTGAACACTTTAAATTTCAAGTTGAATTAAATTACAACAAAATGCCCCTGGACCTAAATAAATTAATAACTTTTGTTTTATAACTCCGAATTTGACAAATGATATGTCTAAAATGATCAGCTCGACGAGACCTTTCTGTTTATGCTATCTATGACTTCAATTGCAGCATGCATCATATAAATATATATTATACAGCAACTAATATGACAATAAAATGGGGCCAAAAATCAATAAAAATGTTATTCCTTGTGTTCCACACCTCACCCATGCCATGCTACTTTATTGCCATGCAACTTGTGCATCATTCATCATGGCATGATTTTTTGCTTGACGCATTTATTCCTATGTTTGCGCTCTTTATTTATGTTGGCCCTTGTTTGTTTGGTTTTTCTTCGATTAGACGCTGAGCAGGGGATATATCAAGAGAACCAGGAGCACTACCCAGATCCGTCTCTCGCTTCAACTGAGTTGCCAGGCAAGCACTACCACATGCTTGCATACATACAGTACCTATTGCCTCTATCTTATTCTTGCATCATTGAGTCGCGACTGCATTAAATTGAATCCCAAGTATTGCATAGCCTTTACTTTTAAACCCCACCAAGCTTGTTCCTCCATCCCATGAGCCATTACTACAGGAGTTGTTTGAGCCATGCGAGTCGTAGAACAGCATGTGTACGGTTTGTGAGTGTCTGATGGATAACGAGGTACCTAAACAACTTAACCTGAGTAGTAATGGGATAACTAATGAAAGTGGCACCGGTGAGCAACATCTGCTATTTGGTTTTTCCTGCTCACTTGTGTCCCATAAGACCCCGAGTACTTGATTCCTGTTGCAAGAATATTCGCGTTATCCACATCCGGGAGGCTTATGGGACCCCCCTGAGCCAGAGCTTGATTCAGTCTTATTTCTTGGGGCCACAAACTAGTTTGAGGTTTTATTTCCTATCCTGTACTTATGCCATGTTACTGTTTATTTACGATTGTGCGCGGAGCACCTTTGTCTTGTTAGGAATTGTGACCCGTTACGCGGTATCGACAAGCCAGTTTTGGGTTCCCGATTCTGACCGGCCCCACAAACCTCGGGTCCGTCTCAAGTCACTAACCGTTCTATGGTGTACTCAAGGGTGGCCCCCTGAAATATTTCTGAATAATGTGATTGCTTTGTCGTGAAGGCCTCGTTGGGTTTTGATTTGGTTCTTCCGAGGTTGATCGAGTGTGTGTTGCTATTTGTGCACCCCTGCAGGGTAAAACTTTCTGAAAGCCGTGTCCGCGGTTATGGACGACTTGGAGTACAGTTTCTCGATCATAGACAAGCAGAACTAAAGTACCGCTTTAATCTGACTAAGTAATTGACTAGTAACTAGGGCAACACTCATAGAATGGTTAATAAAATTGCCAACGGATGGGGGGTTGTTCGTCCGCTTCCTCGTAGGTAAGCGAGGAGGATGGATCTGATGAAATTACTGTTATAACTGTTGTCATTAATTCACGGACATCCGTCTATCCTTGGTTAGGCGGATGGTTAGCGAGTATCTATAGAACTGCTAGGGTTTATCTTTTGCTGCAATTGCGTCACCCCAGGTTGTGTCCCCTTTAGAGGCATTAAGACTTGCTGAGTACCCTTAGGGTCTCACACGATAAATTATTGGTTCGAGATGAGCGGTACACTCGCGGAGACGGATCTTTGGGTGGAAGAGGCTGATGATGTGGGCAACGATCGTTCGGTGTAGAGATTCCGGGAACGGGAATCCGTGAGATCTGTGGGCGGGATGTGCTTATTTCTATGGCATCTTATGCTGATTTGCTTCTTATCCGTACTCGGACTTTGTTTTGCCGCTTCCGCTTGATACTCTGATGTGTGATGTATGAGGAATTATCCTAAAATATTATATCTATCTAGGTCATTTGAATCTTGCCGTATGGCGTTGCTATATTTCCTTTATTTCTAGATGGAATGGCTCTGATGTACTTTTGTATGGTGGCTTGCATACATACTCATTTGTGTATATAGTTGATCCCTTCGCCTGCCGATTACGCCGCCCGTACAGGTCCCGATGAATTGGAAGTGGTTGGGACGGCCGAAAGGTCTACCCGTGAGTGGCTTTTGGGGCCCCACCGTACTATTTCAACCACTACCGTTCATCCAGGCTTGTATCTAGGAGCGTAATTCACCGAGGTAGTTACAATTGGTATCAGAGCCATCCCGACCTTCAGGGTCTCAGCCAAACGGTCGTTGTCAGTCTAGCAAATATTTTGGTAGTTATGTATACTAAGGAAAAACAAAACGCGAGAGTAGGACTGCTTCCATTTTTCTTCTTAACCACCCACCCACCCTTTTCTGGTAAGGAAGTGCAACGTTTTCAATCCTCTTCTTAAAATTCAAACTAGGATTCACGTGTTCTGGGTTTCCGTAGTACCATAGGTTGTGTGTGTGTGTAATTCCTTGTCTATCTGTTGCATCCAAGTTGTTATCTAATCAGTCTTTGGTTATCAACTTATTGGTACATTCCATACCGACAGGCTTTTGCAAACCGACGCAATCTATCTGATTCGTTGTTTACCGACGCGATCTGTCTTACTCTTTGTATCCGACGTTATCTTGTTTGGGGTGTTCGTTTCCATAGTTACCAATCTTTAGGTTCAACGTGAGAAGAAGGGGTTAGGATATGTGTTCCACTTATTCATGTGCGGAGTAATGATTTGAGTGCGGGATGGAGTCGCGACCATACCACTACTCTTATCATTCGCTTTTGTATATTGAATTGGTAGAGTCACTAATCTTGATTCGTTAAGTAATGTTGCGCATCTATTGGTATTTAATGCCGAAATTTGTGGAAAATTTTTCTTTGATATATTTGTGTACCACACTCCTTTTCAGTCGTGTGCGATATGCTTAATATCCTCTAGGTGCTTTGAACTTTGTTGATATTTTAATATCATCTCAGTAAATTGTATCCTTTAATCTTGGTTAATTCCATCTTGGTACTATTTTGGATTATTATTATTCTCCATTATAGTACTGACTTGTGTTTTATATCAATCACAGGATGGCTCCACCACGCCGTTCTGATGAGGACATACCACCTGAACTGGGCTCCGCGCTGTCAAACATCGCCAATGCTTTGGCAGCAATGCAGCAGAACCAACAGCGCTTTGAGGAAAGTGTCAGGAGGAACGAGTTTTCTCCACTACCTCCACCTCCCAAGCGATGAGACATCAAAAGCTTCCTGAAATTCAACCCTCGCCAATTTGATGTTTCTGATCGACCACTGGATGCGGATGATTGGTTGCGTGAGATGTCAAGGCTGCTCGAGACTAGCGATGTTCTGGCAGAGTGGGTAAAGTGTGCTACTCACCTTCAAGGAGATGCAGCTCTCTGGTGGGAGAATTACTTGAAGGCAAGCTGCACTGGTTTTCAGCCTACTTGGGAAAGGTTCACTGCAGCTTTCAAAGAGCAGTTTCTGTCAGAAATTGTAATGGAAAGGATGAAGGAAGCATTTCTCAACCTTAAGCAAGGAAATGATAACGTCAACACCTACATCAGGAACTTCATGAATCTTTCTCGTTATGGTGGCGATGAGGTCTCTGATGACAAGAATATGCAAAAGAGGTTCAGGCAAGGGCTTAATGCATCGATCAAATATGCAATCACACATGCACGGCCGGCATCTTTTCTAGAACTTCAGCACACAGCTCTGCAAGAGGAAGCAAGTAGGCAAGTGTTTGAGGAGTCCAAGAAACACAACCGTGATGCATCAAGCTCTTCAGCTATGGCAGCTCCTTCTAAGAGGCGTGTCTGGGTTCCTGACACCCCACCGTCGCTCCCGGCTCCACCAAGACCTGCAAGTTACGCGTCAAGGCCACCAAACTTCACCACTGCGGCTCCCAGGGGCTACAACCACCACTACCCTGGAGCGCCTGGCGGAGTCCCTGGCTACGTTGCTCCACGTCCACCTGGTGCTTTCTTCACGTGTGGAGACCCTGGGCATCTAAACTGGAACTGTCCGTTGAAAAACAAAGCTCTTCCTCCACCCCCGCCAAGATCTGCAGCAAGCTCTCCTTTGGTTCGTGCACCACCACCTCGGGCTCTCAACATCAACACCAAGCCCGGGTCTACTGTTGCTCGTGCCAACTGTATCAACGCCACTCAAGCTGAGCATGCACCTGGAGTTGTGATGGGTATGATTTCCGTTAACTCAGTCCCTGCACGAGTTTTGTTTGATTCTGGTGCATCGCATTCTTTTGTTTCGCATAAGTTTGCACAAGAGCATGACCTGGATAGGGTTCCGTTATCACGTCGTCTGGTGGTGCTATCTCCTGGTTCAAACATGAGGGCTGCTCATATCAGCCATGGCAATCAAATTGAGATTGGTGGCTCTTCGTTCCCGGCGTCCTTAATTCTTCTGGGCAATTCTGACATTGATGTCATCTTGGGCATGGATTGGTTGACAGCAAATGCAGCTGTGATTGATTGTGCTGAACGCTCAGTTTCTTTGAAGATTTCTGATGGCCATATAGTCTTTTCTCCAACTCTGACTCCTGCTGTCCAGCTTTTCTCTTTGGCGGCTCTGAATGATGATGCTATGGAAGCTATTCAGAGTGTACCGGTGGTCTGTGAGTTTCCAGATGTCTTTCCTGAAGAGTTGCCGGGTATGCCTCCGGATCGTGAGGTTGAGTTTTTAATTGAGCTTGAACCTGGAACGGCTCCTATCTCCAAGCGGCCTTATAAAATGGGTCCTTCTGAGTTGGCTGAACTCAAACGACAGCTTGATGAACAAGAGAAGTTGGGTTTCATTCAACACAGTACTTCGTCTTGGGGTAGCCCAACAATCTTTGTGAAGAAGCGTGACAGAACTGATAGACTTTGTGTTGACTATCGGGATCTCAATGCTAAAACCATCAAGAACAAATATCCCCTTCCGCGGATTAATGATCTCTTTGATCGCCTAGTCGAGCTGTGGTGTTCTCTAAGCTGGACTTGAGAAGTGGTTATCACCAAATCAAGATTCAAGGAAGATGTGCCCAAAACAGCTTTCACCACCCTATGGCCTTGTATGAGTACACGGTCATGTCTTTCGGTCTCACCAACGCACTGCTACCTTCTCGAGGCTTATGAACTCGGTTTTCATGGAGTGCCTTGATAAGTTCGTTGTGGTCTATCCGGATGACATCCTAGTCTATTCCAAGTCTAAGGAAGAGCATGAAGAACACTGCGGTGTGTCCTAAACAAGCTTCGTGAGAACCGCTTGTATGCAAAGTTCTCAAAGTGTGAGTTTTGGCTGCACAAGTAACCTATCTTGGTCATGTCATCTCGCCAAGGGCATTGCGATCAACCCGAAACTGAAGACAATTGTTGAATGGCTTCCTCCTGTTAATGTCAAAGAAGTGCGGAGTTTTCTTGGTTTGGCTAGTTATTGCCGTAACCCGTTCAGAACTTTTCGAAGATAGCGAAGCCTCTTACCGATCTCCTCAAGAAAGGCAAGAAATATCTTTGGACTCCTGCATGTCAAGCAAGCTTTGAGACACTCAAAGAGAAGCTCACTTCCACACCAGTCTTGGTTCCTCCGGATACATCTAAGCCTTTCCATATATTCTGTGACGCCTCTTTGCAAGGATTGGGTGCGGTCCTTATGCAAGAGAAGCAAGTGGTTGCTTATGCCTCTCAGCAGTTGAAGACGCATGAGATCAACTATCCCACACATGACCTCGAGCTCGCAGCAGTTGTCTTTGCTTTGAAGTTATGGAGGCACTACTTGCTTGGCAACCGTTGTGAGATCTTTTCTGACCACAAGAGTTTGAAGTATATCTTCACTCAGCCTGATCTCAACCTTCGGCAGAGGAGATGGATTGAAGCAATCAATGACTTTGATTTGACCATCAACTACACTCCGGGCAAAGCTAATGTCATGGCCGATGCTCTTAGCCGCAAAGCTTATGTCAACAACCTCATGATGGAAGAGCAACAACCTCTCTTGTGCGAGGAATTCGTCGACTCAACCGAAATTGTGGAACAAGGGCATCTCTGAACCTTCCGCTACTCCTCTCTTGGAAGAAAAGATTCGCTCTCGTCAGCTTGGTGATCCGCACACCAAAAAGATCATCTCTAAACTTGAGCTTCCGAAATACGAGTCCTTCCACGTTGATGATCAAGGCACGCTTTTCTTTGAACACCGGATGTTTGTTCCAAACTACCGGGTTTGAGAGAAACAAGTTCTCAAGGAGGCGCGATTACATCCTATCTATCCATCCTGGCAGCACAAAGATGTACATGGACTTGAAAACACAATATTGGTGGCCTGGTTTGAAACGATATTGTGCCAAGTATGTCTTGGAATGTGATGTCTGCCGCAGAGTGAAAGTTGTCCATCAGAAACCTTTCGGTCTTCTACAGCCATTGAAACCCCCGGAATGGAAATGGGAGAAAGTAGAGATGGACTTCATCACTGGCTTTCCAAGGTCGCAGAAGGGCAACAATGCAATCTTTGTTGTCATCGACAGGCTTTCTAAAGTGGCTCATTTCTTCCCCGTCAAGGAAACAATTTACGGAATTCATTGGTGAGCTCTATATCAACAGAATTGTCTCTCTGTATGGGGTTCCGCTTGAGATCAGTTCAGACCGTGGAAGCATCTTCACTTCCAAGTTCTGGGAGAGTTTCCAAAATGCTTTGGGGACAAAGTTGAACGTCAGCACTGCTTACCACCCTCAGTCGCAAGGACAAGTTGAAAGGATCAATCGGATTCTGGAGGATATGCTTCGTGCTTGCGTTATCTCTTTTGGCATGAAGTGGGAGGAATGTCTTATGCTGAATTCTCGTACAACAACAGCTTCCAGAAAAGTCTGAAGATGGCACCATTTGAGGCTCTCTATGGTCGCAAGTGCAGAACTCCGATTGGTTGGTCAGGTGCAGGAGAAAGAATTTGGTTTGGCCCTGACATTGTAACTCAAGCAGAGGAGAAGGTGCATATCATTCTTGAGAACCTGAAGATTGCTCAAAGTCGCCAGAAGAGCAATTATAACAGGAAGCACACGGACATGGTGTATGCCCCTGGTGATCTCGTCTACCTTCGTGTCACTCCCATGATAGGAACACACCGTTTCGGTATCAAAGGAAAGCTGGCTCCTAGATACATCGGTCCTTTCAAGATTCGTGGTAGAAGAGGAGAAGTTGCTTATGCCCTTGAGCTTCCGGAAAAACTCAAAGTCCATGATGTTTTCCACATCTCTCAGCTCAAGAAGTGCTTCAAAGATCCCGGCAGGACCGTGGATCATGAGCTAATCGATCTCCAAGAAGACCTGTCTTATCAAGAACACCCCACAAAAATCCTTGAGACCATGAGAAGAAGGACTCGCAACAAGTCCATCAAGTTCTGCAAGGTGCAGTGGTCACACCATTCTGTTGATGAAGCCACTTGGGAACATGAAGATGAACTCCGTGCCAACCATCCTACCCTCTTTGTGTCTTCTTCTTCTTCCTAGAATCTCGGGGCGCGATTCCTGTTTAGTGGGGGAGAGTTGTAGCATCCCAGTTGCCTAACACCTGTAATGCTACTTGATCTAGTAATAAAATGGCCACTTCCTATAAATAATTGTTGCATCATCATCATGTCATGTTCATGTCATCATGCCACCTTGCATTTGAGCATCATACAAAAACCCTTTTGTTTTGGTTCTTATCTCATATGCATTAATATTTGTATTTGTCTCTTGATATTGTATTTGGTTCTTGATATATTGTTAAATGCCTAAGTTGAGTTGGGGGCATATCTCTTATTGACCCCACCACCTTGTCTTCACCACCTTATAATTCCACCATCCAATTAATATGAGCTGGCTTTTAATTGAGTTTACTTCTAGCTCATGTGGGTTGGGTGGATTCCACTCATAATCTTTTGCTTGGCCTTACTCCATCTTTGGGGATGCACATAAATAAATGCCATGGGATATTATTTTGTTCTCACAAGGTAAAACCTGGCATTTAATGCATTTGCATGGGCCATGCAACCATCATCAACTTTGTTCATCTTATGGTTTTATTTGAACTCTTGAGTGGGTCCTCTCTGTCTTATTCCTGCTTTTGGGCTTGATCCATTTTAATCTTGCTCATACCTCATCACCTCTTTTCTTCTTTCTTTTTGACCATCTTGTTGAGCTTGTGTGGATCATGCTTGATCTAATCAAGACTCCAAACCCTCTATCTCTCTCTCTCTTACCCTCTAGCTAGACCCTACCCCCCCCCCTAATCATCATACCCCTATTCCATCTAACCCTAAACCCTACCCCTTTAAACCATCCCCATCCATGCATGACCATGTGATCATGTGGGCATTCCCTCTCCTTTTGTATCTTGTTCTCTTTTTGCCTCTCCTCTTGGTCAAACCCTCTGTCCAGATTCCCTGTGAAAAGTTCAAAAGAATTTGAAATTAGAAGCTGGTTTAAAATTGCATTGGAATAAAAACAAGCAAAAAATAGAAACAAATAGGAAACAAATAGAAAGGGGAGAAACAATCTGGCAGCAGCAACCTTGGGCCCAGCCCAGCAGCCACCTGGCCCGTTTTCCTCTCCCTCCCTCTTGGGCCGGCCGTAGCAGCCCACCCCCCTGGCCCAGTACCGCTTCGTCGCCGTCGCTCGCTCCTGTTCTTCTTCCTGCCTCGACGCTGCTCGCTCACCCTCGGCGGCCAGGCAGTGGCGGAGGCGGCGGTGGCGTCGATCTCTCCACGCCGTCATCCCCGCCCCTTCTTATCCCCAAGCCACGGAGGTCCCCTCGAACCCTAGCTTCCTCCCCCTCCTCTCCGCCGCCATTCCTTTTCCCCTGTCCTCCTCCCTCCCGCGTGCAGCAGCCAGACCGAGCGCCTCGCCGCCGTTGCCGCCCTCGCTGGTAGCCGGGAACACGCCAGGAAGCGTCGCCGCGGACCGTGGAGTCGATCCCGCCCGCTTGGAGACGCCCAGACCGCCGCAGCTGCCCGCTGTTCCCTCGCTCCGACCACCTCCGCCTCTATTCCGTTGGGAATCGGAGTGAGCTCCTCCTAAGCCCTCTGCTTTTACCCCTCGCTTGCCTAGCACCGCCTTATTTGTGACCCTTGACGAGCCGCCCGACGCGCAGGCCCAGGACGGTGTTTTCCTCTCTGTTCCCCGACGTGCCCTTTCCAGCACAGCACGCCGCCGTCGACCCTTCCTTGTGAGATCGGTAGCCGGAGCCTCCGTCTGCAGTTTCCGTTTTGTCGGCCAGAGCCATCTCGCCGCGGACGTGACGCCACCCTCGCCGGAAGATCTCGCCGTCGCCAGTCGTCGACGAGATTCAGAGAGCAGCGTTAGTTCAGTCAGGGCTCGCGTGGTAGTTTTGCGAAAAACCCCCCAAGCTTCGGTCGATCACGCCCAGATCCCTAGCAGCCCAGTGCCCCACCTGTCAGCCGCCCGGTACTTTGGCCGAAAAACCCCCCAGCATTCCAGGCCCTCACCCCGCACCCCTTCCCCGCTGCGCGTCGTGGTTCACCCATGCCCTCGCTGTCACGTGGGACCGGCTGCACCGTTGGGCCCGCACGTCAGCGACTGGGCTGGCTAAGCCGCGGTAGCAGAAGCCGCCCAGCGTATCTGTGGACCCTTTTCCTCTGCCCCACATGTCATTGACGGTGGGTAGATTGCCCCTGAGTGAGAAAAGTCGCCCGAGTTTACTGAAATCAATTAAAATTTCAGGAAATGTTTAAATCTAAATAAATCCATATATTATGAAATAATTCGAATTTGTAAAAACTTTCAAAATGAAAAGTAAATTTTTTCCAAATATGAATTCAACCATGTTTTCGAATTTGACCAAGTTTGACTCCATCTAGTCAACCTTTGACTTTGACCCTATTTAATAAATTTTTACTATAAAATAAATTTAAATTCATAAATCCAAATAATACAAATAATATATGTTTTTGAATCAGAAAAATGTGAGGAATTCAAATATGCCATTCAAAATATTATTTGAACACTTTAAATTTCAAGTTGAATTAAATTACAACAAAATGCCCCTGGACCTAAATAAATTAATAACTTTTGTTTTATAACTCCGAATTTGACAAATGATATGTCTAAAATGATCAGCTCGACGAGAACTTTCTGTTTATGCTATCTATGACTTCAATTGCAGCATGCATCATATAAATATATATTATACAGCAACTAATATGACAATAAAATGGGGCCAAAAATCAATAAAAATGTTATTCCTTGTGTTCCACACCTCACCCATGCCATGCTACTTTATTGCCATGCAACTTGTGCATCATTCATCATGGCATGATTTTTTGACGCATTTATTCCTATGTTTGCTCTTTATTTATGTTGGCCCTTGTTTGTTTGGTTTTCTTCGATTAGACGGCGGGGATATATCAAGAGAACCAGTGAGCACTACCTGATCCGTCTCGCTTCAACTGAGTTGCCAGGCAAGCACTACCACATGCTTGCATACATACAGTACCTATTGCCTCTATCTTATTCTTGCATCATTGAGTCACGACTGCATTAAATTGATTCCCAAGTATTGCATAGCCTTTACTTTTAAACCCCACCAAGCTTGTTCCTCCATCCCATGAGCCATTACTACAGGATTTGTTTGAGCCATGCGAGTCGTAGAACAGCATGTGTAGGGTTTGTGAGTGTCTGATGGATAACGAGGTACCTAAACAACTTCACCTGAGTAGTAATGGGATAACTAATGAAAGTGGCACCGGTGAGCAACATCTGCTATTTGGTTTTTCCTGCTCACTTGTGTCCCGTAAGACCCCGAGTACTTGATTCCTGTTCCAAGAATATTCGTGTTATCCACATTCGGGAGGCTTATGGGACCCCCCTGAGCCAGTGCTTGATTCAGTCTTATTTCTTGGGGCCACAAACTAGTTTGAGGTTTTATTTACTATCCTGTACTTATGCCATGTTACTGTTTATTTATGATTGTGCGAGGAGCACACTGTACTGTTTAGGAATTGTGACCCGTTTACGCGGTATCGACAAGCCCAGTTTTGGGTTCCCAGTCGCTTACAGCCGGCCCCAGAAACCTCGGGTCCGTCTCAAAGTCAGCTAACTTCGTTGCGGGTGTACTCCAAGGGGTGGCCCCCTGAAATATTTCTGAATCCTGTGATTGCTTTGTCGTGAAGGCCTCGTTGGGTTTTGATTTGGTTCTTCCGAGGTTGATCGAGTGAGTGTTGCTATTTGTGCACCCCTGCAGGGTAAAACTTTCTGAAAGTCGTGTCCGCGGTTATGGACGACTTGGAGCACAGTTTCTCGATCATAGACAAGCAGAACTAAAGTACCGCTTTAATCTGACTAAGTAATTGACTAGTAACTAGGGCAACACTCATAGAATGGTTAATAAAATTGCCAACGGATGGGGGGTTGTTCGTCCGCTTCCTCGTAGGTAAGCGAGGAGGAGGATGGATCTGATGAAATTACTGTTATAACTGTTGTCATTAATTCACGGACATCCGTCTATCCTTGGTTACGCGGATGGTTAGCGAGTATCTATAGAACTGCTAGGGTTTATCTTTTGCTGCAATTGCGTCACCCCAGGTTGTGTCCCCTTTAGAGGCATTAAGACTTGCTGAGTACCCTTAGGGTCTCACACGATAAATTATTGGTTCAGATGAACAGGTACACTTGGCGGATCTTTGGGTGGAAGAGGTGATGATGTGGGCGATCGTTCGGTGTAGAGATTCCGGAACGGAATCCGTGAGATCTGTGGGCGGGATGTGCTTATTTCTATGGCATCTTATGCTGATTTGCTTCTTATCCGTACGGACTTTGTTTTGCCGCTTCGCTTGATACTCGATGTGTGATGTATGAGGAATTATCCTAAAATATTATATCTATCTAGGTCATTTGAATCTTGCCGTATGGCGTTGCTATATTTCCTTTATTTCTAGATGGAATGGCTCTGATGTACTTTTGTATGGTGGCTTGCATACATACTCATTTGTGTATGTAGTTGATCCCTTCGCCTGCCGATTCGCCCGTCTGACAGTCCCGATGAATTGGAAGTGGTTGGGACGGCCGAAAGTTCTACCCGTGAGTGGCTTTTGGGGCCCCACCGTACTATTTCAACCACTACCGTTCATCCAGGCTTGTATCTAGGAGCGTAATTCACCGAGGTAGTTACACAAAAGGACTAGGATTGATAAACTAACATGCATAATAGTACATAAAGCATTAAAACATCATAGAACAAACCAATAAACTCTAAAATTATCCAATGTTCGTTCAAATTAGAATGTCAATTTAAATTCAAATTTGAATTCCGGTTCAAATTCACATCACAACCTCCAGAACTGGTTTTGGTGGAAATTCAACAGCCAAATCAGCGATGTTGTTCAGCACAACCTCCAGAACAGGTTCAGGTGGCACCTCAATAGACTCTTTTGTTGCCTCTTCGGTTTGCACATCATCCAGAATAGGTGGCAAATCAATAGATTGCAGCACAATATGATCAAGGACATGATCTGCTTCCATTGCAACATCCACAATAGGTGGCAACTCAATAGCCTCATTTTGCCTTGTTTGATCATCAGTAAACATGATCTGCACATTCTATTTTTTCTGGATCCACCAAGTCTTGACATTTTGGTTGGCCAACATTTTTCAACAACAAGGGGCTGAACTGGACATTTCTCCTGAAAAACATAACAGGTCATTTTGCAGCAAAACAAAGTGAAGAAACAACAGTAACAGTAACAAAAAAATATTGCATACTTGTTTGGCTTTTCATGAGTGTAACGAAATTTGGAAGACCCAGCTCGGTGCCCAAGTTCCTGGCAAAGCTTGCATCTGTTTTTGTTACCTTTTTTTAGGTCTTTTTGGCTTATCATCCTTTTTCCCTTTCTTACTACTCCCACCTTTCTCAAACCATGCCTTGGATCTACTTTGCCTAGGCCGACCAGCTTTTCTTTTGGTTAGTGGAGGACACATAGAAAATTCAAATTCTACTTCAGGCCATTGAGACTTGTCTGTAAGTGCTGGAATTGGAGTTGCATATGCAGCTTTGAATTTTTCTACTGAATAATATTCATGCAAATATGGGTGCATATTTAACTTTGGTTTGGAGGCCAAGAAGAGTAGGGCATGCTCACATGGCTTTCCAGTGTGTTGCCACTCCAGGCAAGTGCATTCATGCACTTCAGTGTCAACAACATGTCTCCTTATAGTTTTGGTGTCTCTAACTTCAGCACCCCACAAAGAAGATTTCTCAACTTTCAAATGTGCAAGATTTCTACTCCTGTTGACAACCTATTGTACCACTGCTGGAAGCTTGTCCCCTTGCAGGACATCACCAATTCTTCTTCTCAATTCCCACAAGCGCATGATCATGATCCTGATTTGGTCAACCATGTCATGTACAGGCAACTCCTTTAAATCCTTCACCTTGTTGTTAAAACTCTCTGCCAAGTTATTGTTGATATGATCACATTTGATGGCAGTATTAAATCCTGACCGATACAATAAGAGAGAGTGATAGGTTTGCAGCCATGTACCAAATTCATTCTCAGTACATGCTGCCGTTATCTTACCAAGATGATATGAATGTGTCTGGGTAGTGTAAGATCTTGATGCAGGCCACATGCGCCCAAATTCTTCTCCTCTGAATTTTTTGGTCAAATTCATCCACATATGTCCAAATCACTCTATTTGCTCATAATGGGGAAACACAGTCTTTACTGCATTTTCTAGGCCTTTGCATGCATCTGTATGAATTGCCAAAGGTGAGACTGGCCCTAAGAATATTTTCAACTGCATCATAAACCATGTCCATGAGGCCTCAGTCTCTGATTGAAACAACCCAATGGCAATGAGGAACATCCAATTATGTCCATCCAGAGCATTGCATGCTGCTAGCTGACCATTCCACTTTCCAGTTAAAAATGAAGAGTCTATGCTTAAATATGGAAGACATCCTTCTTTGAAGCCATCGATGCAAGGCTTTAAATCCATAAAAAACTTAGAGAAGAACACCTTGCCATCATCACTGACCTAAGTATCTATCTCCACAATACTGCCAGGTGACCTTTTCTCAACCTCTGCTTTGAAGTTATACAACATCCTAAAAGTATTTTCCCAATCACCATACAATTCTTTCATTGCCCTTTGTTTTGCCTTCCACACAGTGCTATAATTCACCTTAATTGGGTAGTCCTTTTCCAAGTCTGTTTTTAGCCTCTTTGTAGTAGTGTTTGGTGTCTTGGCTAAAATAGGAGTGATCTTTTCAGCAACCCAAATTTGTGATGTCATTGTTGATACTCTTTGTGAACTAGTAATACAAGTGTGTTCAAAAGGGATTTGATTAACTCTAATGGTGCTTCCATTTGGTTGGCGTCTAGCAGAAATGTACCATTTGCAAGGGTTGGCGCCCCCATCAAAACCTATACATCTAGCATAGAACTTCTTTTTATCAGTCCACCGAGTCTTTACATCAAACTCCTTTTTGATTGCATAACTTTTGAAACATATCCTAAACTCACCCATGCTTGGAGACAGTTTCCCTACTGCAATAACAGGATTTTCCTTGGCATAGACAGTAACCAGCTCATCATAATGTGCATCATTTACATCATCTGCAGCATTCTCCATCAACTCTCTATCCACATCTTTATAAAATGTTCTGTTATCACCATCATCATCAGCCAAATTAGTTTTATCAGCCTTTTCCTTATCTCTGTCATCTACTGGAATGCAAAATATTTTGGCCATTTATGTGTTAGCCATTGGTGCTATGACTAAATCAGTAGTTTCATCTAACTCCACTGAATTCCAATCAACATGCATACTAGCCCCTGCATCAACACCCTGTCCTGCATCAACATTATTTCTGTCTGATAATACTGTCACTTCAGTTCGTATGGGCACCATCTGCCTCTGTGAAGCCCAATCATCATCTGAAATTTGCGAAGCGAAATTTGAAGCCACATATCCAACCTTTGAATCTGCTTCCAGATTGATGAGCTCAGCATGAAAAGTAACCTATTTGTTTGTCCAGCCATCTTGCCGACCAATTTCATCTACTAAATCTTCTCCATACTCAATTCTCAAATATTCTCCCTTCCAATTTACAAACCATAACAATACAACTTCCTGCTGTGGACCCCAAGGAACACTTTGCCTGATTTTCTCCACCAAATTCTTCACGGCCAATTCTTCCATTTGCTGCAGTTGCTGGGGATCAATATATGCAAACTCAACCTCCCAACCCACATATATACCTCTCTCGATGTTATGTACACTACCATCACCTAGTTTCGCTTTAGATGAGAAGACCTTGAAATTGAATTGGAATTTTCTCCGCCGCTCATAATCACCCCTGTTTTGTTTGAGTAGAGGCGGGCAGAGTGAGCTAGAGGAATTGGTGATTATCCAAATGCGATAAAATCAAATAAAAAATAGTGAGATTGACCTATTGGAAGTGATCTCCTGCCTCTCCATCTCGATGCCCCCGATTCAGCCACCGTCCATGGCAATCTAGCTCAGAAATCAGAAATCAGAGGGGAAAGCGATTGGGTCAGATCCAAATCCGAGCACAGGGAATGATCTAGAGTTTCGAGATTACACACCACCGATGGGCTTCCCCTGAGCTCACACGGGACGCCGCTGCCGAGCACACGAAGTTGACGGCGCCGCCGGAGAAGATGGAGGAGGATGGCGGTCGGGATGGTCAGCATAGGGGCGGGCACTGAGTGGGACCCACTCGAAACGGTTGTCTTTTTAGAGCTGAAACGAAACCGTTGTCTGAATATAACCCTAATCCTAACCCCACCGTTCATTAAAACACGTCACAACAGAGAGTTTGCACCGATTTAAGACATGTGTCGCACGGGGGTTATTTTTCCCGCGAGAAGCGTCATACCGTGGCGATTCTTTCGAACGCCGTTGTGTTTTGGTCCATTTCAGGGAAAAACGTCTCATAGGATCTATTTGCCCGTGTGTCAATAGTTGCATAATTATCTAGTATCTATACGTACCGTGATAGAGCTCGACTAGATTAATTAGAGCTAGCAATTCGCAAGAAAAAAAGGCGAGCTAGCTGCATGCCCGTGACACACGCTGAGTGCTTCGCTTGCAAGGAGATGCGTTGCACGCCAATAGAACCCTAGCTTATCGTCCGACCCGCACATCATGCCTACGACGGTGCTGCGCTATTCTTTGTTACATATGTTGATGTTCAGATTTGAATTGTCAGGTTCACTGTTTGTAATGAACAATAGGGAAAAAGATGCCCCGCAGTGCGGGGATTTTTCTTATTTTCATCGGAGCAGAAGACAAGCTGGCCAGTGATGCCACTCTTTGTTCCGAAATAGAAGGCATAAACAAAATTTTAATGATTTATTTATATTTGATCTTAATGTCACATATAATGGGGTGGCGTCATTGTTCACTAAGAGCTGCCACATCGGATTTTTGATTAGCCACTAGTGGAAACGAGGCCTTTGGTTGAGGTCGGAAATGTGTTTTAACATCGGTTCTCCTATGAACCTGTGTTAAAGGGGGCGCCCGTACCAGAATGATCCAGAAAGCAAAAAGGAGCACCCCTTTAACACCGATTCGAGCCACGAACCGGTGTTAAAAGCCCTGCACCAGTGACCCGCGCAGCCCCCCCTTTAACACCGGTCCGTGGCTTGAACCGGTGTTAAAGGGGGTACGCCTATATAACACACCGCAGCCCACACCCCTCTCTTTCATTTTTTTCACTCTCTCATTTTGGAGCATAGCAAGAGGGTGAGAGGTGTGCTAGTTTGTGTTTTTTTCTTATGCACAAGAGGTGTTCGGTGAAATTCCCGAGAGCTCGAAATAAGTTTTCTCGTTCTCTTTCCTTCTCGGTCGAGGTCGGCAACTTTATCCTTTCATGTGTCATTGATGTACTATATAAATGGTCATCTCCCTATTAATTTTTAATATACTATATATTAATGCAGATGAACCGGCAATGGATGTACGGTGACCGGCGCACTTTCGAGTACATTACGGGCCTCCAAAATTTCATCGTTGTGGATAATTCAAACCGTGGTCACAATGGTTTTATGTGCTGTCCGTGTGTTCACTGTCAGAACAAGAAAGACTACTCAAATACCAGAACCATTCACGCCCACCTGCTTCGATCCGGTTTCATGCCCAGCTATAATTGTTGGACCAAGCACGGAGAAAAAGAGGTTGTGATGGAAGACAACGAAGAAGAAGAGGATGATGACAACTATCATAATATGTATCATGAATACGATGATACTGCAACGGGGTAGATAATGAAGATCAAGAGGCAGCGGATGGGCCCGCTGATGACGATCTTGGTCGGGCCATTGCTGATGCAAAGAAAAAATGTGAAACTGAAAAGGAGAAGGAGAAGCTGGAGCAGATGTTAAAGGATCACAAAACATTGTTGTACCCAACTTGCGAAGATGGCCACAAAAAGCTAGGTACCACACTGGATTTACTGCAATGGAAGGCGTAAAAAAGCGGTGACTGACAACAAGATTTTCAAAGTTGTTGGTAAAAATGAAGAATCTGCTTCCAAGAAATAATGAGTTGCCCGACAGTACATACCAAGAAAAGAAGGTTGTCTGCCCTCTAGGATTAGACGTGCAGAAGATACATGCCTGCATTAATGACTACATCCTCTAACACGGTGAGAAGTACGAGAATTTGGATGCATGCCCGGCATGCACTACACTGCGGTATAAGATCAGACGAGACGATCCTGACGATGTTAAGGGTGAGGCCCCTAGGAAGAAGGTTCCTGCCAAGGTTATGTGGTATGCTCTTATAATACCGTAAGAAAGACGCGATGGCACATGGAATACCGTAATAAAGACGTGATGTTGAGACACCCCGCTGATGGGTCACAGTGGACAAAAGTCGAGCGAGAGTACCCGGACTTTGCACGTGACGCAAGAAACTTAAGGTTTGGTCTAAGTACAGATGGCATGAATCCTTTTGGTGAAAGAGTCAGCCACAAAGACTTGGCATGTGACTCTATGTATCTATAACCTTTCTCCTTGGTTGTGCATGAAGAGAAAGTTCATTATGCTGCCAGTGCTCATCCAAGACCCGAGGCAACCCGGCAACGACATTGATGTGTATCTAAGGCCATTAGTTGAAGAACTTTTACAGTTGTGGGCCAAACCAGGTGTACGTATGTGGGATGAGAACAAAGGAGAGCCATTTGACCTACGAGCGTTGCTTTTCAACCATCAATGATTGGCCTGCTCTTATTAACATTTCACGGCAGACAAATAAGGGATACAATGCACGCACACACTGTTTAGATGAGACTGAAAGTGTATATTTGGATAAATATAAGTAGGTTGTGTACCTAGGGTATCGTCGATTTCTTCCAAACCTGCATCCCGTTAGAAAGAAAGGCAAACATTTCAAACGTCTGGCAGAACCCCGGAGGAAGCCTGTCCTCCGTATCGGTGAGGAGGTATTTGGTATGGTCAAGGACCTAGAAGTAATCTTTGGAAAAGGTCCTGGCAGTCTATCTATTCTGAATGACGATGCCAGACACGCGCCCATGTGGAAGAAGCAATCTATATTTTGGGACCTACCCTATTAGAAAGTCCTAGAGGTCCGCTCTTCAATCAACGTGATGCACGTGACGAAGAATATTTGCGTGAACCTGCTAGGCTTCCTAGGAGTGTATGGGAAGACAAAATATACACCGGAAGCACGGCAGGACCAGCAACGTATGAAAGACCCTGAAGAGCCTGTGCATCCTGAGAACGAGAAGGGTAAACGATGCCACTTAACTCCTGCTAGCTATGTTCTTACCAAAGCAGAGAAGGAAATCTTTTTTGAATGTCTGAGCTATCAAGGTCCCGTCTGGCTTCTCGTCTAATATAAATGGAATAATAAATATGGCAGAGAAAAAATTCTAAAACCTGAAGTCTCATGACTGCCACGTGAATATGACGCAATTGCTTCCGATTGCATTGAGGGGGCTTCTACCTGAAAATGTTCGAGTACCCATTGTGAAGATATGTGCATTCCTCAATGCAATATCTCAGAAGATAATCGATCTAGAAAGCCTACCAGGGTTACAGACAGATGTGGCCCAATGTCTTGTCAGCTTTGAGTTGGTGTTCCCACCATCCTTCTTCAATATTATGACGCATCTCCTGGTTCACCTAGTAGAAGAGATTTTCATTATCGGTCCTGTATTTCTACACAATATGGTCCCCTTTGAGAGGTACATGGGAGTCTTAAAGAAATATGTTCATAACCGTGCTAGGCCAGAAGGAAGCATCTCCAAGGGCTATGTAACAGAGGAGGTCATTGAGTTCTGTGTTGATTTTATTCCTGACCTTAAGGCGATTGGTGTTCCAGAATCACGACATGAGGGGAGACTGCGTGGAAAAGGCACCCTAGGATGTAAATCAATGATATGTAGGGACAGGCATTCTCTCCATCAAGCACACTACACGGTTTTACAAAGATCTATCTTGGTTGCCCCGTATATCAATGAACACAAGAATTTTATACGCCTCAAACACCCGGGGCAGTCTGATGAATGGATTATAAGTGAACACATGGCGAGTTTTGGCGGCTGGCTGCAAAGACTTCTCACGAATAACACCACTGTTGCAGATCAGCTGTACTTGTTGGCCAGGACACCATCTTCGACTGTATGTACTTTCCAAGGGTACGAGATAAATGGGAATACATTTTACACGATAGGACAAGATAAAAAGAGCACCAACCAAAACAGTGGTGTCCGCTTCGATGCAGCAGAAGACAATGGGCAAAAGAACACGTATTATGGGTTCATAGTGGAGATATGGGAACTTGACTACGGACCTAATTTTAAGGTCCCATTATTTCGGTGCAAATGGGTCAAGCTAACAGGACGAGGGGTTGAGGTAGACAAGAAGTACAGAATGACAACAGTGGATCTCAACAATCTTATGAAGGTAGACAAGAACTTAGACGAACCATTCGTCTTAGCCAATGATGTGGCTCAAGTTTTCTATGTGAAGGATATGTCTACCAAACCGAAAAAAAGAAAAAATAAGCAAACAGATACATCACACGATGAGCCAAAGCGTCACATAGTTCTTTCAGGGAAGAGAAACATCGTGGGAGTGGAGGACAAGACAGATATGTCAGAAGATTATAATAAGTTTGATGAAATTCCGCCCTTCAGAGTGAAGACTGACCCAACCATCCTGTTAAACGGTGCTGATACTCCATGGTTACGGCCGGCGCGATCATAAGATTGACTATATGTATTAATTGAGCCATTTTTGGCACACATATGTATCTCAACATGGAAATCAATGTCATATTTCTTCTGTTGACACTATATGTATCAAATGAGCCATTTTTCTTCCTGCCATTTTTCTTCGTGCCATTTCTTCCCGCCATTTCTTCCCGCCAGTTCTTCCCACCATTTCTCACTATATATATGTAGGGTTGGCCTTCATTGTCATTGCACATCTCTAGACTCATATCTGCAACCTCACCACTCTTTCCCATGGCTTCCACCGTACCACTAACCCCCAGGGAGGCGGAGGCGCTTTGTGCCTCGAACTACCCCTGCCCGTCGGGCTACTGCATCCCCGTCGGCTGGATGCTGAGCGCCAAAGGCATGCCGGTTCCTCCTGTCCCTCTAGGTTCGGCCGATTGTGACTTAATCTGGATGAATCTTAATTTCCAGTTCTTCTATGTATATTAATTTTCAGTCGTGCTTTGTTAGTTGCGTTATGTACTTTAATTCCAGTTCTATCGTAATAAAATTTTCTTCCCTCCCTTTTCCTCCCGCGCATTCTGCCCGCCCTTTTCCATATGTTACTAGTTTGAATAGTTAGAATTTTATTTTTTAAAACAAAAAATGTTTTAGGATTAATTATTCAAATACAAACAATTTTTATGTTGAAAGTTTTGTCAGATTCCAAAGTGTACAAAAGATGCTAAATTTAAATATCCAAACAATTCAAAAATGTTAATACAAAATAAAATATGATTTTCTCTAATAAAATATGGTTACATTCCTTTTCAGATCCTTAATATTTCTTAATTTCAAAGTTTTAGGGTTTGACTATTTTAATTTTGTCTTAATTGAATAATCATAATTTATATGTAAGTGTTTTAATCATTTTGAAAATTTTCATCTACAGTAACTATAAAATGTTTTTATTTGAATGGATAGATCTTATTTTTCTAAAAATTATGATATATTATTCATATTTTTCTGAGTTAATGAATTTTCTTAATTCTATCCTATTTTTTGAATTAAAAAAGCCCCCACCCCTTTAATGTATGAAATAAATGCCCCCCTTTAACACCGGTTCATCCACGAACCGGTGTTAAAGGCGGAATTTATTTTGTTTCGCGCGCGCACCCACCCCCCCCCCCTTTAACACCGGTTCCAGCCACGAACCGGTGTTAAAGGGGGGTGCGCGCGAAACGAATTACCCCCTTTAACACCGGTTCCAGCCACTAACCAGTGTTAAAGGAGGGGTGGTTATAACGCAGCGCGCGCATTCTTCCTCTTCCCCCCAGCCAGAATTCGATCGAGCAGAGGAGCCGCGGCGGAGAAACAGAGACCGCGCCTTCATCGTCCGCCGTCGTGCCAGCACCGTCCGCCACCGCGCCCGCGCCGTCCGCCACCCCTGTGAACTCGCGGAGCCGCCTCTGCTGCCTCGTCGGTGCCTCGCCGTTTCCGGCTACCAAGAGCTCCGCCTCGCCGTGTCGGTCTTCCTCGCCAACGGAATCGAGCTCGGGCGCTGCCAATCGACCGCATCGCCCGCTTCTTCCCCGTCACCGACGTGCTCCGCCGCTCGCCTCGCCGTCGCTCCGGTCACCGCCTCTCCTTACTGTCACCATCAATCGCTCCAGGGTGAGCATACGATGCTCAGGCACCCATTCGAGTACTCTCTCTCGCTCTGTGTCCCACCCGCGCCATAGCTTGCCGAGCGCCGCCGCTGCTCGCCGTCGTACGCCTTGCATCGATGACCATCCGCAGGCGGTGCCGCCACTAGATAGCTCGCCTTGCAACCCCGGTTCGAACCACATGCTTAGTTCGCACGCACGTGCTCGGAAACGTCGGCGCCGATGACCATCTGCTGTGGCCCGCGACGTGACATCACGCTAGCGTCGTCGTGACGCCAGCGCGTGGGTCAGCTCCTCGTCAAACCCCCCTCGAGTCCCACCTATCCACGTGGAGGCCGATGTGGCTCTGAGGCCCACCGGTCAGCCATTGTGGCTAGCCCAGCCCTCTGTGTAAAACGTTTTAGGGCGTGTGCTGATGTCACATTGACACATTAAATTAATTTAAATGATTTAAATAAATCCAGAAAATGAATAAATATTGGAAATTCAATAACTAATTAATTATACTAGTCGTTAACCCGTGCACCCGCATGGGCTAGTGATTCCAAATCGCTACAGCCGTAAGTAGATACGACACCCCTAGCATAAAATTTGTGAATTTTGGAACAATGTGATAACCTTTTGTCACGAAGTCCATCGGGGAGGATGTGATGCATTGAAAATTATAAATGTCTACCATGCGCCCACGATGCTCACCCGCCCGTCTTCTCGTTCCCTCTCGCTCGGAGCCGTCGTCGTCTCGCTGCTCTGCAAGCGCCGCCCCTGGTCGTCATCGTTGTCGTCGCTCCGGTGACCCCTAGGTAGCGGCGCTGCCCGTTTTAGGTAGGCCGCGTCGTGCTGAGTCAAACACGCTTGCTCGCGCGCCCCAGGTCGCTCTCTTAATCTAGATAATATTTGTGTATTTTTGTATGAATAATATGTATATTTGTGTATGAATCCATGTCCACTTGAATGTTTACTCTCTTACTCTAGATAATATTATTGTTATGGATCCACTCAATAGAAACCTTGAAGATGAAGAAATAATAGAGAACATGATCCACCAGGACACCTCACAATATCTGAACTTGGAGGGACATGATGACAGCTCAAGTAGTCATGGAGAAGATGACGACTCCAGTGAACGCACTTTAGTGATTATAAAGTCCGTCGAGGTATATATATGCATGGATTAAGCCTCTGCTGACTTGCACCGATTGATTTGTATATATTAATGCTTCTTTCTTCTTTTAGACCTCCAAAAAAGAGCAAGAGAGGCGTGAGCCATCGGTTGAAAGATCATGGAAAGTTCACGATCGAAGCAGTCCGTGTTGATGGGAGGCCGATGGAGCCTAAGAAGGCCGCAGACAAATTTATACGTCAGGCTGGAGTTCTTCTTAGGGATCAAATCCCAATCATAATTGAATATTGGAATAAGACAAAGAAGGGCGATGGTACCTTTGTCGATGAAAGATCCAAACAAACGCTTTGGAATTCGCTGTTGGTAAATTTCACCCTACCGCCAGAGGAGGATGAAAATAAACCGGTTATAAAGGAAAAGGTCAAAGAGTGGACTCTAAAGAAGATTTACCGACGCTTTCAAAGAATCGGAAGACAAAATTGAACAAATTTGTCAAATCTTGCGAGACTCCAGATTTCGAAGACGCATATTACGCGAAGATAAGACCTCACTGGCCCAAATTTGTGGCATACAAGGAAGGTGCTATAGCTACAAAGAGGTCAGAAACCAATATGCTAAATGCCTAGAAGAAGGAATATCACCAGGGGACGGGGTCAGGTGGCTACATATCTCAGAGGCCTAAGTGGGAGGAAGCTGAGGAGGCCCTGCGCGATAGAGGGATCACACCCAGACACATGGGTGGGACCTACGTGGAAAGACTTGGTTCTACGGAATCAGGGCAAGGTTGGACCCAAAAACGGGATTGTGTATCTTCCCAACCCTCCTTGCCAAACTCGTCACTGAACTCATCACGGCATATGAGGAAACAACCGCCAGGACCTTCCATCCCGACAGAGAGAATGACCAGCTGACACACGCCATCGGTAAAAAAAGAACACCCTGGACATGCACGAGGCAAAGGGGTATGACGTGGAAGGATGGGTTTGCCGAGTGGGTGACTCTTACAGATGGCGCGGCAGAAAATAAAAAGAGCGTACAGAGCAGATGACACAGATAGAACATGCACTTGTGGCGCTGCAGGCGCAAGTGAATGCACAAAAGAGCCAGCAAGCTACCGGCCCATCTCAGCGGCACGAAGAGCCTGCATTGGAAGCTGCCGGCGGCCCAGACTCTGCGCGGAAAAGAAGCGTGGCTTCCACGGAGAACATGCAACCCATGCTTCAAATGGCGGGTCCTCGATACCCCGTGGATGAGATCACGGAGAGCAAACACGCTGAGCTGCATGTGAGATTAATGGGATTATCCATTAAGGTGGCGGTCGGCTATGCCTTACCTCCTGTAGCTGGTGGAACTAACCACTGTCGACCGACTCCAGATGGCTATGCTATTGTCTGGGTGGATGAGATTGTGAAGGAATATAAGGAAGCACAGCTTGACCATGCTACAGGTGAAGGGGAAACTCAACTCAAATTCGTAGTGAAAACAACCATTCTTTGGAACAAGGAACACATCGTGCTTCCAAATTGGAGGCCACTGGCACCCCCGCCGCCTCTGCAGCGTCAGCAGTCTGAGCTGCCTCAGCCGTCTCCAAGTCATCAGAATACTCCCCTGTTGTCTCCGGCGCTTCAGCCATCTCTTGCGCGGCAGCCATCTCCGGCGCGCCAGCCATCTCCTACGCATCAGCCATCCTCGGCGCGCCAGCCATATCCTGCGTGTCAGCCATCTCCGGCGCTTCAGCCATCTCCTCAGCGTAAGCGGAAGAGCACTGCCACGAAGATCATCACTAGCACTGCCATGAAGAAATCCGTAGGAAACCGTACGCCAAAGAGTTCAAGAAACTACGTCCCACAGCCTTTCGCCAAGCCATTGCCGGTATTACCGTGGAATCACAGCGACGAGGAGACCAAGAGGATCTCGGAAGAAGAGGTCAAGAAATTTTGTGCACCTAGACGGGCCGAGCCAAAGGAGAACTAGATCCGGCGGTGGTGGAGAAGTTTTACAATAATCTTTTGAAACCTGAAACCCCACTTGTGACGGACTACGAGCGCCAGATTATGAAGGGGGATGCAAGGCAGAGGGAGTCTGAAAGTAGCAGTCCCAGAAAACAGTTCCCATGCTCGGAGAGCAGGAAAACGAATCATGCGCCCCGCTCCAAGTGTTCGACATACGGATAGCTCCTCCTGTAAATGATTACGAGGTAGAGCTATAAAAAAGGCCAATGAGATGGTTATGACTTACATTGCATACTTGAACATCATGGGAGACAACTTGCCCAAAGGCGATGTAAACCCCATACAGCCATGGAAGTATGAGAAGAATCTCGTCAATAAAGAGGAGCTCAAGAATCTACCAACAAAGATGCGAGGATTGCATAAGTGGTACCTTGATTTCTGCAAGACGAGAAAGGAATAATGGATCACGACGCATATAAGAGATCAGATTTTCTTGTGCGGAGACGACGAGATCAGCTTCAACATTCAAGACTTGCATTTTCTATTCAATCAGAAGGAACTTGACAAAGCTGTCATCATCCTTTATTGTGTGTAAGTACTATTTCTGTAATTTCTATCTTATCTCATTCAATTCATTAATTGCATGTATATATATATGCTCACCATATATGTATATATTATTATGCAGGAAAAAGGTTATGGAATGCATGAAAGGAGGCCCTTTTGACATTGGGTTCGCAGACCCAAATAGAGTTCATGAAAAAGTGGTAAAACTCAAACCCGGGCAAACAGAAGATTTTTTGCTAACGTCTTTACTGAGACAATAAACCAAAAGGGAAATACTATTTCCTTACAACTTCTCGTGAGTGTTACCCTCTCTTGTATATATTATGTTTCGGCTTACTCGATGTTAAGTGTAACTGATGATGAGTTATGCTTACGTAGGTTCCACTTTATTCTACTAGTCATTCAAGTTGACTCAGGAAAATTCCTTGTCATGGACTCGTTACGAAAAGACCAAGACCTATGGTCAGACTTTAAAGAGATGCTCCAGAGGTAATTTCAATCATATTATCGCACCAGATCGACAACTTTCGTGATAATAAGTAATTAATTACTCATTTATCCATTTTATTTGCTAGACAGGGTTTGGAAAAGGTTCACGGGCAGGGCCGTGGGTGAATGGTCAGAAGAACTAAAATTTGTAGACCAAAATGTAAGTAATAGTAGCTAGCTAGGTCTGCGTATCTCTTTGATTCTGATTCCAATTCCATTATATCATGCTTTATTGAATATTATTTTGATTGAACTCTCTATTCTTGTAAAGTGCGCGCATCAGGGACCCCGCAATAACTTATGTGGATGCTATGTTTGCGAGTTCATTCGCAACACGATATGTGCGACAGGCCAAGCCACACTAGAACAACTTAGAGTAAGTAAACAAAGTAGACAATATTATTTTATTACCATCAATTGTGTTGTGTTTTATTCTTATATATATATATATATATGGACCCCATTCTTCATATATATTTAGATCGAACGGATGCGGGACCAACTCCTACCATTTGACCGCATACGAGCCATTCAAGAGGAATTGGCGGGGTTCATACTTGATGAGGTCGTCACGCCTGGCGGAGAACTCTTTAGATATCCACCAAAGTGAATGTTGTATATATGCTTGAACGTGTTTGTCTTGTACTTGATGCTTCAACGTTTATGGAGAATACCATAATGACGATGTTTGTGTATAATAATAGCTGCTTAATTATTCATGTACTCGTATGTACCGACGATGATGTATGTGTATACCTCTCCCGATCGATTCCTCCCCTCCATGTCCTGCGCACTTGTAAATACGCCTAACGGGCGGTAGCAGAACTCGCATGGCAGATTTATGCCATTTTCCTGCCGCGGCAGAGATTTATGCCTTTTTTCCTACCGCGGCAGAGAACATTTAACACCGGTTAAGGGGGGCCCTGAGCGCTGCGGCAGCCCCACGTGCGTCACCCTTTAACAGCGGTTCGTATAAGAACTGCTGTTAAAGGGAGGCTCTAACACCGAACCGCCAACAGCGGTTCTACATCCGTTGTTAAAGGCTGGTCCAAACCGGTGTTAGAGACCTGTGTGTGCACTAGTGAGCTTGGAGTAGAGAGAATAAAGAAAAAGAATATTGTTTTCTCTTAGCTAAGATGATCACTTAAAAATAAGAGAAAACTATTTTTCCCATTATATCATAGGTCTTCCCTTAGCAACATATCTTTTTACTAAAATATAATTTTATTAATTGATAGGATAATAAAAAAAAGATAATGCATTGTACAACTTATATCTATTGTCTTCTCTAGTTGCATCCCACCTGAAACTCACAATCAACAGGAATCACGATGCAAATGAAACTGTTAGAAACATTTTTTTAGTTGCAACACACTTGCAGCTAGAAAAAAACTTAGTTGCAACATGCAACTCACATGGAGCACGTGTCACGACACAAATCTAACAACCCTAGAACCTGATGATCTCAGTGGAGTGGTGTAGCAGGGTATCGATGATGGACGTGACATGATGAATTCAACACAAGGCGAGGGCTCAATCTAGCGATGTCGATACAAGGAGTATGTGGATCTATGCCCTCAAGATTCTCAATGATTCGATGGCGGTGATGACTCCTAAAGCATGTGCATGAGGTGATTGCTGAGAATCTATTGGACCAGATATGTGCTCCTGGTTTGCCATAGGGTGTGATACCCTTTGTACCTAGCTGGTGGGGGCTTTCTTTGTGTTTTTCATGCATAAGACCCTGGTAACATGATCTTCTCCTATTGTCGAGTTTATAGGTATTGCATGGTGTTGTATCACTGGAAGAAAACGTGCCATGCGTCCCGGTTGGTAAGGGCCTTTAGTCCCGGTTGCCCCACCAACCGGGACAAATGGGGGCACACGTGGCGGCGTCAGAGCGCGAGGGGGTGGAGCATTAGTCCCGGTTCGTAACACGAACCGGGACAAATAACCTTCTGCCGCGGCAGAGATTTGGCCCATTTCTCTGCCGCGGCAGAGAATTCATTTTGGCACATTTTGTTGCCGCGGCAGCATTTTCGCCACTTTTTGTGCCGCGGCAGAGAATTCATTTAGGTTGATTTATTGTTTATTTAGTGTTTTGCACTCATCAATGAAGGAACCATTATATTACACAAGATCATCATGACAATATTACATTCGATACACGGATCGAGTTCATGCACTACATACAAAAGTTGCTCTTTGTACAATCCCTATTGTCTATATACAGCCGAATAGTATTCCCCTTTTGGGTCTAGGACTTCTGCATCCAAGAATCCCGCCAATTACTCCTGAATTGCTCGTACGCTATCCTTTGGCAGAAGACCGTCCCGTAGACGTTCGATCTGATTTTAAAAAGGAGTCAGCCTATATGAATGAAACTAAATACAATTCGATTGTAATTAAAAACTATGGAAATTGTTTACGTACGTGGAGTTGATCTAAATTTCTGCCCTTCTCATCGCACGTCTACCGGATGAACTCGCAAACATAGTATCCACATAGATTGTTACCTGGTCCCTGCGTCAGGCACTTTACGAGAACATTGTTCAATCAAAATAATAATCAAGCATGATAATAACTGTATCAAAACTAGAATCAAAGAGATGCGCGGGTATAACTAGTGGTGCTTACATCTAGTGCTTCAAATGTAAGCTCCTCTTTCCAAACACCCCTAGCCTTTTTGGTGAACCTTTTCCAAGAGCTGCCCGGTGAAGAAAACGAATAAAATAAGTTATTAAGTACTTGATATCATAAAATTCACGAACGTTGCCGATATAGTGTCGTAATGATTAGAATTACCGCTGGAGAAGTATCTGCATGTCCTTCCACGTCTCAAGGGGTTTATGTTTCGAGTCCATGACTAGTACACCCCCTTTGTCAAGTTGAATGATTAACAGAATATAGTGGTAGCTGCGAATGCATAACTAATTAATTATATACTTAACATCGAGTAAGCGAAATAGAAAGTGTATACAAGACAATAACACTCACTCGAAGTTGTAAGGAAATAGTATTTCCCTTTTGGTTTCTTGAAAACTTAACGCGTGTACTATATTATCCTCCGTATCCTGGGGGTTTGTTTTGAGATTAGCTTGATGAACCCAATATGGGTCAATGAAGCCAATGTCATAGATTTGTCCTCTGCTGCATTCAAGAATATTCATTCTGCATATTACAGTATGATTATATACATGCAATAAACAAGGTGAGATAGATGGAGACTAAATTAATTACAGAATTAGTACTTACAGACAATAGGCACTGATGATCGATTTGTCTAAGACGTCTTGATTGAATAATTGAAATAGTTCATCAAATTCAATGGATATCATGTCATCCATATCTTTCCCATAATGCTTTTTTGTAACCTTCAGCACTATCCAGTTAGCCCCGGCCTTTGTGGCATGCAAGTACCAGTTATGCAATGTTCGCATTTTTGTTGGAAGATTATTTACCTCCTCAGGTTTGATGAGAGGTTTGTCGTACTGGTATTTGTATGCTACTTTACTCAGGGGGAAGTACTCTAACTGGGATAAATACTAGGCAATACTCATACCTTGAGCAGCGGCAGCCCGACAGTGCAACTACCTGGATCATCGCTCTTCCCATATTTGCTCGACCCCACATTGGTTTGGGAAATCACCTTGAGAGGGGCGCAAGACTGTTTTGCTTGTTCTCCGAGCTAGGCAACAGATTTCTCGCTTGCATCAGTACTGCTCTTCGAGGCTTTTTGTGCCGCATGTGACTTGAGAATAGAACGCTCATAGTCTGATGACATCTTTGGCTCGGTTTGATGAAGAGACTTTATCATTTTCAACACTTTGGCTATTTATTCTTTCGTGCTTGGGAACTCTGGCTCTTTCGGCCGCCTCAGCTTAGCGAAAAGCGCTGTCGTTTCCGCATCAACGATCGCCGCAGTCTCCTCTTCAGTACAGTCATAAGCTCTCTTGGGAGGAACCTTTGGTACTTTTGGAAGAGGCTCTTATTTATGTTTAGGCGATCGCTTACCACGACGCAGAGTAGCGGTACGCTTACGCTTTTTATCCTGAGGCGCCGGCGATGGCTCCCGCGGCGATGGCTGCGCCGGAGATTGGTGAGGAGACGGAGCCGGGTGAGGTGACGGAGCCGGGTGAGGCGACGAAGACGGCCGCGACGGCGACCTAATTCTGGAGATGGGTGAGGCGGCGGCGAATATGGCCTTGGCGTGTGATTTTGAAGCACGATACATTCCTTTGGCCATAGAATGGTGACGTTTTTGTGTCTCCCGGTACAGTCGCATCCCCTTCACCTGCAGGGTAGTCAAGATCCAAAACTTCAAAGGTGGGCATGATTTCATCCACCCCGACAACAGCGTAGCCCTCTGGAACCGGACGACAGTGGTAAGTTGGTGTTGGTCCAATTGATAAGGCATAGCCGACCGCCACCCTCATTGATATGTTCACAACTTTGACATGTAGCTCGCAGTGTGTCATCTCTGTGGTATCATCCACTGGGTAGCCAACAGGAGCCACCGTCGGTGCACCATCGTCATCGCCATTGTCATCACCCGGGATCTCGGTGGAAGCCACACTGCTTTTTCGATTATTCGATAGGCCGGTAGCATCGAATGCAGTGTGCTGCTGAGATGGGCCGGTAGTACTTTGCTCTTTAAGTGCATTAATTTAATCTTTTTGTTGCTTTAATCGTTCTTCAATTAAACGCATTCGCTCTTTCTGACTATCTGCTTCAACTTCTGCCCTGTCCTTTCTCCTCTGACGGCTTCTATCAGGATATTTCTTCCTCTCTTCGGGAAACCCAGTCCTCCATGGTTGGGAGCCTCTTGTTCCTCGTGTTCGTCCATCATGTTCCTTATTTCCAAGGGCGAGTGTGAGCTCATCATTCTCTCTATCGGGAAAGAAGTCCCCATATTTAACAGCCTTTACTACTTTTCTCATCCTCTCGATTGGCAAGGGGTCTTCTTTATGTCGTATGTTATATATACACCTCCCTTCCGAGTCCAACGTGCCCCCATGCCCGTAAAACCAATTCCTTGCACGTTTTACCCAATCGTCTGTCTCTGGGGTGATCTTTTTAGCACGCAGTTCATTCTCAAGTTTCTCCCACTTAGGAATGCCAGCCCTGTAGCCACCTTGCCACATAGTATGGTGATACTTCTTGTTAGCAGCATTCAGCTTATTCGTTGCAGACATTTTCTTAGCTTTTTCTGATGTCTTGTATTCCACAAACTCAGCCCAGAATGGTTTTATCTTCTCAAACTGAATATTCTTGAAATCGGGAGTCTTCTCTTTCACGACTAGTCAAGGTGCAATCTTTTCTTCCAGTTGGTGAAACACTGGGCCATCTTCTTCAAATCCCACTCCCTGACCTTAGCCTCCATGGCTCTCCCATGTTCTAAGGCGTCCTCAACTGGATCCTCCGCATTTGGATCCAGCTCTATCTTTGGTAGTTTCAAATTAACCATGAGCCTCTTCCACAGTAAATCTTTGGCGTGGTTAGGGACAAATAAACATGTTCCCTCTTCATCCGTATTAGCAGGCCTATTCCAATTTCTAATGGTGATCGGGATTAAGTCCCTAACGATTACTCCGCATTGTGCCACAAATTTGTTTGCGACAACTTCGGGAGCCGTCTTCAGCGACATCTTCGATCCTGAACCTCTCATGGTCTTGCAACTTTTTGGTTGGGCCTCGTCTGCTCTTTTCAGTAGATTTGTATGATCCGGAGGGCTAAAAGAAGAAAGGTCATCGCTACTATTTCTATATAGATAGAAGATGATTAATTAATGAATTAATTATATTACATGCACCTCGCCGGAGCGGTCGTCTTCTCGATTACACAAGGCATCGCCTTCTCCCTCGCGGAAGGCAACACCTTCAACCTCAAACAAGTCGTCTATTCCGGTAAAAAGAGGATCACCCTCACCGGAGTTGTTCAGAAACGTTGATACGTCTAAATTTTCTTCCCCAAGGATCACACCTTGGATCAACTCTTCCTTTTCTTCGTCTCTGACGTGTGGGTCCATATTTTCTGCATAGGTGGAAAAACGAATAAGTCAAAGCGGCTAAGGGAGAAAGTTAGGTATGGTGTTGAGATATATAAACCCTAATTAAGAGAAACCCTAATATATACATACAAAATAATAAAAATGAAGAGAAACCCTAAACCTAGCTACATAAAGGAAATTGTGTAGTAGATAGGTAACTCTAGCTAAAATCAACTATAATCAATATTCCAGAGTTCCGATGGGTGTAAAACCTAGTTCGGAGAAACCTCGGATGCATATGAGAGGGGAACATGAGTATAAGGCTATAAAAGGGAAACTATCCAGCAGATAGGTAACACTAGATACTAACAAAATACCATATTGGAATCGATTTAAGAGGGTTCGGAATGCCCTGGAGAAGGCACATCGTCGAACCCACATGCACCTAAGGGGTATTAATGATTCCTTATCTAAGATAGGGCTTTTAAGTTTCTTGACAATGTGAATCGGGTCTGGGGCTACCCACAGTGACTGACCAGTGGGGTCGAACACCAATAATACCAAACTAATTAATAAACCTAATAATACCTAACTAATAATAAACCTAATAATCCAAACACCAAAAAGAAAGGGAAACCCTAAAGCATCGATGCAATGATCAAGCAAGTATGATGATATGACAAGTTAAATTGTATTGAAAAGTAACCCTAAAGCACGCTCGACAAATTAAACGGGGTTCCAAGGGGCGCAAACCCTAACTCGGGGAAACTCCGAATCACCTATGAGGGGTTACTATGTTCTTCTAATCAAACTTGTCATTTAAGTTGCTTAACAATGCATGATTATAGCTTAAATAGGTAGGTTTCATTTTTCTGAACATTTTGGTATATTATACATATTTTTCTGACTTATAAATAATAAGTTATTGATTTTACAATATTAAATCATTTTCTGAAATTTATTTAATCAATTTTAAAACATTTATGACCTCAGGCTGACGTCACCATAGGCTGGAAAACATTTATCACTCGATCTGGGGCTACTCACAGTCACTGATGTCTGGGCCCCATGGGTTATTATAATTATTTCCAAAAAAAGGATATATTGCCTCATGCTGATGTCAGCATGACATCAGCAATGGCGATCCTCGGGTTGGGCTCGAATCCGTCGATTATTTGCTGGCTACTGGGTAGGCTAGTTGGAAAGAGGAGATCGAGGCGGACCCAGTGGTGGCAGCCGCCCGCTTGTGGTCATCGGAACAGTGGTCACGACGGCGGCGAGAGGCGGAGCTTGCTCGGACACGACGCGCGGCGGCTACAACAAGCAAGCAGGCAAACAGAGCTCGACTTGAGCTTCAGATACTCACCAGGAGCTCGAAAAACTAGACGGAGGGGTTCGGGGTGGCCGGAATCAGCGGTGGAGGCGGTGGCCGGAGTCGGCGAGGCTTGGAGCGTCAGCGAGGAGCACGTGGAGGCGCGACAGCGGGGCAGCGAGTGGAGTCCGACGGCGGGGCAGCGCGTGGAGGCCAACAGCGTGGCGGTGGTTGGGCAGCCTGACGGCGTCGAGCGCTTATCCTCGCGGCGGCGGCGATGATCTGTTGCGGTTGATGAGGAACGGGGAACAAGGAGAAGGAGAAGGGGCGTCGTGTATAAAGGGGAAGGGCCTTTAGTCCCGGTTGGAGGCTCCAACTGGGAATAAAGGGTCAAACGTCCTGGTTGGAGCCACCAACCGGGACGTATACTCCAATTTTTTAGCAGATAAAGGGGCGCGCGCGCAGGGGGTCTTTAGTACCGGTTGGTGGCTCCAACCGGGACATATTCCCCTGTTTTCAAAAAATTTCACGTATTTTCTCTCTGTTCCCGCCTTATTTTTTATTTTGGGGTTTAAATTTGTAATTTTTTTAAATGATAATTACATTGGAATTTAGAAAAACTTTAAACATAAAAAGTGTTTGAATTTGAATAACTAATTCGAAACCATTTTCTGTTTTTAAAAATAATTAATGTAACCATTTAAACTATGAACCATTTAAAATTAATAATGAAATAACTTATATTTTTTAAATATTAATTTGGAATTTAGAAAAACTTTAAACATAAAAAGTGTCTGGATTTGAATAAATAATCCAAAACCATTTTCTATTTTAAAAAATAATTAATGTAACTATTTAAAATTAAAAATGAATAAACTTATATTTTTTGAATATTAATTTGGAATTTAGAAAAACTTTAAACATAAAAAGTGTTTGGATTTGAATAAATAATTCAAAACCATTTTCTGTTTTAAAAAATAATTAATGTAACCATTTAAAATATGAACCATTTATAATTAAAAATGAATTAACTTATATTTTTTTAATATCAATTTGGAATTTAGAAAAACTTTAAACATAAAAAGTGTTTGGATTTGAATAAGTAATTCAAAACCATTTTACTTTTTAATGGGAAAAAAAAGGACGGGAAAATAATGGGGAAAGAAAATTTGATTAGGATAGAACGGAATTAAAGTACATAACGAACTAACACAAAGTTACATAGAAGAACTGAAAATTAAGATACATGGCGATTAAGCCACAATCGGCGAACTTGTTTTGCAATGTTGGAATAATTGGTCATGCTCCTGCCACACCTGTAATACTCGCCATCAGTAGTCGTCGACTTGTGACCCTCGTCGCTATCGCCGTCGGCCAGTAGTTGAACCTTGAAGGAAAAGTGAGTGGGCTAGACTTGAGGGTAGCGCAGCGGGGCTAGAGTCGGCGGCCGTGTCGAGGCCATGACGCCTGAGAGTCCGGCCGCCACCACAGCCGACGGCCGCCTCATTGAAGTTCGGAGGAGGTGGGTCGTCCTCGTGCTGGCGAGTGCCCTCTCACGCCGATCCACAAAGAAGGCTTCCCAAGTCGGGAAATAGTGGATGCCATCCGGATTCCTCCGCTGCTCGGCGTGAGCTCAAGTAGTAGTGGTTCGTGATGGCCATCCGACGCGCCACACCTAGAGGGACAGAGGAACCAAGCACGCCAAAGCTCGGCATCCAGCGATGGGGACATGAGTAGCCATGACAGGGGTAGTTCGAGGCGCAAAGTGCCTCCGCCTCCCTGGGAGTTAGTGCTATGATGGAAGTCATGGGAAAGAGTGATGAGGTTCCAGATATGAGTCTAGAGATGTGCAATGACAATGGAGGCCAACCCTATATAGTGAGAAGTGGCAGGAAGATAACTAGAGGGAAGAACTGGAGGGAAGAACCAAGGAAAAAGCAAGGAAGAAATGGCGGAAGAATGGCAAGGGAAAAAAATGGCGGGAGGATTTTTTTTAAAAATGGAAAAGGGCTTTTCCGTGCGACAAAAAGGAAAACTTCCTCCTGCAACATTGTTCTCCATACCAATGTCCACACACATGTGTGTATATGAGCACAACATCACAAACTATGCCGTGATTCAGCACATAACATCGGTCAATTGGACCGAAAGCCATGAAACCTCGAACATGATAGGTCATTTTGTGAAGGTTTTTTCGAAACATGATCAATATACCAAGTCTGGTATTTTTCCTTTCAACTATGTAACATAATATGACACCACGCAAAGGATTTTCATTACTCGGATTTTTTTGAATTTATTATGCCTGTTTTGAATTATCTGAATTTCTAACTATGGTCGAACCGGTGTGCATGAAGATAGGGGACGAGCATCGTTAGAACTTGCATTGGATCTCTGAAGAAACCACATATTGCGATTCTAAAAATGATTTTTTCAAAAAATCACGGGCGATAGATCATGTACCTGTGGTACAAACCGGACCCACTTCATGCCGATTCGGCAGACATTTGTCATTTTTACCCAGGATGGACGAAAAGGTTTGAGATGTCCCGGTTGGGAGATAGTCCATGTAAGGTGGTCTAGTATTTTAGGAAAATGGGACGGTAGCATTCTGAAACGGCATTTTGGTGGTTACTTCACAAAACGACCCGTTTTTTGCGCTCGAAAAATGGAAAAGGGCTTTTCCGTGCGACAAAAAGGAAAACTTCCTCATGCAACATTGTTCTCCATACCAATGTCCACACACATGCATAATATGGGCACAACATCACAAAATATGCCGTGATTCAGCACATAACATCGGTCATTTGGACCGAAAAAGCCATGAAACCTCGAACATGATAGGTCATTTTGTGAAGGTTTTTAGAAACATGATCAATATACCAAGTCTGGTATTTTTCCTTTCAACTATGTAACAAAATATGACACCACGAAGGATTTTCATTGTTTGGATTTTTTTTGAATTTATTATGCCCGTTTGAATTATCTGAATTTCTAACTATGGTCGAACCGGTGTGCATGAAGATAGGGACGAGCATCATTAGAACTTGCATTGGATCTCATGGTACAAACCGGACCCACTTCGCCGATTCGCGACATTTGTCCTTTTACCCGGATGGACGATTTGTTGGGCTGGGCTAGGCAGCACTAATGATAGGGGTGAGTGTCGACATTATGTCGTGCGGCGTGTACCTTGTCCCGGATGGTGTCACCAACCGGGACTAAAGATCAACCTGTAGTCCCGGTTGGAGACACCAACCGGGACAAAACACAAGTCAGCACTAATGATAGGGGTGAGTGTCGACATTATTTCGTAAGTGTCGACACTATGCCGAGCTGCTTGTACTATAAATATGCATCCTTGCGAGTCCAGTCCTCCAGCCAGTTTGAGGCATCTCCAAGATGGTTTTCGAGAGCAGGGACACCACTACGGCCAGTTTCAGGGAGATGCCGACGGATCCCAGTCCTCCGGCATCTCCGAGAAACTGGTCATAGAGGCACTCCCTAATATGTGAAATTAGTTAGCTCTGAGGCGTATTGATCTAGTTTGAGAATTTACAAGCTGCAAGATGGTTTTCGAGAGCAGGGACACCACTACGGCCAGTTTCAGGGAGATGCCGACGGAGCCCAGTCCTCCGGCATCTCCGAGAAACTGGTCATAGAGGCACTCCCTAATATGTGAAATTAGTTAGCTCCGAGGCGTATTGATCTAGTTAGAGAAGTTACAAGCTGCAAGATGGTTTTCGAGAGCAGGGACACCACTACGACCAGTTTCAGGGAGATGCCGCCGGATCCCAGTCCTCCGGCATCTCCAAGAAACTGGTCATAGAGGCACTCCCTAATATGTGACTGCGCGCGTTTGGAGATCAGATCTTAATGGTAAGTACGAATCGGGACAACTTCTTCATAGGGACAAAAACAGGACTAACACTCAAGACATTTATTAATATTAAAAACTGAGACTACAAAACCGGGACTAAAGGCCACAAACCGTGAAAGATATTCTTCGGTCAATCCACAAACCGCGAAAGACATGAACTAGAGTTACATAATATGAGCATGAACTTCTTGGCATATGTCCTTCCTTATGATCGCTTCAGACGTAACCATGGAGCATATTCTTTACTTAACGGAATGCTTGGGTCAGTTTTCACTGTGAAGGGCGGAATTTCATCAAACTTATTATAATCCTCTGACATGTCTGTCTTGTCCTCGATTCCCACGATGTTTCTTTTCCCTGAAGAACTATGTGATGCTTTGGCTCATCATATGATGTATTCGTTTGCATATTTTTTCTTTTTTCGGTCTGGAGGACATGTCCTTCACATATAAAACCTGAGACACATCATTGGCTAGGACGAATGGTTCATCTCTATAACCAAGATTGTTGAGATCCACTGTTGTCATTCCGTACAACTGGTCTATCTTTACCCCTTCCCCATTCAGGTTGAACCATTTGCAGCGAAACAAAGGGACCTTTTTAAAAGAGACTCCATAGTCTAGTTCCCATATCTCCTCTATGTAACCATAATATGTGTCCTTTTGTCCATTCTCGTCTATTGCATCAAAGCGGACACCACTATTTTGGTTGGTGCTCTTTTTATCTTGGGCGATCGTGTAGACTGTATTCCCATTTATTTCGTACCCTTGGAAATTCAATACAATAGAAGATGGTGACGCGGCCAACAAGTATAGCTGATCTCCAACAGTGGTGTCATTCAAGAGATGTGTCCGCATCCAACCACCGAAAGACTTCATGTGTTCATCTGTAATCCATGATTCAGGCTTCCCCGGGTTTTTGGAGCGTACAATATTCTTGTGTTCCTCGATATACGGAGCTGCCAAGGTGGAATTATGTAGAACTGTGTAGTGTGCTTTAGTGAAAGAATCTCCGTCCCTACATATCATTGCTTTCTTTCCCAGCGTGCCTTTTCTACTTAGTCTTCCCTCATGCCGCGAGTCATAAACACCAATCGGCTTAAGGTCAGGAATAAAGTCAACACAAAACTCAATGACCTCCTCTGTTCCATATCCCTTGGAGATGCTTCCTTCTGGTCTAGCACGGTTATCAAAATATTTCTTTAAGACTCCCATGAACCTCTCAAAGGGGAACATATTCTGCAGAAATACCGGACCGAGAATGGCAATCTCTTCCACTAGGTGAACCAGGAGATGCGTCATAATATTGAAGAAGGATGGTGGGAACACAAATTCAAAACTAACAAGACATTGTACCACATCCTTCTGTAACCTTGGTAGAATATCTTGATTGATTACCTTCTGAGATATTGCATTGAGGAATGCACACAGCTTCACAATGGGTACTCGAACATTTTCCGGTAGAAGCCCTCTCAATGCAATCGGAAGCAACTGCGTCATAATCACGTGACAGTCATGAGACTTCAGGTTTTGGAACTTTTTCTCTGCCATATTTATTATCCCCTTTATATTAGATGAGAAGCCCGACGGCACCTTGATACTGTAAAGGACTTCAAAAAGATTTCCTTCTCTGCTTTGGTAAGAGCATAGCTGGCACGACTTAAGTGACGCCCTTTATCCGTCTTGTTATGTGTATGCATGTTCTTTGGGTCTTTCATAATTTGTTGGTCCTCCCGTGCTTCTGGTGTATCTTTAGTCTTCCCATACACGCCTAGGAATCCTAGCAGGTTCACGCAAAGATTCTTCGTCACGTGCATCACGTCGATTGAAGAGCGGACACGCAGGACTTTCCAATATGGCAGCTCCCAAAATATAGATTTCTTCTTCCACATGGGTGAGTGTCCTGTAGCGACGTCGTTCGGAACTGATTGACCGCCGGGACCCTTTCCAAAGATTACTTCTATGTCCTTGACCATACCAAATACATCATCACCAGCAGGGAGTTCAGGCTTCTTCCGGTGATCTGCCTCACCTTTGAATGCTTGCCTTTATTTCTTATGGGATGATTGGTCGGAAGAAATCATCGATTCGCCAGGTACACAACCTTCTTGCATTTATGCAAATATGTACCTTCAGTCTTATCTAAACAGTGTGTGCATGCCTTATATCCCTTGTTTGTTTGTCCTGAAAGGTTACTAAGAGCAGGCCAATCATTGATGGTTACGAATAACAACCCTCGTAGATCAAATGGCTCCTGTTTGTTCTCATCCCACGCACGTACACCTGGTTTTCCCCATAACTGTAAGAGTTCTTCAACTAATGGCCTAAGGTACACATCAATGTCGTTGCCCGGTTGCTTCGGGCCTTGGATGAGCACTGGCATCATAATGAACTTACGATTCATGCACAACCAAGGAGGCAGGTTGTAGATACATAGAGTCATGGGCCGGGTGCTGTGACTGCAGCTCTGCTCCCCAAAAGGATTCATGCCATCCGTAATTATACCAAACCATAAGTTTCTTGCGTCACCTGCAAAGTCTGGGAAGTCTCTCTCGATTTTTCTCCACTGTGACCCATCAGCAGGGTGTCTCAACTTCCCGTATTTCTTACGGTCTTCTTTGTGCCATCGCAACAACCTGGCATGCTCTTTGTTTCTGAACATGCATTTCAACCTTGGTATTATAGGAGCATACCACATAACCTTAGCAGGAACCCTCTTCTGAGGGGCTCTCCCTCAACATCACCAGGGTCATCTCGTCTGATCTTATACCGCAACGCATTGCATACCGGGCATTTATCTAAATTCTCATACTCCTTACCGCGGTAGAGGATGCAGTCATTAATGCATGCATGTATCTTTAGCACATCTAATCCCAGAGGACAGAGAGTCTTCTTTGCTTTGTAGGTACTCTCGGAAAGTTCGTTATGTTTTGGAAACTTCGGCTTCATTATTTTCAGCATCTTTTCAAATGAGGAGTCAGTTAGACCACACTCTGCCTTCCATCGCAACAATTCAAGTGTGGTACCGAGCTTTGTGCTGCCATCTTTACAATTTGGGTACAAAAATTTCTTGTGATCTTCTAACATGCCCTCTAACTTCAACTTCTCATTTTCTGTTTCACAATCTCGCATTGCATCAGAAATAACCCTACCAAGTTCATCAGCCGGCTCATCTGATGCCCGTTCTTCACCTCTTTCCTCTCCATTGTCTTCCATTGCAGTATCACTGTATTCAGGAAACATATGATGATAGTTGTTATCATCATCTTCTTCTTCACCATCTTCCATCATAACCCCTCTTTCCCCGTGCTTGGTCCAGCAATTATAGTTGGGCATGAAACCTTTCATAATCAGGTGGCCGCGAATGATTTTCGAGGAAGAGTACTCCTTGTTGTTCTGACATTGAACACATGGACAACGTATAAAACCATTCTCTTTTTTGTCGTAGCCACATCGATAAATTTATCCACGCCTTTCATATACCCAGCTACGCGCCGGTCACCGTACATCCATTCCCGACCGTTCATCTGCATCATATAAGTAAGTTTATCAAAAAACAGGACATCATAAATAGTGAAATGACCAATTCACATCGACACATGCATTGTATCAATGACAGAGAAAAGATAAGATTGCTAACCTCGATCGAGGGAAATAAAGAGGAGAAAGCTCAAGTGCGTCTCGGACACCTTCTATATTTTTGTTCTATGAGAAATTGAACGGGATTATTCACTCAAACATTTCATCAAACACCTTGAATGCATTCATAGGAGAGAAAAACTAGCACACCCCTCACACCTTCCACCAAGATAAAAAACAGAGTGGAGGCAGAGGGGGCTGGGGCGTTGCATTTATAGAGGGCGGGAGCATACGTTCCGGTTGGAGCCACCAACCGGGACTAAAGATGTGTGTCACGCCACGTGGTTGTGGCCAAACCTTTAGTCCTGGTTGCTGGCTCCAACCGGAACATATGCCCCGTTACCAACCGGGACGCATGTCTCCGGGCCCCGTGCCCGCTCGAACCGAGACGCGTGCCAGCATTAGTCCCGGTTGGTGGCGCAACCGGGACTAATGCTCTGAGGGGGCGCGAACGGATGGCCTGTTTTCTACTAGTGTATTGATATATGCTCATGTGATACCTTTGCGAATTAAATTTTAAATAAATATCGCATGTATCTTTTTGATGCAGAGTACATGGTGCTCAACCTCCTTTTAGAAAAAAGGCAAAACCATTTCCCTATGTGCTTGGTTAAAATTTGCAAAGTTTAACCGTAGACCAAATATAACATGCATAGTAATATAAAACAAAGGGAATATGTAACATGTCATGAAAATTCAAATCTTAATTTTAAGCATAACATGAAGGACAAAAAATAAAATATTTTCTACTAAATAGTAATAACAAGCTATATTCAAACCCAAAATTTCGTTATGTATTTTTCGGTGTCAAATTTCTGTACTATGTTCTCTTTTCTCGATGTGTGATGTGAATTTGGATTAAAATTGTGTAACATGTTAGATACAAATATTAACTATGTCATAAATTTTTTTCAGAGTTTTGAAGACTTCCTAAGATTTAAACCTGGACCGGGTGCACCAGGTGCACAAAAAAGTCTCGTGGCACCACCCAATCACCTATAGCTACCTTTTATTAGAAGTTTAGCAACGATCGAACACCCTCTGTTTGGAGCACACAACCTTTTATTAGCCAACATCCAAAATCCAAAATTATTACAAGTTATGGATCGTTTAAAATTGATACATGAACCAACGAGTGAAAACTCACTCGGTCTCGAAATAGACGCCGAAAATTTATCTAAATTGAAATGTAGCTATGCATTAAAACCCATATGAATACTATATTACTGTAGTAATGGTAATCTAAATAAATTTTCGACATATATTTCGAGACAGATGACTGTAGTAATGCTAATCGATCGTCTATGGTCTATCGATGGCTAATACTCCCTCTGTTTTAAAATATAAAATGTTTTAGTTTTGTGAAAAAAAATGTATCTAGATCCATTTTAGTATGATTCACTTCGAATCTAAGCACTAAAAAAAATTCTACATATACTTTTTTCACAAAGCTAAAATATCTTATATTTTGAAATGAAGGAGTAGATCGTAAAGGTACAGGTACAGAACACGTCACAAAGTTACATTTCCTGTTTTCAGGAGGCTATCGTGCAGAGTCTATGGTTGTCACCGACACCAGATATCCGATACATGGCTTTGTGTGCACTGTTCCACTATGGTCGATCGAGGACGCTTTCATCACCCCAAGTCTGACCTTTCCCTTTTCCGGCACTTGCTCCCCCTTGAGAGTCTCCTGGCCGCCCCCGGCTCCTCTCCCCCTCGTCTCCGGCGGCTCCGCTGGCCGGAGGGGATGGGGGAGAGGACGCCGGCCTTTTGTAGTATGTAGGTCTTTTAGTTTTGTGTTCCCTATGTGGTGTATGGCGCTGATGCCGGGAGTGAGGCGACGGATCTCGGCCAGATCCGGTGTTGTCCTTCTCTTCTTTGCCTCTTGGTGCTCCGGTGGTCGGGAGTTGGAAGGAAGGCGGTGGAGGAGAGAGGATATCTCCATAAATAAGCCTTTTTCTTGCAGATATGGCCAATAAACTTGGCGATGGAGGGATCCTTCTGGTGCTCGTTGTGGTGGTGAGCTCGGAGGTGCTCCCATGCATCTCGAGGTCTGGCGGCTGCATCTGCAGCAGGGGAGGACAACTGCTTCTCCTTGGAGGTTTCCAACGGCGACGAGCTCATTGGCGTTTCTCATGGTCGAAAGGCGACCCCTCCACCCTCAAGCGGCGGCGACGGATTCTGACCGTTGTCTTCAGGTGCAAATTAACCTCCAGGCCTGTGTGCCATTTTGGAGGCCCTCTGGCATCGGTGTAGCTTGCTCCCGCCTCCATGTCCCAAGTGTTTTTGTCCCCGGCGACATCGAGGTCGGCTGCATCGAGTCCTTGTGCAGTGGAGTTGGAGCTGGATCTGATTGCTTTTCTTGTATTTTATCCGAGGTCCTTGGTGCAAAATGTAAGGGTTGGTCTGTAATCTCTTATTTCCTTGAGTCCTTTTTTGTAGGATGTAGCTCCACCGACGGAAATGAATGAAGCTCTAGGTCCTCCGGGACCTACCCCTATCCAAAAAAAATGGTTGATCGAGAGAAGATGTGCAGACACAAGATGCCATCGGTTATATATAAGCAACCGCTCTGTCCATCCGTGTCCGGACCCGATCAATCGGCCACTTAAATTTGACAGACAAATAGATCACGCCGGGCGGGTTGGTTCGAATGAATCGCCTTGCTAGAGGGGACGTAGACGACTCTCCTTCTGATCGGATCAGTTTGAACGCGACCAGACCGTTTAGGTCATGCCAGTGCAATTTGGACCACATAGTGCATGGGCTAGGGTGTGTTCGGTTCCGGAACCAAGTGGAATAGAACGAAACCATTCCGCACCTAGAGCCAATTCTTCTGTTCGGTTGTGGATGTTCGGTTGTGGATGGAACGGAACCGAGTGGTTCCTCGGAAGAGAATATTCCCCCATATGCGGAATGCACCCAATATTCGGTGGAATGTGGTGGAACGACTATTAATTAGCCACTATTAATTACGAAGCACTCTAATAATTCTGCCAAAAATATTTAGCTGTTGTTAATTACGATTTTAACATTAAAAAGATCATTTGTCACTGTTAATTACGATTTTCAGATAAAATATTAATTTTAACCTTATTTCATTCTGATCTCCAAATTTCCTCAACCGAACAAAAATAATATTAATTATACTTTTGAGATTAAAAAGGTTATTATGCGCTCTTAATTACTATTTTAAGATTTAAAAGGCCATTTGCCACCGTTAATTACGATATTGAGATAAAAAATTAACTTTAATCTCGTTCCGTTCTGCTCTCCAATTCCTCCAACTGAACAAAAAACGGAACCATTCCGTTTCTCCTTTTTATCCAAACCGAACACAGGGGTAAAACCATTCCATTCCTATAAAATGAAACCATTCTATTCTATTCCATTCCATTGCACTCGGTTCCAGAAATGAACACATCCTAAGTCACTATAGATGTGTGGATTGATTCGAATAATCTTGATCAGAAGCGCGAGTTCACTATGGGTCTCCCATGCCTAACCTATGGTCGTCACCGACACCACATATCCGACACATGGCTCTGTATGCACTGTTGCACTATGGTCGATCGAGAGCAGCTGTGCAGGCACGTGTATAGCAAGAGCTACACCCCAAGAGACACACAGATATGTGATGATAGCACTTGCGTGTGCATCTCTGGTGTTGTCCCTAGTCAAGATGGTTGGTCAGGATCATCATCAATGCACGCTCTCTTTCTCTCCCATAGCCATGTATACTGTATGTTTTTTCTTGGGGTCAATTCGATTATCTTTTTCCTCACATGCTTCTTTCATTGTGTTCCTTTCCAGATCTGGTTGACCACAGAAAAGAAAGAAATTGCTTCAGTTTAGAGTCTTCTAGGCGATCTCTAGCTAGTGGCAGTTTCTAAACGTGGTTATGTCATTTTTCTATTGAGTATAAAATGCCTTGGGATGCACACTTACTAGTTGCTATAAACACGGTTGTGCATTCTGATGTCGTGTATTTCAGTTTAGCCAGGTTTTAAGTGTTCCACTGAAGAATATAGTAGGCAGGTTCAGAGTGAGTGCAAAATCTTGATTAATTTGTTGAAATGTGCTTATTCATATACGGTGTACATGTTTATCGAAGTGAGCTTCAACCGAACTATCACTTCTTGCTCTGGCACTTCCATTCTTCCACATGCCCACTTCCTTTGTTATAGCAACAGATCTTCTGAATCAGATTTGGACCAAAATCAATCCTCTGAATCACATCCATCTGTCTCTAGAATCTTCTTTTGTTACTTCCTTTGGAATGGTTCCACGTGTTTTGTCGAAATGGAAATATATTACACTGAACTGAAGTCTAGACTCTAAAGTAGACCATCAGTTAAGGTGTCGCAGTTCCAGGTTTCCCTCTCCTCATGTCCTGCCCCATAAGATGCATACACAAGTATATCACTGCTGTACAAAAGAAACTTGCGGTTGTGAGTGCAACATCACGGGAGAAGATAACCATTAACAAGGCACAAAGTATAACTACATTCTCCTCCTTTTCAACAAATAAACTGAAAAAAAAGACTGATGTCTCTCCTCCTTTTGCTTTGCAATTTGCAAAAGGTATTTGTTGCTAGCTCTGGCTGTATTGTAGATTCCAAACCACGAAATGATATGTTTCGTAACTGAACTTTTGGTCCCTGAAAGTAACACATGCATGCGCTGGTATCAGATCGACAAATTGTGCAGGTAATTTGGATGGTGACCTGTGCACTACAAGACTGCAACACACGCCATGATTATCCTACTTAGTTTTTCAGTCTATCGCAAGGAAACTTAGGCTAGATTCCATTCTCCTTCTTTCAGGGATGAGAGACAAAAAGTATTTATTTAGGTAAATACATATATGGTGCCAATCCTGCTTCGATTTGAGTTGGAATGAGCTTGGTTTTATCCTACCAGAAGTAGCTTGAGATGAATGCTAGTACTAATTTGGGCGTCTCATGACAATAATTCCAGTTAGCGTGAGCTTGATTTGATCCTACCAGAAGTAGCTGGAGATGGATGCTAACATTTTGGGCATCGCGTGACCTAGAAGCATGAAAATTAATTCCAGGTAGCATGAACTTGATTTGATCTTACCAGAAATAGCTAGAGATCAATGCTAATATTTTTTGGCATCACATGTATATTGATTCCCAGTTAGAAAAAAAAGGAATCAAGGCTCTGAAATGTATATGTTTTTCTAAATACAGGTAGATAATTTTGCCAGAGTGCATTCTAAATATTAATTTACAACTTGCAGTAGTTCATTGTAAACCAGAAACCTTCCTTGAAAGAAAAAGTGACTATGCTATGGTGGAAGGGCAATACGAGCGGAACAAGAGGTTGTGTGTGGGAGATAACTTGTTTGGACAGTCTAACGCCGCCTTTGTCAAGGCTAGCTAGGAGGTATCACATTCCTGAGTTGGCAACTAGAAGTGGCAACATGATGGTATCGGTTTGATGGTGCTTTTCTGAGTACTTGGTGAAAACCATAGGTTTGGACTTACATGTTGATACCCGGCGATGGTGTTGTTGTTTCCTTGTCGAAAGCATTGATGTGAGTTTGTTCAGAGTTGATCTTCAAGGTGAAGAACCCTGATGTGGCCTTCACTAGTCTGGATCCGGTAAGGGCTGCGCTTGTGTGCCGTTCCTTTCTTGTAAGTGTTGCTTGTCGAGAACCATTCTCATAGTCTATGTGTTGTCAAGGGATAGTTGGCGTGATTTTATATCGCTCCATATGACATCGGGGTGTCTTTTTTTTAAATAACTAGCATGGTGGCCCTCATAAATGCGAGGGCATCAACTTTAGTTGTTGTTTTTAGAGAGGTCACCATCTTTTAGTGCGTCCATCCTTAAATGATAGTAAAATACATAAATGGATAAAAAATATTTTAGCCACATTTCATGGTAATTAGATACCTCATGTGTAGAAAACATCTTTAATCATCTTTAATTCCTAGGTGGATGATTATTAGACTATTTCCAAAAAAATACTATACTAATGACCATATGAGTCATTCGTGTTTTATATGCAATTAAGGTTTAGCCCATGAGATAGCTAGGTGGTAGTTTTTATATGGTGTTAGATAAGGATATAAGGATAACATTCACGTTGTCAAGTAGTTATGATTTACTCGAGAAATGACCCAAAAATATTTAGACAATTATGATCCAACATAAATAATTTTCCTAATAAAGTAAATAATATTTTTCGTTGTTAAGATATAGGTTAACTATAGTTTTTTTTGCTTTCTATCTCAAATGAGCGGACTTTACTTATTTTTATGTTTAATAATATACTTACATATCAATAACAAAGGTTATAGAAGTTTGATTAGGTTCTATACATAATGTCATATATTTTCCAACACGTAGAATATTACATTTAAATATTTGAAATCATGCCAAGCTCAGTTTAAAATCCTAACATTCTACGATCTCGCTCACTTGTAGGTTCGCATAGATACCATAGTTTTAGCATTTTTATCGGTCATCATTCTTTCTACATGATTGAAAATTGCAATGACATGTCCAATTAATTTTTTTAAGAATAATATACCATAAAAACTTATTAGAAAAAACATGAAAATTTACATAAAAGATTGTTAAATCACATCATATGCAAACTGTGGATATAATTTTTTTCCTAAATGTTATATTGAAAGCAACTTTTTATTTCAAGTTGACCATGATTTATAGAAATATTTTCTAAGATTTATAATCCTCACAAGTAATCCTGCTAGCCTGATAGTTAATTCCAAATATTTAATGTTTCCATCACTTCAAATTCTAATTAGTAAAAATGGCCACATATCTTGTTGGATTATGAAGAAAATATACATTATGGGTTACATCTCTTGATAACAACCCAACTTTTTGGTGTTGATAGCTATCCAGTGGTATCATTGTCTTCCTTAAAGATTTATCTACATGCTTAATAATCGACTACCGATTTTCCACCTCCATGCACAACTTTCGCTCAATATCACTATTTTAGTCTACTGTAGTTTTGCCAAGCTATGAATAATCATATCATGAATCTCAAACCCAATTACAGAACTCCAACCAAGTTGACCTTCTGACACTGGATTGTACAGTTATAGGGAGATATTCATCCACAAATTTATCGATATAACAAATTTGGAACTCGCTTCGCCTCAAAACCCCTCACTACCTTTTTACTTTTTATTTAATTGAACTTGTTTCAATCTTTACCCGCTTTCCTTGACCTTCAACAACTTCTAGAACGCTTCGGGACGCAAGGGAGGAACTAAACAATCTCCGAAATGTAGTTTAGGTCTCTTACCTACTTTGTTCTTCACAATAATGTTGGGATGATGTCGTAATATATTCCTTTTGACTCTGTCTAATTCTCGGTGTTTCTGTGAGGGACATGTATTGTATAATAGTCAGTGGAATTAGTGATTCTTCTGGATTGTCCTTTCATTTTCTCAACATTTTACCGATAGCAAGGGTTGGAAATTCTGTCTTGCGAGAAGTGTGCTCTTGTTTCGAAAAATGTAGGGTGGTACTCTCGAAAATAAACTTTTCATAATCCCTTCGTGCCAAAATAGATGTCAAAGATTTATCTAAATTCGCATGTACCTATACACTAAAACGTGTTTATATACATACGAATCTAAACAAATATCCGACATCTATTTCGATATAGGGGAGTAATATTTTTTGAACCTATGAGATTAACTTAAACTTTAAAAAATACATTTTAAATTATATATATGTAATATGTAGTAGTCCGTGGAATCATTGATTCACGTCGATTTCCCTTCAATTTTTCTAGGGATAGAGAAAACATCATGCGTGAAGAATACACTGATAGAGCTAGGCTTGTTTTAGAAACCATCATAGAATGAATTGTTTCAGAAACCATCATGGAATGAATTGTTTCAGAAACCATCATGCACGAAGAATACACCGATAGAGCGAGGCTTGTGAGTGTGTCTTGCGAAGAATATGTCTCTTGGTCCGAAAATGTCAGGTACTGTACTATCAGAAATCAATTGTTCATGTTTTTATAATTTGTATATGTGGTTATTTTTTTTTGCGAATAGTGCTATATATACACATTAAACTATGTCTACTTAGAGCGTCACATAATTTGACTGCCAGGCTGCACTATGTCACACATGCACGTAATAATAAGCAAAAAATAGAACGTGTATAGCAGCTTTCAAGTTCTTTTCTCCCAATAATAAGCAAAAAGTCATAACGTGTATATCGCCTTTGAGTTTTTTCCATGAGCGATCCGATATGGAGTTAGAATTCCGCTGGGATCGTGTTGTTTTGGAGCTTTTATTCATCACCAATTTGTCGGGAGCTAGCTTCCCGTATGCGTCGGAAGCTAAGCTGCTAAATTTTATCAGGTAAAAAACAATGTCCACCGTGGGACCATTTTGATTTTATTTGGGTTTTATTCTGTTCGACGGAGATCAGAATTAACCTCCCGTACGATCTCTGCCCGTAGTGGCATGCATAACCGTTATAATCAGACGTGTCAGTTTACATACATCAAATATGTGCGCATATGTACGCTGTTATAATCCGGTCCCACCATAAAATTAATGGGTGAGATAATTTAGTCTATGTGGATCAACCTGGTGCCTCGAAAAATAACCTTATATTACTTTTAGTATATAATAGATTTCGATATGTTTATCCTCCTTCACAATTGTGATACCATATTTCGATATGGTATCATCTTCATATTAGTACATTTTGCTTGGATCAGAAAAAAAATAATAGAACTGTGACCATGTGGTTGAATGTTCCCTTGCAAAATTGCATGCCATGCAAAACCCGAAAGCAACGACACTCCCATGGGGGATGGACCGATGATGAAACAATCAAACAACCTTTGCAGCTCCAGGGTGCCCATCAGAATATCAGAGATTAGGCACGGCCGGGGGCCGGGGCTGCTGTTAGCACGCACACATCGGTTACTGATCAATGTCGTTTTGCGCAGCCTTCCGGTAAGCCTGAGCTTTTAATCTCTGATCGATCAGCCGTGAGATTGACTCTCGCAGAAGAATACAGAAGATACGTACAACGTGTATGTTGCAACCTTGACTTCCCTCGTCTACGAAGATTGTCCCGTATGTGGGCCGGCATCTAGGAATATTGTGGTTGCGGTCACATTGAGGATCTGAAATGGACAAGACCAAAAGCCAAAACCTAGCTTGCCATTTTGCCAAGTTGCTGCACATATTTCCTTGGTGTGTTCTAGATTAGGTAGATATGTAGCATTGTTTACGCCGAGGATTACACTAGCAACGTACCTAATACATTTGACAGAGTCGGAGCTGAGGCACACATCTTCAGGATGAAAAGTGCACATTGTTCTACTGTAAATCTTAGCCGCCAATTAACATGCATGCATGTGTAAAGAGAAAATCAACTTCCTATGACCTTTGTCAGATAGTATGACCTAATCCTCGAGCTTATTTAATCTGTGATTTGAAAGGCACCTACAAAGAGCAACTTTCCTTGTGATCCAGGGCATGCAGTGGCTATCTGTCTTGGCACTCAATGACCACTTTCTACCTGATTAATTGGTTGCTAAGTATGTGTGCCTGGAACTTGAAGTATCCATTTAAGTTTTCTACATTGCACATTGGCCTGAACATGCAAAGTAAATTGAACTCAAACTGACGAGCAGCCCACCTTAAAATTTTAATTGCAAAGACGCACACACACACTGTACACATGCACAAAATTTTCCCTAAGCTATAAGATTTCAATTATCAGCAATAAATTAAGTGCTTTCGAGGTTGATTAATATATGTGTAGCTAAGATCTCCTTGCCCAGCCATTGAAATTTCCAGCTAATTTATAAATTATCACTGCTCAGCATGTAGTGAATTCTGAAACATATATGGGTCCATAGATGCATGTGTTGCTCTTGTTCATCACACATGATGGGCTGGTCCTCCAAGAGCAATAACTCCAGTGTCTTTCCCTGCTGTTTCTTCAACAACTTGATGCCCCTCATATGGGGCAAAGCAACCTGCAGAATTGCATGGCAGCAATGCGAACATGGAGCCCGACGGGGTAGGTATCTAGCTAGCAAGTGCCCTTGATGGTTCATGCTTTCCTCTGCTCATCGAGTACCTCTTCCAACGGAGGGAGTTTTGCACATAGTACACCGTTTTACTGAATAATCGTCTTAGCTCCGGAGCTCCCAGGAGCTTTTTTTTTAGTTCAAAAAATTCGTCTCAATTCAAAAATTAATGGGGAAAATAGAAGAGTAAATATGGATGTCTAGTATGTACACACTAGTTTTCATCGACATATCTTTTCAGCTGCAATCTACCAAAAACAAAATGTCAGAGAGCATAATAGAGTTTTTTTTGCCTTCGAAGAGATATAATTTTTTCTATGCCCGAATTGTACAATATTTGTTCGCAAAACTTTACAAATATGTAGAATACACCTGTATATATGCATGGAAGGAAATTCAATTTTGCAAAACTAATAAATTTTTATTTTCAACTTCATAAATTCCACGCTCATTGGAGCCCGAGAACTAATATGCGGCACTCACAGTTTTATTTGTTATAGAAGTGAAAATGAGCAAGGCAATGAATTCATCACTAAATGTTAGTACTTCTTTTTTTCGTGGAGATGCTATTACTTCTTGGAACATTGTTATAATTTTTGTGGGCTTTGATATTTTAACAAAAATAGTGTTAATGGAATAGGTCACGTAAACCAACTGATAAGAAAACACCGCTCGCCTGACAAATTCCCAACTGTACCAGAGCCTAACAAAAAAGGCAAATCCCAGGAGCAAAATAGATTTTTTTTCCTTCTCAGAGATATAAATCTTTCTAAGCCCCAATGGTAGCATATTATTTCACAAAACTTTATAAATATGTAGAATAATGCACCTCTATGTATGCATGGAAGGAAATTCAATTTTTTAAAACTTTTAAATTTCTATTTTCAGTTTTTTTAAAATTCTATAGGCTCACTAGAGCCCGAGAGCGAAAACATGGCACTCGGCGTTTTTTTGTGTTACAAAAATGAAAATGAGCAAGGCAACGAATTCATCCCTAAATGTTAGTTACTTCCTTTTTCGAGGAAATGCTATTACTTCTTAGAACATTGTTATTATTTTTTGTGCGCTTTGCTATTTCAACAAAAAAATGTTGTTAATGGAATAGGTCGCGTAAACCGTCCGATATGAAAACGACGCTCAGGGATCATCATAGCTCAACAAATTCCCCAAAGTGTGACATATTACATGGGAAAGTGACTGTGGGGATAAACTTTAACCAAAGTGCAAGTCAAATAGCTGCTAGGCCAGCACCACCACAAAACATAACTGCCTCGATAGGTACTTGATCCACATAACCTAGTAATATATATCACGCATGATGTAGCAAGACTTGTGAGCTAAAAGTGACATCAACCTCAAGAAACGAGCCAGTCTCCTCTTTTTTTTCCCCAGAGTTCAAAACGCAGAAGAATCAGCACAGCTTAACCACTACTGTCCTCTTGTTGGTACCATCAACCAGGGACGTTGGACCGGGTAAACAAGCTCCCGCTCTTGTGTCAGGATCATCAGAGACCCATTAAACAGATGCCCAAGTACAGTGTGCGAGGATCTTAAATTAGTCATGTGCGGCCACCATTTGCACTTCTCAATTAATGTTCAAGTTGGAGAGGGGGAAAAGATAAACAAATGTTTGCAGATTTGTGACCGAGATATGAACCATGAGCGCGAGACAGGGGATCCGATCGACACCTTAGATTCGTGCTTAATTTTCTCCTAAGTGTCATTAATGGCCCCGTTGGTCGTGTAGATTAGGTAGGATTAGCAGATAAGAAAACAATATCTCATGGCAAGTTCCTAGCCACGGATAAAAAGTTTTTCTTAGTAATGACGCGTGGGTTGAAACCTATGCTACAAAGTATGCATGCATAGACTTCTCTTAAGGATCATCGTATCTCAAAGTTCCAAATATCACTAAATTCCTATTTTCACCATCAAAATTAATCACGGTCATGTGAATTGGGTAGGATTAGCAAATAAGAAACAATCTCGTTGACAAATTGCTAGCCACGGATAAAAAGTTTTTCTTAGTAATGACGTGTTGGTTGAAACCTATGCTACAAGTATGCATAGACTTCTCTTAAGTATTTGATCGTCATATTTCAAAATTCCAAATATCTCTAAATTATTGTTCTCACAATCAGAATTAACCAGATGTGTTCAAACTAGTGTTAGAATAGTGATGGTAAAATGAAAAGCATTTCTCATTTAAGATGAAACCATATAAAAACAATGAAAGACCCACGTCAATTTTTTTGTTGATCTTCTTACTCTAGGCTGGAAAACAAGAACACGTATTTGCAGAACACGGGCCTAACATGGCCAAATTGACCGTATACAAACACGTATATACGGTTGCACATACACATATATATACACCACCACATAATATTACTCGTTATGTTTACACTTCTCTTCCTTATCAAGCATGACTCGATCGGAAATCACACGTAACTGAGGTTTTAAGTAAACTTATACTGCTAGCACACAAATGCAAACCACACCCGGGTATTTCAGAAAATTAAACATAAGTAACATACTGCTACATATACAGTGTAGCCATCTCTCTATGCCGCCGCGCTGGTGGCGCGGCCAGCGGACCTGTGGCCGACGATGGTGGCCAACGCGCTCCGGACGGCCCCCGCGACGCCGCAGCCCTTCGCCATCCCCCTCTCGCACTCTCTCTCCATCCCGAAGCACCTCGCCGGCGCCACCGCGTCGTCGAAGACGTCGCCGGCCGAGAACGCTCGCCGGTGGGAGCCCCGCGCCGCGGGGGAAGACTGCACCGTGAACACCGGCGACATGGACGACGCCGTCGACGACGAGGAGGACCAGGACAGGGAGGAGGAGGAGCACGGCGACGTCCTGCGCCCTGGCCTCCGGAGGAGAGCCATGACGCCGCCGGGCCAGCGCCTCCCGGACCCGGAGGCGGCCGAGGCGCCCTTCCTGCCGCCCTTGCCGCCCGCGGCGTAGTAGGACGGAGGCGGGGTGAGCGGCGGGAGGGCGGCGGCGGAGGGCGAGCTCTTGGGCGTGCCCGGCTGCGACTCCCACAGGAAGGGCACGGAGCCCGCCGAGGCGACGCCGTAGTACACCCGGAAGGACGGCACCGGCACGGCGAGCGTCGCGGCCGCCTCCTTGGAGAGCATCTTGGAGTAGAGCTTGCTGCTCCCCTGCTGCTGCTTGATGATCTGGTAGCCCGGCTCCTCCTCCTTGCACTTGGTGCTCGCCATGGCCAGAGCTACACGATCTCTAGCTAGCTACCAATCAGAGAAAGGCTACAGAGAGAAAGTGAGTGCGCTGGGAAGGAAGGAAGGAAGGAAGGAACGGAAGAAGCTGCCACTTCAGATCGAAGGGGAGGCTGCAGTGCAGTGTCACTGGCATCTAGCCAGCTATTGCAATTATATATCGACGGGGTGGGTAGATCAGCTATTTGCAGTGCCATTGCCCGGCCGGGGCCCAACTTTTCCGCTGGATGCCAGAAAAGGCACGCCCGAAATGAGAACCGAACTTTGTATCATAATAATCAAAATTTTGGAACTTTTTCATGGAATTATTCGAAGTTACTTATACTACTAATATTTTTTATTAGAATAATAAATATTCTAATAAAGATATCGCGGGCAAGTGGCAACCCCTAAACAACGAACCTAGCCCCGTCCACGCCTTTTACTCAAAAAGAACTTGACTTCGGGACAAGAAATGTAGGCTCAAACGAAAAACTTTGAACCCAAAAAACTTGAACTGTAAGTCAAGAAAGGCGAAAACAACTCAAAGATAAAAGCTAAAAGGATGATAGTGTGAATCTTGCAATAGTTCCTTTTATTTACTCGTGGAAAATAAATTATCACACTCTTGTGCCTATCCATGTGTAGAATCCTAACTAGTATTGCAGAGGAAGAATTTTGGCTCATGAGCTCCAGTGCTCTTACTATTTAAGAAAAGTTAAAATCATGTATTTGAGCTCCAGTTTTGCACGCTTGTGGGATACAACATTGAGTATGTCCGCAAGTTTTTAGATATTTTCGAAACCTGTTAAATGTGGATTTAGACTTCTTTTTTTAATAAAAAGAGCACTGGTGCTCGGGAGCCAAAGACACTTTCTAACTATTGCTTCGCCGAGAACCCGAAAAAGAATGTTTGCATACACAATAGAAGTATTAATATAAATAAATTCAAACAATAGGAGCAAATCAGGAAGCTTCTTGGCGGATTTTCATGGATAATAGAGCTAGGCCTATAGATTTTTGGGCCCCAAGAATTTGGGGGCCCTGTTCTGTCGAGCACCTCGCTCATGGCCATCGACGGCCCTGTCTTTATCTAATTATAGAAGCCACGTTTGATTAAAAAGAAGAATATCGCCATTCGATTAACTCATCAGAAAAAACTACAAGGCCACGGAACCTTGAAAATTAATGCTAACAAGACCAAAAAAGTCATTACAACGTGTGTTGTAAGTGTAGCTGGACCGCAAAAGCGATCGCTGTATGCCGAGGTTACCTTGCATCATACTATCTGAAGATAAACAGTGTATTGTGTAACTCCCGCTACCATGATCGTCGATTGATCACGATGATGCCACTGTCACTGTGATCTGTAAGTCTCCGGCGGGAAAGATAACACAGACCAGAGCACGTTTATCCATCCAGGGACTCTGCATGGCAGGTGGTTTTGATGTCAAAGATTGCTACACTTTACTTGAGTAGTGTTTTTTTTCTCTCAAAGCAGGATGCTTCTTAACGAAATATATATGTATGTCCACCTCGTGCTGATCTCTAGATTGACGCAGATAGTGGACGGCACGAGCTGACTTTTGCCCTAGCCCAACAAGCATTTGACACGGCATTGTTGGCGGACATAATTAAAGCACTACAGGACGCGCGCGCTACGCCGAGGGCAAAAAGCCGTCGGCGTAGCCTAACGCCTCGGTATCTGCCAGACGCCGACGGCTGCCTCGTAGCCTCCTCGGCAAAGGCTCCTCGTGAGCACATAGAGGCCGTCACAGATCAAAATGCCGTCGGCGTATGCTACGCCGAGGGCAATGCCGTCGGCGTAGCGGCCGTCGGCATAGCTTGTCGACCGGTTGCAAAAATATTTTTTTTAAAAAAATAAATTTTTTATTTTATTTTTTTTCTTAATTTTTGAATCTTTGAACTGTTTGACTCGTTAATCTCTCACTTTGAACATTTTTAACACTAATTACACTTAATACTTAATTAAATTGCAGTCTTGGTCGAACTTCCCGGAAGGTCACCCATCCTAATACTACTCCAGCTCCAGCACGCTTAACTTCCTCGTTCCTTCAGAATCTGTTTCCGCAAAGTAATTCATACATTGTTGTCAATACTATGATACCAATCCTATTAACCCTTATATCAACATGTCACATGTTTGTATTTTTTGAAATTACAAACAATTATTTAAATAAACATTAATGAATAAGTAAAAATATTATTGAATTCAAATAAAAATATATACTTTTTTGTATTTTTCTATTTAATATGGAATAATTAATATCTTTAAATCTATAAATCGGAATTTAACAAATAATATGTCTAAATTGATCAGAAAAATGAGAGGAATCCAAATATGATATCCATATCAACTAATCACAAACCCTCTGCTTTTGAATTATCTATTTGGTGGTTGCTTTAGAAAATTCCCTTTTTGCGCTCGGATAATGAAAAATGGCTTTTTGGTGCGATGAAAAGGAAAACTTGCATTCCTCCTGCAACATTGTTCGCCATCCCATGATGCATGTGTATGCACAATATGGGAACATTATCACAAACTATGCCTTGATTCTAGCCATAACATTGGTCATTTGACCCGAAAGCCAAGAAACCTCGAATGAGATAGGTCATTTTGTGAAGGTTTTTTTGAGACATAATCAATATATCAAGTTTAATATTTTTCCTTATAACTATGTCACATAATATGACACCACGCGAAGGTTTCGCATTGTTTCGATCGTTTTTGAATTTTTTATGCCCCTTTTAAATTATCGTCAAACCTTGTCGAACGGCGGGCATGAAGATTCTTAGCTTGGGGCCGAGCCTCGCTAAACTTGCATTGGATCTTTGATAAAATAGCATATTTTGAACCTAAAAATGATTTTTGTAAAAAAACATGAGCATCGGATCATGTACCTGTAGTTCATATCTGACCCACTTCACACGATTCGCAGAATTTATCTTTTTATCAGAGATGGACGGAAAGGTTTCGGAACCCCCTGTTGGGACATTGTCCATATAAGGTGGTATATTATTTTAGTAAAATATGGTGGTAGCATTTTGAATTAGCCATTTGGTGGTTGCTTCACAAAATCGTCCGTTTTTTATGATCGGAAAATGGAAAATGGCTTTTTGGTACGACGAAAAGGAAAACTTCCTCCTGCAACATTGTTCGTCATCCCATGATGCATGTGTATGCACAATATGGGAACATTATCACAAACTATGCCTTGATTCTAGCCATAACATTGGTCATTTGACCCGAAAGCCAAGAAACCTCGAATGAGATAGGTCATTTTGTGAAGGTTTTTTTGAGACATAATCAATATACCAAGTTTGATATTTTTCCTTCTAACCATGTCACATAATATAACACCACGCGAAGGTTTCGCATTGTTTCGATCATTTTTGAATTTTTTATGCCCATTTTAAACTATATATAATTTCTTATGTTTTACTTAATTTTTATTTATAAATGTGTAATATTTTAGTGTAGATAGATAGGTCTTATTTTTCTGCAAATTTTGATATATTATTTGTATTTTTCCGAATTAGAATGATTTAGTTATGATTTTTCAAAGTTTAATGAGATAAAATAAAAAATAGCTATGCCGAGGGCAGCCGTCGGCGTAGCATAGGATATGCCGAAGGCAATTCTACGCCGACGGCTGCTTGGCGGAGCTGGCCTAGACGATGGCTACGCCGACGGCCCCGATGTTTGGCCGTCGGCGTAGCGACTGGCCGTCGGCGTAGCTTCCCATTCCTGTAGTGAAGGTATATCTCGTGCGTGTACAAACCGGAACATGCATGCATAGATCATGGCGGCTTGCTTACGATAATCATGGTGGATTGGGGTAGTACACGGATAAAGCTGAGATATTAAGTCGTTTGGCACCCACGTATTTATTTCATTTAGTAGAAATAAAATGAATACATAGATTTATTTATTGATATTATGATTTAAAAAACATCCACATGTTTGGCTGTCATCGGAATTTGAAAATAACGGGTCTAAGATAGGAATCAGATTTACACATGGGATATTTCGATGGATTTGCCAAATGAAATATCGTCTTAATTCCGTGCCAACCAAACACATAGGAATGGAATTGCAAAATGAATTTCAGGATTTCGAACCCAAATGATGGATACCAAACGAGAAGGTCAAACAGAAAATCGTTGAGATATTATCTACTGAATCTAGGGGCGCAAATGAGTCAAGTTTAGGCGGTCACTCAATTTGTATTATTCGCAGTACAAAGTGAGCGAGTTTGCCCGTAAAAAAGGTGAGATCTCATTTCGACCGAGAGCTGGATAGAGTAGATTTGTCTTACTATAATGATCTCAACCAATTTTTGAGCCAGATAAAAAGAATATTACACCCTCTGTCCTGAAAAGGACGTTGCAGATTTATCTAAATTTAAATATATCTAGATACTATTTAATATATAGATATATTCGAATTTAAATAAATTTGCGACACCTTTTTATAACAGAGTGAGTACTAATAATTCTCTCTTTTTTTAGCAAACAGCAGTAGCTCAGTCTTTTCATTATGAAAAATAGAAATGGCCACTTAAGAAGGAAAACTGGCCAAAAACCGATTTTTGTTGATTATGATACGTAGCTTGATTGGATGAATTGAGTGAATTATGTGTATTGTCATGGACAATACTAAAAAAACCTCACCTATATTAGTTACTAGTATCCAAAACAACAAACTGATATTACTAGTTTTACCATGTAATAAACTATCACATTAATATATTCTTGAGGTGTGTTTCAGTGTTCTCCCCTCCTCCCAAACTTAGAAAATTTAAAACACAAGAAGGGTCGGGATTGACCAATGCCCCTTTGATTCGAATGGCATGAAGAGGTATCGGCAATTCTAGCCGTCCTTGTGTTTTCAATTTTAAGTTTCAATGTTTGGGAGGAGGGGAAGGACACCCTAGCAAAACTCTATATCCTTTTTTGTCAGGTATTAGCATGCACTAGTACAGATTAGGCCATCACAGATAGCTGAAATCGTGCATTCCTCTTGATTAAAGGAATTGCCACTATTTAAGGGTGGACGATGTGTCTGACGTTCGCGTATATACAGCTTATTTTTCAATGTGTGATTGTCCACAGATTGTACATAGTTTAGTTTTATTAATCGTTTGCGAAATTGACCTCCATCCCAAACAAATTTTATTTGTTTTACGTGTGCCTTTTTGTAGGATCGCAAAAGATGAATATACCAGGTGTCTGTATCAAGGCAAGTTTATGTAATGAAAAAAGTGTGCGACGAATACCCGCAGCTACTAGCAGTACCTGCAATTCTATGCTAGCAGTTGCATCCCAGATTTGACATCAACCAATAATTCAACAGTTCATCCAAAAAAAGTACAATATTTCAAAAGTAATTCTGCATTTCAATTGCTAGTTAGACAAGTGTGATTGCACATGCATACATGTATTGCCAAATGGATACAATTGCTACTTATACAGATGAAAAAGATACAGAGAGAACATATTTTGCTAGTTATACACGTGGGAAGGATAGATCTGCATGCTAGAGTCTTCAAAAGAGTGGCAATTTCTCTTTGTTCAAAACCTTCGGTTAAGTCTCCTCGTTATTTATGTGATATTATGGTAACACTATATAAGACACTCTTAACTAAACAAGTGCTTTAGCAGTGCACAAAAACATCACAACAACGACGATTTTGGAGAATCTGGGAAGATCTTGGAGGCGGACAGATAATCCCTCTATTAACACAAGACGGAAAAACTTCAGAAAAATGTCATCAGTATGAGATTATAGACACGGAAAAGATAAAACTATTTGGATGTGGCTTAATATCATTAGGGGACTTACTCATAGAACCGTCACCTCTAGACCCATAATCATATCCTTTATCATACAGCGTCACCAAAATAATATCCCTATTATGAGATGATATTTCTAGAGTTAAACATGTGACACATACTGAAAATAAAGAAGAAGATAGATCCGGTCTAACAAATCACATCGTCTACCAATGATAAGATTAATCACCTCGAAACATTGTCGTTGCATCCGCGCTTGAAAACGACCTTGTGGTGATCACCGTTCGATCTCTGGCCTTCTCCCCTCTTGAATTGCTATGTACTGTAGATAATTTGACACCATTACGTCTTTTCAAGTCTAGCTAGCTAGTAGGGTGAAGCATACGCGCGGTATTCTGGTTTCCATTTAAAGGGAGTCGTGTGCCATAATTGGCATCGTCATTTATTGTATGCAATGATACTCAGCTCTAAACTTGTGATTCCCGCTAAACCAAACCTTAGGCATCGATCTAAACGACTCAATAAGCTACTACGCGCTCCCAGCGTAACATCAATCAGACCGACCACTCAATAAGCTGCTGGGGTCTGATCGATGCACCAACCAATTCACTCTGACATGTTCAAGTCCCTGACAGAGTGACAGATTAGACTGCGATATACTAGTGGCCTATTACTACGTGTGGGTCTAATTAACAGTACACGATAGGTAGGCTGATCGAGATTACCCTAGCATACCTAGAGCATGCCCCCATACGTACGGCACGTGCAGACCAAGTGCCCAAGGCATGCACCTACCTACTACGACGTACGCCGCGGACAGTCACTTGTCGCCAACATGCGTGGGGAACAAGGAGGAAACAAACAAGAGATCAGCGTTAATTAAACCACGGACACTCGCCTCGTCTTCCTCCAGGTTATGCTCTTGTTCCGTACTGTGCCGAGCTGTAATGCCATGGCTGATGCTGATCGATCGATCGATCCGCAGCAAGTTTTCCGTCGCTGGTCGGCAACAACAACGGCCCGGATCTACGGATCTGCTGCGCGTAGTGTAGCTCGATCGGCGGCCCACCGGCCATTAAAACCCCGACGGAGTTGGTCGAGATGCATTTAGTTTAAGGCACATGATCACTTGCACGGGATTGCAAAGTGTGCTAATCTAGTGTCCAATTGTGTGTATCAGGATTCACGAACGTACGGTTTGGTGGTGTCGCATGTCGGTGAGAGGCGCTTGGCTGGCAGTGGCACGTGGGACGTAGGCATCTTCGGTCAGCTAGGGCTAGCTAGGGACACATGTCAAGCTAGCGCGCGCCATTGAATGCTGCCGCAGTGCGACTGTTCCGTGGATGGGGGATTAATTGGTCGTCCAGGAAATTTCTGGTTTGGGCGCGGGATTTTGTAATTTCGCAGGACCCCGCGCGCTAGCTTCGTGGCGTGGCATGGTATGGTGGGTGGTGCCTCGACACGCATGGGCGAGCGAGAGTGGTTGTTGGCAGGTAGGAACAGGAGGAAGACGGGCTGGTTTTATCCATGCTGCCGCGCGGCTAAATTTTGTGAGTGTGCGCACATGACAAATCTAAAGATCGGTAGTACTGGTACTACATGTAATGCGTGCGCAATTATTTCAGATACAGAAACTTGTCTGTGCATTTCCAGGTTGGGTCAATCATCGTGGAAATTAATCTTGGATGTTACTGCTGATCTAGGTCTCCGGGAATCGGATGATGACAGTGTGAGGTGTCGTTCTCTCCAGTGGGGACATTATTTTTGGAGCTGATGCCGGCTGGAGGGGCTCTGAAACGGAGCGGTATGCAGGCATCTACCTTGTCGTAGATAGCGTGGGGCGGCAAATTTTCGAGGTGTTAGACGAGGCTTGGTGGACTCGCGTCAAGGTGGAGGCGTTGAATGTAGTCATGGTGGCGTTGACGGCAGGCCCCGCAAGGTTTTTGCTTTGATTTCTCGTGAAGATGGGCTCACGATAGACACAACGGCGACGATGACTTCTGGAACGTGTACGCTGATAGGCGCTGAGGATCTGCTGCTGGACTGCTTGTGTCAATTGTTCGCCGTTGGGCGACTTGTTGAGCCCTTCGATTTTTAATGATGCACGAGTTGGTGTCATGTTAGGGTACTGGTCATGTTCATGAATACCCCATTTGTTAGTGTTGTAAAAAGCGAGTTGTGGCCAGCTAGGTTGGTGGTTTTGGTTTAATCTTTATTATTTCTCTTGTAAAGTACCATGAATAATTTAATAAAAAAAATTGTGTGTGTGTGTTTTGGATGCAGAGACCGGGGCCTCAACGCCTAAAGATTGGTACTCCGGTATGTCGATATTCCAAGAGCTTAAGCCCGTTTGATTCAAAGGATTTTAAAAGTGCACAAAATAGGAAAAAATGTAGGAACATTAGTCATGGTATGTAAAATTCAACACGAAAAAATATAGAAATTAGTTGCAGAAGTCTTTTGGTTGCGCCACAACTAAAACGCCGAAAGATTCTATAGAGTGAGTACATGTCATAGTTGTTATAAATACATATAATTGTTTTTCAAGAGGTCTAACATATTGCCAGTATTCCTATGAGATTGCAGTATGGAAAAGCAATCCTTAGAAATTTCGGAGGGTACTTCCTTTAAATCAAATGCCCTTTATAGAAAGATTTCATATGGGTAAAAATCTTATAAAATTCTTTGGAAATTGTAACGAACCTAACTAAGGGGAACTTCTTTTCAGCTTCAACGACAGCTTCTGGGAAAAGCTTCTCCCCGCCAGCTTCTTCTTGAAGTCCGAACAAGAAAAATGTTGATGGCTTATAGTTTAGTATTGTAAAAAATAACTATAAGCCATCAAGAATTTTTTGATCCAGGCTTTTGGGAAAAGCTGGTGGAAAGAAAGCCGAAAAGAAGTGACCCTATTGAAAACACACCAAATAGTCGTGGATTCCCTCAACTAGTTCACAAACTCACAAATACGGATCCAGATTCGGGGTATTGAGGAGGAAGGAAGAGGAACTAGAGGAGAGAGTGACGTATTACACGCTGTTGATCATCAATGCCCTTTTCCTAATTCTATCTTTCCTCTTACACTAGTTAAATGCCCGTGCGTTGCAACGGACGGACGACAATACCATCTAAGCAAAGGGAAAAATTACATAAACAACAAACATTCAGTTGATCATTATTTTTGTCATCATTTCTTTTTTTCTCACCCACGACCCGGCTTCACTTATTTCACCGTTGCGCAGATCTTAATCTTCATAAGCACGCACTCCACTTCAACAACATTTTCCTCAGGCATGCCAAGAATACCACTGCCATCCATTCTCCACCTCTTTCATCATTGTATCACCATTGGGCTATGTATGCAACAAAGCCGTCATTATACTTCTTATTTACCCTCAATTTGTAAATGAGATCAAATTAAAACATGGCTTGGCTCGTTATTTGTCAAGCTACAACCCCACGAGTTACTTTCTATATAGCTCATGAGTTTCGGTCTTTTATTACCAACCGTAACTGCAGCAATCATCATCCCATTTTTGACAAGATAACCATGATTTTCACTCCTACTTGAAATATCTCCAAAACAAATTTGCAAGGTTCAAAACCCAAAGTAGGTCCTAGTTTTCTCTCATTTCCTTCTTTTAAACATAGCATGAGAGCCGAGTCAACTCTTAAGAATCCTCCTAATCAGAGAGCTATCAATCAATAAATAAATTTATTCAAGCACATTTCCAAGCTCCTCTATTTTCTCATGCCAATTAATCAAGAGTAAGATAACTTTTATTAGATTTTTTATTCCCCTTTTATTGAACATAGTAACAAATACAGGAGAGGGACAAGCAGTCCCTTTTACAAATCTCACAACTGGATACAAAAGTGCCTAAGACGAACAAAGCATACAATATGTGTCCACTCAATAATAAGTCGCCGAAGCTCGAAATTGGAGCCAAACAACCATTGCTTATCCGACGACAACTCGGACTCGAATATACTGCATCTTCAATCTCCAAAAGCCTCCAATGTGCTCCATACCAGCTGCTGCTCTTCCGGCGAGCTTTCTGGCGTTTGCACAAGAGGTATTGGTGAGTTGAGCTATAAATATTGTGTGGAAGCATGAGGTCACACTCTGAGGGTCTCCAATGTTAAATCCGAGAATCGGCAGAGGAGGCGTAGTCATCGACCTCTAGCCAATCCCAAACAGAACAGAGACATCACCTTCATTCTGAATAACATGGAGCAAAGATAACAATGCGTAGTCACATCTTTCAAGAAATTTCCAGCAGGCGATCCATCTTCCTGGATGATGAATAAAACTATGGGCTCCAGCAGCCAAAGAGGCACCCCTTGAAAGGGATATGCCAGGACAAAGAAAGATCAAAAGCTGGCCCTATCACAATGCAAACCGATGGCCTACAGAGCATTACCGCAATAATCCAGGATTGGTACCATAAATTAGACAGACTCACCTGAACCAAACCAAAACGAACCAGATCAATCTGGTAGGTATCCAGACTTTGTAGCACAAAGGCCTCTCGACATGAAACTAAATATGGCTTGAGGTAGAAATGGTTTGAGCTGGAGCTACTTACGTGGATCGATAACCGGGGAGTCGGCCGAAGATTCCAACTAATTAGAGATCCACATCTTGGCCAAAACACTAATGGAAGATTAAATTAGAAATCTATACAGATGGGTTCTCTCCATGGGGCAATGTTTGAATGTTTGAAGGTCCTCACAACCGTGGATGCAAGTTGCATAACTAAAAGTGGACATAAGATAATCCAAGGTTATTACCTCAGTGACGTGTGTAACAAGCAGCTTAGAGCATCTCTAACAGTAACCGAAAAAGTGGCTGAAACCGAAAAAGCCCGGCGACAATACGGGTTCAGGCCAAAAGTGGGGCAGAACGGAGCCCGACCTCGCGGCCTAGCCCGTAAAACGAGTTCGGGGACCTGAGAAACTCGGCGGCCGCCCCGTATTAAAACGGGCCGTGGAGGGGAGTTCGATTTCCAAACCCTACTCCCCTCTGCCGCCGCCAGCTTCCTCTCCAGCGAGCAATCCAGCTCGCAGCAGCCCCCATTCGCCCCAGCTCCGTGACGCGATGGCCTCCCGTGGTGGCTCAGTAGGGCGCGCCGCGGGATTGGGCGGCGGGGACTCGCCGCCGCGGCCCCCCGTATTCTGCACGGACGCAGAACACCGGAAGTTTAACCAGTCGGAGGGCGCGCGCAAGCGCAGCGCCCGCCGGTGGACGAACTGGGGGCTCACGCCCCTAGAGAAACTCACAAAGTATGGCAACGGCGGTAAGGGCTCGTCGTCAGGCGGTTCGAGTCGCCCACCACGGTCACCCGTCTACGACAACTCCGACGAGGAGGAGCTCGTCCCTGCGCGGGAGCCCACGTTCTATGCGGGAGATTACGTGCACAACTCCGACGAAGAGGACGCCGCGGTTGCGTAGGTGGATGCGATCTCGGTGGCGGAGGCACGCGCGTGCTTCCGTCGGGAGGAGGCGAACGCCGTCCACCAAGTTCGTGAGTACGAGGCGGCTCGCCGGGAGGAGCGCGTTCACCGCGTCAATCTCGAGATAGTCGAGCTTGACGACGAGGAGTGAAGCTCTTCACCCGCGTCGACACCGTCGTCCGTGTCGACGCCGTCGTCTGCCTCGACGCTCCGCCACCACCGGCACCGCCGCGCGTAGAGGCCAATTTGGCCGCATTTTTCTTCAAATTACTTAGCGCAGTTAGGTGTAGTATGTAATTTAGTTTTGCTAATCCGATTATGTAAATTATGATGCTCAATCGGAGCATCAAATGCCATCTATATATATGATCATCGACGAATTTCCCCGCGATATTTGAAATGCATTTTTTCAGTTCGTGTTTTACTGGTTCTGTTCTGCGCCAGCTGCAAAATCTTCGTCCCCCGCATTTTCGGAGGACTGAATTCATGTTTTCTGGTTCCGACTTTTTCGGTTACCGTTAGAGATGCTCTTAACAAGTCAACTAATATTGCACTCTAGCTGAAGGCACAGCTTGAATTGATGTTCTAATTTTAGTATATATTTCTCTCTGGAGTTTACATACCTTTCATATGTATGCTTCTCCTGCAGTACATGCCTCTCTTGACTTCTCCTAAGAGAACCTAATAATTCCAAGAAAGAAAATGAATAGCGTTAAATTGATAAAAATCATACACCCTAATCTGAATAAAGGAGAATCCGGTGATTGTAAAGACATTCTAAAAGACAAATTCAGGTCATTTGGTATATTTATCCCATGACAGACTATATATACGATAACACAGTTATAAAATCACCAGATGTGCAATTTCATAAGGATTCAAGCTATTTCTTTTGATGATAGAGATGTCCCTGACAATGTACTGAATTGATTCAAGCTAAACTTGCATATGTGTATCCATTTTTTTAACTCCCTTTAGAGTAATTTCCATTCTACAGGAACCTAACTACTACTATGGGTCTACATATATCAATGATTTCGGTTCTAATAATTCATAAAGCTCAATACTGTAATTTCATACCTTCTAAAAATGTACAGTAATTCTATATATAGAGGTTGTTCCTTTCTGCTAGTAACACATAACGACATGTGATTACTGGCCAATGTTCCTGCCCAAAAAATTTAGTACTTCCCATATCCACTAAATAGCAGCTCACCTTAAAATCGTATTTGTAAATCAAAATCAATCACAATAGCATTGTGCTCGTCTGTGCTGGATGAACTATAGTAGTCGTACACATTGCAAATTAAGTGTCAGCAACACATTTAAAGGGAAACCTCTGTAATTATTAATTTATTATCACCCCAGGTCATCAAACTTGTAGTGAAATTCATGATTACAAGGCCTCAAGGTGCCAAACATGCTTCATGTCTGATGGAACTCAATGACTCATGGAGGACCAAGGACAATGTTCAATAAATATGGTGGGCTTGGTTATCGTGTTAGCACTTAAGCACTACACTGAATGTGTGAGCGCACTACAAATTATGTGTGCACCTAATGAACCGCAACAAAGCGATAATTGTGGTTAGAGTATTACAAAAATAACAAACCCTATATACTTAAGAAAGATTATAACACAATAATAGAAAAGTAGCATACCACTATAAATATATTTCAAAGCATGAAGCATCTGATAGGGAAAGAATTGATAGTCCTCTTTGGTTAAGTCATATTGGCGTTGACTTGGTGGGGCCTTTATTGAGGTAGTAATATGATCACATCGAGAATCCGGGCAGCATTAAATAAGTCTCAAAGATATTGTGTATTTTCTTGATTGTCGCCCTTGTCGCTAGTAATATTGGTCAATATCTGAACACACAACGATGCAACTTCCCTTCTCCAATGACTCTGAATGTTGTATCTGCTTGCATCACAAAATCTGTTTTGGGATATTAATTTAGTCATAAGAACAGTGATAAGAACCTGTTCCTGTTAGCGTGTGACGACGATGAGAACAATAACTTAGGGTGATCATGATCTTCCCGACAATTAAACACATATGTTTTGAGCATGAATTAATCAGTGTTAATTATATATTGCAGGCATAGCAAAAACGAGCAAGAAAAGTAAGAAATTAACAAATATTCAATACCTTAGAAAAGATAATTAGAAAACCCATGATTACCACAGAAGTACGTGCATCAGTAGAGCTATTACCGGCGATCTGCATAGAAAAGTAACAAATGATTTGTGAACCAAAGCTATCAGAGGTAATATATCAATTTGCTAGATAGGCGGCAGGAGGAGGAGTCAACATGTACAGGCATATATCAAGATGTGTAGCCTCTGTCATATCACGAGGGACGTGGTTGTCGGCAGGCTCCCATCCCTAATGTTGTGAGACCAATGGCTGGGGAGAAAAGGGGGAGCGTGAGGAATGAGGGATGCCAACCTCAAGAAGGTGGAAACTATGAAGTCAACCGCTCCTAATTGTGGCGACCAATGGTGAAGGATGATGCTCAGATCCGTCGATCTGCTCGACGACCTCTCTCCCCTTGGCGCATCTGGTTGAGCTTCTTCATAACAGCGATGAGCTTGGCGAGGATTGCGACCAGTCGCCGGTGGAGCCTCAGGGAGAGCGGAGGAGGCTTGTGCGGGGACACGGTGGGCGTGGAGTCGCAAAAGGGGAGATGCTTTGGAGTCTGGCATGGAGATAGGGGTGGTGCCGCGGAGGGCAGGGATGTTGATGCAGAAGATAACGCCAACGGTTTTATGGGAGAAGAAATCGACGCAAGCGGTTTCTTTATGCGCGACGAAAGAAAGGACGAAGGGAACGACGTATCATCGGAGACGGAACGCAATATTCTTTTTAGGTAGTAGAGATAGTCGGGGGCTGCAGCCCGTTGGGCACAGCCAGGTCTTGGTCCAAATGGGCTTTGTCTTCCGTGGGCTTCTCTTGTGTGACAGCCCGACCCATGGTCATGACAGAAATAATTTCAATAAAACGACCCCTTAACTTCTAGTAAATCAAGGACAAGTAACTAGGTATGATCTATACATCAATTTTAGAGAAAGGCTCTAGAATTACGACATAATATCTACTATGCTGATATTCTAGGAGAGAGTTCCACAAGTAGAGATATTTTGGGTTCTTTGTCTTAAAATAAGCCACATATCCATTAGTCATGTATTTATAGTGCTCCCTCATATCCGTATTAAGTGTCGTCGAATTGGATGTATCTAGTTTAGTGCTAGATACATCCAATTCAACGACACTTAATATGGATCGGAGGGAGTAGCAAAAGTGATCTCCTCGCTCGTACTAACTACAAGGACATAAATATTGAGGGCGAGAGTCTTCTGAATTTTGATAACCTTCATCGTCATGTAATGCCCTATATTTTGTATGAAATGTATCTCAGATGCAATGTTGTTTTGTTTCATGTATGTATTGAGTTGTGGGATGTGACCAGAACATACTATGTTTCATCGGTATAGATTTGCATTTGGTTGAGTACTTTTGGTGGCAATGGCTCCAAAAGAATACCCGAGGGAGTATTAACATAGTTTGTATGCCCTCCGATGACCATTTTATTTGACATCATGCCCTCTAGTGACTTACTTGTATAGAATCACTTCGTATTTGAGTGTTGTCTTTTATTTTGCATCTATATTTTGGTTGTTTGTCTGTTAATTTTTTGTATTTGAAATATAACTAATTGTTTTGTTTCATTCTTGTATATAAGATTGCAACTAGCATTGTGTTAAATAGTTATGGATAATTGGCATAGTAAATGAGTTGTTTAATCATGGTCAACTGAAAAGTATGTATTTTATTTTTAAAGGCACTCTTATGGTTAGGAGAAGAAGAATTGTGCTCTTAATCTTCTCATCTTGGGTGCTCGACATTGTGTCATGGTCCAATAAAAATAAGCAATGACCTCTACACAATAGAAGAACAGGTAGATGATATTTTCTGTGAGAAGAGTAATGTAGAATTATGTAATATTCATTGTACTGATATGCTAAAGAGTTCTAAGAGAAATGACTTTCGTATAGTGTTATTACTGTCTGATTCTAATGGTTCCACGTACATACAATCTGATGGTCATGCGTAATGAAATAAATGTCTTATCCTCTCTAATGAACTAGAACAAGGTCGTTCAGTCTAATAGCAGGGGAACTGCTACATAACTTTTGAGGTGTTACGGAATCATTATCCTGTTGTGTAAAAACCCCACTGCTATCTTGTTTTGTTATGCGAGGCTGTAAAGGCCTATTCGGGTAGGCCGCCTAATTCTCCGAGAAGGGTTAGTTCTCTCATAGTTTATGGAGAACCAATATATTTTCCTTGGATCCGGTAAAACATTGTGCCACAAAGAACAAATTATGTGATGTCTCTATGTTAGGACTTTCCGGTTTAACTTTTCGTAATTGACTAAATTGTCCAAAAACAAGAAGATATGCATTGTATACTTAATATGGAACAATCCATCAGGCACGCACGTCAATCTTGCAAAGGTGTGGTGCATATTTTAGAGAAAGTAGGCTACAAAAATAATCTAAACCTGGTTGGCTTGTCCACCGGAGATCATTGTGATCTTACTGGCATGAGTGCCGGTTGATTAATGCAGCAATTTTTATCTAAAAAAAATGCAACTATCTTGTGACTTTTGTTAGTGCCAACAAAATTTTCGACTAGGTAGTAGTACTATTTCTCACCGCATAATAGGGTCGCAGATACTACCGAGTAATACTCATGGTACAGGGTTTATTGCTAGTTTAGAATGTCTAGGGGCGTTTGTTTCCTGGCACACAATCGACCGAGTGACATATAGTTGCATGCTAGCTCACAATTCATCATAAGTTGAAACTCAAAAAAAATTATATGAAGGGGTGATATTTTTGACTCTTTTTTTTTACCAAATGAGGTACGTAGGATTTATATCATGTACTTTACATATAGATGTCATTCAAAACCAATGATCCATTCTTCCAAATATCAAATATCATTTCTTTCATGTCAAAAACAACAGCGTCGATATGTCCGAGTGGTTAAGGAGACAGACTTGAAATCTGTTGGGCTACGCCCGCGCAGGTTCGATCCCTGCTGTCGACGTATACTTTTTCATTTTTCGCTAGCTGATGAAATTACATTTTTACCCAGTTTGTTAAACGAGTCTCGCCTTTGGCAGAAGCGATAACTTTGGTTAACAGGAGGAAACGGGCCTGTGATTAATACATCAAAACCTTGTTCAGAGAAATTCTGCTGAAAGTTGAAGAAAACCTTGGAGCTAATGCCTTTATCAAACATCCATATGCAAAAGTCCATAGGAAAAACGCACTAAGAAAAACTACTAATACCAACTGCAAGCATCGTGCCACGGATACATTCATGCAATTCAATATTTACCTCCTTTTCCCAATCTATGCACCACGCAACATCAGTCTGACGAAGCGCTACTGCAGCAAACATGATAAAAGCCAATGGCCATGTTGGAAGCGAACCAGATTCAGAGCTCAGTGTTCAGAGATTTCCATGCATGTTGCTCTGCTAAAAATGAAACAGGGAATCGTGCCAAGGAACTTGCTGCACAGAAAGTGTCTCTTCGATCGAAACCAGCAATCTGAAATCGCAAGCAATTATTAGGACTAGGAGTTTGCTAATCTGACGTTTTCAATGCTCACCTTAAAGAGAGGGGATTTCTAGCCGTCTAGGCGTGAAGAAGCTCAACAGTATCCGAATATCCTAAGATTTGCCATTCCATTCAGGTGGAAGATAAACGCAAGCAGCAGCAGCAGCAGAGAACCGAGATGCCCGACAGCCTCACGCCGTTCACGTAGGAACCCGATTTCAGGGAATCCATCCAGCATCGATCGAGCAGGTTGATCGACGTGCATACGAGGACGCAGGCTGTAGCCGGTGACGTTGGCAACGTATACGCCGGCTAGGGGAAGCTCGCCGAGGTGGCGCACGACCATGCTGGACCATGGACACCGGAGGGTGCTAGCTACCGCCTTTAGCGGCGACTACAGAGTAACAGAACCTACGAGACGAGTATTTGCTCCGCGCTCAGGAATGATGGCCCATTAGGCCCGTCGCTGATGCTTCTTCCTTTGCAGGCTGTTTCCCAGCGGTCTTCTTTCAAGATTTCGTTGCTCTTTTCTAGTTTCTGCCCACCTGCATGCGTTGAAACGGATATTTCAGCATTAGTTTTTTCGAATTGTTCAGTACAAGCAAAACCCAAAGAGAGAATTGACATATTATATTGTGGAATATTTATATAAGTCCCCAGTTTCATTAGTACTATTCTACGAGCGCACATTTTTTGCGAATGTACAAACATATATTTAATAAAAGTGAAATGTCTAAGTGCTGCAAAAATAAATTTCATTTACTCCCTCTGTCAAAATAGATGCCGGAGATTTCTCTAGATTCAGACTTGTTAGACACGTTTACGCGAGATACCAGCAATAGATATTCTGAAAACGGTCTTTATTCCTAACATTCCATGATACTTTGGCTTCCGTACGTGTGTTGTCATGTTGCATATAATTATTATGAACCCAATGGCACAACACCAGGGCAAAACACGGTATGTTGCTCATGTATCATAATATGCCACGTAATGCAAATGCCGCTTATATTTTTAAACTAATTTTGTACGGGGAATATTGCAAAGACTCACTAGTAGAAACAGCCACATGTCCCGGTTGGTAAGGGACTTTAGTCCCGGTTATCCAATCGGGACGGGGCAATCGGGACTAAAGTCCTAACCTTTAGTCTCGGTTGCTCCACCAACCGGAATAAAAATGCGTACACGTGAACGCGGCAGATGGCGAGGGGGAGGAGCAACCGAGACAAATAACCCTCTGCCGCGGCAGAGAATTCATTTTGGCAACTTTTGTTGCCGCGCCAGCATTTTGGCCACTTTTTGTGCCGCAGCAGAGAATTCATTTATGTTGTTTTATTGTTTATTTAGTGTTTTGCACTCATCAATGAAGGAACCATTATATTACACAAGATCATCATGACAATATAAATCCAAGTGTGGAAGATATTACATTCGATACACGGATCGAGTTCATGCACTACATACAAAATAAGCTCTTTATACAATCTCTATTGTTTATACACACCCGAATAGTATTCTCCTTTTGGGTTTAGGACTTCTGCATCTAAGAATCCCGCCAATTCCTCATAAATTGCTCGTACGCGATCCTTTAGCAGAAGACCGTCCCGTAGACGTTCGATCCTTTTGCTTCGCGCTCAGGAATGATGGCCCATTAGGCCCGTCGCTGACGCTTCTTCCTTTGCAGGCTGTTTCCCAGCGGTCTTCTTTTAAGATTTCGTTGCTCTTTTCTAGATTCTGCCCACCTGCATGCGTTGAATAAAATTGTCAACAAATTGACAGTGATTATGACTAGGGGAATCCCCGGCGACGACGCCCTCTGGAGTGTGTCTCATTATTTGACCCGTTCACGCGCTGTTCACTGCATCGTGTAACTCCTAGGGGCGGAGTTCACCTGGCCACCCCATATCTCTATGCATGCACATCGTGACTGACATGGGATGGGTATATATAGAGTTAAATTGATCATTAGTCATTGAACTTGTTTGGCAAAAATCAATACTATCTCTATACATCGGGAATACGAATTTACGGTCACTGAATACGCGTTGGAGCCTTACTCGTGGTCATCGCTCGTTTTGTAAAACTGTATTTGCTGAGGTAGAGAGCCAGGACCCACTGCCAGTATCTAATTGTGTTTTATTTGCAAAAATAACCCCCAAATCTAATTCCATATCGAAGACAAGAGACTAATTGTTTGGCCCAGTAGCCGACTGACAGGTGGGACCCACCTGTCAGCCTCACCCACCCACCTTCTCCCCTCTCCTCTCTTCTCCATCCCTGTTCAACCGATCCACGACTCCTTTCCCATGGCCCCTGAGCTCCCACCGACGAACTTTCCCTTCCCATGCCCCCCGCCAACCTCGCCGCCTCCGATGCCGCCGTGTGCCGCCATCGCGCCATCCGCCTCGACGACTCCTCCCCGCCAACACCGCCGCCGAATTAGCACCATGGCAGCCGGCGCCGCCCTAGTGCGCGAGCTCCGCCGCAGTTTTTTGTGCTGCAAGATATATCATAGAGACCCCATCCTCTAAATGCGGAGTGGTGCAATTGCAATGGACATAGAAAGAAAAATCGCATCTCTGCCTCGTCAATGAATGGGGATCGAAATGAATGAACAGGGGCGTCGGTTACTGACTGCGGCGTGGCAACTGAATTTTTTGGGGTTGGGGACAAGTTAGGGTTGGGATAGATCAGAGAGACCTGTAGGAGGGGGAGCTCGTGCTGGAGTTTAGAGGAGGGGAGCATGCACGGGCGTGGAGGTGGGGGAGCACGTCCGCAACTGTTTTTCTTATACAATTCCTGGAATTTTTCTATCGCAACGAGGGGTGATGCAGACAGTTCTTGGCGCGGATTGCATGATTGAGCTTACCATGATTAGTTCTTGGGTCTCCAAGCTCGGCAGATATGCCGAAATAATGCTTCAAGCAAATACTATATCCCAAATAAAGGGTCAAAGGTACATATTCGTCATGAATAACATATTCTATGTTTATCAAATGAAAAATCGTCCTGGAGAATTTGTTTACGACATGGAACTACAGAACCTCTGTTCGCTGATCCATCAGTACATCAAGAGCTACCTTGAGGAATATTGCGTTCCACTTGTGAAATATTTGAGTTTATAGCATAAAACCACCACTTTTCTACAAAAATTTCGAAAAACCACCGGTTTATGTTTTAATCGCATAAAATCATCACTCTGCTGCTGATTTTTTGCAATATGCACTAAAATAAAATTGACAACAAATTGAAAGTAATTCTGACTAGGGGGACCCACATGTTAGGAGCAATTTGCTAATGTGGTCTAGGCCCCACATGCCAGCCATATTAAAAATCATCAAAATATCCAAAAAAGAAATAAAAAACAAAAAATAGCAGTTCATCTTCTTTCTCTTCTCCGGCTAGAACTCCGATCGGCCGCCCGTCGCCGGCCACCAGCCCCCCTCCGGCCACCTCGTTCCCGTCGTCGGCCACCCTCCCCAGTCCCCGGTCGGCCCTCGCTCCTTCCTAGCACCGGATGCCATGGATCATGGGATTCTCCGACCACGGCAAGGGCGAGGCGGGATGGAGCGGCGAGCTCCTGCGAGGGACATGGCGGGGCAGGCAAGCAAGATCTGAGAGGTGGCGTGGGCGGGCTCCTTGCAGTGATATCGCCACAGACAGGTAGCGGGAGGCGGGATCCGTCTTGAGTTAGCTTCGCCAGCAGGGGCGGCGGGTTGGCGATGGGAGTTTAGCCAGCCGCGCGGGCGGGCCGTCATGCGGCTTCGGCGAGAAGGGGTCGTCGACGGCACTCCGGCGAGCAGGGGATGGCGGCGCTCCGACGAGTAGGGGTCAGCGGCGCTCCGGCGAGTAGTGATTGTCAGTTTTTTTCATTTTTGCTTTTCATTTTTGATTTTTAATATGGCTGACATGTGGGTCTAGTCCACATCAGCAAATTTGTTCTGACATGTGGGCCCCCTAGTCAGAATCACCATCAATTTGTTGTCAATTTCATTGTAGTGCATATTGCAAAATATTAGCAGTAGAGTGGTGGTTTTATGCGATTAGAACATAAACTGGTGGTTTTTCAAAAAGATACATAAAAATGATGGTTTTATGCTATAAACTCTAAAATATTTTGTTGATGATTCTCTAAATATGCCGTGCTGTTCGTCGTTGGATAATTTTCTTGAGGAGTTCTTCAACACGGAAAGTTCTAACTGATCTCAAGGACATGCTGCGTGAAAAAATAGTTGAACCGATCGTCCCCAAATATGTCAACTTCTTAAGAGTAGTGCAGGAGGAGAAGAATCCTATTTCGTGTAGTCCTTGCTGGTCAAGTGGGATGCGACGGCAGCGGCTTCATCGGTGGCGGTGGTGCTGGCGTGGGAAAGTGGGGTAGCCCGTGCCAGCATGCGCCATGAGCGGCGGCGGCGCCAGTTTTTTCTGGCCGGACAGAGAAGAGACAGAACTAGGACAACGGTTTTGCAAAAAAAGAAGCCCTCGTATACTTTACTTGCCCGCTTGCCGATATGAACAATCGATAAAAATATTCAAAGTGGATTTTGGATAAAAAAATGCTCAACCTAATCATAGTTTAATACTTTATTACAATACATTAGTAGCACATAGTATGAGATAGCAGTACATCGATATTGAGAACACAGATGAAATAAAACACAAGATCATACAATAATAAATCTATTAGCCATGATTTCACTTCTTTAGGATTGGTGAAGCCCATGGAATCTCGAATCACCCACATGTATTTGACCTGCAATCGGACCACCAAGATTGTAAATTCTACTATGTACAATTATCATATCTTATAAAAGAAGATCAGCCAAACGAAGTATCTAATCAGTCAGCGTGTGTGATATAAATCCATTTAAGTAGTGTTTTATTATCTGCATGCAGGTCCAGAAACTACTAACATAACTTCCATGAATAAAACCGACGAAGCAAACAATCACCCATCTAGTACTGCTCCCATTCACCTAGACATTAATCTTTAGACGGAAAAGGTAACCCCTGACATATCAGTCTGGTAAAAATACTACATTTCCCTTGTCTACCTCGAGCAAGGGATTTTAGATAACATTCAAGTTATTTTCTTACACATCCAATTCAATATTATTTTACCATGGCTGGCATTCATGACAGAAAACATTGAATGTATACGCCAATTTATGGTAATTTTCACATGGTAATAACACTACCAATCTAAAAGTTATATGTGCAGCCTTTTCGGTTATTGCCATGTGATTGTTTCCGTGTGAGGTTATGGTTAAATGGGAATGCAAAATATCCATTGATTTTACTAATATTTTGCTACCACACCTAAAAATGGTTCACAAATCATTACCAAGGCCTCAAAACTAACCAGCAACAATAGTGGAAGAAAGAACGCCACACTGAATACGTCTCACCTTAAGTTGGTCAACTCCTAGAAATGTTTTGACATTCTACAGAGTGAATAAGAACATGCAAAATCTAGCTGAAGATCTATGTGCAACAAAGACTCGGCAAACTCATGGTAAACAACGTGCATTATGTATATGGAGACTTATTATATCCAAATGAGATTGTATCTAACCAGCAGACATTCTTGTATATGAAGACCATACCACCACTCTATTTTCCTAACATTGTCACTCCAAATGAATTATGTTATCAAAGTCTGTGAATATATTACAAAAAATAGTCACTATAATCTATTTTGCCACCACTCATTCCAATGAATCAAGTTATTAAATTCTGCTAATAGACTAATCCCTCTGATCCATAATAAGTATCGTTGGTTTAGTACAAAAATCAGCGACACTTATTATGAAATGGAGGGAGTACACAAAATGCTCACTACATGAGTATTTTGATACTCAACATACACGAATATAGCCATGCGAGAAAACATGACATACCATCTATCTATCATAAAATGCAATACAAAGAACATAAAAGTTAGGAGAGCAGAGGTTTCTAACTACATGAGGGAGATGTGATTTTTCATCCAGTCCAGCTACCGAAATCATGCACCTTTAGTTTTCTGAAGCAAGATTTATCATAAATATTCCTAATTAGCTTAATTTTTCAATTTGCAGTTTATGACGGAAATGAAATAAACAGCTTTCATCATGCAAAATGTTTTGTCAAGTACTACTACCTTGCTGCCATTGACTGAAATCAAATACGTTTGTAGTTTGTCGTGTCTACCGTCAAACGATCATGAACATCTGATTCACATGAGCTTGGTTGTAGTAGATGGGCTTCCAAGAGCTACATCTTCCTCCGATGGCTTGGCAATTGCATGGGGCTGCTGCAAACAACTGCTATCCCTCAAAGTGTAAGGATCAGTAACCTCTCCTAAGTATAGATGCGAATTCTTTTTTTCAAAGTACAGATGTTGGGTCTTAAGCATGTCTGAATGGAAGTAAATTATATAGTCCTGCATCGACCATGTCTAAACTTTTTATAGTCATCTATTTTTACTGGAATGGAGTTACAGTCGAACAGGAAAAAGGAGGAACTGAAAAATTAGCACACTTAAGCTACTGTTTGCCATGCTACTGCCTACATGCATTTGGTCATCATGAAGAATCAGCATGGATAGAAAGAGTACACGAGACAAAGAACATACCTAGCCTCGTCGATACCAAGCCAGGTATAAACTGCGGCATGTCTAGTATGCAATTACTTCACTGCAAACAATAAGGGAATGGTGGACATTTTCAAGAAAAGTCAATGTGAAATATTTTACGTTTAAAGTTAGCATATCCTAAAATACAACAAGAAACCAATCTGATACAATTTACTCCCTCCGATCCATATTACTTGTCGTTGAAATGGATGTATCTAGCACTAAAATATCTAGATACATCTATTTTAGTGACAAGTAATATGGATCGGAGGGAGTAGCAAGAACAACTACACTCTATGTCTGAAATAGTCAAAATGACCAGTTTAGATGGAGCCAAGAAGATGGATAAGACAATGGTCTAGACCTTCCAGGGACCAGGTTATGCATAAGAGATGAATAAAGACCAAAACCAAGAGAAGGAAAGATGGGAAGGGCACAAACCTGATTCCCCAACGGGAATGACCATACATGTGGCTCCGAGCTGGCCGGTAGCATCGGAATATTCCCCTGCTCTTCCAGCATGCGATGTTGGTTGACATGTATAACCTGACCAGGGACCAACTACCATCTGACCTCTTTGTAGGAAAAGGCACAAAACGCACAAACACTTGTTAATGCAAGCCAAATAAAATAGTCTAAGTTACTGCTCCGCTCCTTCACGCCGACACAACATAAATGATTATTGATGTAAGCCAAATAAACTTGCTCGGCTAGTGGTAGGGCAAACAGATGTAAATAAATTTGGGGAAAAAGTTAAAATAAGAAAGTATAAGTTTATACTACAGTATGCATTTGAGTAGCTTTAGTCACATTTTTGACCAGTAGATTGCTAGCATGCACCAGAAAAATCATGAGATGGGGACAAAGCCCGAGGAAAATTTGACGCAGCAAAGAAGGGAAAAATATCATCCCTATACAGAAATGCAAGTACCATATGCCTATTACCTAAATATGTGAGAGGAATACTATTTTAATATCCTAATTATGTTCACATTTGGCTATATTAACAAAACTTGCATCCTTGTGGTTGACTTTGTTTTGAGTCAATGACATAAATATCCTCAAAATCACGGGAAAAAATGTATCACTAAACCATCCGCTGCTGTAGTATTCAGTTGGAACAGTCTACAGTAAAAGAGACAAAAAAGACCAAGTTAAAAAAGAACCAAACAGGAAATATATAGTTCAAGATTAAGAACCCGTTTATATATTATTCAATTATACGAAGTTTAAGAAAAACAAGTATAACACACAACTGTAAACAATAGCATTAGACATAATACATAAATATGCCTTGTCTGAATCTAGCAAACGTATGCAAATATGGAGAGATTTCTCATAGATAAATGTCTGGAATCTCCTTCAAATGCCCAAACAATAAGAGAGCAATCCACCTAGAGTTCTATTAATATGCTAGCTTGCTATTTTTTGGGTGACAGAAGAGCAGGAGTCAGCGGTGAGCGGCCAGGGGATTGTATATTGACAGTTGCAAGGATATTTTCAAATGGATGCTTCCGCTAAAATTTGTGGTTCAGTAACAGAAAATTGGAAAAAAAGGTAGTTCAGAAATCAGGGACTTTAGCTTATAGCTCATAGTAAGAAAGAAAGAAAGAAAAGGAAAAGGGAGTACGCATTGCCAGGTTTTTTCCGGTGCAAGACGTCGGTTTTTCACTTGTCGAAAGCGAGTCAAATCATCAAATGGTAAAAGCACCATTGGTTTTCAGATTTTCATTTTAAGTATGAAACCATATGATCATTATATTAGGGAATAAAGTGTTCAGATTTTAAGGAGATACACCTTAATGGCTTTTGTAGTAGCATGAGAGACACACACAGGGATATCGCTCAGCACAAAACGTGGCCTGCCTTTCTGTGCTCCCTATTGTGGTGTTCTTCTGCAGTTTATCGCTTGCAATGCCATGTTTGGTGTCCGCATTCCATTTCCATGTCCATGATGCTAGACAAAGAGAAGGCGTGTGAGAGTGAGCCATTCTATGGATGGAGACTAAGGGGTCGCCGAAACCAAATGACAACAAAACAAACAAAGATCACCTTGTGACAATCATAAGCATCCATAGATAATGGTATTTTTGGAGATATCACTTGCATGGAAACTTTGGTCAGACAATGGCTATGGGATGAACATTTTGAAGTACATCGAGCTGGTCAATACTGAGCTAATACAAAGGATGATGCGATATCTTCTGCTGATACACGAGCCAAAATCCACACATCGCACAATGAATATAATGTGAACCTCCCTAGAGATGCATTGTAAAAATGGGTTCATATCTTTATTTAACTGCCTAAAATAAACCAATTTAGACAAATGAATGGATTACCAAAACAACCAATATCAGGAAATCAAAAGAAAAGGATATACAAAGAAACCACATAGATATGTCTCTCATGCTCTGATAATAGTATAATACTACAGTATGAGAGGGCATATAGATGGCAAAGGAAATCAAAAGAAAAATATAAATAGGGCAACCAGAAACACATGGATGAGCAGAGCCACTCATGGTGGAGCGTCTTCCGGTCCACATGTCACTTCCAATCTTGATAATAATATTGGGGAATCAGGAATGACATCAGAAAGAGAGAATTTCCATAGAGTGATACAAATGGTGTGACTAATTCTCCCTATTTCCAATGCCACTTCCAATCTGGAAAATAATAATGTGAGGGAATCAACAACCGCATACATTGTGTGACTAATTCTGCCTATTACATTTTAATTTTTTGTTTCTAATTTCCATAGAGTGATACAATTGGGTGTATACCCTACTGTACAATCCAGGGGAACTTTTATCTCAAGAAGCAAAGCAAATTTGGTACATCGTCACAGCGGATCTTACACTTTCAAGCACTAATAACAAAATAGCAGAAATAGTTCTTCACATTATGGACTGATGGTTGTGTTAGTGAAAACTGAATGTCCAGATGTAGAAAACCATAGTTATTATTAGAAAAACAAGCTAAATATTCGCACCGAGGATGTGCGACGTCATGGTTCAATGGAATTACAATTACATAAAATAGAACATTGGTGAACGGAACATGAATCTTCAATTGGCATAGAAGAAAAGCAAGTAGAAGAGCTCACCTTAGAATAACATTACCTTGGAGGGAGGTGTGTCATTGGTCGCACGCCTGAAATAGTTCTGAACTCAAATCTCGGAATAACAACAATTTTCAGAAATTGGCTTTATTCCCAAGGTTCTTGCTGTTGTAAGAATCCCTGCAACCATATCAAATAACATCATTTTTTTGGGATTTAAAGTTGTGGCATACTACACAAAATAACATATGTCCAGCTATGATCTATCATGGAACTAACAGGAACTAATGGATACCCTTTTCAAGACAAAAAAACAATAACCAATGCATGGAAAAAAGACACCAGAATTAATTTTACCCATATTTTTCATTCCTAGACCAAATTACAACTAATAGCCTACTATGTCAGATCTTAGGAAAAACAAAAGAGAGTTAGGATTGCATGCCATTTCAGATCCACGCAAGAAAAAAGGAGAGCAAGAGAGAGCACGGGGCATCACCTTGCTTCATACGAGGAGGACATGAAGGAGAGTTAGAGGCTCGCTGGAGGAGGATGTCGTCCATATGTAGCCGCTGCCAGTCGCCATGGAGCCGGGGACGCACCAGCAGAGGTCAAGATCCTCCCGTGCACCAGATACGCATCGCCGCCGCCGGCTGCTTAGAGAGGGAGAGGAGATGAGAAAGGAGATAGAGAGAGATTAGAGACTGCGGGAGGGAGAGATCAGGAGGGATACCTGCAGGTGAGCGCCGCCGCTGCCGGTCGTCCTTGGAGCTCCCCTTTGCTTCCTCTCATGGCCTCGTTCTGCCCGCCCTATTTCCCAGTTGGCAGCGACCTCACGCATTCTTGGGGAGGAGATCGAGGTCGGGGCAGAGGAAGTCTTCGTGGTTGCGGCTGCTGCTCGACCACCCCACGCGGATCCCCTCTTCCATGGCCGCCACCCACGAGCTCCTCTGGCATGCCCGCGAACCCTCCTGCCTCCTCTTCCAGGGGGAGGCGGCTAGGGTTTCTCTGCTGAAATCCCTGCCTCTCTCTCTCGCCTCCACTTCTGGTAGGTGCTGCTCCTCCCTACCTCCGCTTCCGGTGCTGGTCCTCTCTGCAGCACATCAACCCCCCTCTTCCATGGTCGCCACCCCGCCGCCTGCCGTTTTTAGCGTGCCGCCATGGGAGAGACGAGGGAGACGAGAGAAAGAGAGGAGAGGAACGGGAGAGGAGAGGGTTTCAGGGGTAAACAACCCGAAAATCTGATTTTGCCCCTGGTGCACTAGCTAAACTACGGGTTCTGCCACCGCGCCACTTTGTCGCTGTCGCCTCTCACACGACGCCCCACGTGCACGCGTCGCTGACCAGCGGGTCCTGGAAAACGCAGGCCCCCACCGTCATGGACGGTAGCGATACAAACGTTATCCTGCAGAAGGCAACGGAGATGGATGGCCAGGATTCGTCGGATCCAACGGTTCGGACCACCTGTGCTGAATCGGACGGCCGGAAGTTGTTTGGAAGCCCTATCCGACGGCTCACGGGGCAGATGGCCTCTATATTCTCCGGAAGGGGGTAGAAATATCTTCTTTAGATTATCTCATTCTTATTCTTTACCTTATATGTGAAGTTACTTGACAGTGAGTCCCAACCACCACGTCATCAAATATATTTCTACAAAGTGAGCGGTGACCGCGAGTGAGACTCTAACACATCTTCAGTAACTATAAACTTATATTTTTAATATAGAGTGATTGTATTGATTTTGTCAGACAAATTCAATGACTAACAATGAATTTAACTCGTGTAGCGTGAGGTTTCATTCAGAGAGAGGTCTACCTGGCCGGCAAAAGAACAAGTAGAGACAAGTCTGATATATTAGGACCGTACGTACGCAACTTCTCTGCGCGAACACATGGCAGAGCAGCACCAACGCGCCGTAGACGTCTCACCCCTCGCCGACGAGGAGGCGCCCACCGGCGCCGACCAAGGTTGCGGCGTGGGTTCAAAAGATGTGCAGGTAGCATTCTGTTGTGTCCGACTTTGATGTGGAAATAGAAATTTATGAATCCCTAATATTTTGTTGTGTATTTATTTGACTATCATCGGGAGTATATATAGACGTATATGGAGGTAGGTGAAGACTTGAAGTACAATAAAGTTGTCTAGAATTTTAGGCTATCTCTAACTCATATCGTATAGTATTCTAACACACGCTTCCTTGATATTATGTCTAAATAAATAAATTGTAAGTGACTAAAATTAGGCTAATTTCCATTTCAGACTTCACCAATCGGATATTTTATTTAAGAAATTGGTAATTCTTCGGTCAACAGAGAATTCAGTTAGAATTCTAGTCAATTGGACTTGCGTCACGATTTGTGTGTGTCATATGAGTCACAAAGTGTATTAATACAACTGAGATGTTTCTAGCTGCAAGTGGTCTTGCAACTAAAATTGAATAGCATCGCTCTGATTGAGAGGGATCTCAACCGACTGATTAAGACACACTCTTTAGAGCAAGTACAATAAATTTATGTAAGCAGGCTATAAGACTTTAAATAATATATTTGATATAATGTGGAGGACAGAGAAGTGAAGAGAGAAAATTAGAGCAAATACAATAAAAGCAAGAACAATAGTATAGCTAGCAAGTTGGCTATATAAAGTTGTCATGTCATCAAGAACTAGCCTGTACAATAGTGTTGGCTATAAGGTTGGCTATTAGATTAGTACTAGTAGTTGTTATCTTCTCTATTTCTCTTTCCTCTCATTTAATATTTTTGTCTAGGAGCAAGTATAGAGCTGGGTTCTTGCATGAGAGCCAACAACTTGCATTTTTGTTTATCTCTCTCCTCCACGTAGACAAAAATCTATAGGAGTTGACATGTCAATCAAATACATATGTGGATGAGAGAGAAAGGTGTAAATAGAGCTGAGCGGGTGCTTCTTCTACAGTCCGGTTGTAGCACAGCTCCCTAAAAAAAGTGGCCTGCATGCAAAGGCCAATAGAATGCAATGCTTTAAACAATTGTATCTTAATTACAATCCATCTTATAGCCTACTTGTTGTACTACTAGTCTTTATAAAAGCTCTAGATGACATGGCAAGGCTATATAAGGCCTTTCACAATGGGTGGTTTTTAGCGATGTATCCTAGGCACTTTGCCTATATGACACCATAGTTAATGAGAAAAGAGATTGATATTGTATCTTAGGCTGGTCATAGTGCATAGTAACATGTTACTAGTCTAGATTACTAACTCTATAGTGAAAAATAACTTAAGTGTAGTAACATGCAATGCCACATTAATTAGATTATGGACTCACTTTACCTTGATAGGTGTGATGTTACAGTAACATAGCTAGTTACTCTATCTATCTCTTTCCTCATTAACTTATTGTCACATAAGCAAAAGTGCTGAGTTGGACTCTTAGTTACTAGTGAAGTTACCCCCACTATGATCAGCCTTAGCTAAGAAACACCTCTTGCACAAAACCATAGGAAAAAAGCATGGTTAGACCAATCAAATGCATACATGTCACCTAAATCATTAAATATAGATACACCACTTAAGAAACAATTCATTGGAGAAGTTGTCTCTTAACAATTTATTTCTCCTAGGATAATATGCTAAGATACACCCCATTGTGAAAGGCCTAACCAACAATGAGCCCTCTTATCGAATTTGCTTTTTAGTGGTGTTCTCATGAAAGAAATAATTATAGCACGTGTTCCTAGGCACTTTTTGTGATTGTAAAGTGGGCCTTAACCAAATAAAGTAGTACATAATTATAGCCAACTATTGAAGGGAATATGCCCGAGAGGCAATAATAAAGTGGTTATTATCGTATCCTTGTTTATGATAAATGTTTATTTTACATGCTATAATTGTATTAATACGGAAACGTTAATACATGTGTGTTTAATAAACAAAAAGGAAGTTCCTAGTTATGCCTCTCTTATAAACTAGCTCGTTGATTAACAAGATGATCAAAGTTTCCAGATCATGGACATTGGATGTTGTTAATAACGAGGTCACAACATTAGTGTAATGATGTGATGAACATTCATCCGAAGTATAGCATTACGATCAAAGTCATTGAGTTTATATTGCTATAACAACTTACGAAGTGATCCTAATCCTTAGACCATGAGATCATGTCAATCACTAACACCGGAAGAGTATCTTGATAACATCAAACGCGTCACCGTAATGTGGGTGATTATAAAGATGGGTTCGAACTACTAAAGTGTTATGTTGAGGCCCATGGATCGAGAGTGGAATTTGTTCATCCCGATGACGGATAGATATGCTCTGGGCCCTCTCGGTGATATCACATTGATTAGCTTGCAAGCAAGTGATTTGATCACTAGAATGTTATATCACGAACGAGAAAGAGTACATGTCAAGAACGAGATCAAACTAGGTATGGAGATACCGATGATCGAATCTCGGACATGTAATATATCGCTAAAACAAAAGGATTAAGATACTAGCGTAAAAGGTTGACGATCACAAGAAAGTCATCGTTGAATGTGTGGAGTCGATGGGTCTCAGATCCGCTTCGATTATTGATCTGAGAGGGGTCTCGATCATGTCCGCATTATTCGCGAACCGTAGGGTGACATACTTAAGAGACACCGACATCCATTTGGAGCAAAAGTTTCATGCCGAAAAGAATAACAAGCGCAGGAATTTATTTCACTAGATACCGAAACGGGTTTTCGGGTGAAATTGCAGAAAGAGTTTCTGCATGTGAAATGAAATACTAGCAAGGGGTTATATGTGAATATTTGTCATTAAAGTAATTGACAAAATTCTGAATAAATAAAAGGAGTTTTATTTAATGAGAGTTTGCATTAAATTTGGTGGAAATTTAATGGGAATTTGAGTGGGTTTTTGAGTGGAGGGAATTGAAAGGCATTTGAGTGAGTGGAGTGTCCACTTGAATGTGGAAGAGGTGGGGCAGCCCATGGCTGGGCGCATGTCCCCTTGGGTGCCCCTCTCCTATAAAAGGAGCCCCTCCTCTCTCTCACTCACACCTCCTCGTGAAGGATCTCTCTCCCCTCTAGAATTTATTCCCCATGGTCTCGGACTAGCGAGATACATGTTCCCGTGGCTTTTCGGCAAGAAAGAGTTGTGCTTCACTGCATCGCTGGAGCGAGGAGGCGGAGGTTGCTCGGTGCCTCGAGCGTGTGCGAGCACGGATGCGTCATTGTTTTTGGCGTTAGGACTTCCTCTCGATCTTGAGATCGGCAAGAGATCGTCTACATCAACCACGAGTTTGGACTCGTTAAGCTTTGTCGGTCTTCAAGGGTATGTTCTCTACGGATATACATCCGCCCGTTGTTTGTATCTAGTAGATAGATCTTGGTACATAGTTGTTCCCATCGTAGGAAATTTTTTGTTTTCTATGCTGCGAACCCTACAACTATTATATATGTTGGCTATTAGGTTGGCTATAGATATAGCTAACAACGAACTTTATTATTGAATTTACTCTTATTTGACTTTAGGGGCATGCATGTTTGTTTACGTACTCCAAAGGCGTCTAAGTAAAACATCATATATTCAGATATACCATATGTGTCATGATAATCCACCATGAACATAATTAATTAGCTTATGTGTTTCCTCCACAGAACATCAGGCTCTTGATTGACATTGGCGGTCAGACCATTGAGATCCCGCTTAGAGGCAATCTCGTTGTGCAGGAACATAACATCACTCCACCTGAAGAACCTGCACCTGCATACCGCGCACAGGATCGCGACACCTGGGTGGATGATGAGGAAACTGAGGACGACAAGGAGTACCTGAAACAAATGCGCGGGTGGCTGATGGCGGTTGCGACTGATACGTCCAAAACGTATCTACTTTCTTGAACACTTTGCTATTGTTTATTCTCTACACTTGTGTGATTTGGATACAACTAACACAGACTAACGCTGTTTTCAGCAGAATTACTTTGGTGTCTTGTTTTTCTGCAGAAAATCAACTATCAGGAAAAATCCTGGAAAATATGCCAAAAATTATTTCTCACCAGAAGATCCACGGAGCTAGAAGGGGAGACAGAGAGGAGGCCTAGGGGGCCAGACCCACCCTGCACGGCCCACGACCCGCTGGAGGGGTTTGGCCACCCCAGGCAGCTCCTTGGCCTCCCTCCGCTCCAATAAGTTGCCTTCTGATCTAAAAACTCAGGAGGGTTCGATAGTTTTCCAAAAAGAGTTCCACTCCGCCACTGTCACCAGAAACCAAGATTCGGATCTAGAAACTCCGTTCTGGCACCCTGCCCGACGTGGAATTTGGAGAGGATCATTGCCATCGTCATGACCGACACATCTCCATCAACCACCAATGTTTCCCTCATCCATGAGTGAGTAATCCCCCGCTATAGGATTGGGGATGGTAGGAATTGGATGAGTTCTATCATGTAATCGAATAAGATCTGTTAGGGCATAGTGCCTAGTATCTCTATTAGTGCTATTTGACTTTGTTGCAACTTGTTGTGCTTAATGCTTGTCACTAGGGCCCGAGTGCCATGATCTCATATCTGAACTTATTATTGAATCATTATGATAGTATTGTTTATGATCTTATCTGCAAGTTGTGTACACATATCATTGTCCGGATCCAAAGGCCCCAAAGTGACAATGATTGGAACAACCGGAGGGGACGACTGTGGTGTGAGGATCACATGTATTCACGGAGTGTTAATACTTTGCTCCGGTGCTCTATTAAAAGGAGCACCTTAATTGCCAGTAGTTCCCTAGAGGCCCTGCTGCCACTGGCTGGCTAGACAGAAGATGTTGTGCAAGTTCTCATTGTGAGCACGTATGACTATATTTGGAGCACATGCCTAGGATAGTTTAGTACTTGGTTGCTTGTTATTATTTATATGCAATATCCTGGATCTTGAAGTTACATGTTTAGACTCGTCCATGCAACGCTCGTCCATCCATCCTTATGCCTACTGCACTCGAATCCTACTGTTACCGTTACCATTACTATTGCTCCTGTTTCACTGATGTTGTTACTATTGCTTTGCTGTTGCTACTGATAAACTTCTGTGAGCAAGAACTATTTCCAGGTGGGCCGAACTAACAACTTAGTTGTTAAGTCTTGTAAGTATTCTTTGGCTCCCCTTGTGTAGAATCAATAAATTGGGTAATACTACTCGCAAAGACAGTTGCGATCCCCTATACTTGTGGGTCATCAAGACTATTTTCTGGCGCCGTTGCCGGGGATCATAGCTTTATTTGTAAGTTCACTTGGATCTATTATTGTTCATTGCTACTCCTTTCATTATGGGTAAGTCTCGTGATGGAAAGTTCCCTATTTTACCATCCACTACAAGAAGAGGTACAGTCCTAAACACCTCTGTTGCTCTTGATTCATCGTCTGTTATAAGTAAGCTTGTCACACCACCACCACATACTCATGCTACACACACTACTACTACTGTTGAGTCTAAAACTGATTTTGATGCTCATGATGTTACTTCTACCGTGTTTGATGCGAGTGGTTCATTAGGTCCTTTTCTAGATGTTACTATGGCTAGTCTAGGAAATACCAAAAATCCTAGTGAATACACTATTAAACCTGTTAGCTCACCTGAGGCTAGTAAGAGTTATGGTATTAATGATGGTTACATTGAGTTCACTGATGAATTTGTTGAAGAGTGCCGAAACACACATGGTACTAGTGCTATGAAGAGTCTCCTTGCTAGACGTACTATTATGCCTAAGTTGTCCTCTGATCCTAAGTTTGCCACTTCTCCCATAGATATTAAAGATGAAGATTGTGATTTCTCTCTTGATTTGTATTATTTAGATATTGTTGAGAAAGAACCTTTTTGTGGTACTTAAAATGAGAGTGTTGTGGCTCATATGAATGAGCTTTCTACTATGAGTGTTTTGTTCTCTGATTATTTTAAGATGCGTAAGTACTTTGTTGCTAAGATTTTCCCTTTTTCACTAAAAGGAGAAGCTAGGGATTGGTTTAATAGATTACCTCCTGGTTCCATTGATAGCCCTGGTTGCTTTATTGCTTCTTTCTTACATAAATATTTTCCTCCCAGTGCTAGACATGCTGCTTTGCAGAGACTTTTTGATTTTAAACAGGGAGAAGAAGAGAAGTTGCCTGAGTCATGGACAAGGTTTTGTGCCTTGATTCATGCACATCCTGGATGTGCATTACCTAAGAATGAGCTTCTTGATATTTATTATAATGGACTAACTGATGATTCTAGGACCTACCTAGATAGCTTTGCTGATTGTGTTTTCAGGAAAAGGACTCCTACAGATGCTGAAGAATTAATGAACAAGATAAGCAAGAATTATGATGATTGGACTTCAACTGAGCTGAATGCACCTGAACCTATTACTCCTAAACCAGTTGTTCCTGAACCAGTTCCAACACCAAGAACAAAGAAGAGGGGAGTTATTGCATTAAATGATAAAGTGATGAAGGAAGCTAAGAAGTGTCTAAAGGAGAAAGGTATTAGAGTTGAAGATGTGAAGAATCTACCCCCTATAGAAGAATTATGTAAGCCAATTCCCCACTCATCTACTATTGAGGTACAGTCTCTCCAACACTTTGATGAAGGTGATATTCCTTAAAGTAAGCCTCCTGATCAATGTCTAGAGGAACTTGATATTTTTATTGTTAAACAAGGTCATTTTAATAAACAAGTTCAGAATCATTTATTGAAAAACTCTAGAGCTATCCATGAGTTGAAAGATATTGTGGAAAGAACTTCTAATGATATTAAAATGCTTTATAAACACTTTCAAATGGTTCAAACTCAACTTGATCAACTTGCTAAGGTACAAAAGGATATGCTAGTTAATGCTTAAGGAGATAAACATGCTTATGGAATTAGAACTATGAGTGGTATAGCTACTCAAGATCCTTTATATCCTGAAGGACACCCTAAAAGAATAGAGCAGGATTCCCAACAAGGTGAAGATAGTGGTAGTCCTCGAAAGAGGAAGAAAAAGAAACATAAAATAGTTGAGGAACCACTTGAACCTGTTGTAGATCCTAATAGTATATCTGTCTCTGATGCTAAAATTGAGAATGGCAATGATAAAAATGAGTCTCCTGATAAGGAGGAAGTTGAGGAAGAACCTGAGAAGCACATTAAGAACATTAGGTACACAAAGGAAGATTTTATTGCTAATAAACATGTTAAAGAGAGAACCTTGGGTGCAGAAACCTATGCCTTTTCCAGGTAAGAAACACAAGTCAAAGGAGGAACAACACTACAACAAGTTTTGTGAGTGGATGAAACCTTTATTTTTGCAAATTCCTTGGACTGATGCTATTAAATTGCCTCCTTATTCAAAGTAAATGAAGGATATTGTCTCTAATAAAAGGAAGATTCCTAATGAGGAGATTTCTACTGTGCTTGCTAGTTATTCCTTCAATGGTAAGGTTCCAAAGAAACTTGGTGATCCAGGTATACCAACTATTCCTTGCTCTATTAAGAACAATTATGTTAGAATTGCTTTATGTGATTTGGGAGCTGGAGTTAGTGTTATTCTTTTTTCTCTCTACATGAGACTCCAGCTAGAAAAGTTCATACCAACTGATATATCTTTGCAAATGGCTGATAAGTCAACTACTATTCCTGTTGGTATATGTGAGGATGTTACTGTTCAAGTGCCTCATAATTGCTTGGTTTTAACTGATTTTATTGTGCTTGAGATGCCTGAAGATGATAGTATGTCTATTATTCATGGGAGACCTTTTCTTAATACTACAGATGCTGTCATCAATTGTAATCAAGGAAAAGTAACATTCAATATTGATGACAAAGAGCATAATATATATTTCCCCAAGAAGGTTGCTAAAAGCTATTGCCTGAATTCCATTGAAAATATTGAGAGCATCAGGATTGGATAAATATATTGTCCCATTCCACAAGAAAATTTTGAAACTATTATGATTGGGACCATTGCTATTAAATGAGGTAACATAATCACCTTGTGGATTACAAAGTTTTGTTTCATATAAGATTGTTTTGGTAACAAGACTTGATCAACCTTGTTAACAAAAGGATTTTAATGAACAAAATAATGTTTTCATTGTGGTTATACTTGCTCACTTTTATTTTCTCCTTTCCAATCTTTGCTCTTCGTCGTGCCTAACTTAAAGGCGTTAAAGAAAAGTACTTGTTGGAAGATAACCCAAGAGTTTTCTTGAGTCTTGGAAGTTATTACTTCAGTAATGACCTCTCCTTATCCTTTTTGGTTTGCTTTTTGTGCCAAGAATGACCTCTAATGAGAGGGAAGTAAGATTTGGGGAGTTGTTGTCTCGAAACAGATTTGTATCCTCCACCATAAGAATTCGTGAGGAGTCTATGTAAGTCGGATTGAGCTGAAAATTTATGAATAAATCCCCTAGTATGTTATCTAACTTTCTTTAGTTCAACACTTTTTGATTTGAGCGACAGAAGGTCTTCGAAAAAACCGTGTTCTACCTGCTGGTCTGTTTTGACAGATTTCTGCCATTGTTTGCATTTGCTTCTTATTGATTCCTTTTCGGGTTTTTTTGGGAAATTGAGATTTTTGAGGGAATTGCTACAGTAGCTTGTGTCTTTAGTGAAAGTTTTTCTGTTTTAAAACTAAACCCCAAAGGTCTATTATTTTTTGAATGCACTAATGTTGCTAATGATGATTGTGTGAAGTTTTGTATGAAGGAAAATTTTCATGTGTAAGGAAAGAATGATGTAATGAGATGAAAAATGGACAAAAGCTCAAGCTTGGGGGGAGCCACCCCGTGTCACCCCAAAAAATATTCAAGAGGTACAAGCGTCAAAGCTTGGGGGTGCCCAAGGCATCCCCTTCTTCATCAATAAAAATCTCAGGTTTTTCTAGACACTTCGTTTTTATTGTTTCATGCACAGTTGTGTTGTTCTTGGAGCGTATTAGTTTTTGTTTTTGTTTTTTTGTTTTTTTGTTTTCTTGCTTTGTTTGCTTGTTTTAAAAAATTGGAAACACCAAAAATATTTTTTGTTCTTCTTTGGTTTTGTGAGTTCTTTGCAGGGTTCAGCCGTCCTTAGTGGATTTTTGTTTCATGTTATTATTCAAGTCACACAAGTGAAGGGCAATAATGAAGATTAAGACAACTCGAGGTGTGGTAAGAGGATGGTAACGAACTCTATTTGTTTCATTTTTGTACATATACTCATCATTGTGAGCATGCTTAGCCTATTTGTGTAAGGTGTATGTCATTATGGATGCTTAGCAGTTCTTGATTGTCTATGATTAGCTCCAGCTTGCTAATAGTTTGTAGCATGTCATATGATTGTTTTCTTGCATTGCTTTATTCATACTTTGGTATGACACTGTGGTATCCTCCTCTGACTGTTCATGTGAATCGACTTGGCACATGCTCACACATGTATATGACTAATCAATAGTTAGTAACCTCGATGATTTATTCTGCCTTAGAGTTCTTGTATCACTTTCATGCCATAGTTAGTACCGTTTGTTGCAAGCATGATTATGACAGCTATTTCTCTCTCGTTTGTCGCTCCCTCTCTATTGCTAGCCTTCACTTGCACTGAGTATGTGCTCTACATGTGCTTCCAACTCTCCAAAACCAATACTGCCAGCTATGTCCACCATACCTACCTATTAGCATCGCTTGCTACTTCAGTGCATATTTTATATATGCCGTGTTTTCTTCCAAAATAAAATGTTTGTCTGTTTTAAGAAAGTTAGTTAGTAAAGCTCTGACAAACTTGATGACACACTTTATTCATTGCGCTTAATAATCTTGAACCATTGTGACTAGTCTATGAAAGTTATATGCTTGCTAATTATATACTAGGAGTCAGTAGAACCGTGCTGTCACGAGGAACCCTTTCAACACCTGTTGGATATCTCATCTAGTTGATGCTTTGCTCTTTTGTTTACGGATGTCGACGATGTGAAATAAAAGGGGAGGTTGTGAGTTCATGGAGTTTATACATTGTGTTAGAGAAACGCTTGGGCCGCTAGCCTAAGCCATGCTTAATCATGGTAGAAACTTGCAGCATCACTATAATGAGAATCTATGAAGCGTCCTCAATAAAAAGCTATGCATTTGGTAAATAAAAATATTGCTGAGATGCTCATTGTCTGCTTTCCTTGTCATTTTGGTTATGGGAAAGCTCATGTACCATATGCAAGGGGTACCCCGTTGGAGGTTCTCGATGATATGCATGTATTTACAATGACAAGAACTTTCAGGTGACCAAAGTGGAGTAGCATGCGAAGCGACCCTCATACTCAAGGGACTTGGGATTTCCAGTCTATGGTCTGTCAAGCAAATGATTCAGAGTGGACCTCACTTTTACCTTAACCACATGAAGATGCCTATGATAGGGGCAATGAGAGCTCAAAGCTAATGAGTACCTTCCTTTCAGCATTGGGAAGCCTTTCAAACCTTCACAAAAACATTTTCACAACCTTCTTGAGTCACCACTTATTCTATGAGCACCTTCTTGAGAGCATAGTTGTCATTTTTGTGTTTGTTCCAAAACTTGGTTAATTATGTAATGACTTTGATGCTTGTATCTCTGATATCTTTATCTCTAGTCTTCATGTGAACTTCAGAGGTGCCTCAACATTTATATTGTGCTCTTCAAACAAAGGCAAGTGAGATACCACTCTATCATACCTTATTATGAGCATTCCAATGTTGCTTATGTTTATGTTCCATGCTACTTATTATTATTGAGTTGGTTTCTCTTCATAGCTTGCAATGACTATTGAGTATACTTAGTTGCATACTCCTTATTATGAATTGTCTAAGCATCTACTCCTGTGCTGAGAATATTTACATCATATGAAGCAAAGTATTCGTAAAAGTTCTTTTATTGCACTCAGTTTTCAACTGAATTGCTTGAGGACAAGCAATAAGCTAAGCTTGGGGGAGTTGATACGTCCAAAACATATATACTTTCTCGAACACTTTGCTATTGTTTCTTCTCTAAACTTGTGTGATTTGGATACAACTAACACAGACTAACGCTGTTTTCAGCAGAATTACCTTGGTGTCTTGTTTTTCTGCAGAAAATCAACTATCAGGAAATTTCCGAAAAATATGCCAAAAACTATTTCTCACCAGAAGATCCACGGAGCTAGAAGGGGAGACAGAGAGGAGGCCTGGGGGGCCCAGACCCACCCCAGGCACGGGCCCACCTGACCCCGCGCCTGGAGGGGGTTTGGCCACCCCAGGCAGCTCCTCGGCCTCCCTCCGCGCCTATAAGTTGCCTTCTGACCTAAAAACTCAGGGGGTTCGATAGTTTTTCAGAAAGAGTTCCGCTCCACCGCCTCCACCAGAAACCAATATTCGGATCCAGAAACTCCATTCTAGCACCCTGCCGAGACGGGGAATTTGGAGAGGATCATCGCCATCGTCATCACCGACGCATCTCCATCAACCACCAATGTTTCCCTTATCCATGAGTGAGTAATCCCCCGCTGTAGGCTTGGGGATGGTAGGGATTGGATGAGTTCTATCATGTAATCGAATAAGATCTGTTAGGGCATAATGCCTAGTATTTCTATTAGTGCTATTTGACTTTGTTGCAACTTGTTGTGCTTAATGCTTGTCACTAGGGCCTGAGTGCCATGATCTCAGATCTGAACTTATTATTGAATCATTATAATAGTATTGTTTGTGATCTTATCTGCAAGTTGTGTACATATATCATTGTCCGGATCCAAAGGCCCCAAAGTGACAATAATTGGGACAACCGGAGGGGACGGTTGTGGTGTGAGGATCATATGTGTTCACGGAGTATTAATGCTTTGCTCCGGTGCTCTATTAAAAGGAGCACCTTAATTGCCAGTAGTTCCCTAGTGGCCCCGCTGCCACGGGCTGGCTGGACAGAAGATGTTGTGCAAGTTCTCATTGCGAGCACGTATGACTATATTTGGAGCACATGCCTAGGATTGTTTAGTACTTGGTTGCTTGTTATTATTTATATGCAATGCCCTAGATCTTGAAGTTACATGTTTAGACTCGTCCATGTAACGCCCGTCCATCCATCCCTATGCCTACCGCACTCAAATCCTACCGTTACCGTTACTGTTATTATTGCTCTTGTTTCACTGTTGCTGTTACTATTGCTTTGATATTGCCACTGATAAACTTATGTGAGCAAGAACTATTTCCAGGTGCAGCTGAACTGACAACTCAGTTGTTAAGGCTTGCAAGTATTTTTTGGCTCCCCTTGTGTCGAATCAATAAATTGGGTAATACTACCTGCGAAGACTGTTGCGATCTCCTATACTTATGGATCATCAGCGACACTCTTCATCAGCATGGCTTTCCAGGCGGCGATGCAACCACCAGCCTGGGTGCCCGCCGACTTGTTTCGAATAGTGCTTCACTTTCGCTGGAGGCATTTTTTTGAAAGACAGAAAGTCTTCACATTCCCTAGTGAACGACTCATGATGGGTCAGTTTTATATGTTAGCTAAACTATGTACTTTCGGGATATCACTGAGCCTATTGGTGACGCTGCTCTTGGTGAAGAAATCCCCACCTACAGGTACCATCAGTCTCGTAAAACTAAGGATGGCAGCCTCGCCTTTTCTGTCGGGATGGCCTTCGCAATTGGTGTTGCTGCTAGAAATCTGGCCCTGCTAGCTTTTATTTTCGTTGTTCTTGTATTGTGCGCCGTCATGGCCACGGACCTTGTGACGAAAAGGTTTTAAACTTTGTTTTGTTGTTGTCTATGCTGTGTTAATCTCAAACCACTCAATAATATTTTTACTCAATCAATAATTAAGTATGTGAAAGGTAGGTGTCAGGCTTGTGGAATCATACCTGTAATCTAAATCTAGTAGTTATATATACATGATGTATAATCATTTTATCTTTTAGCAAGTTTTCGTATTGAGCCACTTAAATGTGTCTCATGCATGTCCAACAATGTACAAGCAAAGTTCCTCTATTATGTCGTTCGTCTATTGGATTGGCATACATGGTGAAAGAGAAATAATTGTGAAATGAGATCAACTTCTGATGGTGCGAGGTTCTTAGCGGGTTTATCCACAATCATACAATGTGTTTGGATTTGTGTCGTTTCCTTGACTTCTGAGTCTCGATTTCTTATATTACCATCATCGGTCAATTTTGAGTCCACTAAAACAAGTTTTCTTCTCAACAAATGTGTCATGTGAAGAAATAAGTATAACAACACTTAGTGAAATATACAGTACATGTTCAGACTTGTTGGATAAAATATATCCGCGTGAAGCACTCCATAAAATTTAACATCCACACATCACAAGATGAATTGCATGATTACGAATTTTTTATGATAGATTATTTAATATATATATATTCAACAAAAACATCTTCGGAATCATCACATGAGTATGGCATAACTTGTTTTCAACCCCTTTGTGAGGTGTGACAAGCCTCTAACTTAAAAAAACTTATAGTACGATCAGGACACATTAGACCTGAATTGGACACACATGAATACATGTAAAAAAGGCACACCTAAACAAATTAATAAAGAAGAAAAAAAGCAACGCCATCCACTCTGTTCTCTCTTCTCGTCAAGCTCTCTCTCTCTAGTCAATCTCCCTCTCTTTCTCATCAAGCGCACCATCACCTACTTCCCACCGCCCTTTGAGGTCCCCTATCTCCCCGGCTTCCTCTCCCGACTTCATCAGACCGCCCCTCCCCTTCATCCCCACCGCCGGCTTTAGGACTCATACATCCCTGCTTGTGTCCGCCCCTCCTTATCAAATCCGGTTGCCGGAGAGTTCGAGGAAGCGCTGGAAAGTACCTCTATTGAAGGAAAGCCCTTAGAAAACAAAGAATAAATAGCAAATGAGTACTACTATGTTGGAAAGCGTGGAGTAAAAGAAATTGATTGAGATGATATCAACAAAGACAAAGGCCGAGTAATTATAACAAATATTGAGCCTGACAAGAATTACTCGATCAAATTCAAAGACATAACCTGCCATGTAGGGATCCTCTAATTATGCTCCCTATGGCTACTTCGCGGTGCATCAAGAAGAGTTGCCAGTAGCGCGAACAATTTTGTCTACCAGCAAAAGAATGTCGAGGGCAAGTACATCATCATTGATAATCAAGAATAGATATCCAAGATGTATTTGGAAGTACTAATAAAATGTGTCTTCAGATTTGCACATCTGTACAGTAGGCAGGACTCTGAATTTTCGCATTTAGTTTCGCACTGCAACTTTTTACGCTCTCTGAAAATGACCGGCTTCGTAACTTCAAATTTTGAATTTGAGCCATGAGGTCACAAAGATTCGTCAAAAGCAAACTGGCCGGGGCCTGGCCAACTGGTACTACCACGAGACCATTGACTGTACGAATCGACACTAGTGGACAAGCACAATGCAATGCAACAACTACGCTACGCCCTACCGCTACGAGTCTTCCCACTCTCTCGTGACGGTACGGATGCTTTTGGCCGTCAATCGCCTGAGCCCGATGGGACTACTCCACGCGCCCCAGTATCAGCGCTCTTGTCCTACTAGTACGGCAGAATGGACAAAAATAACCCAAATTCGAAAGGATTTCACGAAATGACCCATCTGGAAAACTATTTTACTGGACTAACCCTTTTGTAGCGCTTAAAGGCGCGCTACACTCTCTGATGTAGCGCCTATCGCTAGGCGCTATGCCCTACCCGGTGGCACCGCTGGCCCTCCTCGCCCCACCCAGTGACGCCCAGGCGCTATGCACGGGCGACTAACGCCAGGCGCTATGCCTCGGTGTAGCGCCTATCGATAGCGCTACACTTTAATGTAGCGCCTATCGAGGCGCTAGGCCACACTTTGAGACAACTTTGTCATGCCCCTCCTCATTCACTCCCAGCTCGACAGGAAGAACACAGAGGGCGCTGGCGGTTCCTCCTTCCCTCCCTCTCAAATCCCCACCTCAAATCCAACAGATCTGAGGGATTGCACCGTGGATTAGCTCCCCCATCCCTCCCTCAAGGTAATCCCCTCCTTTCCCCTCTCTTTCATCCAATAAATCTTGCACATTATCCTCAAACCCTAGATGTAGTTGGATTCATAATATGGACTATTTGTGCATGTTTTTGGTTATTTGGAAGTTATAAATTAGTTGTATTTGATGGGGAATGAAAGTGTGTTGTTGATTTGCATTGTGTATGATGGTTTTATATGGATTTGTATGGATGTGTGAATAATATGCTCCCATATTCTTTGTAGTTTATTGTATAAATTGAAACAATGGCCAAATACCACACATTTTATTGATGTTTGGAATATATATGTAGGATGGTGTGGCTACTTGAGGATTACTATGATCATCAACACCGGGCATACTTGATGGCGGAGAAGCATATGGTAATAAAACCATGGTTGAACTTCTTTGCTTTTATTTTTCTATTGATTCAATTTTGTTGGAAAAAGCATAATGTTCGATCTTGTATGTATGCAGAGGCTTCGTCCCCTCAAGATTCGGTCTCATGGCGCGTCTTCGAATGACATGCCGTACGACGAGCGGTACACCGAGTACATCAAGCGGCTAGGCCTCCTCCCTTTCATCACGCTTGTGAGCCGGTCGACGCCGAACCTCAACGCGGCTGCTATCACCGCACTTGTCGACCGGTGGAGGCCGGAGACGCACACTTTCCACCTCCGGACCGGCGAGATCACTCCTACTCTCAGATGTTTCCATGATCTTTGGACTTCCTATCGCGGGGGAGCCTCTCTGTATGAGCACAGATTCCGATGGGTGGCGCAATGCGATGGAGCTACTTATTGGCATGGCTCCTGTAGAACTTGAAGATAAGAGCAAAGATAGAGTCCCAAAGAGCGACATATGCGTGGATCGTGTCTAACTTTAGTGAATGCCCGAACCCGCCGAGGTTGAGGTGATCGATACACATGCTCGTGTGTACGTGGTATGTCCTTTCTAGGACTCATTTGTCAATGAGGTAGGACCGCTCGATGGATGTGGCTCAAGGCACTAGCAAACCTGGGATAGCAATATCACGGGGTTCGGCTCTTGCCTACTTGTACCGGCAGTAATCACATGTGCACTCTACATTCATTTGTATATGTCGAGTCCACACATATGCTATCTCGACCTCGTTTTGTTCACTTGCGCTTGGACGATGCACGCCGTAGAGGCGCTTAATCTGCCGGAATAGGTGGTGCTATGGTTCTTCTCTCGATATGGAGTGGGAACGCTTACGGTTGGTCGTCCCAAAGAGGTGGGCCACCATCCTTGGCCATCGTATAATAGAAACCCTCTACGCCACCGACTTGGGCTTACAAGTGGGGACGTGGTATCGGAGATGACAAGCGATGTTGATGCCATGTACCTCAAGTACCGAACGAGTTTGATGCGACGCTCGGCGGTAGATGTTTATCTATACGTCACTATCCATAATATTTACTTCACGAGTCAAAATCGATACCAAACATGTTCTTGTGATATGTTGCGGTGGAGTGAGCCTTATGGTTGTGGGGGCGAGTTTGGTATTGCTCCGGGTTTGATATTAACCAAGTGCTTGGAGGAACAATCTCTACGGCTCATGTCTGCCCATTGATTTGCAATTGGGCGGTTGAGTTTCATATGCCACAACGGGTGATGAGGCGTTCGGGTTGTTTGGCAACCCTCCGTGTGGAAGGACACCGACAAGGAGCTTCATCGGTTAGTTAGCATGAGAACTTGTGCTCAATTGCTTTGTATGGTACTAACACGGTTCTTTGTTGTTGTTCAGGTTGGACAGAAAGAGGCAGAGGAAGATCAAGAATTGGGATCACCATCATAGGAGGCACGTCATGGATTTCCTCATTTGTGTGGAGAATGCTCGACGAACGGAATGGAATAATGGAAGAGCACATTGCCCAGTTGCATTTAACAACTACATCCATTGGTTTCTTGGTAGTACCCGTGTCTCCATTTGCCCGCCGTCCTATGAGGAAGAAATATTGGAGGAGCCAGTCCAGTTCGATGAACTTGCCTACACTCAATACAACTGGCAGGTCAGGGAGGGGACCGACATCCCGCTTTCTTCCTCACTCAACTTTGCGGTAAAGTTATCGTTACCTTCGCATTACTTTCCTTGCACTCTCATCTCTTTCTTGCCTAACATGTTCTTGTTCTTGACTCTGTAGAGAACGGAAGTAAAGAAATATGCCGACGATGCCGAGGCGATTCTTTTTGCTGCCCCTAAGGGGAAAAAGGGAGAAGGCATGATCTGAGACTTCCTTAAGGTATGGATCGAGACTTCCTCAAGATAGGCATGTTCTTGTTTTGACTTATGTTGTTATTTGTTACGTGCTCGCCCAAAAGATGCGCCGCTTATCTAACGTGCTAGGTTGCCGCGATCCCGAGTACACAACCCCGTGGTTCTAGGTCCAAGTCGACTCTTGATCCGTCGGCCCATCTTCGGATGATGTTGAGGATGACACCACTTGACATTCGTTGGAAGATGAGGTATGGGACAACCTTACATGCATTTAGTGCTTTCTGTTTCCCATGCATTTCTCATAGCCATACAATCTTACATGTAGCTGCCTCATATGGAGAATGAGACTGAGGAGTACCGGATTCGTTCCGCATACCAGCTTAAGCCAAGGAAACAGTTCAATCGCTGGACGCCGGATGACTTCCGTAACAAGGGAAAGGCCAATGTTGTCGAGGACGAGCCGCCACGGAGGTCAAGAGCGACTAGGAGGACGAGAGGCCTACAGTATGATGATGAAGATGAGTCGCAAGAAGAGGAGGTGACAAAGAAGATACCTCCAAGGAGGGGCCGAGGCCCAAGGACGCGTGGACGGAAGTAGGTCATGTATGGCACAATGTTGATGATGATGCACTAGGTTGGAGACTATGTATGGGTTGATGTATGGCACTATGTTGATGTTGTTTAAGACTATGTTCATGTATTGGCACTACGTTGATGTTGTTTGAGACTATGTTGATGTATGACAATTAGTTGGTGTTGTTTGAGATTATATTGATGTTATGTTCATGTATATATGTCAGGGTGTAGCTGCCTCATATGTCAGGGTGTATGCTCCTGGTAATTCTGGAGCAGACGAAATCTGCTAGCATAGCGCCTAGCAGAACGGCGCTATGCCTGTGTAGCGCCTGTCTGCTAGGCGCTATGCTAGCAGATTTCGTCTAATCAGAGAGCAAACCAAGAGTTTGCTCGGGAAAAGTCTAAGTCCGAGTGGCGCCTGCCGATGGCGCTACACCTCAGCATAGCATAGCGCATGTGCGCCACACTCGACTTAGACTTTTCCCCAGCAAACTCTTGGTTTGCTCTCTGTTAAAGCGAGCAATCTGCTAGCATAGCGCCTAGCGAGCAAAGGCTATGCTGTGTAGCGCCGTTCTGCTAGGCGCTATGCCTTGAAACTGTGTTCAGACCAAACATTTCCCTGTTCTGAGACTTTAACATGACAAACATTACACAAGGCAAATAAAAGACGAGGAATAGCAGTTCATGACATACTCAAATAGAAGCATCTCAAACATGGTGTTCTTGCCCTTAAGGGGCTTTACATACTAATAGTTCGACATCACACTAATAGTTCTTGCCCTTAAGCATCTCAAACAACATCAAACATGGTGTTCTAAAGCATAGGTCCTTTGCCCTTCCTCTTCTTCTCTTGCTCTTCCTCCATGGAACGCCACGCCTCTTGACGAAGCCTTTCCCTCTCCGCAGCACGAGCCTCCTTAGCTTTGCGCTCCTCTTCCTCCTCTTTCCTGCGCCTCCTTAGCCAACAAATAGGAACCTCCTTCCCATGGGCCTCAGAAGTACGAAACGCCTTCCGTGGCCTTTCCTCTTGGTCGGCGCAAGGTGGCCTAGCATTGGCCCTCATCTTCCTCTCTTCCTCGTCCTTCTCCTTTTGCCTCTTCCTCTCTTCCTCTTCCTTCTCCTTTTGCCTCTTCCTCTCTTCCTCTTCCTTCTCCCTTTTCTTCTTCCTCTCTTCCTCTTCCTTTTTCTTCTTTCTCTCGTCCTCTTCGTCCTTCTTCTTCGCCAAGTCTCGAGCAAGTTGAACTACCTCTTCAAATGCCTTCCTCTTCTTCTCTTCTTCTTCCTCCTTCCTCTTCTTCTCTTCTTCTTTCTCCTTCCTCTTCCTCTCTTCCACCACCTTCATAGCATTCGCCCAGATAGCCGAGTAGTTCACACCGTCCCCATCATTGCCCTTGTTGGGACGAGTCGCCATACCTATTATAAGAACAAAAGCTACAAGTTAGTAAAGGATGTAATGAATGTGAACAATAATTGATTCAATGAAATAAGCATAGTAGGTAGTAACATAAGGGTGCAAGTATGAATATTCCATCCGTACCTATTAACATAAGGATTTGGTCCTGCCAAGTAACCTAACATACTAGACGGGTTAAAACCGCCACGCCCTCTTCCTCTTCTAAGCCCAAGTGATCGACCTCTTTGTTGTCTAGGAGCTTGTTGTCTAGGAGCTTGTTGGCTAGTTCTTGGTTGGCTTTAAGAATTCCTTGATGACGGTCCGAGATGACACATATTTCCCTATGAGGGGTTAATATTTTGGTTCTTAAAAGATGGAAGAACCACTCCCAATTATCATTATTTTCCACCTCTACCAAAGCAAAGGCCAAAGGAATCAACCGGTTGTTGGCATCATTGGCTATTGCAATCAAGATAGTGCCCTTGAATTGACCGGTCAAAAAGGTGCCATCAACGGAGATGACCGGCCTACAATGTTCAAATGCCTGAACACATTGCTCGAAAGCCCAAAATGCACGGCCAAAAACTCGAACGGTTCTTCCGTTTACAATCCTTGTCTTGTTCCCCAAAGGTTCAACCACATGAACCATGCCCGGGTTAGCATCGCCATCGCTCCCAACAACCTTGGGATTCGGTTATAAGATTCCTCCCAATCACCGTACAACATCTTGAATGCGGCTTGCTTAGCCTTCCATGCCTTCCGTACTTCACCTCATAGTTAAAGAGGGCTTTCACAAACTCCATGACCTGCTTGATGCTCATTATTGGAAACAGCGATGTCATTCGAAGCCTATAAGCGAGGAACTCGGAGGTGAGTTGTCGGTGCTCATGCTTTGCATCCTTGCCATCCACCTTGGGCCTCGGCACATGTGAGTTGATACGCAACTAGATATGTGCCAATCGGGACCTCCTTGAATGGTCTAGCACGCACAATCCAAGGACATCCTTCCGCCGCACTTCACCGTAACGCTTCTTGATATCCGGTGCACGACAGGTAAGGACGATGATGCTTCACCGAGAAGTCCTTTATCCATTGCTTAAATTCCAACAAGGTCTTAAACCTTGATCCTTTGCAAAAGCCATTATTCACTTCATTGCCATCCGGTAAGAACTTGTCCTTGGTCCAAGCACTATGCCTTTGCCACCATCAACCGTGGCTTCATCCGTGAGACTAAGATCACGAAACAAAGGCACCCGATGGTCCCGCCCCAATATGGTATGGTGGATTTCGGCCTCTCTAGCCGTGAACCCCTCCTCGTCAACTTCTTCTTCGGGACCATCATCATCCGAGTCCGAAGCATAGCCTCGAGAATACGGGAGTTCACGGTCCATGTCATGTTGAGTGATATATTTCTCCAAATCACCAACATTGTTGTCATGGAGTTCAACATCATCATCATCTTCACCCTCACAATCATCATTGTCCTCTTCCAACACTTCGTCTTGGTGTCTTGAAATCGGGCTCAATGTTTGGCTCAAATGAGGTTCAATCCATAGCTCTTGCTCCACGGGTGGAGGACTCCTACTATCCAATGGGGAAGCACGGCGGTTCAAGTCCAAAGGCAATGAACTATCAACCTTCTTGGTGGCAAATAGCTCAAGAGCCTTGTCTAGTGATTCGGCCACCACCTCCTTGTATGCAAGCCAACGATCCTCGGAGAAGATACGCATGGTCTTCCAACGGATATGCATTCCAAAACCCACATTATGTCTTTCCTCCAACTCAACAACATCACATGGGTCCATCCATTTCAATTCAATCCTCACTTGCTCCAAGACCTCGGCATAGGTGGGACTACGCTCAAACACAATATCTAGCTCATCCGGTCCGGTTCTATGTTGCCTTTCAAAAAGGCATCCTTGTCCACATGATGAACATGAACAATTCTTGCCATCCCTAACACATAGGAGAATATGTTCATTAACTAACCATGACAAGATAAACAAAACTATACTAGACACATTACCAAACCATAAAGCTAACAAGAACACCCTCTTACATAAGCAAACCCTAACCCTAACCCTAAACCTAGCCATAACATTCCAATAAACCAAACAATGTCATTTCAACAATCCTAAACCTAACTAAATGCTTCATACACATCTTTATAACCAACATTGGCCAATGAATCTAACAAATTTCCAAACATTTCTCTCCAAATCAAATTTCTAGGGTTTCAAGCCAAGTCCAACCAAAATGAAAGATTTCCAAAGGTCAAAACGAAGGGAATGAGGGAGGTACCTCTAGCTGGGAGAGGCACAAATCCACCAAATAAAGCTTCCAATGTGAGAGATTTGAGGAGAAGGGCGCCTCGCTTCTCCTTCCTTGGGTCGAGTGGGAGTGAATGGGAGGGTGGGAGGGGGTGGCATGACAGGTTAAGTCTCAAAGTGTAGCGCCTATCGATGGGCTACACATTAAAGTGTAGCGCTATCGGATAGGCGCTACACTGAGGCATCGCCTGGGCGTTAGGCATAGCGCCAGGCGTCTGCATGGGTGGGGCCAGGGAGGGGCCAGACGGTGCCACGCTGGCAGGGGGCATAGCGCCTAGCTGATAGTTTTCCAGTGAAATAGTTTTCCAGATGGGTCATTTCGTGAAATCCTTTTGAATTTGGGTTATTTTTGTCCATTCTGCCTACTAGTACATGCAGCTTTAACTCTTCCATCCCATCAATGAAGCAGCTCCTCCACGCAGCTTTTTAAAGACCACCCTTCTCCCATCAGTCTCCTCACACACAGACACGAACAGCCGCTGCCTCCTGCCTCCCCGCTCGCCACTCCCGCTGCCGCCGGTGCGAAGAAGACAACCGCAAGATGATGTCCGGCAACGGCCACCTCCAGGCTCCCGCTGGCCGCCAGGGCTTCACCGACCGCTACATGCCCATGAACCGCCCCGTCCCTGCCTCCGCGGTCCGCCACTTCGCTCCGGACCCGAAGCCCAAGCCCCGCGCCGCCCGCCCGCTAGACGGCGGCACCGTCTACCTCGAGCTCACCCCCGAGCAGCACGCCTACGGGAAGCGCTTCGGGTACGCCTACATCAACAACAACAGCCCGGGCCCCGCCGCCGAGGCCGCGGACCCCAAGGCCCTGGTCCGGTCCGCCATCCTCGCCGCGGCCCCGGAGCTGCAGTTCGAGGTGCTCGGCTGCTCCCCGACCATGGCCGACGTGTGCCTGCGCTTCGCCACGCCCGAGGGCCGGGAGGCGGCCGTCGCCAGGCAGCCGTTCGTGCTGGGCGGCGTCTCCGTGGAGGTGGTGCGGGAGGGGGAGCAGCGGAACGTGCGCCGGGTCACGCTGCGGCACCTCACCCACATCGCCTTCCTCGACTACCCGGCCGAGGAGCGCACCGAGGAAGGCATCCGCGCCAACTGCGGCCAGATCGGGGCCGTCGTCGAGATCGACCCCGGATGCTTCGCCGCGCCGGACCTGGCCCCGGTCCACCTCGTCGTGCAGCTCAGGGACCCTGGCAGCGTTCCCGCCGGGCTGCGCCTCAGATACGTCGACCATACTCGCACCGTCTGCCCCGTCGAGGTCGCCCAGAGCTTCATCCCCATCCAGGTCGTCAGGGTCTGGGAGGCACAGGGAAGATACACGTCTCTCTTCAACCCCACAGCGGCGGCGTGACTGTGACTCTTGCTAGCGAATCAAATAATCTTGGTCTGGGTCCAGCGCTCCTTCGGTTTGATCGCACAAGTTCTTCTCCCATGGATCACAGACTGACCAGCTTAATCTATCATGTTATGTCTTGCAGGCCAGGGTGCTTAATTTAGAACCGTAGTAGCCAGCTTAATCAGTAGTAGTCTCTCTGTTAGTCCTTAATAGGTTTGTTCAGTTCTAGTGTTTGTTCAAGGTTGTACTATGATGCTAGTACTGTTGGTTGTGCACTGTTGGTTGTGATTACTTACTGCTTATTGTGGCTTGTATCTGGCTTGATTAGTGGTGTAAGCTAGTAGCTACCTCTGTAATCTTCCTTGTGGTATCAAATGAAAATGGAGGTCTGTTGTTGAATCTGTCTGCCTGCGTGTACACTGTGAGTGACACATCACCTGAATATGCTTGCGCGTCGATCACAATTTCGACACTAAAAAGAATTTAAGAGAAGAATGCGTGTAGACGATTGTACGCATTCATCCGATTCGATCTTGTAGCTATCCGCTTAAATCGTTGCAATTCATACATTCTATTCCCTGGGCTTTTGCTTTGCTAGATCGATTCACTTCAATAACGCCAACTTTTGCTATTTGTAACCTGAAGAAAATCCACCGTAGGTACCTAAATTTGACATTCCTTTTCGATACAGTTATTGACCTTAGAAATACGTGATTTACAGTCATTAAATACGTTGGTTATTTTATTATGGTCACTGGACATCTGTATAACGACGTATTTGTTGACGTGGCATACTTTGACCAGTCTACACCGCATATGGCCGCCGAGCTCCGGTCGGCCCTGGTCTCTGCTCCCGCCTGTGCCACCGTGGCTCTGCCCCCAACTTCATCTTGTCCGGTCTCTGCTCCCGCCTGTGCCACCGTGGCTCTGCCCCCAACTTCATCTTGTCCTGCCGCTGCCCCGGCCCTGCTCCGGCCTAGCGTTCGGTGTCCCTAAAGATGGCAATGGGTAGGGTATCGGCAGGGTAGAGCAATACCATACTCGTGTAGTCAATGGGTGCATACCCGTGGGTATAAAACTTTACCCATATCCATACCCGCCGGGTACTCATACCCATTGGGTACCTGATGGGTAGATCCAATAGTATACAAGTTATTTACAATTTTACGTTTATCAATAACATATAGTTATTTGAAAAAAGACAATTATCTCTACTTAATAATAGATAGACGAGTACATGAAAGTATCGAAGTTGAGAAATCGCAATCTCATACTTGTCCCTAGGCTTCTTGGTCGCATAGGTTGACACTCTACAAATAAGTTTGACATGTTAGTTTAAACGGGCAGGGTATGGGTATATCCATGGATATAAGTCTATACCCGTGCCCATACCCGTAACTTAGCGGGTAGGGTATGGGTATTACCCGTGGGTATAAAAGTGTGTCCATACCCTACCCATGCGGGTACAGTACCCGCGAATATCCATACCCATGGCTAAAATTGCCATCCTTAGGTGTCCCTGCACCTTGCTTCGGTGCCGTCGCCCACAACCTCGGCGGCTGGATCCGTCGGCGAGCGAGCAGTCGACATTCCTCACAGCCATGCCACGGGTCACCTCCCAACCATCCCGTCACACGATTCACCACTGTCGGCCACTCTCCACTGCGGATGCTCGCTCCGTTCGTCATCGCTCGATTCCACTGACGAGGTCGATGGAACCGACGACACCGGTGTGGAGGCTTGCCAAAGAGGAGCAAGGGCAGCGCGCGGCGAGGAGGTGGAAGCAGCGGCGGGCATTCTCCCCGCGCCGAGCTGCCGGCGGTGGCGAGGTGGAATCGAACGGGTGGTTGGAGGCAGCAGTGGGATGGCTCTATCTCTCCGCCATTTTCTAATTTAGCCCTGTTTTTTTTAACTCTAGAATACTCCCTATGGATGGTTAAGGGGATGACAGATGGGGTCCACCCAATGCCACGTCAACGAATACATAGTTGTACAGACGTCACAGCCAACGTATTTAGTAACCGTAAGTCACGTATTCCTAAGATCGATGATCGTATCGAAAAAGAGTGTCAAGTTTAGGTACCTACGATGAATTTTACTTAGAAAATCTCGGACGAACGCCTCTTCGGTCACAATTCTTCTCAGTGAAAGTTATGTCTGAAACACCCAACTTCGTCGGATCAGTTGTGGAGTATTTGATTTCTTCCTGATGATATGTTTCAGATCTCTTCGACCATGAGGTCATCTTTGTGTGTCTGCGTTCAATAGTTCCAAGTAGTAATACGCATTAAGTAGTTACGCCAGTCTGAAAAAAATACTGAGCTAACACGTCTACTAGATTGTATTTACCTCTAGTAGTTAGTACACCCTCCGTCCAAAAATAAGTCACTTGAGTTTGCATAGATTAATACAGTACGTAGATATATATGAGTCTACATAAACTCAAGTCACTTATTTATTTTGAACTGAGGGAGTACCAAAAACTTCAAACAAGCAACTTGTATAGATTAATATAGTACTAATTCAAGAGCTTTGCCTTAGTTTGAAAACAAAAGTTTTAAAATATGAAATTTTTTGTAAGATTTTCGCATTTTTCTGTAGCCTAAAACATAAAGAATCTCACATTAAGATTCTGCACACTTATAGGATTCACTACAACCAAACTTTTTCTTAATTTTTATAAAAACTAGTTGAATGCATGTGCGTTGCTATGGCTTCACGATAAGTCTTGCACATATATCAATATAGTACATTAATTTACATGTATGAAAAAACAGCCACTCATACCTTGTATTCTTGGTTGTGCAAGAAATGACATAATATTTTGAAATGTTCACATTTTTAAATGTCAGATTTTGCCATTTTTTCACAGCCAAGAATATAAGGTATTTGGATTTGATATTTTGCATGTTGATAGAACACTTTATTATATACATCTAGGATTTTGTTTTGATTTTTTAAAAAATTTTAAATACCTTCTTTGATTATTTGAAAAAAAAATTCTTAGAACAAATTAAAACATCAAATTGAAGGGGGGTTTTAAAACAATTAAAACTAAGTATGTCATATGCATGTTGCATAAATTTGGATTTTAAACATTGTCTTTACTGGACAATGATGGATTTTTAGAACCCAAGGTCGAGGGTCAAGTATAAATTTTGAATTGCATTATCTCGCAGTCACCAAACAAGTTTAATCTTGCATGTCCATTGAAATATTTTTCCAAAACTACTTTTCAAAAGTACAATCACTTGCATTCAAAAAATATTGTTTTAAAAATGAACTGAACTATAGAATGGGGGACGATTTAATCATGGTTGGAATATGTGATGAAAAATCATTTGGATGGATATTTCATTATACCAAGAAAGTAAATCTAGGACTAACAACAATTGTAGTGAGTGTCGTATAGACAATGGTAACCACATATCTTGTTATGGGAAGAGCTCGAGTGAAACACATCTTCTTCCTTTTGTATTACTCGTATGATAGGTCGGGTTGTGATCTGGATCAGTGGGTGGGAGCCCGTGGCATCGCCATCTTGTGTTGTGGGGTGACGACTTAAGAATATTAGAAGATATATTATAATTTAGTGTAAGGTCTATCGACCGAAACTCATTATAAAGGGTGGATAGCGGGGTCATGGAGAGGGACTCATCATGACTTGGATATAGTTGGTCCGAGCCCCATACCTAAGGAAGTGTAGATGAGAGCAATAAGACCAAGGACTTTTGTGGAAAAAGGAGCGCACCTCTCGGGAGTGTATAAATATAACATGTTACTCCCTGTTCGGGAAACAGATTTACGACCGTGGCAAAAAACAAACTTCATGAAGTTCTCACAACCCGTGGAAGCTGACTGGCATAGATTTTCTAAAATAAACTTACCTTTTCAACAAACATTTTTCGAAAACTTGCATAATCCTACTATCATCGATCCACGGCTATAGCTAGAGCATCAAACAACCACTCTAAAACTTGCTGAGTATGATCATACTCAACCGTATATTTTTAAACCCTTTCTTAGGTCGTAATTGGACAAGGTGACCAATCAAAGAGGGAGAAATCAACAATAGGGTATCAGATCTTTAGAAGACATTAAAGGTTTAAATATAGAAGAAGAAATATAGATATAGGAACCAATAAAGCAAACATGGGAAGACGAGTTTTACAATGGAGTAGCTTACTAAGTAAGTTGCGAGATCTAATGGTACTAACCTTAGTAGTACTATTGACTAGGAAGCTATTTCATTTGAATTTGAATTGAAATGTGAATTCTCATTGGATCAAGAAGGATCACGAAGCTTTTATACACTGTTGGCTTTTGATAATGAATATATAAAAAATTGGACTCACAATGTTTTCGTCGTACCGTTACGAGGGATGTAATATTTACTACCTCATTCAATGGTGTATTTGGTCACGCTACTAGCTCGTCGCTACTGGTAAGTTATATCGGTGCAGGCCGCATGCAGGCCGGCACGCAACAAGTAACTTGAACTAGCGGCGTGTAGTACACCAATTTATCCGAAACAAAAAATCAGCAGTGGCCCGCATTTTGCCGCCATTTTTTGTGATTCAAACTAATATTTAGCTGAGCTTTGAAACATAATTGAAAATGAATTTAACGAATTTAGAATATTTTACATTGTTTCAAACAATTTTTTAAAACAAATTTAAACATAACCTAAATCCTAGATCTACAACCGCTCGTAATGATCAAAGGCGTTGTGTAGTCCAAGGGACCGTCGAGTACGTCGTTGTGGCCGCCAACAAAGTCTCCGCCGTAACCTCCGTCAATGGAGGAGAAAGAGAAGGAGTCATGGTCGCCAACGCCGTTGTTGTCATCGATGGTGATGATCCCATAGTCATCTGCTAGACGATGTTCAGTGACGCGATTATTATGGCGGTGATCCCGTACCACTCACCGTAGTCGGGGTGGCGCAGTGACGATGGGATGTGGTTTTCCACCAGTCATCAAGGTGGAGACGGCTGTTTCAGCAGAAGTTGAAGCTCCTCTTTCACATCCTTCTCTATCTTGGGGTGGCGGAGGCCGCAACCACCAAAGGGAGCCCGTCAATGCCATGGCTTGGGGAAAATGGGTGGTGCTCGCCGTGACAACGTTGGCGATGATGAGCGTGAAAACGATACATACTTGACTATTGGCATGCCTGCTTCATCAACAATCCCATGTAGTCCGTTACTCCTGTAATGAGATCTCCAGCGGCGCAAGCCAAATTGACCTAGATGGTCATTTTGGCAAGAGGCACCAAAAACCCAACCTGGAAGCACGATGCAAACAAACCGACGCGCGCTGATTGTCCTATTTCTGGTCCGAATTTAGTTTGGGAATGTGTCCAGCCGAATGCGCCGCGGACCATGCGTGTATCCTCGCACGTTCGCCTAGGTCCGCCTGGCAGCGACCCACCCCTACTGGCCTTCTGAGCCATCATCAATGCTAATAGTTTGACTACTGGGATGGTCACTTTGACACCTATTGCCACTAGTAATGCCACGGGTGCTAGACGAACACAAGGCCAAGCTCGCGCTCGAGCAGTCTCGGCTTGAGGAGATGAGCCAATGGGACGGCTTTGCCATGGCCCTGGGAGACTTCACACCGACCCAAGGGTGGCCAACCACGACGCCAGGTGGCTCTGACGCCTACACTAGCGTGGCTCGTGTGGCAAGAGGCCGCGGATACGCCTGCATGGCCTCGGTCGCAGGCGCCATATAGACGACATACTGGCCACCGATGTCGTGCTCGCCCCCGCCCTTCATCAACCTCACGGACTTCATTGACCTCACGGACGACGACGAAGACACGTGGGCAACCACATCGCAAGCAGTAGCTTAGCTAGGATTTTTTGTACTCTCCAATCCATAACGAGTGTTGCTGATTTAGTACGAACCTTTTACTAAATTAGAAACACTTACTGTATTATGAATGGGAGTAAGTATGTTTTTTAATTTATTTTATACTTTTTTACCTATACGTAAATTACTTTATTGATGAAGCGTTGAAAAGAAATATAGCCTGCTGGGTGCACCCGACCCAAACAGATACGCCTGCATATCCTATCCGTGGTCCGATCCAAAGACGAATTAAAACAGACATGTTGAAATGTCCTAACTTTGCCACAGACCATCTTTTTGAAATAAAAAATTTCAGGTGGGGAGTAATCCGGCGGTAAAAATTCAAAAGAGAAAATGTGGTGATCTTGGATTGGTGAATTGATTGATGGCTGAGGTGATCTTAGATTGGTGAATTGATTGATAGCTGGGATTTAATTGTGGAACGTCCGTTACCTGCTGCGGAAGAGAGTCTCTCCCAGCGGGGCACAAAGCCAATGCCGCCACTTTGTCCTCTGATGATCCTCTCCTCCACCACCTCTAGCTAGATCGGCCGCGACGCCCGGGTTGCTTCGTGGCCGGGCACAACATCGTGTCCTGCGTCGCGGGGGCGGCGCGAGGATGGGGCGAGGTCGGAGCTCGTTTCCGACATGTACCGAGGGGGATGGCCGGGACGTGTTCGACGATATGCAGAGACAGGCGTATAGGTCGTATTCTGCAGAAACCATCTCGCCTACTACAGTGCTCAAGTGCTCGGATTCTGCGGATTCATCTCCTTCTCTGGAGCTTCAGCCTTTAGGCCCGTTGTGGCTGCTTTCCATGGCCATGCCATGCCATGGATTGTTGTGAATTTGACCCCTGGCAACTTTTGTGTGGAGATGACTTAATCCACACGACCATTCCATATTGTCATGGGTGTTCAGCCATGCCACCACGGCCATGGCAATTTTTTCAGAGCAAGATGCATATTCCAGCTCATGCCATGTTTGTGTTCATATCTGAAGAACACAGAGAAGATAGGTAATGTGGAGGCTATTGTCTAGTCTCATACATGGTCCATAATAGCATGTTTCATTTGTTTGAGTTGAAATTGCACCATAGACATACATCTTCAACAAAATAGTTACTTTGGAATAGCGAGCTATATGCATATGGCATGGTCACGTATAAATTATATCTATCTTACATTTGGAGGATATGTATGACAACTGCACATCCCTGCCACCCATTGTAGGTTGTAGCACTAGCACCAACATAAGCGGCCAAGATTCTCCGGCTTATTCTAGGTAACGGTGAGTCATTGATAAATGGGCCATTGGCTTGTGGGACTGGGACCCACTTGTTAGTTACTTTGTGCCCAAACATAAGGGTTAGAACAAGCTGTACCCTGGTCTGTCTCAATCCAAGTGATCATCTCTTCAATGCTATATAATGACAATAGAATTGGGAGGGGAGTCCCTAAACCCGCTCACAACACTTCCTCTTGGGAGGAATACCAACATTCTCCTGTCATCTATCCCCACTGAATCCTGGGTCTTTCACGAATTTAGGCTGTATTAAAGAGGAACCCAAAACTAGCACGAGCGCATCACTAGTTTGTCCCAGATCTGGGAATTGCACATGTAGAACCTTAAACTTGTATCAGTAGGTAAACAAAGCTTCAATCCTATTTTCACCCCCTTTGGTTAGATATGTCATGACACTTTGGCTCCATCTAAATCACATTTTGTCCATGTGATCACCATTTCATATCATCCAAGAACTAACATTTTGGATCTGAACGAAATTTTCACATGTTATTGGGCACGTTTTGCAACCTTGTAATTGATCCAAGTGAGAAAGTACTGGCATGATCAAACAATCGACTAAACTAGGTCAAAGTGCCACTTGATATTTTTTTTATTAATCCATGCGGTTTGGACCTCTATGGACCCATTTACAAAAGTGGAATCACCCAAATATGTATTCACAATGTTTAGGGCTACGAATCAAATTTACACATATGTATGTCTGGGATCTATGTCGCACTATACTCTATCTTACTGAAAGATATCAATTAGTTAAAACTTTGATGTATATCTTTATCAATCTGGCAAACTATATTTGGTTTTGTTGTTAAGCTCATTCTTTTGTTCCGCATACTCACATGACATCATCTAGTATGCTAGAAGTAGCAGACTCCTAACATTTTGCAATAAAAATCCACTTGATTAAAGATACAATTCATGTCTACAGTCCAAGATTGATATGTCGTGATTTTAATAGGTATACTAGCAGGTTCCTAGTATTTTAACAACAAATTCCACTTAACTGAATACTTATATATAGATATAATTTGTTTCTGTAGTTTAGGATTATTTGCTATGTCGTGAGTTTATTATGGTATGGATAATTTATCTTGCTTATAGTTATGATGTATCTCTTAGAAATTTTGTATTGACTTTCTTTTTATCTAGAATAAATATGTACATGCCATGTAAAATAGGTTTGCAGTGCACATATGATTTAAATCTCACGTTGATGGAGGTAGTAACACTTACCTGGTGAAAAATCCCAACCATGTCCAGCTTCTAATTGCCATATGTTCAACACCATTTCTAACTCACATTATCCAGCATAGATATATGAAAATATGATGGTAAACTGTATATAAGACAAACTATTGACCATAATAAATACATTAGAAAAGCCATTTCTATCCTAATTTTATTGTTCTTATACGCAACAACTTGCTCGTATGAATTTCAGGTATTTAATGAGAATGTGGATTTTTATGGGAAATTTATCACGAGTTGGCTGGACAAGCAAAACATATCCTGAAGAAGTGCGAAGGACTCCCCCTTGCAATAGTCACGATAGGTGGCTTCTTGGCGAACCAACCAAACACCCTTGTGGAGTGGAGGAAATTGAACGAGCATATTAGTGCTGAGTTGGAGACGAATCCAGAGCTTAAGCCCATAATGACAGTGCTGATCAAAAGCTACGATGGTTTACCCTATCACCTCAAGTCTTGTTTCTTGTATTTGTCTTTCTTTCCTGAAGACTACATTGTTAACTGGCGACGTTTGGTGCGTCGGTGGACTGCAGAAAGTTACTCAAAGGGGGTGCATGACAAGTCTGCAGATGCTATAGCCGACGACTACTTCATAGATCTCATAAGGAGGAGCATGATCCTGTCATATAAGCAATCGGTACATAGTAGAAAGAAAATTGACTCCTGCCAAGTCCATGATCTAATGCGTCAAATCAGCATCTCAATGGCAACGGAAGAAAACCTTGTCTTCAGGCTAGAAGATAGCCACAGATTAAACAGCCAGGCGATCGTGCGCCACCTTCCGATAAGCAGCAGTTCAGTTAGAGATAAGGGTGAGTTTGAGAGCACAGTGGATCTGTCCTGTGTACGATCATTAACAGTTTTTGGAGAGTGGAAACCTTTTTTCCTTTCTGACAAGATGAAGTTGCTGCGAGTGCTCGACTTGGAAGACACCTTGGCCGGTCTGGTTGACCGTCACCTTATGCATATTGGGGAGCATGTTCACCTTAAGTACCTTTCTCTTAGAAATGGTTATTCCATTTGTCACCTGCCAGATTCGTTGGGTAACCTGAGGCAACTAGAAACACTAGACATCAAAGGTACCTCCATATTGATACTGCCAAGAACTATCATCAAGCTTCGGAAACTACAATATCTTCATGCTGGCACTGGATTTGAATATTCAACTCCACTGTCAGCTTCTGAATTTTTTCAATGTATATTAACAGGGGGCCTTCAGCTTTGCGCTGCATGTTGTGTACCTCAGGTTATGGACATGGATGGTTTGGAGATAAGATGGCTCACCGGGATTCGCAAGTTAGGAGTGGTTCACATCAACAAGAATAATGGTCCACTGTTTTGCTCAGCCATTTCCAATCTCAGCCGTCTGGAGTCATTATCGGTACAATCAATGGGAGAGCCAGGCTTATCAGGCTGTTTAGATGGTAGGACCTCGCCTCCAGAAAGCCTCCAGAGCATCAAGCTGTGTGGCAATCTCGTCAAATTGCCAGAATGGATACAGAAGTTTGAGAATCTCGTAAAGTTGGAACTAGGGGCCACTGAGCTATTGGGGATCGATGCTTCTTTACAAGTTCTTGGGAATCTACCAAACCTGACAATTCTGCGTCTGCAGCTCAACTCGTTCCAGGGTGAGGAACTCCATTTCCGCAGAGAAGCTTTTGGAAGCCTCACGGTGCTCGAGCTTGGGCACTTAAAGGACACTAAATCGGTGAAGTTTGACCAAGGAGCAATGCCCAAACTTGAGCAGCTGCAGCTCCAGGGAGTCTTCAGAAATTCTGACATTGGCTTTCATGGTCTAGAAGTTCTCCCAAGTATCAATGAAGTCCGGCTCGATGTTTACTTTGAACATGCAGAAAGGAGCAAGATGGAGTCGTCTGATTCAAAGACTGACACGTGAAGAGAGCAGATCAAGCAGTTTATGAAGGAACTAGAGCTCCAAGATGAAAAAAAACCAAAGAATACTTCCGGATTCGTCTCGCTGCGAACCCAAGGCAGCCCATTTTGAAGGCGGTCCGAGCATGAAAAACAGAACTGGTCAGGGTGAAAATGTTTGGATGAGGGTTTATCTTTCTTTGGAGCTCTGATATTTAGTTTAAATCTGAGCAAACAAATCGGGGTTTACCTGCTGCTTGACTATTGTTGTGAGTTCGACATTGTTCTGTGCTGCATTAGAAAGATTATATGTGCAGACAAGTGCCTGGTATTATTTGTCCTGTACTCCTGATACGCCGAATGGGAGTGTGGCAGTTCGCTTGGGTTTATTGTAGCTGTGAGTGATACATTGTGTAATTACCAGTAATAAACCCTGTGATGTACTCCGTATGATCTAGGCTCTGCACAAACAATTGAATTACCACCTGTATTCTGATTTTAAGCATACTGATTAAACAGGAGAAGCAGGTGATGCAGGATCATAGAATCTTACTTCTCTGCTTATGTAAACAATGCTTCTGGATCGATGCTTGCTCATGCCCAACGAGGGGAGGAAGAAATTCAGTTGCCCCTCCAATTTCACTTGGTCGTCAACAAAAGCTCCCGTTGATCAACTCTGGGGCTGATCAATGGAGGCTTCAGAACGGATAGTAGGTCAGGATTCTTGGCCATCTGGCCCTGCAAGAAAAGGATAGCGAAAGATGATAGTCTAATACTTGGTTTGCACATGCAAATCCACTAAAACCATAGCTGCAGCCTGCCTGTGATGGCAGTTTTACACTTGGCTTGCTGGCAACGGCCCAGCTGATAATGCTGTTGAAAATGAAAGAAAACCAGTCTACTCATACCCTGGAACTTGCCCTAATAACAAAGAAACACACAACATAAAGTTACAGATAGTACATCGGTGCAGTTGACTGACGGTGTGATTGCCGTTATGTGAGTTGTTTGTAAAAGAAGAACCTGCTACTAGTGTTAGCAATGCTCAAAATCAGCAATATGCAGTTCATCCAGTTCTTCCCATTAAGGCACTCAAGACAAGAGAACAATGTGAAATAGCCATCACGTAACTTCAAGTCCTGAATAAATCCGATAACGCCACAAGCATTTACAACACCAACAACATCCGTTGTAACAGCAGTACATTTCTTCATGGTACTTCGAGACAAACTACTACTACTACATTCAGAGATCTCTGAACGAGCGTAACGCAACAGGATCAGCTAGGATCAATGCTATCTTATCTAACTGGCATGGAACAAAACACTATATACACTGAGCAAAGCGGTGGATGGCAGGCCTGGCGAATCAAGAACCAACGAGAGGGAAACGGAGCAGAAGAGTTAATCAGAAGATGGTGTCCACGGTCAGCTTCCTCTTGGGAGGCGATCTCTCGATTAGCTGCTTCTGCATGTCCATGAAGCTTATCCCCTTGTGTGCAAACAGCCTTCTCAGATTGATCACCGAGAGCTCGCCGTATTTCGCGACGGCAAGGTCGGCTTGTTCCAGCTCATACCTGTATGTCACCAGAAACGGTTGCCACATGTGAAGCGTGTATTGCCTTTGCTATTCAACAGAATATCTGTTCGAGGAATAAGGGAATGGAACAATAAGACTACTACAAGGAACAGTTTGAAGGACAATTACGTACGCAGGGTGAGCACCAATCAAGGAAACTGCCATCATAGTGCAGTTGTGAGCAGCTGTAACGCCTCTGGGGTCATCCTCAAACACTATGCATTTTGAGGGCTTCCGATCCAACTGTCAAGAAGACAAGATTTGCAGACACGTGAGCAGTATATTCTTCGCACAGTTCAGCGACAATAATCAAAAACTAGTAGCAGAGCAGAAACATACCTTCACAGCAGCTGAGAGAAATCTATGAGCTATTGACTCCATATCATCCTCATCGGTCACTATCGCCTGTAGTTGACAAGGGAATAAAATGAACTTGCGATATTCACCATATGCCTATGCAGCATATTTTTCAGATCAAACCTTGGGAAACTAAAATGGGTGAAATCAAAGAAGAACCTTGAAGTATTTGCTTAGAGCCATCCTATCCAAAGCTTCAACCATGCATCTCCTATCCAGGGACGATGCCACAGCGCATGGTATACCTGCTGTCCGAACTGCATCCAACCATTCTCTCAACCCTTCTACTGGTGTATCAAGCTGAATGGCATGAATAACATATAGTCAGAGGCAATCACGAGTAAATTAAACCATACTCCATAGAAAAAAGGAGAGGAAAATTACTTTGAAGAGGCTTTCATAGTACAGCTCTATAAGACGTGCCTTCAATCTTTCCATTTGATCATCCTCTTTTGCCCAATACAAAACCTGGGTAAGCACAAGTGGAATTGATGCTTTAAGTAGCAGCGCAAAAGCAAAGGCATCGGAGCAATAGTAAAGGGGTGTCCAAAGAAAACATGTGAATTATTTACGTTTTCCTTTTCTACTATAATAATTCAATATACTTAGAGTTGGGAAATGTGAATGTAGGCATGGTATCAATATTCAAAGTAACATCCACTGAAAAACACACAAACCTTTCTAAGGACATGGTCAGCAGCACCATGAAGAATACTCCTTTGGATGCGAGCAGAAGTAGGGATGTCCTTCCCTGTGCAAGATAAATTACTTTTAAAATGTGTTTATGAAGGTAAGATAGCAATATGTGTCGGTTTACCAAACAAATACCTTCCTCCAAAGCAAGCTGTCTCCAAGCATCCAACTTTAGTGAGTCTGTGTCAGCCTAGGAGAACATAGAAGAACATGAATTGTCAGTCAATCAGTGAGGCAATGACGGCACAGAGGCAACATATACATGTAATACGAGGATGCACCTGCAAGTCAAGTTACATAACAAAGAATCCTGTAATGCAACTAAACCAGAAAATTGTTGAATTATGTACAAGGTAAGCTATAGTTTGATTGGACTGCTACTGCAATTAATAACTGCAGGCGAGCAAGTTCTTCCAAAAAGATAACAACTGTCACTTTAAAACACACAATGTCACTAACCATTGCAGTATTATACATGAACACAAACAACTCACTGCCCAAAAAGATAACAACTTACAATAACATTGTCCCATGAGAAAATTAGCCCAAATGCTTCATCTGGCTTCATAGCATGCCTTATCCTTTGAAGGAAGCATTCTTGCAATTTTTCATTCAAATAATCCTGAAAGGTAGAAGAAAACTTATGCGCATGAGTAACATGATAGAAAAACTACAGGTTGCTAATAGCACCTAATCTGATATTGCAAAATTGTAAGCCAACCTATGACAATATATACTTACAACATCAATATTGAGTGGTCCATCCATCCTAAATGTCTCAAAGCCTTCCCCATATTCAGCTCCAATTGTCTAACAGAACATAAATGGAAGAATCAATAACGGAAACTATTTGAAAGAAGAAACGTTAATCCTGCAGAACTCATAATTTAGTAAACCGGTATTAAACTAGCTCGAGAAGGGTTCAGTTTTAACTTATATAGCCTGTTATGGCTCCAACAATGATGACGGTCCAAGCGATGCAATTACCAAGGAACTTGATGAAAACAAGGCTAGTGCCCAGTGATCTGCTCCATCGAACAACTAAACGGTGAAACCATCACTTAATTCAAGAATCACCTCACTGACAGATCCAGCATCAACCTATATGAAAATAATGTAACTCGTGGTAGAAAGAATTCACTGGTAGAGCCATCAAACTATCATTAGATCCACTCACTTACTATTCACATGAAACTCATTAACTCACACACTGAAATACATGAAACAAACAAATCCGAGAAGCTAGGTAATCCAATTCTACCCCACTACAACTAAGGCAAGGATGCTAAAGTAACCCAGAATCCACATAGATACCACTATTTTTCCAAGGAAACATGTCTGCAATTTGTAACCGGGAGCAGGATCAGCAAATCCTTGAGAGGCTAATCCAGATCCCGCATGGAGCTAATTCAACACTAATCGCATCTAATTTGCACATTTCCGCAAGAAAGCTGCTTTATTAACCCACGAAACATTTTTTTCTTAATAAAGCAAGAAACTCTCACCTCCTCGACGAAGACCTTGCCTGGAAGGGGAGGGAAGGCATCGAACCCCGACGCCCTCCTCCGCATCCCCATCAGCCTCCCATTTCTTGCTCTCTGCGCGGAAAGGAAAAGAAACCCCAGAGAAAATCAGGAAAAGGATGCGAGCAGACAAAAAAAATCGGCTTAGGGGGGTGGTGGGAACAGCTTACGGGGAATCGGAGATTGGGGCACGGCGGGCGAGGGGGGGAGGAGGACGACGGGGCCGAGGAGAAGGGCGAAGGAGAGGTGGCGGTGCGGAAGCTGCACGACTCCATGGAAATGGGAAGGGGGGAAAGAGGAGATGGGGAGACGGGATGAAGTGGGAGGGATTTTTTTTTAGATTTTTCTTTTTCATCTCTTTTTTCCTTTATTTTTAGCAGTGTGGCCTATTTTGGTTTCAATTTTTCTGGCCGGAGAACAGAAGAGTACGAAGAAAAGAATTCTTCTTGCGAATAGAAAGAGGGATTTTTTCTTTACTGCTACTTGTGTATGTCTAGCTACATCTGACCTATAAAACGTGTCAATTTAATACTATCATTGTTAGAACTCAAGCATTTGTAAGTTAGATCACCTAAAACCCTATAACAACTACTCTATTTCAATATATTACCTCCATTACTTTTACTAGGTGTACAAATTTAACCAAAGTATGAATAGTAATTAAGAAAAATGTGGAAATATGTTTCATGATGAATCTAATGATACTGATTTATAATTGTCAATATATTTTTTCTAAGAACTTGATCAAAGATAGCACATGTGACTTTTCAGAAAATAATGCACCTTACAAGAAGTAACGAAGGGAGTAATAAAATATATAAGATATTTGATATAAAATTAAATCAAAGATAACCAACCATATATGATTAAGACATATGAAGATGTTTATGTCCCCTAGCCCACTAAGAATCGAACCGCATGTTTGAGGATTCAATGTCTCATTAAAAAGATTATTCATATATCGCGAGGCTGCGTTCCCAATAAAAGTGATATGCATGTGGTGATGTCATCGGTCCGCTGCCCCACTCTGTAGTAGATGTTTGTATGAGTGTGTGCACGTCTAAAAAAATGTTTCATATTTTTCTAGTATAATCCATATTTATGTCACATAACTACAATATGAAATATAATAGTAAATCTAATGGATAAGGTGAATAGCTACTATCGCGCGTGTGCCTTCTTCTCATGTAAAGTTTCACGGAAGATTCAACCTATAGATTAGTGTCATAAACCTCACGTGCTTGCAATATTTTTCCTTTTGCACTCTTGCTCGCTTTATAATACTCATTAAAAACGAGCCATGTTTTACTAAAAACATGTAGAGCACGTGCTCATTAAAAAGGGTACTCCGAATTCTCAAAAAAAAAAAGGTACTCCGGTTTGACCATGGAGAAAACGAGGCAAACTATTCACTAAAACATCTCAACCAAACTTGTAGCGTGTTTTTCATTTATTTTGCAAGGAGTGATACATCAAATCTAACAAGTTAGTGTCGAACAATTAACTAATGAGCCTTAGTACAAAACAATCACATCTTTTTTTGCTGTCACATCTGCAAACATCGACATCATACATGTTCTTATCTGAGTCTCGCATTCTTCACAGCCACGGGAACAAACCGATCTGAAAGAAGGATATAGAATATGCTGCGTTTTACAAAAAAAATTGGCACTTTCATGAAGTAAGATAAAGGTTAGTTTTATGGTACCTTCTACTGGTCACATAGAGGGGGAAGTATGATTCCATCCGACGGTTTAGATAGATTAGGCCGAGCTGGCCCAGTAGCCATTATATCCAGGAAAAAAATACATTTATTTATAGGAAAACAAAGTCAGAACAACCAGGGAACAAGTTTGTCCTCCCGCACGACGCTGACGCCTCCACCGCCGCTGACTCCACCACAAAATCATTTCAGAACACAAAGCTATTTTTATCACAATATCTTACAATTTGAAGGGACTAGTAATATGTATCCTTCTTTACTACGAACAAATATGGCATGTGTCTGTCTCGCGTGCTTTGCTTTTGTGCTCCTCTCTCTGTGTACTTGCAAGTTATTTGGCACATATATGATGATAAAATTCTTGCAAAATACTGATATAACTTTCATAGGTTCATTGCTACAAGATCGGTTCTGACAGCACACAAGGATGTTTTTGTACAATTGTAGAACCAAGGCAATCCCTGCAGATTCTTCTATTCAATCGTAGAACCAAGGAACATTTTTTTTGTACAATTGTATCTTAAGATATAGTTTAGTTCTCACAGAGTTGTAATTGTACATTGTTACCAAACTATAATGGCTTAACAAAAATATCTGTATAGGCGCCTGAATGACATGCACTGGTCACCTGATTGGTGTGCACCTGACCGACAAGGATGTGATGTCTGTTGTAGGTATTATAGAATGAAATTTCTACTCGTCTTTGATGCCAGACTAGTCTAGTCAAAGTCAATCATAGAGAGAAGGATGATAATATGTTGAAGTATATTTCAGTATCATTTTTGTACCATGGCAATAATTTGCAAATGTAGCTTAGTTAAAGCCGCTTCCGAATTTATTTCATGTAAGCATATTTCGTCTATGTAAACTTGTAAAGCACGATGTATTGGCTTAGTCTAGGTTTGGTAGAGTTGACAGAGTATAGAACTATAGATATGTTAGAGTTATATGTACAAGCAAAGCAATCATAACTTGTTTAACATGCAGATTTGATAGCTCTTCCATGTGACAAAGCAAAACATTGAATACATGGTCGTTCACAGTCATCAAGTGCAGGCTTGTGAAGGCGAGCAATTGGGCCGCCACTCATCGGCGAGGAGGCGCCCCAGCCTCTAGTGAATCGGAATGGCATATGGAGGGTACTGCAAACCATTAGCCCATGCAACTAGTAGCAGCGTGGGTACTCTAAGTTACACGACATTAATACGTACTAGACGTGTTTGCGCGCTTTGCCGCGCCGTCTTTTTTATGTTTTTGCAAACGTGTTGCTATGGGGCGTGGTTTGGCGACGCTATTTTTTTCCCAAATGATTTTACTCTATATCTTATATGTTTTATTCAGCGTGATAATTCGATTCAGAGAGCATAGTTGTTTAGTAAGTTTTTTTTATGTATGGCTAGTTCCGTCTTGTAGTTTCTTGTATTTTGCATGCTCATTGATTCGATCGATCACCTGCGTGCAGTCAGAAACTGTTCATGTTTTCTCTGTCAAAAAAAGAAACTGTTTATGTTTGCCTAGGGTCAGGAACCGATTCATGCAACGCCGTTGTGTAAAACTGGTGGTGCGCATATTAATCCGTCTAGGTAGTTTTGATCTTCTGTGGTGGCAAAGGGTTACAGTAGATAGTAAACAGAGCTAGCCAAGGAGTTGACAATATATATTCCCGTTAGATGCTGTTGCCAACACTAAACAGTTCAAAACAAAGTTCTAAATAGAAATGAAGAACTCGCAAGGCAGAAAAACCACGAGTAGCAATGTCTGTACAAATCAAAGTACTAAACCACCCTTCACGAAATCATGCAGTTGTCCTCTCTCTTTGGGCTTGTAATATCTCTATGAAGGCTTGGTACTGAACGTTGCGGCAAACGATAAGCATCCCTTTTTGTTTGCGTAAACATGATGCACTTTCTGCCTTTAACATGATCCTGGAAAGAATACAGAAATCAAAGGCCTCTAAAACAATGGTACACTCAAAGGTGCAACCAACAGGGAACATAAAAAGAGTATACAGACCAGAAAATCAGAGGAAAAAACGCAGTGCAGCGGCAACATTAAAACAAACTACATGCCACCAAGTCAAGCCACACAATAGCAAACACAACCCTATAACACATAGACATCAGCAAAAAGTTGCAGCAACCCCTACACGCACGCCGAATGACAAACAAAAAACAACAATATATTAAAAAACACAACAGAAACAACAGCCGAGCTACCGCATGACGGCACCAAGCACTTCCTTATACACTATATTTCTAGTCTCGCAACCACAAGAACCATCTTCTTCCACTATAAGAATCTTTAGGCCCTCGGGAGAAGTAACCCGTGAGACAGCCACATATAACTACCGATGAGTAAAAACAGGGTTCTGTAGATAGAGACCCACTTTCCCTAAGGTCTGACCCTGGCTTTTGTTGATAGTGATGGCATAACAGACTCTAACAGGAAACTGCCTCCGCTGCAACACAAACGACCACTTCGGATCAACCGAATTCAAAACTATCCTCGGAATAAAAACCGACTGACCGACAGTCAACCCAGTCATCACAGTAACCTCCAGCACAAAAACGGCCATCCTGGTAATCAACAACCTAGTTCCATTACACAAACCCATTCCTTGATTCAAGTTTTTCATCAAAATGACAGGCATGCCAACCTTAAGCACCAGACGATGATCAGGATAATTCGGCTGCACTATAACAATTAATATATCCTCCGTATATAGAACATCCACATTTGGAATCTGCTCTGAACCAGGAGCCACCCTATCCGCACTCAAATACTCTCGGCTCTCAGAAGGCACTCTAGCAGCAACCCGTTCATTAATAGCATCAACAACAACATTTGTTGGGCAAACAATAGCCCGTGCAGCCAAATACTGAAGGTCAACATAGGAAGCCACAAAATTATCATAAACACAATCTATCAAACCGTCCACCCTATCACCATCTACTCTGATCAAAAATCTCTCAGGTATAGTCACCCAGGTCGCTTCTGCTTCATCTGCACGCCGTTTAGCCGGCAATGAACCATCTCCAACAGCAAGCACCCAGTCCGAAAAGCTTACCAACTCCCTCTGCACGGCAGCAGACAAACCATCAACACTAAGGCGCATATTCTCAACAAGGGCCAGTACCTTCACATGAGACCATAACGGCGACAAACTAAGAGCAGCATCCACTATCTCAGCCCGTGAAGCCCCAGGTATGATAGGCAACATCTGACGAAAATCGCCGCCCATCACAACCAAAAGTCCACCAAATGGGAGATCAGAATTACGAATATCATCTTCAGACAGCACATCCCTCAACGTTCTGTCCAGACACTCAAAACACCTTCTATGAGACATGGGAGCTTCATCCCATAGAACCAAAGAAGTCTGCTTAATCAGGTCAGCCAAATCAGTGCCCTGCCGGATACTGCACAAAGCTCGATCATGCATATCAATTGGTATCTTAAACCGCGAATGAGCTGTATGACCACCAGGAAGCAGAAGGGCAGCCACACCAGAAGAAGCCACTGCAAGGACAATCATACCTTGAGACCTCAATTTAGCAAGCACAGTCCTCCATAAAAAGGTTTTCCCGGTGCCTCCATGCCCTGACACAAACAAAACATCCCACTTTACTCTCTCCACAATCTTCATGACCTCATCATACACAACACCTTGTCCTCTGTTAAGCCTTCCATGCAGCGACTCCCACTCAGAAAGCTGCATCTCCGAACCATAACATGTCTCCTCAAATATCAACCTAATGGCCTCACTGGAAGCAGCATCAGACATAACGTCAGGCAAATTATAAGAAGATAGAGCACCTCCATTATTAGCAAACAAACGTCCAAGCTCCTTCAACATATACGATTCCTGCAAACTCTCAGGCATGTTATAACCCTGATTCTGTAGAGCCCGCCTCCGTGTATAAACGATATCGTCCACCAGATATTTCCAGTACCTCTCAAAAAGTTTTCCAGCATCCCCAACATCACAAAACATCAAAATAGTAACAAACAAATTTCTAAGCTGAGCTGCGCTCGCCCACACAACAGTCTCATCAAATACCCGAGCCCACTCGGTATCATCTCCAAGCAAACCCCTAGCCTGGCAGGATTCACGGAAAGTAGCATAAGAAACACCCGCATGGCGCTTCAGATCAGCAAAACTCTGCGCACCCCGAGCAGCCATAAGCAACATTCTCAAATAAAACAGCTCTCCAGTAGATGGATCAACATGTTGAACTCTGCCCAGCATAGAGCCCCGCCCTCGATTCACCCACCGCCTACTATCCGGATACCAAGTGTACTTCATAGGGAACTCACAATAAGTGAACACCCTACACTCAACATGTGCTCTATTCATAGCAAACCATTTCGTGAGTGTGCTCTTCCTATAATTATCATCCTAAACAATATCACCCAAATCTGCATCCTCTGAATAAGTGACTCTGTTCATTCCAGGCAAATGAATTTCCATCCGCTCGACCGAAGGAGTGCGGACATGAATATCAAAAGAATAGAGCCTCCAAAAAGCCTCACAAGAAGACAAATAACGACAGCTCTGATACTCCGCCACCTCATCCACTCCCTCTTCAACATGCTCCTCGCTTGAAGAATTCCCCACTGCACGCACCGCAACATTTGCACCATCTGGCCCTTTAGTAATATACTTGAAAAGGTACTTAACCAAATTTGTTTTATTGCACCACTCCACATTCATATGATCCTGGTACCTCTTCAACAAGCCAACATTATGCGGGACAACCCACCTATAAACATGACAATCCTTAATGACAGTGCGTCCATCAACACGCCTCCTATAAACTGGATACCCTGCCTGATCAACGGATGTCTCCTCACAAGATGACTTAGGAAATCTTTTTGAGCAAGCACCATCTTTCATGCAAGGGCACTTCACATTCATCCGCCCACAAGGACCATGCACCATAAAATCATCAACTAACACATAAGCCAAAGGATCCACCAACACATCTGGTAACTCAGCAGACACAATGCTATCAATAAACTGCACCGAAGATTCCCTAGGAATCTCCTCTGCAGACAACCGCCGCCGATCCAACCAAACCAACATGTGAGCATGAGGAAACCCCCTTTTCTGAAACTCAACAGTATACAAGGTTGCAAAGAATAAAAACCTGAATCAGCAAAGAACAAAACTACCAACCCATTGTAACACACAAAACGATAACCAAAAAAAATCTGAAATCCTCACCAGCGCGTGTCGGACCAAATGATTCTCCATCCCTCAACTCACCATAGAGCTGATCAAGGTTCATCTTGAACACACGAGAAACAATATCCGGTCTATCCGCTGGTGTCTGACCAGGCTCAAACCTAAGAGCATCCGCAATCTCATCCCACTTTGGATTGCAAGTAAAGGTAACAAACAAATCAGGAGCACCATAAGAACGACATATAGCCATCGTATCCTGATAATTCTGTGCCATGTAACGTTTCGAACCAATAAAACCATATGGCAAAAAAACCCTGACACCAACACTCCTCCCACTGGACGAACCCTGTCCTACAGCATCGGAAATCCCCTGGAAAGTCTCACTACACAGCTTATCCTGATTCTTAATAATGAAAGAAAGGCTACTTGATTCAACGCAAGCATAAGCATCAACAGTCGCCTGCTGAGAAAGCCGTCCACAACAAAGGTATGGATTAGGCTGGTCCTTCCTATAATGGCAACGATAAGAATAATACTCCAACATGCTAAGCTGTGACCTGCCCCCAGACAAAGCACCATCGGGCCCCACATAACTGATACCCAAATAAAAACCCTTATCGCCATAGGGAAAAAGCAAAGGGTACTGTAAAGACATAAGAGCAGGGTGCAACGGAGATATCCGCTTCAAAGGGCCCTGTTCCATCTCAACAATAATATCAAACTTACACCTCTCAACATCAAGATCACTCACAATCAATGCTGCTAACTCAGGCGTAGTAGGAGGACTATAAACACCTGGATCGTTAGAGCCAGAACCCACAATACGAATCCTGAAAGGTGCAGCACCAAGCTCCACCCGCTCCCGAGAAATCCGGATCATCCTAAACTGCTTCACCAACACATTACAACTATCCAGCATACCTATGAGAGAAGCCACAACATCCCGGTCAGGCCCACCAACAACAACACTGCTCTCCCCATAAACATAACCCCTGCCCTCACCATCGGCACCCTCCCCATCAACATTACCACTACCCCTCCCATCAAATACAACCATCCGATGATCAACCTCATTCACAGTATCGTAAATATAAAGCTGAGCAAACTTTGGCGGCTCACTCGGTGCAGGAACCAATGAACCCATACGATGTGAAGGAAGACCATTTATACGAAACACGTAGGGACCCCGCCCCGTGTTTATACTGTCATCAACCTTAACACCGAGAGAAGAAAAAGCAAACATACTATTATAAGACCTAATCAACCGCATGAACTCCGTAGACTCATCCCCCTTATGAAAACCAATGAGACGATCAAGTGGATCCAGCCACTGCCTATACGGATCCAAGTAAACTCTACCGCCTTTACAACAACGATTGTAAAACATCCTCCTTTGATGAAACGAACTAAGATGAACAACCCGCTCATTATACCAAAAAAACAGCTTTGCAATAGGAACACCTATACTCAGGACCACCAAAATACGACCTACCACGAAAATAAGCTGCAAACACAACCGAGAAACATTAAACCCAAGAAAATCAACAAGAGAAAAACAATAATAAATAAACGCCAGAGAAAAAAGAGCTTGAAACAAACCTTTTAAATACAACACATAACTCTTTGACATCCTAACAGGTTGTCCATCTATCAACACAGGAGGCCGAGCACCTACACCACAAAACCAAAATCAAACACATAAAGAACCTGAAAAGAAAAGCACGGAAGAAGAAAACACCAAAGAAGCACCCAAAAAATCACCAAAAAGATGAGGCCTCCTCCGAAGACGACGCCTCCTATGATTCTCCCGCGACATCTCAGTAGACAAATAAGGGAAAAAGGGATCTCCTGCAACGAAAAAACATTTTCTAAGAAACCAAATAATAAGGCACCAACAAAAAACAACCAAACACCTACCACACGTACCAGCAGGCCGTAAAGAAATGGGCAGACTAACAAAAAAAAATTCACCAATAAAGACGGCACAGGAAGATGCCCACGCCGCCTAGCAGGCCGACGCCGTATAGCAGGAACCAAAGAATCCGGCTCAACAGAAGACATAACCAAACGCGGCACCACACGACGGCTCCCAACACCGTCCCTAGACGCTGAACATCAGCCATCAAAACGCTAGGACAACCTATCAAGCAAAACCAAAGAACAGCAAGCAACCCCAAAATTAAACGCAAAACACACCAGACACGTAAACAACCAAACAAGTAGCATCAACACAATCCATAATCGCTATCAGAAAAGACCACCACCCACAAGCAGCAAACTACAAACAATACCTTATTTTCATGGTATTCAATAGCTAGATATTTGTTATGTAGTGAGCATGTTTTCTAGATAAATACTGGCGAATTGTGTAGATAGCCGACATTAATCAGTACTTGTACTGTCTGTACAAATAATGCCTAAGTTGAATCTGAAGTGTTAAACAACACCAAAATATAGATACTCACATGCTCTATATCAAGCTCTAAAAGGCCTATGCCATTCAGTTCTCATGCATGTTCTTGAGAACTCACTGTCGTGTGCCTAAATACACGTTTTTTAGTTTTCTACTCTAGCGCCAATCCATAAGGATAACACTCTAACCGGATAAACTGATACATATACTAAGCTTAACTTGAAGCAACACAACGTTCACCGAACTGGAATCAGCTGTAAATGGTGAGTCACTTCACAGCAGCATTGCAACTCTACTATCATTAAAAGTCTCAACCAAAACCCTAGAGGAACATGATCAATTTTCCCACAATGCAAACATGGCAATATCGCCATTCACAAACAGAAAAAGAAGCATAACCCCAAAAAAGAAGCACCAATAAACTGACAAAAGAAAACAGCAAACCAAAATACACAGCAATTCAAAACAACATGTCTAGCAACCAAAAGGGAAAAATAAAAGTCCGGCAACAATTCCCAATCCCCATATTCACCAGCAAACCTCCAACAAGTAATACGGCTCATGCAAAACCAATCTCTTTCCTGATGAACTCCCATTCCACATAAACAATGGAAAGAATAATTCCCAATATCCGTCTTGACTACCAAATCTCCCATATGTACTCCAATTCCACAGAAACAATACAAAACCTCTAAATATATACAGACGTAATACATCACCAACATTGTAATAACATGCATTCACATTCTCTGCCATGATTAACCCCCCATTCCACAAGAACTATCACACGACCACTAATCCCTAGCAACAAAACATTTCCCCACACTACAAAACTTCCATTCAACCTAGACAATCAAAGAAACACAAATCTAAATGTCCATGAATCCAGTTCCATACTAACATTTACACCAAAACAACCATGCTGCACCGGAATCTAAACAAACAACAGGAAGAAAACAAATCAGACAAACCTTCAGAAGAAAATCAAACCCCACGATGGACCACGTAGCCGGAGGAAGGACCAGAAGCGGAGCAGAGCACGGCCGTCGCCGCGTACAAGCACCACCGCCCTCGCGGCAAGGAACACCACCGGCAGCGGGACGACCGGAAGCAGAGCAGCGCAGTCGTCGCCGCCGCGAATAAGCACCACCGCCCTCGTGGCAAGAAGCACCGCCGGCTGCGGAACGACCGGAATGAAAAGTAGAGCGGCGCCCCTGTCGGCAAGAGACCGCAGCACTCCCGTCTCTCTCCGCTCCACCCCAAGGAAAAAACCGGGCCGAGTCAATGTACGGAGAAAACAACCAGTCCCAATCCCACACCAAACGGAAAAGACACAAAAAAAACCTACCCAGCGAGCCTATGACAAACCGGGTGCCAAAAAAAGCCCACCCGTCAGACAAACAAATGTCACCCACTGTCCTGGTACACCGTTCACAAGCAGTCGAAAACAACATGCACCCAATCCCACACCAAACGTGCACCCAATCCCACACCAAACGGAAAAGACACAAAAAAACATACCAAGCAAGCCTATGACAAACCGGGCCCCAAAAAAGAGGCCCACCTATCAGACAAACAAATGGCACCCACTATCCTAGTACACCGTTCACAAGCAGAAAATCGAAAACAACATGCACCCAATCCCACACCAAAGGAAAAGACACAAAAAAGTATCCAGCGAGCCTATGACAAATCGGGCCCAAAAAAAAGACCCACCCGTCAGACAAACAAATGTCACCCACTTTCCTGAACCAGGACGCACCGTTCACAGCACAAAATCAGGAGCAATGACACGTGCACAACCACGTCCAAACGACGTAGAAGCAGCAACCCAAAAGCAGCAGTACGCACGGCAGGATGCCTGAATGAGCTCCCAGCAGCTCACGCTTAAGCTCTTAGAGGAATTTGTACATTTAAAAAATGCACCCAATTTATTGTACAACTTACCCATTTATCCAGATACATACATACATTTCATTCACTAGAACAAATACGCCACATGGTCAAAATACATACACAAATACATTGCTTCTCAGTACACAAATCTCATCCAAGCAATTTTTTATTTGGTCACATGAATGATTAACGTTACCTAATGACTAATGGATGTAACTCTATATATTGATACTTAAATATATAGTTACAGGTGCTCCCATCCAAGCAACTTTTTAAGCTTGGACGCCTTGTCAATGTGAGGCACCGCCACCTTGTTCTTCATCTCCGCCACCCATGCGGAATATCCATTATGTTCGCCTTCAGGTGCTCCACGCCCTCAGTTCGTGTTCGCCAGCACTGCCTCCTCCTTCATTATGGCGAGCCGCTCGGGGTCGATCAATTGGTACATCGTCTTGTCAAGCATCAGATGCAGGCTTATTAGTTATTCAAATTCAAGAGAGATCATCAGTTTATTACACAATTATCTTAGGTGAATTAATCAAGCAGAAACAATTGACATGTGTAACAAGTGAATTAATCAAGCAGAAACCATCATTAGTTTTGTGATGGAAAGTATGTTCACACCATACTCACTTTATAACTAAATAGTAGCACATTCAACAAAAAATAATGGTCAAAGCCACAACTTCTAGAATGCGATCTCTAAGACGACGTATCTGTACTAGAAGTAGTAGTTTCATCTATTGATAGTGCTAGATTATAATTAATCCTGTTCTTGGTAGATAATGTTCCTTAACACGCTTTCTATGTCATCATAATTTTAAAGAATCAAGTGTAGTGTAAATAATTTGCATGTAGCAATCTATGAAGGCTGTTCAGAAGATTATGATAACACAGTAACACTAGTAGAAAACAGCCTTTCCGTCCATCCCCCGAGCCATCAGTCCCGGTTCATAAGGCCAGGACGGCGCACGGGACAGGGCGATGAATTGTCCCGGTTCATGCTGGACGTTTAGTCCCGGTTCAGGGCAAGAACCAGAACTAAACGTGTCTGACCACACGTGGCCGCTGGCACAGATCTTTAGTCCCGGTTTTTTCTAGGAACCGGGACTAAAGATCCATGATGTATATATATAGCACCCTAGATCCACATGCTTGTGTGAGATGGTTTGTTTTTCTCCTCTCATGCTCAAGTGGTGTGTGTTGCATAATTTTTCCTCTCTATGTATAAGAGGTGCTTGATGAAATGCACAAGTGCACGAGCCACACTTAAGCTTTCTCCTCTTTCTTTCCTCCTCGATCGAGGTTAGCATGCAACTTAATCCTTTTATCTGTCATTGATACAATGCATGTGTCGATGTACAGCGGTCATTTCTCTAGATGTTATGTGATTTTTTAATAAACTTAATTATATAATGTAGATGAGCCGACAATGGATGTACGGTGACCGACGCACTGGCGAGTTCATCGCAGGCCTTCATAATTTTATCGGTGTGGCTGATGCAGGCAGAAGTAATAGTTTTATGTGTTGTCCATGTGTTAAATGTCAGAATCAGAGGGATTACTCTTCCTCGAGAACCCTTCACACCCACCTGCTGGAGCACGGTTTCATGCCCAGCTACAATTGTTGGACCAAGCATGGAGAAAGAGAGATTATGATGGGAGACAATGAAGAAGAAGAAGAGGACGATGACAACTATCATCGTATGTTTATTTCATGTAAGCATATTTCGTCTATGTAAACTTGTAAAGCACGATGTATTGTCTTAGTCTAGGTTTGGTAGAGTTGATAGAGTATAGATATGTTAGAGTTTTATGTACAAGCAGAGCAATCAGAACTTGTTTAACATGCAGATTTGATAGCTCTTCTATGTGACAAATCAAAACATTGAATACATGGTCGTTCACAGTCATCAAGTCCAGGCTTGTAAAGGCGAGCAATTGGGCCGCCACTCACCGGCGAGGAGGCGCCCCAGCCTCTAGTGAATAGCAATGGCGTATGGAGGGTACTGCAAACCATTAGTTCAAGCAACTAGTAGTAGCGTGGGTACTCTAAGTTACACGACATTACTAAGTATTTGTACATTTAAAAAATGCACCCAATTTATTATACAACTTACCCATTTAGCTAGATACATACATACATACATTTCATTCACTAGAACAAATACGTCACATGGTCAAAATACATTGCTTCTCAGTACAAAAATCCCATCCAAGCAATTTTTTATTGGTCACATGAATGACTAACACTACCTAATAACTGATGGATGTAACTCTATATATTGATACTTAAATATATAGTTATAGGTGCTCCCATATGATACGTCAGAAAGGTATCTATAATTTTTTATGCTCCATGCTTGTTTAGCATATAATTTTCTTTGATTTGTCTTTCTTTGAGGTGCGTTGGGGAGGTGACCCCGGATAGGGTCAAGACAGGGGAAGGATGAAAGGAGTTTCCCGTGTCATATGCCGAGTTACTGTTTATATCGGCCGAGTCATGTAAGAGTCCGCTGGGATAAGCAAGGCCATGACAGCTACAGAAGGAGTAACACCTTACCCGGCCGACCTACGAGTTAAGTCGGCCGAGCGAGTCTGGATAACTTGAATACAGGTGAAGGCCGAGACGAGTTATGCGAGACGAGGCCGAGTAACATGAAGCTTGTAGGAAAAGGAGGTGCCTATAGTCAAACCCTAGTCATGGGCTAGGAGGAATCTGGACAGAGCCAAGCATAAAGGACAAGGAGCAGAGCAGCAGAAGGGCAGAAGAAGGTCATGGAGGTGACAGTCAGGGATCCCGAGGCGCGCAGGTGGGGCTCTCTGGAACATTGTCGTCGATAGAAAGGGGACACGGAAAGAGGGTCACCGATTTACCATATTGGGACAAGCATATTCCTCGAATATGCTTGCCACGTCAGCCCTAGGAGGAACCAAGGCACCCCTTTATAAGGGGAGACGCGGGCTCCTGAGAGGGGATCGATTCATTCTACGCCGTAAGGCTCGTGTAGTTGCTCTCTTCTTCCCGTAAACAGCTCAAGGAGCACTTGTAGTCCCAAAGAGGATAAATAAAGATCTGCATGTTAGTCATTTGAGTGTAGAAATCACTACATCTTCCCTCCCCGGATCCCTCTAGCATCCATTGGCCCCATACTTTAGCCTACCCATGACATCTGCCGTGCCACCACCACGACAAGGTGTTTTTATATCTTTTCTGGAGCTAACCTATTAATAAGTTGCCACAGTTCCAGTTGCCTGTTTTCTTCTGTTTTTGGTTCCAGAAAGGCAGAAAATCAATATTCTCAGAATTGGACGGGACAAAAGCCAAAGTCAATAACTTTCTGTGGGGGAAAAGAATCCAGAAGACGAGACGGAGACGCGAGACACGGCAGCCAGACCCCCTAGGCGCGCGGGTGGGCCCTGCCCCGCGCCTGGGTAGGGTGTGGGGCCCCTGGCCGCCTCCCAGCCTCGCCTCTTCGCCTATAAGAATCCCCCGATACAGAAGCCCTAAGTACCCGATCAATATTACACGAAACCTTCTATAGCCGTCGCCACCGTCGTCCCTAGATCGGGGGGATCTGAAGTTCTTCCTGGCACCCTACCGGAGGGGAGATCATCCCGGAGGCCTTCTCTCCGGTATGATGCGTGAGTAGTTCCACCTTGGACTATGGGTCCATGTAGTAGCTAGATGGTTGTATATCCTCCTTTGTGCTTTCATGTATAGATCTTGTGAGCTCTATTCATGATCAAGATCTAATCTATTTGTAATCATGCATGTTATGTTTGCGGGGATCTGATGGATATTGAGATTATTATGTTGCTTTGATTAATGGTTTTGTCTTTATGATTATATCATGTCTGTGTTGTTTGTGATCTTGCATGCTCTCTGTTGTTAGTAGCTATCTTGGCGGAGTAGTTGCTAGTGACTCCAAGAGGGGGTATTTATGCTCGATAGTGGGTTCATGCCTCTAGTTTCCAAGGGAAGTGACAGAAATCTCTTCGGTTGTAGATGTGCTATTGCCACTAGGGAGAAAACAACAGTCTCTTGTTCATGGAACATGTGGACTGTTTACCTTACACACTTTGCTTAAAGCAGTTGTCTATTGCTTGCAACTTAATACTGGAGGGGGTTCGGATGATAACCTGAAGGTGGACTTATAGTCATAGATGCAGTTGGATGGCGGTCTATGTATATTGTTGTATTGCCCAATCGAATCTCATAGGATCTTTCTGACTAGTATTCCATTGTTATGCCTTGCTCAGTTCCTCTCAATTGCCCTTCTGTAATTTGTTTACCCTTCATGCCATGTTGTTTATCTAAGGAGAGCACCTCTAGTGAACTATGGACCCCAATCCAATCTTTACCATTGATACATTTTCCACTGTTACTTGTTTACTTGCTGCAAACCACCATTACCTTTCACACTATACGTTTAATCCTTTGTTACAGCAAACCGGTGAGCTTGACAACCTCACTGATTTGTTGGGGAAAAGTCTCGAGTTTGTGTTGTGCAAGTCTCCGTGTTATTTTCAACACCTATGTGACATTTCCTTCCTCCTACTAGTTCGATAACCTTGGTTTATTACTGAAGGAAAACTGTTGTTGTGCTGCTTAACACCTTCCTATTGGGGTTCCCAACGAAGTGCTAACCAGCACCATCAAGCTATTTTCTGGCGCTATTGCCGGGGAGGCCAAGGACGTCTTCATTAGGGGAGTCCTTCACTTCCTTTCTGTTTACTTTGTTTTTAGTTTGCTTTGTTCCTTTTGCTTGGTTTTGTTTGCCTCTTTTAAAAAAAACCCAAAAAATAGACTAGTTTGGTTTGCTTGCTTTATTCAAAAACACAACAAAATTAGTTCCCGCTCTAGCTGCTGCTGTTTTTGGCTTGCCCACCTTTGCCAGAATGAACTCTGCTGAGAGCACCAAGTTGTGTGGCTTTACTAGCACAAACAACAATGATTTCCTTAGCACACCTATTGCTCCACCTGCTCCTGATGCTACCTTTTATGAAATTAAGCCTGCTTTGTTGAATCTTGTGATGAGAGAGCAATTTTCAGGTGCTAGTTCTTATGATCCTACTTCCCATCTCAATAGCTTTGTTGAACTTTGTGAGACGCAAAAGTATAAAGATGTAGATGGAGATATTATTAAGCTCAAGCTTTTTCCTTTCTCCTTGAGAGGAAAAGCTAAATAATGGTTGCTATCTTTGCCTAAAAATAGTATTGATTCTTGGACTAAGTGCAAAGATGTTTTTATTGGAAAGTACTATCCCCCTACTAAGATTATATCTATGAGAAGTGACATTATGAAATTTAAACCACTTGATAATGAATATGTTGCTCAAGCTTGGGAAAGAATGAAATCTTTGGTTAAGAATTGTCCCACTCATGGACTCACTGCTTGGATGATTATCTAGACTTTTTATGCAGTTTTGAACTTCTCCTCAAGAAACCAGTTGGATTCAGCTACTGGAGGTACCTTTATGAGCATCACTTTGGGTGCTGCAACTAGACTCCTTGATAATATGATGGTTAAATATTCTGAATGGCACACTGAGAGAGCTCCACATGGCAATAAGGTAAATTCTGTTGAGGAAACTTCCTCTTTGAGTGATAAGATTGATGTTATTATGGCTATGTTTGTCAATGGAAAATCTCCTTTAGATCCTAATAGTGTTCCCTTAGCCTCTTTTGTTGCTTAAGAAGAGCAAGTTGATGTGAACTTCATTAGAAACAACAATTTCAACAACAATGCCTATAGGAATAATTTTGGTGGTAATTATCGGCCTTATCCTCCTAATAATGGCAATTCCTATGGAACCTCTTACAACAATGCTAGAAGTGCCCCTCTGAACTTGAAGTCATGCTCAAATACTTTATTAGTAAGCAAACCACTTTCAATAAGGCTATAGAGGAGAAGCTTTTAAATGTTGAGAAAAATATATCCTCTTTGTCTGAAGATCAGTCTTCCTTGATTAATAAAATGGCTGCTAAACCTGAAACCATGGAAAGTACCTTTGCTGCTACTCATGCCATACAAGTTACTATTGATGAAAATGTTAGGCTGTTGGCTCAACTTCATGCTAAGTGGGAAAGGGAAGCTGAAATTGACAAAAACAATAGTGTGTGCACCATCACCACTAAACCACAAGTAGTCTGTGTTCCTCCTCCTACTATGCCTAAGCCTATTGAGACTACTACTAGTGATGCTAAGTTTGATTTTGATATTGATGGTTGCAATATTTCTGAAGTGATTATGTTCCTACAAAAGCTTGCTAGAAGTCCTGATGCTAGTGATATGCATGTTGCTTTCACCAAACACATTACAGATGCTCTTGTTAAGATTAAGAAAGAGATGCTAAAACACAAAGCTTCTATTACTATGAAAGTATAAGATTGTTGGGAACCCATTATTAATATATAAGTGAATGACTTTGATCTCAAAGCTTCATGTGATCTTGGTTCTAGTGTCTCTATTATGCCTAGGAAGATTTATGAAATGCTTGATTTGCCACAATTGGAAGATTGTTATTTGAATGTCCCACTCAATGATAATGCTAAGAAGAAACTCGTGGTGAGTATTAATGATGTTCTCATTATGGTTAACAATGCTTATGTCTCTGTGGATTTCTATGTTTTGGATGTTGAATACAATGCTTCTTGTCCTATTACTTTGGGAAGACCTTTTCTTAGAATTGTTGGTGCCATCATTGATATGAAAGAAGGCACCGTTAAATATCATTTTCCATTCAAGAAAGGTATTAAACACTTCCCTATGAGGAGAGAGAAGTTGCTTTTGCTCCTCCTTTGAAAGCAAGGTTTGATGTTAATGCTTCCTCATTTGAAAATACTTGATTCTTCTTGCTTCTTGTGCCTAACTTAAAGGCGTTAAAGAAAAGTACTTGTTGGAAGATAACCAAGAGTTTCCTTGAGTATTGGAAGTTATTACTTCAGTAATGACCTCTCCATTATCCTTTTTGTTTGCTTTTTGTGCCAAGAATGACCTCTAATGAGAGGAAGTAAGATTTCGAGTTCTGTCCCGAAACAGATTTCTGTCCTCCACCAAAAAAAATCGTGAGGAGTATATGTAACTCGTATTGATCTCAAAATTTATTAATAAATCCCCCAGTATGTTATATAACTTTCGTTAGTTCAACACTTTTTGATTTGAGCAACACAAGATTTTCGAAAAAATCGGTTTCTACCTGCTGGAATATTTTGACAGATTTCTGCCATTATTTACATTTGCTTCTTACTGATTTCTTTTTGAGTTCTCTTTAGGTGAATTGAGATTTTTTAAGGAGTTACTAATTAGCTTGTGTTTTTAGTGAAAAGTCTTGCTGTTACAAAGCTTTGCCAGAGGTATATTATCTTTTGAATACACTAATGTTGCTAATGAAGATTGTGTGAAGTTTTGTATGAAGGAAAAATTTTAGGTGTAAAGAGAGAATGATGTAATGAGATGAAGAATGGACAAAAGCTCAAGCTTGGGGATGCCACCAGGGTGTCACCCCAAGAAATATCCAAGAGGTACAAGCGTCAAAGCTTGGGGATGCCCAAGGCATCCCCTTCTTCATTAATAAAAAGCTTAGGTCTGTCTAGACACTTCGTTTTTATTGTGATGCACAAGTTGTGTTGTTGTTGGAGCGTCTTAGTTTTCGTTTGCTTTGCTTAGGTACTTTAGTTTGCTAGAATAAAGTACTTTGGACCCCCGTTCTCGCTGTGTTGTTGCAAATAAGTTGCTTGGTGTTGGAAAGGAGTAGCAAGTTCTTGCTTGATAAATGCAAGAGGAGCTTGCATTAACTGTGACTTAGACTTTAGCATGACATGCTAGGTGTTGTTTTTACCTTATGCTTAGTGATTATTGATGTAGCATGTCTTGTTCCAAACAACTGGGATTACTTAGTGTGCCTTCAAGAAATTATGGCGTTGTTTTAGCATGCAAAAAGCATAGTATTGTGGTATTCTCCTTTGAGGTTTGTTTGGGTTGACTTGGCACATGATCACACCATGTTATGACTATGACAAGTCACCATAGCCTCTATGATCATTTAGTCCTTGACTTGTAGTACCACTCTATGCTTTGATTAGTAATGTTTTGTTTCTCTGCATGATTAAGGCCATTATGCTCTCTTAGTTGGATGCTCCCAGTCTTTTGCTAGCCTCCACTTGTATGGGTAAGTTCTACTCATGCTTCCAACTCCCAAGAAACCAAGTTATTCCAAAGTGTCCACTATAAATTCCTATGCATGGTGTGTTATACCATTCCAAGTATATTCTTGTTTTCATCTATCTTCCAATTTAAAACTATTTTTTATGTGACAACTTAGTGATTAAAACCCTCACAAACTTGATGGCACACTTTATATTCTTTGCCCCTAATAAACTTGAACCATTGTGTCGTCTATGTTGTATATGCTTGCACTTATACGTTGGAATTAGCAGAACCGTGCTATCACGGGGAATGTTTTCAACATTGCACTTGTACATTGTACTTAGTTGATATCATGCTCTTTTGTCTATGGATGTCACCAGTGTGAAATAAAGAGGGAACTTGTAAGTCCATGGAGTTTGTATTTTGTGTTAGAGAAATGCCTGGGCCGCTAGCCTAAGCCATGCCTAATCATGGTGGAAACTTGCAGCATCACCATAGTGAGCTATCTATGAAGCATCCTCAATAAAAAGCTATGCATATAGTAAATAAAAAGATCGCTGAGATGCTCATTGTCTGCTTGCCTTGTCATTTTGGTTATGGGATAGCTCCTGTACCATGTGCAAGGGGTACCCCGTTGGTGGTTCTCTATGATATGCATGTACTTATATTGACAAGAACTTACAGGTGACTGAAGTTGAGTATCATGAGGTGTGGCCCTCGTATTCAAGGGACTTGAGATTGCCAACTTATACTTCGTCAAGTATATACTCCATAGTTTGTTCACTTTAACCTTAATCACTTCAAGATGGTTACGATAGGGGCAATGAGGGATGAAATCTAACAAGTACCATAATTTTTTGAAGCTCTTTTTGAAGCTTTAAATCCCTGCTTCCTTTATGAAAGGCCTTTCTTCCACCATTATTTGAGTCTCCACCTTCTACCTTTTAGGCACCATTAAGAGAGCATAGTTTTCATTCTGTGTGCAGTGTCCCAAAGCTTATTGATTGATGCATATTGTGATATTACTTGTTCTTGTTATATTTGTTTCTAGTCACCCTTGTGAACTTTCAAGATGTCCTATGCATCTATTAGCTACTCTTTGAGGGACAAGCTGATTGCCACTATGCTATGTTTTCTATATGTGAAACAAACAAACGTTTTTCAATGCATGTTATTCATAATCTTTGTTTGTAGCCTTTCATGTTGCATGCATAGTTACTTTGTCCTATTGTTAGAACTCCATCTTTCATGCACATGTTTAGAGTTCTTTGATCCCAGATTTCAATGCTTGCAAATGGTTAGATCTTCATTGTGAAGGTGCATGTCACCTCAAAAATTATTGTTTTTATCACTTACCTACTCGGGGATGAGCAGGAGTTAAGCTTGGGGATGCTTGATACGTTGGAAACGTATCTATAATTTTTGATGCTCCATGCTTGTTTAGCATCTACTTTGCTTTGCCTTGTCTTTCTTTGAGGTGTTTTTATTTATTTTCTGGAACTAACCTATTAATAAGTTGCCTTAGTGCCAGTTGCCTGTTTTTTCTTCTGTTTTTGGTTCCAGAAAGGCAGAAAATCAATATTCTCAGAATTGGACGGGACAAAAGACAAAGTCAATAAGTTTCCGTGAGGGACAAGAATCTAGAAGACAAGACGGAGACGAGCTGTATGCCAGACCCCCTAGGCGCGGGTGGGCCCTGCCCCGCGCCTGGGTAGGGTGTCGGGCCCCTGGACGCCTCCCATCCTCTCATCTTCGCCTATAAGAACCCCCGATACAGAAACCCTAAGTACCCGATCAATATTCCACGAAACCTTCATGGCTGCCGCCCGTCGTCCCTAGATTGGGGGATCAAGTTCTTCCCAAGACTGTCGGAGGGGAGATCATCTCGGAGGCCTTCTCTCCGGTATGATGCGTGAGTAGTTCCACCTTGGACTATGGGTCCATGTAGTATCTAGATGGTTGTATCTCCTCCTTTGTGCTTTCATGTATAGATCTTGTGAGCTCCGTTCATGATCAAGATCTAATATATTTGTAATCATGCATGTTGTGTTTGCGGGGATCCGATGGATATTGAGATTATTATGTTGGTTTGATGAATGGTTTTGTCTTTATGATTATATCATGTCTGTGTTGTTTGTAATCTTGCATGATCTCCGTTGTTAGTAGCTATCTTGGCGGAGTAGTTGCTAGTGACTCCAAGAGGGGGTATTTATGCTCGATAGTGGGTTCATGCCTCTAGTTTCCAAGGGAAGTGACAGAAATCTCTTGATTGTAGATGTCTTTGTTGCCACTAGGGAGAAAACAACGGTCTCTTGTTCATGGAACATGTGGACTGTTTACCTTACACACTTTGCTTAAAGCGCTTGTCTATTGCTTGCAACTTAATCTTGGAGGGGTTCGGATGATAACCTGAAGGTGGACTTATAGTCATAGATGCAGTTGGATGGCGGTCTATGTATATTGTTGTATTGCCCAATCGAATCTCATAGGATCTTTCTGACTAGTATTGCATTGTTATGCCTTGCTCAGTTCCTGTCAATTGCCCTTCTGTAATTTGTTTACCCTTCATGCCATGTTGTTTATCTAAGGAGAGCACCTCTAGTGAACTATGGACCCCAATCCAATCTTTACCATTGATACATTTTCCATTGTTACTTGTTTACTTGCTGCAAACCACCATTACCTTTCACACTATACGTTTAATCCTTTGTTACAGCAAACCGGTGAGCTTGACAACCTCACTGATTTGTTGGGAAAAAGTCTCGAGTTTGTGTTGTGCAAGTCTCCGTGTTATTTTCAACACCTATGTGACATTTCCTTCCTCCTACTAGTTCGATAACCTTGGTTTCTTACTGAAGGAAAACTGTTGTTGTGCTGCTTCACACCTTCCTATTGGGGTTCCCAACGAAGTGCTAACCAGCACCATCAAGCTATTTTCTGGCGCTGTTCCCGGGGAGGTCAAGGACATCTTCATTAGGGGAGTCCTTCATTTCCTTTCTGTTTACTTTGTTTTTAGTTTGCTTTGTTCCTTTTGCTTGGTTTTGTTTGCCTCTTTTAAAAAAAAAACCCAAAAAATAGTCTAGTTTGGTTTGCTTGCTTTATTCAAAAACACAACAAAATTAGTTCCCGCTCTAGCTGCTGCTGTTTTTGGCTTTCCCACCTTTGCCAGAATGAACTCTGCTGAGAGCACCAAGTTGTGTGGCTTTACTAGCACAAACAACAATGATTTCCTTAGCACACCTATTGCTCCACCTGCTCCTGATGCTACCTTTTATGAAATTAAGCCTGCTTTGTTGAATCTTGTGATGAGAGAGCAATTTTCTGGTGCTAGTTCTAATGATCCTACTTCCCATCTCAATAGCTTTGTTGAACTTTGTGAGATGCAAAAGTATAAAGATGTAGATGGAGATATTATTAAGCTCAAGCTTTTTCCTTTCTCCTTGAGAGGAAAAGCTAAAGAATGGTTGCTATCTTTGCCTAAAACTAGTATTGATTCTTGGACTAAGTGCAAAGATGTTTTTATTGGAAAGTACTATCCCCCTACTAAGATTATATCTATGAGAAGTGACATTATGAAATTTAAACCACTTGATAATGAATATGTTGCTCAAGCTTGGGAAAGAATGAAATCTTTGGTTAAGAATTGTACCACTCATGGACTCACTGCTTGGATGATTATCTAGACTTTTTATGCAGTTTTGAACTTCTCCTCAAGAAACCAGTTGGATTCAGCTACTGGAGGTACCTTTATGAGCATCACTTTGGGTGCTGCAACTAGACTCCTTGATAATATGATGGTTAACTATTCTGAATGGCACACTGAGAGAGCTCCACATGGCAATAAGGTAAATTCTATTGAGGAAACTTCCTCTTTGAGTGATAAGATTGATGTTATTATGGCTATGTTTGTCAATGGAAAATCTCCTTTAGATCCTAATAGTGTTCCCTTAGCCTCTTTTGTTGCTTAAGAATAGCAAGTTGATGTGAACTTCATTAGAAACAACAATTTCAACAACAATGCCTATAGGAATAATTTTGGTGGTAATTATCGGCCTTATCCTCCTAATAATGGCAATTCCTATGGAACCTCTTACAACAATGCTAGAAGTGCCCCTCTGAACTTGAAGTCATGCTCAAATACTTTATTAGTAAGCAAACCACTTTCAATAAGGCTATAGAGGAGAAGCTTTTAAATGTTGAGAAAAATATATCCTCTTTGTCTGAAGATCAGTCTTCCTTGATTAATAAAATGGCTGCTAAACCGAAACCATGGAAAGTACCTTTCTTTGCTACTCATGCCATACAAGTTACTATTGATGAAAATGTTAGGCTGTTGGCTCAACTTCATGCTAAGTGGGAAAGGGAAGCTGAAATTGACAGAAACAATAGTGTGTGCACCATCACCACTAAACCACAAGTAGTCTGTGTTCCTCCTCCTACTATGCCTAAGCCTATTGAGACTACTACTAGGGATGCTAAGTTTGATTTTGATATTGATGGTTGCAATATTTCTGAAGTGATTATGTTCCTACAAAAGCTTGCTAGAAGTCCTGATGCTAGTGATATGCATGTTGCTTTCACCAAACACATTACAGATGCTCTTGTGAAGATTAAGAAAGAGATGCTAAAACACAAAGCTTCTATTACTAGGAAAGTATAAGATAGTTGGGAACCCATTATTAATATACAAGTGAATGACTTTGATCTCAAAGCTTCATGTGATCTTGGTTCTAGTGTCTCTATTATGCCTAGGAAGATTTATGAAATGCTTGATTTGCCACAATTGGAAGATTGTTATTTGAATGTCCCACTCAATGATAATGCTAAGAAGAAACTCGTGGTGAGTATTAATGATGTTCTCATTATGGTTAACAATGCTTATGTCTCTGTGGATTTCTATGTTTTGGATGTTGAATACAATGCTTCTTGTCCTATTACTTTGGGAAGACCTTTTCTTAGAATTGTTGGTGCCATCATTGATATGAAAGAAGGCACCGTTAAATATCATTTTCCATTCAAGAAAGGTATTAAACACTTCCCTATGAGGAGAGAGAAGTTGCTTTTGCTCCTCCTTTGAAAGCAAGGTTTGATGTTAATGCTTCCTCATTTGAAAATACTTGATTCTTCTTGCTTCTTGTGCCTAACTTAAAGGCGTTAAAGAAAAGTACTTGTTGGAAGATAACCAAGAGTTTCCTTGAGTATTGGAAGTTATTACTTCAGTAATGACCTCTCCATTATCCTTTTTGTTTGCTTTTTGTGCCAAGAATGACCTCTAATGAGAGGGAAGTAAGATTTCGGGAGTTGCTGTCCCGAAACAGATTTCTGTCCTCCACCAAAAAAAATCGTGAGGAGTATATGTAACTCGTATTGATCTCAAAATTTATTAATAAATCCCCCAGTATGTTATATAACTTTCGTTAGTTCAACACTTTTTGATTTGAGCAACACAAGATTTTCGAAAAAATCGGTTTCTACCTGCTGGAATATTTTGACAGATTTCTGCCATTATTTACATTTGCTTCTTACTGATTTCTTTTTGAGTTCTCTTTAGGTGAATTGAGATTTTTTAAGGAGTTACTAATTAGTTTGTGTTTTTAGTGAAAAGTCTTGCTGTTACAAAGCTTTTCCAGAGGTATATTATCTTTTGAATACACTAATGTTGCTAATGAAGATTGTGTGAAGTTTTGTATGAAGGAAAAATTTTAGGTGTAAAGAGAGAATGATGTAATGAGATGAAGAATGGACAAAAGCTCAAGCTTGGGGATGCCACCAGGGTGTCACCCCAAGAAATATCCAAGAGGTACAAGCGTCAAAGCTTGGGGATGCCCAAGGCATCCCCTTCTTCATTAATAAAAAGCTTAGGTCTGTCTAGACACTTCGTTTTTATTGTGATGCACAAGTTGTGTTGTTGTTGGAGCGTCTTAGTTTTCGTTTGCTTTGCTTAGGTTCTTTATTTTGCTAGAATAAAGTAGTTTGGACCCCCGTTCTTGCTGTGTTGTTGCAAATAAGTTGCTTGGTGTTGGAAAGGAGTAGCAAGTTCTTGCTTGATAAATGCAAGAGGAGCTTGCATTGACTGTGACTTAGACTTTAGCATGACATGCTAGGTGTTGTTTTTACCTTATGCTTAGTGATTATTTATGTAGCATGTCTTGTTCCAAACAACTGGGATTACTTAGTGTGCCTTCAAGAAATTATGGCGTTGTTTTAGCATGCAAAAAGCATAGTATTGTGGTATTCTCCTTTGAGGTTTGTTTGGGTTGACTTGGCACATGATCACACCATGTTATGACTATGACAAGTCACCATAGCCTCTATGATCATTTAGTCCTTTACTTGTAGTACCACTCTATGCTTTGATTAGTAATGTTTTGTTTCTCTGCATGATTAAGGCCATTATGCTCTCTTAGTTGGATGCTCCCAGTCTTTTGCTAGCCTCCACTTGTATGGGTAAGTTCTACTCATGCTTCCAACTCCCAAGAAACCAAGTTATTCCAAAGTGTCCACTATAAATTCCTATGCATGGTGTGTTATACCATTCCAAGTATATTCTTGTTTTCATCTATCTTCCAATTTAAAACTATTTTTTATGTGACAACTTAGTGATTAAAACCCTCACAAACTTGATGGCACACTTTATATTCTTTGCCCCTAATAAACTTGAACCATTGTGTCGTCTATGTTGTATATGCTTGCACTTATACGTTGGAATTAGCAGAACCGTGCTATCACGGGGAATGTTTTCAACATTGCACTTGTACATTGTACTTAGTTGATATCATGCTCTTTTGTCTATGGATGTCACCAAATGAAATAAAGAGGGAACTTGTAAGTCCATGGAGTTTGTATTTTGTGTTAGAGAAATGCCTGGGCCGCTAGCCTAAGCCATGCCTAATCATGGTGGAAACTTGCAGCATCACCATAGTGAGCTATCTATGAAGCATCCTCAATAAAAAGCTATGCATATAGTAAATAAAAATATCACTGAGATGCTCATTGTCCGCTTGCCTTGTCATTTTGGTTATGGGATAGCTCTGCACCATGTGCAAGGGTACCCGTTGGTGGTTCTCTATGATATGCATGTACTTATATTGACAAGAACTTACAGTGACTGAAGTTGAGTATCATGAGGTGTGGCCTCGTATTCAAGGGACTTGAGATTGCCAACTTATACTTGGTCAAGTATATACTCCATAGTTTGTTCACTTTAACCTTAATCACTTCAAGATGGTTACGATAGGGGCAATGAGGGATGAAATCTAACAAGTACCATAATTTTGGAAGCTCTTTTGAAGCTTTAAATCCTGCTTCCTTTATGAAAGGCCTTTCTTCCACCATTATTTGAGTCTCCACCTTCTACCTTTTAGGCACCATTAAGAGAGCATAGTTGTCATTCTGTGCAAAGGTCCCAAAGCTTATTGATTGATGCATATTGTGATATTACTTGTTCTTGTTATATTTGTTTCTAGTCACCCTTGTGAACTTTCAAGATGTCCTATGCATCTATTAGCTACTCTTTGAGGGACAAGCTGATTGCCACTATGCTATGTTTTCTATATGTGAAACAAACAAACGCGTTTTTCAATGCATGTTATTCATAATCTTTGTTTGTAGCCTTTCATGTTGCATGCATAGTTACTTTGTCCTATTGTTAGAACTCCATCTTTCATGCACATGTTTAGAGTTCTTTGATCCCAGATTTCAATGCTTGCAAATGGTTAGATCTTCATTGTGAAGGTGCATGTCACCTCAAAAATTATTGTTTTTATCACTTACCTACTCGGGGATGAGCAGAGTTAAGCTTGGGGATGCTTGATACGTTGGAAACGTATCTATAATTTTTGATGCTCCATGCTTGTTTAGCATCTACTTTGCTTTGCCTTGTCTTTCTTTGAGGTGTTTTTATTTATTTTCTGGAACTAACCTATTAATAAGTTGCCTTAGTGCCAGTTGCTTTTTTTCTTACTTTTTGGTTCCGAAAAGGCGGAAAATCAATATTCTCAATTGACGGGACAAAAGACAAAGTCAATAACTTTCCGTGAGGGACAAGAATCTAGAAGACAAGACGGAGACGCGAGCCAGGGCGACCAGACCCCCCTAGGCGCGGGTGGGCCTGCACTTTGGGTAGGGTGTGGGGCCCCTGGACGCCTCCCATCCTCTCATCTTCGCCTATAAGAACCCCTGATACAGAAACCCTAAGTACCCGATCAATATTCCACGAAACCTTCTGTAGCCGTCGCCACCGTCGTCCCTAGATTGGGGGGGGGGGATCTGAAGTTCTTCCCGGCACCCTGTCGGAGGGGAGATCATCTCGGAGGCCTTCTCTCCGGTATGATGCGTGAGTAGTTCCACCTTGGACTATGGGTCCATGTAGTATCTAGATGGTTGTATCTCCTCCTTTGTGCTTTCATGTATAGATCTTGTGAGCTCCGTTCATGATCAAGATCTAATCTATTTGTAATCATGCATGTTGTGTTTGCGGGGATCCGATGGATATTGAGATTATTATGTTGGTTTGATGAATGGTTTTGTCTTTATGATTATATCATGTCTGTGTTGTTTGTGATCTTGCATGCTTTCCGTTGTTAGTAGCTATCTTGGCGGAGTAGTTGCTAGTGACTCCAAGAGGGGGTATTTATGCTCGATAGTGGGTTCATGCCTCTAGTTTCCAAGGGAAGTGACAGAAATCTCTTCGGTTGTAGATGTGCTGTTGCCACTAGGGAGAAAACAACGGTCTCTTGTTCATGGAACATGTGGACTGTTTACCTTACACACTTTGCTTAAAGCAGTTGTCTATTGCTTGCAACTTAATACTGGAGGGGGTTCGGATGATAACCTGAAGGTGGACTTATAGTCATAGATGCAGTTGGATGGCGGTCTATGTATATTGTTGTATTGCCCAATCGAATCTCATAGGATCTTTCTGACTAGTATTGCATTGTTATGCCTTGCTCAGTTCCTGTCAATTGCCCTTCTGTAATTTGTTTACCCTTCATGCCATGTTGTTTATCTAAGGAGAGCACCTCTAGTGAACTATGGACCCCAATCCAATCTTTACCATTGATACATTTTCCACTGTTACTTGTTTACTTGCTGCAAACCACCATTACCTTTCACACTATACGTTTAATCCTTTGTTACAGCAAACCGGTGAGCTTGACAACCTCACTGATTTGTTGGGGAAAAGTCTCGAGTTTGTGTTGTGCAAGTCTCCGTGTTATTTTCAACACCTATGTGACATTTCCTTCCTCCTACTAGTTCGATAACCTTGGTTTCTTACTGAAGGAAAACTGTTGTTGTGCTGCTTCACACCTTCCTATTGGGGTTCCCAACGAAGTGCTAACCAGCACCATCAAGCTATTTTCTGGCGCTGTTGCCGGGGAGGTCAAGGACGTCTTCATTAGGGGAGTCCTTCACTTCCTTTCTGTTTACTTTGTTTTTAGTTTGCTTTGTTACTTTTGCTTGGTTTTGTTTGCCTCTTTTAAAAATAAACCCAAAAAATAGTCTAGTTTGGTTTGCTTGCTTTATTCAAAAACACAACAAAATTAGTTCCCGCTCTAGCTGCTGCTGTTTTTGGCTTGCCCACCTTTGCCAGAATGAACTCTGCTGAGAGCACCAAGTTGTGTGGCTTTACTAGCACAAACAACAATGATTTCCTTAGCACACCTATTGCTCCACCTGCTCCTGATGCTACCTTTTATGAAATTAAGCTTGCTTTGTTGAATCTTGTGATGAGAGAGCAATTTTCTGGTGCTAGTTCTAATGATCCTACTTCCCATATCAATAGCTTTGTTGAACTTTGTGAGATGCAAAAGTATAAAGATGTAGATGGAGATATTATTAAGCTCAAGCTTTTTCCTTTCTCCTTGAGAGGAAAAGCTAAAGAATGGTTGCTATCTTTGCCTAAAAATAGTATTGATTCTTGGACTAAGTGCAAAGATGTTTTTATTGGAAAGTACTATCCCCCTACTAAGATTATATCTATGAGAAGTGACATTATGAAATTTAAACCACTTGATAATGAATATGTTGCTCAAGCTTGGGAAAGAATGAAATCTTTGGTTAGGAATTGTCCCACTCATGGACTCACTGCTTGGATGATTATCTAGACTTTTTATGCAGTTTTGAACTTCTCCTCAAGAAACCAGTTGGATTCAGCTGCTGGAGGTACCTTTATGAGCATCACTTTGGGTGTTGCAACTAGACTCCTTGATAATATGATGGTTAACTATTCTGAATGGCACACTGAGAGAGCTCCACATGGCAATAAGGTAAATTCTGTTGAGGAAACTTCCTCTTTGAGTGATAAGATTGATGTTATTATGGCTATGTTTGTCAATGGAAAATCTCCTTTAGATCCTAATAGTGTTCCCTTAGCCTCTTTTGTTGCTTAAGAAGAGCAAGTTGGTGTGAACTTCATTAGAAACAACAATTTCAACAACAATGCCTATAGGAATAATTTTGGTGGTAATTATCGGCCTTATCCTCCTAATAATGGCAATTCCTATGGAACCTCTTACAACAATGCTAGAAGTGCCCCTCTGAACTTGAAGTCATGCTCAAATAATTTATTAGTAAGCAAACCACTTTCAATAAGGCTATAGAGGAGAAGCTTTTAAATGTTGAGAAAAATATATCCTCTTTGTCTGAAGATCAGTCTTCCTTGATTAATAAAATGGCTGCTAAACCTGAAACCATGGAAAGTACCTTTGCTGCTACTCATGCCATACAAGTTACTATTGATGAAAATGTTAGGCTATTGGCTCAACTTCATGCTAAGTGGGAAAGGGAAGCTGAAATTGACAGAAACAATAGTGTGTGCACCATCACCACTAAACCACAAGTAGTCTGTGTTCCTCCTCCTACTATGCCTAAGCCTATTGAGACTACTACTAGTGATGCTAAGTTTGATTTTGATATTTATGGTTGCAATATTTCTGAAGTGATTATGTTCCTACAAAAGCTTGCTAGAAGTCCTGATGCTAGTGATATGCATGTTGCTTTCACCAAACACATTACAGATGCTCTTGTTAAGATTAAGAAAGAGATGCTAAAACACAAAGCTTCTATTACTAGGAAAGTATAAGATAGTTGGAAACCCATTATTAATATACAAGTGAATGACTTTGATCTCAAAGCTTCATGTGATCTTGGTTCTAGTGTCTCTATTATGCCTAGGAAGATTTATGAAATGCTTGATTTGCCACAATTGGAAGATTGTTATTTGAATGTCCCACTCAATGATAATGCTAAGAATAAAGTATTAATGATGTTCTCATTATGGTTAACAATGCTTATGTCTCTGTGGATTTCTATGTTTTGAATGTTGAATACAATGCTTCTTGTCCTATTACTTTGGGAAGACCTTTTCTTAGAATTGTTGGTGCCATCATTGATATGAAAGAAGGCACCGTTAAATATCATTTTCCATCCAAGAAAGGTATTAAACACTTCCCTATGAGGAGAGAGAAGTTGCTTTTGCTCCTCCTTTGAAAGCAAGGTTTGATGTTAATGCTTCCTCATTTGAAAATACTTGATTCTTCTTGCTTCTTGTGCCTAACTTAAAGGCGTTAAAGAAAAGTACTTGTTGGAAGATAACCAAGAGTTTCCTTGAGTATTGGAAGTTATTACTTCAGTAATGACCTCTCCATTATCCTTTTTGTTTGCTTTTTGTGCCAAGAATGACCTCTAATGAGAGGGAAGTAAGATTTCGGGAGTTGCTGTCCCGAAACAGATTTCTGTCCTCCACCCAAAAAAATCGTGAGGAGTATATGTAACTCGTATTGATCTCAAAATTTATGAATAAATCCCCCAGTATGTTATATAACTTTCGTTAGTTCAACACTTTTTGATTTGAGCAACACAAGATTTTCGAAAAAATCGGTTTCTACCTGCTGGTCTATTTTGACAGATTTCTGCCATTATTTACATTTGCTTCTTACTGATTTCTTTTTGAGTTCTCTTTAGGTGAAAATTGAGATTTTTTAAGGAGTTACTAATTATCTTGTGTTTTTAGTGAAAAGTCTTGCTGTTACAAAGCTTTGCCAGAGGTATATTATCTTTTGAATACACTAATGTTGCTAATGAAGATTGTGTGAAGTTTTGTATGAAGGAAAAATTTTAGGTGTAAAGAGAGAATGATGTAATGAGATGAAGAATGGACAAAAGCTCAAGCTTGGGGATGCCACCAGGGTGTCACCCCAAGAAATATCCAAGAGGTACAAGCGTCAAAGCTTGGGGATGCCCAAGGCATCCCCTTCTTCATTAATAAAAAGCTTAGGTCTGTCTAGACACTTCGTTTTTATTGTGATGCACAAGTTGTGTTGTTGTTGGAGCGTCTTAGTTTTCGTTTGCTTTGCTTAGGTTCTTTAGTTTGCTAGAATAAAGTAGTTTGGACCCCCGTTCTCGCTGTGTTGTTGCAAATAAGTTGCTTGGTGTTGGAAAGGAGTAGCAAGTTCTTGTTTGATAAATGCAAGAGGAGCTTGCATTGACTGTGACTTAGACTTTAGCATGACATGCTAGGTGTTGTTTTTACCTTATGCTTAGTGATTATTGATGTAGCATGTCTTGTTCCAAACAACTGGGATTACTTAGTGTGCCTTCAAGAAATTATGTCGTTGTTTTAGCATGCAAAAAGCATAGTATTGTGGTATTCTCCTTTGAGGTTTGTTTGGGTTGACTTGGCACATGATCACACCATGTTATGACTATGACAAGTCACCATAGCCTCTATGATCATTTAGTCCTTGACTTGTAGTACCACTCTATGCTTTGATTAGTAATGTTTTGTTTCTCTGCATGATTAAGGCCATTATGCTCTCTTAGTTGGATGCTCCCAGTCTTTTGCTAGCCTCCACTTATATGGGTAAGTTCTACTCATGCTTCCAACTCCCAAGAAACCAAGTTATTCCAAAGTGTCCACTATAAATTCCTATGCATGGTGTGTTATACCATTCCAAGTATATTCTTGTTTTCATCTATCTTCCAATTAAAAACTATTTTTTATGTGACAACTTAGTGATTAAAACCCTCACAAACTTGATGGCACACTTTATATTCTTTGCCCCTAATAAACTTGAACCATTGTGTCGTCTATGTTGTATATGCTTGCACTTATACGTTGGAATTAGCAGAACCGTGCTATCACGGGGAATGTTTTCAACATTGCACTTGTACATTGTACTTAGTTGATATCATGCTCTTTTGTCTATGGATGTCACCAGTGTGAAATAAAGAGGGAACTTGTAAGTCCATGGAGTTTGTATTTTGTGTTAGAGAAATGCCTGGGCCGCTAGCCTAAGCCATGCCTAATCATGGTGGAAACTTGCAGCATCACCATAGTGAGCTATCTATGAAGCATCCTCAATAAAAATCTATGCATATAGTAAATAAAAAGATCGCTGAGATGCTCATTGTCTGCTTGCCTTGTCATTTTGGTTATGGGATAGCTCCTGTACCATGTGCAAGGGGTACCCCGTTGGTGGTTCTCTATGATATGCATGTACTTATAATGACAAGAACTTACAGGTGACTGAAGTTGAGTAGCATGAGGTGTGGCCCTCTTATTCAAGGGACTTGAGATTGCCAACTTATACTTCGTCAAGTATATACTCCATAGTTTGTTCACTTTAACCTTAATCACTTCAAGATGGTTACGATAGGGGCAATGAGGGATGAAATCTAACAAGTACCATAATTTTTGGAAGCTCTTTTTGAAGCTTTAAATCCCTGCTTCCTTTATGAAAGGCCTTTCTTCCACCATTATTTGAGTCTCCACCTTCTACCTTTTAGGCACCATTAAGAGAGCATAGTTGTCATTCTGTGTGCAGTGTCCCAAAGCTTATTGATTGATGCATATTGTGATATTACTTGTTCTTGTTATATTTGTTTCTAGTCACCCTTGTGAACTTTCAAGATGTCCTATGCATCTATTAGCTACTCTTTGAGGGACAAGCTGATTGCCACTATGCTATGTTTTCTATATGTGAAACAAACAAACGTTTTTCAATGCATGTTATTCATAATCTTTGTTTGTAGCCTTTCATGTTGCATGCATAGTTACTTTGTCCTATTGTTAGAACTCCATCTTTCATGCACATGTTTAGAGTTCTTTGATCCCAGATTTCAATGCTTGCAAATGGTTAGATCTTCATTGTGAAGGTGCATGTCACCTCAAAATTATTGTTTTTATCACTTACCTACTCGGGGATGAGCAGGAGTTAAGCTTGGGGATGCTTGATACGTTGGAAACGTATCTATAATTTTTGATGCTCCATGCTTGTTTAGCATCTACTTTGCTTTGCCTTGTCTTTCTTTGAGGTGTTTTTATTTATTTTCTGGAACTAACCTATTAATAAGTTGCCTTAGTGCCAGTTGCCTGTTTTTTCTTCTGTTTTTGGTTCCAGAAAGGCAGAAAATCAATATTCTCAGAATTGGACGGGACAAAAGACAAAGTCAATAACTTTCCGTGAGGGACAAGAATCTAGAAGACAAGACGGAGACGCGAGCCAGGGCGTCCAGACCCCCCTAGGCGCGGGTGGGCCCTGCCCCGCGCCTGGGTAGGGTGTGGGGCCCCTGGACGCCTCCCATCCTCTCATCTTCGCCTATAAGAACCCCCGATACAGAAACCCTAAGTACCCGATCAATATTCCACGAAACCTTCTGTAGCCGTCGCCACCGTCGTCCCTAGATTGGGGGGGGGGGATCTGAAGTTCTTCCCGGCACCCTGTCGGAGGGGAGATCATCTCGGAGGCCTTCTCTCCGGTATGATGCGTGAGTAGTTCCCCCTTGGACTATGGGTCCATGTAGTATCTAGATGGTTGTATCTCCTCCTTTGTGCTTTCATGTATAGATCTTGTGAGCTCCGTTCATGATCAAGATCTAATCTATTTGTAATCATGCATGTTGTGTTTGCGGGGATCCGATGGATATTGAGATTATTATGTTGGTTTGATGAATGGTTTTGTCTTTATGATTCTATCATGTATGTGTTTTTTGTGATCTTGCATGCTCTCCGTTGTTAGTATCTATCTTGGCCGAGTAGTTGCTAGTGACTCCAAGAGGGGGTATTTATGCTCGATAGTGGGTTCATGCCTCTAGTTTCTAAGGGAAGTGACAGAAATCTCTTCGGTTGTAGATGTGTTGTTGCCACTAGGGAGAAAACAACAGTCTCTTGTTCATGGAACATGTGGACTGTTTATCTTACACACTTTGCTTAAAGCAGTTGTCTGTTGTTTGCAACTTAATAATGGAGGGGGTTCGAATGATAACATGAAGGTGGACTTCTAGTCATAGATGAAGTTGGATGGCGGTCTATGTATATTGTTGTATTTCCCAATCGAATCTCATAGGATCTTTCTGACTAGTATTGCATTGTTATGCCTTGCTCAGTTCCTATCAATTGCCCTGCTGTAATTTGTTTACCCTTCATGCCATGTTGTTTATCTAAGGAGAGCACCTCTAGTGAACTATGGACCCCGGTCGAATCTTTACCATTGATAATATTCCACTGTTACTTGTTACTTGCTACAAACCACCATTACCTTTCACACCATATGTTTAATACTTTGTTACAGCAAACCGGTGAGCTTGACAACCTCACTGATTCGTTGGGGTAAAGTCTTGAGTTTTTGTTGTGCAGGTCTCCGTGTTGTTTTCAACACCTGTGTGCCGTTTCCTTCCTCCTACTGGTTCAATAACCTTGGTTTCTTTCTGAAGAAAAATTGCTGCTGTGCTGCTTCACACCTTCCTCTTGGGGTTACCAACGAAGTGCTAACCAGCACCATCACCATCCAAGCAATTTTTTAAGCTTGGATGCCTTCTCAATGTGAGGCACCGCCACCATGTTCTTCATCTCCGCCACCCATGCGGAATATCCATTACGTTCGCCTTCAGGTGCTCCACGCCCTCGGTTCGTGTTCACCAGCACCGCCTCCTCCTTCATTATGGCGAGCCGCTCGGGGTCGATCTGGTGGTACATTGTCTTGTCAAGCATAGTGCAGGCTTATTAGTTATTCAAATTCAAGAGAGCATCAGTTTATTACACAATTATCTTAGGTGAATTAATCAAGCAGAAACAATGGACATGTGTAATAAGTGAATTAATCAAGCAGAAACCATCATTAGATTTGTGATGGAAAGTATGTTCACACCATACTCATTTTATAACTAAATAGTAGCACATTCAACAAAAAATAGTGGTCAAAGCCGCAACTTCTAGAATGCGATCTCTAGGACGATGTATCTGTACTAGCAGTAGTAGTTTCATCTATTGATAGTGTTAGATTATAATTAATCCTATTCTTGGTAGATAATGTTCCTTAAAACACTTTCTATGTCATCATAATTTAAAAGAATCAAGTGAAGTGTAAATAATTTGCATGTAGCAAGCTATGAAGGTTTTTCGGAAGATTATGATCACATAGTAACACTAGTAGAAAACAGCCTTTCCGTCCATTTCCCGAGCCACCAGTCTCGGTTCCCTCACAAACCAGGACTAGGGCTCACATTAGTCCTGGTTCATAAGGCCAGGACAGCGCACGGGGCAGGGCGATGATTTGTCCCGGTTCATGCTGGACCTTTAGTCCCGGTTCGGGGCAAGAACCGGAACTAAACGTGTCTGGCCACACGTGGCCACTGGCGCAGATCTTTAGTCCCGGTTTTTGCTAGGAACCGGGACTAAAGATCCATGATGTATATATATAGCACCCTAGATCCACATGCTTGTGTGAGATGGTTTGTTTTTCCCTCTCATGCTCAAGTGGTGTATGTTGCATAGTTTTCCCCCTCTATGTACAAGAGGTGCTTGATGAAATGCACAAGTGCCTGAGCCACACTTATGCTTTCTCCTCTTTCTTTCCTCCTCGATCAAGGTTATCATGCAACTTAATCCTTTAATCTGTCATTGATACAATGCATGTGTCGATGTATAGCGGTCATTTATCTAGATGTTATATGATTTTTTAATAAACTTAATTATATAATGCAGATGAGCCGAAAATGGATGTACGGTGACCGACACACTGGCGAGTTCATTGCGGGCCTTCATAATTTTATCGGTGTGGCTGAGGTAAACAGAAGTAACAATTTTATGTGTTGTCCATGTGTTAAATATCAGAATCAGAGGGATTACTCTTCCTCGAGAACCCTTCACACCCACCTTCTTGAGCACGGTTTCATGCCTAGCTACAATCGTTGGACCAAGCACGGAGAAAGAGGGATTATGATGGGAGACAATGAAGAAGAAGAAGAGGATGATGTCAACTATCATCGTATGTTTCCTGAATATGGTTATACATAGAGAGAATACGTTGATACAAATGGTGAAGCTAAAGATGAAGAGGCGCCCGATGATGATGAGCTCGTTGATGATCTTCACCGGGCCATTGTTGATGCACATAGAGAATGCGAAAGTGAAACTGAGAAGTTGAAGTGCATGTTAGAGGATAAAAAAATGTTGTACCCAAATTGCGAAGATGACAACACAAAGCTCGATACCACATTGGAATTGCTGCAATGGAAGGCAGAGAATGATATATCTGACAAGGGGTTTGAGAAGATACTGAAAATAATGAAGAGGAGGCTTCCAAATAATAATGAATTTTTGCCAGTACATACAAAGCAAAGAAGGTTGTCTGTCCTCTAAGATTGGAGGTGCAGAAGATACATGCATGCATTAATGACTGCATCCTCTACCGTGGTGAGGAGTATGATAATTTAGATAAATGACCGGTATGTACTGCACTGTGGTATAAGATCAGGCGAGATGACCCTGGTGATGTTGAGGGCGAGCGACCTAGGAAGAGGGTTCCTGCCAAGGTTATGTGGTATGCTCCTATAATACCACAATTGAAACGTTTGTTCAAAAACAAGGAGCATGCCAAGTTGTTGCGATGGCACAAAGAAGACCGCAGGAAAGACTCGATGTTGAGACACCTCGCTGATGGGTCACACTGGAGAAAAGTCGAGAGATAATACCTGGGCTTTGCAGATGATCCAAGGAACTTAAGGTTTGGTCTAAGTACAGATGTCATGAATCATTTTGGGGAGCAGAACGGCAGTCATAGCACGTGGCCAGTAACTCTATGTATCTATATCCTTCCTCCTTGGTTGTGCATGTAGCGTAAGTTCATTATGATGCCAGTGTTCATCCAAGGTCCGAAGCAATCCGACAACGATATTGATGTGTACCTAAGGCCATTAATTGAAAAACTTTAATAGTTGTGCACGAAACCAGTGTACGTGCTTGGGATGAGCACAAGCAGGAGGAATTTGAGCTACAAGCATTGCTTTTCGTAACAATCAATGATTGGCCTGCTCTTAGTAACCTATCAGGACAGACAAACAAAGGATACAATGCATGCACACATTGTTTAGATGATACTGATAGTGTATATTTGGATAAATGTAAGAAGGTTGTGTACCTGGGGTATCATCGATTTCTTGCGACCAATCATCCCGTAAGAAATAAAGGCAAGCATTTCAAAGGCGAGACAGATCGCCGGAAGAAGCCTGTCCATCGTACTTGTGATGATATATTAGGTATGGTCAAGGATCTAGAAGTAATATATGGAAAGGGTCCTGGCGGTCAATCTGTTCTGAATGACGCTGCTGGACACACGCCCATGTGGAAGAAGAAATCTATATTTTTGGAGCTATCCTATTGGAAAGTCCTAGAGGTACGCTCTTTAATCGACGTGATGCACATGAACAAGAATCTTTGCGTGAACCTTCTAGGCTTCCTGGGAGTATGAGAAGACAAAAGATACACCAGAAGTACGGCATGACCAACAACGTATGAAAGATCCACACAACATGCATCGAGAGAATGAGACGGATAAAGGATGTCGTAAAGCCAGCTACACTCTTACCAAAGAAGAGAAGGAAATCTTTTTTGATGCCTTAGAAGTATCAAGGCCCCATATGGCTTCTCATCGAATATAAAGGGAATAATAAATATGGCAGAGAAAAAATTCCAGAACCTGAAGTCTCATGACTTCCACGTGATTATGACGCAATTCCTTCCGATTGCATTGAGGGGGCTTCTACTGAAAAATGTTCGACTACCCATTGTGAAGCTGTGTGCATTCCTCAATGCAATTTGTCAGAAGGTAATCGATCTAGAAATTCTACCAAGGTTAAAGAATGATGTGGTCCATTGTCTTCTTAGTTTTGAGTTGGTGTTTCCACCATCCTTCTTCAATATTATGACGCATCTCCTGGTTCACCTAGTCGAAGAGATAGTCATTCTTGGTCCTGTATTTATACATAATATATTCCCCTTTGAGAGGTTCATGGGAGTCTTAAATAAATATGTCCATAACCGTGCTAGTCCAGAAGGAAGCATCTCCAAGGGCTATGGAATAGAGGAGGTCATTGAGTTCTGTGTTGACTTTATTCCCGACCTTAAGCCGATTGGTATTCCTCAATCGCGGAACACTAGGAAAGAAAGCAATAATATGTAGAGACGGGTGTTCTTTCATGCAAGCCGATTGGCGTTCTACAATGTTCCACCTTGGTGGCTCCTTATATCAATGAACACAATAATATTTTATGCTCCAAACACTTGGGGCAGTTTGACGACTCAATTACACGTTTACACATGACGACATTCGACAGTTGGTTGCAAACACATCTCATGAATAACTCCATTGTTGAAGATCAACTGTACTTGTTGACCAGGACACCATCTTCGACTGTATTGACTTTCCAAAGGTACGAGATAAATGGGAATACATTTTACACAATCGACCAAGATAAAAAGAGCACCAACCAAAACAGTGATGTCCGCATTGATGCAACAAATAGCAATGGGAAAAAGGACGCATATTATGGTTACATAGAGGAGATATGGGAACTTGAATACGAACCTTCTTTTAAGGTCCCTTTGTTTTGGTGCAAATGGGTCAAGCTGACAGGAGGAGGGATTGAGGTAGACAAGAAGTACAGAATGATAACAGGCAATCTCAATAATCTTGGGTATACGAACGAACCATTCATCCTAACAAATGACGTGGCTCAGGTTTTCTATGTGAAGGACGTGTCTACCAAACCGAAAAAAGGAAAAATAATCAAATGAATACATCATACGATGAGACAAAGCACCACGTAGTTCTTTTAGGAAAAATAAACATCGTGGGAGTCGAGGACAAGACAAACATGTCGGAAGATTATAATAAGTTTGATAAAATTCCGCCCTTCACAGTGAACACCGACCCAAGCATCATGTTAAATGATGAATATACTCTATGATTACGGTGGATGCGATCATAATCAAGGCATTTTAGAAAACTAGTGACTATATGTATTCTGAATTTTTCTTTTGGTGGTTTTTGAGATGTAATCAATATGTATTCTGAAACTTTAAATGGATCTCTGAAGGATCATTGGAAATCTCATTGGATCTATTAAGAAACATGATATTGTGAGTCTAAAAATGATTTTTTTTCAAAAAATCATGAGCATTAGATCTTGTACCTGTAGTTCAAACCGGACCCACTTACTATCGATTCGACAGACATTTCTCTTTTTCACCTAGGGTGGACGGAAAGGTTTGAGATTTCCTGGTTGGGACATAGTTCATTTAAGGTGGTCTAGTATTTTAGAAAAATGTGGTGGTAGCATTCTGATACAGCATTTTGGCGGTGCTTCACAAAACGCCCCGTTTTTTGCACCCAGAAAATGGAAAATGGTTTTTCCGTGCGACAAAAAGGAAAACTTCCTCCCGCAACATTGTTCGATATCCCAAGATACACATGCATGCACACTATGGTTACAGTATCACAAATTATACCGTGATTCTAGCCATAACATTGGTCATTTGGACCGAAAGCCATGAAACCTCGAACATGATAGGTCATTTTGTGAAGGTTTTTTTGAGACATAATCAATATACCAAGTTTGGTATTTTTCCTAAAAACTATGTCACATAATATGACATCACGCGGAGGATTTCTTATGCCTGTTTCAAAATTTTCCTATTTCAAACTACGGTAAAAACTTCGGGCATGAAGACATGGGATGAGTCTCGTTGGAAATATCATTGGATTTGTGAAGAAACATGATATTGTGAGTCTAAAAATATTTTTTTCAAAAAATCATGAGCATTAGATCTTGTACCTGTAGTTCAAACTGGACCACTTCTTATCGATTCGGCAGACATTTGTCTTTTTCACCCGGGGTGGACGGAAAGATTTAAGATCTCCCAGTTGGGACATAGTTCATTTAAGCTGGTCTAGTATTTTAGAAAAACGGGGTGGTATCATTCTGAAACCGCATTTTGGTGGTTGCTTCACCAAACGCCCCATTTTTGCGCTCGGAAAATGGAAAATGGCTTTTCCATGCGATGAAAAGGAAAACTTCCTACTGCAACATTGTTGGCCATCCCAAGATACACATGTATGCACAATATGGGAACAATATATCACAAACTATGCCGCAATTCTAGCAGAAGAATAGAACAACATCTTCATAGTTCAGGAAAGTTGTAGTAGGAAACGGTCCATTAGTCCTGGTTTGCAAACTGGGACTACGGAATCGGGACTAAAGGTCCCTTTTAGTCATGATAATATCTAACCCTATGGTACACAACTTCAGGGTCATGTTCGTCTTCATCATCGTCGTCGTTGCTAGGCGCACACGGCTGGATCCTCAGCCCAGCCATGGCAGGTGGAACCTGCCACTCCGGCCTCGGATTCACGACGTGTGGAGGAGGAGTGAAAGGGAATTTATTATCATAATCACTTTTGGTGTTCGTTAACAAGAAGTAGATCATTTTACAGTTTGTCACTGTCCACAGGTTGGTATTATGATATGTGAAAAGCACCCTCACACTTGGGAAAAGTCCCTACTCATGTGACACAATTATGGAAACTCGGACGGAGTCTCGATGCGGACGAGTCTCCGGTGTGGTCCGGAGTTTCGGATCATCTCCGGTGGTGACTTGTGATCCGGGTTGGGACATTCAGAGGGGGTCCGAGCTCGCGGAGGATACCGAGTCTCGTCTTGACTCAGTCTGGAGTCTCCGGTGTTGGAAGACCGGAGTCTCCGGTCTTGTTGGGTCATGGATGGCCTGGGTCATTCAAATGGGCAGTCCGGAGGCTGGTCCGGAGATTGGCCAGAATCTCCGGTGTAGGCCGGAGTATCCGGTCTACAGACCGGAGTCTCCGGTCTGACTTTTCTACAACGGTCAGAAAACGGTTCGTAGAGGGAGCTGCCTATAAAAAGGGACCCTTCTCTTCTTCCTCCAGTTGCTCGAGCTGCTCAAGAACACCAACTCCATTAGAGTCACCAAATCTACAAGATCTCTTCGTCCAACCATCCAAAGTCATTGATCTTTGGAGAATCGAAGGAGGAGGCCTTTATCTACATCTTCACCAAGAGAGATCTTCATTTTCCCCTCATTCACTTGAGGGCCCCCAAGATCTAGTGTTTCTTTGGAAACCCTAACTTTGATTTGGTTCTTACAAGCTTGTCTTTTATTTGTCTTGACAGCTTGCTTGTATTTGGGAGCCTCCAATTAAGTTGTGGATGTGTGCCCCGAACTTGTTGTAAAGGTGCCGACTTCCACCTCGAAGGTTGCCGATATAGTGGAAGGTGGATCGATCCCGTTGGGGTGAGATTCATTGGAGAACAAGGAAGGCCTCTCGTGGAGTTGGTGGTTTGAAACCACCCCCTCTCCAAACGTAGACGTACTTCCCCTCAAAAGCGTCCACTCCTTTGGTTACTTCTATCCTTTACCGCACTTTACTTACCATAGTTGCATAATCTAGAGAATTTACCTTTCTAGTCTGCGGTGACCCAGCATACCACTGCATGATGTAGTATACTATAGTCGTTGACATAACACCAATGAAACACCATTCACTAGTATTACATCCCTCAGAATGGTACAACAGAAACACAGCGGGTCCAATACATGGATAAAGGTTACAACTCACTCTTTACACAAGATCCGGAGAACACTCTAGGTTAAAGAGAGAGAAAGAACTTCTTACGGAAGAATCAAAGATAAATAACGCAAGAATTATTATACTATTAAAACTAGTATTTTAACTAAGGGTTGGCATTGCTGCTATTGCAACGCACTACAGAATTAGGTTCTTTGGCTAGAGATTATATTTCAATCTAATCAGTAACTTTGTCTTCACTTGAGTTGATGTATATGTTGACTTCCTTGACTTCATTGAAGAACTTTAACTTTGCATGATAAGTCCTGGAGCATAACTTGATGTGGTTGTTGTCTATTCCGGCTTCATAATCTAGCAAGGGTTAAGAACATACTTTGAGTACGAGCGTACTCAGCAAATTCACTAGAAAAGGAGTGTTTAATGCACTATAACTACAACCACAGACCGTAGGTCGTAGGTAATGCAAGTTTTCACAAAAATGTCTTCAAAGGTTCTTTTATTATGAAAAGCTATGTCCGTCAGCCTTCACGGGTTTACCAGAACTTTCATGGAGTTCCTTTTCCGCCGCGTTCGCAGCTCCTTCCCGGAACAGGGAGTAACAAGTTACAGTTCTTACACTCTGCAGAGGTGCGTTACTTTACCCATGAGAGATCAACACTTTGTTGCACAACCAGGCAGCTTATTCCTGTCGACAATTCAATGATGTGGGGCCCAGAAGATGATCCAAGCCAATCATTGCCCCCTTCGCGACCTCGCATGCCTCCTTGGTGTACACCATGCCCACATATTGGATTACGGCAATGGTTTGTACAAACCGTTAGATGCCAGAACTATCGTGGGACGATGAGGGTTCCCACCCATATGCTGCATATCCTCTACGAATTACCAATTAATATGCACGCTTCGAGGATAACAACCACGACCTGCACATCCGGCTTCATGCGAGAGGAAGAAGATGCAACTGACTTCTCCGCCCCATTACAAATCTCATGGTTAACGCGTAATATACGGCGCAAGAATCACTGGCGACATTGGTTGTTAAGTCCTAGGTGATATAGCTCTGAACAGTGATATTCCAACTGTCAGATTTAATAGATTAGCTGATCACCTTGGATCAGTAAACAATAGTTCACATTATTATCAAAAATAGTGTTTTAAGACCTTTTTCAAATGCAGGTGATAACAACACTGGATTTGTAAAATACTTTACAGAAAATAAACAAAGGACATGAGCAAGTGTGAAGTTGCCGTGATTGCAAGATTATGCACTCACGGTCTTCGAGTCAGTATAAGATCCAAAATCTGAAATCAGCATCATTGGTCCGGTAAGGACTAATGTTTAAAGAAGCAATATGCTTTTATGCATAAGTAATGTGATGCACGTTCTAAACGCAAATCTCTGGGATGACGTTGTCCTAGGGTTTGGATTCCGGAAATGGTTACTTTGGAATGTGTGGTCCTTGTAGATAAGTTTCACATTTTTGCTGCTATTAGAGCTTATAAGTGGTTGTGAGCAACACATATGTAGCAATAAAATATATACTTATGAAATACTAGTCAAAATTTCTTATATAAGAGTTCTTGTTTGAAGTGACAAAAATAATAACCTTCGACGAAAAGGTTTCTCTTCTAAGGTTTAAACAAGCTTTGGGGTTAGTTGAGTTGGGTAGCTGTTATTTATGTTTTCTCGAATGGTTTGGGTTTGAGATGTTTTTATAACTTAACTACTTCAGACCAAAGTTAACTATAAAACATATAGTAATGTTTATTGTATTATATTTAGATTTTTGGAGACTAAAGTTAACTTTAAAATGTAGATAATTTTGAAAGTATAATACTTATAACATTTGTATCTTGTGTATTTGGAATGTTTCCTTTAGGTTACTTAAAATTGGTTATCCTTTTACTTAGTGTAGTGGTTTCTTGATTTTTATAATGGAGTAGTATCATTTACCTTTTATCAATGAGTGGTTATAGTTTATAAACCAAAATATAATATTACTTAACTACTTATGGATTTATTATAGTGTGGTGGTAGTTTTTGTAATCTGGTGGTTGAAGTAGATAAGAATGATCTGACTTATTTACAAGTTATTCTTTAAGGTTTTTATCATGAATTGGAATCCTTTGAGAATATAATGTTCCCTCAAGGTTGAGGATAATTTAAATAAAAGGGTATTTATAATGTTTAAAACCATTATGGCCTTATATTATTAATGTTTAAGACTAATATTATTTATTAGACTTATTTGACTCATTTTAGAAATTTTAATAAATTTTATTTATCCTTATATGAATTATTAATGAAGTAAATAAGTTTAAATTTGAGTTATTAAAATATTTAAATTTTTATTTAACTCAAAGGAGATTATTAGATTTTTAACATGTAGATATTATTTTTGTGATCATTTTGGTATATTATATTTATTTTTGTGATTTATAAATAATAAGATATGATTTTTATAATTCTTATTACTTTATAATTACTTAATAAATAATGAATACTTAATTAAGTGAAATAATAATATATGATTATGGTTTCAAATTATAATTTTTATTTTTCTAAGATTTTTGGTATTTTATTTATATTATTAACATTTTCCATTATTAAAATATGAATTAACAAGTTTTATTACTTTTAGACTTTTATTAAATAATATTTATTTAAATAATCATCATAATAATTTTGGATAATAAGTTTAAGTTGTAGATTTTATTTTTTTGAAAATTTTCATATATTATACACATTTTTGTGAATCATAAATCAAAAGTTATTAATTAGACAAGATTTAAGTATTTATTTGATTTCTGGAATATTAATAATTAAGTTTATAACATTTTATCTATTTCTTAAACAGGAAATACTTTTTACACCGCACCTCAATCTAGCCTCAGTCAATGACTAGTGGGCTAGTGGCCACCTCAGCACACTGGTTAAAGTAAATGCATTTGTTACTGACCTTCTCTCTACTCCTAGTCGATGAAACATGGGCCCTAGGCCACGTCACCAGCCACGCGAGACAAAGACCAGTCAAACTAGCTGACGTGATTCGATCCTGAGGTGAGCATGACGTCACTCGAGTTGATCCTCACTGGTTGAGGATCAATCGATCGATCTGGTGCATGCGCGGGGCTATGGCTAGGTTCGTTGGACAGAGGAGATCGAGGCGACCCTATTGGTGGTGGCACCGCTATCTAATGGTCATCATAGGGCAACCGGCGACAAGCTTCTGCGGCGGCCAGCGGCGGTGCTCAACGAATCTAGGTCTACGGTGAGATTTAGCAAGCGAAATTAGGGTCTAGAGATGCGTAAACTTACCCTGATGATGATAGAGCGGTCGAGGAGGCTTGGGGAGGCGTGACGATGGTGAATCAACGGTAATGGCCACGGCGGTCGAGAAAAGGAATGATCGATTTCACATGATTCCCGGTGAGCGGGCCTCCATGATTGGTCTTAGGTGGTTCAGTCCACGACGTCGCGTCTAACGGTGGCTATCACGAGGCGAGGGTTGGTCGGAGTTGGCCGGAACGATGAACTCCGACGAACTGGGTTCTCGGATGAGGAAGAGAAATGAGTCTGGAGAGCGAGATTGAGGATGAGGACGAGCAGGGGTGTCGCGGTGGCCTCCTTATCCTCTCCTGGCGACGGCGGCGTTGATCTTGGCGCAAAGACGACGATGACAGCATCGAGCAGCGGCGAGCTCCTCCAACGAGCTGTCTGTGTGCGTGAGGATGACGGCGACATGTTGTTTTGCGGATAACCCCTTGGCGTTTCTTTCTTATCGACCCCCAGTCCTTCGCTGGCCCCACTTGTCAGTCAGAAAAGAGAAAGAACTGGGCTGGTTACTGGGTTGTTGTGGGCTGCACATGGGCGCCAGATAAATACAGAGATGTTGGGCCACGACCAGGTAATGTTTTTATTTGTTTTACTTTTTTTCTATCTTCTGTTTTCCTTTTCAGATTTGGATTTGATTTATATTTTGAACTTTTCTTTGTAGGATTTATTTGCTGGATAATTTCAATAATACTAAAATATATTTAGTATCATTTGTGAACTTTTATTATATAATATTTTTATATTTCTTTTATTTTCTTAATATGAACCCGTTTTAATAATTTGTAGAAGATTTCCTTATTATTTTTCTTTCCTTAATTAGTTATGAATTTCTTGAATGATGTATTCTTATTGTTTATAAGACTTAACTCTAGTTGTCTCAGAGTTTGAATATAAATTTTTATATGTATAATGACCCTATATCATTATTTGATGCATGAAATATAAAATAAATGAATATGTTTATTACTACTTCCATTGGTTTGGAAAATGGCAATTGTATCTATTCTTTTATGATAAACAAGGAAGTTTAGGATTTTGGATTATGATTATTTACCCTAGGGTTTAGGTTTTTTTAATATACTTAGACTTCTATATAGATGGGGTTAAAGATTCCATAACTAAGCATATTGTCTTCTGTTTGGGATATTTGATGACATCTCTTTTATAATAGAAAGTTATATCTAGAATGTTTTATAGAAAGAAATTAGTAAAGATACTCTTAAGCACATTCAATTATGATGGTTGGAATTGTCAGAGATGTGTTTATGTGATTTGTTGTAGGGAAATGTTCCTATCAAGTGATATAGATATAAGATGAGGAATTCTTAAGATGAAATGGATATTATACTTGGTTTTAAGATTTAGAGTTGATTGTTTACCAAGAATTATTATCTTCCATAATTCATAACTCTAGACTTCTTATTAAGGAATTCCTTTCCTAGATATACTACCTTTTTCTATCTATCACCATGATTAACATGTTGAGTTTTACTTCATAGTACTATTCTCATTCACTGATGGACCTTCTAAACTCATGGATGAATCAAATGAGTTTGATACTAAAATATTTCATAACTTCCACATATCCTTGCTTGATTGCACCTACTACTCTACTGTTGATATCCTTCCATCCAAAAAATAGTTCCATCAGACTCCACTCATAATCTTCCTTAATCATTCATTAATAATGCATCTCTATTAGTTGTATGCATCCAACTACCTTTCTCTAAAGTTGACTATCCTTAAAGATGAATAACACCACTTCTATGACTCTATGCTATACTAGCTTTAGTTGAATAATATCATCCTATATTCATTTTACTCCAACCCTAAATTATATTTATGTGGCTTGCAATGACTACTCTAGGATAACTTATCTCTTCTAGGGTTCCCATCATGTTCTACCCACCATTATTACTTATACTAAATATAAGCATTCAACATTGGTGGCTAAAGCATCACCATTATAATCCTTTAATCATTTTTTTCTTAAGTTCTTAGTTGGCTAAGCAAGACTTTATCCATCCTACTTTTCCATTATCTTGAAATTATCTTCTTAGTATCTCATATTGGATTAAGGTTATTAATGGACTATGCCCTCATTAAAAGATTTAAGTAGATGTTATGATAAGATCAAGAAATAGTAGATCAAAGATTGATAGTTAAAGAATTTGTGAATCAATGGTTGATTACTCAAAATTGATGAACAACAGATATTAAGATAGGTTCCATAAAGATTGATATGGAAAGAAAGATATATGTTGGATGATCCTGACTTAGTCTCTTTCCAACTCCAACTCATTTAAGAGTTTAAGGTTAGGTAATACTATGATACTCATAGTAGGAATAGATAAAAATATGATAGGTCAGCATTAATCATTGCATTTTTATTATTCTAGTGGTAATCTTAACTAGTATTCATAGGTTGGTACGATGAATAGTATGATATGATCCCTTAAGGATCATATATGAATCATTTAAGCAATGTATTATGAGTGACATTTTATTATATCTGTTTTACCCTTAGACCAAATCATGTTTAACCAAATAAGGTTTTAGCAAAGGTCATATTGAAACTTATCGCGGTTCACTTGATGATCTACTTCAATTCCATCAAGTTAAGAGAAGCTCCAATCACTTTGACAAGTTCTATTTTAAAGGCACGAAAATTATTCGGATTTTCTATGCATGAATGCAATGCACACATCTGGGTTCAGCTTATTTCTAAGCTCTAATGCTGGGATGTTACATAGTCAAACCCTAATTTGAAAAAGTATAAAATTTGAAGTAGCACCTATTCACCCCCCTCTAGGTGCCCATACTATCCTTTCAATTGGTATTAGATCCTCGTCTCTTTATTTGGGCTTTACCGCCTAAGAGAATATGGGTAGCCGCGAAGGGGATGGTGATGGTGAGCCCACCACGGTGACCATGGAAGATCTCAAAAACTTGGAAACAAGATTGAGCTCTTCCTTGGTCAACAAAGTCAAGAAGATGCTTGATCAACTTCTTAAAGACAAAGATGGATCATCATCCTCCTCCCCTCAATAGGATCCTCCATCCTTTTTACCTAAAGGGAATACTCCGGTATCCCCCAAGGATATGATGGTAATGGGTAAACAAGACAACACTAATTCCTCCACATAAAATGATGGGGGTAAGGGTGAGAACCGTGATTCATGGTACTCTCCCGCCCCTCCAATCCCTAACCCTCATGTATACAATAGGGGTGACCCACCTAAGCTTGAAGAATCTGCTACTTTTGCTCAATGGTAATCAATAATGAGAACTCATATGCGCAGCTCTTGCATTGAACTATGGAACATCATCGAGCATGGACTCTTTATTGGGGATCCAAACAACTTGACAAGAAGAGAGGTTGTAAATAGTCAACTCAATGCCACTTCCTTGCATATGATTCAACAAGGATTAGGAACAAAGGATTATCCACACATTGAGCACTTTAGCATTGCCAAGGAAGCTTGGGACGCCCTCACTATATTGTTTGTTGGAAATGAGAGTATGAGGAGGAACCGGTATGATGCACTAAGCAATGAAGCCGAAGGCTTCTACATGATGGAAGGTGAAGATCATGGGGTAAGCTTATGTTGAAGAAGACTCTCAAAGCACCTTACAAGAAACCCTTCATCAAGAAGAATCCCATCAATAAGAAGTCGAGAGAAATTGTCTTGATCACTCATGAAGAATACTCCTCCGACAATGAAGATGATGAAGATGAGGAAGAGGAAACTTCTAATGGTGTGGCTTCTCTAGCCACCACTTCTACTCCGACATTCTCACTCTTCGATTCTCCAAATGAGAATTCTCCCATCAAGAACGTCACTTGCCTTATGGCAAGAGGAACGGAGGTATCGTCATCATCTCACTCCACTCCCCTAGCTAATGATGAAATTGATGATGAGATGTCTCTTGATGTTAAAAGGGAATTAATTGCTTTCGATGAATTTATGACTAACCTACAAGGAGATGCTAAGATTCATTTTGGTAACATCTTAGATCAACTTTCCCACACACAAGAGCTCCTAGATGTAAGATGTAAACTTGGGCATGAACATATGATTGAGCTAGAGGCTTTAAACAATGCACTAGAAGAAGAACAAGAGACTAGGATGTCACTTGAATTAAAACTTGAAGGGCTTGATGTGGCCAATGACATCATTGTTAATAAACTCATCAAAGAATGTGAGCATGCTATTGCCAAATACAAAAGGGCTAAAAAGGACAAGATTGAGTTTGGTGTGGTTCATGAAAAACTTGCCGAGGACTTTAGTTTGCTTAACAAGGCTCACAAGGCTTTGGAAATTGAACTCTTGTCACTCACAAAGTCCCATGAAATGCTTCAAACTCAATTGGCCAATATTCCTTCACCTAGTAACTTCATTCCATCTAGTAGTACAACTATTCTTGAAGAAAATGCTAGGTTGAAGGGGGAGCTAGCCAAGGCCACATTTCCACAAGGCAACAAATCCATTGATGATATTTTGAGTAAGCAAAGGCCTTGTGGTGAAAAGGGGGGCATTGGTTTTGTCTCCGAAACCAAGAAGAAGAACAATAAGAAGAACAAGGCCAATCCCTCACAAGAAACCAACAAGGCCATTGTGGATAGTAAGACCACAAGTGGTAAAACTATGTCTCATGATGACTTTGTGGGAAGTGCTAACCCTCACTGTGTTCTAATGCGTGATTATTATGGTGATGTGTATGCACAATATGTTGGCCCATATGATGGTTTTATAGCTTGGTCTATTTGGGTTCCCAAGACCCTTGTTGCTAACAAAAGAGGACCCATTGAAAAATGGGTACCTAAAAATTATCTTGATCTTTTGTAGACTTATGCTTCCGGAGGGTCAAAGTGGATGCTTGATAGTGGTTGCACAAGTCATATGACCGGAAGCTCGTCTATTGTCAAGGACTTAAAGCCAAATGATGATCAAATCACCGTGACATATGCCGACAAGTCAAAGTCTAAGGTAATGGGTTTCGGCAAGGTAGTGGTTGCTCACGACATTACACTCGTGAACGTCATGCTTGTTGAGACCCTTGGATACAATTTACTTTCAGTCCGTGCTCTTGGAAAGATGGGTTTTGCCGTCTTTATTGATGTTGATATTGTGGTCCTCTTATGGAGCAAGTCTCTCAAGGTCGCTTTCGTTGGGTATGTCGAACATGACTTGTATGTGGTGGACTTTTCGGGGCAAGCCACTACAAATCCGATGTGCTTATTCGGAAAGGCCAATGTGGGTTGGTTATGACATCGCTGACTAGCCCATGTCAATATGAGAACTTTGCAAAGTCTCCACAAGGAGGGCCATATTGTTGGACTAAAAGAAAATGTTTCCTTTGCCAAAGATCGTGTTTGTAGGGCATGTGTTCTAGGGAAGATGCATGATGCTCCTAACAAGCCTAAGAACCTCATCAAGTCAACCAAGATCTTTGAGCTCCTCCATGTGGACCTCTTTGGTCCTCTATCTCATGCAAGTCTTGGTGGGAAGAAATATTGCTTGGTGATTGTTGATGACTTCTCAAGATACTCTTGGGTTTATTTCTTCAAGTTGAAGAGTGAGACCCAAAAGACCTTCATCGACTTCATCAACTTGGTTCAACGGCAATACAATGTTCCCGTGTTGATTATAATAAGCGACAACGACACCGAGTTCAAGAACTACACCTTGAATGATTTCCTTAGTGATGAGGGGATAAAACATCAATATTCCGCTGCATACACCCCTCAACAAAATGGTGTGGCCGAAAGGAAGAACCAGACTCTTATTGAGATGGCTAGGACCATGTTGGCGGAGTTTAAATCTCCATACAACTTTTGGGCCAAAGCCATCTCCACCGCTTGCCATGCTTCAAACCGGATCTACCTCCGCAAAGAAATCAACAAGACTCCATATGAAATACTTACCGGTAACAAGCCCAACATATCTTACTTCCGGGTGTTCGGTTGTAAGTGTTTCTATCTCATAAAAGGTGTTCTTTTGTCCAAATTCGAGTCTAAAGCATTATAGGGTATTTTTTGTTGGCTATGGTCTCGAATCTCACACTTATAGAATCTATGATAAGCTCTCCGAAGCCGTCATAGAATCTTGTAGTGTGACCTTCGAAGAATATGATGGTCCCCAAGGGGGGCGTATTGATGCTTGTGATGCAGATGATGAAATGCCTTAGGATGCCATAGGAAGAATGGGTGTGGGATATATCTGCCCCGTTGAGGAACCCCTTATGGCGGATCGAGAAGAACTATGCTCCACTCAAGTGGAGCCCTCATCTTCACAACATCAACAAGCTCCATCCACCGAGGAGGGCAATGACTCAATCCAAAGATAAGATGTGGACCCTCAACATGATGATCATAGTGACAACTCTAGTCGAGGGGAGCTTGATTCATTCTCCAGGATGTCAAGTGGTGCCACGACAATTACTCAAGGAAGATCCGTACAAACTGCTTTGAGACAAGCTCAAATTGATGCTAGAAGAGGACATGATCTAGACCAAGGTCAATCTTTGCCTCTCAATGAAGAGAATGATTCCGATGATGATCAAGGTCAAGTTGATGGTCAAGACGAGGACCAAAATGATGAAGAGGGTCCCCCAAGAAACAACATGGAGATCCACGCTCGTCGCGAAGCTAGAAAGGAAAGAATGTTGGAATTAAGAGACCACTCTCTACAAAATGTAGTTGGTGACCTAAGGAAAGGCATTTGCACTAGAGCACAGTTGAAGAGGTTCAGTGAACACCAAGCACACATCTCCATGATTGATCCAAAGAAAGTGTGGGAAGCTCTTGAAGATTTGGATTGTTTAGAAGCTATGCACAAAGAGCTCAACAACTTTGAGAGAAACAACGTATGGAAGTTAGTTGAGAAGCCAAAGGATTGCCGCAATGTTATTGGAACAAAGTGGATATTCAAGAACAAGCAAGATGAGCATGGAATTATAGTAAGGAATAAGGCTAGATTGGTTGCACAAGGGTACTCTCAAATTGAAGGCATTGACTATGGAGAGACTTATGCACCCGTGGCTCGCCTTGAGTCCATCCGTATCCTTCTTGCTTATGCGGCACATCATAACTTCAAGTTGCAACAAATGGATGTAGAGAGTGCATTTCTTTATGGTCCACTAAATGAGTTGGTATATGTTAAGCAATCCCCGGGATTTGAGGACCCCAACTTCCCAAACCATTTCTACAAACTTGATAAGGCGCTCTATGGGCTCAAGCAAGCCCCACACACGTGGTATGAGCACCTTAGCGAGTTCTTGTTTGACCGTGATTTTGAGGTTGGGAAAATTGATCCCACTCTTTTTACTAAGAAAGTCAATGGGGAGATTTTTGTATGCAAAATATATGTTGATGATATTATCTTTGGCTCATCTAACAAAGCTATTAATGATGAATTCTCAAAGCTTATGTCTAGTAGGTTCTGGATGTCCTTGATGGGGGAGTTGAGAGTATTTCTTGGTTTTGAGATCAAGCAAGTTAGAGGAGGGACATTATTCAATCAAGCCAAGTATAATCAAGATATGCTCAAGAGATTCAAAATGCAAGATTTAAATGGAGCTCCTACTCCCATGGCTACAAAGACTCATCTAGAACAAAATCCAAATGGTAAAGATGTGGATGAAAAGGTATACCGGTCTATGATTGGTTCTTTTCTTTACCTTTGTGCATATAGACCAGATATTGTGTTAAGTGTAGGTGTGTGTGCAAGATATAAAGCGGCTCCTAAAGAAAGCCATTTAATGGCGGTCAAGAGAATCTTTCGATATTTAGTTCATACCCCATTTTATGGTCTTTGGTATCCTCGAGGCTCAACATTTGCTCTTTGTGGATACACGGATTTGGATTGGGCGGGTGATAAGGATGATAGAAAATCAACATCCGGGGCTTGCCAATTCCTTGGTATGTTGGTCTTCTAAGACGCAAAATTGTATATCTCTCTCCACCGCCGAAGCCGAGTATGTGGCAACTGCTAGTGCTTGCACCCAACTACTATAGATGAGGCAAACTTTAAAGGAATACGGTGTCCATTGTGACAAAGTGCCTCTTCTATGTGACAATGAAAGTGCCATCAAGATTGCCTACAACTTGGTGGATCACACAAGGACAAAGCATATTGAGATTCGCCATCACTTCATTAGAGATCATGTTGCTCGAGGTGATATTGATCTATCATATCTGTCAACCAAAGATCAACTTGCCGATATCTTCACGAAGCCACTTGATGAAGCAAGGTTTTGCTACTTGAGGAATGAACTAAATGTCGTAGATTCAAGGAGCTTGACTTGATTCTCTTGCATTCTCACCTATGTTTCAACCCATATTTGGTTTGGGTGTAGGCATGGATATATGGGGAGTGCGGTCCTAATTGATTGGACTATCCCTCCCCCCATTATGCCCAAAGCAATCAAAATCATTCCTCTTAATATCATTTTGTGATATGTGAGCTTAAATGATGAGTGCCGATAATGGACCCAAGATATATCTTCGTGGTGCCAAGCTGAGTATACTCAAATATGGTGGCCTAGGCCACCTCCCTCTCAAACTTGAGAGGTTGGTGCTTACTCATGTTTGTCACTCGCTTGATTTTAGTCTCTTAGAGTTTTTCTGAATTTTTTGTGAATTCCTATGGCTCTTGTTGGTTCTTCGCAGTTTGATGTCTCAACCCAAGACTTTTCCCTATCTTAAACCTGTCTATCTCTCATATATGTCCCCAAACACCTATCTTGGAGCTTTTGGTCAAGGAGGACCGGAGTCACCGGTGTACTTGCACCAGAGTCTTCGGTGTAGACCGGAGTCTCCGGTCCAGACGGTTTCTGCCACTTAAAGTAGGGGGGAGGGGTGAACTGGTACAACAGTTCCTCATTCTTCACCTCGTCCCCTTCCTCCAGACCCGTCACCTCCTTTTCCAAAACTCCTCCCCAGAGGTCAAGAAGCCCCCGGATCCGCCGTGCCACCGGCCAACCCTCTCCTCTCCTCCATTGGGTCATTCCCACCGGAGGAATTGATCCCATGGACAGATCTGGTACCTCTCCTCTCCTTTTTCTCCTAGGGTTCATCCCTAGATGTGTTTTTGAGGATTGGTGTTGATTTGTCCATTGGAATCACTTGTTTGCGTGCACTTTAGTACTTTAGCCTTGTTGCATTGCTTGATCTATTAGATTCATCCTCACCAGCATCTCCACAACACATGCCCGAGCCTATCGACTGGAGATTTCGGAGTTAGGGCCGGAGACTCCAGTCCAGGCCGAAGACTCCTGTCTCCAGGACCAGAGACTCCGGTCTGAGCCGGAGACTCCGGTCTGAGGTGCGGAGACTCCGGTGGTGGATGAATTAAAACAGACCAGAAATGCATCAAAGCTCTTGTACTACATTGTTGGGACATATATACTCATCTCCATCCTGTCTCCCTCACTGTTTCATAGGTGATGGTTCTAGTCGTCCTCGTCGTACCAAGGCCAAGTCCCAAAGGAGCAATCCTCGCTATGATGAAGCTCAGGGTCAGTTTATTGTGCCTCCTTCCAAACGCAAACAGCAGGCACGTGATGCAGCCTATTTGAAGAGGGAACAAGAGAGGGATGAACAAGAGGACCGTGCCAAGAAGGCCAAATATGACAACCTTCAATCCTTGGCCAAAATGTCAAAAGAGGAGTACCGTGATCTGAGAAATACAGATTTCTATACGCTGCCTCGTACTAGTGATGACCCTCGTTTCTGGAGGAAGGAACAGGCTGTGTTCATGAAGGATGTGTATGGTGTGCTCACCAAATCACCTGTCTGCCCTCAGAAGTTCACGAGTGTTGAGCAGATGCGCCTCAACCCCTACTTCAATGATGCTTTATGGATATGTGAGAAGCTGGGACTGTATAACTTGATGGAGCTGCGTGAAGACTACAATTTCCACCTTGTACAACAGTTCTATGCCACAGTTGTGTTTGGGTCTGATCAAGACAGGACTATGGTTTGGATGTCTGGTACCACTCGCTGCACAGCTACATTCCATGACTTTGCTAACGTCATCTTTGATATCTTTCATGGAGTATCCACTCCCGTTGGACTGCGCATGCACTCTGCAGCTCTGGGTGAGAACAAGTTGAAGCTGGCTCCTCTGTATGACGAGGGTGTTGTGTGGGGGGGGGGGTCCAAGGGACTCAAGACTCTCTACAACCTTATGCGGAGGATTTTCCGTCATACCATTGCACCTAGTGCAGGAATGATGATGCAATTAGGGGTGGGCTTGTCAACCTTCTATACCACACTCACCGGATCTACAATGCTGGACCAAAGGCAGATGCTGCACCTACTGATGTGATGGATTTTATTTTCGAGGAGATGTTCCATGCTATTCTTTACAAGAAATCTCCTCCATATGCACCCTTGGTTATGAGGCTCATCAACTCCTAGGAGCATGATTCTCCACTTGGCATACCGCCACACCTCACTGAGCACACTATGGTCTCACTGCAGCAGAAGGGGCGTATGGGGCCTGCTCCGAGGCGTCGCTATGGGGATGATGATGATGAGATTGAGACTGAGAGGGCTCCCTCCCCGCCTAGAGTGCAGAGGAAGAATGCCTCCAATGCCCCTATGCCTACTATGACTCGATACTATGTGCATGAGAGGGTCAAGAAGGCCAGCTTTTGGGAGCGGACCCTTTTTTGCATGAACATTGACATCCGTAAGCAGCAGCATGCATCCTACCAAAGCAACCGTCGCATTGAGAAGCTCCTTAAGGAGATCAAGGAACAAGGTGAAGGGGATAACGAGGAAGGTGAGGATGAATACAATGATGAGCATGGGGCTCATCAGTCCATAGAGTCTGATCACACACTCTCATTTGGGGCATGGAATGCCCAACATGATAGTCTGGTGGATTGGAAGACATTTGTTGATGTCACCTCCAGTTTTGGGTACCAGGGTACCTCCTCTTCTCGCCCTCACGGCAAAGGGCCTGCTGTTCCTGAAGACGATGATGATGACTATGATGAGGGTGGTGATGACCAGGAGGAGGATGAGGATGTCGAGGATGACGAGGATGACGATGATTACTGAGTTAGTTGGGCGCTAGCTTAGGACTTTTCCCTTTTTCGGCGTTTCGATGCCAAAGGGGGAGAAGACATTCTCATCGTTTTGCATGGGTTTGGGGCTTTGGATTTGCTACTATCTTCTTTTATTTGCCATATTCGAACTTTGAACTTCATGTGTGTTATTTGTTGTTCATGTGTGTGACTATGTGCTTGTGTGCACTATCTATTGTAACTCATGTGAGATTTATGTGTGTTATCGTTGATACTATCTACCTTGCATGATTTACTAAATTATCTTATTGCACATAGGCAGGGGAGCCCCATATATATTTTTATTCCATGCAAATCACTTGTTGTCATCGAACACCAAAAAGGGGGAGATTGAAAGGGCATTTATTGTCATAATCACTTTTGGTGTTCGTTAACAACAACTAGATCATTTTACAGTTTGTCACTTTCCGCAGGTTGGTATTATGATATGTGAAAATCACCCTCACACTTGGGAAAAGTCCCTACTCATGTGACACAATTCTGGAAACTCCAGACCGGAGTCTCCGGTCTGCCAAGACCGGAGTCTCCGGTGTGGTCCGGAGTTTCCGGATCTGTCTTCGGTGGTGACTTCAGGATCTGGGCTGGGACATTCTGTATGGGGGTCTGGAGCCTGCTTCAGAGGATACCCCAGAGTCTCCGGTGCTGGCTTAGTCCAGAGTCTCCAGTGTTGGAAGACCGGAGTCTCCGGTCTTGTTGGGTCATGGATGGCCTGGGTCATTAAGATGGGCGGTCCGGAGTCTGGTCCGGAGATTGGCCAGAATCTCCGGTGTAGGCCGGAGTCTCCGGTCTACAGACCGGAGTCTCCGGTCTGACTTTTCTACAACGGTCAGAAAACGGTTCATGGAGGGAGCTGCCTATAAAAAGGGACCCTTATCTTCTTCCTCCAGTTGCTCGAACTGCTCAAGAACACCAACTCCATTAGAGCCACCAAATCTACAAGATCTCTTCGTCCAACCATCCAAAGTCATTGATCTTTGGAGAATCAAAGGAGGAGGCCTTGATCTACATCTTCACCAAGAGAGATCTTCATTTCCCCCTCATTCACTTGAGGGACCCCAAGCTCTAGTGTTTCTTTGGAAACCCTAACTTTGATTTGGTTCTTACAAGCTTGTCTTTGATTTGTCTTGACAACTTGCTTGTATTTGGGAGCCTCCAATTAAGTTATGAATGTGTCCCCCGAACTTGTTGTAAAGGCGCCGGCTTCCACCTCGAAGGTTGCCGATATAGTGGAAGGTGGATCGATCCCGTTGGGATGAGATTCATCGGAGAACAAGGGAGGCCTCTCGTGGTGTTGGTGGTTTGAAACCACCCCCTCTCCAAATGTAGACGTACTTCCCCTCAAAAGGAAGGAACTACGGGAAATAAATCCTTGTGTCTCTGCGTCCACTCCTTTGGTTACTTCTATCTTTTACCGCACTTTACTTACTTGTTCTTGCTTAGTGTTGTGATAGTTATTGCTTGGTTGACATATAGGTAAATTCACCATAGTTGCATAATCTAGAGAATTTACCTTTCTAGTCAAACCCTAATTTGAAAAAGTAGAAAATTTGAAGTAGCACCTATTCAGCCCCCCTCTAGGTTCCCATACGATCCTTTCAAGGGGGCTGCCGAATGACGAAGCTGCTGCACCCGCAACCTTCACTGCTTCCATCCTTCTTATGGCTCTGCGGCAGCGGCGATCACCATAGGCTAGGACAATCTCCCTACGCGATGTAGCGCATCACACCGATGATAGTCCGGTTCGCCCACCATAGGCAGCGGCCGGCTTCATTGTGGTTTACCGGGGGAGAGCCGTCACCCTCGTACCTGGCGAGCTCCCTTTCCTGCCGGTTAGAGAAGAAGGCATTCCAGGTGTCGTAGTTGTCGGGATCACATTGGGGATCCATTCGCTGCTCCAAGCGTGAGCTCGAGGTAGAAGTGGTCCGTGATGGCCACCTGCCGGGCAGGAGGGACAGAAACCCCTCCAGCGATAAGCATCTAGCCGATGGGCAGCCGGTAGCCTGGCGGGCATGGGTAGCTAGAGGCACACAGCGCCTCAGTCTCCTCGAGGGCCAGAATGGCTCAGTATTCGGCATCATTGTTGTGAGAGGGGAACGAAGTTGTGGATGTGTGGATGGCCATGGTAGTCCGCCTAGATATAGAGGGAAAGGGCGGGAAAACATGGCGGGAAGCAGAGGGAAATGGCGGGAAAACATGGCGGGAAGCGAAGGGAAATATCATTAGTCTCGGTTATTGGCTCCAATCGGGACTAAAGGCCTCCAAAATATCTTTAGTCCCAGTTAATCCCTCCGATTCATATTAATTGACGTTGATTTTTTAAAATTTGGATGAACCTATATACTAAATAGTGTCTAAATTTATTTAAATCTAGACAAATTTGAGTCAATTAATATGGCCTAGAGGGAGTACTAGTTCTAATAGTTAGACTAAATATTATAGAAAATAGAAAATGGTTTTGGATTATTCAATCAAATTCAAACACTTTCATGTTAAAAGTTTTATCAGATTCAAAGATATTTATTACATAGATATTTTTTATTACGTATTTATTACTTTTATTACAAAGATAATTATTACTTTTTATTACATATTTATTACTTTTATTACAAAATATTTATTACATATTTATTACTTTCTTATTACATATTTATTAGTTTTATTACGTAGATATTTTTTTATTAAAAATTCAAACACTAAATATTTATTACTTTTATTACAAAGATATTTTATTACATATTGATATGATTTAACCCATTTTAAATTCAAAAAGGTAAAATGTTCAAAATGGAAAAATATATACTTTTATTACAGAGATATTTTTTTATTTATTTTATTTAATAACATTGTAATATGCAATAAGGCGGGAACCATAGATTGTAGGCAAAATTTTAAAAAAACTTTCAAAAGGCCCTTTAGCCCAGGTCATGGTAAGAACCGGGACTAAAGGGGTGCGGTTGGCGCACCCCTTGGGCTGCTGGCCGAAAACCTTTTACCCCCGGGTCGTGGCTTGACCCAAGCTAAAGGCCCCCCTTTATTCCTAGTTGATTAGGAGACCCGGGACTAAAGAGCCTTTAGTCCCGTGTCAGGCCACGACCCGGGGCCCCATATAACGCGGGATCCCCTTCTCCCCCAAATCCCATCTCACATTCTATTCTTTGCTACTGCAGGGGAGGTGCCTCGACGATGATGCGAGTGACGCCGACAGGCTGCCCAATCCTATCGCCGTCCGTGCCATCGCAGGCTCGTCCCCCTCTCTGGCAGGCTCTCCGTTGCTGTCCACGCCATCGCCGGCCGTCGTCGTCCCCCTCTCCAGCCGTGCCACCACCTCCAACCGCCGACGCGCGTCGTCGCCGCCAGTAGGTATGCCACCTCCAACCAATCCCATGCGATTGATTAGAGGGCCACTGCGGGGGCATGCACTAGTAGAAAAAAGGCTATCCGTTCGTGCCTCATAACATCATTAGTCCCGGTTCTGCCAGGAACCGGGACTAATGCTGGCACGCGTCCCGGTTCGAGCGGGCACGGGGCCCGGAGGCATGCGTCCCAGTTGGTAGGGGAGCATACGTCCTGGTTTGTAACACAAACCGAGACTAAATGTTGGGCGTCAGCCACGTGGCGTGGCACAGACCTTTAGTCCCGGTTTGTGTTACAAACCGGGACCTATGCTCCCGCCCTCTATAAATGCAACACCCCAGCCCTCTACCTCACTCTGTTTTTTCTTGGTGGAAGGTGTGAGGGGTGTGCTAGTTTTTTCCCCTATGCATGTATTCAAGGTGTTTGATGAAATGTTTGAGTGAATGATCCCGTTCAATTTCTTATAGAACAAAAGTATAGAAGGTGTCGGAGACGCACTTGAGCTTTCTCCTCTTTATTTCCCTCGATCGAGGTTAGCAATCTTATCTATTCTCTGTCATTGATACAATGCATGTGTCGATGTGAATTGGTCATTTCACTATTTATGATGTCCTGTTTTTGATAAACTTACTTATATGATGCAGATGAACGGTCGGGAATGGATGTACGGTGACCGGCGTGTACCCGGGTATATGAAAGGCGTGGATAAATTTATCGATGTGGCTACGGCAAACAAAGAGAATGGTTTTATATGTTGTCCATGTGTTTAATGTCGGAACAACAAGGAGTACTCTTCCTCGAAAATCATTCGCGGCCACCTGATTATGAAAGGTTTCATGCCCAACTATAATTGCTGGACCAAGCATGGGGAAAGAGGGGTTATGATGGAAGATGGTGAAGAAGAAGATGATGATAACAACTATCATCATATGTTTCCTGAATACAGTGATACTGCAATGGAAGACAATGGAGAGGAAGGAGGTGAAGAACGGGCATCAGATGAGCCGGCTGATGAACTTGGTAGGGTCATTTCTGATGCAAAAGCAAGAATATTAAACAGAAAATGAGAAGTTGAATTTAGAGGGCATGTTAGAAGATCACAATAAATTGTTGTACCCAAATTGTGAAGATGGCAGCACAAAGCTCGGTACCACACTCGAATTGTTGCGATGGAAGGCCGAGTGTGGTCTAACTGACTACTCATTTGAAAAGATGCTGAAAATAATGAAGCCTAAGTTTCCAAAACATAATGAACTTCCCTAGAGTACCTACGAAGCAAAGAAGACTCTCTGTCCTCTAGGATTAGATGTGAAAAAGATACATGCATGCATTAATGACTGCATACTCTACCGCGGTAGGGAGTATGAGAATTTAGATAAATGCCCGGTATGCAATGCATTGCGGTATAAGATCAGACAAGATGACCCTGGTGATGTTGAGGGAGAGCCCCTTCGGAAGAGGGTTCCTGCTAAGGTTATGTGGCATGATCCTATAATACCAAGGTTGAAACGCATGTTCAGAAACAAAGAGCATGCCAGGTTGTTGCGATGGCACAAAGAAGACCGTAAGAAAGACGGGAAGTTGAGACAACCTGTTGATGGGTCACAGTGGAGAAAAATCGAGAGAGACTTCCCAGACTTTGCAGGTGACGCAAGGAACTTATGTTTGGTCTAAGTACGAATGGCATGAATCCTTTTGGGGAGCAGAGCTGCGATTCTGACACGGCCCGTGACTCTATGTATCTACAACTGCCTCCTTGGTTGTGCATGAAGCGTAAGTTCATTATGATGCGGTGCTCATCCAAGGCCGAAGCAACGAACGACATTGATGTGTACCTTAGGCCATTAGTTGAAGAACTCTTACGGTTGTGGGGCAAACCAGGTGTACGTCGTGGGATGAGAACAAACAGAGCCATTTGATCTCTGAGGGTTGCTATTCGTAACCATCAATGATTGGCCTGCTCTTAGTAACCTTTCGTGATGACAAACAAGGGATATAAGGCATGCACACACTGTTTAGATAAGACTGAAGGTACATATTTGCATAAATGCAAGAAGGTTGTGTACCTGGCGAATCGATGATTTGTTCCGACCAATCATCCCGTAAGAAAGAAAGGCAAGCATTTCGAAGGTGAGGCAGATCACCGGAAGTAGCCTGAACTCCCTGCTGGTGATGATGTATTTGGTATGGTCAAGGACATAGAAGTAATCTTTTGAAAGGGTCCCGTCGGTCAATCAGTTCCGAACGATGTCGCTACAGGACACGCACCCATGTGGAAGAATAAATCTATATTTTGGGAGCTGCCATATTGGAAAGTCCTACGTGTCCGCTATTCAATCGACGTGATGCACGTGACGAAGAATCTTTGCGTGAACCTGCTAGGATTCCTAGGCATGTATGGGAAGACAAAAGATACACCAGAAGCACGGGAGGACCAACAAATTATGAAAGACCCAAAGAACATGCATACACAGAACAAGACGGATAAAGGGCGTCACTTAAGTCGTGCTAGCTATGCTCTTACCAAAGCAGAGAAGGAAATCTTTTTTGAAGTCCTTTACTGTATCAAGGTGCTGTCTGGCTTCTCATCTAATATAAAGGGGATAATAAATATGGCAGAGAAAAAGTTCCAAAACCTGAAGTCTGATGACTGTCACGTGATTATGACGCAGTTGCTTCTGATTGCATTGAGGGGGCTTCTACCGAAAAATGTTCGAGTACCCATTGTGAAGCTGTGTGCATTCCTCAATGCAATATCTCAGAAGGTAATCAATCCAGATATTCTGCCAAGGTTACAGAAGGATGTGGTACAATGTCTTGTTAGTTTTGAGTTGGTGTTCCCACCATCCTTCTTCAATATTATGACGCATCTCCTGGTTCACCTAGTGGAAGAGATTGCCATTCTCGGTCCGGTATTTCTGCATAATATGTTCCCCTTTGAGAGGTTCATGGGAGTCTTAAAGAAATATGTTCATAACCATGCTAGACCAGAAGGAAGCATCTCCAAGGGATATGGAACAGAGGAGGTCATTGAGTTTTGTGTTGACTTTATTCCTGACATTAAGCTGATTGGTGTTTCTGACTCGCGACATGAGGGAAGACTAAGTGGAAAAGGCACGCTGGGAAAGAAAGCAATGATATGCAGGGACGGGGATTCTTTCACTAAAGCACACTACACAGTTCTACATAATTCCACCTTGGCATCTCCGTATATTGAGGAACACAAGAATATTGTACGCTCCAAAAACCCGGGGAAGCCTGAATCATGGATTACAGATGAACACATGAAGTCTTTCGGTGGTTGGATGCGGACACATCTCTTGAATGATACCACTATTGGAGATCAGCTATACTTGTTGGCCGCATCACCATCTTCTACTGTATTGAATTTCCAAGGGTACGAAATAATTGGGAATACATTCTACACGATCGCCCAAGATAAAAAGAGCACCAACAAAAATAGTGGTGTCCTCTTTGATGCAGTAGACGAGAATGGAAAAAAGGACACATACTATGGTTACATAGAGGAGATATGGGAACTAGACCATGGAGTCTTTTTTAAGGTCCCTTTGTTTCACTGCAAATGGGTCAACCTGAATGGGGAAGGGGTAAAGATATACCAGTTGTACGGAATGACAACAGTGGATCTCAACAATCTTGGTTATAAAGATGAACCATTCGTCCTAGCCAATGATGTGTCTCAGGTTTTCTATGTGAAGGACATGTCCTCCAGACCGAAAAAAAGAAAAAAATATGCAAACGAATACATCATATGATGATCCAAAGCGTCACATAGTTCTTTTAGGGAAAAGAAACATCGTGGGAATCAAGGACAAGACCGACATGTCAGAAGATTATAATAAGTTTGATGAAATTCCGCCCTTCACAGTGAAAACTGACCCAAGCATTCCGTTAAGTAAAGAAGATGCTCCATGGTTACGTCTGAAGCGATCATAAGGAAGGACATATGCCAAGAAGTTCATGCTCATATTATGTAACTCTAGTTCATGTCTTTCGCGGTTTGTGGCTTGAACGAAGGATATCTTTCGCTGTTTGTGGCTTGACCGGGACTATATATAGGGGGGCCTTTAGTCCCGGTTTTGTAGTCTCAGTTTTTAATATTAATAAATGTCTTGAGTGTTAGTCCTGTTTTGTGGCTGGACCGGGACTATGAAGAAGTTGTCCCGATTCGTACTTACCATTAAGATCTGATCTCCAAACGCGCGCGATCACATATTAGGGAGTGCCTCTATGAACAGTTTCTTGGAGATCTTGGGAGGCCGGGATCCCGGCATCTCCTGGCCGGTAGTAGTGGTGTCCCTCCTCTCGAAAACCATCTTGCAGCTTGTAACTTCTCTAACTAGATCAATACACCTAGGAGCTAAATAATTTCACATATTAGGGAGTGCCTCTATGACCAGTTTCTTGGAGATGCCGGAGGACTGGGATCCAGCGACATCTCCCTGAAACTGGTCATAGTGGTGTCCCTTCTCTCAAAAACCATATTGCAGCTTGTAACTTCTCTAACTAGATCAATACACCTGGGAGCTAACTAATTTCACATATTAGGGAGTGCCTCTATGACCAGTTTCTTGGAGATCTTTGGAGGATCGGATCCGGCATCTCCCTGAAACTGGTCGTAGTGGTGTCCCTGCTCTCGAAAACCATCTTGCATCTTGTAACTTCTCTAACTAGATCAATACACCTGGGAGCTAACTAATTTCACATATTTGGTAGTGCCTCTATGACCAGTTTCTTGGAGATGCCGGAGGACTGGGATCCGGCGGCATCTCCCTGAAACTGGTCGTAGTGGTGTCCCTGCTCTGGAAAACAATATTGGAGATGCCTCAATTTGGCTGGAGGACTGGACTCACAAGGATGCCTATTTATAGTACAAGCAGCTCGACATAGTGTCGACACTTACGACATAATGTCGACACTCACCCCTATTATTAGTGTTGACTTGTGTTTTGTCCCGGTTGGTGTCTCCAACCGGGACTAAAGGTTCATATTTCGTCCCGGTTGGTGACACCATCTGGGACAAGGTACACGCCGCACGACATAATGTCGACACTCACCCCTATCATTAGTGTTGCCTGGCCCAGCCTGCTGAAATCCCTCCAACCGGGACTAAAGATGAACCTTTAGTATATTGAAAATCCAAACAATGAAAATCCTTCGCGTGGTGTCATATTATGTGACATAGTTGAAAGGAAAAATACCAGACTTGGTATATTGATCATGTCTCGAAAAAACCTTCACAAAATGACCTATCATGTTCAAGGTTTCATGGCTTTCGGTCCAAATGACCGATGTTATGTGCTGAATCACGGCATAGTTTGTGATGTTGTGCCCATATTATGCATGCATGTGGACATTGGTATGGAGAACAATGTTGCAGGAGGAAGTTTTCCTTTTTGTCGTACGGAAAATCCCTTTTCCATTTTCCGAGCGCAAAAAACGGGTCGTTTTGTGAAGTAACCACCAAAATGCTGTTTCAGAATGCTACCGTCCCATTTTCCTAAAATACTAGACCACTTTACATGGACTATCTACCAACCGGGACATCTCAAACCTTTTCTTCCATCTCGGGTAAAAAGGACAAATGTCTGACGAATCGGTAGGAAGTGGGTCCGGTTTGTACTATAGGTACATGATCTATCGCTCGTGATTTTTTGAAAAAAATCATTTTTAGACTCGCAATATGTGGTTTCTTTAGAGATCCAATGCAAGTTCTAAATGAGCCATTTTTCTTCCCTCCATTTTTCTTCTCGCCGTTTCTTCCCGCCATTTCTTCTCGCCATTTTTCTTCCCGTCATTTTTTCTCGCCAGTTCTTTCCGCCATTTCTTCCCGCCAGTTCTTCACGCTAGTTCCTCCCTCCAGTTATCTTCCTGCCATTTCTCACTATATATATGTAGGGTTGGCCTCCATTGTCATTGCACATCTCTAGACTCATATCTGCAACCTCATCACTCTTTCCCATGACTTCCACCATAGCACTAACTCCCAGGGAGGCGGGCGCTGCTCGAACTACCCCCCGCCAGACTCGTGTCCCCGTCGGCTGGATGATGAGCGCCGGAGGCGTGCCGGTTCCTCTTGTCCCTCTAGGTGTGGCGTGCCGGATGGCCATCACGAACCACTACTACTTCGAGCTCATGCCGAAGCAGCGGAGGAATCCCAGATGGCATCCCGACTATTTCCCGACTTGGGAAGCCTTCTTCGTGGATCAGCGTGAGAGGGCGCTCGCCAGGCACGAGGAGGACGACCCACCTCCTCCGAACTTCAACGAGGCCGACCGTTGGCTGTGGTGGCGCGACCGGACTCTCTAGAGCGTCATGGCCTACGACACGGCCGCCGACTCTAGCCCCCGCCCGCGCTACCCTCAAGTCCATACCACTCGTACTCAACCTTCAAGGTTCAACTACGGCCACGCCGACGACGACAGCGACGATGGCCGCGTCGAGTACGACGACTACAGTGGCGAGTATTACAGGTGTAGGCAGGAGCATGACTGAATCACTCCAACATTGCAAAACAAGTTCGGCCGATTGTGTCTTAATCTGGACATGTATCTTAATTTTCAGTTCTTCTATGTAACTTTGTGTTAGTTGCATTATGTACTTTAATTCCAGTTCTATCCTAATAAAATTTTCTTTCCGCCCATTATTTCCCGTCCTTTTTTCCCGCCCATTAATTCAGATCCAAATAAAAAACAGAAAATGGTTTTGAATTAGTTATTCAAATCCAAACACTTTTTATGTTAAAAGTTTTTCTAAATTCCAAATTAATATTAAAAAAATATAAGTTAATTCAAATCCAAATTAAAAACAAAAAATGGTTTTGAATTATTTATTCAAATCCAAACACTTTTTATGTTCAAAGTTTTTCTAAATTCCAAATTAAAATTCAAAAAATATAAGTTAATTCATTTTTAATTTTAAATGGTTCATATTTTAAATGGTTACATTAATTATTTTTTAAAATAGAAAATGGTTTTGAATTATTTATTCAAATCCAAACACTTTATATGTTTAAAGTTTTTCTAAATTCCAAATTAATATTCAAAAAATATAAGTTAATTCATTTTTAATTTTAAATGGTTCATATTTTAAATGGTTACATTAATTATTTTTTAAAACAGAAAATGGTTTTGAATTATTTATTCAAATCCAAACATTTTTAATGTTTAAAGTTTTTCTAAATTCCAAATTAATATTCAAAAAATATAAGTTAATTCATTTTAAATTTTAAATGGTTCATATTTTAAATGTTACATTAATTATTTTTTAAAAACAGAAAATGGTTTTGAATTAGTTATTCAAATTCAAACACGTTTTATGTTTAAAGTTTTTTTCTAAATTCCAAATTAATATTCAAAAAATATAAGTTAATTCATTTTTAATTTTAAATGGTTCATAGTTTAAATGGTTACATTAATTATTTTTAAAAACAGAAAATGGTTTTGAATTAGCTATTCAAATTCAAACACTTTTTATGTTTAAAGTTTTTCTAAATTCCAAAGTAATTATCATTTAAAAAACATTACAAATTTAAACTCCAAAATAAAAAATAAGGCGGGAACAGAGAGAAAATTCCTGAAAAATTTTGAAAACAGGGTCATATGTCCCGGTTGGATCCACCAACCGGGACTAAAGACCCCTATGCACGCCAACCCTTAGTCTGATGAAAAAAGTGGAGTATACGTCCCGATTGGTGGCTCTAACCGGGACGTATGATCCTTTAGTCCCGGTTGGAGCTACCAACCGGGACAAAAGGTCCTTTGGTTAATAACTGGGTGCCCCTCCTCTTCTTCTTCCCCATCTCACAATCTTCTCGCGCACAGGGACTGAAGAGACGCTGTCAAGCTGCCCCGCCGCCCTGCACGCCCTACCGGCCGCCGCCGCTGCTCCGCCTCCGCCTCCTCGCCAGGAACCGCCTCCCCTCCAACAGAATCGACGAAGGGCGCCCGTAACCACCGCAATTAGGAGCTCCTCCCCGAAGTCCAGCCACCGTTGTTCTCGACGATTCCGGCCGTGTCCTAGGTCGCTTGGTCGAGCTAACCCCTCCACCGCCTCCATGGTGAGCCCGTCCACCTCACAGTCCTCTCGGTTCTTCCTCTTCCTCTTTGTGTCGCTGCCGCGCCGAGGACCTAAAGCCACTGCCGTCGGCCGCCGTCATGCTTCCTGTTCCGGCGACCAATCCGGAGGAGCGCCGCCACTAAACGGCTTGGTACACTAGCCCGCATCCATCGCACCCTCTTCCGCATCTCCGCCCGCGCTCCAGCGCTCTCCCCATCGATGATCTAGGGCTGATCCCCGGTAAATGACGTCACGCTGACGTCCTGGTGACATCAGCGGGCGGGGTCAGCGCGGTCAAACCTTCGGTGGGTCCTGCTTGCTTGCGTGGAGGCTGAGTTGGCACTGGGGCCCTTCTGTCAGTCTCACTGGCTAGGGGTCACCCCGGTGTAAAAACTATTTTCCTTTTTGTTTTTAATTCCAGAAAATGATTTAATATTGTAAAACCAATAACTTATTGTTTATAAGTCAGGAAAATACAAATAATATACCATATTGTTTAGAAAAATGAAACCTATCTATTTAACCTATAATCAAGCATTGTTCAACAACTTAAATGACAATTATAATTATAAGAACAAATGCACCCCTCTCATATGTTCCGGAGTTTCCCCGAGTTAGGGTTTTCACCCCTCGGAACCCCGATTAAATCGTCGGTCATGTCTTAGGGTTACATTCCAATGCAAATTAACTTGTCATATCATCATACTTGCTTGAGCATTGCATCGATGCCATGTGTTGATTGTTTCCCTTTCTTTCCGGTGTTTGGTTCTTCCCGGTAGAATACGATATCAAGATCGAGATCGAAGCCAGAGATCAACACCGTTGAAGCTCGAAGACAAATACTTGACCAACTGTAATCAATTCAAGTACAAGGATCCTGAAGCTCTGCTTTCGGCTATCAACAAGAAAAGGCAAGCATAGCCCTACCATGATATAATCCTATGATTTCGAAAGCATTTCAATTCTTGCCATGATGCATACAATTCTACTGTGGTCTTTTATCGATAGATAGAGTGTCCTATCTGTTGCATTACTCCCTTTGAGCTTATATTACCTAATCCACTGCTCCTAGCATATTAGGTTTATTAGTTTGGATTATTAGGTTTGTTATTAGTTAGGTATTATTAGTCTTCGGCCCCACTGGTCAGTCACTGTGGGTAGCCCTAGACCCGATGAAAAACTACCCCCTATGCTGATGTACATATTGATTGCGCATTGTATTATGCCATGTATTGATTGCCGCCTTTCTTTCCGGTATTGGTTCTTCGCGATAGGATCCGATCCCGAGGGTTTCTTCGAATTAGGGTTTCTGATATTGTAAATTCATTTTTATTATTGTGTATGGATATATTAGGGTTTCTCTAAATTAGGGTTTATATCTCTCAACACCGTACCTAACATTCTCCCTTAGCCGCTTTGACTTATCCGTTTTTCCACCTATGCAGAAAATATGGACCCACACGACAGAGACGAATAAAAGGAAGAGTTGATCCAAGGTGTGATCCGCGGGGAAGAAAATTTAGATGTATCGACGTTTCTGAAAAACTCCGGTGAGGGTGATCCTCTTTTTGCCGGAAGAGACGACTTGTTTGAGGTTGAAGGTGATGCCTTCCGCGAGGGAGAAGGCGATGCCTTGTGTGATCTAGAAGACGACTGCTCCAGCGAGGTGCATGTAATATAATTAATTCATTAATTAATCATCTGCTATCTACATAGAAATAGTAACGACGATCTTTCTTCTTTTAGCCCTACGGATCGAAGAAATCTACTGAAAAGAGCAGCCGAGGCCCAACCAAAAAGTTGGGAGACCATGAGAGGTTCAGGATCGAAGATGTCAGTGAAGACGGCAAACCGACGGCTCCCGAAGTTGTCGCAAACAAATTTGTGGCACAATGCGGAGTAATCGTTAGGGACTTAATCCCGATCACCATTCGAAATTGGAATAGGCCAGCTGATGCGGAAGAAGAGGGAACATGTTTATTTGTCCCTAACAAGGCCAAAGATTTATTGTGGAATAGGCGCATGATTAATTTCAAACTACCGAAGATAGAGCTGGATCCAAATGCCGAGGATCCAGTTGAGGACGCCTTAGAACATGGGAGAGCCATGGAGGCTAAGGTCAGGGAGTGGGCTTTGAAGAAGATGGGCCAGTGTTTCACCAACTGGAAGAAAAGATTGCACCTTGACTATGTCGTGAAAGAGAAGACTCCGTATTTCAAGAAGATTCATTTTGAGAAGATAAAACAATTCTGGGCTGAGTTTGTGAATTACAAGACATCAGCAAAAGCTAAGAAAATGTCTGCAACGAATAAGCTGAATGCTGCTAACAAGAAGTATCACCATACTATGGGGCAAGGTGGCTACAGGGCTGGCATTCCTAAGTGGGAGAAACTTGAGCAGGAACTACGTGCTAAAAAGATCATTCCAGAGACAGACAATTGGATCGAATGTGCAAGGAATTGGTTGTACGGGCATGGGGGCAAGTTGGACTCGGAAGGGAAGTGTATATATAACATACGACATAAAGAAGACCCCTTGCCAATCGAGAAGATGAGAAAAGCAGTAACGGCTGTTAAAGATGGGGACTTCATTCCCGATAGAGAGAATGATGAGCTCACACTCGCCCTTGGAAATAAGGAACATGATGGACGAACACGAGGTACAACAGGCTCCAAACCATGGAGGACTGGGTTTCCCAAAGAGAGGAAGAAATATCCTGATAGAAGCCGTCAGAGGAGAAAGGACAAGGCAGAAGTTGAAGCAGATATTCAGAAAGAGAAAATGCATATAATTGAAGAACGAATAAAGAAACAACAAGATGAAATTAACGCACTTAAAGAACAAAGTACTACCGGCCCATCTCAGTAGTACACTTCATTCAATGCTACCGGCCTATCGAATAATCAAAAAAGCAGTGTGGCTTACACCGAGGTCCCGGGTGATGACAATGACGATGATGATGGTGCACCGACGATGGCTCCTATTGGCTACGCAGTGGATGATATCACACAGATGACACACTACGAGCTACATGTCAAAGTTGTGAACATATCAATGAAGGTGGCGGTCGGCTATGCCTTACCAATTGGACCCACACCAACTTACCACTGTCGTCCGGTTCCAGAGGGCTACGCTGTTGTCGGGGTGGATGAAATCATGCCCACCTTTGAAGTTTTGAAGCTTGACTACCCGTCGCCTTACCCGTATCCGTCACCTCACCAATCTCCGGTGCAGCCATCGCCGTGGCAGCCATCGCCGGCGCCTCAGGATAAAAATCATAAGCGTACCGCTACTCTGCGTCGTGGTAAGCAATCGCCGAAACGTAAACAAGAGCCTCTTCCAAAAGTACCAAAGGTTCCTCCCAAGAGAGCTTATGACTGTACTGAAGAGGAGACTACGGCTATCGTTGATGCAGAAACGACAACGTTTTTCGCTAAGCTGAGGCGGCCGAAAGAGCTAGAGTTCCCCAGCACCAAAGAAGAAAAAGCCAGAGTGTTCAAAATGCTAAATACTCTTCATCAACCCGAGCCAAAGCTGTCATCAGACTATGAGTGTTCTATTCTCAAGTCACATGCGGCACAAAAAGCCTCGAAGAGCAGTACTGATGCAAGCGAGAAATCTTTTGTCCAGCTCGGAGAACAAGCAAAACAGTCTTGCGCCCCTCTCAAGGTGATTTCCCATACCAATGTGGGGTCGAGCAAATATGGGGCCGAAGAGCAGTATGATCCAGAGGGAGTTGCTGTCTGGAGAAGCCATTGCTCAAGGTATGAGTATTGCCTAGTACTTATCCCAGTTAGAGTACTTCCTCGTGAGTGAAGTAGCATACAAATACCAGTACGGCCAACCCCTCGTCAAACCTGAGGAGGTAAATAATCTTCCAACAAAAATGCGAAGATTGCATAACTGGTACATGCATGCCACAAAGGCTGGGGCTAACTGGATAGTGCCGAGGGTTACAAAAAAGCATTATGGGAAAGAAATAGATGACATGATATCCATTGAATTTGATGAACTATTTCAATTATTCAATCAAGACGCCTTGGACAAATCGATCATCAGTGCCTATTGTCTGCAAGTACTAATTCTGTAATTAATTTAGTCTCTAGCTATCTCACCTCATTTATTGCATGTATATAATCATACTATAATATGCAGAATGAAGATTCTCGAATGCAGCAGAGGACATATCTATGACATTGGCTTCATTGACCCATATTGAGTTCATCAAGCTAATCTCAAAACAAGCCCCCAGGATACGGAGGATAATATCGTACACGCGAGAAGGTTTCAAGAAACCAGAAGGGAAATACTATTTCCTTACAACTTCGAGTGAGTGTTATTGTCTTGTATACACTTTCTATTTCGCTTACTCGATGTTAAGTATATAATTGATTAGTTATGCATTCGCAGCTTCCACTATATTATGTTTATCATTCAACTTGACAAAGGGCGTGTACTAGTCATGGACTCGAAACATAAACCCCTTGAGCAGTGGAAGGACATGCAGATGCTTCTCCAGCGGTAATTCTAATCATTACGACACTATATCGGCAACGTTCGTGAATTTTATGATATCAAGTAATTAATAACTTCTTTTATTCGTTTTCTTCGCCGGGCAACGCTTGGAAACGGTTCACCAACAAGGCTAGGGGTGTTTGGAAAGAAGAGCTTACATTTCAAGCACTAGATATAAGCACCACTAGCTATATCCGCGCATCTGTTTGATTCTAGTTTTGATACCGTTATTATCATGCTTGATTATTATTTTGATTGAACTATGTTCTCGTAAAGTGCCTGACACAGGGACCAGGTAACAATCTATGTGGATACTATGTTTGCTAGTTCATCTGGCAGACGTGCTGTGAGAAGGGCAGAAATTTAGAGCAACTCCACGTACATAAACAATTTCTATAGTTTTTAGTTGCCATCAAATTATGTTTAGTTTCATTCATATAGGCTTACTCCTTTTTTAAATCAGATCGAACGTCTACGAGACGGTCTTCTGCCAAAGGATCGCGTACGAGCAATTCAGGAGGAATTGGCGGGATTCTTGGATGTAGAAGTCCTAAACCCAAAAGGGGAATACTATTCGGGTGTGTATAAACAATAGGGATTGTACAAAGAGCAACTTTTGTATGTAGTGCATGAACTCGATCCGTGTATTGAATGTAATATTGTCATGATGATCTTGTATAATATAATGGTTCCTTCATTGATAAGTGAAAAACACTAAATAAACAATAAAACAACATAAATGAATTCTTTGCCGCGGCACAAAAAGTGGCCAAAATGCTGCCGCGGCAACAAAAGTTGCCAAAATGAATTCTCTGCCGCGGAAGAGAAATGTGTCAAATCTCTGCTGCGGCAGAGAAATGTGTCAAATCTCTGCCGCGGCAGAGGGTTATTTGTCCCGGTTCGTGTTACGAACCGGGACGGTTGCTCCACTCCCCCTCGCCCTCTACCGCGGCCACGTGTACCCCCTTTTGTCCCGGTTGGTAGGGCAACCGGGACTAAAGGTTGGGGCTTTAGTCCCGATTGCCCTGTCCCGGTTGGGTAACCGGGACTAAAGCCCCTTACCAACCGGGACCAATGGGGTTGTTCCCACTAGTGATGGCGGAGCCGACCACTACAGGGGCACGTGTGGCCGGGCCGGGGCTGACCACTGCGGGGGTGCACGCGACCAGGGCGGGGCTGGCCACTGTGGTGGCCCGCGCGGCGGCTACGGCCTATTTTTTTTAATTTGTGTATTTTCATTTTGTGTATAAGTAAAGGAAGTAAAGTATTTTCATTTTGTGTATATTACTTTGTGTAATATGTAGTATACATATCTATCTACTAATTTTCATCGAGGTAGGTTCGTCTCCCAAATTTTTGGTTCGAGGATATTATTAGCACTGCCACAGCCAAGAAGAATCAAACCCGTGCGCTTGTTTTTTTCCCACCCGACCAAACCCTTTCCTCGTCTCTCTTCCTCCGTCCATGCATGCCGCCGCAGGCCCGCGACCACACTCCCATCTTCCTAGCGTTTCTACAGGAGCGCATCGACGGTCGGTTCCGTTCCAAAGGTCGACGAGGAGGCCTTCTACTAGCTTCCTTCGTCCACGCCACCATAGGTACGCAGCCGCCCTTTCGCAGCTTCCTAGCTTCTATGGGAGCGCGTTGATCGCCAGGTCTGTTCTGGAGGGTGATGAGGAGGTCGTCTACTAGGAGGAAGATGTCTACAAGGGGTAGGGGATGCCCGACCCTATCTGTGCCAACCGGGTCCATCCCGAAGGTCGACGAGGCGTCCCCATACAGGAGGAAGAGGCGTTCATATTAGTACACATGGCTCCTGTGGCGGTGGCTAGTGGCGGTGGCACTGCCAGCCTTGACGAGTTTGACCTGTCACGATCAGCATGGACGCTTTGGAATATCAGAGTACCGGATAGCCGGAGCACCCACTGAATTCTTCGCCATTGAACCCAACCCCAAGCATATCAACTTCTGTATAATCTGAAGAAAAGGATCTGTTTTTTCAGCTAGGTGGGGAGGCAGGTGATAGAGCAGCTCGAAAACGTCACCTGCACTTGAGACGGAGAGGGCTCCCTCCCCACCTAGAGTTTGGAGGAAGAATGCCTCCAATGCCCCTATGCCTACTATGACTCGAGACTATGTGCATGAGAGGGTCAAGAAGGCCATCTTTTGGGAGATGACCCTTTGTTGCATGAACGTCGACATCCGTAGGCAGCAGCATGCATCCTACTAAAGCAACCGCCGCATTGAGAAGCTCCTCAAGGAGATCAAGGAACAGGGTGCCGAGGAAGGTGAGGATGAATACAATGATGAGCATGGGGCTCAAAAGTCCACATAGTCTGATCATACCCTCTCATTTGGGGCATGGAATGCCCAACAGGATAGTCTGGTGGACTGGAAGACGTTTGCTGATGTCACCTCTGGGTTCGGGTACCAGGGTACTTCCTCTTCTCGCCCTCATGGCAAAGGGCCTGCTGTCCCTGAAGACGATGATGATGACTATGACCAGGATGATGATGACCAGGAGGAGGATGAGGATGCCGAGGATGACGATGACTACTGAGTTGTTGGGGTGCTAGTGTAGGTCTTTTCCCTTTTTCGGTGTTTCGAAGCCAAAGGGGGAGAAGACATTCTCATCGGTTTGCATGGGCTTGGGATTTGGGATTTGGGATTTGCGACTATCTGCCTTTATTTGCCTTTTATTTGGATATTCGAACTTGAACTTTATCTGTGTTATCTGCTGTTCTTATGTGTGACTGATTATGTGCTTGTGTGCACCATCTATTGTAACTCATGTGTGATCTATGTGTGCTATCGTTGATACTATCTTCCTTACATGATTTACTTAATTATCTTGCTGCACATAGTCAGGGGGAGCCACATTTATATGTTATTCCATGCAAATCACTTATTGTCTCGAACACCAAAAAGGGGGAGATTGAAAGGGCATTTATTGTCATAATCACTTTTGGTGTTCGGTAACAACAAGTAGATCATTTTACAGTTTGTCTCTGTCCACAGGTTGATATTATGATAAGTGAAAAGCACCCTCACTCTTGGGAAAAGTCCACACTCAGTTGACACATTTCTGGAAACTCCAGACCGGAGTCTCCGGTCTGCCAAGACCGGAGTCTCCGGTGTGGTCCGGAGTTTCCGGACTTATCTCCGGTGGGGTCTTCAGGATCAAGGCTGGGACATTCTGACTAGGGGTCCGGAGCCTGCACCGGAGGAGACACCAGAGTCTCTAGACTTTTGTTCAGACCGGAGTCTCCAGTGCTGGAAGACCGGAGTCTCCGGTGTTGCTGGGGCAGGTCTGCTCTGGGTCAGTCAGATGGGCAGTCTGGAGGCTGGTCCGGAGATTGGCCGGAGTCTCCGGTGTCCGGTCTACAGACTGGAGTCTCCGGTCTGAATTTTCTACAACGGTCAGGAAACGGTTCGTGGAGGGGGCAGCCTATAAAAAGGGACCCTTATCTTCCTCCTCCAGCTGCTCGAGCTGCTCAAGAACTCCAACCCCATTAGAGCCACCAAATCTACAAGATCTCTTCATCCAACCATCCAAAGTCATTGATCTTTGGAGAATCGAAGGAGGAGGCCTTGATCTACATGTTCACCAAGATAGATCTTCATTTCCCCCTCATTCACTTGAGCCCCCCCAAGCTCTAGTGTTTCATTGGAAACCCTAACTTTGATTTGGTTCTTACAAGCTTGTCTTTGATTTGTCTTGACAGCTTGCTTGCATTTGGGAGCCTCCAATTAAGTTGTGGATGTGTGCCCCGAACTTGTTGTAAAGGTGCCGGCTTCCACCTCGAAGGTTGCAGATATAGTGGAAGGTGGATTGAGCCCGTTGGGGTGAGGTTCATCGGAGAACAAGGGAGGCCTCTCGTGGTGTTGGTGGTTTGAAACCACCCCCTCTCCAAACGTAGACGTACTTCCGCTCAAAAGGAAGGAACTACGGGAAACAAATCCTTGTGTCTCCGCATCCACTCCTTTGGTTACTTCTATCCTTTACCGCACTTTACTTACTTGTTCTTGCTTAGTGTTGTGTTAGCTTGTGCTTGGTTGGCATATAGGTAAATTCACCATAGTTGCATATTCTAGAGAATTTACCTTTCTTGTCAAACCCTAACTTGAAAAAGAATAAAATTTGAAGTAGCACCTATTCACCCCCTCTAGGTGCCCATACGATCCTTTCAGGGTTCCAGCCGGCAAATTGTTGGGCTTCATCATTTCTCAGCATGGAATCGAGGTCAACCCGGAGAAAATCAAGGACATCTTAAACATAAACCGTCTGACATGCCTAAAGGACATTCAGCGACTAACATGTTGTGTTGCAGCAGTTAGTAGGTTCGTCAGCCGACTTGGAGAGAAGGCTCTACCGCTATACAAGTTGCTGAAGAAGGAGGACAAATTCATGTGGACGGACGAAGCAGATGCAACATTGAAGAAGCTCAAGGAGATTCTTTCCTCAGCGCCCATCCTTGCAGCACCCGAGCCTAGAGAGCCCATGTTAATTTACATGGCGGCCACCAACCGGGTAATCAGCATCGTCGTCGTGGTAGAGCGGAAGGAACCAGGCTATGAGCACGGAGTTCAACGACCAGTTTACTATGTAAGCGAGGTCTTGACGGAGTCCAAGCAGCGTTACCCACACTACCAGAAAATAGCTTATGGAGTATTCCTTGATTCTCGGAAGCTGAGGCATTACTTTTAGGAGCACCCAATCACAGTGGTGAGCAAGACTCCACTGTCCGACATTATCAACAACAGCGACGCTAGAGGAAGGGTCGCGAAGTGGGGCATTGAACTTGCCGCCTTCGAGATCACCTACAAGACACGCGACGCTATCAAATCACAAGCCTTGGCGGAATTTATTGCAGATTGGAAGGAGATGCCAGATGCTACCCCATTGCTGGAACCAGAATATTGGGTGATGCACTTTGACGGATCAAAGCTGCTCAACGGCTCGGGGGCTGGCATATTGCTACAGTCACCAACTGGAGACAAGCTACACTACGTTCTGCAAATCCACTTCGAGGCTACAAACAACATGGCGGAGTATGAAGCACTCATCCACGGATTACACGTAGCCAAGGATATTGGCATCAAGCGCATAGTTTGCTATGGAGATTCCGACTTGGTTGCCCAGCAGGTGGATGACACCTGGAATGCGCGGAACCCTATGATGGCGGCATATCGAGACGAAGTGGACGAGATAGCCAAGAGCTTCTTGGGCTATGAGGTCAAGTATGTACCTAGGGAGCAAAATGAGGTGACTGATCTGCTGTCTAAGCTTGGATCAGGGCGCAAACACATTCCGCCAAGAGTTTTTGTAGAGCATCTACGGAAACCATCCATGAAGGGAGGAGACATTGACAACCCGGACAGAGTAGACTCTTTCGTCCACATAGTGGCAAAGGTCCCTCCGGCTTGGACAATACCGTTCATGGAATTTCTCGAACACGGAACTTTGCCCGACGACGAAGTTGAAAGACGGCAAATAATATGTTGAGCAAAGGGCTATACCATAATCAATGGACAGTTCTACAAAAGGAGCACTACTGGTGTATACCTTAAGTGTGTTTCCCAGCAAGAAGGTACTGAAATCCTACGCGAAATCCATCTCGGAGATTGCGGGCATCACGCCGCTCCTCGATCGTTGGTCGCGAAAGCTTTCCGGCAAGGATTCTACTGGATGACCGCGAAGGCGGACGCCGACAAGCTGGTTGAGACATGCATGGGATGCCAGTATTATGCCCGACAACCACATGTTCCTGCTAAAGAATTGCAAACGATACCAATAACTTGGCCATTTGAAGTATGGGGATAGACATTGTGGGACCGTTACAAACGACACCATGTGGGTTTACACATATGCTAGTAGCAGCTGATAAATTCACTAAATGGATAGAAGCTAAACCCATTAGAAAGATTGATGGGGCAACTACCCTCAGGTTTGTCCGGGATCTAGTGGTGAGATTTGGTCTCCCACATAGAATTATCACCGACAACGGTAGCAACTTTTCACTCAGATAAGTGGAGGCCTATTGTTGGGAGAAGGGCATCCGACTTGACCTTGCATCTGTGGCACATCCACAATCCAATGGTCAGGTTGAGCGACCCAATGGATTAATTCTGCAGGCAATAAACCCACGTCTTGAGGCCCCACTACATAGAGCAGCTGGAGCCTGGGCGGAAGAATTGCCATCTGTGCTGTGGAGTTTACAAACTACACCCAACAGTTCCACCAGCTACACGCCTTACTTCATGGTATATGGAGAAGATGGCATCCTAACTTCTGACATACTTCACGATGCACCAAGGGTTGCCTCCTACGACGAAGATGATGCTGAAGAATCCAGATGCCTAGATGTGGACCTTCTCAAGGAGGAGAGCATTTTGGCAATGCCAAAGATCTGCCATCTACCAGCAGAAGCTACACAGCTACCATAGTCGCCGCATTAGGAATCACTCGTTTAAAGAGGGGGACCTGGTGCTCCGACTTAAGCAGAAGAAGTCACACAAATTATCCCCGCCATGGGAAGGACCGTTCATCATAAGCAAGGCGTTACTCAATGGGTCTTACTACCTCGTTGACAATCGTGAACTGAAGGATAGACCCAACAAGAATCATAAGAGTAAGCGACGTGACCCAGATGATGACTACCCGGAGCTTGATCGGCCATGGAACATAGCACAACTACGTCCTTTCTACACTTAGCAATTTTTATCTAATGTGTACATCTTATATGATCAATGAAATAAAGCTCTTTGGTTCACTCATATTTCTGAGTTTTTTACCTCCTTTAGTGTTCATTTTTGGATCGTATAAAACCTATATGCACAAGCTTTGCAATTGCACTTGTGAAAATTCTGCCTATGGGCGTTAGCTTAAGTTTTCTGGTCTACACGTTCTTTGTCATTTTTATGTGGATTCTGGAGTAGTGACTTTTGGCACTTATTGTCGGCGATTTTGTGCTTAGGTTATTGATGGTGCCATTGGGCATCATCACCTGAGCTCATGGTTCCGACAACGAGTCTTCCAACTCACAAAAAGTCAAGCATAAAAACCAAACTAATGGATAAGCCAGCACTTTCTTAAAAAATATATACATGCTGGAACTAGTTCTTAAGTAGCAGGACATACACCATTGTTTTCCGCCTTAAGTTAACACATAGTTTTTTCTGCATAACACGTTGAAAGAACATGTTGGGCCCCCATGTGTGGTTTTGGTAATTAATGACAATATTTATGGACTAATGTGTGTATTAAGTTATACTTGTAGGATTTGTCCATTGGCATCGCTTGGAGCATGTGTTGGATTCAAGGTCGATGAAATGCAAAGAAGATGTGTTGTGCAAGCTCAATATGTGAGGTCGATGATGAGGAATTAAGAAAGGCGTTCCATCTTGAGAAGGGCAAGATCGTCTACATCGAGCTCAAGTGGAATGCTCAAGGCAAAGGTATAATCTTGATAGGTTTTACCTTTTGCCGGTCTCTTGTTGTGTGTAGGAGACCGGGTTTAGGATTGATAACCGTACTATCAAGAGGGGCTCTCGAATGAGTAATTCGGTCACATTGTTCGGAGAGAGCTCAAACCTTTTGTCTTATCCATGTGAGGATATAGATCTTGTGGTAATCTCCATAACAAGCTCTTGTTCATCAAAATCGGATCTCCCATATGTATCTTGTTGCGATTTTAATTTATGCGGCTTTTCGGTTTCTCACCAAGTGAGGTATCTCACATTATTCTACTTGATACTTTCTCACTTGGTGATACTTTATTGGGAAGCCCTTGTCGTCCTCTATCCAACGCAATTGGAATCAGGTCAATCGGAGCTTCCAGTCAAAAGTTATTGCCGTTTGAATATTTGTCGGTCTTATTTATAAAAGAAAAAGGGAAATCTACTCTCTAGGCCGAGCGGTAGTACCGCCCAGGCGGGCCGGTACTACCGCTCGGTCCTGGGCGCCCCATAATACTTTACTGCCTCACTAGGTACCTAAATCTGGTACTACCGGCCGGCCCTGTAGTACCGCCCAGGTGGGCCGGTAGTACCGGCCGTCCCAGGAACATATCTCCCAGATTCATCCAGATCCAGATCCACGCTCGATGGCCTAGCTCGCCTTGCTCCCGCGCGCATGCCCGCCTCTTCACGCCAAGGCCACCGCTCGTGCACGCCTATTTCACTGCGGCTCGTTGTTGCCCCTGCTTTGCTTCGCAAGCACTCCTCGCCTCACAAGATGCCGCGCAGACGCGCTTGACCGCCGCGGGAGAACCCACCTCGCACAAGCATGCGCTGCTGCCGTGATCTCGCCATCACAAGGGCCTCTGCAGCCTGCCTCGCTGGCCTCGCTAGCCCCGCGTGCTGCTGCTGCTTGCTGTGGCCCCGCTGGCCCACTACTGCCCACGCCTCTGCTGGCCCTGCACGATGGATCTTGCTGCTGTTGCTGCTTCGTTTTTTCCTGGCGTTTGCAGTTTTGGTCCGGTAGTACCAGACCAAACCGGTACTACCGGACCATTCAGAAAAACACTCCAACGGCCATATTTTGTCTAGCCCTATATAAGTCTTCTGTCCATTTTCGTTTAGGGTTGCTTCTCACTCCTCCTTTTGTCTAAGCATTGCCCCATTTGCCTTACTCTTTGATCTTGATTTCTACACACCCCTCCATTGATTCTTGCATATATTCGAGGGGTTGTTGGAGGTGATCTATATCTATGTTTCGACCTAACCGATTCATCTCTTTGTGAGTGTATCTTTGGGGATCTAGATTTTGGGGGATTTTGTGTCTCTCTTTGATTCCTCCTCTCTTGTTCCCCCAATAGCTTTAGTAGCTTTGTTGGAACTTGAGAGTGAGGGATTTGAGAATCTTTGTGGTGTTCTTGCCATTTGCATTTGGTGCATCGGTTTGAGTTCTCCTCGAAGGATTTGGTTTGAGTTGCTCATTAGAGCTTGTCCCTCTTGGGTTCTTGGAACCCTAGACGGTTTTGTGGCCTTGGTGGCATTGTGGCCTTGGTGGCATTTGTTGAGGCCTTTTGTGGCGTTTGTTGGGAGCCTCCAATTAAGTTGTGGAGAAGTACCCCAACCTTGTGAGAGGTTCCGGTTGCCATCGACAAGTGCACCGATAGTGGAAGCGTGGATCGATCCCGTTAGGGTGAGATTCACCGGAGAATAAGGGAGGCCTTTTGTGGCGTTGGTGGTTTGATACCACCCGCTCTCCAAACGAGATGTACTCCATGTTGGAAGGAACTCGGTAAAATATCGGTGTCCCAGTGTGCCTCGGTTATCTCTATACCCGAGCTCTTTACTTATGCACTTTACATTGTGATATCCTTCGCGCTTGAAGTAATATATATCTTGCTATCACTTTGTTGCTTGTATTGCTTAGAATAAGTTGTTGGTGCACATAGGTGAACCTTAGTTGTTCTAGGTTGTACTTAACAAAGTAAACACTAGTTTTATTCCGCCTTTGTTGAGCCACTCTAGGAAAAGTTTTAATCGCCTATTCACCCCCCTCTAGGCGACATCCATATCCTTTCACACGTTAGAGAGGAAACAAATATTACAAGTTGTTTTTATTCCTCTGGAGCAGGCGACTTGGAAGCAACATCATTGGCAGCAGGAGAGTCACCTCCCTCTAAGTCGGCAGTGTTGAAGGACTCGGAAGAGCTTTGGCCTTTGTCTTCAATGGTTTTCATGGGCACAAAGACGTTAACGTCGACCAACTCGGCGACTCTGGTGTCATAACCCACGAGCGACGCCAAGATAGATTCGTGGTTTATCTTTTGGCCTTCATCTTCTACGTCGGGGATACCGGAGGTTACCGTGTCGATGTCGGCATTCTCGTAGTGTGCCTTCACCATTGACAATGCCATCCTGGCGCCGGCCTGTGCACATGAAGCTTTCCAGCTTGAGATACGCTCGGGGGCTCGGCGCAGGATCTCCGAGAACTTCGCCACAGAGTCCGATGCCTTGATGTTAATCTGGAGGGAGTTGGCAATATCTTTGGTCTGCGCAATGGCGGTGTTGATAAAGTTGTCGGCAAGGACCATGCATTCCTTTGGCAGAGGAGGCGACCGGGTTAAACCCATAGGAGCTGCGAATTCCCGACAAAGGAGCACATGAGTTCAAAAATTCAGAGTATCTAGACTATAAAAAACCAAGACGGAGAATCACTTAGTGAAGATGCTGGCCTCAGCCTGCCAGAGAGTCTCCGCCATGGAGTCCCGTTCTTGTTGGAGGATCTTATACACTTCATGATGGCGTTGATTTTGCTCATCGGTAGCTTTCTTCTGATCTCTTAAGATCGCGATTTCCTCCTTCAAGAGGTTCATCTCCTCGTTCGTGGAGTCCTGCAGGGCTTTCATCGAGTCTTCATGAATTTTCAGCATCTCCTCCCTCTCCTTCGTAAGGATCTTGTTTTCGCTATCCAGCTGCTGAATATGCTTGGATTGCTCGACAATATCCTTAGCCTTGGAAATGGTTTCTGCAAGTCGGAGAAAGGAAAGTACACAGTGAGTACTCGGAGAATACACAAGATCAAGTCGGAATACGAAAAAGAAAGGAAAAACATACGCTTTCTCTTGATGATCTGTTCCTTCAAGAAGGCAGTTTTACCCCTTTCAGCTTCCAAATCCGTACGCATCTTCTGGTACTTGTCGTTGGCCATGCCCCTCCGAGCATTCTCATTCTATGGAAAGAAGAAAGTTAAACGTTGTTTGGTCTACTTGGAGCATCTAGCCGGAAAATTTCCACCTAGACGCTCGGGGGCTACAACGAGAGTTTTTTTAAACTTAGCAATCTGCTTAGTCTTTCTTTAAGCATCTAGTCGGAACTAATTCAGTTTTCAATTAGAAGCTTGGGGGCTACAGTATAAAGTTTTTAACTCAGATGTATGCTTAGCTTCTCTTTAAGCATCTAGTCGGAACTAATTCAGTTACAACTAGAGGCTTGGGGGCTATAGTATCAAAATTTATAAACACTGCGTATGCTACTCTTAAAGCATCTAGTCAGAATAATTCATTCAACCTATATGCTTGGGGGCAACAGTGAGAAGTTTTCTAGCCTAGTCACTCTTAGAGCACTTAGACGCAAAGACCTATGGTTTTTCCATCTAAATCCTCGGGGGCTACAGTGGGATACTCATATGAAATGCAAAAAGGCAAATATAACTTACAAGTGCAATGATCTTGAGATTGGTAGCACTCTCAGCCAGCAACTTGCCAAAGGATACACTATTTCCTTGCAAGATTTCTGCTTGCCGGAGAAGCTCCTCGAGACCGCACGTTGGATATGTCGACGCCGCACTAGGAACCAGAGAAGTGCTACCCGGCGTAAGTATCGGATAGACTATCTGCGGGAACTCTATGGTTTTTTTTGGGTGTGGGGGCGCCGCCTTCGGCAGATGTACCACCTTCCACCACCGCCTTACCGCTACCCATGGAATCCTTAGCCAGAGCTTCAGCCATTTGATGTGCGGCACTCTCCTGCGTCGCTTGTTTGCCGACAACATCGAGCTCTGTGGAGGCGCCTGAGTCCACTTCCATGGCGGAAGGGCAAGATGCTTCTTTAGCTTGATCACTTGTCGGAGCGGACGAGGGCTGGACGATGGGAGTGAAAGGGGCAATGGCGGGAGATACGTCGCGATGCAGCATATCCTTTATGGTTCTAGAAGCCCCCAAAGTTTTGGAGGTCTTCTTCATGCTGGCTATGGCTTTCTTCCTGAAACGTGCAAAATGCATAAGTATGGGAACAAGAGACAGACAAATGGACAATGTCAAAGAGAAAGAAGTTTACACAAGAGGGGGTGCTTTAGCAAAGGGGATCCCATTAACCTTTCTTTTCTTCACCTCCATGGCGGCGGTAGTATTCTTGGAGGCTCCACCCTCCACCTTCTTCTTCTTACCTCCGTCGGCAGTGTCAGTGGTGGAGCTCTTACGCTTTCGCGCCAACGGAGCATCGTCGTCGGACACGACCTTCATCTTTGGATCATAGATTTGAGGAGCCATGTTGTCCTCATCTATGTCGCTGAGCTGTTAAAGTGAAGAACCACCGTGTTAGATGAGATGGTAATGGTTAGACGGAAGAACTGGAGTATATGTCATACATAGAAAATAAAACAGTTACCTTTGGGCACTTGCTCTCTACGAACAAGTCGTAGGTAATGGTGAAGCCATGCTTCCTGTCCTTCACCTTGACGATGTCCTTGCGGTAGAGCTTGACGAAGTCGCTCGAGAAGTTGTCGTCAAAGATGCGGAGGCTATCCCTTCTATCATTGGAATACTCGTGCATCAGCTTCAAGCGGTGCTACAGAGGCTGGATCCGCCTGATGAACCAGCACATGGCTAGGTCCAATCCGGTCAAACCCGTCTCTACAAACCACTCTATCCGCCTTATAGAACGGGAAGCGTCGATGTCAGAGGGAAGGGAGGCCTGGGATCTCCATGTCGAGGCTTCGGCGGCTGCTCCATTGACAAAGTCCAGATACGTGACTTCTCAACCAGCCAGAGGGATATCTGGGCCGTAGAAGTACGTCCGCTGCCAATTCTTGCAGGATTCATGGCCAACGATGTCGGGGAAGTGCCGGCCAGGCCGGATCTTAAAACTAATGGTTCCACAATTTCTAAGCTCGTCCTTGCCGGCTCCGGCTTCGCGCTTGACGGTAAAGAAGTATATGAAGAGATCTAGCCTAGGCCTAATTCCTAAATAACCATCGCAGAGCACTGCGTAATTGCTGAGCGCTAAGATACTATTGGGGGAGAGGTTCTGTGGTTGTACTCGGTAATGATTCAGGAAAGCAAGGAAAAAGTTGGAGATGGGCAGGGAGACGCCACGTACCATCTGCGCTTTGAGGTACACCTTTTCTCCGGCTTGGGGAGAAGGTGTGACCTCGCCGGCCGGCGTCGCCCACCAGGCAAGCCCCTCCGTCGCGGGGAGGTAGCCCTCGTTGATCAGTTCTTTGATGTCGCAGTCCGTGAGCCGGACGCCAGGAAAGCCCCTCCGTCGCGAAAGAGGTAGCCCTCGTTGATCAGTTCTTTGATGTCGCGGTCCGTGATATCCGAACCGCGTCAGTCGCCCTTGTGCGAGTCGTACTCCTCCTCCAGCAGCTCCAGCGCCGCTAGATTATGGTTTCCGCCGGTGGCCTCGACCACCGCGGACTTGGGGATGACCAGGCCCTCTGGGGGCACGACAACGGAGCTCGCCGGCTTCGCCGCGGTTTCGCCCGACGCCGCCATCAAAGGGGAGGAGCTGCTGCTGGCCATTGGGTGTGTTCGATGGTGACTGGTAAAGATTGGAGAGCTAGGGTTTTTCACACGTGGAACGGAGAGCTCGAGGAGGCGCTCGCTGGAGGAAGAAGACGATGCAGGGGAGAATGAGGTGAAAAAGTAAATTTTCCACCGCAGTTACTATTTATGGTCTCCGACATCAAGATTCGTGCAGCTTGATCGAATGATTGCCGCGTAGTCGACGTGTGCGGAGACGTGCGTGGAAATTTCGCCACGTACCAATCGTCGCCGCCAACGGTTCGTATCGCTCGCGCGGGAAAAGTGGACATGATTGCGTTCTTTGCATGTGTGAGTTACGAGGCATTCCTGACCTATGTCTACGTCTCCCTAGCTGTCATAGGCATATGAACCATCACATCAGAAGATTCCGGCATGGACGGATCTAGTCCGGCTACGGAAGAGTACGATAGAAGATTCAGCAATTCTCCGACTTACGAATTGAAGACAGATAAAACCTTGCAGGGTTCTTTGGGAGGACTACAAGATGTTGCTTGACGATTTGCCGACATCCATCTAAACGGAGCATTCAACCTGAAGAGGCAAGACGGAGCAAGATCTCGGAGTTCTCCGGGGGCTATTGTTGGGGATATGCTATATGGGTATCCTCATAGCATGTTTTTTATCCAGATAACCCGGGTGGCCCATAGTTGGTAACATGGCCCATGGCCTGCTGGGCAACCCAGTTAGATGGATCCAGAAGGGAGGCCCATGCCGGATAAAAGAAGGCTACGGTGGATTCACCAGCATACCCGGAGCCTTGGAGTACAAGACACGCTAGACTAGTAATAGACGGTGTAGGACTCTATAACCTGTTCGGCTAGGACTTTTCCCTGTAACCCTAGGACCTGGCGACTATATAAGTCGGGTCTATGGGAGCCTTTAGGGGACAACTTCACATAACCTCGCATAGCAAACCAATCTCTGTAACTCGGCGTATTGCCATTATAGTGATTTATAGCAGGAGTAGGATTCCGCCACCGTTGTGGGATCTGAACCTGGGTAAGTTGTGTTACCTCGTACCCGTCAACCGTCCTCCTTCCCCCACGTCTCTAAACACGCACTGTGAGTACCCCTCCATGGCGTACTCGTCGGCAATACCATGACATCTAGGCGACGAGTAATGAGAGACCAAGATTATACCTGGTTTCATTATTGAGTGCAGCAGCTAGAAAGGACAAATGATAGTTGGAAATATTGCTAGTGTTCTCCCTACCAAGAATACTAGTGGCAAGATAATAAGAAAAATATCTGATAGCTGGGAGTTGAATATTTCTTATCTTCCCACGCTGGGATCTATGTTCATCATCATTAGTTACCCCACGATAGAATCTCCAAAAAATCAGTGGGTTGAGCTGGAATCTTCTTCACCGTCCTAGCCATGCCAATACCCAAAATGTCGCAAAATTTCTTCAATGTCATGGTGATAGGCCTATCGTAGATTTTGAATGACACATCTGTCCTGAAAGGGTTGTTAGTGAAAGAGAAACTCTCCAAAAAGTTTTAGTGAGCATAGCATATTTCTCACTCTCATCCTGCATATAATCAGTTATACCAAACCTCCTAACAAGAGTTATGAAATCATTAAGAATCCCTACAGCTTGCAAAAAGGTAAAACAAGGGAAGGTAGAAGGGTGCGCATCCCCTTCATCTCCCTTGTTGCCAAAACGCGGCGTAATAAGATCCTCATTGTATGGTGGCCTAGCTCGGGAGGATGATCTCGAAGGTCTTGTCCTCCTTGGTGCATCACTCTCAAACACTTCTCCAAAGGTGTGGTTGTCCATGACCCTATTTCTGAAATTTTTAGACAACATCAAACCAAGTGATTTCCAGGTTGATAAATGATGAGGAACTACTATAGGAACTTGCTAGAGGGCTAAACATGCATCAAAATGAAATATGTAAGCATAGAACAAGCATGCAAGCTCACACAACCTGTCACCTACAGCAGCAAAATACTCAAGATACAATCTACCAATCAAAAATCTAATTGGACAAGCGGAGGAGGCACATACCGGAGAGCAATCCCTCCAAAAATCAGTAGCAAAGATGGGCTGAGCAAGGAGATCGAAAATCAGGAGAAAGAACAGCAGGAACTCGAGCTTGCGAAAGTTTTCCGGTGTTTTTCGGAAGAGAGAAAGAACTGGCTGGGAGGAGACACTTTGGAGGGCCACAGGTGGGCCCCACCCAAGCCAGGCGTGCCCTAGGGCTGGCCGCTCCACCAGGGGGTGTGCTGGCCAGGTGGGTCTCCCTATGCCAATCCAGGTGTCCCTCTGCCCCTTTTTCGAGGAAAAAATTAATATGAATTTTCTGGGATTTTTTGGGAAACTTTATTTTTGGCCAATTTTCAGGTTATGAAAATTGATTTTATCGCGGAAAAAGATTTTTGAAAGACACAAAAAACAAACAAAAACTAAAACTACAGAAGTTCTAAGACACTCTAAAAAGCAAACAACTAGCAAAACCAAGACTAACAAGAAGAAGGGCAAAGATTGGAAAGGAGAAAAATAAAAGTGAGCAAGTATAACCATTGTGAAAGCATTGTTTTGTTCATTAAAATCCCTTTGTTAACAAGGTTGATAAAGTCTTGTTACCAAAACAATCTTATATGAAGCAAAACTTTGCATTCCACAAAGTGATTATGTTACCTCAAAAACTTGATAGCAATGGTCCCAATCATAATGGTTTCAAAACTTTCTTGTGGAATGGGACAATATATTTCTCCAACTTTGATGCTCTCAATATTTTCAATGGATTTCAGGCAATAACTCTTATCAATCTTCTTGGGGAAATAGACAGTATGCTCTTTTTTATTAATATTAAAAGTTACTTTCCCTTGATTGCAATTGATGACAGCACCTGCATTATTAAGAAAATGTCTCCCAAGAATAATGGATATATTATCATCTTCAGGCATCTCAAGCACAACAAAATCAGTTAAAACCAAGCAATTATGAGCCACTTAAACAGGAACATCCTCACATATACCAACATGAATAGTAGTAGACTTATCATCCATTTGCAAAGATATATCAGTTGGTATCAACTTTTCTAGCTGTAGTCTCTTGTAGAGAGAAAAAGGCATAATACTATCTCCAGCTCCCAAATCACACAAAGCAGTTCTAACATAATTATTTTTAATAGAGCAAGGAATAGTGGGAATACCTGGATCACCAAGTTTCTTTGAAACTGTACCATTGAAGGAATAATTAGCAAGCAAAGTAGAAATTTCCTCATTAGGAATCTTCCTTTTATTAGAGACAATATCCTTCATATACTTTGAATAAGGAGGCAACTTAACAACATCAGTCAAAGGAATTTGCAAAAATAAAGGTTTCATCCACTCACAAAACATGTTATAGTGTTCTTCCTCCTATGACTTGTGTTTCTTATATGGGAAGGCATAGGTTTCTGCACCCCAAGGTTCTCTTTCACTACCATGTTTATTAGCAATAAAATCTTCCTTAGTGTACCTAGTGTTCTTAGTGTGCTTCTCAGGTTCTTCCTCAACTTCCTCCTTATCTAGAGCATTATATTTATCAAAACCACTTTCATTTTTAGTATCAGATACATATATACTATTAGGATCTACAGCAGGTTCAGGAGGTGCCTCAATAGTTTTATGTTTCTTTTTCTTTCTTTTATGAGGACTACCACTACTTTCACCTTGTTGAGAATCCTGCTCAATTCTTTTAGGATGTCCTTCAGGGTATAAAGGATCTTGAGTGGTTGTACCACTCATAGTTCTAATACCATAAGAATGTTTATCTCCTGAGGCATTAACTAGCATATCTTTTTGTACCTTAGCAAGTTGATCAATTTGGTTTTGAACCATTTGGAAGTGTTTAATAAGTATTTTAACATCATTAGCGGTTCTTTCCACAATATCTTTCAATTCATTAATAGCTCTAGAGTTTTCCAATAAATGATTCTGAACATGTTTATTAAAATTACCTTGTTTAACAATAAAAATGTCAAGTTCTTCTAAGCATTGATCAGGAGGTTTACCATAGGGAATATCACCTTCATCAAAGTGTTGGAGAGAGTGTACCTCAATAGTGTATGAGTGGGGAATTGGCTTACATAATTATTCTATAGGAGATAAATTCTTCACATCTTCAGATCTAATACCCTTCTCCTTAAGACATCTCTTAGCTTCTTTCATCACTTCATCATTTAATGCAATCACTCCCCTCTTCTTTGGTGTTGGTGTTGGAGCTAGTTCAGGCACAATTGGCTCAGGTGTAGTAGGCTTAGGTATAATTAGCTCAGTTCATGTCTAATCATCGTAATTCTTGCTTATTTTAGCCATTATTTCTTCAGCTTCTGCAGGAGTTCTTTTCCTGAAAACACAATCAGCAAAACTATCTAGGTATGTCCTAGAATCATCAGTTAGTCCATTGTAATAAATATCAAGAATCTCATTTTTAGGAAATGGACATCCAGGATGTGCATGAATCAAGGCACAGAACCTTGTCCATGACTCAGGCAATTTCTCTTCTTCTCCCTGTTTAAAATCAAAAAGTTTCTGCAAAGCAGCATGTCTAGCACTAGGATGAAAATATTTCTGAAAGAAAGAAGAAATAAAACAATCAGGGCTATCAATGGATCCAGGAGGTAATCTACTAAACCAAGCTTTAGCTTCTCCTTTTAGTGAAAAAGGGAAGATCTTTATAACAATGTACTTGTGCATCTTAACATCATCAGAGAATAAGTCACTCATAGTAGAAATATCATTCATATGAGCTATGGCACTTCCATTTTCAGTCCCACAAAAGGGTTCTTTCTCAACAATGTTTATATAGGATAAATCAAGAGAGAAATCATAATCTTTATCTTTAATGTCTATGGGAGAAGTAGCAAACTTAGAATTATGAGACAGTTTAGGTATAATGGTACGTATCTCAAGGAGGCTCCTAATAGCATAAGCACCACGTGTGTTTTGGTACTCTTCAATAAATTCATCAGTCATTTCAATGTAACCATCATTAATATCATATCTCTCTCTAGACTCAGGGGATCTAACAGGTGTGATAGTGTCTTCACTAGGAGTTTCAGTGTTTCCCAAAATAGTTCTAGCAATAGTAGCATCTAGGAAAGGACCTAATGAACCACTTGCATCAATCACAGTAGAAGTAACATCATGAGTATCATAAGCAATTTCAGATTCAGCAGTAGTAGAAGTGTGTGTAGCATCTGTATGTGGTGGTGATGTAATAAGCTTACTTATAACAGACGGTGAATCAAGAGCAGCAGAGGTGTTTAGAACTGTACCTCTTCTTGTAGTGGATGGTAAAATAGGAAACTTTCCATCACAAGTTTTCCCCATGATGAAAGGAATAGCAGCAAACAATAGATCCAAGTGAACTTACAAATAAAGCTATGCTCCCCGACAACGACGCAAGAAAATAGTCTTGATGACCCGCAAGTATATGGGATCGCAATAGTCTTTGAGGGTAGTATTACCCAATTTATTGATTTGACACAAGGGGAGCCAAGGAATACTTATAAGCCTTAACAAGTAACATGTCAATTCAGCTGCACCTGGAAATAGTCTTGCTCACATTAGTTTATCAGTAGCAACGGTTTTGTAGTAGAAATAGCAAAGCAACAACAAAAGTAAAACAAAGACAGTAGTAACAATAGTAGGAAACAGTAGGATATGAGTCTAGGATGCATAGGGATGGATGGACGTGCGTTTCATGGACAAGTCTAAACATTTAACTTCAAGATCTAGGGAAATTGCAGATAAATAAGATAAAGCATCCAAGTACTAAATAATCATAGGCATGTGTTCCATCTATAGTCATACGTGCTAACAATGAGAACTTGCACAACATATTTTGTCCTGCCAGCCCGTTGTAGCGGGGCCTCAAGGGAATCTACTGGCAATTAAGGCGCTCCTTTTAATAGAGCACCGGAGCAAAGCATTAACACTCTGTGAACACATGTGATCCTCATATCACAAACATCCCCTCCGCTTGTCCCAATTTCTGTCACTTCGGGGCCATTTGTAACATCCCAAAAATATTAATCAAGATTATCAAGTTCCAATCACCCAAGTTTAGGGCTAACAAATTTTTTTTTATTAAAATCAATATGAATGCATGTGTGTGTGATGAATGCATGAATGCTTGCAATGACTTGTTTGATTGCTATGAATGGCAAGGATTGGTTTAAAGATGAAAACAACATCATCTAAATCATTTCTAAGCAGAATCAAATCAAGAGAAATTAAAATATGAACATTATGAGCACATGGTCATTTTGACCAAAGTTAACCACTAGACCACTTTGAGTGTTTCTAGTCCAAGTTTTCTGACAGAAACAAATCCAATTCTTTTCACCCCTTGCTAGAACAAGTACAAGTGAACCCAAGACCACTTTGCAAACCAACAGAAACAGATTTCAAATCTATTCAAATGACAATTCAAAACTGAATCAAGTGTAGGTACTAAGATCACCATTTCTCAAAAACCACTCAAACCAGTTCACCTTGAGAAACCCAAGAAGCCAGATACTACCAAGCATGTGACCAGAGCACCCACCAAATTTCATTCAAAATTTTCAGACTTGAATTCTTTTGGCAATTTCATCAAACACGTGGATACACATTTCAAACTCTGCCTAACTACACTGTTTTGAGCAGTGATCATTCAAACCCTTGTCCCCAATTCTTACCCCTTGTCCCCCCAGTGACTACTAGTGCAATTAAGCAGCTAGCCCTCTACCCCTTTGCACCATGTCGTGCCACCCGAGCCCCCCCTTGCTAGCCGACCATGGCAAGCACGCAGGAGCGAACGTCGCGCCCATCCACCATGTCCAGGAGGCAGCACACCGTCCATCGCCACCCCCTGTCCAGCACTCGAACGCAGCCAGGCCCTGGACCACAGTGGAAATGTCACGCCCACTGTCTCTGTGCCGTGCCGAGAGTGCGCCAGAGAGCCTCACCCGATCAGATCGAGTACGCCGCGCCTCACCCTCACCGCGCATGCACACACTCGCCTTAACACCAGCTAGCTCCGAGACATTCTTGTTCATCGCCGCGCGACCCGTAGCCACTGTGCATTGTCGAAATTATCGTCGGTGCCGCTCAGAGCACCAGCCCATTCTAACCAACCTAGACCATCCCTTGCCGTGCCATTACGCCCTTGAGCATTGCTAGGAGACCGTGCACCGGACTACACCCTCTGACATGTCGTTAGCTCGCTGTGCCGTCGACCCTGTCCAGCTCCGCCCATGCTGCATTGCCTCTCTCGCTCGGCTATAAAAGGAGGCCTTCCCGGCCTCAATTGGCCACACCATATCACTCTCCACCTCTCAAAGAACCTCCCACACCTCTCCCCGGAGCAAGGAGAGCTCCGCATCACCAGAATTTCACCGGAGTCTGCCGCGGAGGAGGAGAAGCGGAGCCGTTGATTAGAGCCGCCCCAGGAGCCGCCGCGATCACTGTTCGAATCGCCGTCGTCGACAACGCCGTTCGCCCCCCACGCTGACCCTAGTTGGAGCCCTGGTGAGCCTCACATGATCCCCAGCGCCGCGTTAGGGTTTAGACCTCGCCGGAGCTGTTCGTCGTCGACTATGAACCGCAGTCATTAGATTAGATTCTAATGTAGGGCTTAGATTGAAGGATACCCCTTCGGGAGCCTCTGTCTCGCTGACAGGTGGGACACCCCCTTTAAGTCAGCCCAGGCCCTGCACTTTGCGTAGTGGGCCGGCCCATTTAGTTCCCGTGCAACCCAGTAGATTCAAATATAGACTTTTCCAATTTAGTTCAAACCTAGTTCTATCAGTTGATTAAAAAATAAATTCAGAGAGATTCGGTGAACCAAAATGCATGAAACCAACTTTGCTAGAAAGGTAGTGAAATTTGTAATCCAAGACCGTTGGACTCAAACCATTTGAAATTATAGATCATCTATAGTAAAAATAACAAGGCAGAGACTTTTCTGCATTCAAACATTTTTCAAAAATCAACCATAAATGCTTTTGAGTTGATTCCAACTCTCAAAAATCACATTTGAAAAGATCTTTCTGAATATGTAAAAATATCTAGGTTTACTTGATGTAATAATGGACAAGTATTAAAAGAATGCCCCATAGGCATTTCTAGTCACTTTAATTATTAAAAATTAATAATGTTGAACGTTATTAAATTGTGACACCACTTTAAATCAAATTCCCAAGTATTAAAATATGTGGTCATGACATATGTCAACATGATCCCATATTTTAAATTGGAGAATATTTAATCTTAAGTAGTTTTTTAATGAGTAGAAATTACTTTTCCAAAATAAAATAAATAAGACTAAGGCTTTAATCCTTGTGATGATTGTGATGATGCTAGATCATCTAGTGTGAACCTTTGTGTGCTAAATATAAGTATTTAAGTATTGTTTGGTGATTGTGTACCTTGTATTTATTTATAGACGCTAGTATCGACCAAGGATACGAAGAGAAAGGAGACTACTACTACTACTACTACTACTACTACTACTACTACTACTACTACTACTACTACGAAGAAGAAGAAGAAGAAGAAGAGAATTTCAATCACTGCACTACTCAAGGAAAGATAAGCTAAACTATGCAAGCTAAACCTTGCATGATAACTATGCAAACCAGAGACCTTAGGCAACTTTATTATACCAAATCCCAGTATTACTTGCAATCTTTATTCTTTTATTTCTTTATCAAAGCTCTTTATTACTTCTACTTATTGACTTGTGAATTTTGGAAAGATATTAGAGGTAGCATCACCAGTAAAGAAAACCTTATAGCAGCAATCCTTATCACCGGCGAAGTGGAACCTTGCTCGACGGTGGTAAGGGCTTCCAGGCCTGCATAACATTACCCCCGGCGAAATGAAAAGCACACGCCGGCGATAGCAGATGTACCACTGGCGAAAGTGTCCTGCGCACGCTAGGGGTAGTGTGGGCCGCGTGCCCCCGGATGGGCTGCCACTTACGTTGGCAAAACAACCCGCGCTCGACGGGGCTAGACAAATTAGCGCCGGCAAAAACATCCCGCGCACGCCAAGGTTAGGGTGGGCCTCGTGCCCCCCGGATGGGCCGCCACTTACCCCTCGCGGAAACCCCCTTGCTTGCCGGGGATAGGTACTTATACCACTGGCGAAGTGCGCAGCGCTCGTCGGGGATGCAGGGATGGACGGGTGGGCCACTGGGTCGTATTTTACCGCCGGAAAATAGTTGCTTTACGCTGGTGGTAAAGGACTGCCACCGGTGTTTTGGGGTCATTTCGCTGGTGGTAACCTGGCACTTATTACAAGGTCGTGAAGCAGCCACTACCAACACCTCCTTACTCACCCACTAGCTCCCCTTTCTTGGAAACTCAAGTCCAAGATTTGCTATCTCATTCCCCCACTTCTCCCCAACTATTTTAGCTAATTCAACCAACAAAGTTTAATATATTTGTAGAGATGTCGCTCCCCTCGCTTGCATTAGTAGATCTACCTAGCAAGATCTAGATCTAGATCCATCTCCCCTCACCACCTTTCCCACTTCTCTCTATCGGTGCTCTCCCCCCACTTCTCTCTACTGGTGCTCTTGGACCTCGCATTAAATAATAGGTATAATATGGTGGAATGTGCATGAGTGTTTTGGCGACAAAATTCAACGGTGATGTCACTTGTGATGGTGAAAAGCGTGGTTACACGCATATGTGGACCTTTTTGTGTTGTTTTGCCAGTGGAATGTGCATGTACAATGAGTTGCCAATGTTTTGCAGGAATGTCGATTAACTTCCGTTTCGGCAAATTTATGGCACTCCGACGAGACCATTTTTAGCAAAGGTCATGCCAAATTTTTTCCGTGAAAGCAGCCGAGCGAGGCGACGGTAACATTCTAATCTATTCTCTTATTGTGCAGGCGACGATGGTCATCGAGATGAAGGAAATCATGGTGGATAGATATGTGGAACGCGTGGCTACCGACATGTATCGAAATAACCGCTTGGAAATAAGATGTCTGTGTAGAAAATGCAAACTATTGTCATTGTTTGACCCCTTGTCACGTACGGTGCATGACCACCTCCTCAGGTACAGTTTCATGGATGTCTACACTACTCCGTGGATGGATGATGATGATGATGAATTTGACCATAATAAGGAAGAGGATGCCGTTCAACACGAAAATGAAGATGATGAGGAGGGAGAAGAACGGGTGTCGCACACGACGATGACGGTCGTGATGAACAATGCCGGGAAGAAGAAGAACATGCAGACGACAAGGACAGGAGTAGGAATACCCCGCTAACCGCGGCCATGCACGACCCTAATGTTCAGGAAATTCTTCTCGGCAACGCATCGACTGACCCCAGATTCGCTGGTAGACGGAAGTCTAAGCTGGATTAACTGGAGGTAGACTCAAGAACTCCGTTGTACGACGCAGTTCACAGGCCGGAGGAGATCCGCTTGAGAGTAACTCTCGATCTTCTAGAGATGAAGGCAAGATACGCATGTAACGACGCAAGCGCAGACGAACTCTTTCGATACTTGAAGAAGCACTTACCTAAAGATAACACGTTGGTAGGTAGCCTACAAGAGGCCAAGAAAGTGGTGTGCCCTCTCAATTTATCACATGAAAAATACCACGCCTGCATTAATGACTGTGTGATTTATCGGAACAAGCACAAGGACTTTACCACGTGCCCAAGGTGCAGCAAGCCTTGATACAAGAGAGGGACGAGAAAAGCTCCTCGAAAAGTTGTGTGGTACTTCCCGCTCAGGACCCGTCTCCAGCGGTACTTCGCGGACCCCAAGGAAGCGAAGCTCATGCGCTGGCATGCAGAAAGGAAGGAGGCGGTGATGAAGGATCCAGTGCGGGTTGAAAACCCAGTGCTGACGCACCTGTGACACCCCCAGGATTAAGGCTAGACAAATCCTAGACCACCGTATGAACATAATCCTAACCTAACCTCGAAAGCGTATAGAGAGAGAATCGGTAACACAATAGTGACCCTACGACACAAAAATTATTACAACAAGCTCATAACTGAACGAAGAACCAAAATATTACAAGCAAAGGTCACTGACCACAAACATCAAGCAAAGGAAGGAAAATTATGCTATTAAATATATCAAACTTAACAAATGGCCTAAGAGGCCTAAAGCATAACGATGACGTCGAATCCATAGATCCCAGACTGCCGACTAGGAACTCCAAACTACTCGTCAATGTGGATGCCATGAAGTACTCATCTTATATGGTAACACTTACGCTGCTACAAAAGTATCCACGAAGCAAGGGTGAGTACAGAGTGTACTCCACAACTACTCGTCAATGTGGATGCCATGAAGTACTCATCTTATATGGTAACACTTACGCTGCTACAAAAGTATCCACGAAGCAAGAGTTTTGACTTCTGAGGGAAGAAGACTTCCAATAGATGGGAAAAGTTACGCAGACTTCGAGAGGTAAACCTCTACTAAACAACTTAAGTAGAGATTTACAAGTGGACGAGATAGATACCAACAAAACCAAGTTGTTGAACTACTTTTGACACACAAGAGTCACTCTCTCATTCAATAGAAGGCTAAGAAAGAAAGGTGTTTTCGTGGAGAGGACTCATAGGAGTCACAAGGAACATGTAACAAGAGAAACTATTGATTACAAAAATCATGGTCGCTTTTCCATCATGTTTAGACAGAGAGGAAGGAACTCTTTATTCATCCAGGTTTATCAGTATCCTTGCCAAAGATCATGATATCACTTTACACCACCAAGATAAATAGTTGAGAATATTCCTGATGACACGAGAAGAAAGAAACTTCATTCTCAGACTCCAAGTACTTGGCATAACAAGACACTTGCCATCATAAAAATGTCTAGAGGATTGACCGAGAGACATTTAGCAACACTACTTTTAATATTCTCCTTGATGTTCGAAACACCATTAGCAGGCTACTGACAGGCCTTTAACCAGTCATCAAGTAAAGGTTGGACTTCAGATCCAAAGGAAGCCTTAAGATCAACTCTTATGATAAATCATAGAAGATGGCTCATGAGGAGTGGTTGTGATTGCTGATTCAAGGGAGTATGGCAATAGGTCTTCCGACTGATTGTGACAACCATTATATCAATCTTGCCAGAGGTATAGAGAAACCTATGTTAAAACCTTGAGGAACACCAATCATTATTGTTGCCTGAGATTCAGCTTTGATTAAGTGGAGAGATACTTCAGGCTCAGCATGACCGAATAGAAAGGGTGCAACATTTACCATATATGTAAAGTCACTAGATTCTCAAGACACGTACTTCAATGTCAAGCTCCAAGAGATGAGCTTGATTGCGTAACCCATGTGATAGCAAGTTATCAAAAGATAATTGCATCTATATGAATTGTTTGCAATGAAACACAACTAAATACTATTTAGAACACATTTAGGAGGATATCGAAGTTTGAGTACTTATTTTCTCCCATGACAAATCAATCAGTGGCTTGGTGTGCTTGGAGGATCTTCTCGAGATGTGAAGGTATCAACCTACCATATCAAGAATGCTTTGCACATGCATGACTAACTTCAAATGATTCCCGAGGAAACAAAGACAACTCTACTCAGATCCACGTGGACATCTTTCAACATTTGCACGTGAATCAGAGAAGGTCACTACTAACATCCAGAACACATACTTCGAGATAACACGAAGATGGTTCTCAAAGTTTACAACATTAATGCCAAATGTTCTTTATGAATCTGGTATAACAGGGAGAGGATAAGGATGTCATTGATGGGCTCAATAACAAACTTATCTATACACTCCAAGAAGACATACTCACATGTTGTATGAATAGGGCGTAGACATTGGTCAGACCAGCGGACATGAAGATGTACTTAAGTGAAACATCACAAATGGTTACATCATCAGGATAATCCTTGGAACTGAGTTTGATTTGACGATTGCCCAAATCAAATCAAAGGAGGGAAGATAACATATCCACAAAGGACATAATATCTTACTTCAACATGAACAAAATTAGACATCCCTTGAAAGAGCAACAGAGTTGGATAGAGCTTTTGTCTTACAACTCTCCAAGTTGTTGTTTAAACTCAACCCACTAGCTCAGGGGCATCCAGTATGGATCCTTGGAGAAAGAGAAGTTCAGAGAACTTTCTTGCTCCAGAACATGACCACACGGTCATGTGGCAGCATGGATTTACTTCTAGTAGACATCTAGAATATCACGGACCACCGATATGTCACTAGGTTCGAGAGGAAACTTGCTTGGTAAGGCAAGATGACATAGTCTCGGAGCTTCGGCACAAGCCTAACTCTTTGACCGAAAAGAGGACACTAGAATAGCAGACTGTGTGGCACAATCATTCTTTTCTTAGTGATAGGGTTAACCAATCGCGCTAAGAATAACTTGAATGTCCTTGGAGTTTAAAACAATAATAATTTCTAAGAATCTCAGATGACCACATCATTACGCACACGCAACATTCCTGAGCGCGAACAACTCAGAGGAAGGGTGGGTAGAGATGTATAAGAGCATCACTTCATTAAGAGGGTCATGGGACTCAGCACGACTTCTTAGTTTAGAAAGGGTGTGATACTTTAAGGTAGAACAGAACATAAGATAATCAACGCTTATTAATCCGTGGATTACAACACTTTGACCTGGTCTTGGAAATGACGAGGTACTGGAGTTTGTTTCTCCTGACATCCCGAACTTGTTTGTCTTGACGGAACACAAGAGTATCTTGCATCAGAAGACACCAATGCATATTTACTACTTGGCTACCAACTGGTAGACAAAGGTCGGAAAACAACAAGGAAGGAAGAACATGCTCAGAATAGAATCCCAAGATGTGGATGCATAAGTCAACAATCTCCCGAAGACCGATGCAGAGATAGGAAGCTGTAGCAGAGTCACGAGCATAAATGTGAGACTCGCGAAGAGTACTATTGTCGTGATCTATTTAGTTCCATTAAAGAATATCTGCCATAGCTAGTGATAGGGTATGTCCTCTATCGTCACTTGTTCAATAGCGACAATATCCACAAGCTTGAAGGCTATACTAGAAGGTACTAGACATTCTGAGGTAATGTGTAAACATTGACCACAGGGTTCAACAAAATGGATCTTGGGTTAAAGGTCAGCATCATGTACAAGATTCACAACACCAGAATCCAGCACAATCGGGGATCTTAGGTTTAAGTCCGAGGGCTAAAACCCAAATAAAGGAGTAACTACTACTTGAGTGACAAAGCATACAGTATGAGCTAGCAATCACAAGGTAGCTTCCAAGAGAAGAAACGACTTCTAAAGTACCCAGAAAAATGAAGAAGGAGGCACACGAGGCAAAAGGAAACCTCGAAGCCTAGAACAGAACATTGTGGATCCATCAATATGATGTTGTGGACCCATAAAATAGAGAGATTATGATAGAAATAAATCTCTCAAAAGAAAAAGAACAAAGGGGAAATAAGGAATACACACAACTGAATCTAGAGAACTTAGCACTAGGTCAAATGGTTGAGAACCGACATGCCTGAAGAGGCACCTAAGCTTTGAAGGATGAGACGAGATAGCAAAACTTTTTAAAATCAACACAAGATAAGATAACCCAGAGTTAGAGCGAAACTGGATAAGGAGAAAAAGAAGCATACCAGAGTTTTCGCACATAATTTTCATCTTTGAAAATAGTTTTCACAAACACAAGACTCAAAATCGAGCAATAGAAAGGGTTTCTTACAGTCGGCACTGCTCTGATACCAAAACCTGCAACACCCCCAAGATTAAGGCTAGACAAATCCTAGACCACCGTCTGAACATAAGACTAACCTAACCTAAAAATCATACAAAGAGAGAATCGGTAACACAACAGTGACCCTATGACACAAAAATTATTACAACAAGCTTATAACTGAGCGAAGAACCAAAATATTACAAGCAGAGGTCACTGACCACAAACATCAAGAAACGGAAGGAAAATTATGCTATTAAATATATCAAACTTAACAAATGGCCTAAGAGGCCTGAAGCATAACGATGACGTCCAATCCATAGATCCCAGACCGCCGACTGGGAACTCCAAACTACTCGTCAATGTCGATGCCGTGAAGAACTCATCTTCTATGGTAACACTTACCTTGCTGCAAGAGTATCCACGAAGCAAGGGTGAGTACAGGGTGTACTCTGCAAGACTTATGCGCAAGACTTATGGCTGGTGGATTTATTTTGCAGAAAGCCATCTTTGTTTTGTAAAACAAGAGGGAGAAGAATCTCGACTAAACAGAATATTTTAAAAAGGGATAAGAGAGCGGTATCTCTAACTTTGATCATATTTTGATATCCACCGAATCATCATCAGTTGAACCTATCTAGGATCACCCCCTCCTACCCATGAGGAAGCATCCTTAATCACACGTTAATCAAATTTCCAAGTTTTACGATTAGGTTCAAGTTCTCTATGATCTTCACGTCAGTTCCCAAGTTCATCCATAACAACGGACACGGCTTTTCGAAAATATTAATAACCCTGCAGGGGTGTACAACTTTACCCACACGTACTAACCTTCTCTTAATGCCACTAGTAATAGCCCTCTTCCTTGGAAGGCCGGCATAGGGTGGTTAGGCACGACCTTTACCTTGCTTTCGCCGATACCATGAGTCACGCACTAGGGAGATGCTGCTGTAATGGGTCAAGTCTCGAAGTCCGTCCCTAATGATGTGAACAAGGTTTGAGATTACGGATGCCAGGCATCTCCCATTCCCTACCACGCTTACCTACCTGTATGAATGCACCTCCTTCACCCCCTTCGGGAAAAACCAGAATGCGTATGTCGAATGGAACGCCCGAACTATGTGACTCATGGAATCTACTTGGCAAGTTAGTTGGTCGAGGGGGTTTCCAGGCCCCCGTGTGGCTGTACGGTCGTCTTGGTTCAAGAGGCAAGTACATCGGGTCCTAGGGGTGGAAAGTATGGTACTGCAAAAACCACAACCAACTATGGCCTCCCATACAAGCCGTAGCATGATTAACTTTCATCTCTGATCTTACCACGTTATCCTGTGAAACTAGGTTCATTCGCAGCTCTGATTCATCAACCGGATGGACCAGTGGTAACAACTAAGCTTGCCTAAGCACAACAGATATAATAGCTCTAGCAATGCTTCACAAGATCAAACCCAAGTTATGTTAGGAGCAGTGGATCAAGGAATTTAGGCTAAAAGGGAACATGCATCAGATAGGATTACTCTATCTATCGATGAAAGACTTTGGAATTGTAAGGGTTCGTAGCATGGAAAACAAAAAAATTCTACCGCATGCACACAACCAAGCCAAGATCTATCTGCTAGATTGTAGCAACGAGTCGATAGAGGAAATCACCCTCGAAGATTCCAAAGCGGTTAACGATAGCAGATTCTCGTGGGTGATGTAGTCGTACTCTTGCTGATCTCAAGATCGCGTAGACGATCCTTCAAGCGATGCGTTCCGGCAGCGCTTCATGATCGGTCACACGTTAATTTTCGATGAAGACCTTCCTCTCCCTTGTTCTAGCAGGTAGCGGAGGTTGTAGCACTCTCCTCGTGATTCCGGCAGCACGACGGCGTGGTGTCGGAAGTAGAGGGGAGATCCCACAGCACTTCACCTAAGCCAGAGCGAGTATGGTGGAATAAGAGAGGGCCTTGGCGATCTACAGATTTAGACGCACCAAAGGGGGTTGGCTTGGCTGGCGACTAGGGTTTTTGGGAAACCCTAATTCGACGGCTAGAGGAACCCGAGGTGGCGGCAGCACTTGGAGGGGTGGTGGCGCCTAGAGCTAGGGTTTGGGTGTGTGAGGTAGGGGGGGGGCTACCCCTCATAGGTGGGAGGGAGGCGGTTTGGGCGGAGGGAGTCCTCCTCCAACTCCTCCTCATGGCCGGCGGGTGGAGGGAGTAGGACTTCCACCCTAGGTAGGTTTCCTACTCTCCCTCCACCAAGCAAACTTAAGATTTGACTTTTCAAATTGGCGTTTGACTTTCAAACTTCGATTTGATTTCTCTCTTCATATTGCCCAGCCAAGTGACCTAGTACATGATGCAACCATTCCACATTGTCATGACACATCAATGTACCCTTCCCCCTCCGGAGTGTCGGACCTTCTAGACCCTTCTAGAACATTCCCGGCGAAAACACCGGAATCATTTCCGAACTCCGAAATAGGACTTTCCTTATATGAATATTATTCTCCGGACCATTCCGGATGTCCTCATGATATCCCGGATCCCATTCGAGACTCCTAACAACATTAGGTCTCTTACTCATCATTCCATAACTACACAACAACATCGAATCCTTAAGTGTGTCTCCCTACGGTTCGTGAATTATGCGGACATGACCGAGACACTTCTCCGATCAATAACCAATAGAGGAATCTGGAAATTCATATGGCTCCCACATATTTCTATGGTTACTTTTCTATCGAATGAACCACTTACATACGATACCAATTTCCCTTTGTCTCACGATAGTTTACTTATCCGAGGTTCTGATCGTCGGTATCTCTTCATACCTAGTTCAACCTTGTTACCGATAAGTACTCCTTTCTCGTTCCCGTGATATGTGATCCCTTGTGAGCCAGTCACATGCTTGCAAGCTAATTGGATGACATTCCACCGAGAGCGCCCAGAGTATATCTATCCTTCATATGGATGGACAAATGCCACTCTTGATCCATGTGCCTCAACCCATACTTTCCGAACACTCAATGCCACCTTTATAGCCACCCAGTTACGGTGTGGTGTTTGATGTCATCAAAGGATCCTTCCGGTGATGGTTATTAACATGATCTCATGGTCGAAGGAATTAGGTTACTATGTATCAGAAAGCTTATAGCAAATGAACTATATTAAATGACTTGATATTTATGCTACGCTTAACTATAGGAGTATGTCCATCATACCATTCTCTAATGATATGATCTTGTTGTTAACAACATCTCAATGTTCATGATCAGGAAACCACGATCATCTATTAACCAACAAGCTAGTTTAACAAGAGGCTTTACTAGGGACTCTTTTATGTTTACAAATCACACAAGTATTAATGTTTCCGGTTAATAAAATTATAGCATGGTATGTAAGCATTTATCATAAGTATGAAGATATGATAATAACCACTTTATTATTGCCTCTTGGGCATATCTCCAACAATCTCCCACTTGCACTAGAGTCAATAATCTAGTTTCAAACCTTTGTGCGTTCAACACCTATGGCTTTCCGGTGTTGTATTTACACGATTTATAGTGGTCAACTGATCTCCGGATCCGACACTTTCATCTCCATGTGTAATTGCATGTCTTTGCGTCTCTACGCATCACTCATTCTCTAATGTGATGGCTTTGTACAAATTTGGTCCTTTGGTGAGACCTTTAGTTCCTTGGGGTTAAAACATGTTGATAATATTGTCGTACAATATATCTTCATAGTACTATCCCGCTGTGAACTACACCTAGTTTGATAACAAACTACTTGACACAAATGCCCTCTTTTGCTGCTATAACAACAGTTATATACTCAGCCTTTTGTTGTAGTATCTGTCACAATGTATTAACTTTGGAACTCATCCAAATTCATTATGGAACTTACTTTCCATCATATTGTGCCACCCTTAGTTTAGATTGAGATAAACTTAATTTGTACTTTGTGACAAAACTAGTATCAATGTAATACTTTTACAATGAACTAACCATCTATTTTTCACTTCTACAAAATAATATATTCTTAGTTCTTTTAAAAGATCATAAGAATATCTTTACTATCGTCCAATAATCATCTTATGAATCATTCTGGTATACGCTCATAACATTTAGAGCATAGGACATATCTGGATTTGTACACATCACAGCATGATTGATAAAATACTCTTTGTGATTGTATCTATCAAGTACCAAAAATACTTAAATCCTTATTCAATCCTTCCTGTGCAACAAGAATTTTTCTTGTAGTTTTTATATTGAACTCATTCAATATCTCATCTATGTACTTCTGGCACAACCATATTGGCGTCACAATTTATCCATATAGACATTGATGCAAAATATTCGGGTTCTACCTAAGCCTTTGATCGAGATGAAATTATTATCCTGTGTTAATAAAAAGATACATCATTTCCAATCAACAATATGTCTTCCACATAATGTATTAGAAACATGTCTTAGTGCTCCCACTTAATTTCTTGCAAATGCAAGCATCTTCATCGTCTTCGATGAAATTAAAATCTTTTAACAGTTTCATCATAGTGAAGATTCCAACTCTGCGATGCTTACTTCAACCATTGAAGTTTGCATATGCTTTTAGAATCCTTTGAATTAACAAAACCCTTTGGACCGTGTCATGCACACGTCCTAGGTAACCGTTCTATCAGAAGAACTTGTTTTGTTTATTCAACACATAACAAAATTATATGTCGTGGTTGCTACATTAATCCGTCTAGACTAAATATCGCTTAATGAAAGATCAGATCTTGTCATAGTCAACTCTTTGAACATTGTCGTGAACTCTTTCCCAGCATGTCGATAATTTCATAGATGTGAAACATCTATGTCTATTTCTTTATTGATCCAAATATGACTGTAAGGTCTTGTACCTTTCCAGAGGGTCTTTCAAGTTCAAAGCTTGATCTCTCGTATATGGAACTATCACGGATTTGATGGCTTCAAGCCATTTGACGGAGTCAGGGCCCATCATCGCTTCTTCGCATGTAGTCGGATCATTATTGTCAAATAATGATTTAACTCTCAAATCTTGGTATTTGATTGTTTACCCGACCTACTTGGTTCAATAGGAACTTAGACCTCTATGACCACAACCTTTGAGGCACGTGAACCATGAGCATTGTTGCTGCCTACGAAAACCTTTTCAGCGCTGCGCAACTTTGCACATATAGCTAAGGTTCTTTTAACCTCATCAAAGTTCTATTGTCCTCCCACTTAACTTTTCACGGAAAATGCCTTCTTAAAAAAACTTGACGTTCTAAGCGACAAACACTTTTGTCTTCGGTGTTATGGAGGAATACTTAACTATTATTCAAAATAACATACAAAGATATGTTCGTCCGATTTTGGTTGCAAACATCTTTCTTATGCATAGCATACCAATTTTTTTTAAGAAAGGACAACTTGGGTTTTATCCCAAACCATAACTTTATATGGTGTCAATTCAACAGATTATGATGAAGCTATTTTAAGTGGAAAAACGGTAGTCTCTAAAGCTTTAAGCTTTAAAATATAATGGCAGTTCTATCAATTACACCTTTGATCTTACCATGTCAAACAAGGTTTCATTGCATATCTCGATTATTCCATACTCATATGGTGTTTCGGGAAACGCAAATCCATGGAACGATTTCTCAAATCTTAGGTGTTATGCTAAACTTGTAACTCAAATATATTCCTTTATGATCTTATCATAAACTATTTATATTCTTGTTACAATGATTTTGCACTTCATCTTGAAAGTCTTTGAACTTTTCAAATGTTTCATACTTCATCCTCATTAAGTAAATATTCATATATTCACTCAGATTTTTGGAGAAAGCATATCAAGTTGAAATCCATCGCTCTTGACTACACATAACGGGCTTTATACAACAATATGTACAAGTTCCAATAAGCTAGTCATCCGTTCCCTTTGGCCTATGAGCGGAGTTTTAATTATCTCTAGGAAAATTTCACAAGTATCATTTGATCAAAAATCAAAAGATTCCAAAATTCCATCCACATGGAGTTTCTTCATGTTTTCTTTCCAATATAATTTAAACGGCGATGTCATTTCCTAAGTGATCTTTATTATCAATTTTCTTTCGACATTTTTAGAAATATTTTATGGATGTGATTTTTCCAACGAGATTTGTAAATCATCCATCTTTTATGGATTAAAGCAATTATTTGAACAACCCTTTTGTTCTCATAATACCTGATAAAACAAATCTTGAAGGCAAGCTTTGATGTTAACGAGCAACACAATAACCCTTTATTTGTTCTCGATGAACATCATCACATATTATTTTTCTAGTTAATTAGGCCATTGTAGTTCATGAATTGTTTTGTTTCGTATGACAATTCATACCAACAAATTCAGTATCCAATATTTAAGAACCACATTGTTTAATAAGCAAAGAATATAGCCATAACATGTATATCCTCTATATACCTAAGTTGAACAATTCTAGTTTTTTCTTTTTTGCCATATATTTCTGAGATTCTCTTTCAGTATTTCCTTTTCTATTTGAAAGAATCTATCAACATCAATAGTGGAGTCATACATATGACACATAGTCCAAAGCGTGTATAATTAGACACCAATGTCTTTGGACTTGCACTTTGAAGTAGATCACCATCATCAAATGTTTGGTGTGCTTTCAAATTCCATTCTTTAGTAACATCTTGGTGTAGTAAATATTTACCTACATCAAATATTCACCCTTATCATGGAATTATTCATGATCAAGCTACTTTTAGCTTATAACGGTGAATCGCGAGTAAATGTTGCTCTCCAAAACCTTTTGGAGGATTAAGACGACCAACTTCTCCAAACTTTTGCAAATTCTCATCAAATATGAGAACATAACTTTTGCCATATTATACTCTATCACGTTGCAACCAAAACATTATTTCATATATCGCAATATCTTCCACACATCATGGTTTATGAAACAAATCTTTCAGATCCTAGATAACCTTGATATTAAAACAATCTTTTGAATATCGAGTATCATGGAGACAAACATGATACTTATATACTAACACTGGAACTGTCACTCTTGATTTAATACCAATTATTAAACTTCACGGAGTAACCGGAACTTACTGAAAGTTTGCAATAGGACTTCACTTCAATACAATATGATACCAGTTCGTAAAGTAACTAACCAGAATTCTATAGTTCTATTATCTCAATTATAACTAAGCGCAAGGTGGTAAACGAATGCCAATGACTACAACAACTATGCAAATTCACTTTGATTTAAATTATGATAAATAGTGTTCAACTTTTAATCATATTGCTGTTGAACTCCCAGTCAAAACAATATCCCTCACATTGTTTTAGTGATCACACAAACCAAATTCACTACACCAAGTCCGATCATAACGTGACATGATATAGTTTCAAAGGCGAACAATCATCATGTTCATCATATCATCTATATGACTCATGTTTTACATTTTGGTATCCCGTGTTCCGAGACCATGTATGTACATGCTAGGCTCGTCAAGATCAAACCTTAGCTTCCGCATGAGCAAATCTGGCTTGCTCACGTTGTATACACTCGCAGAATTTAAAACACCCGATCATCATGTGGTGCTTCAAAACAACGAGCTTTAGCAACGGTGCTTACTAAGGATAAACACTTTAAAACTTGAAATTGTGTGCTTGAGGGATCATCTTATAATGCTACCGTCGTGAACTAAGCAATATAAGATGCATAAAAGGATTAACATCACATGCAATTCATAATATGTGATATGATATGGCCTTTCTTCTTGTGCTTCCGATGTCCATCTTCAAGCACAATCATGATATCCATCATCACCGATATGGCGTCAAGGTCAATGGTGCCGTTTCATGGTTGTCGTCCACCAGCTTCAACTATTACAACTACTTTGAATAGACAAGCAGGTCTTAACGGAATTTAAAGACAACCATATGGCTCCTTCCGGTTGCCAACTTAATATAAGGAACATTGCATACATAAAATATAACCACAATCATGGCCATATCACATCACAGCACAACCCTGCAAAACAAAGTTAAACGCCTCTAATTTTCTTTGCATATTTTACATGGTTTGGGTCTTTCAATAAGTGTCGTTCTAACTTATGAACAAGAACCACAACGTTGATGCTTGAACTATCAAGTGCCCGTTGTAAATTGAATTTATACTATGATGGGAGAGACAAACACCCGCATAGCCACTTATGCAATACAAGTTGCATGTTGAGTGTGGAGCAAGTCTCTTGAACGATGCCATGTAAGGTTAGCCCGGGCCGCTTCATACCATCATACCGCAAGATGCAAAGTACACAAAAAGCAATTGATAATAAAAGCACCACCGCCCACAATGACCATTGTGTTCTACTCGTGCAACAGATCTACATATAGACACGGCTCTGATACCACTGTAGCGGTTCGTAGCATGGAAAACAAAAAAATTCTATCGCATGCACACAAATAAGCCAAGATCTATCTACTAGATTGTAGCAACGAGTTGATAGAGGAACTCACCCTCGAAGATTCCAAAGCGGTTAACGAGAGAAGATTCTCGTGGGTGATGTAGTCGTACTCTTGACGATCTCAAGATCGCGTAGACGATCCTTCCGGCGCTGCGTTCCGGCAGAACTTCCGCAGTCGTTCACACGTTCGGTACTCGATGAAGACCTGCCTCTCCCTTTTTCCAGCAAGCAGCAGAGGTTGTAGCACTCTCCTCGTGATTCCGGCAGCACGACGGCGTGGTGTCGGAAGTAGAGGGGAGATCCTGCAGGGATTCACCTAAGCCGGCGCGAGTATGGTGGAATAAGAGAGGGCCTTGGCGATCTACAGATTTAGAGGCACCAAAGGGGTTTGCATGGCCGACGACTAGGGTTTGGGGAAACCCTAATTCGGTGGCTAGAGGAACCCTAGGTGGCGGCAGCACTTGGAGGGGTGGTGGCGCCTAGAGCTAGGTTTTGGGTGTGTGAGGTAGGGGGCGCTCTACCCCTCCTTATATAGGTGGGAGGGAGGCGGTTTGGGAGGAGGGAGTCCTCCTCCAACTCCTCCTCATGGCCGGCGGGTGGAGGGAGTAAGACTTCCACCCTAGGTAGGTTTCCTACTCTCCCTCCACCAAGCAAACTTTAGATTTGACTATTCAAATTGGCGTTTGACTTTCAAATTTCGATTTGATTTCTCTCTTCGTATTGCCTAGCCAAGTTACCTAGTACATGATGCAACCATTCCACCTTGTCATGACACATCAATGTACCCTTCCCCCTCCGGAGTGCCGGACCTTCCAGACCCTTCTAGAACATTCCCGCCGAAAACACCGGAATCATTTCCGAACTCCGAAACATGACTTTCCTTATATGAATCTTATTCTCCGGACCATTCCGGATCTCCACGTGATATCCCGGATCCCATCCGAGACTCCGAACAACATTCAGTATCTTACTCATCATTCCATAACTACACAACAACATCGAATCCTTAAGTGTGTCTCCCTACGGTTCGTGAATTATGCGGACATGACCGAGACACTTCTCCGATCAATAACCAATAGAGGAATCCGGAAATTCATATGGCTCCCACATATTTGTACGATTACTTTGCGATCGAATGAACCACTTACATACGATACCAATTTCCCTTTGTCTCACGAGAGTTTACTTATCCAAGGTTTTGATTGTCGGTATCTCTGCATACCTAGTTCAACCTCGTTACCGATAAGTACTCTTTTCTCGTTCCCGTTATATGTGATCCCTTGTGAGCCAGTCACATGCTTGCAAGATAATTGGATGATATTCCACCGAGAGGGCCCAGAGTATATCTATCCGTCATATGGATGGACAAATCCCACTCTTGATCCATGTGCCTCAACCCATACTTTCCGAACACTCAATGTTATAGCCACCCAGTTATGGTGTGGTGTTTGATGTCATCAAAGCATCCTTCCGGTGATGGTGATTAACATGATCTCATGGTCGAAGGAATTAGGTTATTATGTATCAGAAAGCTTATAGCAAATGAACTATATTAAATGACTTGATCTTTATGCTATGCTTAACTATAGGAGTATGTCCATCATACCATTCTCTAATGATATGATCTTGTTGTTAATAACATCTCAATGTTCATGCTCGGGAAACCACGATCATCTATTAACCAACAAGCTAGTTTTACTAGAGGCTTTACTAGGGACTCTTTTATGTTTACAAATCACACAAGTATTAATGTTTCCGGTTAATACAATTATAGCATGGTATGTAAACATTTATCATAAGTATGAAGATATGATAATAACCACTTTATTATTGCCTCTTGGGCATATTCCCAACAGGAATCGTATGCACATGGCAAGAACATAAATACTTTGAAATCATAGGATTATATCATGCGTGGGGCTTCGCTTGCCTTTTCTTGTTGATATCCAGAAAGAAGAGCTTCAGACATCCGGTACTTGACTTGATTACAGCTGATCAAGTATTGGTCTTTGAGCTTCGACGGTGTTCACCTTGGTCTCCAATGTCGATCTCGATCTCAATTCCGATATCGTATTCTACCGGGAAGAACCAAACACCGGAAAGAAAGGGGAAACAATCAACACATGGCATCGATGCAATGCTCAAACAAAGATGATGGTATGACAAGTTGATTAGTATTGAAACTGAAACCCTAAACATGCTCGACCATTTTAAAAAGGGTCGGAGAGGTGCAAACCCTAGAATAGGGGGTCCTCGAAATCACTTATGGGGTTCAATTTTTTATTCTAATTAAAATTTGCAGTTGAAGTTGTTGAACAATGCATGATTATGGCTCTATTGGAAAGATCTTATTTTTTGAACATTTTGATATATTATTTTTATTTTTCTGATTTAAAATGAATTAGTTATGAATTTCTCCATTTTTAATTCATTTTAAATAAATTTTTTGAATATTATAAAATAATTTACATTTTGGAATTACTTTAATAATTTTATTAAATAGAATTTTTTTTTGAAAATGTTTGTATTACTTACAGGGTGGACCCACCTATCAGGTATTTATTAATTACAAAAAACAATTATAGAAATTATTTTAGAAAACATTAAAATAAAAGAAAAGAAATATTGCATCAGCATGACGCAATGCTGACGTCAGCCATGGAGCTTGAGCCTCAGATCGATGGTGGTACTAGCGATTGGGGGCACGTGAGCGTGCGGGGATGGGGGTGTTCAAGAGAGGGCGACACAGGCAACCAGAAAGTGGCGGCGCCGCTACGGTTTGACTACCGGAAAGTGGACAATGACGACGAACATCGGCTGCAGCGGTAGTTGCTAGGCGCGAGCTCAACAGAGGAAGAGAGGGAGGCAACAGGGAGGCGCCAGAGCACCAGTAGCTCACCAAGAACGCGGTGCCGGTGTCGGTAAGGCAAGGGGTGGCTGGACGACGAGGATTCGACGGTGGCCGGCGTTGAAAAGGATGACGACCGTGAGCTCGAGTTGAGGCAAGCGGGCTTGATTCCTTTGGCCAGGCAAACGAGGACGACAAGGTGGTCCCGAAGGTGCGGTCAACGAGGCGCAAGGAGGCACGGAACAAGAGCTATGGGCGGTTGCTGGAGAAATAGGGTTCAGGTCCGGTAGGGAAAATGGCAAAGGGGGCGAGAGGAAGCGAAATTGGTATGGGGGAGGAGAGAAGGAGATGGTCGTTCTTATCCTTGGATCCAAGGGCGGTGGCGGGCATCGCGGCGTGATGACGATCGACGGCCGGCGGCAAGCCACGTAGAAGCTTCCCGTCGTCGACGTAGACGACGAGGAATAGAGGACTGAAGAGGTACGTGCCAGAGACGGGCTGCACATGGGCTTGGTGGGCCGGCTGCTCGGCTACGTCAAAGCGGGGGCAGCGGCTGCTGGCGGCTGCGCGTGGGCGTTAGGGAGAAAGGGGAGAGGAGCTGGGCTCAGCCAGTTAGGGTTAGAATAGGTTTTTATTGCAGAATCTTTTTCTTTTCTGTTTTCCATTTTCTCTTTGTATTTCCATTTGTAATTATGCTTTGAATACTTTCAAAATACCAAAACTTTTGTAAACATTTCATAATATTGCAAGACCCCTTGATAACCATTTGGGGGTTTGCAAATTATTTAAAACCATTTGAAGGTATTTGAGAGGAAGAGGAAAATTAGGGTTTAGGGTTTCTAGTATCTTTTTCTTGCATGCATTTTTAAGATGATGCTCATGAATGCTCAAAAAAACCCTAATTACAATTTAATAAAACTAGGGTTGTTACAGCACCCTTCGGATGCAAGCCAGTGGAAAGCATTAGATGATGAGTATGAAGATTTTGGGAAAGAACCAAGGAACATCAGACTGGGTGCAAGCACCGACGGACTCAATCCGTTCGACAACCAGAGCAGTAAGCACAACACTTGTACCGTTTTTGTATGGATGTACAACCTCCCCCCATTGCTATTCCTGAAGAAGAAGTACATACACGTGAGCATGCTAATCCAAGGGCTGATGCAGCCAGGGAGCGATATCAACCTGTATCTTGAGCTATTGAAGGAGGAGATAGCCATCTTGTGGTATGAAGGGGTAGAAACATGGGACGCTCACCTCCAACAAACTTTCCATCTGAAAGCAGCGCTAATCACGACAGTGTAGGATTATCTCGGATACGGATATATCGCATGCCATATGTGCCATAGAGATAAGGCTTGTGTGGGGTGCATGGAAAGGATGCCGTTTCTTCAGCTTGGTAAGGATACCGGGTCTTCGAAAACCATCTACATGAGGACCCGGATGTGGCTACCCAAGAATGACCCGTGGAGGAAGCGCGGAGATCTGTTCAACGGCAAGGATGAGCTCGAAGTACCTCCGCCTAAGCGCAGCGACGAGATCGATGCTTTGTTGAAAAGCTGGAAACACTGCCCTCCACTGGGTAAGATAAAGAATCATAAGCGGAAGCGAGGTGATAAGAATAAGGAAAGGGAACACGATCCGTTTATGGGGGTATGGAAAAGGAGGTCCGTGTTTTGGGACTTGACGTACTGGAAGATCCTCGGTACGCCTCATAGCCTTGATGTGATGCATATCACGAAGAACATGTGCGAAAGCTTGCTTGGCACTCTGCTAAACATGCTGGATAGGACCAAAGACGGGCCGAAAGCAAGACATGACCTAAAGGCCCTGAATATCAGAGAAGAGCTTCACCCCCTGTCTTCTTCTATGGTTGAGGAGGAGACAAACGATCGCAAGCGCAAAAGGGCGGGGAACCAGCCGGTTGAAGAGATGGAAGATCCTAAGGGAAAAAGGTCGAAGAAGAGTGAAACCACGCGCCCTCCTGCTTCACTCTATATCCTAACGAGCTCGAACAGATGATCGGTTGCCTCCTCGGAACGAAGTATACCTTAGGCTACGCGGGGCTGATACGTAGATGGTTGGACCCTATGAATGGAATCTTCAGCGGGATGAAGTCTCATGAATGTCACATCATGATGACGCAGATACTTCCGGTTGCAATCCGAGGGATCATGGAACCGCACGTCCATGCAACGCTGACTAGCCTCTGTAACTTCTTCGACGTCATCACTCGGAAGTCGATAACCGTCAAGAAACTCGGGCGGCTGTAGGAAGAGATCGTCACCATCATATCCGATATGGATATGTACTTTTCGCTCGCATTCTTCGACATCATGGTCCACCTGCTGTTGCATATAGTGGACGATATCGAGGATCTCGGGCCTCCGTTCCTTCACAACATGATGGCGTTAGAAAGAATGAACGGAATCATCAAAGGATACGTCCATAACAAGGCACATCCGGATGGGAGCATCGTCCAGGGCTTTCTCACCGAGGAGTGCATCTCTTTCTGCAAGAATTATCTTAACGAGGAAAACATACGTCCGATTGGTTTTCCCACGAACAAGCACCTCGGCGGGTTCGAGGGAGTAGGCCATCGCACTAGCAAGAAGGAAATGGATGTGGATCAGTATGATAGGAGAGCGGACTTTGATAGGGCCCACTTAGTAGCACTACAGCACATGGACGATGTCACGCCTTGGGTGGAAAAGCACAAAACCATGATTGAGAATAATGCTAACAGGCCGATGATGGAAGAAGAGGTATTTAGAGCCCACAACTTCTCTTTCGCGCATCGGTTCAAAGACCAGATTAATGCCACTCCCCCGCAAATGACAAGCGTCGTGGACAGAATCACAGTGGCTTTGTCTTACAGGCCCACACCAAACCTCATGACTCATCAAGCAGACGATATCAACGGTTACACATTCTAAATGAAGGAGAGAGAAAAAAGAAGAGACTATGAGAACTCGGGTGTGATGATGGAATCTTACACGGGTGAAGATAAGAAAAGATACTATGGAAGGATCGAGGAAATTTGGGAGCTCGACTATGTCGGGAGAAGTTACCGATGTTTCGTGTCACATGGGCTACAAATGTCAGAAAAGAAGACGAGTTTTTTACAACCATGCGTATGCCCAACAAATCCAAGACCAAGAAACCCACTGCACAAAATGAGCCATGGGTGCTGGTAAGAACGTCGAGCAATGCTTCTTCATTACCGACCCGTCAAGGCCTAGTCGTGTCATCGTGAGGAGAGGCAAAAGGGCCCTCGTCAAAATGGATGGAGTCACCGACGAGAAAGACTTTGACGGACTCGTCGGAGACCCGATGATGGAATAACCCGATGAAAACGATGCAACATACACAAAAAGAAGAAGAAAGACCACATTGCCTAGTTCGTCAGCTACAACAACTTCGTACACAAGGAGTCACGACGATGAGACTGGTGGGGTCGTCAAGTAAAAAAATACCAAGCAGAAGGGCAAGCAGAAGAATCAGAGTGCAAAGAAGAAACAGTAGGATTTTGGTGTGTGGTGTATCACTTATTAATGATAGCACAAAATCATGATCGAGAACAATGCTAACAGGCCGATGACGATGTGTGTTTGTTGCCTCCGACAAAATTGCGCTATCATTTTATGTGTGTTTTTGCCTCTCCGATGGAATTGTGCTATCATTTCATGCGTGTTATTAATTGTTGCCTCCGACGAAATTGCTCTCTCTCTCTATATATATACATATACATATATATACATATATATATATAATTTTATGTGTGTTTGTTGCCGCCGACGAAATTGCGCTATTATTTTATGTGTGTTTGTTGTCTCCAACAGAATTGCACTATCATTTCATGCGTGTGTTTGTTGCTTCCGTAGAAATTGCGCTATCATTTCATGCGTGTTATTAATTGTTGCCTCCGACGGAATTGCGCTATATATAGATATAATTTTATGTGGACGAAATTGCGCTATCATTTTATGTGTGTTATTTGTTGCCTCCGACGGAATTGCGCTATTATTTTATATATGTGTGTGTTTGTTTCCTCCGAAGAAATTGCGCTATCATTTTATGTGTGTTTGTTTCCTCTGACGAAATTGCTCTATCATTTTATGTGTGTTTTTGCCTCTCCGATTGAATTGCGCTATCATTTCATGCGTGTTATTAATTGTTGTCTCCGATGGAATTGCGCTATATATATATATCATTTTATGTGTGTTTGTTGCCTCTGACAAAATTGCACTATCATTTTATGTGTGTTATTTGTTGCCTCCGACAGAATTGCGCTATCATTTTATGTGTGTGTTTGTTGCCTCCGAAGAAATTGCGCAAACATTTTATGTGTGTTTGTTTCCTCCGACGAAATTGCGCTATCATTTTATGTGTGTTTTTTCCTCTCTGATGGAATTGCGCTATCATTTCATGCGTGTTATTAATTGTTTCCTCCGACGAAATTGAGCTATATATATGATTTTATGTGTTTTTATTGCCCCCGACGAAATTGCGCTATTATTTTATGTTGTTATTTGTTCTCTCCGACGGAATTGCACTATCATTTCATGCGTGTGTTTGTTGCCTCCGACGAAATTGTGCTATCATTTTGTGTGTGTTTTTGCCTCTCCGATGGAATTGCGCTATCATTTTATGTGTGTTATTAATTGTTGCCTCTGACAGAATTGCTCTATATATCATTTTATGTGCGTTTATTGCCTCCGACAAAATTGCTCTATCATTTTATGTGTGTGATTTGTTGCCTCCGATGGAATTGCGCTATCATTTCATGCATGTGTTTGTTGCCTCCGAAGAAATTGCGCTATCATTTTATGTGTGTTTGTTGTCTTCGACAAAATTGTGCTATCATTTTATGTGTGTTATTTGTTGCCTCCGACGGAATTGCGCTATCATTTCATGTGTGTGTGTTTGTTGCCTCCGAATAAATTGCGCTAACATTTTATGTGTGTTAATGTTATCATCAATTTATGTGTGTCATTTGTTTGCCACTCCGATGGACTAATTGTGCTATGTTCATTTTATGTGTATACTTTTTATGGCCCATCGATCGACCCAATTGCTCCGATAGAATAATTGCGCTATCGACGGAATAAGTGAATGCGCTGGCCCCACCTGGCAGTAGTGATCAGTGACCGTGGCCCCACCTAAATATGCCACTGGAAAATTCGCCCTAAACCGACGGGGGTAGCACGGGCTGGCCCGCCTGCCAGTGACCCTAGCTTTATCACCGGCGCCTTTGCGGAAATGCAGGGGGTAATGCTTGTGGGTCCCACCCATCAGATCAATCCCCACCCAGATCAGAGAGACCCGTCCCCATCCCCGTCTCATATCAGATCGACCCGCGCTGCCCCTCCCCGTCTAGGTCAGATCGGCACGCGCCCGTCCCCATTGACCCGTCGCCGTCCACCGTCAGCGAGGTGAGTCCCCCCGGCCCCCTCTTCCCTCCCTTCCTCTCTCCCCCTCGCCCTCCACTACCTAACCCTCGCTCTCCACCTCGTAGGATCCCGTGGACGGAGTCGCGCCCCCCTCGTCGACCGCCCAGAGGAGGAGGAGTAGGCCCCCGTGGAGAAGGAGACCACCATGGAGGAGGCCCGGAGGAGGAGGAGGAGACCGCCCAGAGGAGGACGAGACCACTATCGCCATTGCCATCCCCGTCCGCCCTTCCCCGTCCTAGATCATTGACAACTAGGTACACCTCTTTTATTCACTCCTCTCTTACTCCCTTATTGCCACTGTAGGAGCCCTAATTAGCGTTTCTCCCCTGTTGTCTTAGCAATGGCTCTCTGTAATATGTCCAATATTGTTGTTGAGCATGTTTTGCTCAATAACATTTATGTCCTATGCTTTCTTGGATTCCAACAGTAAGATACTATGATGTTAATTTCAATGGATCTCATATTATTCTTAGGAAATTGGTGGCTTTTCTTCAACGCTGGTTACAGTAGAAATTTTTGAATCCCACTAAGTGTTTGAATTCAACTGAGTGCTTTGTGTATCCTAATAAATTAATACTTGGATGACGACATACTGAAGATTGATTCAGTGGGTGGTTCCTGAGATACACTAAAATTATACCTTGGATTGATTAACTATCTCCTTTATAGGATGTATGTCCAGAATGACTACAGATTTGTACATAAAGATGTTTCCTAGCAGTAGTTCTAGGAAATTTATTTGTTATCTTCTATGTATAATCTTAACAGGTAAAGCTTAATGACATTGGGTTATGTAATAAGTAAATGATCATATTAAAATAATACTCTCTGCTTACTAGCAGAAAGATCTAGTATACAAGATTTGTTCCTGAGTTATCCCAATGATGATCAGCTGTATGGGAAAAATCTGATTACATGATACTATTCTTGTTTGCTGTCATTCTTGGCAGTAATTGCATAAAGATATGATTCCCGATCTTGTGAATCCATAAACCAATCTCTGCGATTATTTACTATAATAGTTCATTCATGTATCAGATAATGATTTATCTTATTTAGATGATGATACTACTTTTACTTGTACTGATGAACTCTCTGTGAATGATTTTTAGAGGAAAAGAAATGATTCCTAAATGATTTTTCTTTTTAGGAAAATGATTTGATTATCTAGTCTGTGAAGGCTTGCAAATGGCAGCTTTATAAGAAACGGATGACTGTTATCTTGGATACTATTGAGGTGCTACCCAATATTTGGGATGTGCCCAATAGAAGATCATGAATGTATTTGCTTATAACTAGTTTAAAACATCAACTAGTGCACTTTATCGGATTTAATTTGGTGCAATGATAAAACTAATAACAACATTACACCCTAGTTATTGAAATATACTACTTTGTTAATTGATGCAAGTTTAGTTGTTTAACTAAGTTTTGGCCATTGTTTAACTTAGAACCATGATTCCGGGGTTTGGAGGTTCCTGGTTTTATGTTCATTTTCTTTTGTTTTTGAAAATATTTATGATCAATAGGGTTGTTTTGTTATTGATCCATCGTTTGTTTGTATCTAATGATATCCTATAGCATGATGGATCCTTATTGACCACTTAATGTGATGCACACATTGGCAAGAATTCCCTGATATGGACTGCTCCAGATTTTTAAAAAGTATTCCCTGATATGGTCTGCTCCAGATTTTTTCTGTTTTGGATTGTCTGTTTTGGATATTGTTGCAATAAACTTATAATGAACTTAAAATGATTGCCAGAGTTTTAAAAAGTATTCCCTGATATTGGATATTATTGCAATCAACTTACAATCAAAATCTGATATGGTTGCCAGATTGTCTGTTTTGGATATTGCTAGATTGCAACTTACAATGATTTTTTACTGTCAATGTGAATGCATCTGATATTGTCTATTTTGGATATTGTATAAAGTTTGTTTTGGTACTTGTAGCAGAATGTTGTGCAGGTACATTGAGTGCCAATGTTTCGCCGGAATATCAATTAATTTCTGTTCCGGTGAATTTCTGGCACTCAGGCATGACCATTTTTAGCAAAGGTCATGCCGGATTTTCGCCGTGAATTTGTGTATCTAAAATCCTTTATTTTTGCTTGTGTAGTGCTCGGTATAGCCATGTCGTCTTGTGGAAACCGCAACGAAGACGATCGGGGCCAGCGAGACTTATAGGAGCACTACATGCTCATGTCCCAGGAGATAGAGCTGGAGGAGGTAGGAGGCCGAGGCGAAGAATACGACGAGACCACCGATGATGGCGGTGAGGAGATGGGCGTCGATGACCACCTTGATGGCGGTCATGAGAGGGGCGACGAGACCATCGACAGTGGCGTCGTCAGGGGTGGCTTGTAGACAACGATGTAGGATAAGAGGGAACGAACGAAGCGGTGACCAAAAACGGTCGGCACCACGAAGGAGACATTCATAGCGGTGGACCCCAAGACCGGTATCCCTATGGAGCCGAAGAATCATGCGAGGGGGTACGGCCTCCAGCTGGGAGCTATCCTTTGGGACGTCGTCAATTTCAACGAGACAAAACTCTGAACGAAGAAGAAGAAGCATCTGCATGACCAACTTCTCTTGCGGCTGCATGCGCGGTACCTTTTCCCCGAGGGCTTCATGAGCCTGGATCCCAAGGAGAACATCATGAACAAGTTCTCCCTCGGCAGGTTCACCAGGAACCTCAGAGGATATAAAACCATGCTAAGGGGGATGATTGCTGACGGCGAGCCATGGGAAGAGATCAAGCGCCACTTCTCGCGGCTTACGCCCAAGGACTACACGCGCTTCCTGGAAAACAAGGAGCTAGCCTACACCAAGGATCAATCGGCCTGAGTAAAGGAGCTGGCGGAGAAGAACATCGGTCACCACTGTCTCGGCTGCCATGGCTACGACGGCAAGGCGGACAAGTGGCAGAAGGAGGACCATAACTACATAGATAAGGGCATCGAGAACCCTTGGTCCAAGTACAAGAACCCGCTCTTCAGGGCATTTGTCAGGTCCCGGTACCGTAAAGAGATGGATGGGAAACTTGTCACGAGCCCTAAAGTGGTGGAGGGTGTTGTCTTGGTCACTGACCCGAAGGTGGTGCAAGTTGAGAACACAGTGGTAAGCAATTTTCCCATCTTACTAGTTTCATACTGCTCACCACAACTCCATCTCTAAAATTCTTCATACTAATTGCAGTTCGCGGAAGAAGCTAACGAGTCTGGCTCCTCGTCCCAGACGTTGACGGGCAAAGTCCCGTGGGACAACCCTTTTATCAGGGGCTTGAACATTGTGAAGGAGCAGCCGCCGTTGAAGAGGCCAATAAGAGGCCGTGTCCCCGGTGCGTGAGGAGGCCGCGAGCATGTCGATTATGGCTTGGATGTGCCCACTACCAAGGACTCGCTGCAGGCAAAGAAGGACCGAGAGCACGTGGCTCTATTGGAGAAGGTGGCCAACTTGGTGTAACACCCTCAGAATCGGCCCTATGCAAGTCTCAGCGCTTTCCGCCAAACCCGCATAGAAACGATTCAAACGTGCCCACCAGGCACTTGCGTGCGGGTGGAAAACGAAGTAATATCATTACACAATAGTCCTCGATGGAACCCACAAAACATATATATACAGCAGCGACTCAAAGAGTCCAAAATACAGATATACAATACAAAGATCCAAATCACCTTGAAAACGATAGAGCGTCCAGCTACGGACAAGATGCAAATGGGGCTAAGAGCCCTGAAGAATAACCAATGGCGTCCATAACCCTGCCCAGGCCAAGCCGGAAGGGTAACCCTGCTAACGACGTCGATCTCAAAACCTGCTTAAAAAAAGGGGTGCCGACGAAGGGCAAAGGAAAAAGAGAGAGCGTTCAGTACTGAGGCCAGTACACGGCGAGGCTAGAATTCGGCGGTCCTCGCCTACATAGGTATGGTGGACTGAGCGGCAACGCAGCATGCACTAAACAACCTATAGAGATTCGATACAACTAGCGGCTATCAGAGAGGGGTAAGAAAGACCTATCCGGAACCAACCTGATACTACCACCAAACATACCCATCCCGGTGTTTCCCCCTCGAGACCAAATGAGGAAGTCAACCGTGGAACTCACACCGTTGGCAGTTTTATCTATTCAATTATCGTTGCAGCAATTACTAGTCAGGTATAGATAGTCATCCTGATATAATAAACAGTGGGCAATTTTAGTTAACCATTCTGTTGTAGTTGCGACACTTACTAGTCAGATACAATTAACATGAGATATCCCCAAACCCAGCAGTTGTTGGTACTTTTATTTAGCCATTCCGTTGTAGTGAAGCTGATTACTAGTCATATCGGATACAAGTCAAATTATAGAAGTAAACTTTAGTTATAGTTGTCTATGATCCAGACCTGTGCTCCAAGTCGTCCATAACCGCGGACACGGCTTCTCGAAAAGATTTAACCCTGCAGGGGTGCACCAAAGTATCCACACGCACTTCGACCCTTTTGCGGATCGGTTAACATACACCCATCGGTATGTCGGGGGCCTAAGTCATGACGCTTCCTGGACCCAAAGCAAGTACATGGGGGCCACCCCACTAAGCTACCCGCAACGAAGTCTCGAGACGGACTCGGGGTTTGGGTGGCGGTACGAACGGGAACCCGAAAGATGACTGGGCTTGTCGACACAAAACGTGTCCCGATCCTAAATAAAGACAGGTGCAAGACATCGCACAATTTAAATAAAGCAAGAAAGCATGGCATAAGTACAGGATAGTAATAAAGCCCCAAACTAATTGTGGCCCCAAAGACAAGACTTGGAATCAGTACTAAATCGATGGGTGCCCATACATCCCACATGTGGTTAGCGCGCTCGATCTCGGAACAGGTGTCAAGAACTCGGGGTCCTACGGGACACAAGTGGACGGTTAACAACCAAATAACATCTATTGCCCACCTGTGCCTCTGCATTTACCTACTTCAATTTTAGTTATTAAACGATAATTGAATTAAACGATAATTAAAGCCATGAACATCTCCAACATTAAACATACGGCAATACTCCAACAACTGTGGTACTTGATGACATGCAACATCACTTGAGCAAGCGACTACGACGCGCAGGTCCAACTATCTACCAAACAACAGGTAATAGGATGTGTCCAAGGCAATATAAGGCTACAAGGGATATCACGGGTACGAAAAGTAGAGCAACGCAACACAGATAGCAATAGATCAACAGGAGGGAATAAATACTATAAAAGTAAGATAGGTAGAAAGGGGGAGATGCTCGCCTGAAAACATTGCCGAAGGTTCATCCGAAGATCGGGGCGAAGCTCACATCAACTCAACGGCCTTATCCGCGAAGAAGTAAAACACTAGAATAAACACCGGATGCACTATTTAATACTACGGCAAAAGATCGGGCATGATGCATGTATGATGTATGACATGGCAAAGATGCGATGCAATTAGGCAATATTAAGTGGAACCGAAGTCCCGACAATTAATTAGGTGGTTTATGTTGTTTAGATACCCTGCAATTTAAATGTTGTATTAACATGGCAAAAGATAGCACCGGTTCGCTACAAAAATTTAAATGGGACCACTATAAGACTAGATTTGCCCGTATATGGATCCCATATTTAATTATAAGGTGAATCGGCATAAGGCCCCCAAACCACACCAATATGCATGCGAGTATGACAATTTATATGCACAAGATATATTATTTATAAAAATAGGGTCTTGGGAAGAGGGGTCACACATTAGGGTTCGGCGAACTTGGGGTTCCGAGGGTTCCGGGTTGGTCTCGGCTATCCGATCCGGGAAGGAGATCTTGGCACGGTGCTGGGTTTGGATCGGTCTTCGGTTCCGGAAGTAGATCGAGGATACTTTGTATTAGATTCCAACTTGACAATGTCCGGTTTCCGTGTAGCTCTTGTCGGTGTGGAGGACCTGGTACAACTTGATACTCTTGTCCATCGAGAGATCTCATCGCTTCATCACCTCTTGTTACAACAATCTGTAGAATCCACTGCTTCGGTTCGAGCGATTGCGACAAAAGAAAACAATGTGGCAACACAGAAATATCACCAACAGTACCATGCCCAGGCGATGTGCGACGGAGGGCCAGAACCTAGAGATGCACAAACGCATGGAAACGGGGCAGGTAGCTGCCATGCAGAACGGGAGAACTCACGGTCACCTCTTGGCCAAAACAGGAAGGTTCACCGAGACGATCGCGCACTGCAGGGAAACATGGAGGAAGCTAGCGATGTGCCGCGGCGAGGCGCTAGGCGACCGCTGGGAAGCCGGCGGCCAGAGATGAGGCCGTCCAGGCGGCAGTGCCAGGAAGGGCTCGGCAGGAAGCAAGCGGCGAAGGGCTCGCCGGGGACAAGGCCAGAAGAGCGGAGGTGCAGGGGCGACGGCGCTCGCAAGCTCACAGGAACGGCGGGGCGCGCAGGCTGGAGCAAGGCGGCCGAGCCAGCGAAGCAGAGGCGAGGGCGCGAGGAAGGGGTTGCCGCGGCGACGGAGAGGAGGCGCTCGACGGGGCTTGCAGGGTTGGAGGAAGGAGGCGGTGGCAAACGGCGGGGCGAGCCCGAGCGGCGGGAGGAGGAGGCCGGCGACAAGCCGCCAGAGAGACGAGGGCGAGGCGGCCGAGTGCCAGGGAGAGAGGCGGTGCTCCGGGGCGGTTGGATGCGGCGGTCGAGGGAAGGAGCGGCGATCAGGGAGGAGGATCACAAGGGGAGAGGTCGGGAGGCAGGGCCAAGGGCCTGCTTGGGGGAGGACCACCGGGCGGGGAGGGCGCTGGCGGCCCTGCAGAGGAGGGCAGGCCGGCGAGGTGGAGGCGAGGTGGCCGAGGAGGAAGGACGGGGAGGCGGGATCTCAGCGAGGCTTGGCCGAGCTTATGGGAGGGAGACGAGGAGGAGCGAGAGAGGAGGCGCGTCGGTGGGGGTGGGCCCGTGGGGAGGAAGGTGGGGTGTGGGCAGGGACAGGGGAGTGCGAGGTGGGGCCCGGGGTGGGATTGTCGGGCGGGGTGGCGTGGGAGTTGGTGGAGGCAGGGGTGATGCGGCGCGGGTGAGAGAGGGAGTAGGGATTAGGTGGGGATGAGGTGGAGGGAAAAGGGAGGGGGTTGGTGAGGTGGCAGGCTGGGAGTGGGTGGAGGAGAGATGAGAGATGAGGTGGCGAGAGGGGATTGGTCAGGGTGAGGTGGAGGGGGGGGGGCTGGGTAGGTTATCTGGTAGCATAGGTTTCAGGTGTTCTGGGGTAGGTAGGGTTTTTGAACTGGGGTGGCCAACTGGGTCGGATCGGCCCGGTACGGCTGCCCCTAAAAATAAAATAAGTATTTTATTATTTAAAACGGGGCATTTGAAATCCGTTGGTAGACGAAACATAATAATCCGGAGACCCGGGTTTTTGGATTTTGAAATAAAGGCGGAGTATTTAGAAGAAAAAAAAAATGTTTTTCGAAGATAGTTTCAGACAAACAAATGCATGTCGATGACGATGCTCAAATGCAAGGTGGCATGATGACATGAGCATGCGGTCATGATGATGCAATGCACAAAAACAACGCGATTTTCTAGTAGTGGTTTTGCGGGGCGCCACACTTGGAAGCAACCTTTGAGCAGCATGTCCAAGCCGCGGTCCAAGCCGAGGTAGAAACTAGGGTCCAGGCAGAGGTGGCCAGCAAGGTCGATGGCGTGGTGGCCAGCCGGTTGAATGAGATCATTCCTGGAATGGTGGAGTCGATCTCCACTTACTTTGCCAATAGCCAAACGGGACCACTCCTGGTGATTAGCATAGGCGGCAATAACTCGGGCACCATGCGGCCTCCTACTACACATGCTCAAGACGCGCCTATATTGGTGACTCCACCCGTCGGCGCCAATTCAGGTGCTAGGGAGGATTCGCCAGCAATGGGTGAAGCCAGCGACCCCTCGATCACTTGCACGCCCTGCCTCGGTCCCTCAACACGAGCCGAGCTCGACCCTCTCACGGTAATTAATTGAGCCTCTACGCAAGTTAATTATTTTGTCGCCGCCCCTCTCTGACCAACACATGCATGTTTCTTCGTAGGAGCAAAGTGTTCCTCGCACCATGCTCATGTATGTGGACAACAAGCTCAAGGATGTTGCGATAGGACGCATCATGAACCCAACACACCGGACGTTCCACTGCAAGCCTATGGACGATAGCGTGCATCGGGTTGAGGTGGATCGGTCGTTCCCGGGATGTGCACACTTGGTTCCTCCTCATCAACCTCGGGGTACCGAAGACGAGCTGAAGGTCGGGCAACTGAAGAATCGTGTCCTTATATGGCCGAAAGCCCTACTTCGGCTGAAGACCGCCGAAGAAATGGTCACTCCAACATATGTGCCTATGGAGGCAAGCGAAGAAAGGGTCACTCCAGCGTCTGTGCCTGCGATGGAAATCCAAAGGGTCACTCCTCCACGTGCCAATGATCCTCCCGAGCCTGAGACACATGAGCACGACAACGCGGTGGACATCGATAAGGCTCCCATCGATTCGTTCATCGCTGATTTGGAGGCTCCCATCGATGTTGCTCCTTTCGAGGCACTCGCCTGTGATACCATGACGAAGAAGAAGCTCTTCCCTTCTCAAGAAATGCCCGAGCAGGAAGACGCTACCGCCTTCACCACTCCGCCGCATGCTAAGGTTACCCCGAGGACACTCCGTGATACGGCCATGGAGGTGATAAGACAAACCGACACCCCTCCATGCCATAAGAAGGGCATGAAGCGGAAGACGAAGCATGGGAAAGACGCCACAACAAGCAAGAAAGTAGTTTTGACAAGCTGCCGGCCAAGTGGAGGATGATGCATTATCTTGGTGAACCAATCTCCAAGATAAAAATCCCTCCTACCCGCTCTTCACAGTCAGGGTCCCTACTAATTGTGGCTTCGTCACCCCCTCGGCGAGTTGTTCTTCATCACGTATGAAGATGTCTTCAAGCTCTTCCACATGTTACATCTCAATCGAAACATGGTCCGCCTGGTATCGCTAAAAATGGCGCACGATATCATCATGGAGAAGACCCTGCACCTCGCTATCATGGACCCCTTCTACATGACCGTAGGCACCGTCGACAAGGAACAAGCGTTTTTCACGAAGTATATCACGGATTTCTTGGTGGCGAATAAGGACAAGTCTTGCTTTCTCCTTCCATACTTTCCCGAGTAAGTAGTCGGTCGCTAAACTTCCAGCTATTACATTCTTTCGTGAATTTCCTTAATAGCAGAGGATGATGGTTTATTCCAAATTTTTTGCGCAGAGAGAATGGGTATGTCCTCATTGCCTTTCAACCGTATTATTCCCATGTCATCTATCTCGACTCCGGGAGAGACATGCAGAAAGACTACACCGACGTCAAGTCTACTCTTGATAAAGCCCTCAACGGTTTTAGAGCCGCGGTTGGCCCACTCAAGTATGAGAAAAGATCCAAAGGCATCTATGTGAACTCCCATGTAACCAATTTCCCCTGCCTTAGGCAATCATCGACTGACAAAGGGATGGAGCCCTGGTTCACCATCCTACAGATGAGGGAGTATGCAAAGTATGAGGAGAAACTCTTGATGCCATCCGGTCTCGAGAAAAGGTGCAGAGACATGACGGAAACGACCGATGCAAACATTAGAGCTGAGTTCCATGCCATCCAGCGGGAGATTGGCACGATACTCAAGAGGGATGTCTTGACTAGGGGTGGCACATTCAACTACAATGGTATCCCGCTGACTAATGCAGAGATCGAGGACCGCTTAGCTGCGGTCGTCGATGGGAGGACATTCACCATGCTAGGTGGCATCCATCCCTTCCCACCGAAGCCGAAGAAAACCTGATCGAGTCACAAACCTGTCTCCTGCAAATGTTAGTCATAGAATTATGATTAATTTATTTTATGCTTTTCTTTTTGCATACCTATCTTTCCATTCAAATGTTAGTCATAGAATTACTTAGCTATATCCGATGCCTTTTATTTTTTGCATACCTATATTTTATATCTCTATTATGAATATGTGGTGACAACACTAACATTTCTTTCTTGTGTGTGTGCGCAGATGCCGTGGTATGTCGTGTACGAGGGCAAGGTTCCCGGAGTCTACGACGACTGGGCTATGCCACTTTGGAGGAGGCGGAAACTCGTTACGCAAGGTTTCTAGTGGGGCGGAGGACGGATATGTGGAGGAGCCGGTTGACCCCTTCGTCGTGATGATGCTCACAGCCACCGCTGCCTCTCTAGTCTATTTGCTAGTTGGAGTCCAGTAGGTATCTGTTGTATGAACTATGAACTGTTTGAATGTGTGAAACTGTTTGAATGTGTCATACAACTCTGAAGACTTCTAATATTATGTCATATATGGTCACTTTATACACTTGTGTGAACTGTTTGAATGTTATTGATGCATGGTTTGAACATATCTGTATTTCCTGTATCTGCTATGTATTTTGTCATTATCGTATGTATTCTATCAAGATTACAGTGTATTCTGTGTGTATATTGATTTTATTTTTTTAACTCCTGGTAATATTATCCCTGGCGAAACAGATTTTGCCTGTACTAAACTACCACCGGCGATATGAGCAGGCACCAGCAAGCGTGTTTACCCCCGGCATTTATTGCTGCTCGCTAGCACTAGCGTAGTTTTACCACCGGCTATATAGGAAAGCGCCGGCGATATAGGTGTACCCCTGGCGTTTGCTGCTGCTCGTCGGCGGTAGATGCATATTATCATCGGCGAAACTCAGAGGCACTGGCGATGAGGACTTACCACTGGCGAGGAGGTCGCCGGCGAGCATGGACACACCGGCGATGAGCCTTTTCTGTTCGCCGACGGTAGGGTTTTCTCTACTAGTGCATAAAGAGCATACAACTTGGCCTAAGTTAGTTAGAACTAGATGTCATACTGAGGCATGAGATCTAGATTTGGATAGTCACACTTGATTAGCACCCCTCATTAGTGATTACCCCCAACTTTAGTGCTAGTGCTAAGCATAAAACTTGATCACTTTAGATGGGAATACTTGGTGAAAATGATTATGAAAAACTTAGAATGATGAGTCATTCTAATGAAATGTTTTTACATGTGTTCTGAACACTAAATGATTTGATGATGAAAATGTTGAGGCATGAGCGTTAGCCCTTTATAAAACTGATGGTTGGGTTTGGATGCGATACCATTTCAGTTTTACCGTACAACCACAATTCCCAAATTTGGGTAGGGATTGACTAGAAGTTTATATATTTTAGTATGGGTTCCCTTTTGTAAGAGGTTTGAGATGAGCCTACCTCATGATGATTGTCCACCTATGCAGTTCCCAAGATGACAGATGGTCATGGTTGTGAGGCCAAACTCATAAGGGAGGTGCCTATACTAGGGTGTGTAATTAAAAGGTTAGGATTGATTATCCGCATACTGAGTATGGTGATTCTGGATTGTTCCTGACGGATGTATCGAATGTTGTGGTGAAAGTGTATCACCTCTGAAGAGTGTCAAACTATTCGAATAGCCGCGTCCGCGGTTATGGACAGTTGGAGTGGCCATACTTTTCCGTCGTCAGATGTTTTCAAAATGACTTGTGAAATGAATCATGACTTTGACTTGAACACAACAGGGTTGTGACATGAAAACTAAGTTCCCACTTAGGTGTTGTAAAACATTAAACTAGTTTTGTTTACTTCTAAACTAAGTTAGAGATAAACCTGGATTTTTGCAAATAAATTTGAGCTTAGGATTCCTACTTGAACCACTTTACTTGTTAGTGTTAGTTTGCGAGTACTTAAAGAGTACTCATGGATTTGTCCCTGGATATTCCTATGTCCAGACTATGAGGAGGACTACCAGGATGATGGACAGAACTAGGATCATCTCCCATCGTCAACATTGCCTGTGACCCTGAAGATGGAGCTTCGACTATGCTGTCGTTGTTATATTATTTCGTTGAGTTGATTGTCTTAAGACTGGATCATCGGATCATTTATTTTTAAGACCTTTATTATGGTATGTAATGGATGATGAACTATGATACCAATCTGTTATGTCTCGCAAAAATGGTAATCCTGGGATTGTGATGTATGGCATAACAGGCATCTGGGATTAAAAATCCGGGTGTTGACAAATTGGTATCAGAGCCATCCTGACCATAGGAGACCCTAGTTAGAATGGACGCTTGAATCAAAATCTTAGTTTCAAAACAAAAAATAAGTGAGTATTTATGAAATCCTATTCTCATTCTTGTAACTGAGATTCTTTCATGAATATTCATGTCCTTCAAAAATTCTTGCAAACCTACATAAAATTTGACACACTTGATCACTCTACTAACTTACTCATCCTACATTATTATAGATGGAGGTGAAGTATAGCAAGTTCTACCAGTTGGGCAATGGAGGACAGCTCATCTTTGAGCGCGATTTGGACCAATTCTCGGAAATTCTTGAGCACCCACACCCCGAGTTCTTCGGAGCACAACTCAACGATCAGCAAGGAGGAGAACTACAATGGTTGATTGTTGCAAATCTTAGAGGCAAGATGGAGGCACCGACCTCAGATGGGATCCAATTCACCTTAAGAGAGAACAACTAGCTAGACGGACTCACCAGGGCTATGCAGGAAGCTCTTGCCCGTCTGTGTGGGCAAAGCATCAATCATATCAAGGGTACTCGCTTTGAGTACTACGCAAGGCATGATGCTATGGGACAACCATTGGAGGTGCCACAACACCCAGAACTGAAGCACCACGTGGACCATCTCAGCTTCATGATGTATGACAGGCAGAAGGAGTTGGACAACACCCACGCATACGCCAACCACAACTATGTCATGGCCGTCAAGAAGGACCAGACCCTTGCCATCCTTGCGAAGGAGCGCAAGACATTTCGCCGTCCGCGTGACAAAAAGGATCGCATCATTGTTTGCCTTTGTCAAAATGTGTTAGTGTTGCCTGCCAAAACCCACCGGCGAGCAGCGACGAGCAACACGGAGAGCCGGGAGGCTCCCAGGACTGCTGGTGGGCCCTGGTCCCTCGGGCGACGGCCCGCAAAAGCTCCGGCACACGTCCTGGCTTGGTTCGAGGGCGTGCCACCTGACCTATACCTGGTCAGGAAGGTGAAGGATTGCTCCGATTGATTTCCTGCATGGTAAACAAGTATACGTAAAATTCGAGCCGTAATCGGCTCCCAGGTTTCCCTGTAAATCGGCTCCTAAAGCCGATTGCCCCATGGTTCTGCGTTAGATTTATGATAACATGGGGTTTTGCTTGATCACTACAAGTTAAATCGATCTACGATAGTCTAATGTTTTCACCACGTAACTGGAACGTCCTACGCGTGATTGAGCCTAGTACGTACAAAAGATGAAGAATATTAACCCTAGAGGAGGCCTAATAACCAACATAAAGCCAATTACCGGAACATCTTCTCTAGAACGAATAAGCCACGTCCTTATGCATTACTGGATCGTTCAACCCGTTTGTAAGGCCTGATTACGTAGATATTAAACTAAACCTTGGCGAACAAGGCACAACTATAACAGATCGAATCGACTAAGTAAAGATCAAGCAAGGTGCTACCCTTGCACTTTGGGAAAAGGTGCAAGGGTAGCGAGATAGCTAGAGGTAGCATAACCCGACGATAGTAATGAAAAGCACCGATGCTATCCTCAAACAATCTATGATAATGGTATTACTCGCCATCAACAACGCTCAAGACGAGTAAAACCAGTAACGATAGATATCGCCTAGATCGCAAGATGCGATCTAGGCAGCATGGCACTTACCCGAAAGAAACCCTAGAAACAAGGGGTGGCGATGCGCCGAGATTGTGTTTGTTGTGAACGTGGTTGTCCTCTTCTTTCGATAACCCTAGGTACATATTTATAGTCCGGAGACTCTCTACTCTTTGGAATAACTCTACAACTCTATCTCTACCTAAACATAAACAGAACCTAAACAAACACGAAACCTACTATGATACAAGATACACGGGCAATTTAGCCCAAACCCACGCACTAGGCCGATCCAACAACACGTTGAATATATGTATCTTTCAAGCCCATCTTGATCACAGCCCATCTCTGTCTTTGGCCAAAATACGGTGATAACACATGCCCCCCTGGTTTTGGCAATGATAATTCCAAAACCACTCTGTGTGTTTTTTTTCTTCTTTCTCCTCTTTTTTTTTATCGGGCTGCGCGTCGCGCGTAATGTAACCGCCACGCTACCCCTTCATCATGATGCCTGTCTTCTCAACTCTCGCTTGTAGCGTGATTTGATGATTTTGGCAAGGTAACTGGGAACCGCTATGGCATTGAACCGCCTCTCCACTATTCCCTTATTTAAATTCGCCTGAACAGTTCACAATCCCCATCTTCCTCCAGTTACCAGAAAACCCTCTTCCTTCGCCGAAAAAACCCTCTTTCTTGCCATGGCCTCCTCTGCTTCCTCCGGCGCGTCTTCCCATGCCTCCAACTCGATGAGCGACCGAGAGCCGACGCCAGAACACCCGCCGATGGCGGCAGATAACACTCGCCCCACAATGGTGGGACGAGAGGGGTTGGGACTTCGCTGTCTGGTCGGAGGACGACGCCTCCATGACCGACGGCGAGGAGGACCTGCAGTTCCTCGCCAATGGGGAACTGGAGGAGGACAGCGCCGATGACGCCATGTCCTGGGACGGCGCCGACTCCTCCGAAGAAGAGGAGGAAGAGGAGGACACCTCCTCCGAGGAGTACCAGCCGGTGAAGTACTTCCGCACCGGGTCCAGCGAGGACGACGACGACGAGGACGAGGAGGCCCCTGCTGACTTCTTCGGCAGCAGCAGTGAAGACGACGCCGGTAGCAGCGCTGAGGATAGCGCTCAAGACGGCAGCGACGGCAGCGACGACGACCTCGGCTTAGATTAGGAACCAGTAGTAGTAGCCGTAGTAGTAGTAGATCCCCTTTTGTAATCCGTCAGTCGCTTGTAAGCAATCTACTTTTGAATGAATGAATGAAAAAATCCGTTTCTCGCAGATTGTCCTTCCGCCCCAATTTTATCGATAACATAAATAAGTCGATACTCCAGGAGCCGATAGCAACGCATCGGCTTTGACCTTATCATGTTTTCACAGTCAACCAAGCTACAACTCAAAGAGCCGATGCACATCAACTTTCCCCAAATTGTTGACAAGGTCAACTCAGCCGCATATTTAGGCAAACCCAAACGGCCACCTCTTAGCCCCAAACGGTAACCTGCGGCTCTATTCAAAAGGGGCAACCTAGATCCCCAACTGTCCACCAACCAGATCGAGCTCACAGCAACAAGAACCCTCAATCCTCAATCTGCACAGATCCATCTCCGCCGGCAAACCAGATGGCAGAATCGTCCAACACCAATCCAGAGGTCTCCGGTGCGAAGGTACGCTTACCCTTCGCAGTCAACGCGATGTTAGAACTTGATGGCGAACACGAATTAATGCCTTTACTCGTTATTAAATTTTCTAGGTTTCGGACATCCTCGCCGCATCCTTCTCTCCCAAATTCTCTGTCTTGGCCTCGCATGCATTCCAGTTATCCCATCGATTTCTTGAAGCAAATAGAATCCTTCGTAAGCCAAGACTTAGATCTGAACTCTTGGGCCGATCGCCATAGCCTGGCCTAATCCCCCTGAACATTGGGTTTCTTGGTTTAGTAGAGTAGCTAGAGCTTACCAATCCCAATGGGAGACTTTGGGAATAGCCGATGCCTTGCATCTATCGTTGTCTCCTCTTGAGAAACACGAGAATCTTCTCAAAACCATCGGCTACTTCTGGTCTGATGCTCTGAATTGTTTTATGTTTCGCCATGGCCCTATGTCACCAACCTTGCTAGACGTGGTGATGATTACTGGTCTGGATGTTACATCACCCAGCCCTTCTGCTTTCAAACTGACCACATTCCCCTACAAACTGTCCTCCAAAACAGACTGTACAAGTTGGGGTTCTTATCTCCAACGCCATATGAAAACAAAGGGCCATGTTTCAGAGAAAGAACATACAGCCTTTCTCAACTTCTGGCTAGAGCATTTCATCTTCTGTGGCCCTTCCCTGGCTCCCACCAAGAACTATCTTTCCTTGGCCTACGAACTGGCCAAAGGTACTCAACTTGGCATCGGCAAACTGTTCCTTGGAGAGGTCTATCGATATCTCCAGTTGATGTCTGTTGTCGCTCGCATAGCAATCAGAACAGGTGGACCTTGGTGGTTCATCCAGCTGTGGGCTCAGCTGTACTTCCAAAACCGCATCCCAGACTTCCCCCTTCTGGCGAGTTGTACTTTCCCCGATGTTAAAGGGAAGCAAATCCGATGCACCAGCTATGGCCAAGCTTTGTATCGACTGCCAGGCAGTAAACTGACCCCTCAAGAGGCGTCAAAATGGTTCAGTATCTTTTTCCAAGGCCTGGACAACCCCAACTTCTTCCCTTACATGGAAGAAGCAGAACACTTTGAGAATCCACTCTCCTTCAGGCTGGACAATTTTGCCGATGACACTAGCACTCGGCAACTCTTTTCCACCGTTATTCGTCCCTGTTTCCTTCCAGTTGGCATGAGCACATCCAACCGGATAATCAAACCTGGGTACGAATTCTACCAGCCAGTCGTGGTGGCTCGTCAATTCGGCCTTGGGCAAGTAGCTCCCCACTTCTTTCTTCATCAACTTACGGAGTGTAGAGCCGACCTGCCTGATCCTCTCACCAGTCAGAGGTGTTACTCTTTCTTCGATGCTCTGCCCATCCCTATTCCAAACGACCTCACTTTTTCTTCGTCAACTGACGGCTTCGAAGACTGGTGGATGATGTGGAAAACTCATGCCTTCAGGAGGGCTCTGGGACCGTTGTTGAAACAGCTTGACGCTGACTACGACATCCCCGTGGAACAGGTACCACTACTGCAAATTCCCTTGATGCAGCTTGCAATTGATCCTGTTACTAATTCATTCTTCTCCTTGCAGCAACAAGATGGCCCTGAGCCAACACATAGCGACGGATCCTCTTGAGCTCTTCCTCCACTCCTGTGGTTCTTTTCTCGCAAAGACTCGCCGCCTCAAAAAAGGTTATAATGCGTAAACAGCCGATAACCCCAATCGGCTTCAAGAAACCAATTCCTAAGTCACCGCCTCGAGTTCGACTAAAACTAGAACGATGGTGAGAAAGGTAGCTGCTAGGAAGACCTTGAGGCGCCGGAGCACTTCCCTGCATACGCATGTAAGCTAATTCAGGCATTGATCGAACCTCGTCATTCTTCTATTCTTGCAAAATGTTTACGCCATCTGGTTCCCTCTTGTATAGGCTTCCGTTGAAGACACCTCCGTGAGAATACCCAGATTAGTCGAGGAGAACTGGGCCCAACGGATTCCGAGAGAACCATCACACCGAACCAGCCAGATTCACCACCATCGGCTTCCAGAAAAAGGTCGGCTCCTGAACCTGTTGCCCCCCGAGCACCAGGTGAGGCGGGTCATCTGCGGGTCCTAAGAGAGCTCAGAAGGACAACAAGCTTCTTCGTCGAGCCAGAGGTTTCGATAACCACCGCCCCACCGTCCTTCAATCCTTCCCGCTTGTTCCTCTTCGCCGCCAATTTATCGTTATTTATACGCTGAGAACACCCTTCATGCAGATGATCGGGCGTCTTCGGACATTGAGGCAGTGGCTAACGCCGGATCTGGGAACCCCAAGGTGTAGGTGAACGGTTACCAATCTCGCCCAGCCTCCAAAGAACCACATGAACCGATGGTCTCCTCCTCGGCTATCCCCTTGACTTTAGGAGAGGTACGTTCAGGTTCTTTCGGCTCATTCTAGCATGTTTGGACGAGATACTAACGCTTTTCTGGCTGCCAGAGTTGCGATCCTTCAAGTTTGCTGTTGTTTGACCCTGAATCCATCGAACCAACTCCCTTTGTTGCTCCCGCTGAGCCACAAGCTGGGGCCGCTCTACCTCAATTTCGGCGTCTTAAAACCTTGCTGTCCTCCCCGATCGAGGAGTTGATCGAGGACTCTGAGGAAGTGAAGAGCGCCCTTGCCGAACTCCAGGGCCATCTTCCAGTAGTATTGCAGGTGAAGCTTTGGGCGGTCGCAAATTTGTCCTTCTTCGGGCCACGGGTGAGGTCGGCTCGTGAAAGGATCAACCTGCGCCATGCCCAACTTCCGTTGAAGGCCGACATTGCAGGCAGGTGTCAGCAGCTCAACGAGAAGAAGGCGTCCCTGGATGCTAAAACGGACACCTCCGTCAGTAACGCCGAGCTCGCATCCTTGAAAAGGGAGTTGGAAGATCTTGAGGAGAAGGTCCGGGTGACCAAACAGCTCATTCGTGACAAGGAAGAATCCATAGCCCGTTCCCAAAACGAGGCGGAGGGCCTTAAAGCTCAATCAAGACCGACACGGCGGACATACGCCTCGAGCAAGCAGCTGGTGAAGGGCAAGGACGAAGATGACGAAGCTGAGATCGCCGAGGTGGATCGTGTCCGTACTGACGCCCTCCATGCCTTCGAAGAATTTCTTCAACAGCTGAACTAGCATCTGTTTGTAACGTGTGTGGACCTTCAGAGTCGATGACCGTGCATCGGCTATGTATATTGCTTTTATTCGGCCGATTTTCAGAATCGGCCCCTCATATTTTTACTGTCCAACATCCCACATGCTTGGGAAATATTTCTTGAGATGTTGACCGTCGACCCCCACTGGAATTTCACGCCGTGGAACTCCTTCTCCATTTAGGTGCCCCCCGAGCCGAATCCTTCAAGTAATTGGAGATATCGGCTCTCCAGTCGTCCGCTTCCAGGAATTGTCCCTGAACGTTGGCACAGCCTAGCACATTCTTGCTTGATAGATATTGGCCGTGACTTATCCCTAGGACCAATGTCGATCTCTTCTAGCTCATCAGCGGATGTAAACCCATACCCTAGCTTTCCGTCACCTGTCAAATCGACGCTAAACACAGGGCAAACGGTAGGTGAGGACAACAAAAATAATTTGGGCCGATCGCTTGAATCGGCCCCCTTTTTCTTGCATCAGTCAAGGACGGTTTACACCTTATTATTTTATAGTGGCAGAGCATCTCTCTGCTACGACTACATGAGATGCTTGTCGTATGATCGCTGCTTTTTATTTTTGTGGCGATCGCAGGATCGGCCGTACACCTGATGATCGTGGGCTTTTCTACTCTGTCGTGCCAGTGGATAAGACCAGCCTCACCCCGCTTTTTGTAGCTTCAATACGCCGCAGCCGTCTAGATTGATTCCAGATCGCTCTTGGTCTTCGCTTCCTGCACGCTCATGCCAGCTATGGAGATCTCGATAGAATCGCGTGGATGACCTCACGTCGTCTCCATCCCACTTTGGATCGTGCATCGGTGCATTGTGGACGGATGCAGCAATTAGCGTGAATCCAATCCCTTCCTAGCAAGACGGTAAGTGCTCTTGCTGTCTACGACGAAGAATGACGTGGGTACGGTTTTCCTGCCCACTGTCAAGTCCACGTTCAGCACGCCTTGCGTGCCCGAAGACCGTTGAAGTCGCTCAACGTGACGTTGGTTTTGATCAGATCTGCCGTGGAGTGTCCCAAACGTCGTAGCATGGAGTATGGCATGATATTGACTGCCACTCCGGTGTCCACCAACATCTTGCTGACAGGTTGCCCATTGATGTAACCTCGCAGGTACAGGGCTTTCAGATGTTTGTAACCCTTCTCACGTGGCTTCTTAAAGATAACGGCGTGGGCGCGATCAAAGCGTACACGGGTAGCTCATCGGTTCTTGGCGCAGAATTACGGCGGAATCTGAACACCATGTTTGTAGCGATGTCTTTGCATCGGCTTTACCGGTTTGGGCGCCACTCTTTCCGGTCGGGCGTTCTTCCGTTTCCAAAGTTTGCCTCACTTTGACGGCCAGATCAGGCCGTGCTTTCTTTAAAGCGCGGAGATACTGCGCTTCAGCTTCCTCCAAGTTACGCAGCCGCTGCACTCTACGCTTCTGGGTGTGTCTGAGTCCGTCGGGGCACCACCTTGGACGGTGATACCTGTCTTCGGCCTTGTCATCCTTTGGCTTCTCGAGGTCTTCTGCTCGAGCGGACTCCTTGTGACGGCCCTGGGGCGGAAGAGGCCCTAGACGTTTGAATACGACATCGGCCTCGTGTCTTCCTTTTCTTGACCGCATTCGGCAGTTGTCGATTGTAGGCAATCGGCTCATCCTCGCTTCCAAACAATACTTGAAGAAAGGACAATCCCAATGCTGTCTGCGCCTTCCTTCTCTTTCGACGGTCCCCTAGCAAGGTGCTCATATCTTCGTCGTCTACATCGCGCCGCCGGTCATCCTCTTGGCGTTCATACTTGTTAAGGAGATGCGTGGAATGTGGCACGATATCGCACTCTCCTCACTTGTTCTCTGTTAACCGCTTTACCGTCATTGTGGCTGGGCGGTCGCATGGACTAGCCTCCTTTCTTTCCTTGCCCCGAGAGCGACCACCGTCCTCCTTATGCGTGTCATGGTGGTACCTGCACCGCCATATTAACTTGAACGAGAAATCCAGCTTACGCCTCATGAGCGCTTGAGTTCTACCATGTTGACGCCGGAAATGGGTTTGTGTCCACTTTCATGGCGAACGCCCAAGGATCGACGGCCTTGTTCTATCACCATTTGGATTTGGCGTGACTCTTTGCACTCGTTGGTGGTGTGAGTGAACGAATGATGCCACTTGCAGTATGGTCTCCCGTTCATTTCCTGAGCCGTAGGGATTTTGTGGCCTTCGGGTAACCTCAGCTGCTTCTCCTTCAGCAGCAGATCGAATATCTGCTCAGCTTTGCTCACATCGAAGTCGAACCCTTTCGCAGGCCCTTGCTGTTTCACCCATTTGCAGGCCACAGGATCTGCCCCCCGAGCCCATTCAGCTACGGCCACCTCCTGGTCCTGTGTAGGATCTTCTTCTTCTGCATCGACCAGGCCTATCGGACGTTTGAACTTGTCTTGGTACAACTCAGGGTGGCGCTGTTCATACATCGTCAGTTTCTGGGCCATGTGCGCTAGTGAGTTGTACTCTACCTGGAAAGCCAGATCCTTGATGGGTGCTGAGAGACCCAACACTGCCAGCTCGACTGCTTCCTTCTCAGTTAAACGAGCCGAGTAACATCGGTTCTTGGCCCGATCTGGATGTACTCGGCTACGATTTCTCCTCGCTTCGCGCCAGTGCAATGCCACCTCATTAGCCTCGAATGGTCTTGGATGTGGAACTGCTCTTCCGCTTGCTTCGGTATGAATTGAATCGGTGGTAGGTGTACCACCCAAAGGCTGGTCCTGTCGAGATTGCGCAAAAAATCTTACGCGATCCGATCCGATGCGAAATCATGCCTAGTTGTGCTGGTATCGGCTTATGTGCTCGATCGAGCTCGACCCTTCCGACCATGAACCTTGAGAACTCGGGGAGCTTATACTTGGGGGCGGAATTAGATCAAACTCGTTGAAGTACGGCTTTGAATAGCCGATTGTCCTTCTCTTGACGCGAAGCGAATCCCTCGTGATGGTACCGATTTGCTCCTTGTTTGAGCTGTAGGGGCTAGATTCTCATGACTTGCTCCAGTGGCATACTTGGCTAGCCACGCCTGTTTGTCAGCGTCCATCCCAGCCATCGCTGCTCCAGACACGCCTGCCCCTGAAGATCCTGCCCCAAGAGCTCCTGCCGCAGAAACCCCTGCGGTTGCAATCTGTTTGGTGCGTGTCAGGCTATTGCAGTCCGGCACGTAGGCGCATATATATCCGTGTGGGATCTCCTTAGGTGGCTCAAACAGGAATTGGCAATCGCCTGGGTCGCCTCCAGCCTTGTAGACGACGTAGCCGCTGCCTGGCGGTTACGGGCGGCAAGTGCGAGCAGGCTGTGGCACGGTGGAGCGGTCTTTCTCCCTGGTGAGTCCCTAAAGTAGGTCCCGACGGAGAGTACTGATGCTTCATGATCTCCTGAACTACGCGAACCGCGACCCGCTCGAAAGCGTTCACCAGGCTCTCAGAATGGCGGTGCAGAGAATGAGCCACCATGTAGTTGACTTCCTGTCGTAGAGCTCTGGTGCGCTCCTCCGAAGGGAGAGACAGATCCACCTCATTGAGAGCGCCTTCAGGGGAGAACCCCTTCCACCTGATGCCATGCTTACGGGTCCTCTCGAAAGAGCCGATGAGGTCTTCCTCGAAGAGAGCCTTGATCTCGTCGTGCCAGCCTTGTGCTCGCGTCGGGTAGATCGTCGTAAGTGACTGTCATTCTCCATTGCAGCGTCGGATGTTGATGTAGACGTTGTTGAAGGTCCCACGGCATGCGAATGTGTTGCCTGCCATAACCCACGGCGAGCAGCGAGCAACACGGAGAGCCGGAGGCTCAGGGACTGGTGGGCCCTGGTCCCTCGGGCGACGCCCGCAAAAGCTCCGACACGCCTGGCTTGGTTCGAGGCGTGCCACGACCTATACCTGGTCGGGAAGGTGAAGGATTGCTCGATTGATTTCTGCATGGTAAACAAGTATCGTAAAATTGAGCCGTAATCGGCTCCAGGTTTCCAGTAAATCGGCTCCTAAAGCCGATTGCCCCATGGTTCTGCGTTAGATTTATGATAACATGGGGTTTTGCTTGATCACTACAAGTTAAATCGATCTCGATAGTCTAATGTTTTCACCGTAATCTGGGCGTCCTGGCGTGATTGAGCCTAAATGCGTACAAAGATGAAGAATATTAACCCTAGAGGAGGCCTAATAACCAACATAAAGCCAATTACGGAACATCTTCTCTAGAACGAATAAGCCACGTCCTTATGCATTCTTGGATCGTTCAACCCGTTTGTAAGGCCTGATTACGTAGATATTAAACTAAACCTTGGCGAACAAGGCACAACTATAACAGATCGAATCGACTAAGTAAAGATCAGCAAGGTGCTACCCTTGCACTTTGGGAAAAGGTGCAAGGGTAGCGAGATAGCTAGAGGTAGCATAACGACGATAGTAATGAAAAAGCACCGATGCTAGCCTCAAACAATCTATGATAATGGTATTACTCGCCATCAACAACGCCGATGCGAGTAAAACCAGGTAACGATAGATGAATCTGCCTAGATCGCAAGATGCGATCTAGGCGACATGGCACTTACGAAGAAACCCTAGAAACAAGGGGTGGCGATGCGCCGAGATTGTGTTTGTTGTGAACGTGGTTGTCCTCTTCTTTCGATAACCCTAGGTACATATTTATAGTCCGGAGACTCTCTACTCTTTGGAATAACTCTACAACTCTATCTCTACCTAAACATAAACGAAACCTAAACAAACACGAAACCTACTATGATACAAGATACACGGGCAATTTAGCCCAAACCCACGCACTAGGCCGATCCAACAACACGTTGAATATATGTATCTTTCAAGCCCATCTTGATCACGGCCCATCTCCGTCTTTGGCCAAAATACGGTGATAACAGTTAGACTTGGAGGAGACCATCCATGAGCGGGACATGCAGCTTGAGGAGAGGGAGAATGCATGGGAAGATATCCATGTAGACTCTTACTCCTACCTCAGTGATGATGATGACTACCTGGAGGACCAAGCCATGGACTTCCACACTGATGATGATTCCGCCTTCATTGATGATGATGATGAAGCCACCAATTCTGATGAGTAGTAGCACTTGAGCACTAGCGTAAGTGTGAGTTGTATCCGGTCCCATTGTATCGTAGTTTCATAAAATGGTTGTTAAAACCATCTGTTCCCTTAGTGTGGTGTGTGTTTGTATTGGGGTGCTATGAATGAATGAAAAGCAAGTTGCTAGTTGGCAAAACCTGAGTCAAACTTAAAGTTTAAAAACCTTTCAAAAACTTAGAAATTTCCCTCTTTTCTCATGATCTATCTCAATCTTCAGATGCCTCGCGGAGGAAGCAGCTCATCTCAGGACCCAATACTGCAAATCTTGCAAATGTTGGTTTCAGACCGTGAAGCTGAAAGAGTCGAACGTCCAGCCAACTTAGCCACCCTTCAACACATAGCTCAGATGGACAATCACAATCAAGGCCATGGAAACCAGGACAACCATGGATCCAATCTCAAGAACTTCCAGAACACCAATCCACCCATTTTTAGTAAGTCTAAAGAGCCATTAGATGCCGATGACTCGCTGCAGACCATGGAGAACAACTTAGAAGTCGCGGGACTGGAGGCCGATGAGAAAGTACTGTTTGCCACCCACTATCTAGCAGGAGATGCAAGAGCTTGGTGGAATAGCATTCACACCATGAATGGAGGACGTATGATGGCTTGGGATGAATTGAAACTCAAGTTCAGCCGAACTCATGTGCCACCAGGTTTGATTCTATGGATGAGGGATGAATTCAAGGAGCTGAAGCAGGGAAGAATGACTGTGGTAGAGTACCGTGACATGTTCCTATCTCTGTCTAGGTATGCCCCTGATGGGATTAGTACTGAATCCAAGAAGAAGGAGAGATTCTTGAATGGTCTGCATGATGAGATGCAGATAGTGCTGGTCAACATTCCGTTCGCTGACCTGGAAGACTTAGTGGATTCTGCAATCTAGATGGAAGGCAAGATCAACCAAGCCAATGAGAACCGAAGCATCGAATGATGAATCAACCAGGAGCCCACCATACCTCGAAGTATCTCCCCAACCTGTCTACGGGATATGCCCCGAGAAACAATAGAACCCCGATGACCCGTCCGAACTATCCCAACCGTGGAGGAGGAAACCCAAGGCCCGGAGGAAACCACAACAACAACCCCGGCAACTCCAATAATTTCAACCATGAACCACCCAAGTTCAACAACGACAACAATGCCAACAACACCAATACTGCCCCAAGGACTGTAAGGAATGTCATGCCTGTTGCAGGAAAAGACAAGTCTCATGTTACTTGTTATGAATGCAGAGTCAAGGGTCACTACTCCAATGAGTGCCTAAAGAAGCTTGCAGCAGCTACCATTGTGAATGCCCCAGCGCAGCAGCAGTGCCGTGTTCAGCCTAGAAGGAGATTTTCCCAGGGAATTCGCTCAACCGCAACGGTCGTCTGTTTCACATGAGTGCTGAAGAAGCTCAGGAAGCGCCAGATGTCGTGTTGGGTATGTTTTCTGTTAACTCGGTACTTGCAAGAGTGTTGTTTGATTCTGGATCATCGCACTCGTTTGTTACAGAAGAATTTGCATGCACCAGTAAGATTCAACCAACAAAATTGAAGCATGTTATGATAGTTCAAATACCTAGTTCAACCACCAAAGCTAGGCAAATTTGCAAGGCCGTATCTATCAGAATCCATGGAATAGATTTTTATGCTAATCTAATAGTACTTGGAACCAAAGGTTTGGAAGTAGTACTAGGAATGGATTGGATGTCGTAACATAAAGGATTAATTGACTATGCCAAGAAAGCCATAACCATGACTAGTACCACTGGAGTATCAGTAGAGCATGTATCTGAAACCTTGCCCCGTCAATTCAAGTGCAACAAGAGTCTAGCCCAACCAACCATTGAACAAGTCAGATAAGTCTGTGAATACCCTGACCTATTCCCAGATGTATTGCCCGGTATGCCCCCAGATCGGGATATCGAGTTTATCATTGAACTAATCCCTGGAATTGGACCCTGATACGTCGGAAACGTATCTATAACTTTTGATGTTCCATGCTTGTTAATATCTACTTTTCTTTGCTGTGTCTACACTTTTGATGGGGGAATACCAATCGGGGTATACCCACGAAGCGGATTCGCCAGCTGGATCGAGCCGACTGAAGCCAAGCCCAGAGCGGGTCGACTCGCCCAATACGGCGCCGACTGGAGGCCCAAGACGGCGACTCCAATAGAAAGCCCACTAAAGCACTTGTAAACCCTAACTGGCTGCATATATAAAGCCACCAAGGGCACCCAAAGTGCGTCATATTAGATCTAGTCTCTCCCCCCGCCTACGGCGGCTTCCATGTAAACCAATCCATGATCATATACTGGATTGATAGCAGGACGTAGCGATCCTCCATCGAGGGGACGTGAACCTGGGTACATCGTGTGCCAATCTCGCTCCCGGATTCTCCTACGTCGCCTTGCTCCCTCTACGTAAGCTACCCCCAGTAGCATCTGCCGTGCAATACCACGACAGTTGGCGCCCACCGTGGGGCAAGCGGCGCTTGGAGGGTGATAATCCGGGCGAGATCCCTCACCATCAACGCCGACCAGATCACAGCGAGCCGATTCCTTCCGATCGCTGCCCAACAAAACACCCGCATACGGACGATCGGCTGCGCGTATAGCTGCTGAGTTTTCTATTCAATCTATTCAATCTCTCTTCGCATTGATTTCTTTATTTGCATCTAATCTCCCGTGTGCAACTAACATGTATCTGTCGCTTGGGAAATTGCATCATGGAGGCAAAAATCGGATCGATCTTCTGGCACCTGATCTGTTAGCGTCAAGCTAGAAGAAAGCGACTGAAATATTGTATTTCAGTTGAGCGTGCGTTATGATTGCTGTCGCAAGCTGATGAATCATCGGAGAATCAATTCATGTCCGAAAGCTGGTGCTGGTTCACGACCATGGCTCGGAAGCTGCCACGCGATCAGCACCCAGGCGAATCAGCCGGGACGTGCAAGCAATTTACATGGAGATCGGATCGGTCCACTCCAACGACAAACAGGCTTTTTCTATTTTGATTCCTATCTTCCGTAGCGTCGATTGCAATACAAGTCAGCTTTCTATTTTATTTAAATCTAATTCTTTGCATGTCTTTCTTAGCATGCGTCTGCCTCGCGATCAAGCCATGGTTTAATGGAGACAAGATCTGCATTCTTGGAACATGGTTCCGCCTCAGGAGGTCACACAACAACAAAACTAATATCCTATCACTACGTGCGCGTCAGCAATCATCAGGTGATATTTTTCCTAATTGTTTATTGCGTCTATGCAAATCTCGATCAACATATATCTCGCACTACGGTTTGCACTATTTTGTGTGTACAGATTTATCAATCAATCGCCCGCAAAAAGGATATAAGGCCTCGACTCTGCCTTGTCGGTACCGATAAATATCCGGTTGACGTTGCTGCGTGATCCAGTCCGCCGCGTCCACTCCTTCGAACTAAAACGTCGTATACCGGGACTCGCGACTTGCTCCCCTCATGGACTCTCCACGTTCAGCCGACTTGTTCGCCGCGGACTCGCCTCTCACGGCCTCGTCCATCGCCGACTCTCCAATCTACCGGCTCGCCGACTCGCCATGCTCTGGAACTTGCCTAAACGCGGACACGCATAAACGCGAACTCGCTACGCTCGGAGACTCGCCATCGCGACCTCGCCCTCGCTGTCGTGGTGGTGGCACGGCAGATGCCATGGGTAGGCTAAAGTATGGGGCCAATGGATGCTAGTGGGATCTGGGGAGGGAAAGTGCAACTGTTTTTACACTCAAGCTGCCAAAGTGGTGAACTTTATTTCTCTCTTGATGGGTTACAAGTGCTCCTCGAGCTGTTTACAAGGGAGCAATGTGAATCTCCCCAGCCTAACGTTGCTCAAAAGGACCTCCCTCTTCAGGGTCCAGTCTTCCCCTTATAAAGGGGTGCCTTGGGTGCCCTTAGGGCTGACGGGGCAAGCATATTCGAGGAATATGCTTGTCCCAAAGTAGTAATTCGGCGGCCTCCTTTCCCTGTCTCCCTTCTAATGACGGCAAAGCTCCAGCGGCCCCCCTTCTGCGTGCCTCGGGCTTCAGCACTGTCACCTCCGTGACCTCCTTACGCCCCTCTCCCTGCCTCCTTGTCCCTTGCGCTTGGCCCTGTTCAGATTCCTTTTAGCCTGCAGCTATGGTTTGACCCTAAGCTTCTCCTTCTCCTGCAAGCTTCGTTTAACCCGGCCTTACCTCATGTTACTCGGCTCGTTCCTTACCTGCATGAAGATCATCTGGGTAATCCGGCCGAGTTTCTCATTAATTCGGCCAGATAACCACTAGACACCTGTATACGTGCTTCTTGCCTCCATTTATCGGCCGACATATCAACGATTCGGCCGACCGGCCGTAGCTTCGGCAACTTGACGGCGGTACCTCTGTCCCGTCTCTGACCTACCTGAGGTTGACCCCCCGACATTAGTCCCCGAAGCTGGTGTGGCCCTGTCAATTATTTTGGCCGGGTTATATCAGCTTCAACACCTTCTTTTAGTCTTGTTTCCGTGCTACGGCCTTGTCCGAGGTTCTCTCGCTCCTTCCTCCATACGCTAAGTCCTACGTGTTACCCCATCATTGCTCTCCTAGTTTTTAGGTCCTTTTACTGCATTTACTGACAAGCCACAGTGAACCCTGTGCCTGCTGCGCCGCCGTTACGACGCCTCGTGTTCCGCTCCTCTTGGGATCGTAACAACTTTTCTTTGTATGTGGCCGTTGGTGTGGCTCCATTCACCGTCGTGCGTTCGTGCTACCCCACGATCCACACGGGTAACTGCCACACCCACGATCCCACTCCCCTGTTCATTGCTTGCCTATAAAGTGGGAAAGCGCGTTGGGTTCACCTTTCCCCTTATCGCTCGCGTCCGCTCTCCTTCCTCCCTTCGTCTGTGTGCTCTCTCGCCGCTCCGCCGCCGCTCGCCATTCAGAGCTTCCGCCGGCGAGGATTCTACGGCATCGTTCGGCCTTTTCCGCCCGCGCTCTACGGCGGTGTCTCCGCCGCGGGTGAGTCCTTTCCGGCCATCTTGCCCTGTCCTTGCTCTAGATCGATCCGCGTAACTTCCGTACTCAGGCGACGTTTCTCCTCTTTTTCGCCATTGTTTTCTTGCAAAGTTCGGCGGGCCCTGTAGCTCTAAGCCCTCCTCCGCGCTAGTTTTTCCTCCGGCGATCTCTCCGTGAACTATGTCTAGTTCATTTAGCGGTGCTCTAGTTGAGGCGATGGCGGCTCGGGCTGGCGTGGATCGTGGCGAGGCTCTTGATCTCGCCGCTTGGTGAATAGCTCATCCGAACTCGGCGGATTCTGCCGAGGTTTCTGTCGTTTACCGGCGAATCCTCTCCGGTTCTCGGAGAGGGTGAGTATGTGGTCTTCATGTCCCGCCGCGCGGCTTGGTCTTCCCTTAGCGACTTTGCTAGAGTTTCTCGATTACTTGACCTTGACCGCATCATCTTCCGTGACGCCATAGCTTCTCTTTCCGCTTTTATCTCGGCCGGAGGGTTACTTGACTGTGGCCATCTGTACATGTCTGGTCGAAGTTCTTCCAGATCCGCTCCAACGTTGTTCCCGACAAATCTACGCATCCTTGAGAAGCTGCTCACCCAATGTGGGGCGTCTATTACACCTCGGAGGAAATCCGTGTTCCCTCGTGTCACGGATTGGAGTCGTGCAAGAAATGGCACAAGTCATTCTTCTCGTCCAAACGAGGCGGAAGACAAGATTCGCTCCACCGTTCTCAATTGGCCCCCTTCCAAAGTGAATTGGCTATATAATCCGAAGAAGACTCATGCCCTAGCCGAGGCCTTGAGATTCGGTGAAGGAGTTGATTCGAGCGGGTTATGCGGAGAGGACTTGATGGCCACTTTTATTAGTAGCGGATCTGCCCCTTCAACAAAGGACCCACAAGCTGCTACATGAGTGGTCCTCGGACCCTAACCGAGTCTCGACCGTGGAGTTGGACAACTACCTCATCGTAAGCGGCGTCCGAGCTATTTTCAAGACGGAGATGCACGATGGCTGGACACAGGGGTTGAAACCGTTCACCCGACAATCCTCCCGAGGTTAGCCCAATCCTCATCACTCTGTTTTCCTCAGTTTTATAGTCTGGTTTCATGATTTTCTTTCTTTGTCGTGCGAGGTTTATTGAGCGAAGCGAGGATGCCGAGTTCTGCAGCTCCCGGCCCGCGGATAGGAGTACCGGATCTAGCGAGCGGACTCAGGAGTTCGTCCCTAAGTCAGATCCTGCTCCGCTCGAGCTCGTGGCAAAACCCGGTAGGAGGAGGAAGGTGATTCGGACGAGGTCCAAATTCTTGAGGTAGTTGCCGCCATGCCTATTTCTTATGCATTTCCGGCCGCTTTCCCAGCTAATCCGGCGGCCAGGTTCATGGCCGAACCCATTGCTTCTCGGCCTCCCGTTATCTCGAAGCGGGGCTCCCTTGTGCCTCGGATGCGGTTCCTAAGAAGCGCGTAAAGAAATCCGCTCCGAATCCTCCCAGGCGCAAGACTATGCCCGGGGTTGCCGGGTAAGTTCCTCTGCCTATATTTCTTGTTTCTCTCTTTCTGTTTCTCAGTCTAACGAATCTTCTTTCTTATTTTTGCAGTGCTCCTCTGCATTAAACCGGCGGTCCTAGTATGACTAGCCGTCCGCCATCTCCTCCTCCCGCTGATGACACGAGAGTTCCTAGTCCTATTCGTCCTGCTTCTCCCCCTGCTCCTGATAATTCGCCTGTTCGCCGTGATGCCCCTGAGGTTTCTCCCATTGATCCGGATCCGATCCGGTCCTCCGATGTTTTCGTTGAGCCAGCCGCCCCCTCTATGGGCCCCAGCGTTACCATTGAGCTTCCATCTACTCCGGCAGCTCCTATGGTCGCACCGACCTCTGCCGAGAAGATCACTACCCCGGCGCATTCTGCGAGCTTAACCTCTACTGTTCCTAAGGATTCCGTTCCTACCTCGGAGACGCAACGTCCTGCCGGTGCTTCTTCTAAGGAGAAACGTGTTATCGCCGTCAAGACCTCTTCTCAGAAAAGTCTTGCCGGCACCTCTCAGCCAAGTATCGCAGAGGCACTGCGCAAAGGAGCGGTATCTGCCAAAGGTACTGTTACCTCGGCCACTGGCAGTCAGCTTGCTCTTCATAAGAGTCCTGCGACTGTCGCGGTTGGACCGCCTGCCCGGGGTAAAGTTTTAACCCGGACAGCTAGCGGTAACAGCCTCGGAGCGCTGGTTGAATTCGCCAATAAGCGGAATGCGGTGATCGGTTTGAGGGCAATCGGTTAATCAACCCTTCCGACTTCGACATCGGTGGCGCTTGACCAAGCCGCCCGGTTTATCGTTGATCTGAACAAAATGAATGCGGTAATTGTTTTATCTCCGGGTCTTAAATTATTTTCCACGTGTTATCATACTCTCTAGTCCCGAAACTTGCAAGGAAATAACTTGTTGTATGCTTGGAAGTTTGGCGTATTTATTTCTAAGGTTCCATTAGTTCGGCCACCTAGTTCATAGTTTGTTTAGCTTTGGCGTAGCTTTGAATATCCAGCCACCTAGATCGAGTTAAGTTTTACTTGATTCGGATCTGGTATAACTTTGAATATCCAGCCACCTAGAGCGAATTAAGCTTTGCTTGATTCGGATCTGTTATAACTTTGAATATCCGCCACCTAGATGAATTAAGTTTTACTTGATTCGGATCAGTATAACTTTGAATATCCGACCACCTAGATGAATTAAGTTTTACTTGATTCGGATGCAGTATAACGAATATCCAGCCACTAGAGCGAAGTAAGCTTAGCTTGATTCGAATGTTATAACTTTGAATATCCGCCACCTAGATCGAATTAAGTTTTACTTGATTCGGATCTGGTATAACTTTGAATATCCGACCACCTAGATCGAATTAAGTTTTACTTGATTCGGATCTGGTATAACTTTGAATATCCAGCCACCTAGATGCGAATTAAGTTTTACTTGATTCGGATGCAGTATAACTTTGAATATCCGACCACCTAGAGCGAATTAAGCTTAGCTTGATTCGGATCTGTATACTTTGAATATCCGACCACCTAGATCTGAATTAAGTTTTACTTGATTCGGATCTGTATAACTTTGAATATCCACCACCTAGATCTGAATTAAGTTTTACTTGATTCGGATCTGTATAACTTTGAATATCCAGCCACCTAGAGCGAAGTAAGCTTAGCTTGATTCGGATGTGTTATAATTTCTAACTTTTGTTTTATCATTGTGCTCCATTTCTTAGGTTGCCCATGATCGACGGATTTGCCGAGTTCGAGAGGTTGCTCTTCTTGCATAAGTTGGAAGAAAGTATGAGAAAGTTACGCGTCGCGAAGAAAAGGTGAGTTGATAGTTTCTTTTCCTTGTTCCCAACTTTCTTATATGCTTGTCCACGGGCCTTGGCTTACTTTTTGCTGAATAGGTAATATCAATAATCTCAATATCCGCCTTGAAAAGAAGGTCAAGTCCTTGGAAGGTTAGTTTCCTTTCCCCTTGCTCCTTCCTCTTTTAGTATCTATCTTGAGTTTCCTTATTGCGTTGGGTTGTGGTAAAGCCGAGTTGCAAGACTTTGCGGTCGCAACAAGATTGCGTGCCCATGCACGACGTGATGCTTCATTTTTTAGAACAAAGCGCAGTTCATTCGGCGCAACTGCAAGAGAAGGATGATGAGATAGCCCGCCTGAAATCCGAGGTGAATTCACTCCAGCTCTCTCAGAAATCCGAGCTAGAAAAGGTTGATCAAGAATTCTCTTTGGAAAAGAGCCGGCTGACTCTGGATCTGGAGAAGAGCAAAGAACTCCTCAAAGCTGCCGAGCTTAAAACTCGCGGTTTGAGCGAGAAATTGCTCGTTTCGAGAAGAGTAAAGCTATTTGGGCTAAGGATCTTCAAATAATGATGAGCTATATCCATCGTAAGTTATTTGGCCCGGCCGAACTGTATTTTTTCTTTGTCGCCGGTACTATCCTTTGACATGTCCATGTTTTGCGTAGGTCACTTCCCTGAGTCCAAACCCGTGAGTACTAAAGCTGTTCTTGCGGCTCGCGTTCGTCGAGGTGAAATATCTTGACTTGAATACTCGATGGAGGATTTCTTGGTTCTTTGTTGGCTTGCGGTTGGTCGATGAAAATCATGGGTCGGGACTTGGTGGAGGCTGCTATCAAAGCTTATCATGCACTCGCGAATTCCTCGGGGTCTCTGATATCGGCGAGTCAAGTTGTTGGTGGCGGTGAAGGCATCGAGAAGCGATTGAGTCTTTGGAGGAATCTGCTTGGCGTCTTTGGTGCCGACATGGCCCTCCTTGTAATCATGTCATGGTATGAAGACATCTCCTTGACATTACGATGAATCTGCGCTTTGGCTCGGTGGGTTGAAGATCCCACCTTTGTTGCTCTTGACAAGCTCGGGCTTTCCGGCTTGTCGAGTATGCCGATGTGCACATTTGGAATGAAGGGCGAGTTTTCTCCAGATTGGATGGCGAGGCGGTGAAGATGCTTTGGGTGATGATTACGCTGAGCACGGGAAGGTGAAGATGATTGCCACATCCAATAGCTCTAGCTCAAGCTCGGATAGCAATGGTGATGCGATCTTCCTCCAAAGGCACCGGGCATTCTACGCAGCGTCTTGGCGGCTCTGAACAACCCGTGATCTTGCCGAAGTCACTCTGGGTCGGAGGCGAGGCAACCTCGGTCGAAGTTCCTCCTAATGGAGTGCCCTTTTTGATCAAGTGGTTCCTCCTCCAGCGAGCGATGCCTAAGATATTCGTGATCCCTGGTATCGGGTGTTCAATGTAAGCGAAGAAGTTTATCAACTCGTATGATTCGAGGTTCTTTTGCTATCGCCTTTGAGACTTTTAGTTGAGTGAATGCTTGTCCGAATTCTTGCCTGATTGGCTCATAACTTCTTCATCCTTCAGGATTTACTTTCTTGCCTTGTTGGCTCATAATTTCCGAGTTGTCGGTTTAAGTGCTAAAGTTTATGTGTTCATGAATTTAACCACCCTATGATAATTCTGAGTCAATGCTTTGGGCACCAAGATGCATATTCGTAACTTGAAAAGAAAATAACATGTTGCACTCTCCGAATTCTGCTCGATCGCCAATGCTCAAGTGTGTACTTGAAAGAGATAAGTATAAGATCTGGCGGTCCCGAGCTATTGCCACGGATGCCAAAGTCTAAGCATATAACACTTAATAATCATTGCATATGGCGGTCCCGAGTAGCGCTTTCGGGTGCCGAATCAAAAATCAAATATGAGATAACATCACATATGGGAGTCCCAGAAAGCTGCACGGGTGCAGAAGTTTAAACATCAAACATGAGATAACATCACATATGGCGGTCCCGAGCAAGCACTGCAGGTGCAGGTTTAAACATCAAACATGAGATAACATCACATATGGCGGTCCCGAGTAAGCGCCGAGGTTTATACGATATGAAATAAATATAACATTGGCGGTCCCGAGTCACCACTACGGGTGTCGGTATAAATACATCATTGGTGACCTTGAGACATAATCCTGAGTAAAATGGCGAGTAAAGCCACATTCGAGGCGTTTCGTTTCTTCGCCACTTTGTTTGCCTTGCCTTCTCCGGTGATTGGGCGTCAATCGGATAGTATGCATCGTTGTGCAATGCTTTGCTCACGATAAATGGTCCTTCCATGGGGTGACAATTTGTGCATGCCGTGCGTTGCACCGGTAGGATACCAAATCTCCCTCTTTGAATACTCTTGGATTCACTTTCCTGCTGTGATACGCCGTAAGTTACATTGATAAATGGCTGATCGTGATAATGTCAATTCTCGGGCTTCTTCCAACAGGTCTCTGACATCTTATGACTACTTCATTCACCTCGAAGATGTATATTGAGTAATTCTTGGCGAGTCATGTATTATGTCATTGGAAGCACGGCCTCACTTATATACCAAAAAGAATGGTGTGTAACTTTGTTGATCATTGGAGTAGTCACGAGGCTCCATATCTGCTGGTAATTCCTCAATCCAACATCCTGCCGACCTTTGCAATGGTTCGACTAGCCGTGGTTTTATTCTGATAAAACCAGCCCATTAGATCTTCGACTTGCCCATTGGATCTTTGGGTGAGCCTTTGAGGCAACATCCGGTCTTATGTGTTTCTCTTGGCAAAATCTAGCAGCTCATACGCAAAGTTCGTGCCATTATCCGTAATAATCTGTGTGGGTATCCGTATCTCAAGATGATATCCTTGAGGAATTTCACTGCTGTATGCCCATCACACTTTTGATTGGTTTTACCTCAATCCATTTTGTGAACTTGTCGACCATGACCAAGATGTGGGTCATTCCTCCTCTTGCGGCCTAAAAGGCCCTACCATGTCTAAACCCCACACGAAAATGGCCAAGTAATGGGTATTGTTTTTAACTTTCGGCCGTATGGCATATGTATTCTGGTTGCATATCTCGACACCCATTGCATTTCTTGACTAACTCTTACGCCTCTCTTGCCCGTTGGCGGTAAAATCCATGCACGAATGCCTTGGCTACTAAAGCGAGCGAGGCATGGTGCCCACATTCTCCTTGGTGTATATCTAGAAGGATCTCGACCTTCTGCGGGACTCACGCATACGCAATATGTTCGTTACGCTTCTCTTATATAACTCATTGTTTATGATTGTATAGGCCTTTGCTCTTGACGGTTTGTCGGCTAATACTTCATTATTCGGCATCTGCGTCTCTTAAATGCAAGTATGGATTGCGCCCATATCGGCGTTGCTCTTTACCGGTGATTTCCTGTCTATCTCCATGCTTTCTGCCGACATACATACCTCGGCCCTTTCCATGATCGCTATTACTTGGTGTCCCCTCTTTAGGGGTTCGAATTTTCTTTGCGGATCTATCTCCATTGGTGTATGATTCTCTGCAGAACCTTACAGGATAAAGATTGATTCGGATTACGGCGATGGGTTTATTGATGGTTTCTGAGGTGCTCAAGGGCTATACAGCGGAATCGATTGCCGAGTTGATCCTAATTTTGACAATGTGTCGACATCATTTTCGCTCATGGTATGTGGTGGAATTCACATCCTTCAAAATATCCAGCGATCTTACGCACATGGAATCTGTATAAAGCCATGTTAGCATCTAACGCATCCCAAGTGCGACACTTGGCGTACTACCAGATCCAGTCACCGTAGCATAGGATTCTGCGTATTCCCATTTCTTTTGCGACTTTTAATCCATGGACTAGTGCTTCATATTACGCAACATTGTTGGAGCGGCAAAATGTATTTGCGTACATACTTTAATTGATCTTTCTTAGGCGAGGTCACTATTCCTGCCCAAACCGTTCCTTAGTTTGGAACCATCAAAGTGCATTGTCGATAATTTGGATCTGGCAAGGGTGGCTCATATTGCACCTCGGCCCAATCTACGAGAAAGTCGGCGACAGCCTGAGATTTAATTGCATCTCTCCTATCAAATTGTGGAGCATACGGTGATAACTCGATTGCCCATTTTGCTATTCGGCCACTTGCGTCCTTGTTGTTCAATATGTCGGCTATGGGTGCCTCACATATTACTCTGATTGGATGCTCTTCAAAGTAATGCTTAAGCTTTTTTGCCGACATATATACTCCATAGGCCATCTTCTGATAATGTGGATAATTTTGCTTTGAAGTGGATAATACTTCGCTTAAATAATATACTGGCCTCTGAACTGATTTACCCTCTTCAAGCCGTTCTACTACAACCACTGTACTAACTACTCGATTTGTAGCCGCTATATAAAGTAGCATAGGTTCTTTCGATAATGGAGAAGCTAAAATGGGTGCCGTAACTAGCATCTTTTTCAACTCGTGAAACGCAATGTCGGCCTGGGGGGTCCAGCCGAATTTGTCCGACTTTCTCATCGGTGATAGAGTGGCAATGCCTTTTCTCTAGCCGACATACAAATCGACTAAGCGAGGCAACGTGAATGAATTTTGTACATCATTCAAACACCTCGGTAATTCCATTTTTCTATTGCTCGTATCTTTGTCGGGTTAGCCTCGATACCTCGGTGGACACAAGGAACCGAGTAGTTTTCCTTGGCACGCCAAATGTGCATTTCTCGGGTTAAGTTTCATTGAACCTTCTCGAGTTCGCGAAAGTTTACCGTATATCTTCTAGCAAGGTTACGCTTTCCTTAGTTTTGATGACTACATCATCCACATATACTTGCACATTTTCCCTATCGATCATGTAAACATTTTTGCATGCACCTTTGATCGTTGCTCCCGCATTTCTCGGGCGAATGGCATCGTGCGATAACAATAAGCCCGTGCGGGTAATAAATGATCTTTATTTGATCGGCGGATTTAACGCGGTATCGGTGGAAACCAGAATCTGGCGTCTACAAATGACAACAACTCACAACCAGGTGAGTCAATGACTTGGTCTATTCTAGGCAATGGAAAAGGATCTTTCGGACACGCCTTGTTTAGGTTTGTGTAGTCGATACACATTCGCCACACAATGGCTACATTAGGGTCATCTTTCTTCTTTTCTACCAGCACGGTTGATAACCAATCCGGATAAAGCACCTCCATGATAAACCGGCGGCGAAGCCGAGCTATCTCATCTCCTATCACTTTTCTCCTGTCTTGTGAGCGGCGGAGGTTGCTTCACCGGCCGTGCTCTGGCACGGCGTTTAAAGAGTGCTCAGCCAACTCCCTCGGCACACCTTGCAGATCTTGAGTGGACCATGCAAATATGTCCCGATTCTCACGGAGGAAGTTGGTGAGCTCGCCTTCCTATTTGGCGTCGAGACCTACACCAATAGTGACAGTGCGCTCTGGGAATTGCTCATCAATCTGAATTTTCTTTGTCTCCTTGGTTGGTTGGAAAGACACGCTGCCATGAGGGTTGGCCAATGCCGGCATGCTTAATTGTGCTGACTGTGCGAGGGCTGCTACCTCTTGAATCCTTTTCTTTTCTCTCGCTATGACCAATGATTGACCAAATTTGACCGGCGAGGCACACTCCATTGACTTCTTGTAATCCCTAGCTTTATTATCACCTTGTGGTCGGGTAACTTCATCTTTAGATAACCTATATGACAAGCTGCTCATGAATTTGGCCATCGCGGCCGTCCGAGTGAAACATGATAACAGCTTTCGGATCAACCACTTCAAATTCCAAGTTTTACGCTCTGCGATTATCCCTTATGCCGAATAAGGCGTCCACTCGGACTTTACCAATGGGCTCACATGAAAGCCTGGCACTATCCATGGAAAATTGTCCTTGTGGATTGCGGCATGTTACGTGATATGCGAGTTTGTGCATGGTATCTTTGTACATGATGTTATCTGCTTCCATTATCAATGAGTACTTTTGAAATTTCACATTGATGCTTGGTCCCACAAATGTCGGATCCAACACAAGTGCGTATGATCTGGACTCGGCATTATTCAGGGGTGATCTTTTATACTCCAAGTTATCTCACAGTCGACCATGGCTGGTATCTTGGTCTTCTGGTACAACCGCATTTACTTCCATATGTCGGTTGCACACTCTGTTTGTCCTGCTTTACTGTTGTGAACACCTTGATAAGGCTGTGATGTTCTCTGTAATCATTCGTCCGGCATTTGCGGTTATCCTTCCATCTTGCCCTGGTTCATTACTTGATGCACTGCGTCCCTCCGATCCGAGTTATCATACCTCGGAGGAGGCGGCAACATCGTATTGTGCGTATTGCTCCGATTAAGCTGCGGTGATGTTGTTGTTGCATCGATGGGGAGCTTGAACTCCTGCGGGTTACCCATCGCATTTTCATCCAAGCGCATTGCGGGTTGTGTGATTGGCTGGTCTTGATGGGTTTGATGTGTGAAATTTACGGCTGGTCCAACATGGATTCAAATGTATACTTGACTTCTCTTGCCATTGCTTCTTTTGCTCTGGGGTCCATTGCCTTTTTCCGTCATTTCTTGCGGTCCTTTGAGGTCCATTTTACTGCCGTTGTTACTCCGTGACTCGGCTGTTCTTGGGCCACAGCTGCCACCTGGGCCGAATTATCTATAATCCGGCCTCTCCTCTCTTCTTCTTCCTCTAAAATCACGCCTAGATGATCCGGCCAATTCTCTCGTGTATTGGTCTTGCTGCTCACGATGATCTGCCGACATTAACTCTGGTTGGGTTGGATCACCCAAAGCATAGGAGTCCGCTATTCTGATGGTTTCTGCCAGTGTGGTTGGCATATCTCTCTGCAGGCGTTGCCACAGCACACTGCCATAACGGCAGCCTTGCGCGAACCAAGCGATCGCTTGCGATTCAATGACTCCTTCACATGAATTTCTTAGGTTACACCACCGAGTTAAAAACTCTCTATCTGTTTCATTCGGCCTCTGCTTGCACATGGCTAGTTGCTGTGGTCTATTCGGTCTCTTGTATGTCTTTGGTAAAGTTAGCGGCGACAAACATCTCTTCAAAATCTAACCAGCGGTTGATCTTTGCTGGTTGATTATTCAACCATACTACGGCTGGTCCTTCCAACATCTGCGGGACATACCTCACGCCCATCTCAAGTTGCCACTGCTATTTTCCTGCGGTAGCATAATCAATTAACCAATCTTGCGGCTTGGTACTTCCATTGTGCGTTTTGTGCCTCTTGCCAATTGAAAATTTGGTGTGGTTCGCCCATGATCCGTGGTCCAAAACACGCCGGACCAGTGGACCTTGCTCTTCCAACAGCTCGGACCGATATAATCGATCTAACTTTACCCTTGCATCACTTCGGCAAGTCTCTGTCTGATTCTATCACGCATCCCATAGTGATTGTCTCCTCCACGGTTTACGTATTCTAGCTCGGAATATCCATCATTATACCTTTCATTCACACGATTGTAGCGAGCTGGCCTCACTTCTCTTTCTTGCCGAGGCTCGGTCTTGGTTGAGGGTTGGCGGCGCTTCTCTCCTTATTCGGCGGGCTTGGTTTTCGTGATTGTCTCTTGCGGGTTCCTTCTGCCGTGTTCCCCATTACCTCGGCGCTGCCGTCCCTTTCCACTGCCGTGGTTTCTCTCTCCACTATTACCTCGGCTGCATTGCCTCTGTTCTCATTTGCCTTTCCAGCTATTTTGGGTCGTATGGGACAATTTGTTTGTTCCTTTTCCACGAGGTTCTTGCTCTTTCTTTTCTAGCGTTGTTTCGGGTGAAGATCTTGCTGCCGCAGATAAGCAGTCTTGCCCTGCCGAATGAACCATTCGTGAAGCCCTGGTCTTGCCGGGTTAGCTCGAGCATTTCCTCATTTTGCTGGTTCGCGATGCGCACCAGCTCATTCACTCTTTCTTGTTGTACGCGAGCTTCCATTAACCCCTCTGGTTCCAATGCTGCGGCATTCGCGCTCTTAGGTTTTTCGCGGGTACTATACCTCGGCAAACCCAGTCGCACGATTCGGCTCGTGAGCTTCATGCTCTTTGTTAATATCACTCATGAGGTTCTTTCCTCTTAATCTCGGTTCGTCCACCCGCTCGGTGCGATATCAAGCTTATTAGCTTTTGCATATTCTCTCGGGGTCTGTTCAAGGACTCCTTGAACCCGATACTTTTGTGCCTCTACTAGCACTTTTGCTGGTTTCCTCTAACTCTGCTGAGCATTTGCGGATCAAGGATCGGCGCTACAGTGTAGTTAAGTTATCTATAGTTGCTTGAAGAATGTTCTCTGGTCTCTCCAGAGGTGGTCCTCTCACTCTTGGTGCCTTTGGGGTGGTGTCGTGTAGTTCGGCGGGTTTGCCACCGGGAATTACCTCGAGAGGTTTGATGTAATCTGCTGGCGGACCATGCACTGCGGCGGGCTCCCTGACCGGCCCGATCTTGCTCTGCTGGTGCCCGCTGCGACCATCACCTCGGCGCGCTGTCCGGACTCTCTGACGGACAGCTCGCTGCGCTTCGTGGTGGTTCCCCTGCAACAACAACTTTGGTGAGGATAAGCGTCGGAGGCGTCGGCGCGATGTAGACCCTATGCTCGCCCGGGCGATGAAGATCCCGTTGCGCGGGGAGTTTTCCCACAGCTCCTGCATTGTCTCGACATAGTCACGAGACCAAATCTACAGACCACACGAAACAACGCTCGCGGTGTTGATGAAGTTTCCGTCCGGATCACAACTCCGGCTAGCACTGCTGGCCCCTGATGGGCGCCAAGGTCGTGGTGGTGGCACGGCAGATGCCATGGGTAGGCTAAAGTATGGGGCCAATGGATGCTAGTGGGATGCAGGGAGGAAGATGCAACGTTTTTACACTCAAGCCAAAGTGGTGAACTTTATTTCTCTCTTGATGGGTTACAAGTGCTCCTCGAGCTGTTTACAAGGAGCAATGTGAATCTCCCAGCCTAACGTTGCTCAAAAGGACCTCCCTCTTCAGGGTCCAGTCTTCCCCTTATAAAGGGGTGCCTTGGGTGCCCTTAGGGTGGGGCAAGCATATTCGAGAATATGCTTGTCCCAAAGTAATGTCGGCCTCCTTTCCTGTCTCCCTTCTAATGGCCAGCAAAGCTCAGGGCCCCCCTTCTGCGTGCCTCGGGCTTGACTGTCACCTCCGTGACCTCCTACGCCCCTCTGTCCTGCGCCTCCTTGTCCCTTGCGCAGCCTGTTGATTCCTTTTAGCCTGCAGCTATGGTTTGACCCTAAGCTTCTCCTTCTCCGCAAGCCCGTTTAACCCGGCCTTACCTCATGTTACTCGGCTCGTTCCTTACGCATGAAGATCATCTGGGTAATCCGGCGAGTTTCTCATTATTCGGCGGATAACCACTAGACACTGTATCGTGCTTCTTGCCTCCATTTATCGGCCGACATATCAGCGATTCGGCCGACCAGGCGTAGCTCGGCAACTTTGACGGGCAGTACCTCTGTTTTTCCCCGTCTCTGACCTACCCGAGGTTGACCCCCCGACATTAGTCCCCGAAGCTGGTGTGGCCCTGTCAATTATTTTGGCCGGGTTATATCAGCTTCAACACCTTCTTTTAGTCTTGTTTCCGTGCTACGGCCTTGTCCGAGGTTCTCTCGCTCCTTCCTCCATACGCTAAGTCCTACGTGTTACCCCATCATTGCTCTCCTAGTTTTTAGGTCCTTTTACTGCATTTACTGACAAGCCACAGTGAACCCTGTGCCTGCTGCGCCGCCGTTACGACGCCTCGTGTTCCGCTCCTCTTGGGATCGTAACAACTTTTCTTTGTATGTGGCCGTTGGTGTGGCTCCATTCACCGTCGTGCGTTCGTGCTACCCCACGATCCACACGGGTAACTGCCACACCCACGATCCCACTCCCCTGTTCATTGCTTGCCTATAAAGTGGGGAAACGCGCCCGTTGGGTTCACCTTTCCCCTTATCGCTCGCGTCCGCTCTCCTTCCTCCCTTCGTCTGTGTGCTCTCTCGCCGCTCCGCCGCCGCTCGCCATTCAGAGCTTCCGCCGGCGAGGATTCTACGGCATCGTTCGGCCTTTCCGCGCGCTCTGGCGGTCTCCGCCATGGTGAGTCCTTTCGCCATCTTGCCTGTCCTTGCTCTAGATCGATCCGCGTAACTTCCGTACTCGGCGGCGTTTCTCCTCTTTCGCCATTGTTTTCTTGCAAAGTTCCGGCGGGCCTGTAGCTCTAAGCCCTCCTCCGCCGCTAGTTTTTCCTCGGCGATCTCTCGTGAACTATGTCTAGTTCATTTAGCGGTGCTCTAGTTGAGGGCGATGGCCTGGCTCGGGCTGGCGTGGATCGTGGCGGGGCTCTTGATCTCGCGCGCGGTGAATGGCTCATCGAACTCGGATTCTGCCGAGGTTTCTGTCGTTTACCGTGAATCCTCTCCGGTTCTCGAGAGAGGGTATGTGGTCTTCATGTCCCACTTCGCCATGGCTTGGTCTTCCCTTAGCGACTTTGCTAGAGTTTCTCGATTACTTGACCTTGACCGCATCATCTTCCGTGACGCCATAGCTTCTCTTTCCGCTTTTATCTCGGCCGGAGGGTTACTTGACTGTGGCCATCTACATGTCTGGTGAAGTTCTTCCAGATCCGCTCCAACGTTGTTCGACAAATCTCGCATCCTTCAGAAGCTGCTCACCCAATGTGGGGCGGCGTCTATTACACCTCGGAGAAATCCGTGTTCCCTCGTGTCACGGATTGGAGTCGTGCAGAAATGGCACAAGTCATTCTTCTCGTCAAACGGAGGCGGAAGACAAGATTCGGCTCCCGTTCTCAATTGGCCCCCTTCCAAAGTGAATTGGCTATATAATCCGAAGAAGACTCATGCCCTAGCGAGGCCTTGAGATTCGGCTGAAGAGTTGATTCGAGCGGGTTATGCGGAGAGGACTTGATGGCCACTTTTATTAGCCGGATCTGCCTTCAACAAAGGACCCACAAGCTTTGCTACATGAGTGGTCCCACGGACCCTAACGAGTCTCGACCGTGGAGTTGGACAACTACCTCATTCATAAGCGTCCGAGCTATTTTCAAGACGGAGATGCACGATGATTGGACACAGGGGTTGAAACCGTTCACCGCGACAATCCTCCCCGGTTAGCCCAATCCTCATCACTGTTTTCCTCGGTTTTATAGTCTGGTTTTCATGATTTTCTTTCTTTGTCGTGCGAGGTTTATTGAGCAGAGCGAGGATGCCGAAGTTCTGACTCCCAGCCCGCGGATAGGAGTACCCGGATCTGTGAGCGGACTCAGGAGTTCGTCCCTAAGTCAGATCCTCCCGCTCGAGCTCGTGGCAAAACCCGTAGCGGAGGAGGAAGGTGATTCGGAGGTCCAAATTCTTGAGGTAGTTGCCGCCATGCCTATTTCTTATGCATTTCCGGCTTTCCCAGCTAATCCGGCCGGCCAGGTTCATGGCCTTGAACCCATTGCTTCGGCCTCCCGTTATCTCGGGAAGCGGGGCTCCTTGATGCCTCGGATGCGGTTCCTAAGAAGCGTAAAGAAATCCGCTCGAATCCTCCCGGGCGCAAGACTATGCCGGGGTTGCGGGTAAGTTCCTGCCTATATTTCTTGTTTCTCTCTTTACATTTCTCATCTAACGAATCTTCTTTCTTATTTTTGCGGTGCTCCTCATGCATTAAACCCGGCGGTCCTAGTATGACTAGCCGTCCGACTAAACGCCATCTCCTCCTCCCGCTGATGACACGAGAGTTCCTAGTCCTATTCGTCCTGCTTCTCCCCTGCTCCACGATTCGCTTTGCTCGCCGTGATGCCCCGAGGTTTCTCCCATTGATCCGGATCCGATCCGGTCCTCCGATGTTTCGTTGAGCCAGCCGCCCCTCTATGGGCCCCAGCGTTACCATTGAGCTTCCATCTACTCCGGCGCTCCTATGGTCGCACCGACCTCTCGAGAAGATCACTACCCGGCGCGTCTGCGAGCTTAACCTCTCTGTTCCTAAGGATTCCGTTCCTACCTCGGAGGCGCAGCGTCCTGCGGTGCTTCTTCTAAGGAGAAAGCGATGTTATCGCCGTCAAGACCTCTTCTCGAGAAAAGTCTTGCGGCACCTCTCGACCAAGTATCGCGGAGGCCTTTGCGCAAAGGATGTCGCCAAAGTCACATTACCTCGACCCTTTGGCGATCGACTTGCTCTTCATAAGAGTCCTGCGATCAGCGGTTGGACCCTTTGCCGGGTAAAGTTTTAACCGGACGACTAGCGGTAACGACCTCGGGCGCTGGTTGAATCGCCAATAAGCGGAATGCGGCGATCGGTTTGAGGCAATCGATTAATCAACCCTTCGACTTTCGACATCGATGGCGCTTGACCAAGCCGCCCGGTTTATCGTTGATCTGAACAAAATGAATCGGTAATTGTTTTATCTCCGGGTCTTAAATTATTTTCCACGTGTTATCATACTCTCTAGTCCCGAAACTTGCAAGGAAATAACTTGTTGTATGCTTGGAAGTTTGGCGTATTTATTTCTAAGGTTCCATTAGTTGCCACCTAGTTCATAGTTTGTTTAGCTTTGGCGTAGCTTTGAATATCCAGCCACCTAGATCTGAGTTAAGTTTTACTTGATTCGGATCTGGTATAACTTTGAATATCCGACCACCTAGAGCGAATTAAGCTTTGCTTGATTCGGATCTTATAACTTTGAATATCCGACCACCTAGATCGAATTAAGTTTGCTTGATTCGGATCGTATAACTTTGAATATCCGACCACCTAGATCTGAATTAAGTTTTACTTGATTCGGATCTGGTATAACTTTCGAATATCCACCACTTAGAGCGAAGTAAGCTTAGCTTGATTCGAATGTTATAACTTTGAATATCCGACCACCTAGATCGAATTAAGTTTTACTTGATTCGGATGCAGTATAACTTTGAATATCCGACCTAGATCTGAATTAAGTTTTACTTGATTCGGATCTGGTATAACTTTGAATATCCGCCACCTAGATCTGAATTAAGTTTACTTGATTCGGATCTGGTATAACTTTGAATATCCAGCCACCTAGGCGAATTAAGCTTAGCTTGATTCGGATGCGTATAACTTTGAATATCCGACCACCTAGATCTGAATTAAGTTTTACTTGATTCGGATCTGGTATAACTTTGAATATCCAGCCACCTAGATCGAATTAAGTTTTACTTGATTCGGATCTGTATAACTTTGAATATCCAGCCACCTAGAGCGAAGTAAGCTTAGCTTGATTCGGATGTGTTATAGTTCTAACTTTTGTTTTATCATTGTGCTCCATTTCTTAGGTTGCCCATGATCGTGATTGCCGAGTTCGAGGTTGCTCTTCTTGCACATAAGTTGGAAGAGAAGTATGAGAAAGTTACGCCCGTGAAGAAAGTCGTGAGTTGATAGTTTCTTTTCCTTGTTCCCAACTTTCTTATATGCTTGTCCACGGGCTTACTTTTTGCTGAATAGGTAATATCAATAATCTCAATATCCGCCTTGAAAAGAAGGTCAAGTCCTTGGAAGGTTAGTTTCCTTTCCCCTTGCTCCTTCCTCTTTTAGTATCTATCTTTGAGTTTCCTTATTGCGTTGGGTTGTGGTAAAGCCGAGTTGCAAGACTTTGCAGCGTCGCAACAAGATTGCGTGCCCATGCACGACGTGATGCTTCATTTTTAGAACAAAGCGCGGTTCATTGGTATAGCGCAAGAAGGATGATGAGATAGCCGCTTTGAAATCCGAGGTGAATTCACTCCAGCTCTCTAAATCCGAGCTAGAAAAGGTTGATCAAGAATTCTCTTTGGAAAAGAGCGGTGTGACTCTGGATCTGGAGAAGAGCAAAGAACTCCTCAAAGCTGCCGAGCTTAAAACTCGCGGTTTGAACGAGGAAATTGCTCGTTTCGAGAAGAGTAAAGCTATTTGGGCTAAGGATCTTCAAATAATGATGAGCTATATCCATCGTAAGTTATTTGGCCCGGCCGACCTGTATTTTTTCTTTGTCGCCGGTACTATCCTTTGACATGTCCATGTTTTGCGTAGGTCACTTCCCTGAGTCCAAACCCGTGAGTACTAAAGCTGTTCTTGCGGCTCGCGTTCGTCGAGGTGAAGCTAATACTGTTGACTTCGAATACTCGATGGAGGATTTCTTGGTTGCTGTTGGCGCTGCAGTTGGTCCGATGAAAATCATGGGTCGGGACTTGGTGGAGGCTGCTATCAAAGCTTATCATGCACTCTGGCCGAATTCCTCAGGGTCTCCTGATATCGACGAGGTCAAGTTGTTGGTGGCCAGGCTGAAGGCATCTGAGAAGCGATTGAGTCTTTGGAGGGAATCTGCTGCGCGTGCTGGTGCCGACATGGCCCTCACTGTAATCATGTCATGGTATGAAGACATCTCCCTTGACATTCTGATGAATCTGCGCACTGGCTCCCGGTGGGTTGAAGATCCCACCTTTGTTGCTCTTCGGCAAGCTCGGGCTTTCCAGCTTGTCGAGTATGCCGATGTGCACATTTGGAATGAAGGGCCGAGTTTTCTCCCGGTTCGGATGGCGAGGCCGCGGTGAAGATGCTTTGGGTGATGATTCTGCTGAGCACGGGAAGGTGAAGATGATTGGCCACATCCAATAGCTCTAGCTCAAGCTCGAGATAGCAATGGTGACGATCTTCCTCCAAAGGCACCGGGCATTCTACGCAGCGTCTTGGCGCTCTGAACAACCCGTGATCTGCGAAGTCACTCTGGGTCGGAAGGCGGGCAACCTCGGTCAGTTCCTCCTAATCCGGTGCCCTTTTGATCAAGTGGTTCCTCCTCCAGCGAGCGATGCCTAAGATATTCGTGATCCCTGGTATGGGTGTTCAATGTAAGCGAAGAAGTTTATCAACTCGTATGATTCGAGGTTCTTTTGCTATCGCCTTTGAGACTTTTAGTTGAGTGAATGCTTGTCAAATTCTTGCACGATTGGCTCATAACTTCTTCATCCTTCAGGATTTACTTTCTTGCCTTGTTGGCTCATAATTTCCGAGTTGTCGGTTTAAGTGCTAAAGTTTATGTGTTCATGAATTTAACCACCCTATGATAATTCCTGAGTCAATGCTTTGGGCACCAAGATGCATATTCGTAACTTGAAAAGAAAATAACATGTTGCACTCTCCGAATTCTGCTACGATGCCAATGCTCAAGTGTGTAGCGAAAGAGATAAGTATAAGATACGGCGTCCCGAGCTATTGCCACGGATGCCAAAGTCTAAGCATATAACACTTAATAATCATTGCATATGGCGGTCCCGAGTAAGCTTTCGGGGTCCAAAAATCAAATATGAGATAACATCACATATGGAGTCCCAGTAAGCTGCTGCAGGTGCGAAGTTTAAACATCAAACATGAGATAACATCACATATGGCGGTCCCGAGCAAGCTGCTGCGGGTGCCGAGTTTAAACATCAAACATGAGATAACATCACATATGGCGGTCCCGAGTAGCTGCTTTCGGTGCCGAGGTTTACATACGATATGAAATAAATATAACATTGGCGGTCCCAGTCACCACTGGGTGTCGAGGTATAAGTACATCATTGGTGACCTTGAGACATAATCCTACGAGTAAAATGGCGAGTAAAGCCACATTCGAGGCGTTCGTTTCTTCATGACTTTGTTTGCCTTGCCTTCTCCGGTGATTGGGCGTCAATCGGATAGTATGCATCGTTGTGCAATGCTTTGCTCACGATAAATGGTCCTTCCATGGGGTGACAATTTGTGCATGCCGTAGTGCGTTGCACCGGCGAGTACCAAATCTCCCTCTTTGAATACTCTTGGATTCACTTTCTGCTGTGATACCGCCGTAAGTTACATTGATAAATGGCTGATCGTGATAATGTCAATTCGGGCTTCTTCCAACAGGTCTACGACATCTTGCCGACTACTTCATTCACCTCACGAAGATGTATATTGAGTAATTCTTGGCGAGTCATGTATTATGTCATTGGAAGCACGGCCTCACCCCATATACCAAAAGAATGGTGTGTAACCTGTTGATCTGTTCGGAGTAGTCTGAGGCTCCATAATCTGCTGGTAATTCCTCAATCCAACATCCTGCCGACCTTTGCAATGGTTCGACTAGCCGTGGTTTTATTCTGATAAAACCAGCCCATTAGATCTTCGACTTGCCCATTGGATCTTTGGGTGAGCCAGAGGCAACATCCGGTCTTATGTGTTTCTCTTGGCAAAATCTAGCAGCTCATACGCAAAGTTCGTGCCATTATCCGTAATAATGCTTGTGGGTATCCGTATCTCAAGATGATATCCTTGAGGAATTTCACTGCTTGTATGCCCATCACACTTTTGATTGGTTTTACCTCAATCCATTTTGTGAACTTGTCGACCATGACCAAGATGTGGGTCATTCCTCCTCTTGCCGCCTAAAAGGCCCTACCATATCTAAACCCCACAGAAAATGGCCAAGTAATGGGTATTGTTTTTAACTCGGCGCGGCATATGTATTACAGTTGCATATCTCGACACCCATTGCATTTCTTGACTAACTCTTACGCCTCTCTTAACGCCGTTGGATAAAATCCATGCACGAATGCCTTGGCTACTAAAGCGAGACGAGGCATGGTGCCCACATTCTCCTTGGTGTATATCTAGAAGGATCTCGACCTTCTGGGACTCACGCTTATACGCAATATGTTCGTTACGCTTCTCTTATATAACTCATTGTTTATGATTGTATAGGCCTTTGCTCTTCTGACGGTTTGTCTGGCTAATACTTCATTATTCGGCAATACTGCGTCTCTTAGGTACGAAAGTATGGATTGCGCCCATATCGGCGTTGCTCTTTCTGCAGTGATTTCACTGTCTATCTCCATGCTTTCTGCCGACATACATACCTCGGCCCTTTCCATGATCGCTATTACTTCGGCTGTCCCCCTCTTTAGGGGTTCCGAATTTTCTTGGATCTATCTCCATTGGTGTATGATTCTCTGCAGAACCTTCTGGGATAAAGATTGATTCGGATTCTGGCGATGGGTTTATTGATGGTTTCCTGAGGTGCTCAAGGGCTATACCTGGCGGAATCGATTGCCGAGTTGATCCTAATTTTGACAATGTGTCAGCAGCATCATTTTCTGCTCATGGTATGTGGTGGAATTCACATCCTTCAAAATATCCACTGATCTTCTGCACATGGAATCTGTATAAAGCCATGTTAGCATCTAACGCATCCCAAGTGCCTGACACTTGCTGTACTACCAGATCCGAGTCACCGTAGCATAGGATTCTGCGTATTCCCATTTCTTTTGCGACTTTTAATCCATGGACTAGTGCTTCATATTCTGCAACATTGTTGGACGCGGCAAAATGTATTTGCAGTACATACTTTAATTGATCTTTCTTAGGCGAGGTCAGCACTATTCCTGCGCCCAAACCGTTCCTTAGTTTGGAACCATCAAAGTGCATTGTCCAGTAATTTGGATCTGGCAAGGGTGGCTCATATTGCACCTCGGCCCAATCTACGAGAAAGTCGTGACGACTGAGATTTAATTGCATCTCTCCTATCAAATTGTGGAGCATACGGTGATAACTCGATTGCCCATTTTGCTATTCGGCCACTTGCGTCCTTGTTGTTCAATATGTCGGCTATGGGTGCCTCACATATTACTCTGATTGGATGCTCTTCAAAGTAATGCTTAAGCTTTTTGCCGACATATATACTCCATAGGCCATCTTACGATAATGTGGATAATTTTGCTTTGAAGTGGATAATACTTGGCTTAAATAATATCTTGGCCTCAACTGATTTACCCTCTTCAAGCCGTTCTACTACAACCACTGTACTAACTACTCGATTTGTAGCCGCTATATAAAGTAGCATAGGTTCTTTCGATAATGGAGAAGCTAAAATGGGTGCGTAACTAGCATCTTTTCAACTCGTGAAACGCAATGTCGACTGGGGGTCCAGCGAATTTGTCCGACTTTCTCATCGGTGATAGAGTGGCAATGCCTTTTCTCCTAGCCGACATACAAATCGACTAAGCGAGGCGAGGCAACCCGTGAATTTTGTACATCATTCAAACACCTCGGTAATTCCATTTTTCTATTGCTCGTATCTTTGTCGGGTTAGCCTCGATACCTCGGGACACAAGGAACCGAGTAGTTTTCCACGCACGCCAAATGTGCATTTCTCGGTTAAGTTTCATTCGGAACCTTCTCGAGGTTCGCGAAAGTTGCCGATATCTTCTAGCAAGGTTCGCTTTCCTTAGTTTTGATGACTACATCATCCACATATACTTGCACATTTTCCCTATCGATCATGTAAACATTTTTGCATGCACCTTTGATACGTTGCTCCCGCATTTCTCAGGCCGAATGGCATCGTGCGATAACAATAAGCCCCGTACGGGGTAATAAATGCAGTCTTTATTTGATCGGCCGGATTTAACGGTATCTGTGGAAACGGAATCTGGCGTCTACAAATGACAACAACTCACAACCAGCGGTCGAGTCAATGACTTGGTCTATTCTAGGCAATGGAAAAGGATCTTTCGGACACGCCTTGTTTAGGTTTGTGTAGTCGATACACATTCGCCACACAATGGCTACATTAGGGTCATCTTTCTTCTTTTCTACCAGCACCGGATTTGATAACCAATCCGGATAAAGCACCTCCATGATAAACCCGGCGAAGCCGAGCTATCTCATCTCCTATCACTTTTCTCCTGTCTTGGTGAAGCGGCGGAGAGGTTGCTTCACCGGCCGTGCTCTGGCCGACGTTTAAAGAGTGCTCACCAACTCCTCGGCACACCTTGCAGATCTTGAGGACCATGCAAATATGTCCCGATTCTCACGGAGGAAGTTGGTGAGCTCGCCTTCCTATTTGGCGTCGAGACCTACACCAATAGTGACGGGCGCTACGGGAATTGCTCATCAATCTGAATTTTCTTTGTCTCCTTGGTTGGTTGGAAAGACACGCTGCCATGAGGGTTGGCCAATGCCGGCATGCTTAATTGTCTTGTTGCGAGGGCTGCTACCTCTTGAATCCTTTTCTTTTCTCTCGCTATGACCAATGATTCGCCAAATTTGACCCGCCGAGGCACACTCCATTGACTTCTTGTAATCCCTGCTTGTTATCACCCTTGTGGTCCGGGTAACTTCATCTTTAGATAACCTATATGACAACTGCTCATGAATTTGGCCATCGGGCCGTCCGAGTAGAGCATGATAACAGCTTTCGGATCAACCACTTCAAATTCCAAGTTTTACGCTCTGCGATTATCCCTTGTACGAATAAGGCGTCCACTCGGACTTTACCAATGGGCTCACATGAAAGCCTGGCACTATCCCATGGAAAATTGTCCTTGTGGATTGCGGCATGTTACGTGATATGCCGAGTTTGTGCATGGTATCTTTGTACATGATGTTAATATCGCTTCCATTATCAATGAGTACTTTTGAGAATTTCACATTGATGCTTGGTCCCACAAATGTCGGATCCAACACAAGTGCGTATGATCCTGGACTCGGCATTATTCAGGGTGATCTTTTATACTCCAAGTTATCTCTGGTCGACCATGGCTGGTATCTTGGTACTTTGGTACAACCGCATTTACTTCCATATGTCGGCTGCACACTCTGTTTGTCCGCTGTTACATTGTGAACACGCAGAAGATGGTGATGTTCTGTAATCATTGCGTCCGCATTTGCGGATTTATCCTTCCATCTTGCCCTGGGTTCATTACTTGATGCACGCGTCCTCCGATCCGAGTTATCATACCTCGGAGGAGGAGGCGACATCGCTATTGCATTTGCTCCGTTAAGCTGCGGTGATGTTGTTGTTGCATCGATGGGGAGCTTGAACTCTGCCGGGTTACCCATCGCATTTTTCATCCAAGCGCATTGCGGGTTGTGTGATTGGCTGGTCTTGATGGGTTTGATGTGTGAAATTTACGGCTGGTCCAACATGGATTCAAATGTATACTTGACTTCTCTTGCCATTGCTTCTTTTGCTCGGGGTCCATTGCCTTTTTCCGTCATTTCTTGCGGTCCTTTGTTGAGGTCCATTTTTACGCGTTGTGTTACTCCGTGACTCGGCTGTTCTTGAGCCCTGTTGCCACACGGGCGAATTATATCTATAATCCGGCCTCTCCTCTCTTCTTCTTCCTCTAAAATCACGCCTAGATGATCCGGCCAATTCTCTCGTGTATTGGTCTTGCTGCTCACGATGATCCGACATTAACTCTGGTTGGGTTGGATCACCCAAAGCATAGGAGTCCGCTATTCTGATGGTTTCTGCCAGTGTGGTTGGCATATCTCTCTGCAGGCGTTGCCACAGCACACTGCCATAACGGCAGCCTTGCGCGAACCAAGCGATCGCTTGCGATTCAATGACTCCTTCACATGAATTTCTTAGGTTACACCACCGAGTTAAAACTCTCTATCTGTTTCATTCGGCCTCTGCTTGCACATGGCTAGTTGCTGTGGTCTATTCGGTCTCTTGTATGTGCTGGTAAAGTTGCTGACAAACATCTCTTCAAAATCTAACCAGCAGTTGATACTGCCTGCTGGTTGATTATTCAACCATACTCTGGCTGGTCCTTCCAACATCTGCGGGACATACCTCACCGCCCATCTCAAGTTGCCACCTGCTATTTTCACTGCGGTAGCATAATCAATTAACCAATCTTGCGGCTTGGTACTTCCATTGTACGTTTTTGTGCCTCTTGCCAATTGAAAATTTGGTACCGGCGGTTCGCCCATGATCCGTGGTCCAAAACACGCCGGACCCGGTGGACCTTGCTCTTCCAACAGCTCGGACCGATATAATCGATCTAACTTTACCCTTGCATCACTTGCTGGCAAGTCTCTGTACAGGATTCTATCCTGCATCCCATAGTGATTGTCTCCTCCTGGGTTTACGTATTCTAGCTCGGAATATCCATCATTATACCTTTCATTCACCTGATTGTAGCGAGCTGGCCTCACTTCTCTTTCTTGCCGAGGCTCAGGTCTTGGTTGAGGGTTGAGCGGCGCTTCTCTCCTTATTTCGGCCGGCCCTTGCTTTTCGTGATTGTCTCTTGCAGGTTCCTTCCTGCGTGTTCCCATTACCTCGGCCATTGTCCCTTTCCACACGGCCGTGGTTTCTCTCTCCACTATTACCTCGGCCTGCATTGCCTCTGTTCTCATTTGCCTTTCCAGCTATATTTGGTCGTATGGGACAATTTGTTTGTTCCTTTTCCCGAGGTTACTCTTTCTTTTCTAGCGTTGTTTCGGTGAAGATCTCTTGCCGCAGATAAGCAGTGCCCTGCCGAATGAACCATTCGTGAAGCCCTGGTCTTGCCGGTTAGCTCTGAGCATTTCCTCATTTTGCTGGTTCGCGATGCGCACCAGCTCATTCACTCTTTCTTGTTGCTTCTGCCGAGCTTCCCCTGTTAACCCCTCTAGTTCCAATGCCGCGGCATTCGCCGCTCTTAGGTTTTTCGCCGGGGTACTATACCTCGGCAAACCCAATTCGCACGATTCGGCTCTGTGAGCTTCATGCTCTTTGTTAATATCACTCATGAGGTTCTTTCCTCTTAATCTCAGTTCGTCCACCCGCTCGGGTGCGATATCAAGCTTATTAGCTTTTGCATATTCTCTCAGGGTCCTGTTCAAGGACTCCCGCAGGGCCGATACTTTTTGTGCCTCTACTAGCACTTTCTGCCTGGTTTCCTCTAACTCTGCCTGAGCATTTGCCGGATCAAGGATCGGCGCTACAGGTGTAGTTAAGTTATCTATAGTTGCTTGAAGAATGTTCTCTGGTCTCCAGGTGGTCCTCTCACTCTTGGTGCCTTTGGGGTGGTGTCGTAGTTCGGCCGGGTTTGCCACCGGCGAATTACCTCGAGGTTTGGTGTAATCTGCTTTGGCGGACCATGCACTGCGGCGGGCTCCTGCTGCCCGGCAGATCTGCTCCTGCTGGTGCCCTGCTGCGACCATCACCTCGGCGCTTGTCCGGACGCTCTCGACGGACAGCTCGCTGCGCTCGTGGTGGTTCCCTGCAACAACAACTGGTGAGGATAAGCGTCGGAGGCGTCGGCGCCGATGTAGACCCTATGCTCGCCAGCCGATGAAGATCCCGTTGCGGGGAGTTTTCCCCTGAAGCTCCTGCATTGTCTCGACATAGTCACAGAGACCAAATCTGGACCACACGAAACAACGCTCGCCGGTGTTGATGAAGTTTCCGTCCGGATCACAACTCCAGCTAGCACCGCTGCTGGCCCATGATGGCGCCAAGCGTCGTGGTGGTGGCACGGCGGATGCCATGGGTAGGCTAAAGTATGGGGCCAATGGATGCTAGTGGGATGCAGGGAGGAAAGTGCAACTGCTTTTACACTCAAGCTGCCAAAGTGGTGAACTTTATTTCTCTCTTGATGGGTTACAAGTGCTCCTCGAGCTGTTTACAAGGAGCAATGTGAATCTCCCAGCCTAACGTTGCTCAAAAGGACCTCCTCTTGAGGTCCGTCTTCCCTTATAAAGGGTGCCTTGGGTGCCCTTAGGGCTGACGGGGCAAGCATATTCGAGGAATATGCTTGTCCCAAAGTAGTAATTCGGCGGCCTCCTTTCCCTGTCTCCCTTCTAATGACGGCAAAGCTCCAGCGGCCCCCCTTCTGCGTGCCTCGGGCTTGACCTTGTCACCTCCGTGACCTCCTTACGCCTCTGTCCCTGCCTCCTTGTCCCTTGGCGCTGTTCAGATTCCTTTTAGCCTGCAGCTATGGTTTGACCCTAAGCTTCTCCTTCTCCTGCAAGCTTCGTTTAACCCGGCCTTACCTCATGTTACTCGGCTCGTTCCTTACCTGCATGAAGATCATCTGGGTAATCCGGCCGAGTTTCTCATTAATTCGGCCAGATAACCACCAGACACCTGTATACGTGCTTCTTGCCTCCATTTATCGGCCGACATATCAACGATTCGGCCGACCCAGGCCGCTTCGGCGCAACTGACGGGCGGTACCTCTGTTTTTCCCCGTCTCTGACCTACCCGAGGTTGACCCCCCGACACTCGCAGCCTCGCCGTCGTCGCAATAACGCGATTGCGCCGCCCGTCGACCCGTGTCCGCTCGACCGCTTATAGCGCGACCTCCGTCCGCCGCGTCGACTCCGTGTCCGCCGCCTCGAATTCTCCATAGCGCGACCTCCGTCCGCCTCGTCGACCCCGTGTCCGCCGTGTCGACTTCGCCATAGCGCGACCTCCGTCCGCCGCGCCGACCCCGTGTCCGCCGCGTCGACTTCGCCATAGCGCGACCATACGTCTACCGTACGACCCCATCCGCTACGTCGAATGCGTACGCCGTGCCTACTAAGGGGCCTTTATCGTCCGAGTCGCCAGAGAGGGTCGCATGCCACGCTGCATGGACTCACCACTGGGTGTCTCTTCCCCCCGGGAAAAATCTATTCGCCTTTGTCAACCTTTGAAAGAGCGACTCGCAATGGCCAAGTAGTGCGGACGAGGACTGCAAACCGAGCCTCGGATCGTCCACAACGCTAACCGAGAGCCATCATTGAGTCGCCTTGCTCGACGGCCTTCCGGCCAAGACAAATGGTAGTGCTACACAAACAGCACCATGTCCTCCTCAACCTTAGACAGGCGACGCACGCTGGTATCATGGACGAGGACTGCAAACCGAGCCTCGGATCGTCCAGGAAGAACGCCAAGTCGAGAGCCATCTTTGAGTCGCCATGCGATGGCCCCAGGCCAAGACGAGACTTCGCTAACAAAACAGCGCAATCATCGCGGACTCGCCACACTCGGGACTCTCCTCGCGGACTCGCAATCATCGCCAGACTCGCCACTGGGACTCTCCCTCGCGACTCGCAATCATCGCGACTCGCTACACTCGGGACTCTCCCTCGCGGACTCGCATCATCGCCAGACTTCGCCACGCTCGAGACTCTCCCTCGCGGACTCGCATCATCGCGGACTCGCCACGCCGGAGACTCTCCCTCGCGGACTCGCAATCGCCATCGGACTCGCCACTCGGGACTCTCCCCTCGCGGACTCGCAATCGCCATCGCGACTTCGCTACACTCGGGACTCTCCCTCGCGGACTCGCAATCATCGCAGACTCGCCACGTTGAGAGACTCTACCTCGCGGACTCACGCGCTTTCGGGACTTCAGCGCTCGCTGTCGCTCGGCCTCGCTTTTCGCCGGCTTTCGCGCTTCGGCGCTTCGCGGTCGCCACGCCCGTACTCGACGCTCAGACAGCAAGACGCTGTCGCTTCGACCTCGGCATTCGCGCGCTCGGGACTTCGGCGCTCTGAGCAACACCGCTTCGCGGTCGCTCGACCTCGCCACTCGCCGCGCTCGGCAGCAACCACTAATATTTTCAAAATATGCATCTCTAAAGAGCCTCAAGTCGCCTCTACAAGCCAACTCGAGCCTCGGGGACTACTCCTAGGCATGCAGTGTGTATGCGTGGTTCCACGACCGCGGCTCTCCGCGCTCGGAGACTCGTCGCCGAGGACTCGCCCTCGCGTACTCGACGCGCTCGGGGACTCGGCGCGCTACAGACAGCGGCAGTCGCCGGTCGATCGACCTCGCCGCTCTCCGTGCTCGGGGACTCGGCGCCCGTCGGTTTCTCGTCCTCGATGCTCGCCGGTCGCTCGACCTAGTCGCTCTCCGTGCTCGGGGTCTCGACGCTTGCCGGTCGCTCGACCTCGCCCCTCGCCGCGCTCGGGGACTCGGCGCCCGCCGGTCGCTCGACCTCGCCGCTCGTCGCGCTTGGGAACTCGGCACTCTACGGTCACTCGACCTCGCCCCTCGCCGCGCTCGGGGACTCGGCATGCTCCATGTTCGGAGAATCGCCGCAACTGGCGGCTTCACCGACACCCTACGTCTTTCGCCAACTGGTCATCACCGACTGGCTCACGCCGACTGCCTCCCGCTTTCTTTCCTTTGTTCAGGAGCTCGTCGCCAATTCGCCACGACCCATCGTCAAGACTCTCCGAGCCATGCCTCAAGCCCACGTCGAATCAACAACGCGCTCGGGGACTACTGATGGGGGAATACCAATCGGGGTATACCCACGAAGCGGATTCGCCAGCTGGATCGAGCCGACTGAAGCCAAGCCCAGAGCGGGTCGACTCGCCCAATACGGCGCCGACTGGAGGCCCAAGACGGCGACTCCAATAGAAAGCCCACTAAAGCACTTGTAAACCCTAACTGGCTGCATATATAAAGCCACCAAGGGCACCCCAAGGGGTACGTCATATTAGATCTAGTCTCTCCCCCCGCCTACGGCGGCTTCCATGTAAACCAATCCATGATCATATACTGGATTGATAGCAGGACGTAGCGATCCTCCATCGAGGGGACGTGAACCTGGGTACATCGTGTGCCAATCTCGCTCCCGGATTCTCCTACGTCGCCTTGCTCCCTCTACGTAAGCTACCCCCAGTAGCATCTGCCGTGCAATACCACGACAATGCTTGTTAATATCTACTTTTCTTTGCTGTGTCTACACTTTGAGGTGTTTTTATATGTTTTCTGGTACTAACCTATTAACAAGTTGCCACAGTGCCAGTTGCCTGTTTTCTTCTGTTTTTGGTTCTAGAAAGGCAGAAAATCAATATTCTCGGAATTGGACGGGACAAAAGTCAAAGTTAATATTTTACCGTGGGGAACACGAAGCCAGAATACGAGACGGAGGAGGCTCACCAGGGGGCCACACCCCCTAGCAGCGCGGGCTAGCCCTAACTGCGACTGGGGGGTGCAGCCGCCCTAGTGGCCCCCTTCCTCGCCTCTTCGCCTATAAAGTCCCCCCCGATGCCTAAACCCTAAGCACCTGATCAATATTCCACGAAACCGTCTGTATCCACCACCATCATCCCTGGATCGGGGGATCTGAAGCTCTTCCCAGCACCCTGCCGGAGCGGAGATCATCTCGGAGGCCTTCTTCTTCGTCATGCCAGCCTCCGGTATGAAGCGTGAGTAGTTCCACCTGGACTACAGATCCATGTTGTAGCTAGATGGTTGTATCTCCTCCTTGTGCTTTCATGTCTATATCTTGTGATCTCCGTTCATGATCAAGATCTAATCTATTTGTAATCATGCATGTTGTGTTTGCAGGGATACGATCGATATTGAGATTACTATTTCAGATTGATTAATGGTTTTGTCTATTTTGATTCTATCGTGTCTGTGTTTTTTGTGATCTTGCATGCTCTCCGTTGTTAGTAGCTATCTTGGCAAAGTAGTTGCTAGTGACTCCAAGAGGGGGTATTTATGCTCGATAGTGGGTTCATGCCTCTACTTAATCAAGGGAAGTGACGGAAATATCTATGGTTGTAGATGTGTTGTTGCCACTAGGGAGAAAACAATGGTCTCTTGTTCATGGCACAAGTGGATTGTTTACCTTACATACTTTGCTTAGAGCAGTTGTCTGTTGCTTGCAACTTAATACCGGAGGGGGTTCGGATGATAATCTGAAGGTGGACTTCTAGTCATAGATGCAGTTGGATGGCGGTCTATGTATATTATTGTATTGCCCAATCGAATCTCATAGGATCTTTTTGTCTAGTATTGCATTGTTATGCCTTGCTCAGTCCTGTCAATTGCCCTGTTGTAATTTGTTTACCCTGCATGCCATGTTTATCAAAGGAGAACACCTCTAGTGAACTATGGACCCCGGTCCAGTCTTTACCATTGATACATCTTCCACTGTTACTGTTTACTTGCTACAAACCATCATCACCTTCCACACCATACAGTTAATCCTTTGTTACAGCAATCCGATGAGCTTGACAACCTCACTGTTCGTTGGGGCAAAGTCTTGAGTTTGTGTTGTGCAGGTTCCCACGTTGCTTGCAATACCTTTGAGATGTTTACTTCCTCCTACTATTTTGATAACCTCGGTTTCTTACTGAGGGAACACTTGCTGCTGTGCTCTTCACACCTTGCTCTTGGGGTTTCCAACGAATCGCTCCCATGTCAACACTAGGCGCCATCAAACTTTGTAGCACTATTGCCGAGGAGGCTAAGGATGTCTGCATAAGGGGAATCATCCTCAACCCTTTTCCTTACTTTGTTTTTAGCTTTCTTAGTTTCTTTTGCTTGGTTTTGTTTGCCTCTTTTTATCAAAAACTCCAAAAAAAATTAGTTTAGTTTGGTTCTCTTTCTCTTATCAAAAACAAAAAAAATTAGCTCCTACTCTAGTTGCCACCTTTCTCTAGCTCACCATGTTATTCCCCAAGTTCACCCTGAAGGACCTTTCAATAGGCAGTAGCTCCATAATTGGGAAAGATAATATTGAAGAATTCTTGAATCATGTTAGCAAGCTTGAGGATATTAAGGATAGATCTATAGCAGAACTTGCTCCTAATTATGAGATTGATGTAGCTTCTTTAGTTCATATGTTGGAGGCTAGGTTTGTTAGCCTTAACCCCATGATGCAATTTTTGTTCCTAAAACTAAAAGTAGAAAAGAATGCTGAAAAGAGAGAATTTATCCTTGAAACTTTACTAAAAGAGTTCCATGATGTTTCTAAGAAGCCAAAAAGGTCTTTGAGCATTTTAATATGCTAGGATCATGTGTAGATGTTGTGGGTACTTCATATAAAACCAAACCTAGAGAGGAATTCAAGATACCCATACCCTTTAAGCTTGTTGGAATGCATGAAGCCTTTGAAAAGAACTTTGATTGGATTGTTCCTAAAAATCCTTTTGATGAAAGAAGTAAACCAAAGAGAGATGAGAAGGGATCCTCCAAGACTCATTTGGATGAGATACCTCTCATAGTTAAAGACTTTGCAAGTATTGATCTTAATTCATCATTTGAGAATACTTGATTTCTTGCTTCTTGTGCCTAATTTAAAGGCGTTAAAGAAAAGTACTTGTTGGTAGATAACCCAAGAATTTACTTGAGTCTTGGAAGTTATTACTTCAGTAATGACCTTTCCTTATCCTTTTTTTGTTTGATTTTTGTGCCAAGAATGACCTCTAATGAGAGGGAAGTATGATTTGGGGAGTTGCTGTCTCGAAACAGATTCCTGTCCTCCACCATAAAAATTTGTGAGGAGTCTCTGTAAGTCAGATTGAGATGAAATTTTATTAATATGTCCCCTAGTATGTTAGCTAACTTTCGTTAGTTCAACACTTTTTGATTTGAGCAACAGAAGGTTTTCGAAAAAATCGGTTTCTACCTGCTAGTCTGTTTTGACAGATTTCTGCCATTATTTGCATTTGCTTCTTATTGATTCCTTTTTGAGTTATCTTTTGGGGAATTGAGATTTTTTAAGGATTTGCTACAGTATATTGTGTTTTTAGTGAATTTTTTTCTGTTCTAAAGCTAAACCTAAGTGTCTATTATCTTTTGAATACACTAATGTTGCTAATGAAGATTGTGTGAAGTTTTGTATGAAGGAAAAAAAAATTCAGGTGTAGAGAGAGAATGATGTAATGAGATGAAGAATGGACAAAAGATCAATCTTGGGGATGCCACCCCGGTGTCACCCCAAGAAATATCCAAGAGTTACAAGCGTCAAAGCTTGGGGATGCCCGAGGCATCCCCTTCTTCATCAATAAAAAGCTTAGGTCTTTCTAGACACTTCATTTTTATTGTTTCATGCACTGTTGTGCTGTTCTTGGAGCGTCTTAGTTTTCGTTTGCTTTGCTTAGTTTTTTTAGTTTGCTTGAATAAAGTAGTTTGGACCCCCGTTCTTGATGTGTTGTTTCAAATAAGTCAATTGGTGTTGGAAAGAAGTAGAAAGTTCTTGCTTGAAAGTGCAAGAGGAGCTTGCTTTGACTGTGACTTAGACTTTATCATGTCATGATAGGTGTTGTTTTGACCTTATGCTTAGTGATTATTTATGTAGCATGACTTGTTCCAAACAATTGGGGTTTCTTAGTGTTCCTTAAAGGAATCATGCGTTGTTTTAGCATACAAAAGCATAGTATTTTGGTATTCTCCTTTGATGCTTTGTTTGAGTTGACTTGGCACATGATCACACCATGTTATGACTATGAACAAGTCACCATAGCCTCTAAGATCATTTAGTTCTTCACTTGTAGTACCACTCTATGCTTTGATTAGTAATGTTTTGTCGCTCTGCATGATTCTGGTCATTATTGCTCTCTTAGTTGTTTGCTCCCAGTCTTTTGCTAGCCTCCACTTGTATGAGTAAGATCTACTCATGCTTACAACTCCCAAGAAACCAAGTTATTCCAAAGTGTCCACTATAAATTCCTATGCATGATGTGTTACACCATTCTAAGTATATTCTTGTTTTCAGCTATCTTCCAATTAAAAAGTATTTTGTTATGTGAAAACTTTGTGATTAAAGCTCTCACGAACTTGATGGCACACTTTATATTCCTTGCCCCTAATAAACTTCAACCATTGTGTCATCTATGTTGTATATGCTTGCACTTATGCGTCGGAATTAGTAGAACCATGCTGTCATGGGGAACGTTTTCAACATTGCACTTGTACTTTGTACACAGTTGATATCATGCTCTTTTGTCTATGGATGTCGCCGGTGTGAAATAAGAGGGAGCTTGTAAGTCCATGGAGTAATGTATTTTGTGTTAGAAAAACACTTTGGCCGCAAGCCTAAGCCATGCCTAACCATGGTGGAAAGTTGTAGCATCACCATAATGAACAATCTGTGAAGCATCCTCAATAAAAATCTATGCAAATAGTAAATAAAAAGATCGCTGAGATGCTTATTGTCTGATTGCCTTGTCATTTTGGTTATGGGATAGCTCATGTACCATGTGCAAGGGGTACCCCGTTGGCGATTCTCTATGATACACATGTACTTACTATGACAATAACTTGCAGGTGACCAAAGTTGAGTAGCATGAGGTGTGGCCCTCGTATTCAAGGGACATGAGATTGCCAACTTATACTTTGTCAAGCATATACTCCATAGTTTGTTCACTTTACCTTAATCACTTCAAGATGCTTATGATAGGGGCAATGAGGGCTGAAAGCTAACAAGTACCATAATCTTTGGAAGCTCTTTTTGTATCTTGAAATCCCTTCTTCCCTTTATGGATGGCCTTTCTTCCACTATTTTATTGAGTCTCCACCTTCTATCTCTAGGAACCATTAAGAGAGCATAGTTGCCATTCTTAGTTCTATGTGCAGTGTCCCAAAACTTATTGATTGATGCATATTGTGATATTACTTGTTCTTGTGCTATTTGTATCTAGTCACTCTTATGAACTTTGAAGGTGTCCTATGCATCTATTTGCTACTCCATGAGGGACATGCTGAATGCTACTATGCCATGTTTTCTGTATGTGAAACAAACAAACGTTTTTAAATGCATGTTATTCATGATCTTTGTTTGTAGCCTTTCTTGTTTCATGAATAATTACTTTTTCTTACTATTAGAACTCCATATTTCATGCTTATGTTTAGAGTTCTTTGATCCCAGCTTTCAATGCTTGCAAATGGTTTGATCTTGGTTTTGATGGTGCATGTCACCTCCAAAATTATTATTTTTATCACTTACCTACTCGAGGACGAGCAGGAGTTAAGCTTGGGGATGCTTGATACGTCGGAAATGTATCTATAACTTTTGATGTTCCATGCTTGTTTAGTATCTACTTTGCTTTGCTTTGTCTACACTTTGAGGTATTTTTATATGTTTTCTGGTACTAACCTATTAACAAGTTGCCACAGTGCTAGTTGCCTGTTTTCTTCTGTTTTTTGTTCCAGAAAGGCAGAAAATCAATATTCTCGGAATTGGGCGGGACAAAAGCCAAAGTCAATATTTTACCGTGGGGAACACAAAGCCAGAATACGAGACGGAGGAGGCTCACCAGGGGGCCACACCCCCTGGCGGCACGGGCTAGCCCTAGCTGCGCCTGGGGGGTGCAGCCGCCCTGGTGGCCCCTGCCTCGCCTATAAAGTCCCCCTGATGCCTAAACCCTAAGCACCCGATCAATATTCCACGAAATCGTCTATAGCCGCCGCCACCATCGTCCCTAGATCGGGGGGGTCTGAAGCTCTTCCTGGCACCCTGCGGAGGGGAGATCATCTCGGAGGCCTTCGTCTTCGGCATGCCAGCCTCTAGTATGAAGCGTGAGTAGTTCCACCTTGGACTACTGGTCCATGTAGTAGCTAGATGGTTGTATCTCCTCCTTGTGCTTTCATGTCTAGATCTTGTGAGCTCTGTTCATGATCAAGATCTAATCTATTTGTAATCATGCATGTTGTGTTTGGGGGGATCCGATGGATATTGAGATTACTATGTCAGATTGATTAATGGTTTTTTCTATTTTGATTCTATCATGTCTGTGTTGTTTGTGATCTTGCATGCTCTCCATTGTTAGTAGCTATCTTGGATAAGTAGTTGCTAGTGACTCCAAGAGGGGGTATTTATGCTCGATAGTGGGTTCATGCCTCTACTTAATCAAGGGAAGTGACAAAATCTCTACGGTTTTAGATGTGTTGTTGGCACTAGGGAGAAAATAACGGTCTCTTGTTCATGGAACAAGTGTATTGTTTACCTTACAAACTTTGCTTAAATAAGTTGTCTGTTGCTTGCAACTTAATACTAGAGGGGGTTCGGATGATAACCTGAAGGTGGACTTCTAGTCATAGATGCAGTTGGATGGCGGTCTATGTATATTGTTGTATTGCCCAATCGAATCCCATAGGATCTTTTTGTCTAGTATTGAATTGTTATGCCTTACTCAGTCCTTTCAATTGCCCTGCTATAATTTGTTTACCCAGCATTCCATGTTTGTTTATCCAAGGAGAACACCTCTAGTGAACTATGAACCCCGGTCCAATCTTTACCATTGATACATCTTCCACTGTTACTGTTACTTGCTGCAAACCATCATCACCTTCCACACCATATAGTTAATCCTTTGTTACAGCAAACCGGTGAGCTTGACAACCTCATTGTTTGTTGGGGAAAAGTCTTGAGTTTGTGTTGTGCAAGTTTCCATGTTGCTTGCAATATCTTTGAGACGTTTCCTTCCTCTACTGGTTCGATAACCTCGGTTTCTTACTGAGGGAAGACTTGCTGATGTCCTCTTCACACCTTGCTCTTGGGGTTTCCAACGAAGCGCTCCCACGTCAACACCGGGCGCCATCAGACCCATAGCTCAGAGACCTTATAGTATGAACCTGTCAGAATTACTGGAGCTAAAGAAGCAGCTGGATGCTATGCTGGAGATAGGCCTAATTCAACCAAGTGCATCGCCATGGAGATCACCTGTCTTGTTTGTGGATAATAAATATGGAGGTAACCGTTTGTGCACAGATTATCAGAAGCTGAATGATGTCACCATTAAGAACAAGTACCCACTGTGGAAGATAGAAGATCTGTTTGACCAGTTGACCGGTGCCAAAGTGTTTTCTAAGATTGATCTTAGAACTGGTTATCATCAACTCAAGATTCGCACAGAGGATATTCCAAAGACTGCCTTTACCACCAGATATGGACGGTATGAGTACATTGTCATGTCTTTTGGATTAACCAATGCCCCCGCTTATTTCATGAATCTCATGAATACAATTTTTATGAACTTCCTGGATAAGTTTGTCGTTGTTTTCATCGACGTTATTCTGATCTATTCCAAATCAGAAGAAGACCATGAGCTACACCTAAGGACCATCCTTGAAACCCTTAGAGAGCATCAGTTGTATGCCAAGTTTAGCAAATGTGAGTTCTGGTTACAGGAAGTAGGATTCCTCGGACATATAGTGTCAGCAGGAGGAATTAATGTCGACCCTACCAAGGTTATGGATGTTGAAGAATGGCAAGCTCCAACCACTCAAACCCAAGTTCGTGCATTTCTCAGATTAGCGGGATATTACCGCAAGTTCGTAGAAGGATTCTTGAGCATCGCAAGACCCATGACCCAATTATTGAAGAAATATAAGAAGTTTGAATGGACGGACAAATATGAAGCAAGTTTTCAACAGCTTAAGAAGAGATTGATCTCAACCCCAATCTTGATTATGCCGGATATCACGAAGCCTTTTGATGTGCATTGTGACACATCCAAGATTGGTCTCGGATGTGTGCTGATGCAAGAAGGAAAAGTCATATCCTATCTGTCCCGACAACTGAAGCAACATGAGCAGAATTACCCTACCCATGACCTCGAACTAGCAGCCGTAGTTTTAGCCTTGAAGACATGGCGGAATTACCTCATGGGTAACCGTTATGAGATTTATTCGGATCACAAGAGTCTGAAGTATATTTTCACCCAGAAGGAGCTAAATATAAGGCAAAGGAGATGGATAGAGCTAATCAAGGACTATGACCCTGACATTCACTATTACCCCGGCAAAGCCAATGTGGTAGCAGATTCTCTTAGCAGATTGCCGTGTCGCTTGAACATCATGATTCTGAAGGAGCAACCAAGTTTGCACAAGGAGTTGGAAGATTTTAGAATGGAGCTAGTAAGTGAAGGATTTTTGGCTAGCATAGAACTTCAACCCTCTTTGATTAGTCAGATCAGGGAGGCGCGGAAAGGAAATGCTAGTATCGATGGAATCAAACGTCGTATCGGTACATGAAAGGTACCCGGATTCACCAAAGATGAGAAGGAGTTTTGTGGTACAAAGGACGTATCTGTGTGCCAGCAGATTCAGAGTTGAAACAAGCTATTTTGAAAGAATCCCATGATACTCTTTATTCTATCCACCCCGGAGGAACGAATATGTATCAGGATTTTAAGGAGCAATTTTGGTGGCATAAGATGAAGAGAGAAATCGGAAGCTACATAGCCAAATGTGATATCTGTCAGAGAGTCAAGGTGGGACATCAGAGACCCACAAGACTTTTCAACCATTGAAAATTCCGGAATGGAAATGGGATTCAGTAGGAATGGATTTTATCACCGGTTTGCCTACATCTAGTAGGGGAAATGACTCTATCTCGGTCATAGTGGATAGACTATCCAAAGTACCTCATTTCTTACCGGTCAAGACCACTAATCAGAGCTCGAAGCTAGCAGAGTTGTATATTGCTAGGATAGAAAGTTTGCATGGAGTCCCCAAGAACATTGTGTCGGATCGAAGAACCCAGTTTACCTCAAGATTTTGGAAGAAAGTCCAAGAAGGATTAGGAACCAGACTGGATTTCAGCACAACTTATCACCCTGAAACTGATGGACAAACAGAGCGAGTAAACCAGATACTCAAAGATATGTTGAGAGATTGTGTGCTAGAATATGGATCAAAATGGGAAGGTTGTCCGCCTTTCGCAGAATTCTCATACAATAACAGTTACCAAGCCAGTTTGCAAATGGCCCCATTTGACTTCATGTATGGAAGAAAGTTCCATACCCCGTTGAATTGGTCGGAAGTAGGAGAGAGTCAAATTTTCAGATCCGACATCCTACGAGAAGCCGAAGATAAATTTCACAAGATCCATGAGCACCTCAAGACCGCCCAATCCAGACAGAAGAGTTATGCCGACAAGATACGTCGATACCTAGCCTTCAATATCGGAGATTTTGTGTATCTGAAAGTATCACCCTTGAAAGGAATGCAACATTTTCAACTCAAAGGAAAGTTAGCCCCTAGATATATTGGACCCTTCAAGATTTTGAATCACCGAGGAGAAGTATCATATCAACTGGAATTGCCGGAGGAAATGTCAGCCGTGCATAATGTGTTTCATATCTCGTTACTTCTCAAATTCCTAGAACTCCCAGAGAAGACCAAATTTTTGTAGAATATTGATCACATAACCATAGAGATCAACGAGGACCTAACATATCCTGAAGTACCCATTTTTATTTTGGAGGAAGCCTTGAGAACCACAAGAACCCGGAGTATCAGGTTTCTCAAGATCCAGTGGAGTAACCACACTGAAGAAGAAGCTACCTGGGAGCGAGAATATTACATTAGGACTGAGTTTCCATATCTCTTTAAATCCTACTTTTCTTTCTCTTAAATCTCTGGACGAGATTTTGTTTAAGGGTGGAAGGTCTGTAACATCCCAAAAATATTAATCAGGATTATCAAGTTCCAATCACCCAAGTTTAGGGCTAACAAGAACTTTTGTTATTAAAATAAATATGAATGATTGTGTGTGTGATGCATGCATGAATGCTTGCAATGACTTGTTTGATTGCTATGAATGGCAAGGATTGGTTTAAAGATGAAAACAACATCATCTAAATCATTTCCAAGAAGAATCAAATCAAGAGATATTCAAATATAAACATTATGAGCAAATGGTCATTTTGACCAAAGTTAACCACTATAACACTTTGAGTGTTTCTACTCCATGTTTTCTGACAGAAACAAATCCAATTATTTTCACCCCTTGCTAGAACAAGTACAAGTGAACCCAAGCCCACTTTGAAAACCAACAGAAACTTATTTCAAATATATTCAAATGACAATTCAAAACTGAATCAAGTGTAGGTACTAAGATCACCATTTCTCAAAAACCACTCAAACCAGTTCACCTTGACAAACCCAAGTAGCCATATACTACCAAGCATGTGACCAAAGCACCCACCAAATTTCATTCAAAATTTTCAAACTTGAATTTCTTTTGGCCATTTCATCAAACACCTGGAGACACATTTCAAACTCTGCCTAACAACACTGTTTTGAGCAGTGATCATTCAAACCCTTCTCACCAATTCTTACCCCTTGTCCCCCCAAGTGACTACCCGTGCAATTAAGCAGCTAGCCCTCTACCCCTTTGCACCATGCCGTGCCACCTGAGCCCCCCTTGCCATCCGACCATGTCCAGCATGCTGGAGCGAATGCCGCCCCCGTCCACCATGTCCAGGAGGCACCACACCGTCCACCGCCAACCCCTGTCCAGCCCTCGAACGCATCCAGGCCTTGTACCACAGAGGAAATGCCGCTCCCACTGTATCTGCGCCGTGCCAAGAGCGCGCCAGAGCACCGCACCAGACTAGATCGCGTACGTTGTGCCTTGCCCTCACCGCGCGTGCACACACTCGTCATAACACCAGCTAGCTCCGAGACATCCTCGTTCACCGCCACGCGACCTGTATCCACTATGCGTCGTCGAAATTACCATCAGTGCCGCTCAAAGCACCAGCCCGTTCCGACCAACCTCGACCGCCCCTTTCTGCGCCATTATGCCCTTGAGCATAGCCAGGAGACCACACACCAGCCTAAACCCTCCGCCATGTCGTTAGCTCGTTGTGTCGTCGACCCCATTGAGCTCCGCCCATGCCGCACTGCCTCTCTTGCTCGACTATAAAAGGAGGCCTCCCCAACCTCAATTATCCACACCATCTCACTCCCCACCTCTCACAGAACCTCCCACACCTCTCCCCAGAGCAAGGCGAGCTCCGCATCGCCGGAATTTCACCGGAGTCTGCCGCGGAGGAGGATAAGCGGAGCCATTGATTGGAGCCTCCGCGACCACCATTCAAACCGTCGTCATTGACAACGTCGTTCAACCCCAACACCGACCATAGCTGGAGCCCTGGTGAGCCTCACATGACCCCAACCGCCGCGTTAGGGTTTAGAACTCGCCGGAGTTGTTCGTCATCAACGATGAACCCCAGTTGTTAGATTAGATTCTAATCGTAGGGCCTAGATTGAAGGATACCCCTTCGGGAGTCCCTGTCTTACTGATAGGTGGGACCCCCCCTTTAAGTCAGCCCGAGCGCTGCGCCGTGGGCCAGCCCATTTAGTTACCGCGCAACCCAGTAGATTCAAATATAGATTTTTCCAATTTAGTTCAAACCTAGTTCTGTCAGTTAATTCAAAAATCAATTCAGAGAGATTCACTGAACCAAATTGCATGAAACCAATTTTGTTAGAAAGGTATTGAAATTGTTAATCCAAGCCCGTTGGATTCAAACCATTTGAAATTATAGCTCATCTATAGTAAAAATAACAAGGCAGAGACTTTTCTGCATTCAAACATTTTTCAAAAATCAACCATAAATTCTTTTGATTTAATTCCGTCTAGGTTTACAAGATCTTTCTGAATATGTAAAAATATCTAGGTTTACTTGCAATAATAATGGACAAGTATTAAAAGAATGCCCCAGAGGCATTTCTAGTCACTTTAATTATTAAAAATTAATAATGTTAAACCTTATTAAATTGTGACACCACTTTAAATCACATTCCCAAGTATTAAAATATGTGGTGATGACATGTGTCAACATGATCCCATATTTTAAATAGGAGAATCTTAAATCTTAAGTAGTTTTTCAATGAGTAGAAATTAATTTTCCAAAATAAAATAAATAATACTAAGGCTTTAATCCTTGTGATGATTGTGATGATGCTAGATCATCTAGTGTGAACCTTGTGTGCTAAATAGAAGTAGTTAAGTATTGTTTGGTGATTGTGTACCTCATATTTATTTATAAACGCTAGTACCGACCAAGAATATGAAGAGGAAGGAGACTACGAAGAAGAAGAAGAAGAAGAAGAGAACTTCAATCACTGCACTACTCAAGTCAAGCGAAGCTAAACCATGCAAGATAACCCTTGCATGATAACTATGCAAACCAGAGACCTTAGGCAACTTTTTTATACCAAACCCCAGTTTTACTTGCAAGCTTTATTCTTTTATTTTTTATCAAAGCTCTTTATTACTTCTACTTAGTGACTTGTGAATTTTGGAAAGATATTAGAGGTAGCATAAAGATCATAAAACTTGTCCTAACTTAGTTAGAACTAGATGTCATACTGAGGCATGAGATCTAGATTTGGATAGTCACACTTTATTAGCACCCCTCATTAGTGATTGCCCCCAACTTTAGTGGATAGTGCTAAGCATAAAAATTGATCACTTTAGATGGGAATACTTGGTGAAAATGATTATGAAAAACTTAGAATTATGAGTCATTCTAATGAAATGTTTTGACATGTGTTATAAACACCAGATGATTTGATGATGAAAATGCTGAGGAATGAGCCTTAGCCCTTTTTAAAACTAATGGTTGGGTTCGGATGCAATACCATTCCAATTTTACCGTACAACCACAATTCCCGAATTTGGATAGGGCTTGATTGGAAGTTTATATATTTTAGTATGGGTTCCCTTATGGAAGAGGTTTGAGCTGAGGCTACCTCGTGATGATTGTCCACCTGTGCAGTTCCCAAGATGACAGATGGTCATGGTTGGGAGGCCAAACTCATAGGGGAGGTGCCTATACTAGGGTGTGTAATTGAAAGGTTAGGATTGATTATCCGCATACTGAGTATGGTGATTCAGGATTATTCCCGACGGATGTATCGAATGTTGTGGTGAAAGTGTACCACCTCTGCAGAGTGTCAAACTATTTGAATAGCCACATCCGTGGTTATGGACAGTTGGAGTGACCATACTGTTCTGTCGTCAGATGTTTTCAAAATGACTTGTGAAATGAATCATGACTTTGACTTGACCACAACAGGGTAGTGACATGAAAACTAAGTTCCCACTTAGGTGTTGTAAAACATTAAACTAGTTTTCTTTACTTCTAAACTCAGTTAGAGATAAACCTGCCTTTTTGCAAATAAACCTAGAGCATAGGATTCCTACTTGAACCACTTTACTTGTTAGTGTTAGTTTGTGAGTACTTAAATAGTACTCATGGCTTTGTCCCTGGCTATTCCTATGGCCAGACTATGAGGAGGACTACCAGGATGATGGACAGCGGGAAGTCTATGACAACTAGGATCATCTTCCATCGTTAGCATTGCCTGTGACCCTGAAGATGGAGCTTCGACTATGCTACCGTTATTATATTATTCCGTTGCGTTGATTGTATTAAGACTAGATCATGATATCCTTCATTTGTAAGACCTTTATTATGGTTTGTAATGGATGATGAACTATGGTACCAATCTGTTATGTCTCACAAAAATGGTAATCCTGGGATTGCGATGTATGGCATAACAGGCATCTGGGATTAAAACTCTGGGTGTTGACACCATTGGTTCTGGACAATGATATGTGTACACAACTTGCAGATAAGATCACAAACGATACTATCATCATGAATCAATAATAAGTTCAGATCTGAGATCATGGCACTCGGGCCCTAGTGACAAGCATTAAGCATAACAAGTTGCAACAATATCAAAAAGCACTAACAAAGATACTAGGCACCATTCCCTAACAATCTTATTTGATTACTTGATAGATCTCATCCAATCCCTACCATCCCCATAGCCTACAGCGGGGGGTTACTCACTCATGGATGGAGGAAACATGGATGGTTGATGGAGAGGCATCAATGATGATGATGGCAATGATCCCCTCCAAATTCCCCGTCCCGGCAGGGTTCCAGAACGGAGTTTCTGGTTCCGAATCATGGTTTCTGGTGGTGGCGGCATAGCGGAACTCTTTCTAGAAAAATGTTGAACCTCCCTCGTTTTTTAGGTCAAGAGGCTTCTTATAGGTGAAGAGGGAGGCCGAGGGGGTGCCCGAGGTGGCCACACCCCTCCTAGACGCAGCCTGGGTTGGCCCGCGTGACCAGGGTGTGTGGGCCCCTCGTGGCCCTCCTCCGTCTCGTCTTCTGGCTCCGTGAGTCTTCTAGTGAAATAGGATTTTTGGCATATTTTCCGGGATTTTTTCTGATAGTTGATTTTCTGCACATAAACTAGACACCAAGGTAATTCTGCTAAATACAGCGTCAATACATGTTAGTTTTATCCAAATCACACAAGTTTAGAGGAGAAACAATAGCAAAAGTGTTCATGAAAGTAGATATGTTTTGGACGTATCATGAAATTTTACAGTTATGGGCCAAACCAGGTTTATGTGTGTGGGATGAGCACAAACAGGAGCCATTAGACCTACGAGCATTGCTATTCGTAACCATCAATGATTTTCCTTCTCTTAGTTACATCTCAGGACATACAAACAAGGGATACAAGCATGCACACACTATTTAGATGAGATTGAAAGTATATATCTAGATAAATCTAGGAAGTATGTGTACGCGTACAATCATTGTTTTCTTCCGCCCAGACACCCCTTAAGGAAAAAAGGTAAGCATTTCGATGGCGAGGCAGATCACCAAAAAAAGCCTAACCCCCATACTAGTGATGATGTATTTGGTATGGTCAAGAATTTAAATGTAATATTTGGAAAGGGTCCTGGAGGACAACCTATTCCGAAAGACGTAGACATACATGCGCCCATGTGGAAGAAGAAATCTATATTTTGGGAGCTACCCTATTGGGAAGTCCATGAGATCCGCTCTGCAATCGACACGATGCACCTGACGAAGAATCATTGCGTGAATATTCTAGGCTTCCTGGGCTTGTATGGGAAGTCAAAAGATATACCAGACGCACGGGAGTACCAGCAACGTCATAAAGGATGAGACGGCAAGCATCTAGGGAAGTTTCAAGGGCCTGCCAGCTATGCTCTTACCAAGGTAGAGAAGGAAATCTTTTTTGAAGTCCTTTTAAGTATCAAGGTCCCGTCTGTCTTCTCGTCTAACGTAAAGGGAATAGTAAATATGAAATAGAAAAAAAATCCAAAACCTAAAGTCTCATGACGGCCACGTGCTTATGGCGCAATTGCTTGCGGTTGTATTGAGGGTAATTCTACCCAAAAATATTCAACTGGCCATTGTGAAGGTATGTGCATTCCTCAATGCAATTTCTTAGAAAGTAATCGATCCATAAAGTCTATCAGGGGAAGCCGGGGAAGCCTGACTCCTGGATTTAAGTGGAACACGAGGCTACTTTCGGCAGTTGGTTGCAGACACATCTCATGAATAACACCACTGTTGGAGATCAGTTGTACTTGTTGGCCAGGTTACCATCTTCGACTATATGTACTTTCCAAGGGTACGAGATAAATGGTAATACATTTTACACAATCGCCCAAGATAAAAAGAGCACCAACCAAAACAGTGGTGTCCGCTTTGATGCAACAAATGACAATGGGCAGAAGGACACATATTATGGGTACATAGAGGAGATACGGGAACTTGAGTATGGACCTACTTCTAAGGTCCCTTTGTTTCGGTGCAAATGGGTCAAGATGACAGGAGGCGGGGTACATGTAGACGAAAATTATGGCATGCCATTAGCGGATCTCAACAATCTTGCATACATGGACAAACCATTCATCCTAGACAATGATGTGGCTCAGGTTTTCTATGTGAAGGACATGTCTACAAAACCGAGAAAAACAAATCAGCAAAAGAATACATCGTTCGATGAGCCAAAGCGCCACATAGTTCTTTCAGGGAAAAGAAACATCGTGTGAGTGGATGACAAGACAGATATGTCGGAAGATTATAATAAGTTTCATGATATCCCGCCCTTCAAAGTGAAAACTGGCCCAAGCCTCCTGTTAAATGATGAAGATTCTCCATTGCTACGACGCAGAAGAAAACCACAACACTAGATAGGGATGTTGGTGGTCTATGTAATATATTAAACCTTTTATGTAATATCATATTGTGAGTCAACATTTTACCCATATCCACATGCATGCAACATTGGTCATTTTGACCGAAAGCCATGAAAACTAATACATCTTGCTCAATCAAACTGGACGATGACTCCCGGTGCCTGAGCCGCGGGAGGTGAAAACCCAAAGATACGGAACCATCACATGAGCATAGCTCGGGTGAGATCCCTGAAGAATCTGCTAGGTATCGTTGACCCTGGTGTCCAACACAGCCATATAGCAATGGATGTGCTCGTCCTCCTCCCTGACACGACATCGTACCACCTCCTTGGTGGCCAGCTCCATGTGCACCCTGCCTGGACCAGGCGACCTCCACCAAAGAAGCTTCAGGTCGACGACCACACCCGGATTCCTCACCAAGCTATGCATCCCGGAAGGTAGCACCATTCAGTGCCAGCCCGGCGGATCCCAGTTTCAGACATGCCCGGCGGAGCCCGGTACTCCATCGTTGCCGCCGAGTCGACTACGAGGATGCGGTATGGGCATCCTAAAGTAGGCGGCGAGGAATGTGTGTATGTGTGGGTGTCCATGAGGTCGGCCTATATGTTGAGGGAAAGGGCGGAAAAACATGGCGGGAAGCGGAGGGAAAGGGCGGGAAAACATGGTGGGAAGCAGAGGGAAAGGGCGGGAAAATATGGCGGGAAATATCTTTAGTCACGGACTTAAGGGAAAACGGGAAAGGTTCATTTTTACTCCCGGTTGGAGACTGAAGGGATTGCGACAGGCTGGGGCAGGCAGCACTAATGATAGGGGTGAGTGTCGAATTTATGTCGTGCGTCTTTTACCTTGTCCCGGATGGTGTCGCCAACCGGGACTAAAGATGAACCTTTAGTCCCGGTTGGAGACATCAACCGGGACAAAACATGGGTCAGCACTAATGATAGGGGTGAGTGTCGACATTATGTCGTGAGTGTAGACACTATGCCATGCTTCTTGTACTATAAATAGGCATCCTAATGAGTCCAGTCCTCCAGCCAGTTTGAGGGAGCTGCAAGATGGTGTGCGAGAGCAGGGACACCACTATGGCCAGTTTGAGGGAGATGCCACCGGAGCCTAGTTTTCCGGAATCTCCAAGACACTGGTCATAGAGGCACTCCCTAATATGTGAAACTAGTTAGCTCCCAGGCGTATTGATCTAGTTAGATAAGTTACAAGCTGCAAGATGGTGTGCGAGAGCAGGGACACCACTACAGCCAGTTTGAGGGAGATGCCGTCGGAGCCTAGTCGTCCGGCATCTCCAACAAATTGGTCCTACAGGAACTCCCTAATATGTGACCACGCGTGTTTGGATATCAGATCTTAATGGTAAGTACGAATAGGGACACCATCTTCATAGTTTGGGAAATTCGTTCTACGAATCGGCACTAAAGACCCCCCTTTAGTCCCGGTCCAGCCACAAAACGGGACTAACACACGTAAGTGGTTTGCGGACAACACTATGCAGTCCCGGTCCAGCCACAAACCGGGACTAACACTCAATACATTTATTAATATTTAGAACCAAGACTACGAAATAGGGACTAAAGACCCCCTTTAGTAATGCTCATATCTAGCCCTATAGTACTCAGCTTTAGGTTTGTCTTCGTCTTTGTCATCATTGTGGTCGTTGCTAGGCGCATGCGGCTGGATCCTCAGCCCAGCCACGGCATATTGTGGGGGCACCTGCCACTCCGGCCTCGGATTCACAACGCGTGGGGGAGGGGGCTCCTGGATGATGACACCTCTACACCCACGACCTTCACCACCACCACCACCCTTCTTATGGCTTTGTGGCCGCTACGGGTACCGCAGGCGAGGATGGTATCACCCGGCGATGTAGCGCATCACGCCGATGATAGTCCGGTTCACCCACCATAGGCGGCGGCCGACTTTGTTGTGGTTCACCGGGGGAGGGACGTCACCCTCGTACCTGGCGAGCTCCCTTTCATGCCGGTTAGCAAAGAAGGCATTCCAGGTGTCATAGTTGTTGGGATCCCACTCAGGATCCATCCGCTGCTCCGGCATGAGCTTGTGGTATAAGTGGTTCGTGATGGCCATAGAACCTTGAGGGACAGGAGGGACAGGAACCCCTCCAGAGCTCAGCATCCAGCCGACGGGCGGACGGTAGCCCAAAGGGCAAGGCTAGCCGTAGGCGCACAGCGTATCGGTCTCCTCGAGGGTCAGAATGGCCCAGTAGGCGCTGTCCATCATTGTTAGAGAGGAAGGTGTGGATGTGTGCATAACCATGGTGCGGTAGGCCTATATATAGATGGAAAAGGCAGGAAAACATGGCGGGAAGCGGTGGGAAATGGCAGGAAATATCTTTAGTCCTGGTTAGTGGCTACAACCGGACTAAAATCTTCGTTCAGAGGGAAAGGGCGGGAAAACATGGCGGGAAGCGGTGATAAATGGCGGGAAATATCTTTAGTCCCGGTTAGTGGCTACAACCGGGACTAAAAGCTCAGTTCAGAGGGAAAGGACGGGAAAACTTGGCGGGAAGCAGTGGGAAATGACGGGAAATATCTTTAGTCCCTATTAGTGGCTACAACCGGGACTAAAGCTTCAGTCAGAGGGATTACTTATTCAAATTCAAGCACTTTTCATTTTGAAAGTTTAGTAAGATTCAAAAAATTCAAAATATAATAGTTAATGCATTTTTAAATTGATAATGGCAAAATGGTTAGTATTTGACTAGTTAAAATAATTATTTATAAAACAAAAAATGGATTTGGATTACTTATTCAAATTTAAGCACTTTTCATTTTGAAAGTTTAGTGAGATTCAAAAATATGCAAAATATAATAGTTAATGCATATTTAAATTGATAATGGCAAAATGGTTAATATTTGACTAGTTCAAATAATTATTTTATAAAACAGAAAATGGATTTGGATTGCTTATTCAAAATTAATCACTTTTGATTTTGAAAGTTTAGTGAGATTCAAAAATATGCAAAATATAATAGTTAATGCATTTTTAAATTGATAATGGAAAAATGGTTAATAATTTGACTATTTAAAATAATTATTTTGTAAAACAGAAAATGGATTTGGATTACTTATTCAAATTCATGCACTTTTTATGTTGAAAGTTTTATCAAATTCATAAGTATGCAAAAAAATGTATAATTTAAATGTTTTAAACAATATATTCAAAAATTTGAAAAAAAAGCCCAGCGCGTGCTAGTTTTGGCCCAGCACGCGCAAATTTGGGCCTTTAGTCCCAGCCCAATTAACCAGCCGGGACTAAAGGGTTGCCCAGCGCGCGCGTAGCCGAAAAGCCCCCCTCCTAGTCCCGGTGCGTGGCACCAGCCAGGACTAGAGGCCCCCCTTTAGTCCCGGCTGGTGCCACACACCGGGACTAGAGGGGGGTATAAAAAGAGGCCTCATCCCCCGGTGTGTTCCATGCACCGGGACGTGGAGGCCAAATCGACGAACCAGACGCCACCAAGCCCGATTCACTGGGGAGAAGCACATCAGCGCCTCCGCCCGCCGCCTCGCCGCCCGCCTCCCGCCTCATGGCCTCTCCCTGGCGACCAAGCTCTCCACCGGGCGCACCTCCGGACACAGCCTACCACCACCCAAGCACCGCTGCCGGCGCCACCCCCTCCTCATTAGGTAATTTTTTTTAGTGTAGGATTATTATTAGTTTAGGATATATAGTATTTTTTATATAGTGTAGGGTTATTATTATTTTAGTGTAGGATATATAGTGTATTTTCTTATTATTAGAATTTGTATATGATTAGTATAAGATTATGATTAGTTTAGGATTATTTTAGTATATATATAATCTAGGATTATTTTAGTATATGATTACGATTAGTATAGGATTATTTTAGTATATATATAATCTAGGATTATTTTAGTATAGGATTATGATTAGTATAGGAGTATTTTAGTATAAATAGGAATTATTTGCAGCTTTTACTGGATTCTGCTAGACATTCAACTTGATAAGGGAAGAGTTGATGTCATGGACCCATCGAAGAGAAACATGGAAGATTTCCGCAGCATATAGGACATGCTCCAGAAGTAGGTTTCGTGTTATATCGGTCTCTTTCGTTGATTTCCTAAGATATCGGGTAATGAATAACTAATTCATTCATTTTCTTCGCCGGGTAGGGTTTGGATCCGGTTCAAGCGCGAGGTTACGGGTGTATTAGTGTGAAACTGATGTTTAAGGTGGTCACGGTAAATAGCATGTGATATGTCCGCGCATCTCTTTACTTCTAGTTTCAATACAATAATGATGCTAGATTATTATTTTGATTGAATTCTATTCTCGTAAAGTGCGCGAGGAAGCCACAGGAGTCGAATCTATGTGGATTCTATGTTTGCGAGTTCATTCGCACGCTTACCAACAAGGACAAAGATTATAGAGTTGACGTAAGCAATGCATTCACACCATAATTTTATTGTCATCACTTTTTGTTATCATGATTGGTATTCATATTGATCTCTTTTTGTTATATAGTTCGAGAGAATGCGGGATAAACTCCTACGAGAGCAACATGTTCTAGGAATTGTGGAGGAGCTGGCGGGATTTATTTTTAAAAAGATCGTAGACGATGTCGGAGAATTTAGTGTTAATAGGCGCTACTGATCTTCATGTAATCGAACAGATGGGCTCTAGTCCCGGTAATTGTGATCTCCATGTAACTATTAAAATTTTATATATTTGTATGCTCGATATCGTAATAAAAGTTATGTTATATATGCACGAACATGTATGATATGTGGTGGTGTAGAAATATTAAAAAACTTTGTTGAAATAAAAAACAATAAAATGAATGTTCTGCCGTGGTGGCAGAGAAAACGCATAAAATGCTGCCACGTCAGAGAACAACTAGTCCCGGTCCTTAACACCAACCAGGCATGAGTACTTGATTGTCCGATTTGTGTTGTACTTTTATGTACTCCGTCTTGTTCCTATCAGATTATTTAGCAAAATCTGTTTATATAAAATGGTTGACAATATTGTTTAGATCTGTAAAAAGCAGCAGATAACCTCTCTCTAATATGCTCAATGAAAGTTCGAAATATTTGTGTGGCCTTTCTAAACTGAAGTGTGTGCTGTTGTAAGCCTGCAGCCCTTTTGCTTGTGCGAACAGGAGAGTTTTTGCATAAGATTTGGAACATATAGTTGTTTATTCATTGGGTACTATCATGTTTGTTAATAAATGACAGGTATAATTGTGTAACATCCCAGCATTAGAGCTCAAAAATAATTTGAACCCAGATATGTGGATTGTATTCATGCATAGAATATCCGAATAATTTTCGCGATTTTGAATAAAACTTGTCAAAGTGATTGAAGCTTCTCTTAACTTGATGGAATTGAAGTAGATCATCAAGTTGACTGCGATAAGTTTCAATATAACCTTTTCTAAAACCTTATTTTGGGTAAGGGAGATTTGATCTAAGGGTAGATCAAATGTAATAAAAGTTAATCCCTAATTCATTACTTAATGGATTATATTTGATCCTTAGGTGATCATATCCTAGTATTCATTACACACTCATCAATACTAAGTTATAAACATAACTTAAGTAATAGGAATGGAACCACTAAATCTTAATCTCATTTACTTATACCATGAGTATCATGGTAATACCTAACCCTGACTCTTTAGTTATTTGGAGTAGGAGGGAAACCAATTCAAAGATCATTCACCATGTATCTTTTTATCCATATCAATCTTTACCATTCCTATTGGAATCATATTCCAATATATGTTGTTCATCAATGTTGAGTAATCAACTATTGATTCACCAATTCTTAATCTATCAACTCTTGACCATAACATAGCATTCACTCAATCCTATAGAGAAAGAAGTAAGAAGAGATAGGTGGTGATGTTAGTTTTAAATATCGTATATGATGGGAGTGTTGGAAGAGAATTAAATCAATATGATACTTGATAGAGTTAACTCAATACTGAATGAATAGAAGAGTCATCTAGAAACTTATAAAGATGAAGATTGAAGATAGTTACCAGGAGTAGTCCTATTGGATCAAGTAGGTATAGTCAATGAATTATATTTCTTAATCCAATAGAGATGAACAGAAGATAATTAGAATACAACTTTAATGTTGTATGGATAGAAGCCTTGATTAGCCAACTGGAAATCTAAACCATAAAGGGTCAAAGGATTATAATGATCATGCCTTATTCACCAATATTGAATGCTTATATCATGTATAAGTGGTATTGGTGGATAAAACATGATTGAACCCTAGTATAGATATGTTATTCTAAGTTAGCCATTATAGGTCACATTAATATAATGAGAGGTTGGAGTATTAGTTACTGGAGTTAAGTAGAGACAAGATAGTATGATTAAGATGATGTTAGAGCAACATTGGATTAAAGAAGTAGAATATCTAGGAAAGGAATTCCTTAATTAGAGTCTATGATTGTGAAGTATGGAAGATAGGAATTCTGGATAAAACATTAAACCCTAAATTTTCAACCAAACATAAAATCCATTTCATCTATTTGATCTATCATCTTGTTTCCACAGTGGTTTATAGGAATATTTCCCTATAGCAAATCACTTAAGCACATCTTTGTCATTTCCAACTATCATGCTCGCATGTGCTTAGGAACTATCTTAACTAATTCTTCCTCATAAAACATTATAGAAAATAACCTTATTATTTTAAAAAGGTGATAACAATAATGATTACAAACATAAAGACAATATGTTTTACCCATTGATATTTATTCATATTAATAAAAGATATAAGTATAATAAGAACCCTAAACCCTAGGGGAAGTAATTATAATTCACACCCTAACTCTTATGATAGTTATCAAAAAAATATAAACCTTGGTATTTACTAGATTCATGAGAATGATATTAACCAAATTAAATCCTTAGGATATCATACCTCAAATAAAAAATATAGGATCATTATATGAAATTTTCCCTCCAAACTAAGAGCTAACTAAAATTAAGTTTTATGAGCAAATAAGAAAATATTCTAAAATAAATCCATGGCATATTATGGACTGAAAATTAATAACAAAGGCCCTTACAAAATATTAAAAGGATCTATATAAGGAAATATAACATTATATAATAAAAGTCCCTAAATTGAATCTAAATAACTTTATGATTGCTGCAAGTATTCAGTAAAGAAATTCCATTAAGAAAAGTCAAAACAATTGCTTAATTAAAAAGCTATAAAATAAAATAGAAAATATAAGAAAAATAAAAAAATAACAGAAACGAAACGAGGCCAAGGCCCATCTTCTATTCACCACTTAGAGCAACCAGCAGTAGCAGACTTGATCCTTTTCTCGTAGCCTAGAACCAGCCCACTTCGGCCCAAGCCCACATACCGTTTCGTTCTCCCATTGGCAGGCGGGTCCCACACAAGAGAGAACCATCGTCTTCGTCTTCCTCTGGTTGATCGACACGTCGTTGGCGAGCCACGTCACCTCCGCAATTCGGGACCGGCCGGACGCGGTTGACCGTCTTAGAACCTCACCCCAACTTGTTTGGTGTCCGCCAAGTGGATTCGCGCCCACCTTGAGCTTCAGTAGCGCCGCCGCATCTCGACCGTCATCGTCGTCGTGCCAACGTGTCCGAGCTTGCCTAGCCGTATAAAGCATCCGTATGAGACCGCCTCGAGCCTCTAGTCAATCCTCGTCCTCAAATAATCCTCCCTCTCGCTCTCTATCTCTCTCTTCAACCCAACGCCATCGCCGGCGAGCTTCGGCTGGCTGTCGAGGCAATGCTCCTCGAAGCCTGTGGTGTGGATGTGGAGAAATGCGGTGCTCCGTAGATCGTCTGGGTGGAGTAAAACATCAATGGGATCTCTGAGGAGGGTGAATTTCATCGTTCCCTTTCCTCGGGGTTCACCGGAATTCTTGACCGAGCGCTCACCTCCGACCTCGCTGTTCCTCGTCGACCACCGCATGAGCATCAGGGTAAGCTAGCGCATCTCAACCACCTGCTATTTCGTGCTAGCATTCAATATAAACCTATTTCCACTGAGCATCGCCGTGCCTCGCCGCTGCGACCTCATCGTTGCCATGTTTCGGTGACAATTCTTGGGCGGCGCCGCCTCCAGATGGTTGCCCAGCCTCCGTTCTTCAAACGCGTGTAATCGCAGAAGCCTAGGAAGCCCTCCACCACTGGTTCCGGTGCTCACCGACGACCTGACGTCATCATGACGTCGAGATTGACCTGGTCTAGAGTTTTGACTCAGTCTTTGCCCATGTGGCATCTGACGTGGCCTTGGGCCCATGTGTCATTCTCTGCGTGTAAGAACAAGCCCAATAACAAAAGTATTAGCTAAACGGGGTATGCCATGTGGCATGTGTCCCACTGGTAAGTGACCATGGGTAGGTTTATCTTAGGTACAAAATGTATTTTCTGTTTAGGAATTATATGAAACAATATTAATTCCAATATAATAAAATGATTAAATCTTGTTTCATTAATAACTTTTGTTTTATAAATGATAAAAATGTGTATAATATATGAAAATTTGTAGAAAAATAAAATCTATAACTTAAATCTATTATTAAACATTTTTATGTTAACCATTTAAATAATTACTATTTAATAAAGGTTTTATAAGTAATAAAACTTAGATAATTCATATTTTAATAATGGTAAATGTTAAAAAAATATATACCAAAAATCTTAGAAAAATAAGTATTATAATTTAAAACTATAATAATGCATTATTATTCCACTCAATTAAATATTTATTATTTATTAAGTCTTTATAAAGTAATAAGTATTATAAAAATCTTATCTTATTATTTATAAATCACAAAAATAAATGTAATATACCAAAATGATCACAAAAATAATACCTATATGTTAAAAATATAATATTCCAATTTTAAGTTAAATAAAAATTCAAACACTTGAACAACTTGAATTTAAACCATTTCCTTAATTAATAATTCATATAAAGGTAAATAAATTTTGTTAATAATTCTAAAAATTAGTTAATTGAGTCTAATAAATAGTATTAGTCTTAAATATGGGTAGTGTAAAGTCAAAATGAATTAACACACTTTAACTACAATTTTATTAAATTATCTCTCAACCATTAATGTAGATTATTTTATAAAAGTATCCTTATCCAATCTAAAATCTCTGAGAATAATTATAATGATATAAAACCCATTCCTTTACGTGAACTATAAGTTATAAACAAACCAAAACACTATATTGAATCCATAAATAGTTAAGTAATATTACTTTCTTGTTTCCAAACCATAACCACTCATTTATAAAAGCATAAATGCTTCTATTCCATTATAATGTTAGGAAACCACTACTCAAATAGAAGTAATGTCATTCTTAAATACCTTTAAGGTAATATTATAAGATGAGCAAATATAATATCATAAGCATTACACTTTCAAACCATCTATGTCTTTAAAGTTAACTTTAGTCTACAAGACTTTAAATATAATGCTAAAGACTTTATTATGTGTTTTATAGTTAACTTTGGTCTGTTATAATTAAGTTATAAAGAATCTTAATACCAAACTAACCAAGTTAAAAACCAAGATAGATAAGTCTCAAATACTACTAATATCATTATTCAAATAAAGCAATTCTTTCTTACTTAAAGACTATAACTTGAAAGAACACCTAATAAGGTTAACTTAAAATTTAAATATGTTCCCTTAGCTAAATAAGATTTTCTTCAAAAGTTATTCTTTTAAGGAACATTATAAAGCAAGACATAAGCATTTTTATGAAAATCTCTAAATGATGAACAAACCTTATATACATAGTCTACAGATACATTTCGCACTTGAGTATTCCATTATTGTGTGTGCTTTATTATACTTACATGTTGTTTCACACACACTCACAAGCCTTAATAAGAAGCAATGGTGTGAAACTTAATCTATAAGGGCAACACATTCCAAGGAAACCCTTTCCAGTATCCAAACCCTAGAACAACGTAACCCCCGGGATTCGAGTTTATCAACTTGCATTACATTACTTATGCATAAAAGCCTTACCGGACCAATGATGTTGATTTCAGATACTAGATCTTGTATTGTCTTGAAGACCGTGAGTGCATAATCTTGCAATAACAAAAGGCAAGTTCACACTTGCTCATGTTCTTTGATTATTTTCTGTAAAGTATTTTAAAAATCCAGTGTTGTCATCACCTGCATTTGAAAAAGGTCAGAAAACACTATTTTCATAATAATGTGATTATAGGTTATTTACCATGAGGTAATAACCTACTAGCGTTCCGGTGGTAAAGGAACATATTGTCTAGGACTTAACAACCAATGTCGCCAGTGATTCTTGCATCGTATATTACGCGTTGACCATGAGATTTGGAATGGGACGGAGAAGTCAGCTGTATCTTTTCCCTCTCGCATGGAGCCGGATGTGTGGGTCGTTGCTGCTATCACTCGTAGCATGCATATTAATTGGTAATTCGTAGAGGATATGCAGCATATGGGTGGGATCCCTCAACGTCCCACGATAGTTCTGGCATCTGAATGGTCTGTACAAACCATTGCCGTAATTCAAAAGGTGGGCATGGTGTACACCAAGGAGACATGCAGGGTCGCGGAGAAGGCAGTGATTAGCTTGGATCTTAGGTTGGGCCTCAAACTAAGGAAGTTTGAATGGGGACATACTCCTGACCGTGCAACAAAACCTAAGGTCTCTCATGGGTAAAGTGACGCACCTCTGCAAAGTGTAAGAACTGTAACTTGTTACTCCCTGTTCCGGGAAGGAGCTGCGAACGCGGCGGGAAAGGAACTCCATGAAAGTTCTGGTAAACCCGTGAAGGCTGACGGACATAGCTTTTCAGAATAAAAGCAACCTTTGAAGAAATGTTTACAAAAACTTTCATTTCCTACGACCTATGGTCTGTGGCTGTATATATAGTGCATCAAACACTCCTTTTCTAGTGAACTTGCTGAGTACGCTCGTACTCAAAGTATCTTCTTAACCCTTGCTTGATGCTGAAGCCAATACATACGATGTCTACATCAATTTATGCTCCAGGAATCATCATCAAAGGCTAAAGCTCTTCAATGAAGTCAAGCAAGTCAACATATACATCAACTCAAGTGAAGACGAAGTTACTGATTGAAAGGAAATATAATCTCTAGCCATAGAACCTATTTCTATAGTGTATTGCAATAACAGCAATGCCAGACCATTAGTTAAGATACTAGTCTTAATAGTATGATAGTTTTTGAGTTATTTATTTCTGATTCTTCTTTATAGGAAGTTTCTTTCTCTCTCTTTAACCTAGAGCGTTCTCTGGATCTTAAGTAAAGAGTTGAGTTGTAACCTATAGTCATGTCTTGGACCTGTTGTGTTTCTGTTGTACCACTCTAAGGGACGTAATACTAGTGAACGGTGTTTCATTGGTGTTATGTCAACGACTATAGTGTACTACATCATGAAGTGGTATGCTGGGTCACTGCAAATTGTAGAAGAAGAAAGAGAGATAAGAAGATAAGACAACATAGATATTATTCTAATGAGGATAATGTCAATCAACCGCTTGAACTTGGAACTTTCAACAGAAAGTGGTTCATATCCGTCAACTGATGACTTCTCTCTTTCTTGGGGATTTCAGTCAATATATGGAGGTAGACATAATGGATCACCTTTATGCTCTTTATATCTGGGTATGTCTGAAGTGGGCTTGCTTTAGATGATCCTCCTCCCCATGGCACATGTGTGTGGAAACTATATTTTTCTGATGAAGTAACCACTCTGTTTGAATTTGTATATATTAGAAATTCGATTAGATGAGAGTACTAATGTATACATGTGTTGTGGGTAGCAACTAACAAATACGTGACATGTTGCTCACATTTTATTGGAAGTAGTAAATGTAATTATTTTTTAGCATAAATATGTTTAGTACTTAGATATGTTACTCTGCATATCATCTTAGATGATTTGGCTCATAAAAACCTAGATTGTTGTACTGGTAAGAGTGATGGCGCATACAAACCAAGATTGTTATTCTGAGAACATGGTGCTGGATAAATCTTGTGAAAATATGTTTAAGACCAAATGTATCGAGAGAGTTACAGATTCATCACAATCATGTTGGGGGTGACCCCAGGTAGGGACAAGGTAAGTAAAAAGAGAGAGAGGAATGTTCGTGATCAAGGACGGATCTACATATGATCCGGCAGAGTCATGTAGGAATCGTCCGAATGAGATCCGACTTACCCCAAATCAAGTAGTTAAGACTTGACTCGACCGGCATATGAGATATGTCAGAGTAACACTGTCATGCATCTTAAGTGGAGGGTGAGGTCAAGCCGAGTCATGCGAGGAGAGGTCGGGTCAAGGGAAGCTTGCACATGAACGAGGAAGCAAGCCCCAAAGTCAAACCTTAGCCACTGTCTCTCTCTGAAATCTGCACAGTGCCAAGCGCTATAGACAAGAAGTAGAGTAGTAGCAGAGGAGCAGAAGGAGGTCACGGAGGTGACAGTCCTCAGGCCCGAGGCTCACATGTGGGATTACAGTCCTCTTTTCCTTCGATAGAAGGGGGACATGGAAAGCCGTCGAGTTACCACTTTGGGACAAGCATATTCCACGAATATGCTGGTCCACGTCAGCCCTAGAAGGCACCAGGACATTCCTTTATATGGAGGGGCTGGGCGTATGGAGGGGGGATCGATTCATTTTTTCCTCACTAGGAACTAGTTGTAGCTTCTTCTTCCTTTTGCTCATACAGCTCTAGGAGCAAGTGTAGCTCCATTGGTGTTGAATAAAGATTGAGCTCTTGCATTCTGAGTGTAGAAATCACTACATCTTCCCTTCCTGGATCCCACTAGCATCCATTGGCCTCCAACTTAAGCCTACTCATGGCATCTGCCGTGCCACCACCACGACAGTTGGTGCCCACCATGGGGCCAGCAGCGGTGCTAGCTTGAGTCAAGATCCAAACGGCAAACTTCATCGACACAGGCGAGCGCGTCGTCTCCGGCTTAGTCCAAAGATTCGACATCTAGGACTACGTCAGCGACAATGCTGGCAGCTTCGGAGCGAGGCCGCCCCTGCGCAACAGCGTCTTCATCAGCTTGGGTGCTCACAACATCTACGTCGGCGTCGACACGTCTCGTGTCTACCCGCGCCGAGTCTTCCTCGCGGGAGACCCTTCCCTCAGCGCTGCGAGCGGTCAGTGTAACGCTCTCCCCGCATGCAGTGTTGAGGTGATGATGACGGCACCAGCGCCAACAGCAGGAGCAAGCGTCGGACCAAGCAAGAACCTGGCAATGGCAGACCAGGCAGCGGTTAAGCCGGTAGCCACGAAGCAGGCAGCAGTAGATCCGTCAGCAGCTAAAGCACCCGAGGGGCAAGAGGTAACCCCCAAGGCACCAAGGGTAAGATGGCCACCTTTGGAGAGGTTGGAGAATATCTTGCGAGCAGCCATAGACAACCTAACAACACCTGTAGCACCAATTGTTAACCTGGCAAATGCACATGCAGAACTAGAAGAGACTAGGTTGAGAATGTAAGAAGAGGTCAAGAAAGTATCCGCGCAGCAGGAATCCTTCAATAGGACCTTGCGAGAGTATGCTAGGGGAAACAAACTAGATACGGCTCCCACACAAATAGATGATCTAAGAATAAAAGGGAAGAACCTCCTTAGTGATATTAATAAAGAACATGAATCTCAGCAGGGTGATTCGGCTAACCCTGGAATGCCGAGGTATAATACCCCGACAAAGAACCTCAGGGCGGCGAATGCAGTAGCCTCACAATTGGAGGGATTAACCGAGGAAGCCCTGCAGAGGAAACAAGAAAGAGTAAATGAGCTGGTACGCATCGCGAACCAGCAGAATGAAGAGATACTGAAAGCTAACCCGGCAAAACCAGGGAGTTGGCACATGCTTCACTCGGCTGGGGATGCCCCGGCGCTATCAGCTGCCGCGACATCCTCACTCGGAAATGGATTTACGAAAAGATAAAGTAGTAACTTCGGGAAAAAGAAACAAACAAATTGTTCCATATGACCTGGCGGTGGCCAGAAAATTCAATGAAAATAAAGGCAATGGAAGGTGAGGTAATAATGGTGAAAGAAACCCTGGCCACGGCAATAGAGAGCATGGGAACCTCGGACGAGGGAACCCCGAGAATCATAACCCAGCTAAAGGAAGACGGTATCACCCACAATATCATCAGCCGAGGCACGAACCTCGGCAGGTGAGAGATGCAGGACATGTTCCACATAACCTGGATCATGATAGATATAATGATGATTATTCAGAAATGGAAAATGCTGGATTTGTTGGGCAAAACCACTATGGGGTGGAAGAAAGAGCTATGTACACAAATTTGTCGTCGAATGACGCAAGATTAAAACTTGATAGGCTATATCGGTCCGAGTTATTGGAAGAGCAAGGTCCTCCTGGACCGGCATGTTTTGGACCTCAGATTATGGGTGAGCCACCTGTCCCAAACTTCTAGTTAGCAAGAGACACAAAAACATATAAAAGAAGTACTAAACGACAAGACTAGCTGATTGACTATGCCACTGCAGTGAAAATAGCAGGGGTAAATTTGAGATGGACTATGAGATATGTGCCCCAGATGTTGTAGGGGCCATCCAAGGTCTGGCTGAATAACTTACCCGCCGGCAGTATCAATTGCTGGTTGGACTTTGAGGAGATGTTTGTTAGTAACTTCACCAGTACATATAAGAGTCCGAGTAGGCCTCAACAACTGGCAATGTGCAAACAGAGACCGAATGAGACTGATAGAGAATTCCTTACTCGATGGTGCAATCACAGAAACTCCTGCGAAGGAGTAATTGAATCACAAGTGATTACTTAGTTTGCACAAGGGTGCAGATATGGAAGTGTGTTGTGGCAAAGGCTACAAAGAGATATGCCACGTTGGCATAGAAAAACAGAAGAGCAGATTCATATGCATTGGGTGATCCAACTCAACCCGAGCTTATGTCAGCAGAACACCTTGAGCAGCATGACCATTATGCTCATGATGGTGTAGGATCATCCTGGTGGAATGAGTTCCGAGGTAGGAGAAGAGATGATAGGACGGATTATAGATACATTTCGAATCAGGTTGCTGCAGTTGTACAGGACGAGCCGGGTGCAGGAAGCAATCAACACAAGAATAACGGTCCTCAACAATGGACGTTGATGAATGATGGTAAGAAACAATGGACTCCAGAACAGAAGAAACAATGGCAGGAGAGGCCGAAGTACACGTTTGAGTTAATGCTGGATCAACCGTGTAAGTTTCACACGCCTAACCCGGCAAAACCATCCAACCACACACAACTCGTCAATGCGGTTGGATGAAGAGTGCAATGGGAAACCCGGAAGCAATGCAAGCGCCACAACAACAACCACACCAACCACAGCGGCCATAGCTTATAGGACGAAATGCACAACAGTTGATGTTACCTCCACCACCTCCGAGGTATGAGAATCAGGACCAGAGGGATGCAGTTCACCATGTGGTAAATCAGATCCAAGATGGTAGAGAAAACCCCAGAAATAATGGACGCAATGATTACAGGGAGCACCACCAGTCATACTGTGTATTAACCACGGAACATCAGGACAGGCAGAGCGTACAGCACCGACACATGGAAGTAAATGTAGTTATGCCAGCAGTTCTGAGGTATATGCCATGGTCCGATCAAGAGATAACTTGGAGCATTAGATATCATCCCAAGATCATGCCGAACCCCGGGTCATATGCCCTGGTGCTAGAACCAACATTTGTCGGGCCCAGTATCAATGTGAAATTCTCAAAGGTGCTGATAGACAATGGAAGCAACATCAACATTATGTACAAGGATACAATGCATAAGCTCGGCATATCACTGAGTATGCTGTAGTCGACCAAGACAACCTTTCATGGGATAGTGCTAGGACTGTCATGTGAGCCCAATGGGAAGGTCGGAGTAGACGTCTTATTTGGCATGAGGGAAAATTGCAGGGCAGAGAATTTAGAATTGAGGTGGTGGATCTAGAAAGTTGCTATCACGCATTACTCGGACGGTCGGCATTGGCTAAGTTTACGAGCAGCTGTCACATTTTTTACTTGAAAATGAAGATGTCGGGACCACAGGGACTAATAACAATAGCAGGAGACTACAGGAAATCAATGGAGTGTGCTTCAGCCGGATCAAATCTAGCGGAATCATTGGTGATCACAAGGGATAAAAGGAGAATTCAGGAGGTCACAGCTTTGGCTAAGTCGGCACAGCTTAACATGTCGGAACTTTCTAACCGCATGGAAGTGTGTCTTTCCAGCCGACTAAGGAGACAAAGAAAATTCAGATTGATGATCATTTCCTAGAGTGCACTGATGATGGCTAGCACATTTTACGTGGAGCCTGTTGGGAACCCCAAGAGCAAGGTGTGAAGTAGCAAGCAGCAAGTTTTCCCTTAGTAAGAAACCGAGGTTATCGAACCAGTAGGCGGAAGGAAACATCACACATGTGTTGCTAGCAACGTGGAGACCTACACAACACAAACACAAGACTTTGCCCCAACGAATCAGTGAGGTTGTCAAGCTCACCGGTTTGCTGTAACAAAGGATTAACCGTATGGTGTGGAAGGTAATGCATTAACAAGTAACAGTGGAATATGTATCAATGGTAAAGATTGGACCGGGGTCCATAGTTCACTAGAGGTGCTCTCCTTAGATAAACAACATGGCATGAAGGGTAAACAAATTACAGTAGGGCAATTGACAGGAACTGAGCAAGGCATAACAATGCAATTACTAGTCAGAAAGATCCTATGAGATTCGATTGGGCAATACAACAAGATACATAGACCGCCATCCAACTGCATCTATGACTAGAAGTCCACCTTCAGGTTATCATCCGAACCCCCTCCTATATTAAGTTGCAAGCAATAGACAACTGCTTTAAGCAAAGTGTGTGTGGCATCCCGCAAAACCACTACTAGAAAATAGCGTTGAATTTGTGCATTGCATCGTCATCATCATGCATTGTTTGCTAAAACTATTTTCGCAAACCCCGTTTTGTTCTCCAAACGCCCCATCTTTATTCAAACGCCAAAAACCCGGGTCGCCGGACTATTTTGGTTTGCCCGATATCGGTTTGCAAAAGCGTTGTTTGAAATAAATAAAATTTATATTTATTTTAGCGGGGCAGTCGAACGGGCCGATTGACCCGAACGACCGCCCCAGAAATAAAATCGGTCCAACCCAACCTGCCCCTCTAATTCCTAAACCTACCCAAATTCCTACCCAACCTACCCTCCACCTCACTCCCACCAATCCAGACACGCCACCTCAGCGACCCCTCTACCCTCACCCAACCACAGCACGCCACTTGGCCAATCTCTCTCCCCTCTCTCTCACCTGCCTCACAGCCCACACATCCCACCTGGCCCCACGCGCTACACGCCACGCACACATGCAACGCACGCCTGCCCTCCCCAGGACCCGGTCCACCCTTCCCTGGGCCCACCACCCCCCTGACCCGGTCCCTGTCCCCAACCTCCCTTCTTCCTCCTCTGGCCTCACGCGCGCTCCCACCACCGACCGCACCCGCACACTGCCTCCTCCTTGCGCCACCCGCCTCGCTCCACGCCTCCGCCCGCCATAAACCCTCCTCTCCCTCGCCTGCGCCTCCCGCTCCCGCCCGCGACCGCTGAGCCGCCGCCGTCCGCCCTCACCATCCACGCCACCCGCCGCACTTTCGCCTGAAGCTCGCGCAGCCCGCCCGGCTACCGCCTCAAGCACGCCGCCCGGCAGTGCTCGCTTTCCCCTCTGCGCCTCCTTCCCCGTCCGGCGCCATCAACCGCCTCCGGCCGATGCTGCCGCCGCGGCCGCGCGCTCTTCCTCGGGCCAGCCGCCGTCTCCGCCCCACCTCCGCGTCCGCCGCCCTAGCGGCGCCCGAGCGCGGCAGCCCGTCGCGACCCGAGCTCCTGCAGCCTTCCGCCCCTCCGCGGCGCTGCCGCGGCGGCTCTGGACCTCCGTGAGCCCGCTTGCATCGGCCCGCCTCGCGCTAGCTCGTCCCGAGAGCCGCTCGCCGAGCCCTCCCGCCACCGTCTCGGCCGTCCTCGCCACCGCAGCAGCTGCCTCGGCCTCCGCCCGCGCCTTCCCTACCTCGCCGCCACCGCGCGCGGCCCGCTGAGCCCGTCCGCTCCGCCCGCCTCGTCCGCGAACCCGTCAGCCCCAGCCGGCCGCCTCAGATCATCCCCGCCGTTCCGCAGCAAGCCCGACCGCCCGTGCCTCCCGTCGTCCGGCGCGAGCCGCCCTCCGGCCAGCGTCCTGGCCGTTTCGGTGTAGTGCCAAGTTGGTACTAATCTGTTGGGTGTGCAGAAGACAAACCCCAACCTCCCGTGGACCGACATCGAGAACCGAGCCCGACACCGGCAAACCCAGATGGCCTCGCAAGACCGTTCCCCGGGCCGAAGAACGATCCAGGAACCGTCCCCGAAGACCTCCGGCTTGGACTCCAAGATCTGCCTCCCGGACATCGAGCCCACAAGATCTTCCGTACACATGGACCGCAAGTTCGACTCCGAGGATGACCGACGCTAAGACCGCCCCACGGATTGTTGAAGACCGATCCCGGCGCTTGGAACCCGAACCCTCGCCAAGATCTTCATCGGGACCCCGAATCCAGATCGCCTTCCGGGACACCGAGTACACCGACATGAACCCGGACACCGAGTCCGCCGAGAACCCCCGATGCGACAAGTGCTTCATCCCGAACGCCATGACCGACAACGTGACCCGAAGACCCCGGATGCGCCAAGACCTACCCCTGAGTCCGAGAACGACCCCGGCAGAACCCTGGACCCCGAGACCGGACCCTGGACCCTATCGAACCCCGAACCCCGGAACCCAAGATCGTCGAGCCCCCTCTGATGTGTGACCCCTTTTTTCCGAACCCTATTTTATAACATATCAATTTGTTGCATATTAAATTGTCATTCCCGCATGCATAGCATTGGTTTGGGGGCCTTATGCCGATTCACCTAATAATTAAATATGGGGCCCATATGCGGGCAAACCTAGTCTCATATTGGCCTCATTTAAACTTGTGTAGCGAACCGGTATCTTATCTTGCCTTGTTAAAACAACATTTAAATTGCGGGGCTTCTAAATAACATGAACCACCTAAATAATTGTCGGGACCCCGGTTCCGCCTAATTTGACCTAATTGCATCGCACCTTTGCCATGCCTTACATCATGCATGCATCATGCCGATCTTCTGCCGTTGTATTAAATATTGCATCCGGTGTTTCTTCTAGTGTTTTGCGTCTTCGCGGATAAGGCCGTTGAGTTGATGTGAGCTTCGCCCCGATCTTCGGGGAAAACCTTCGACAATGTTTCCAGGCGAGCATCTCCCTCTTTCTACCTATCTTACTTTTATAGTATTTACTTCCCTCCTGTTGATCTATTGCTATCTGTGTTGCGATGCTTTAGTTTCCGTACCTGTGATATCCCGTGCAGCCCTATATTGCCTTGGACACACCCTATTACCTGTTGTTTGGTAGATAGTTGGACTGGCGCGTCGTAGTTGCTTGATCAAGTGCTGATGTGTGTCGTCATATGCCACAGTTGCTGATGTATTGCCGCATGTTGATGTTGGAGATGATTCTAGCTTTACTTATCGTCACTTTAATTTCTGTTTAACAACTAAAATTGAAATAAGCAGAGGCATCGGTGGGTGATAGATAATATTTGGTTTCCGAACGCCCACTTGTGTCCCGTAAGACCCCGAGTACTTGATACCTGTTCCTTGATTTTTGCGCGCTATCCACATCCGGGAGGTATATGGGACCCCCTGAGCGAGCTTGATTCATTCTTATTTCTTGGGGCCACAAACTAGTTTGAGGTGTTTTTACGATCTGTACTTATGCCATGCTACTTTACGTATTTAAATTGTGCGAGTGCACACCGCTTTGTCTTGTTAGGATCGGGACACGATTCCGGTGTCGACAAGCCCAGCCACACTTTCGGGTTCCCGATCGTTCTGACCGTGTACCCAAACCTTGAGGCCGTCTCGAGCTTGCTTACTCCGTTGGTTGATTCTACTTAAGGGTGGCCCCAAATATATTTCTGAATCCTGTGATTGTTCGATCGTGAAAGCCTCGTTGGGTTTTGATTTGGTTTTCGAGGTTGATCGAGCGTGTGTTGCTATTGGTGCACCCGCCGGGTAAAACTTTCGAAAGCCGTGTCGCGGATATGGACTTGGAGCCAAGATCTCGATCATAGACAAGCATAACTAAAGTTTACTGCTATAAATTTGACTTATAATGACTAGTAATCAGCTTCACTATAATGGAATGGTTAATTAATACTGCCCACAATTGCTTGTTTGGCTGTCGCTTGCGACAATTGTATCTGACTAGTAAGTATTGCAACTACAACGATATGGCTGAATTAAAAGTACCAACAACTGCTGGGTTTTGGGATTATATCATGCTATCTGTATTTGTTTAGTAATTGCCGCAACCATAACGGAATGGTCAACTAAAAGTGCCCACTGTTTACTTTATCCGGATGATTATCTAAACCTGACTAGAAATTGCTGCAACGATAACTGAATAAATAAAACTGCCAACTGTGTGAGTTCCTCGGTTGACTTCCTCGTTTGGTCTCGAGGGGGAAACACCAGGATGGGTTTGTTTTGATGATTAGCTTCAGGTTGGATCCGGATAGGTCGTTCTTACCCCTCTCTGATAACCGCAAGTTGTATCGAGTCTCTATAGGTTGTTTAGTGCATGCTGCCGCTGCCGCTTCAGTCCACCAAACCTATGTAGGCGAGGACCGCCGAATTCTAGCCTCGCCGTGTACTGGCCTCAGTACTGACGCTCCTTCTTTTTCCTTTGCCCTTTGTCGGCACCCCTTTTGTTTAAGCAGGTTTTGAGATCGACGTCGTTAGCAGGGTTACCCTTCCGGCTTGGCCAGGCGGTTATGGGCCATTGGTTATTCTTGGGGCTCTTAGCCCCATTTGCATCTTGTCCGTAGTCGGACTCGATAATTTTCAAGGTGATTTGTATCTTTGTATATTATATACGTATTCTTGACTCCTTGAGTCATTGTATATATATCTGTTACGTGGGTCCCATCGAGGACTGTTGTGTGATGTTATTACCCGTTTTCCACCCTTGCGAAAAAGTGCCTGGTGGGCACCTTTGAATCGTTTCTATGCGGGTTTGGTGAATTTTGCCCAAACTTGCGTAGGTCCGATTCTGAGGGTGTTACAGAGTGGTATCAGAGCTCAGCAGTTGCGATACCCCACAAGTCCAGCCTGTAGGATAACCTAGCTAACGGCCGAAGTAGAGTGTCAAAACTATTTTTGCAAAATCGGTTGGATAGTTCTGAATAGGTCTGATTTTATTCCTTACCCCTCTGCTGTTCTCCTCTTACCTCTACGTGTTTTGAATCCGCTCTCTTCTCTCTCTTCGAGTCCAGGATTTCTCGTGGTTGGGATTCCGTCGTACCTTCAGGGTTTCGCTTTCTCCCTTTTTAACGGAGGTGTTACGATCATCAATCTGCAACTGTTCTGTTGTGCCCTTCCTCCGATCTTTTGTTCTTGAGATCTTTATCCCATATGTGTTCCTTCTTTGGATATCGGTGTCGTTGAAAAACATATGAGAAGGACGAGCTTTGGTGAAGTTGGAGTCGACCTTGAGCACGTGTTGTTCATGCCAATGGAACCATCGAAACCTAATCATTGTGTCTTTCATACGATTTCTGCAACATTCCTTTGTTCGAACACCGCCTAAGAAGGTCTTGATCTAAATCTCGAGTTGAGTTGCCTGATTCTCCTACCCATGTATAGAGTGATAGTTGGGTCCGGATGGATCACCCTACCGACTCTTCTCGCTTAGCTCGTATATCTGGTGGATCAATGTAACTTTTCCTCTTCTAATGGAAGTTAGAGGTGGCCTTACCCTATTTTATCCGTAGTTAGTTATCCGGAGTGCTCTCTTGCCGAACAGGATCAACGACCCATTGTTGGTGGTGTCGCCGATTTCCAGATGAAGAAGGAACCCTCGTTAGTGGTGTCGCGAGGAACTACACGAAGCGCGAAGGATCAGATCGCCGACCTTCCATCCGGTACCATGAGGCGGATCTCGAGGGCGAGATCCTTTGTTAGTGGTGTCGAATTGTGGCATCCCGCAAAACCACTACTAGAAAATCGCGTTGAATTTGTGCATTGCATCGTCATCATCATGCATTGTTTGCTAAAACTATTTTCGCAAACCCCGTTTTGTTCTCCAAACGCCCCATCTTTATTCAAACGCCAAAAACCCGGGTCGCCGGACTATTTTGGTTTGCCCGATATCGGTTTGCAAAAGCGTTGTTTGAAATAAATAAAATTTATATTTATTTTAGCGGGGCAGTCGAACGGGCCGATTGACCCGAACGACCGCCCCAGAAATAAAATCGGTCCAACCCAACCTGCCCCTCTAATTCCTAAACCTACCCAAATTCCTACCCAACCTACCCTCCACCTCACTCCCACCAATCCAGACACGCCACCTCAGCGACCCCTCTACCCTCACCCAACCACAGCACGCCACTTGGCCAATCTCTCTTCCCTCTCTCTCACCTGCCTCACAGCCCACACATCCCACCTGGCCCCACGCGCTACACGCCACGCACACATGCAACGCACGCCTGCCCTCCCCAGGACCCGGTCCACCCTTCCCTGGGCCCACCACCCCCCTGACCCGGTCCCTGTCCCCAACCTCCCTTCTTCCTCCTCTGGCCTCACGCGCGCTCCCACCACCGACCGCCCTGGCCACATCCCTCCATGGCCGCGCCACCCCGCACCTCCTCACCCTCCCACGGCGCCCGCCAAACCTCCTCTGTCCCTGCTGCGCCTCCCGCTCCGCCATTCACGCAGCCGCCGTCCGCCCTCACCATCCACGCGCCACCCCGCGCGCCAGCCCCCGCCCGCCTGGCTTCCGCCCGCTCCGCGCCCGACGCCCGGCAGTGCTCGCTTTCCCCTCTGCGCCTCCTTCCCGTCGGCGCCATCAACGCCTCGGCCGATACGCCCGCCATTGCTCTTCCTCGCCAGCCGAACCGCTGCTCCGCCCCGCCTCCGCGTTGCGCGCCCTAGCGGCGGCGAGCAGCGGCAACCGTCGCGGCGACCCGAGCTTCGCAGCCTTCGCCGCCCTCAGCAGCATGCCGGCCGGCTGGACCTCCGTGAGCCCGGCGCTGCATCGCCCGCCTCGCGCTAGCCCAGCTCGTCCCGAGCCCGCAGCTCGCCGAGCCCTCCCGCTGCCGTCTCCGGCCCCTCGCCACCGCGGCCTGCCTCCGGCCTCCCGCCCCGCCTTCCCCTACCTCGCCGCCTCCAGCGCGCTCCCGGCCCTTTGAGCCCGTCCGGCTCTGCCGCCTCGTCCGCGCCGTTAAACCCGCCCGGCCGCCTCGAGATCATCCCGCCGTTCCGCAGCAAGCCCCGCCGCCCGTGCCTCCCGCGTCGCCCGGCGCGAGCCGCCTCCGGCCGCCCCGCGCGTCCCTGGCCGTGCCGTTTCGGTGTAGTGCCAAGTTGGTACTAATCTGTTGGGTGTGCAGAAGACAAACCCCAACCTCCCGTGGACGAAACGCCGAGAACCGAGCCCGACACCGGCAAACCCAGATGGCCTCGCAAGACCGTTCCCCGGGCCGAAGAACGATCCAGGAACCGTCCCCGAAGACCTCCGGCTTGGACTCCAAGATCTGCCTCCCGGACATCGAGCCCACAAGATCTTCCGTACACATGGACCGCAAGTTCGACTCCGAGGATGACCGACGCTAAGACCGCCCCACGGATTGTTGAAGACCGATCCCGGCGCTTGGAACCCGAACCCTCGCCAAGATCTTCATCGGGACCCCGAATCCAGATCGCCTTCCGGGACACCAAGTACACCGACATGAACCCGGACACCGAGTCCGCCGAGAACCCCCGATGCGACAAGTGCTTCGTCCCGAACGCCATGACCGACAACGTGACCCGAAGACCCCGGATGCGCCAAGACCTACCCCTGAGTCCGAGAACGACCCCGGCAGAACCCTGGACCCCGAGACCGGACCCTGGACCCTATCGAACCCCGAACCCCGGAACCCAAGATCGTCGAGCCCCCTCTGATGTGTGACCCCTTTTTTCCGAACCCTATTTTATAACATATCAATTTGTTGCATATTAAATTGTCATTCCCGCATGCATAGCATTGGTTTGGGGGCCTTATGCCGATTCACCTAATAATTAAATATGGGGCCCATATGCGGGCAAACCTAGTCTCATATTGGCCTCATTTAAACTTGTGTAGCGAACCGGTATCTTATCTTGCCTTGTTAAAACAACATTTAAATTGCGGGGCTTCTAAATAACATGAACCACCTAAATAATTGTCGGGACCCCGGTTCCGCCTAATTTGACCTAATTGCATCGCTTTTGCCATGCCTTACATCATGCATGCATCATGCCGATCTTCTGCCGTTGTATTAAATATTGCATCCGGTGTTTCTTCTAGTGTTTTGCGTCTTGGCGGATAAGGCCGTTGAGTTGATGTGAGCTTCGCCCCGATCTTCGGGGAAAACCTTCGACAATGTTTCCAGGCGAGCATCTCCCTCTTTCTACCTATCTTACTTTTATAGTATTTACTTCCCTCCTGTTGATCTATTGCTATCTGTGTTGCGATGCTTTAGTTTCGTACTGTGATATCCCGTGCAGCCCTATATTGCCTTGGACACACCCTATTACATTGTTTGGTAGATAGTTGGATGGCGTCGTAGTTGCTTGATCAAGTCTTGATGTGTGTCGTCATATGCCACGATTCTTGATGTATTGCCGCATGTTGATGTTGGAGATGATTCTAGCTTTACTTATCGTCACTTTAATTTCTGTTTAACAACTAAAATTGAAATAAGCGAGGCATCGGTGGGTGATAGATAATATTTGGTTTCGAACGCCCACTTGTGTCCGTAAGACCCCGAGTACTTGATACTGTTCCTTGATTTTTGCGCTATCCACATCCGGAGGTATATGGGACCCCCGAGCGAGCGAGCTTGATTCATTCTTATTTCTTGGGGCCACAAACTAGTTTGAGGTGTTTTTACGATCCTGTACTTATGCCATGCTACTTTACGTATTTAAATTGTGCGGTCGCACTGCTTTGTCTTGTTAGGATCGGGACACGATTCCGCGGTGTCGACAAGCCCAGCCACACTTCGGGTTCCCGATCGTTCACGTATTACCCAAACCTTGAGGCCGTCTCGGACTTGCTTACTCCGTTCGGATTCTACTTAAGGGTGGCCCTGAAATATTCTGAATCCTGTGATTGTTCGGTCGTGAAAGCCTCGTTGGGTTTTGATTTGGTTTTTCCGAGGTTGATCGGCGTGTGTTGCTATTGGTGCACCCGGGTAAAACTTTCGAAGCCGTGTCCGCGGATATGGACGACTTGGAGCACAGTATCTCGATCATAGACAAGCATAACTAAAGTTTACTGCTATAAATTTGACTTATAATGACTAGTAATCAGCTTCACTATAATGGAATGGTTAATTAATACTGCCCACAATTGCTTGTTTGGCTGTCGCTTGCGACAATTGTATCTGACTAGTAAGTATTGCAACTACAACGATATGGCTGAATTAAAAGTACCAACAACTGCTGGGTTTTGGGATTATATCATGCTATCTGTATTTGTTTAGTAATTGCCGCAACCATAACGGAATGGTCAACTAAAAGTGCCCACTGTTTACTTTATCCGGATGATTATCTAAACCTGACTAGAAATTGCTGCAACGATAACTGAATAAATAAAACTGCCAACTGTGTGAGTTCCTCGGTTGACTTCCTCGTTTGGTCTCGAGGGGGAAACACCAGGATGGGTTTGTTTTGATGATTAGCTTCAGGTTGGATCCGGATAGGTCGTTCTTACCCCTCTCTGATAACCGCAAGTTGTATCGAGTCTCTATAGGTTGTTTAGTGCATGCTGCCGCTGCCGCTTCAGTCCACCAAACCTATGTAGGCGAGGACCGGCGTCATTCTAGCCTCGCGTGTCTTGGCCTCGATCTGGCTCCTTCTTTTCCTTTGCCTTTGTCGGCACCTTTTGTTTAAGCGGGTTTTGAGATCGGCGTCGTTAGCGGGGTTACCCTTCCGCTTGGCAGGGTTATGGACGCCATTGGTTATTCTTCAGGGCTCTTAGCCCCATTTGCATCTTGTCCGTAGTCGGACGCTCGATAATTTTCAAGGTGATTTGTATCTTTGTATATTATATCTGTATTCTTGACTCCTTGAGTCGCTGTTATATATATCTGTTCTGTGGGTCCCATCGAGGACTGTTGTGTGATGTTATTACTTCGTTTTCCACCCGCACGAAAGTGCCTGGTGGGCACCTTTGAATCGTTTCTATGCGGGTTTGGTGAATTTTGCCCAAACTTGCGTAGGTCCGATTCTGAGGGTGTTACAGAGTGGTATCAGAGCTCAGCAGTTGCGATACCCCACAAGTCCAGCCTGTAGGATAACCTAGCTAACGGCCGAAGTAGAGTGTCAAAACTATTTTTGCAAAATCGGTTGGATAGTTCTGAATAGGTCTGATTTTATTCCTTACCCCTCTGCTGTTCTCCTCTTACCTCTACGTGTTTTGAATCCGCTCTCTTCTCTCTCTTCGAGTCCAGGATTTCTCGTGGTTGGGATTCCGTCGTACCTTCAGGGTTTCGCTTTCTCCCTTTTTAACGGAGGTGTTACGATCATCAATCTACAACTGTTCTGTTGTGCCCTTCCTCCGATCTTTTGTTCTTGAGATCTTTATCCCATATGTGTTCCTTGCTGGATATCAGTGTCGTTGAAAAACATATGAGAAGGACGAGCTTTGGTGAAGTTGGAGTCGACCTTGAGCACGTGTTGTTCATGCCAATGGAACCATCGCGAAACCTAATCATTGTGTCTTTCATACGATTTCTGCTGGCAACATTCCTTTGTTCCGAACACCGCCTAAGAAGGTCTTCAGTCTAAATCTCGAGAGTTGAGTTGCCTGATTCTCCTACCCATGTATAGAGCTGATAGTTGGGTCCGGGATGGACTGATCACCCTACCCGACTCTTACTGTTCGCTCTGTATATCGAACTGGTGGATCAATGTAACTTTTCCCTCTTCTAATGGAAGTTAGAGGTGGCCTTACCCTTAACTTCGTCCGTTAGTTATCCGGAGTGCTCTCTTGCCGAACAGGATCAACGACCCATTGTTGGTGGTGTCGCCGATTTCCAGATGAAGAAGGAACCCTCGTTAGTGGTGTCGCGAGGAACTACACGAAGCGCGAAGGATCAGATCGCCGACCTTCCATCCGGTACCATGAGGCGGATCTCGAGGGCGAGATCCTTTGTTAGTGGTGTCGAATTGTGGCATCCCGCAAAACCACTACTAGAAAATCGCGTTGAATTTGTGCATTGCATCGTCATCATCATGCATTGTTTGCTAAAACTATTTTCATAAACCCGTTTTGTTCTCAAACGCCCATCTTTATTCAGCGCCAAAACCGGTCGGACTATTTTGGTTTGCCGATATCGGTTTACCAAAAGCGTTGTTTGAAATAAATAAAATTTATATTTATTTTAGCGGGCGTCGAGCGGCGATTGACCCGAGCGACCGCCCGAAATAAAATCGGTCCAACCCAACCTGCCCCTCTAATTCCTAAACCTACCCAAATTCCTACCCAACCTACCCTCCACCTCACTCCCACCAATCCAGACACGCCACCTCAGCGACCCCTCTACCCTCACCCAACCACAGCACGCCACTTGGCCAATCTCTCTCCCCTCTCTCTCACCTGCCTCACAGCCCACACATCCCACCTGGCCCCACGCGCTACACGCCACGCACACATGCAACGCACGCCTGCCCTCCCCAGGACCCGGTCCACCCTTCCCTGGGCCCACCACCCCCCTGACCCGGTCCCTGTCCCCAACCTCCCTTCTTCCTCCTCTGGCCTCACGCGCGCTCCCACCCCCGACCGCACCCGCCGGCCACACTGCTCCCTCCGCCGGCGCGCCACCCCGCCGCACCTCCCGCTCACCGCCTCCACAGCGCCCGCCAAACCCCTCCTCTCCCTCGCCTGCGCCTCCCGCTCCCGCCCGCGACCGCTGAGCCGCCGCCGTCCGCCCTCACCATCCACGCCACCCGCGCACCCGCCGCCCCGAGCTCGCGCAGCCCGCCCGCTACTTCCGCTCCCTTGCGCGCCCGCCCGGCAGTGCTCGCTTTCCCTCTGCGCCTCCTTCCCGTCGGCGCCATCAACCGCCTCCGGCGATACCGCCCGCTGCGGCGCGCTCTTCCTCGGCCCGCAACGCCCGTCTCGCCCCACCTCCGCCGTCCGCTGCCCGCGCCCTAGCGGCGCCCGGCGGCAGCGGCAACCCGTCGCACGACCCGACCTCGCTGCAGCCTTCCGCCCCTCCGCTGCCGCCCGGCGCAGCTGGACCTCCGAGCCCGCCCGCGCATCGGCCCGCCTCGCGCTAGCCCAGCTCGTCCCCGAGCCCTGCCGCTCGCCAGGCCCTCCCCGCCCGGCCACCGTCTCGGCCGTCCTCGCCACTGCAGCTGCCTCCGGCCTCCCCGCGCCTTCCCCTACCTCGCGCCGCCTCCCGCCGGCCCGGCCTGAGCCGTCCGGCTCGCCTCGTCCGCGAACCCGTTAGGCCCCAACGCCCGGCCGCCTCCAGGATCATCCCGCTGTTCGCAGCAAGCCCGACCGCCCGTGCCTCCCGCGTCGTCGCCCGGCGCAGCCGCCTCCGGCCGCCCAGCGTCCCTGGCCGTGCCGTTCGGTGTAGTGCCAAGTTGGTACTAATCTGTTGGGTGCGAAGACAAACCCCAACCTCCGTGGACCGACGCCGAGAACCGAGGCCCGACCGGCAAACCCGATGGCCTCGCAAGACCGTTCCCGGGCGAAGAACGATCCAGAACCGTCCCAAGACCTCGGCTTGACTCCAAGATCTGCCTCCCGACATCGAGCCCACAAGATCTTCCGTACACATGGACCGCAAGTTCGACTCGAGGATGACCGACGCTAAGACCGCCCACGGATTGTTGAAGACCGATCCCGGCGCTTGGAACCCGAACCCTCGCCAAGATCTTCATCGGGACCCCGAATCCAGATCGCCTTCCGGGACACCAAGTACACCGACATGAACCCGGACACCGAGTCCGCCGAGAACCCCCGATGCGACAAGTGCTTCGTCCCGAACGCCATGACCGACAACGTGACCCGAAGACCCCGGATGCGCCAAGACCTACCCCTGAGTCCGAGAACGACCCCGGCAGAACCCTGGACCCCGAGACCGGACCCTGGACCCTATCGAACCCCGAACCCCGGAACCCAAGATCGTCGAGCCCCCTCTGATGTGTGACCCCTTTTTTCCGAACCCTATTTTATAACATATCAATTTGTTGCATATTAAATTGTCATTCCCGCATGCATAGCATTGGTTTGGGGGCCTTATGCCGATTCACCTAATAATTAAATATGGGGCCCATATGCGGGCAAACCTAGTCTCATATTGGCCTCATTTAAACTTGTGTAGCGAACCGGTATCTTATCTTGCCTTGTTAAAACAACATTTAAATTGCGGGGCTTCTAAATAACATGAACCACCTAAATAATTGTCGGGACCCCGGTTCCGCCTAATTTGACCTAATTGCATCGCACCTTTGCCATGCCTTACATCATGCATGCATCATGCCGATCTTCTGCCGTTGTATTAAATATTGCATCCGGTGTTTCTTCTAGTGTTTTGCGTCTTCGCGGATAAGGCCGTTGAGTTGATGTGAGCTTCGCCCCGATCTTCGGGAAAACCTTCGACAATGTTTCGGTGAGCATCTCCTCTTTCTACCTATCTTACTTTTATAGTATTTACTTCCCTCTGTTGATCTATTGCTATACGTGTTGCGATGCTTTAGTTTCCGTACTGTGATATCCCGTGCAGCCCTATATTGCCTTGGACACCCTATTACCTGTTGTTTGGTAGATAGTTGGATTTGGGCGTCGTAGTTGCTTGATCAAGTCTTGATGTGTGTCGTCATATGCCACGATTCTTGATGTATTGCCGCATGTTGATGTTGGAGATGATTCTAGCTTTACTTATCGTCACTTTAATTTCTGTTTAACAACTAAAATTGAAATAAGCGAGAGGCATCGGTGGGTGATAGATAATATTTGGTTTCGAGCCCACTTGTGTCCGTAAGACCCGAGTACTTGATACTGTTCCTTTATTTTTGCGCTATCCACATCCGGGAGGTATATGGGACCCCGAGCGAGCTTGATTCATTCTTATTTCTTGGGGCCACAAACTAGTTTGAGGTGTTTTACGATCCTGTACTTATGCCATGCTACTTTACGTATTTAAATTGTGCGAGGTACTGCACTTTGTCTTGTTAGGATCGGGACACGATTCCTGGTGTCGACAAGCCCAGCCACACTTCGGGTTCCCGATCGTTCACGTAGTATTACCCAAACCTTGAGGCCGTCTCGGAGCTTGCTTACTCCGTTGATTCTACTTAAGGGTGGCCTGAAATATTTCTGAATCTGTGATTGTTCGATCGTGAAAGCCTCGTTGGGTTTTGATTTGGTTTTCGAGGTTGATCGGCGTGTGTTGCTATTGGTGCACCCGGCGGGTAAAACTTTCGAAAGCCGTGTCCGCGGATATGGACGACTTGGAGCACGATATCTCGATCATAGACAAGCATAACTAAAGTTCTTGCTATAAATTTGACTTATAATGACTAGTAATCAGCTTCACTATAATGGAATGGTTAATTAATACTGCCCACAATTGCTTGTTTGGTGTAACTGCGACAATTGTATCGACTAGTAAGTATTGCAACTTCTAGCGATATGGCTGAATTAAAAGTACCAACAACTGCTGGGTTTTGGGATTATATCATGCTATCTGTATTTGTTTAGTAATTGCCGCAACCATAACGGAATGGTCAACTAAAAGTGCCCACTGTTTACTTTATCCGGATGATTATCTAAACCTGACTAGAAATTGCTGAACGATAAGCGAATAAATAAAGCGCCAGCGTGTGAGTTCCTCGGTTGACTTCCTCGTTTGGTCTCGAGGGGAAACACGGGATGGGTTTGTTTGATGATTAGCTTCAGTTGGATCCGGATAGGTCGTTCTTACCCTCTCGATAACCGCCATTGTATCGAGTCTCTATAGGTTGTTTAGTGCATCTTGCTGCCGCTTGATCCAAACCTATGTGGCGAGGACCGCGAATTCTAGCCTCGCCGTGTCTTGGCCTCGATCTTGGCTCCTTCTTTTTCCTTTGCCCTTTGTCGGCACCCCTTTTGTTTAAGCAGGTTTTGAGATCGACGTCGTTAGCAGGGTTACCCTTCCGGCTTGGCCTGGGCAGGGTTATGGACGCCATTGGTTATTCTTCAGGGCTCTTAGCCCCATTTGCATCTTGTCCGTATTCGGACGCTCGATCATTTTCAAGGTGATTTGTATCTTTGTATATTATATCTGTATTCTTGACTCCTTGAGTCGCTGTTATATATATCTGTTCTGTGGGTCCCATCGAGGACTGTTGTGTGATGTTATTACTTCGTTTTCCACCCGCACGAAAGTGCCTGGTGGGCACCTTTGAATCGTTTCTATGCGGGTTTGGTGAATTTTTCCCAAACTTGCGTAGGTCCGATTCTGAGGGTGTTACAGTGTGTAAGGTAAACAGTCCACATGTTCCATGAACAAAAGACCTTTGTTTTCTCCCTAGTGGCAACAACACATCTACAACCTAAGAGATTTCTGTCACTTCCCTTGTAAACTAGAGGCATGGACCCACTATCGATCATAAGTACCCCCTCTTTGAGTCACTAGCAACTACTTGGCCAAGATAGATACTAACAACAAAGAGCATGCAAGATCACAAACAACACAGACATGAAAGAATCATAAAGACAAAACCATTAATCAAACCAACATAATAATCTCAATATCCATTGGATCCCCGCAAACACAACATGCATGATTACAAATAGATTAGATCTTGATCATGAATGGAGCTCACAAGATCTATACATGAAAGCACAAAGAAGGAGATACAACCATCGAGCTACTACATGGACCCATAGTCCAAGGTGGAACTACTCACGCATCATACCGGAGAGAAGGCTTCCGGGATGATCTCCCCTCCGACAGGGTGACGGGAAGAACTTCAGATGCCCCCGATCTAGGGACGACGGTGGCGGCGGCTACATAAGGTTTCGTGGAGATCTGATCGGGTGCCTAGGGTTTCTGCATCGGGGGCTTCTTATAGGATAGGGGGAAGCCTAGGAGGTGGCCAGGGGCCCTAGACCCTGCCTAGGAGCGGGGCAGGGCCCACCCGCGCCTAGGGGGGTCTGGGCGCCCTGGCCCGCTTCTCTGTATCCCCTCTGGACTTCTTGTTCCGCACGAAAAGTTATTGACTTTGGCTTTTGTCCCGTCCAATTCCGAGAATATTTCCTTACTAGATTTTCTGGAACCAAAAACAACAGAAAACAGGCAACTGGCACTGTGTCAACTTGGTAATAGGTTAGTACCAGAAATGATGTAAAAAGCACTTCAAAGTGTAGATAAAGCAAAGCAAAGTAGATACTAAACAAGCATGGAGCATTAAAAATTATAGATACGTTTCCGACGTATCACGCACCATCACCATTGGTGTCGGCCTGAATGATAAATAGGAAAGCGAGCTCACCAACTTCCTCTGTGAGAATCAGGATAACTTTGCATGGTCTACACAAGATTTGCAAGGAGTACCGAGGGAGTTGGCTGACCACTCTTTCCATGTAAGGCCAGGAGCAAAGCCGGTGAAGCAACCTCTCCGCCGCTTCGCCAAAGACAAGAGAAAAATCATAGGGGATGAGATAGCTCGGCTCCTTGTGGACTGGTTTATTATGGAAGTACTTCATCCGGATTGGTTGTCTAACCCGGTGTTGGTAGAAAACAAAAAGGATGACCCGAACGTAGCTGTCGTTTGGCGTATGTGCATCGATTACACGAACCTTAACAAGGCGTGTCCCAAGGATCCTTTTCCTTTACCTAGGATAGACCAGGTTATTGATTCAACTGCAGGTTGTGAACTATTATCATTTGTAGACGCGTATTCTGGCTTTGACCAGATACCGTTAAACCCGGCTGATCAAATAAAAACTGCGTTTATCACCCCATATGGGGCTTATTAGTATCGCACCATGCCATTCGACCGGCGCAATGTAGGAGGCACGTACCAAAGGTGTATGAAAAAATGTTTGCATGATCAGATTGGAAAAAATGTTCAAGTATATGTTGATGATGTGGTTATAAAAACCAAAGACAGCCATGCGCTTCTAGAAGATATCCGTCAGACATTCCCAAATCTAAGGAGATTCCGAAGGAAGCTTAAACCAAAAAAATGCACCTTCGGTGTACCAACAGAAAATTACTCGATTTCCTCGTATCCAGCCGAGACATAGAGGCAAATCCGACTAAAATTCGGGCAGTTGAAAGGATGGAATTGCCAAAGTGCCTCAGTGACGTTCAGAAATTTACAGGATGCCTTGCATCTTTAAGTCAGTTTATGAGTCGGTTAGGTGAAAAAGCATTACCTTTTTATTAGTTGATGAAAAAATCCGATAAGTTTACCTAGACACCTCAGGCGGATAATGCTTTTTGTGAGTTCAAAAAGATGTTGGCCACAGCGCCAATTTTAGACTCACCACTATCAAAAGAGCATATGTTGCTCTATATAGAAGCAACAAACCGAGTTGTGACTGCTGTGATAGTTGTAGAACGTGACGAAGAAGGTAAGTCGGTACAAAGGCCGGTCTACTACCTAAGCAAGGTGTTATCCGCCTCTAAGCAAAATTATCCACACTACCAGAAAATGGCTTATGGAGTGTATATGTCGGCAAAAAAGCTCAAGCATTATTTTGAGGAGCACCCCATAAAATTGATTTGCGAGGCAGCAATAGCCGAGATAATGAGCAACAAAGATGCAAGTGGCAGAATAGCAAAATGGGTAATTGAGTTATCCCCTTACGCCCCACAGTTTGATAGACGAGATGCAATCAAATCTCAAGCGGTGGCCGACTTTTTTGTCGATTGGGCCGAGATGCAGTATGAACCCCCGTTGCCTGATCCGAACTATTGGACGATGCATTTCGATGGATCCAAACTAAGAAATGGGTTAGGAGCAGGGATATTATTAACCTCTCCATATAAAGATCAACTGAAATATTTACTACAAATACACTTTGCTGCATCAAACAATGTAACCGAATATGAGGCACTGTTCCATGGCTTAAAGATGGCGAAACAAATTGGCATACGTCAGATCCTATGCTTCACAGATTCGAACCTCGTAGTACAGTAGGTATTAGGAAATTGGGACGCATTGGATGCAAATTTGGCCTTGTATCAGTTTCATGTACAGAAAATCAGTGGCTATTTCGACGGGTGTGAATTTCACCACATACCTCGGGCGAAAAACGACACTGCAGACACTCTGTCAAAGCTCAGATCGACCAGACAGTCAATTCCACCTGGTATCATCTTAGAACACCTGAGAAAGCCATCAGTCATACCTTTCCTAGAGTCCAAATCAATTCTCCTCTCAACATATCAGAAATCTGAATGTGTCCCAATGGAGATTTATAAGGGAAATGAGCCGAGTAACCCAGGTACTGAATCAGCTAATCAGGAAGCTGATGACTAAAATTCGTCAGGCATTATGTCGGGAGAAGTAATGAAAATTGATGGGAAAGTTACCCCGGGACAGGACATGCCGGAATGGGCACAACCAATATTCATATTCCTCAAAAATGAGACCCTGCCGAATAATGAGGTCCTCACGAGGAAAATAGTAAGGAAGGCAAAGGCTTACACAATAATAAATAATGAGATTTATAAGATAAGTGTAACACACGTGCTCAGCGATGTGTTAGCTCGGAAAAAGGACAAGAGATCCTCTTGAACATATATCAAGGGGAATGTGGGCACCATGCCTCATCCAGAGCCCTTGTGGCCAAAGAATTCCGACACGGATTTTATTGGCCGACTGCGCTAAAAGAAGCAAAAGAATTGGTAGTAAGGTGCAATGGCTGCTAGAGATATGTCGGCAAAATACATATGCCTTCGTTTGACTTGAATACAATACCAATCACTTGGCCATTGTCCGTATGGTGCCTGGATATGGTAGGTCCGTTTAAGTCGGACCGCGGAGGCATGACTCACATTTTGTTCATGGTCGATAAGTTCACAAAATGGACAGAGGTAAAGCCAATAATAAAATGTGATGGGACCACAATAGTGAAGTTTCTCAAAGATATCATTCTGAGATATAGATACCCACATAGTATCATTACGGATAATGGAACAAATTTTGCAGAAGGAGCCTTTGCTCAATTCTGCCAAGAAAAGCACATAAGACTAGATGTTGCTTTGGTAGCACACCCGACATCAAATGGGAAAGTGGAAAGATCGAATGGACTTGTGTCATCCGGAATAAAATCTCGGCTGATAGAACCACTCTAGAGGTCGGCATGTTGATGGATTGAGGAACTCCCACCAGTGCTATGGAGTTTAAGAACTACCCCAAATAGATCAACAGGATATAACCCATTCTTTCTCGTATATGGTGCAGAAGCTATACTACCAGTTGATATAGTGCATAATTCTCCTAGAGTCACCCAGTACACGAACACCGAAGTAAATGAAATATCTCAGCAAGATGATGTGGATCTATTAGAGGAAGCGAGAGAATTGGCATTGTCCAGGTCAGCTATTTATCAACAAGACCTCAGACGCTACCATAGCAAGAAGGTCAATCCTCGAGTCTTCAAGGAAGGAGATCTAGTCCTTCGGTTAGTGCAACACACGGCCGGCATGCATAAGTTGTCGCCACCATGGGAAGGCCCATTCATCGTGAGCAAGGCACTGCATAACAATGCGTATTACCTCATAGATGATCAAGCACCAGAAAGGAACAAGGCGGACAAATCCGGAGACAAGTCAAAAAGACCATGGAATGTAGCATTACTTCGTCCATTCTACACTTAGAGGAAGTGTACTGTATCCAGTATCATTATGCATCAATTTATTATGTCAAGTATGAATTAATGAGACATCGGCAACTCGAGCAATGACTTGGAGGCTGCCCCATGTTGTTTATCACTATGAATATGTATTTGATATGAATGAGACCTCGGCAACTCGAGCAATGACTCGGGGACCGCCCCATGTTGTTTATCACTATGACTATGTATTTGATATAAATGAGACCTCGGCAACTTGATCAATGACTCGGGGACTGCCCCATGTTGTTTATCGCTATGATTATGTATTTGATATGAAAGAGACTTTGGCAACTCGAGCAGTGACTCGGGGACTGCCCCATGTTGTTTATCGCTATGAGTATGTATTTGATATGAAATAGACTTTGGAAAATCGAGAAGTGACTCGAGGACTGCCCCATGCTGTTTATCACTATGATTATGTATTTGATATGAATCAGACCTCGGAAACTCAAGCAGTAACTCGAGGACTACATCGTGTTATCTATCTGGCTATTGTATACCTGGTATGTTGGAGGATTTATATATTAATCAATTCAAATTAGTAACCTGTGGATATCAGAGGCAACATCTCTAACTTATCACAATCTGACGAAAGAGCTATCCACAAGCCGATACACGTCATATTATATTTCATAGGATTTTCGTGGTTTTTTAACCAAAGTGGCCATTTTCAAACGTAGCTCGCAATCTTTTAAAAGTGTTCATTTCAAACATGTGGATCAAAGATCGCAAATAATAACACACGCCGCATAACTCAACCAAAAAGGAAACAACTTAACGAGTACCATGGCATATGAAAAATTCTGAGCTTATACAGATTAAACTGTACCAAAAGAAACAGATCGTTTTAAGACAGCATACACCCGGCATACCGGGGATTTAGCAATTGCAGCTCAGGCATTAACTGTAGCCGAATCATTGGTAGGAGGGTTGATGGCAGTGGCAGGGGTTTCCGAAGTAGGTACCTCGGCTACCACCGAAGGCACCTCGGCTTCTGTAGAAGCAATAGTCTTAGGAGAAGGAATCTTCGAAGTGTCCTGAACCTCCACAGAAGTTACCTCGACATCGACCGAAGTAACCGGGGCATCTTGAGTATTGGCCATTTGACGCGAAGCTCCACCTTGGGCTCGGGAAGCTTTAACCCCCATGGAGGAAGACCGAGCTTCAGCATTTCTTCTCGATCTGCCACTTGACTCATCAAAATTTCCGGAGTCTTCATCCAAGTCATGTTCATCACCAGAATCTCTGTCAAACTCATCGTCATCAGCGACCTCAACATTCTCATCGGCCTACTCTAGGAGAAAGCTAGGCCCCTCATTCCATTGATGCACATTTGCATACTCGATGAGTTGATAGGCACGAGCCTGGCAGCGTGCAACGTAATCCGGATTCTTGACCCAAGGAGAGCCGGTACGCAGATTCATCAATGTGTCGAGGGATATGTCCTTGTACCAAGATAGCACGACAGTAAGTGCCATGTCAGCCCCAGCTTGCCCTGCGGATTGTCTCTACAAGTTCAACTAAGTTTGATAATCCATCAGTTTCTCCACAGGTACTTCCATCTTGGTAATTTTTGGTTCATTCGGCCAAAGCACATTGAAGGCTCGAATCACCGCTTTCACCAAATCTCTTCCCATGATTTTCATCGGCTCAATGGTGTCAGCAACAGCAACCAGGAGATCCTCAATAGAATATTCTTGATCTAGGGTATTGGGGACACCTCGGCGGGCACGGGCAGCAACCACAGCTTTAGTAATCATAGACTCGGCTTTAGGAAAGTGATCTGTAGAGCAAAACATCATATAAATCAAGGGGAGTAATGAACAAAGATTGACTTGGCCCAGTAACCACAAGAGAAAAAACCCGGCAAATAAACTTATGATGGATATATAATAGCATCTTCTAAAGATCCATGCCCATCCAACCCGTTTCTTCTCAAATCGGGTTATTTCCTTCGTCATTGTCTGATTTTTTTAGCTCGGCCGCTTCGAGGAGCTCTTTGTCCTTCTGAAGCTGGAGACTTAACCGATTCTTTTCCTCGGAAAACACTTGATCAATTTTCTCTAGATCATATTTCTGGGATGATTTCAAGGACTCAACCTCGGCACGGAGCTGAGATATCTCGTAGTCCTTCTCCTTCAGCTGCGCCGAATGAGTCCCTGCTTGCTCTAAAAAATGCAGCATCATATCAGGCATGGATATGCACTCTTGAAGCGAAATAGACGAGTAAAGAGATGATGGACGACTAACCTTTAAGACTGGCAATCTTTTACGCCAGCAAAGTGTTTTGCGTATCAATGCTTAGTATGGATAAATCACAAATTAATTAGGACTCAAAGACTTGAACAAAGGACTTAAGAGCAAAGGCTGAAAAATTTACCTGTTTTCTTCAGGATGGGAACTAGCTTTTCATACTTGACCTGCAGTTTCCTATGTGAAAAGAGCAGCTTCTGGAATTTGGCGGTACGTCGATTGTGAGTGACCTAAAGTAACAGCAAGTTATACATGGAAAAATAAGCGAAAATTTAAAAAGATCCGAATGAAGTTAAACTGTACTCGGATCTAGGTGGCTGGATATTCAAAGCCAAAACTTAAAAAGATCCGAATCAAGCTAAACTTGATTCGAATCTAGGTGGCTAGATATTCAAAGCCAGAACGTAAAAATATCCGAATCAAGCTAAACTTAACTTGGATCTAGGTGGCTGGATATTCAAAGCCAAAACTTAAAAAGATCCGAATCAAGCTAAACTTAACTCGGATCTAGGTGGCTGGATATTCAAAATCAAAACATAAAAAGATCTGAATCAAGAAGAAATGAACTCGGATCTAGATGGCTGGATATTGAAAGGAAGAACTTAAAAAGATTCGAATCAAGCAAAACTTGACTCAGATCTAGGTGGCTAGGTGTATTTTGAGCTAAAACATGTGTATCAAAGATTATCTTTTACGCACGCAAATAACTATATTTTAAAGCAATGGAAGCTTCCAAACGAATGACAAGTTATTGGGTTGCAAGCTCGGGGACTAGTGGGCATATAGTATACTGTGCGCAAAAGGTAAAGCGTAAATTGAAGCACATGCCTCGTTCATATTGTCACTCTCAAGTACAACTTTGGCACCCAAATGCAAACGGCTTGTCGTGGTGGTGGCACGGCAGATGCCATGGGTAGGCTAAAGTATGGGGCCAATGGATGCTAGAGGGATCTGGGAGGGAAGATGCAGTTGATTCTGCACACAGAAGGCAAAGGTAAAGATCTTATTTCTCCTTCCTTGGGCTACAAGTGCTCCTTGAGCTGTGTTCGAGAAGGAAGAACTATACCAGCCTAACGGTACTAAAAATGAGCCGATCCCCTCCTCAGGGTCCAAGCCTCCCCTTATAAAGGAGAGCCTTGGGTTCCTTTAGGGCTGATGTGGCAAGCATATTCGAGGACTATGCTTGTCCCAATATAGTAGTTCGTCGCTCCCCTTTCCCTGTCGCTCCCCTAATGAAGGCAAGGTTCCAGAGGGCCCCTCCTATGCGCCTCGGGCTTCAGGAATGTCACCTCCGTGACCTCCTTCTGCCTCTCTGTCGCTCTGCGCCTTTGTCCGTAGTGCTTGGCTCTGCTCAGATTCTCCCTAGCCTGCGGCTAGAGTTTGACTTCAGGCTTCTCCTTCTCCTACAAGCTTCGTATCATTCGTCCCTGCCTCCCGTAACTCGGCTTGTCCTTCACCTGCATCAAGATTACTCGGGCTAACCCAGCCGACTTACGCAGTATCTCGGCCTGGTAATGCCTTGCCATTACTATAAGGGTCCTGCCCTTTCCTATGTTGGCCGACCTCTACAGGATTCGGTCGACTCAGACTGTAACTCGGAAACTAGACGAGGAACATCCTTTCGTCTTTCCCCGTCTTTACCCTATCCGGGGTTACCTCCCCAACATTAGTCCCCGAAGCTGGTATGGCCCCGCCGATAACCTCGGTCGGGTCGTATCAGTTTCATGACACGCGTTCTGTATTTTTTCCGAGTTATTTCTTTCTCGTTCGAGGTATCATCGTATCTTCTTGTGTACGCCTCGTCCTACGTGTCATCCCCATCATTGTTTCTCTAGTTTTTTGTTCCTCTGATTTCTTGTGACAGGCCACGATTACTCTGCGCTGTCGGCCGTAGCGACGCCTCGTGTGCCGTTTTCGTTGGGGATCGTGACCTTCTTTGCTACCGTGTGGCCCTTGGTGCGGTTCCGCTCAACGACGTGCGGTCGTGCGGCGCACACGATCTACACGGCCAACCGCCACACCCACGATCCCACTACCTCGCTTGCAGCTCAGTTATAAAGAGGGGAGCGGCGCTAGGGGATTCACTTTCCCCTTTTCGCTCACCCGCGCCCTTCTTCTTCCTCTCGCTTCCGCGCCCGTTCGCAGCTCCGCCGCCGCGCGTTCATCTGAACCTCCGACGGCGAGGACTCCGCCGCGTTGCTCCGTCTGCCTCGTCCTTGTTCGCTAGCTTCGGCGTCGTCGCCGGTGAGTTCTTTCCGGCCCTGTCGCCTAGGCTTTCCTCTAGATTTCTCTGTCTCCATTTCATTTTCGTGTGGTGGTTCCTTTGCTGCTCCGCCGCCGTTTCTGTGTAGAATCACGACGGGGCCCTGTAGTTCTAAACTTTCCTCCGCCGCTAGTTCTTTCTCCGCTGATTTTTCCGGCGAGCCCATGTCTAGCTCCTTTAGCGGTGCCCTGATAGAGGATGACGATGCTGGCTCTGGGCCCGAGCGAGGATCGTGGCAGGGCTCCTCCGTTACTCGCCGCGAGATCGAGTGGCTTATCCGAACTCAGAGGATTCCCGCCGAGGTCTCCTGTCGCTTACCCGGCAGCGAGTCCTCTCCGGATCTTAGGGAGGGCGAGTATGTAGTTTTCATGTCGCATTTCTCGCGCGTCTTTGGTCTCCCTCTTAGCGACTTTGCTAGGGAATTTCTCGACTACTTCGGCCTTCAGCCGCATCATCTTCCTGCAAATGCCATCGCCTCTCTCTGCTTTTATCTCTGCCTCGGAGGGATACTTCGGCCTATGGCCGTCCGTGCATGTCTGGTCGAAGTTCTTCCAGATTCATTCTAACGTTGTCCCTGACAAGTCTCTGCACCCTTCCGAGAAACTGCTTACTCAATGTGGAGCAGCGTCCATTACACCTCGGAGGAAGTCTGTATTTCCTCGTGTTACAGGGCTAGAGTCGTGCAAGAAGTGGCACAAGTCCTTCTATGTCAAGAACACGGGAACGGAGGACAAGATTCGGCTCCCTGCATTCTCCATTGGTACGCCCTCCAAGGTGAATTGGACTTATAATCCGAGGAAGAGTCACGCCTTGGCCGAGGCTTTTGAGATTCGGCTTAAAGAGCTGATCCGCGCCGGGTTATGCGGCGAGGATTTGATGGCTACCTTTATCAGTAGCCGAATCTGCCCATTCCAGAAACGGACTCTGCTACATGAGCGGTCCTCTTGACCCCAACCGAGTCTCGACCGTGGAGCTGGACAACTATCTCATCTTTAAGCGTGTCCGAGCTATCTTCAAGACGGAGATGCCTGAGGACTGGGCTTGGGGATTGAAGCCGTTCACCCGCGAGCGTCCCCCTCCCGAAGTAAGCTTAACCAATAATGCTCTGTTTTCCAATTGTTTTCGTAACAGTTTTCGCTAATTTTCCTTTTTATTGTCTTACAGAGGTTCACAGAGCAGAAGGACGAGGATGCCGAAGTTTTGTCGCTTCCGTGGCCCGCGGACCGGAATACCCCGGACACTGGGGAGCCAGACTCGGAAGAGTTCGTCCCTAAGTCGGATCCCGCCCTGGCTCGTGCTCGTGGCAAGACCTCGGCCCACGAGGAGGAAGGTGATTCGGACGAGGTCCAAGTTCTAGAGGTAGTTGCCGCAATGCCTATTTCTTATGCATTTCCGGCTTCTACTTTCCCAGCTAATCCGGCCGGTCAGGTTCACGACGCCGAGCCTATTGCTTCCCGGCCCCCTGTTACCTTGGGGAAACGTGGGGCTCCTGCTGGTGCCTCAGAGGCGGCCCCCAAGAAACGAATGAAGAAATCCTTTGAATCCTCCCGGCGCAAGACCATGCAGAGTCGCAGGTAAGTTCCTTTTCGTATTTCTTGTTTCTCTCTTTACATTTTCAACTTTGACGCCCTTCTTTCTTTTTTATTTTCGCAGTGCTCCACTTTCTGTTAAGCCCGGCGGTCCTAGCATGACTAGCCGTGTGACTCGGCAGCCGTCTCCTCCGCCTGCCGAAGATACCAGGATTCCCAGTCCTGCTCGTGCTGCATCTCCTCCAGTTCCGAATCGATCGCCCCCTCGCCACGATGTGCCTGAGACTCCTCTTGTTGACGTTGATTCCACTCGGCCCTCCGAGATTTCCACCGAACCAGTTGCCTCCTCTGTGAATCCGAGCGTCTCTACGAGCCTCTTTCTACCCCCGCAGTTTCTATAGTAGCTCCAGCCCAGGCCGAGGACGTCAATATCTCGGCGCCCTCTGCGACCGTGACCCCTCCGGATCCTAAAGACACCGTTCCCATTGCCGAGGTATCAGCTCCTGCTGACGCCTCTAAAGCAAGAAAAGTTGTCGCCGCCAAGGATTCCACTTCCCAGAAAGGTCTTGTCGGCTCTTCTCAGCCAAGTATCGCCGATGTGCTGCGCAAAGGAACTGCCTCCACCAAAACCTCCGTTACTCCGGCGCCGGTACCCAGCTTGCTCTTCATAAAAGCCCTGCGGCCGCGGTGGTTACGCAACACGTCCGGGGTAAAGTCCTAACTCGCACGGCAAGTGGAAACAGCCTCGGCTCACTGGTGGAGTACGCCAATAACTGGAATGCTGCCGATCAATTTGAGGGTAATCCCAGCAGTCAGCCATTCCAGCTTTCCGACATTAGCAGCCGCTTGGATCAAGCCGCCAAGATCGTCCTTGATAGTAACATGATGAATGAGGTAATTGTTGTTTTACGGAGTTTTGATTAATTCTCCAGATGCTAAGTTTTATGATGCTCTACTTAATTCGATTTAACTTTAGGGTTCGAACCTATATCCGACTAGATCTGCCTTAAACTTTGCTTGATTTTTGTCTAGCTGATCTTTGAATATCCAGCCTCCTAGATCCGGGTTAAGTTTTGCTTGTCTCGGATCTGTTTTGGCTTTGAATATCCAACCACCTAGATCCGGGTTAAGTTTTGCTTGACTCGGATCTGTTTTGGCTTTGAATATCCAACCGCCTAGATCCAGGTTAAGTTTTGCTTGACTCGGATCTGTTTTGGCTTTGAATATCCAGCCACCTAGATCCGGGTTAAGTTTTGCTTGACTCGGATCTATTTTGGCTTTGAATATCCAGCCACTTAGGTCCGGGTTAAGTTCTTCTTGACTCGGATCTGTTCTGGCTTTCAATATCCAGCCACCTAGATCCGGGTTAAGTTTTGCTTGACTCGGATCTGTTCTGGCTTTCAATATCCAGCCACCTAGATCCGGGTTAAGTTTTGCTTGAATCGGATCTTTTTTGGCTTTGAATATCCACTCATCGTTTGCTCTATTGCTCAGATTGCACATGACCGGCGGACTGCTGAATTTCAAAGATTGCTTTTTTCGCACAGAAAACTGGAAGAAAAATATGAGAAAGTTATTCCTGTGGTGAAAAAAGCTGGTAAGTCGACAATTCTTTTCGTCATCTCTAACATTCCTATTGTTTTGTATGCGAGATGCCGGCTCACTTTGTTGGTGAACAGGTAACATCAATAATCTCAACATCCGTCTTGAGAAGAAAGTCAAGAGCCTGGAAGGTTAGTTTCCCTTTTACCTTATACCTTTCCCTCTTTAAAATGTGCGCTAAGTTTCTTTTATCTCGTTTGGCTTTGGTAAAGCCGAGTTACAAACCTTTGCAGCATCTCACCAAGATTGCACGCCCATGCCTGATGTGATGCTGCATTTTTTAGAACAAAGTGCTACTCATTCGGCGCAGCTAAAGGACAAGGACGATGAAATAGCTCGCCGTCGCGCCGAGGTGGAGGCCCTTAAGCTCTCTCAGAAGTCCGAACTAGAAAAGGTCGACCAGGAGTTCTCCGAGGAGAAAAATCGGCTAGCTCTGCAATTGCAAAAAAATAAAGAGCTCCTCGAGGCTGCCGAACTGAAAACTCGGGGAATGAGCGAGGAGATCGCTCGCTTTGAGAAGAGCAAGATTGACTGGGCTAAAGACCTTCAGATAATGATGAGTTATATTCATCGTAAGCTTCTTAGCACAGCCGGATTATCTTTTTCTTTTTTCCTGCTGCCCCCTGACACATTCGTGTTTTGCGCAGATCATTTTCCAGAAGCTAAGCCCGTGAGCTCTAAAGTGGTTCTTGCTGCTCGTGTGCGCCGAGGTGTCCCTGTTGACGCGGACTCGGAGTACTCAATGGAAGATTTCCTGGTTGCTGTCGGCGCTGCAGTTGGTCCGATGAAGATTATGGGCAGGGATTTGGTGCAGGCAGCTATCCGAGCGTACCATGTTCTCTGGCCAAATACTTCTGGGACTCCTGGTATCAATGAGGTCCAATTGCTGGTGAAAAGATTAATGGCGTCCGAGAGGCAACTAAGTCTTTGGAGGGAATCAGCCGGACGAGCTGGCGCTGATATGGCTCTCACTGTTATTATGTCATGGTATGAAGATATTTCTCTTGATATCTTGAGATATTTGCGCACTGGTTCCCGTTGGGTTGAGGACCCCACCTTCGTCGCTCTTCGGCAAGCTCGCGCCTTCCAGCTCGTTGAGTATGCCGACGTGCATACCTGGAATGAAGGTCCGAGTTTCCTTCCGAAACCGGATGACGAGCTCGTAGTCAAGGATGCATCGGATCACAACTCAGCTGAACAAGGGGAAGATGAGGATGACTCGGCTTCTTCTGGTGATTCCATTTCGAGCTCGGATGGCAACGGCGACGCGCGATCCTCCTCCAAAGGTACTGGGCATTCAACTGCACAAACTGATGCTCCTCAGCAGCCTCGGGCTTCGGCCGAAGTCGCACCTGGGCCTGTGGAGGGCGAGGCAACCTCGGCCGAGGCTCCGCCTACCTCGGAGCATCCAGCCCCTGACCAAGTTATTGCAACTCCAGCTGAAAACCTTTAAGTCATTTCTTATCCCTGGTATGCCGGGCGTACGATGTACGTGGGAAATTTTTTCGTCTTCTGTATGGCATGAATTTCTTTTGCCGTGTGCTTCTGCGACATATATGTTTGTAGTTGTTATCACTTTGTTTAAGTGGTTTTGCTCGTCCGAATCCTTGCTTTGGTGGCCTGCGATTTCTTGATTTTAGGATATATCTTTGCCTTTGTATTCCCGTGGTTTAACCAATTAATATGGGTGTGAGCTTCGAATATCATACGAGATTGAGCTGTTCTTACTCTGAGTGTCGAAGTTTGATACCTTCCTTGTATCAAAGTCTAACCACTACTTCAGAACAATATATGGCAGTCCCCGAGTCACTGCCTATAGCGCCGAAGTCTAGTGTGTAAACCAAATTTCAGAAATAATATAATACGGTTGTCGAGTCGCTGCTCAAGGTGCCGAGGTTTAGTGCATAACATAAAATTGGAGCAACATATGGCAGTCCCCGAGTCACTGCTCTAGATGCCGAGGTTTAATACATAAGATGAAATTGAAATAACATATGGCAGTCCCCGAGTCACTGCTCTGGATGCCGAGGTTTAATACATAAGATGAAATTGAAATAACATATGGCAGTCCCCGAGTCACTGCTCTGGATGCCGAGGTTTAATACATAACCCAAAATTAAAATAACACATGACAGTCCCCGAGTCACTGCTCTGGATGCCGAGGTTTAATACATAACCCAAAGTTGAAATAACACATGACAGTCCCAGAGTCACTGCTCTGGATGCCGAGGTTTAATACATAATTGGTTCTTGATCTTGAGATACTATGCTACGAGTAAAATGGACGAAGTAAAGCTACGTTCCATGGCCGCTTCGTTTCTTCGCCGGCTTTGTCTGCCCTGTTCTTTCCAAGGGATTGAGCATCGATTAGGTAATAGGCATCATTGTGCAATGCTTTGCTCACGATGAATGGTCCTTCCCATGGAGGTGACAACTTGTGCATGCCGGCCGTGCGTTGCACCAATCGGAGAACTAAATCCCCTTCTTTGAACACTCTTGGATTCACCTTCTTGCTATGATATCGTCGCAAGTTCTGCTGATAAATAGCTGATCGTGATAGCGCCAGCTCTCTGGCTTCTTCTAGCAGGTCAACAGTATCTTGCCGAGCTACTTCATTTATCTCTGAAGTTGTATATTGAGTAACTCTTGGCGAGTCATGTACTATGTCGGCTGGTAATGCCTTGCCATTACTATAAGGGTCCTGCCCTTTCCTATCTTGGCCGACCTCTACAGGATTCGGTCGACTCAGACTGTAACTCGGAAACTAGACGGGGAACATCCTTTCGTCTTTCCCCGTCTTTACCCTATCCGGGGTTACCTCCCCAACACGGCTACTAATGTCGGAGAGCTGGAAGGGTTGGTTACTAGGGTTGCCCTGATCTGATCGGCAGCATTCCAATTGTTGGCATACTCTGCCAATGACCCGAGGCTTCCTCTGCTCTCTGTGCGTGTTAAAACCTTGCCCCTGGCCTCTCGTGCCTGTTGCGCAGCTACCCCATCCGTCTGGCTCTTATGAAGCATGATCTGTGTGTCGGCGGCGGAGGCAGACCCAGACTTAGCGACAGAGGCTCCCTTGTGAAGCATGTCGGCGACACTGGGTTGAGAGGAACCAAGTTTGGCTTTCTGAGAAGGTTTGGATTTGGCAGCGCCATCCTTCTTGGTCTTGGCGGGAACCTCGGCAATAGGCAATAATTTAGGGCGATGGAAAGGATTCGGAGCAATAACCTCTGTGGCAGGGGGGCGCTTGCCTCGATAGGAACCGAGGTACCCGGCAGCCTCGGCAGTAACCGAAGTAGCAGGAACTTCAGCAGAGGAAGGTTCGATGGGGGCAACTTCGGGAACCTTAGAAGAAATCACCGATCAATTGACTAATCTGGCATAACAATATCAGGACCATCACCAAGGGGAACTTCGGCCTCATCTCGCCGAGGCAGGCTGTTAGTCGGCATGAGAGGAGAATTATCGCGAGGAGGACTCGAAACTCGAGCATCCTCTTGAGGCAATGGCGAAGGAGGCCGAGTAGCATGCGAGGTCATGCTCGGACCACTAGGCTTGGCAGAAAGAGGAGCACTGTCCAGATAAAGGGAAAAACCAATTCATAAATAGAAAGAGAAAAACAAGAAATACAAGTTAGAATAAGCAAGAAGACTCTCCCAAAAACTCTGGGCATAGTTTTCCGCTTCGGAACATGTTGAGTTGATCTCTTAACTCGTTTCTTGGGAGCCTCGTCCGAAGGATTGTTCGAAGCGGCACGTTTCTTCGATGGAGCGGGAGATTTGGAGGCAAGGGGTTCAACCTCGTGCACCTGACCAGCCGGATTAGCTAGGAAAGAAGGAGCCAGAAATGCATAAGGGATGGGCACTGCGGCAACTACCTCGAGAATTTGGACGTCGTCCGAATCACCTTCATCGGCGCGGGCAGGGGTTTTACCCCGAGTACGAGCGGGAGTAGCCTCGGGCTTGGGGATAAACTCCTCCGGTTCTGGTTTCCCATTATCCGGGGTGCTGCGGTCATCCCTCCAAGGAAGAGCCAGCACCTCGGCGTCTTCCGAAGCTTGCTCATCAAATTTCTGCAGAAATAGAAAACAAAAGTTAGCAGAATAATCAATGGAAAAAACTCGGATGGGGCAACTCAAATTCAAATTACCTGAGGAGGGGGATTATCGCGGTAAAAGGGCTTCATTCCCCACACCCATTCCTTGGGCATCTTGGTCCTAAAGATAGCTCAGACGTGTTTCTGAATTTGAATGTTGTCAAGCTCAACTGTGGAGACTCGATTGGGATCTAGAGGACTGCTCATATAGCAGATATTGTGAGAGCGAAAATGGAAGGGGCGGATCCTGCTACTGATGAATGCAACCATCAAATATTCTCCGTGAATCCCCGCCTGAATCAATTCCTTCAGTCGGAGCTCGAACGCTTCAGTAAGAGGTTTAGTCTTCTTTGGATTATAATTCCAGTTCTGCTTAGAAGGAGGGCCGACTGAGAAGGAAGGGAGCCAAATTTTATCCTCCTTTCCAGTATTCTTGACATAGAAAAATGACATATGCCACTTCTTGCAGGACTCTAGGCCTGTAACTCGGGGGAACAAAGAGTTCTTCCGAGGTGTGATGGAAGCGGCCCCACACTGCGTCAGAGACTTCTTAGATGGATGGAGAGATTTATCCGGCACAACATTATCTCGGATCTAGAAAAACTTGGACCAAACAACTATAGAAGGCCAGAGGCCGAAGTATCCCTCTAAAGCCGAGATAAAGTCCGACAAAGAAGCAATGGCGTTATCCGACATGTGATGAGGCTGGAGGCCAAAGAAGTCAAGGAAGCCCCTGGAAAAGTCGCTAAGAGGAAGTCCGAACCCTCTGGTGAAACGCGACATGAAAACTACATACTCGTTGTCCTCAACTATAGGGATAGATTCCTTGCCAGGTAAGCGACATTTTACCTCGGCTGGAAATCGGTGAGTCTTGCGGATCCACTCGATCTCTCGGTGGGTGACATTGGATCCTAACCAGGAACCATGCTCTAGACCCACCATGAGGTCGTCTTCTCCCACAACAGCGCCGCTATGCGATCTCGACATGGACTCATCGAAGGAGGCAAGAGAGGAGGAATCGCAGGCGGCAAGGAACGACCTCGAAATCCAAGGGCACGTCGCAGCGACGATGAGCATGCAGGCGGTGGAAGAAGAGAACCGCCGCAGACGCCTAACACGGAAGCGAGGCGCGGGGAGGAAGGACCAAACAACGGCGGTGCGCCATGGGAGAAGGAGCACGGCTGCATGGTCGCAGGAGTAGGAGCATAGCAGCGGCGACACAAGAAGGAGGACGAGGAGGGTGAGAATGGGAAAGTAAACCAACCCTTTCCCCACTCCCCTATTTATAACCGAGCGCGGTGAGTGTCAACACCCGGATTTTTAATCCCATATGCCTGTTATACCATACATCGCAATCCCAGGATTACCATTTTTGAGAGACATAACAGATTGGATATGACAGTACGTCATCCATTACAAACCATACATAAGGTCTCACAACAAATAAGGATCTCATGATCCAGTCTTAATACAATTCAATAAGCGTAATAACGTAAAAATAGCGATAGCGTAGGAGAAACTCCATCTTCATGGTCACAGGCAATGCTAACGATGGGAGATGATACTAGTTATTGTAACCTTCCTGCTGTCCGTCCTCCTGATACTCGTCTTCATAGTCTGGCCACGGGAATAGCCAGGGACAAAGCCATGAGTACTCTTTAAGTACTCGCAAACTAATACTAACACGTGAAGTGGTTTTGAGTAGGATATAATAATCTCTAGGGTTGTTTTGCAAAAAGCCAGATTTATCTCTACTAAGTTCAAAAGCAAAGAAAGCTAGTTGAAAGTTTTATAACACCTAAGTGGGAACTTGAATTTCATACCACAACTCTGTTGTGCTCAAGTCAAAGTCACAAATCGTTTCACAAATCATTTTTGAAATATCTGACGACGGAACAGTATGGCCACTCCAACTGTCCATAACGCGGACGCAGCTATTCAAATAGTTTGACACTCTGAAGAGGTGGTACACTTTCACCACAACATTCGATACATCCGTCAGGAAAAAATCCTGAATTCACCATACTCAGTATGCGGATAATCAATCCTAACCTTTCAATTACACACCCTAGTATATGCACCTGTCCTATGAGTTTGGCCTCCCAACCATGACCAACTGTCATCTTGGGAACTGCACAGGTGGACATTCTTCACAAGGTAGCCTCAGTTCAAACCTTGGACGCAAGGGAACCCATAATAAGGTATATAAATATCTAGTCAAGCCCAACCCAAATTTCGGGTATTGTGGTTGTACAGTAACATTGGAATGGTATCGCATCCAAACAACCATCAGTTTTATAAAGGGCTAAGGATCATGCCTTCACATTTTCATCATCAAAATCATCTAGTGTTCAAGAACACATGTCAAAACATTTCAGTAGAGTGACTCATCATTATAAGGTTTTCATAACCATTTTCTCCAAGTATTCCCATCTAAAGTGATCAAGTTTCATGCTTAGCACTAGCATCTACAAGTGGGGGTAAACACTAATGAGGGGTGGTAATCAAGTGTGAATTATCTAAGTTCAATCTCATGCCTCAGGATGACATCAAGATTTATCTAACTTAGGCCAAGTTTTATGCTCTTTATGCTACCTTCAATTATCCTTGTGATATCTACAAGTCACCAAGCAAACTCAAATAAAAGATCTGATAAAGAAATAAAATACTAAGCTTGCAAGTAAAACTAGGATGGGGTATCAAGTGGTGTAAGTTTGATAAGTTGCAAGTGTTAGCTTGCCAGGTCAACTAGTAGTATTAGGCTTGCCTTGTGCATAGCAGTAGTGGAAGTTCTCCTCGGCTTCTTCCTTGTAGTAGCCTCCTTCCTCCTCGTATCCTTGGTCGTTAATACTTAACTACTCTTACTTATCACACTAGGGTTTTCACTAGATGATATAGGATCATCACAAGCATTACAAACATTAAGGAAATGTTTTAATTATTTTATTTGGAAAAGTAATTTCTACTCATTGAAAAACTACTTAAGATTTAATATTCTCCAACTAAAACATGGGATCATGTTGACACATGTCATCACCACATATTTCAGTACATGGGAATGTGATTTAAAGTGGTGTCACAATTTAATAAGGTTTAACCTTTTTATTTTTATTAATTAAAGTGACTAGAAATGCCTATGGGGCATTCTTTTATTACTTGACCATTATTTCTGCAAGTAAACCTAGATATTTTTATATATTCTGAAAGATCTTGTTAAATGTGATTTTTGAGAGTTGGAATCAACTCAAAAGCTTTCACGGTTGAATTTTGGAAAATGTTTGAATGCAGAAAAGCTTCTGCCTTGTTATTTTACTATAGGTGATCTACAATTCCAAATGGTTTGAATCCAACGGGCTTCGATTAAGAATTCCAGTACCTTTCTAACAAAATTGGTTTCATGCTTTGTGGTTCAGTGAATCGGGCTGGGTTGATTTTTGAATCTAGGTACAGAATTGAGTTTGAAACTAAAAGAATAAACCTAAATTTGAATTACTGGGTCGCGCGGGATGTTAACTGGGCCGGCCCACTACGCACAGCGCATGCACGGGTGGGTTTAAGTGAACGACCCCACGAGTCAGTGAGACAGAGGGGTGTGAAGCGGTATGGGAGGATGTGGACCGCATGATCAAGCTCTAATCCTACGGTCGCGGTTCATCGTCCACGTAGGGAAACACCGGCGAGAAAAAACCCTATCGCGGCCAGTGGGGGTCGTGGGAGGCTCACCGGGGATCAGGCGATGGTCGGTGACGGGGGCAAACAAAGAAGTCAAAAACGGCGATCCTCTTGGTACCGCCAACTCCTCCTGGGGCGGCTCCAATCAACGGCTCCTTTCTTCCTCCTTCGTGGCAGACTCCGGCCAAATTCCGGCGATGTGATGCTCGCCTTTCTCCGTAGGTGAGGTGGGGTGATTCTGAGAGAGAGGGGAGTGAGATGGTGTGAAGAATTCGTGTTGAGGTGGCCTCCTTTTATAGTGCCTGAAGGGGACCGATGGGCGCGGGCTGAGCTCGTAGTGGTCGTCGGCACTGTGGGCTAATGTCATGGGCGACGATAGGCGGTGGTGTTGTGCTCCCTGGCAAACCTCAATGGCAAGGTCACGCTACATGGGGCGGTGCAAAACGGTCGGAATGTCGCGGCGCTCTGAGCTGTTCTGACGGTGGTTTTAATGGCGCACAACGTCTACGGTACGCGCGGTGGCGAACATGCATGTCTGCGGTGTTGCTGGGGTGTTGGCGATCCTTCTTGCATGCGGCGAGGGAGGCGCGTGGTATGTGGGCATGTGTCGCGGTTGGCGCTCTGGCATGCTCTCAGCTCACTCGTAGAGAGGCTTGGCATGCTCGGGCTATGTGGTCCAGGGGCTGGCTACACTCGAGGCTTGGACAGGGGGTGGCGGTGGACGGTGGAGAGTGTCCTAGACATGGTTGCTAGGCTTGGTGCTTCTACTAGCTTGTAGTCGACTGAGAGGTGGCAAGTTGAGCTTGGCCTGGTCACCATTGATGGCTATGGTGTTGGGGATATGCTATATGAGTATCCTCATAGCATGTCCCCTATCGGGATAACCCGGGTGGCCCACAGTTGGTAGCGTGGCCTATGGCCTACTGGGCGGCCCAATTAGATGGATCCAGAAGGGAGGCCCATGCCGGATAAAGGAAGGATACGAAGGAGTCACCGACGTATCCGGAGCCTTGGAGTACAAGACACGCTAGACTAGTTGTAGGAAGTGTAGGACTCTATAACCAGTCCGGCTAGGACTTCTCCCTGTAACCCTAGGACCTGGCGACTATATAAGTCGGGCATATGGGAGCCTTTAGGGCAGAAGATCTCAGACAACCTAGTGTCGATTACGGCGCACCTCGCACAACGAACCAATCCCTATAACTTGACGTATTGCCCTTATAGTGATTTATAGCAGGAGTAGGATTCCGCCACCATCATGGGATCTGAACCTGCGTAAGCTGTGTTACCTCGTACCCGTCAATCGTCCGCCTTCTCCTACGTCTCTAAACACGCACTATGAGGACCCCTCCATGGCGTAATTCTCGGCAATACCACGACAGTTGGCGCCCACCATGGGGCAAGAGGCGCTTCAGGCTCTTCAGCGTGCGAGGACCAAGATCTTCGTGGGAATCGGCGAAACCATAGCCATTGGTCGTGTTCTCTTCTCCGGAAATGTTCCGATCATCCCTCTTGACGAGTTCTGGATCCCGACGAAGAAGAACCCTACGCGGTGCTCGATCGTCCCCATCGGAGATATCCATCTCTTCATCGGCGAAACCTACTCGGGACTTGTTCCCTAGGAGTCGGAGGAGCATCAAGACCCGCACAGACTGCCTATGGGCAGGATTCGTTCGCGGAAGGATCGATGTCGGATCTCTCTTCGGAGTTTGCCGGCAAAGATCGAAAAAATTCAAGGCCCACCCAAACCGCCACTGTGCAGGATATAACGATGGAATATCGCTGCAAGTCCGCCGGCTTCGTTCGTGCGTCTGGACAGCAGAGATCCAAGTTCATCGGCATGGTTACCATCTTCGATCTGGCGTGTTGCGTTCAGAGAGAGGGCGAAAAACCCCGCGATTAACTTGCCAAGAGGCTCCGTATATGAGCCCATCTAGCACATTACCCCAATGATGATGCCATGTATCACTTTGCGGAAGGACTGTACCAAGGTACGCTTCTCCAGCATTCTCTAAGGCGGCAGCAGGCTTCGGGATATCTCACCTTCAAAAGCATGGTGAACACTGTCAAAAAATACGCGGAGGCCGAAGAGGCAGTTCAGACAGCTCTTGCGCTCATTGACGGAACCCTCCGATTCAGCCACCGCCACCACCGCCTCCTGCTGCCATCGCCGCAGCTACGCCACCACCTCTAGTCATCGTCGTTGCTATTGCACCCCCACCCGCCGTCATCAAGGAAGCCCGACACCCTCCAACTCTGTGATCGACGCGCTCTACGCTAACTTCAGTGCAGATTCAGAGGAGATATATTTCAGCCCGGAGGAGCTAGACTCTGCCATGCAGGAGATGGAGGAGGATTACACGCGCGACGAGCAGGCCAACAATGTCGTCACGTCCCGAGAGGTGTTCGTCACCATTGGGACAGCAATGGATGAAGATCAACCCGGAAGAGCTTCGCCTACAACACTGGACAAGGGGAAGGGACCACTTGCTGCTGCCGACAATGATCGTGCAAAGGACATGCCCCCTCCACCTAACCCAGTGCAACAGCCGCAGGAACTCGATACCGGCCCGAGCAACAACAACACCGCAAACCCGCCGCCTCCGGCATCTACGTCTGCTGCTGCCCAAGTTAGCCCAGCTGATAGAGTGATATAGGCAATATCCTCGTCGAGCCTATGACCGTGGCTCATATTCGCCGTGTAGTCCAGCTTGACGATAAGGGCCAGAAGCTGCTAGAGGAAGCACAGGACATCGTGGAGCAAGGCGCAAAGCTAGATCGAGATTTGGCCAATGCACGGAAGTCCATAGAGAAAGATAGAGCAATGGAGGACGAGTACAAGACTCTGTTGCAGTAGCAGAAAGACAAGAAAGCTCCGGCTCTCGTTATCAACGATCCTGGTGTGTGGCGAAACCTAGGATGGGCTCCCCCGAAGCCGGCACAAGCCAAGCCATACATTGACAGTGAAGGCAGACAGGTGATGCCCACTCCTCTTCTTAACCTCATCGTCGCCAAGACCCTTCTGGAGCAGGGTAGATCGCCTGAAGCGGTGGACCAGGTCTATGACCTAGTGGCCAAGGTAGTGAAACAGCAGGAAAAGGCCACCTCTCAGAGGCTTGAGTCTGACCCAGCGTTTTGCCAGTCTAGCCAGCATAAGCCGCCAAGGGACAAATCTTCTCTTGATGTTGGATCTCAGACGGGTTCGTCAGAACAAAGACGGAGGGATGCGCGCAACAGGAAGGATGCTATCCCCATATCCTCTGACCATGTAGGTAAGGACCAACCTCGTCGCCCATCGCCACCGCCCCGCTCACCCGGACATCGCGAAGAAACCAGGGCTCACCGTCGTACGGATATGCCTCCACCAAGGCAGAGCGGCATCGTCATCCGCGACAACACGGAGCAGACCCGTCATGACAACCAAGGAGACAAGAGAAGGTCGCGCCATGAACCTCCGCGTCAAACAAGCAACCGCGACAAGCGTCAGACATCGCAGGAGGGTAACAGCAAGAAGGCTAACCCACCGCCATCTCCTCCTCTGTCGCCACCTAGTAGCTGAAGGGTTTCGCGGCATAGTAAATCAAAATTTTCTACGGATGCGAATAGAGGGAAAGCCAAGATCTAATCTAGCAGATGCAAACAACGAGAGAGATTGGATTAGATCTTCATACCCTTGAAGATTCGCCCGGTGAGCGTTAAACGGGCGTGGGTGATGTAGTCGTACTCGCTTCTCCTCCTCGCGATCCGATCCGATCTAGCACCACAAGTGGCGGTGCCTCCGTGAGATGCACACGTGCAGCACCTCGACGTCTCCTCCTTCCTTGGTCCAGAAAGTATGGTGTAGAGATGGGTCGGATCTACAATGCGACGGCGCGGTGCAATTGGTGGAGAATTTCTGTAGCAGGGCTTCGCCTACAAGCAGGCGAGAGGGAGAGAGGAGGGCAGCAGGGCGGCTAGGGTTGGAGGGGAAGGTGTAGGGGGTTGGTGCGCCCCCACCCCTCTTTATATAGAGGGGGGGCGCAGCCCTAGCCCCTCCCCCAAGCCCAAACCGGCTGCCCCAAAGGATAAGGAGTGGGGGGCAAGGAAACTCCCCCTTCTAGAAGGCCTATCTCGAGTTTAAACCTCTCTTGGCCGGCTGGGCCCTATGGGGCCTTGTGCCCCTAACCCAATGCGGCCAGGGCACTCCCTCATAGTCCCATGCCCCCTACCGGAAGGTGGGGCCACATTGGTCCCCTTCCGTAAGGTTCTAGAAGCTTCCGGTACAATACCGATTAACCCGGAACAATTCCGAACTCCAAAAACTGCACTGCCTTATATGAATCTTATTATCCGGACCACTCCAGAACCTCTCGTGATGTCCCGGATCCCATCCGAGACTCCGAACAAAAACTCATAAACCAATTATCCAATCTATCCTAGCGTCGAGACACGTTAAATGTGTGACCCTGTGGGTTCGAGAATATGCAGACATGATCTTCTATCAATAATCAACAGCGGGGTCTGGAAACCCATATTGACTCCCACACATTCATCGATGATCATATCGGATGAACCACGATGCCAGGATTCAATCAATCCCATATATATATTCCCTTCATCTCGCGATATTTTACTTGCCCGAGATTTGATCGTCGGTACCGTCATACCTAGTTCAATCTCGTTCACAGCAAGTACTTTACTCGTTCCGTAATCCGATATCACTTTGTGATTAACTCCTTAACCACATGCTTGCAAGCGGTTTTGATATCGATTACCGAGTGGGCCCGAAGTATATCTCTCCGACTTGGGAGGGACAAATCCCATATCGATACATACAACCCAACAGATACTTTCCGATCACCTGAGAGACACCTTTATGATCACCCTCTCATAGGATGACGTTTGATGACCTCAAAGCTTTCTTCCGATACCAGGGAGTTGTATTATCTCATGGTCTAAGGAATACAATATTTGACATAAGAAAATCTTCGCAAAGACGAACACGATGAAACGATCTAATTGCTTCGCTTAGTTTGGGTCTGTCCATCATATCATTCTCCCAATGATATGATCTCATTATCAATTGACAACTCATGTCTATGGTTAGGAAACCATAACCATCATTGATCAATAAGCTAGTCCATAGAGGCGTACTAGGGACACGGTGTTGTTCACAAACCACACGAGTATTAAAGTTTCCGCTTAATACAATTCTAGAATGGAATATAAACATTATCATGAACAAGAATTATAATAATAACATCTTTATTATTGCCTCTAGGGCATAATTCCAACAGTCTCCCACTTGCACTAGAGTCAATAATCTAGTTTACTTTTGGCAACAATCTCACACCCATGGCACTGAGGTGCTGATCATGTTTTGCACGCGGAAGAGGTTTAGTCAACGGATCTGCGACATTCAGATCTGTATGTACTTTGCTAATCTTCAGATCTCCATCTGCTATATAATCTCGGATTATATGAAACTTGCGGTTGATATGCTTGGTCTTTGGATGATATCTTGGTTCCTTAGCGAGTGTTATGGCGCCAGTGTTGTCACACAATATCTCTAGTGGGTCCAATGCACTTGGAACCACGCCAAGCTCAGTGATGAAGTTCCTGATCCAAACTCCTTCACTTGACGCTTCTGCAGCAGCCATGTATTCCGCTTCTACTGTAGATCCCGCGATCACGCTTTTGCAGCTTCTCCGACTCACTCCTCCATTCAAAATATAAACGTATCCTGTCTGAGATTTAGAATCATCCTTGTCGGTGTCAAAACTAGCGTCGACGTAACCTTTTACGACGAGTTGTTCATCACCCCCATAGACTAAGAACATTTCTTTAGTTCAATTTAGGTACTTTAGGATGTTCTTCACGACTGTCCAGTGTTCCACTCCTGGATCACTTTGATATCTTCTCGTCAAACTAAGAGCATTGGACACATCCGGTCTAGTACACAGCATGGCATACATGATAGAACCTATGGCCGAGGCATAAGGCACTTTTCTCATAGCTTCCCTATCATTTACCGTAGCTGGACACTGAGCCTTGCTCAATACCTTACCTGACAACATAGGCACTAAACCTTTCTTTGCATTATCCATTCTGAACCTTTTCAGAACTTTGTCTAGGTATGTACTGATGGGGATATGCCTACCGGGGTATACATAGCAGGACGTTTCCGACTGGCCCAAGCCCGGCGAGTGGGCCTGCAGAACGGCGAGTGGATCGAAGCCCAGCCTGGAGCTGAGCGACTGGAAGATGAAGGCCCAGGCGAGTAGATAGGCCCAGTCGGGTAAGGTTAAACGGCTATTGAAGCTTTAACCGAATCGGTTGAGATATGTAAACCCTAGGGTAGGTGAGCCTATATAAACCTCCCTATAGGGTGAGTAGAGACACGTTCCCTCATACACCCAAGCGACTCGCCGCCTAGCCGCCGAGCTCGCCCATTGTAACACCTCCATAATACAATCTAGCAGTTGTAGGTCTTTACCCTCAGGGCGAACACAGGTAAAACCCTGTCTTTGCCCTCATCTGCACGCAGATGGCTGGCCGCCCTTGCCCCTCATTCTACTACTACCGCCGATTGCGGCATCGCGTGACAATTCCCACGACAGTGGCGCCCACCGTGGGGCCTGGCCGGTCTGGCCGGTGTTCTGCGGCGAGATCCAATCTGCCCATCAACGAGACGGTCGCCACCGGCCGCATGATAGCGATCGGCGAGATGCTCCAGGTCTTGCCGAGCAGCTACGTCCCGGCGGCGCGACCCGTCACGCACAGCGTGATCCTGCCTATCGGCACGATCAGCCTCTTCGTCGGCCTCACCGACGTCATCGACTCGGAGGACTCGGCTCGCATCCGCGAGTCGCCGCCACGCGATCGGCTCTCCGAGAGCCAGATCCACACGATCCACCGCCTCGCCTCCGAGTACAACTCGGCCCACAGCAACGTGGCCGGGAATTCAGAGGCCGCAGAGGATGCGGCCCTCACCGACGACGCCGACTTGGCGACCCCGACGTCACTCACCGGATCCATCACCGCGGCCTCCATCGCCCAGGTCTCCAACGCGGGAGATTTCGAGGACCCCTCCATCCTCGGGATCTTCGAATTCGACTCTGGGTCGGAGAACTCCGCCGATCTCCGCGACGAAACCGGTCGCTACGCCGCGACTTACATGGCGACCGGCACCGACCCGCCAGAGGATCCATTCTCCACCCCGATCCCTCCTAACGCCACGGCCACGGAGGTCGAGGAACTCCGCTGGCGGCGATGCATAAGGAGCAAGCCGCGAAAATTCGCCTCGGCGGTGACACGCAGGAATTATCGCGCTACCACCAGCAGCGGATCGGCGGCGCTGAACCCCACCGTTCGGGCGCCCTGAACTTCGACGCAACGACCCGCCCAGCGGCCGCGGCGCTGCGAGAACGCGCGCCAGAGGGAGCGCCCGGCCCCGCCAGATCAATGGCAATGGGTGCCCCACCTCCACCCAACCGCACCCGAGGACCAGCGCGGATAGTAGTCTCCTCACGAGGCGAGACGCAAGCGGCCTTCCTGTTCTCCACCCGATGGACAACCTCGTGGCAGGCGAGCGATCGGCGACATCACGGCGGCCGACAGCGCCTGCAGATCGAATCGTCAAGGCCACCTTGCGAAGGCCGTCGAGCAGCGGGCGCCGACTCACAAGGACGGTATACTCGCGTTCTTGAAGCGGAAGCGGCCTCGGGCCTAGCGGCAAACACCTCAGCGCACGCCACGAGCCACCGCAGCTCCAATACCGACCGCTAACGGCACTCTCTCCACCAACGACCCGGGCGGCAACCAACCTTGTCGCCGTAACGGGCAACCCCAGCGCCCACACCCACATCATCAACAACCAAAGCTGGCGCGCCGCGCCCGACGACCGCGACATACCTAACCAATCGCATGACGGCGATCCCATGGTCGCTTCCCGACTCGGGCCAAAGTGCCGGACCAATGATCCGAGGCGAAGTATCCGCCAAACTTCAAGGCGCCAAAGAAATAGAAAAGTACGACTCCTCGACCCGCGTGTGGCTCGACACATACCTCATGGCGATGGGGATCGCGGGTCACACGACCGCTCGCCGCCGTTACCTCCCACGATGATGGAGGGGCGTGCGGCGATGGATCAACACTCTTCCCGGAGGATGATCGACTCACGGGAGGAAATGCGACGCCGTCGAGGCACTTCGAGTGCTCCACCGCGCCACCACTATTGAGGACCTGGGCAGTGCGTCCGGGGACCCCGAGTCGACCATAGAATCGGGTCCAACGGTGGCAAGAGCTTTGGTACAGCGGTCGGCATCCACCGGACACCGCGATCCATTGCTTCAAGACCTCGTGCCGCCACGAGCCCCTAGTCGCCAAGCTCAGCGACACTCCGCACACTCGACAACATCCCGACCTCCTCGAGATCGCCAAACGACGCCGAGGAAGATCCAAACCAGGAAACGGCGACGAGTCAGAGGTCAACGCCGCAGGCGGCAACGACGGACGCCGAACCGACCCTCTTCTGGCCGCACTCGCCTCACTGGAAAACGCCACAGTGACGGGCGAGTCGACTTCGTCGCCAACGCCGGGCACGCGCAGCGCGAGCCCAAAAGCTTCCGCCGCGACGGAGGGCTCCTCCTTAACCAACCATGTGCGTTCCATAGCAGGGAAGGAAAGCCCGCAATGCACACCACCGCCGACTGCCACATCCTCAGGGAAATCGAGAAGGCACGGCGAGCGCAGGAGGACCCCGACAACGACCCGCCAAACGGCGGAAAATTCTGCAAAGTAGCTGGCTCGCTCCACACCTTCACAGGCTTCAACACGAAGCGCGAGAAGAAGGTCATTGCCCGCGCCGTCGCCGTCAACGCGGTGGCCCAAATAGACGTCCCCCAGTTCCTGAACTGGTCGGAGCAGCCCATCACCTGGAGCCGCCAAGACCACTCGCCGCGCATCGAGTATCCAGGACGAGTCGCCTTGGTGGTCAAGCCCAAGGTTGGCGACTACTGGCTCCCCAAGACACTGATGGACGGTGGCAGCTCCATCAACATCCTCTATCTCGACACCTTCAGGCGGCTCCGCGATCGTCGATGATCGACGACCCACACCACATTCCACGGCATCGTCCCGGTCGGAAGCGTACCCGGTCGGCAAGGTCACGCTGCGATCACCTTGACTGCCGTCAAACTTCCGCACCGGCGGATCATCTTGACTGGTGCCCTTCAGCCCTACCGCTGCGTCTGGGCGCCAGCGTTCGCTAAATTCATGGCGCCCCTCACGCGATACAGCGATGAAGCTCCCCGGGCCGTGCGGCGTCATCACCATCAACGGCGACCCCGACATGGCTGCCGAGTGCGAGGAGCTCGCCGACGCCGTCATCGCGGCGGAGACCAACCACGCCGATGAGCTCGCCAAGTACGCGAGCGGGGTCAACAATGACGACCCCACCATACTCAAGAAGCCCAACCTAGAGGCGCGCACCTCAACCTTTGAGGACCACGGCACGCAGCGCACCGTCGAGCTGGTACCAGGCGACTCCGGCCCGGTGGTGGATCGGGCATGAGCCTAGCGTAGGAAGGCGCGCTCATCGAGTTCTCCGTGAGAATAGGCACATCTTCGCATGGAAACCCTCTGACATGCCCGGTGTCCCTAGGGAGCTCGCTGAGCACAAGCTAAATGCCGACCCCAAAGTGCGACCTGTCAAGCAGTCGTTGCGGCCCTTCAATGAAGAACGTCGTCGAGAAATCGCCGAGGAAGTGCAGCGTCTACTCGCTGCCGGCTTCATCCGGCCAATCAAGTACTCCAAGTGGCTGGCAAACTCAGTCCTGGTCGAGAAGAAAAACGGGACCTGGAGAATTTGTATCGACTACACAAACCTAACAGTGCCTTCCCAAAGGAGCAGTTCGTCCTCCCGCGGATCGACCAGCTAATCGATTCAACCGCGGGCTCGGAGTCGCTATGTTTCCTCGATGCCTACTCTGGGTACAACCAGATCAAAATGGCTGTCGAAGACGAGGATAAGACAGCGTTCATCACGCCATTCGGAGCCTTCTGCTACACCGCCATGACCTTCGGCCTCAAGAACGCCGGGGCGACCTACCAGCGGTGCATGCAAGAATGCCTCGCGAGCCAAATTGGCCGCAACATCCACGTCTACATTGACGACGTGGTCGTGAAGTCCGCTCGCCAAGGCGACCTACTCACCGACCTGGCGGAAACTTTCGCCAACCTGCGAAGATACAAGATAAAGCTCAACCCAGGCAAGTGCACCTTTGGTGTACCACGGACAACTCTGGGATGCGTCGTCTCCAAAGCGAGGGATCGAGGTGAACCCTACAAAGATCGACATGATCGCGGCTCGGCAAACCCGAGTGCTGCGCGGCGTCGAAGCTGGCGGGCGGTAAGCGGCTCGAGTCGCTTCATCCCCGCTTAGGCGAAAGGCGATGCCCTATACCACGATGCGCAAGAACCCCACCTTCCAGTGGGACAAGGAGGCGGACGACGCGCTCCGCGACCTCAAAAAGGTGCTACTCGCCGCACCACTACTCGCCGCCCCCGCCGACAAAGAACCCATGCTGGTTTACGTCGTGGCGTCTGAGCGCGTCGTCAGCGCCGTGATGGTCGTCGGCGACGGAGGAAGGAAAGGCGCCGGTTCAGCGGCGGTGTACTACATCTGAGGTCCTCACCGAGTCGCGCCCGGTACCCGCATGATACCAAAAGCTAGTATACGCGGTCTTGAGCTCGTGGCGCCTTCACTACTTCGAGAGCACCGATCACGGTCGTCTCCTCGGCACCACGCAAGACATCATCCGCAATCGCGAGGCGACGGCGAGTCGCCAAGTGGGCCGTCGAGATCGGCGTCCACAACATCAAATCGAGCCACGAAGGCGATCAAGTCACGAGCCGCAGACTTCATCGCCGATTGGGAGGAGGCCCAGCAGCCAGAGAAGCTGCCGTACCTCCACTACTGGAGCCTGCACTTCGACGGCTCCAAGAACGCAGACGGTGCAGGCGCAGGGATAGTGTTGACTTCACCAAAGGGCGACAAGCTCCGCTACATCCTCTGCCTCGACTTCACGCCCTGCACCAACAACATGGCTGAATACGAGGCCCTACTCCACGGCATGCGAGCCGCCAAGGAGATGAACGTCAATCGCCTCCGCTGCTACGGAGATTCCGACCTTGTCGCGGGGCAAGTCGCCGGCACCTGCGACGCCGTCTCCCCTACCATGGCGGCGTACCGCCAAGCGGTGGACAAGTTGGGCGGCCACTTCACCGGCTACTCTGTCGAGTGGATCGACAGGCGAAAGAATGAGGAAGCCGACGCACTCTCCCGCATCGGGTCGGCTCGACTCGCGCCTCCCGCCGGCGTTTTCCTCGACACGATTACCAAGCCATCAGTCTCTCCCCCGAGGGAGATCGACATTGGGGTCCCACTACAACCAGAGGCAGCCTTGGTCGCACTCGTCAACGAACCAGACAACTGGACCAAGCCCTACATCGCCTACCTGGAAGCCGGCACCCTGCCAGCAGACGCACTACTAGGAAAATGGTCGTCTATGGCGCACCTAAAAGGCCCATCCGTGGCGCACATGTAGTGCGCCACGGGCCTTGCGCTACGGCTATCTCGGTAGTGGCGCCTAGTGCGCCACGGTTGTGTAGAGATAGGCGTAGCGCACCTCCTAGTGCGCCACAGAAGTTTGGCGTGGTGCGCTACCCCTTGGATCTTCTGTGGCGCACTACCTAGTGCGCCACTAAACATCCATGGTGCGCTTTAGGTGTAGTGCCACAGAAGGTAGACCATGTGCACCACAGATGTATTTTTTGTTTTTTTTTTAATTTCCAAGCCAGATTATATGCAATACAGATTATATACAATATTACAGCAGATATACACACACAGATACAAGATATACAATTATATATATAAATACTCAATATGAAAAACAAGATTAAAACAAATACATATAGATAAGTCTCATACATGAATACATAGTCCAAGTTACATTGTTTTGATCATGTTACAAAGTAGTAGTTGGTGACATGCGAATACATGTGTCGATCGAACAAGTTAGAGCTCGAAGCTCGCTAGACATCTAAACTAGCTAGCTAGACACAAACGCAGCGGGATAAATAACCAAAGAAGATAAGCATGATCACCGCATGACGAAGGTGTAGGTCTTCATCCGGTTCCTTGTCCTAACTCCCGCTAGATAGCGTGTATCTATCTTCCGCCTCCGCCATAGTGTTGTACCCTTTGTAGCTATTGCCGCTGAAACGGTGCACTGTCTCGTGAGTCTTTCCAATCATCGAGACTCGGGAACCCGTCCCTTGTACCTGACGTACCACGTCATCTACAAGTTGACAATAATAACTAACGGTGATTGAAAAACATGTATAATTAAAGTCGCATATGAAGATACACTTATAGAAAGTACTCTTAAATCAAAAGAGCAAACTCGAAAAGAATGCCTCATATATAACTAGCTAGGTCGTTGGACACAGAATTGCTTATGACGGATGTTAGCCAAGTAGGATGCACAATTCACGGACTTGTGCATATCACAAGGCTAACAATCCGTCATAGCACATTCACATATATATTGTGCCACGACATTTCAATCATCGGCATATTCTCGAAAAATACAAAATAACTCAAAAGCATGCCTCATATATAACTAGCTAGGTCGTTGGACATAGGAATTGCTTATGACGGACTGTAGCCAAGTAGGATGCACAATTCACGGACTTGTGCATATCAAGGCTAACAATCCGTCAGCACATTCACATATATTGTGCCACGACATTTCAATCATCGGCATATTCTCGAAAAGACAAAAATAACTCGAAAAGCATGCCTCATATATAACTAGCTAGGTCGTTGGACACAGATTGCTTATGACGGAATTTGTTAGCCAAGTAGGATGCACAATTCACGGACTTGTGCATATCAAGGCTAACAATCCCGTCATAGCACATTCATATATATTGTGCCACGACATTTCAATCATCGGCATATTCTCGAAAAAGACAAAAATAACTCGAAAAGCATGCCTCATATATCACTTGCTAGGTCGTTGGACACAGGAATTGCTTATGACGGGACTGCTAGCCAAGTAGGATGCACAATTCCTGGACTTGTGCATATCACAAAACTAACAATCCGTCATAGCACATTCACATATATATTGTGCCCGACATTTCAATCATCGGCATATTCTCGAAAAGACAAAATAACTCGAAAAGCATGCCTCATATATAACTAGCTAGGTCGTTGGACACGAAATTGCTTATGACGGGACCGTTAGCCAAGTAGGATGCACATTCACGGACTTGTGCATATCACAAAACTAACAATCCCGTCATAACACATTCACATATATATTGTGCCACGACATTTCAATCATCGGCATATTCTCGAAAAGACAAAAATAACTCGAAAAGCATGCCTCATATATAACTAGCTAGGTCGTTGGACACGGAATTGCTTATGAAGGACCGTTAGCCAAGTAGGATGCACAATTCACGGACTTGTGCATATCACAAGGCTAACAATCCCGTCATAGCACATTCACATATATATTGTGCCACGACATTTCAATCATCGGCATATTCTCGAAAATACAAAAATAACTCACACTTGTCGTCGAGAACCAAAGAGTAAGCAAAAACCAAAGAGTAAGCAAAAAACCAAGCATTGATTGATATCTAATAATAATAAGCAAAATAAGTAAGCGGTGATTCATAAACCTAATAAGATAAGTACACTTGTCGTCCACACACACACAAAGGTCATCTATAGTTTGCAACTACAACTAGGCCAACATCAAGCCTTCTGGCTCGGCTTAGGGAACGGGAGGACGCCCTGCCTCGTCATGAACTTCCTATAGTCACCCTACATCTCTAGGCGATCTTCTATGTCACGGTTATTCGGGATATTTCCTCCATAGAAGATCCCCCCCGAAGTCATGACATCACGAAAGATGATTGCCCCAAACTTCTGCTGGATGCGATACATCTCTTGTCTAATATCCGAATCATTGATCTTGGCCTTTCCATCGGCCCACTGTTTGAGATGATCTGGCAGCGTAGAATTCTGCTGGTCAAGTAGGAACGCCCTCATGTGATGGAGTGCGTAGTAGGCTTCCTTCTAACTGTTTTCCGGCTGCTTCACGCAGGGGAACTCTGTTACGTGGTTGAAGACGTGCCTGCCGAACTTGACCTTCTTACGCACGAAGCTGGTGCCTTCCGTCGAGGCAAAGCCAGTGAGAGCTTCATCCAGAACTTCCTTGATCTTGTCGTAGTTTTTCTTCTTTTCTAGACTCCCCGAGTCGAAATACGTGGCGTGGGAATGCTTCGGCGATAAGGAGATGAGCGTGCAGTGTTCATCTCTGCGCAAAAAATTTAAATGGAATGTGTTGAAAAAAGAATGATGATGATCTAATAAAGCCAATCCACGGTGGCGACTGAATAACGACTTACTCGGGAAAGTAAGGCACGAGAATGTATTCCTTTGTCTTGTTCGCCACGAGGATTCTTTTTAGTGCGAGGCCACGATCGTCATTCGGAGGGAACCCAAAGCAAATCACGCATGTAGTAGGGGTCCACTATAGCGATGCCGGTGTGTTCTCTCTAATGATCTGCATGGCGGTGAGAGAAAGGCGGACCATGGTATAGTGCAGCGGGTATAGGTGGAACATATTGAAGATGTCCTCGAACGCGGGAAGAACAGATCCGCGAGGCGTGTCGACGAAGCCCAAGCCTGGTGGCACCTTAACCACGAATACTGGGTGCGAGGGATCTTTCTCCGATAGAAGGCGTCTCTCTATCGTCAGCACGCCGTCATGCACACTCTGCAATTCCGAACTGGCGAGCTTCCACAAATTCTTAGGTAGCATGGGCTCACCCGCCACATGAATCCTCCACATAATACCCTCGGGTCTTGGTGGCCCGTCCCGAAACCTGATCGGATTCGCAGTTGTTGACGCCACCGGCTGGCTCGAGCTGCTAGATTTTCTTTTCCTGCCCTTTTTTCCTTTTGGAGAGCGGGCAGGCACATAATCTGAGCACCGGCGCCCTATGTAGTGTGTCAGGCTTAGAATAAATGGCGGTTGGTTGTATCGGTGGCTCTGTAAAGGCGCAGGAGGCGTCTCGAGAACCAAGCAGACGCTGGTGATAGTGGCTTTCTGTGGGGCCACCAGCTAGGTCTTCTTCGTTGCCGAGTCTTGAAGAAGTGATCATTCCAGTCTTGAAGTCCTCGGCGGATCTGCGCCATGTGCATATCATCAACATTATCATCCGACCCACCGCGTGGAGGTGGCGGTGAGGGGGCCTTGCCACCGCTTGTCGGCACGACAGCGGTGCTTGTCTGTGGCGTGATGGCCCCGTCCCCAAACGGATCATGCTCTTTGGCCATAGCAAGAACAAGCGAAGCAACCGAGGACATCTGGCTCTTCTTCATCCGCTCCTGGGGGTTGAATGGGAGGTTCCAGGTCGTCGCAGCCCCTTAGCACCCGACTAATTTTAACCCTGTGCACGCTATCTGGCATCGGCTTTGAGTGGAACGTGCGCTGCAAGGGTTGAACGATGGTACCCTTGGCAACATCCCTCAGCTCGTTGTTCACGTAGAATAAGAGAGTGCAAGGAACATCCGTCTGCGGAAAACATGTACGGCGTCGTCAGAGCGAGATGCCACAAGAGTAATATATAGATGGCATGTTTACCGTGATGGTGTCGAGATCGACTAATGTCGACGCACCGCATACGGCGACGGGCGTGCAAGAGACGGAAGGGCTGCTTGATGGCGCGGTGCTGGCCGCCGGTGTATTCTCCCTACCGACGGGTGCTTGGAGCTCCGGTGCCGCCGCGACGATGGCAGGGGGGGCACCAACATGTACTCCGGCGCCGCGGTGATGGTAGGGGGATTCACCAACACTTGCGGCGCCGCGGTGCTAGCGAGCGGAGTCACGAACACGTAGTTCGCCTGATTCGTCGGCGCCGCGTTGTTCGAGTGGCTGCTGACCATGCTTGGAATCGGGCACGGCCCTACTCGACCACCCGCACTCCAGTTCGCTATTGACTCCACCAAGGTAGGCAGGAAGGACGTAAGGGTGATTGCCAGGTTGTCTTGGACGATCTGCGGGATCCGCGCCACTTGTGCCTTAAGTTCTTGAACCTCTCTGTTTTCCTCCTCGCTCCTTCCCGACGCCGCCACATGCGTCCTCGGCGGTGGACCAAAATGATCCACCCAATTCTTACCCCCGAGGCCGGCCAGACGGCCAGCCGGCAACGGCTTCTTCGTAACGGCTCTATTTTCTTGGCCGGTTCATCGCCTGTTAAAGGTTATCACCGGGTGGCCGGTCGACCCACAGGATGAGGAACCACAGGATCCATGACTAGCAACAATTTCCTCCTCCTGCGGAGAAGTAAGTGAATCATTTAGATCATCGATTAGATTGCAATCGTGTTGATCACCGGTAATTAGATTATACTTACCACAATTTCCTCGAATTCCTTCACCGCAGATCCGCGGTGAGTTGTTTGGTTTTTGGGTCCACATGGTAGCGGGCCTCGATGAAGTTCGAACCTGCCGGGTTCGAATTTATAAAGGGTTTTCTATCCCCTTGGATCTATACTCTTCGTCCTCCTTATTCCATTTGGCCTCCACGGTTCTGTATGCACCAGATCCGAGATGCTGATGACCTATATTCCCCGATTACTATTGGCCAGGGCTCTTTCGGATTCACACCTCTCCTTGAACTCCCGGGCGATCTTGTGATCTGCGGGTCAATCTTCCGGATCTCCTCGAGACTTTTGCCTTCTTTATAGATCTTCTTCTTTATCCGGGTTCTCCGGTGGCAGGCGGTGCTCATCTTTGTGAGGGCGGATTTGTTTACCGTTCCCATGATAATTTTTGTTCGATACTTAGCGGGAACTTGTATCTTGCGTCAGCTTCTCGAAGGAGTGTGCGCAAGTGGCCATTATCTTTATGCCGGAGATTCTCGGTGTTGATCGAGATGGTTGTCCGGTGATCGCCGCCACTTGCCCACCGCATCTTTGACGACAAGGCGGGCTCCAAAGGAACCCTGATGGGCTCACTGGTAATTTCCTCCTGACCGTGCCGACGTGTGTTCGGGCGCGGTCCTTCGGCTTCTTCTTCTTAGGAGGGTTGCTACCACTCCCGTGCCCTCGCCGCCATCGTGGTTTCATCGTCGCCGTTCCTTGGCTTCTTCCTCCGTCTTCCATCTCATCATCCTCGCTCTCCGAAGGATGGTATTCTTCATCGTCTTCTAGACGCGGGCGCCTCGAATGTCAATTGTTTATTCGGAGGTCTGAGTTCTCCTTCAGCGCTGATGCGCTTAGAACATCCAGCCTCGTCGTTGTCACACATCTTTGCACTAATAAAAAACAAATAATTGGTTAAATGCACGGAAAAATCCGGCATGACCTTTGCTAATTTTCTTAAACTAGGATTGCCCGATTTCTGCCGAAACGAAAGTTAATCAACATTCCGGCAAAAATCGGGAATCATTTTATACAAGAACCTGCATTCAAAAAGAACAAGTTCCATTCCTGGTTTTCCATAAGGACCAAACCACAGAAGCAACACCTACTGCTACCAAAATAAAAGGCACACTTGTTGGGAAATGACTGTAGATTATGAATAAAAGGAAACATAAAAGCAAAAGGTCCTTAAATTTGGCATTCCATCCCTGGATCCATCTATCTATTCCTTGCCACTCAAATAATGCAAAATGTAAAGCATATTTCGAACTTGCTAATAGATTTTTAAGTCCAAAGAAAGAAGTTACCATCGAACCAAAAGGTACTCAAACAACATTAGTGCCTAAACTGGCATTCATATATAAAATTTTCAGTTTCATAAACCAAGGAAATTAAGTTCAGAACATGAACATGAGTGCCTTCAAATCGTAAGTAACCAATGTTCTATGAATTGTTAAATTTATTTCATCGAAAAAGAGAAGTGGCAGCGACAAAAAGAGGATAGATGGAGGTGCTTGAGTACCATGCCCAATGAACCTTAGTCAGTACAGTAATAGATCTCCCTTGCAAAAAAAAAGAAAATCAAATTGTTTAGCCAAGCGGCCCACTCCTTGTACTACAGCTATGGCCTCACGAGAAGTGTGAAGGCCTGGGATGGAAGATAGGCCTGCTACTGAACATGAAGCCGTCTCAATTTTTCTGTGAAAACCAGTTGTTAAATTTGATGTAGATGCTGCATTATGTACTGAAACTAACGAGGATGGTACAAACTTTGAGGTCCTATTTCTGTCCAAAATGTGTACAGTATGTGTCACAGTTTAAAGCACCATCTTGAAAACTTACATGACAAATATGACAAACCTTATCTTCAATTCTCAATTTTTCAAGATAACCCATATGGCCATTTGCTAGTTTTTACTGATAACCTTTATAGTTTAGATTTTCTTTTGCCATGTGAATAATTCAATGTGAGGTAGCTAGGCAATATGTAGAAGTGAAATGTTGAACTAAAGAGTTAGAGCAATTTTCCCAAATTAGAGAACTCCTACCCATGTACCCACACATTAATATTTCTATCAAATAAAATCAAGGAAAATGACTCCTAAAGTAATCTGCCTAAGTCTTGGTCTAATTCGTTCGCCAGTTTCTGCATCTTCTTCAGTAAAATTATGTACTGAACCCTAACCATGGCCTACAGAGAGAGGGAGAGAGGAGAGGAGAGGCGGAGAGGCGGCTCACCTCGGCGGGCCCGGGACGGCAGGCGAACGCACGGAGTGCGACGACGGAGTGCGACGGCGGCCTCCACCTCCTGAGACGGCGGGCGCCTCCTCCTGGACACGGCCTCCTCCCGAGGCGGCCTCCTCCAGAGGCAGAGCCTCCTCCTCCTCCTCCGGCGGCGGATCGAGAGCGGCGCAGATCGTGCTCGATTGGGCTGAGAGATGGAGAGATGGGGATTAGAGAGGGGTCGGCGACGTGTGTATAAATCCACTTAGGCGGAGAAGTGGCGGGGGAGGAAGAAGAAGAGGAGGCACGCATGTTATAACTAAAGGGCCTTTAGTCCCGGCGTGGCTCCAACCGGACTAAAGGTTCATACGTCCCGTTGGAGCCACCAACCGGGACCTATAGTCAATTTTCAGCCGGTGAAGGCGGCAAGAAAGCTCTTTCGTCCCGGTTGGTGGCTCCAACCGGGACGTATTACCCTGTTTTCAAATTTTTTCAGTTATTTTCTCTCTGTTCCCGCCTTATTTTTTATTTTGGGGTTTAAATTTGTAATGTTTTTTAGATGATAATTACTTTGGAATTTAGAAAAACTTTAAACATAAAAAGTGTTTGGATTTGAATAACTAATTCGAAACCATTTTCTGTTTTGAAAAATAATTAATGTAACCATTTAAAATTAATAATGAAATAACTTATATTTTTTAAATATTAATTTGGAATTTAGAAAAAATTTAAACATAAGAAGTGTATGGATTTGAATAAATAATCCAAAACCAATTTATATTTTTAAAAAATAATTAATGTAACCATTTAAAATTAATTAACTTATATTTTTGCATATTAATTTGGAATTTAGAAAAACTTTAAACATAAAAAATGTTTGGATTTGAATAAATAATTCAAAACCATTTTGTGAAGGTTTTTTCGAAACATGATCAATATACCAATTTTTTGTTTTGATTTTAAAAACACTTTTAAATATTCCAAAAAATGCCCAAAAGTGGTGATATATGCCATAGTTTTCTTTTGATTTTAAAATACTTTTAAATATTCCAAAAATGCCCAAAAGTAATAATATTCCAAAAATGCCCAAAAATATGATTTAAAGTATAACTAAATTTCATAATACTTTGTTCATGAATATTACAATCTTTTTTTGACCACGTTTACAATATTTTTTGAGCTAGCGTTTTACAATCTTTTTCCCTTCTTTGTCGCGGTTGAATAATTTAGCCCAAGGCTTTAATGTTTCTTCTTCGAACGGGCTACCTTTTTGGGTAGGGTTGTCCTTTTCTTCTTGTGATGTATGTTCTTTGCATCGTAGTCGTCATCTTCAATCTTTGGATCGCGTCTTGGTGAAGTCTTGCTTTGGCGACTCCATCCATTCCGATGATGTTTCTTTTTCCTCTCCTCAACACGGCTAGGAATTGTCGGGTCGGTGAAAAACATTGGTCCACTTTGGTAGCCAGTACCACGGTTCATTTTTCGCGGCCACGTTTGCACCGGCCTTGGATTTGGCTGCCGGGTATAACCATGGTTGTGAAATACGGTCTTCTCTTTCGGCTCTTTGCCCATCGACACGGAACATCGCACCTTTTCTCCACCGTAGTCGAGCTCCCGGATCTCCTCGATTCTTCCGTAGAATCTTTCCTTCACGTTGTCATCGATGTAGAATTCGACGCTACGCGAGTTCGATAATCACACTTGTTGTCCTTTTCCTCCGTGTAGAATGTGTAGCCGTTGATATCATCGCGATAGGTCACCAGGTTTTGCATCGGTCCCTGCGACAAGGTGAATATGATCTTTTCGTGTCGGAAGAATGCGAGCTGGGATTATCAAGGCGTCTCGCCTAAACCAACGCGTGAAATCTGAGTTGTGCTCTTTGATTATTTCTCCTGCGTCCTTTGTATGCCCGGTCATGCTTCTTCTCGATTAACCTTTTGTGCTTACATGCCCAAGGATCGACCAGTTCTAAATGCTGTAGCGCGACGAGGTTTGCTCGATCAAAGTCTGCGCGTCGAAAATCGAAGTCTGCATGCAGTATGCGACGACCCTCTCGGTGACCAGATCCGTCGAGCTTGCCAAGGTGTCTGTTGACGGGAAGACCGACAGGGTTCTCGATGTCTAGATAATTCGTGCAGAAAGAGATGCACTCTTCGGCCAGAAAGCCCTTGGCTATGCTTCCATCTCGGCGGACCTTGCGACGTATCCTTTGATGTGTCCGTTCAGCCTTTCGAACGCCATCATGCTGCGGAGAAACATCGGCCCGAGTTATACGATGTCCTCCACGACATGGACCAGCAGATGCACCATAATGTCGAAGAATGCGGGTGGGAAGTAGACCTCAAGCTCACATAGTATCACCACGATCTCCTCCTGTAGCCTTCCGAGCTGATTCAAGCCAATCGACTTCCTAGAGATGACGTCGAAAAACTTGCATAGGCCAAATAACGTTTCACGGACGTGCTCGTCCATTATCCCTCTTAGTGCGACCGGAGATACTGCGTCATTAGCAGCACGGTCGTGAGACTTCATGCCATGAACCTCTGCTTCGCCTCGTCTAGGTATCCTTATCTTGCCAGCGTGGCCGTAAGGAAATTTGACTCCTAGAAGGCACTTGAAAAACTGTTTGATCTCATCACGGCTTAGAGTGAAGCAAGAAGGAGGCGTAATATTCGTTCTTCTTGAACTTTTACCCTTCCGACGACCTTGTGTCGTCTCCGACTCATGATCATCGTCATCTTCACGATCATCGAGGAGTAGTCGTCCTCCGTGAAGCTCCTTCGGATACCCAAGCATATCAGGTCGCCTTGCTTTGGACCATCTTTCGTCCTATCGGCATGTTGATTATGGTGGCGACGGACTCGCACATGTTTTTCGTGATATGCATGATGTCGAGGCTATGAGGCGCATGGAGAAACTTCAAGATATGGCAACTCGAGCAGACCTTGTTTTCCATACCTTCATCGCGGCTTGTCTTGTTGCTGCCTCTTTCGCTTCTTTCCGTGCTTAGGACAATCTTTCCAGTTTTCAGCAACTCTTCCACTTCTTCGCTGCTCGCTCCGGGATTCCTCGGGTCTCGATTTGCCATCGAACAGGTCTCCACGTTTTCTCCATGGATCATTCTCGCCGAGCCACCTCGGTGCGCCATGAACACGGTTTTCGATGACCGGATCTTTCTCTAGTTGGAGATAGCTTGTGTTATCCATGCACCTAACACATGCGTAGAATCCTTGGATAACCTGCCCGAGATATACCCGCCTGGATAGTCTTGCAATCGTAGTGACCAACGCGGCTCTCATAGTGAAATAATCTTGTGCGTCGTAAGTATTGGCTCAGATTCCCATAACGTGGCTAGCTCCTCTTTCAACAGCCCGAGATACAGATTGATGTCGGTGCAGGTTGTTTCGGCCCTTGAATTAGCATACTCATTTGTATGTACTTCTTCTTCATGCACAACCATGGAGGAGGTTGTACATCCATACAAACACAGGCCAAGTCATGCGTGCTGCTCACGCCCGAACGGATTGAGTCCATCGGTGCTCGCACCAAGCCCGATGTTCCTCGAATCTCCACCGACGGAATTCGAGGTCCAATGCTTTCCACCGCTAGCATCCGAAGGTGCGCGCCAGCTCATCCTTTTCGGGGTCATCATCATCTCTGCTTCTTCCTTTCCGCATGCCATCGCATGAGCTTCGCTTAGGGTCCGCAAAATAGCACCGCAGACGAGGGTGATAGGAAAGTACCATACCACTTTCGAGGTGCTTTCTTCCTTTCTTGTATCAACTCACCGCACACCGGACATGTGGTTTTCCTCGCCCGCCCGATAAATGATGCAATCGTTGATGCATACGTGATATCTAACGTGCGGTAGATCGAGAGGATGACGATTTTCTTGGCATCCTCGATACTAGTTGGACATGTGTTCCTCCGGAAGACGATCGTGCAGAATGCCATCATATCGTCGCTTAAGCCGCGCTAAATTTGTGCTTTGCCTTCATCTCCATAGCCTTGAGCGTTACATTCAACCGCATCATCGGGCCTGCATCCTTCATACAATGGAGTAACCGTCTTTCTCAAGTTGCGCAAGCTTGGCTTTCTCTCTAGCGCAGCCTTGGCGTTACTCGTCGCTTGAGAAGCAGCTCTTGCACATAAGGGTCCCGCACTACCGACGTTGTTCCATCGCCGCCCGCTCCTCCGGCATCTAGATCATCATCATCCCGTCGCTCGCACCTTCACCATCTCCAGGAGACTCTTCATCATCTCGCCTGCTCGCCGTGATGATGATCATCGCCATGTTGGCCACCTTCTTCACCGTCTCCATCATCTACGCCATCGCTTATCCAACGAGTGTATCCATCCATGAAACCATGGCGGAGCAGTGGCCTGCAGATTCCGAACTGGGTCGATCACCCATTGAGTTTGCATCTTCGCATGGACATCTTATATCTGTCTTGTTATTTTAGGGGTTCGAGATAGAAAACAAAAATTTTCCTACGATGTGAACTATATACCAAGATCTATTTATACTAGATACAAACAACGGCGGATGTATATCCGTAGAGAACATACCCTTGAAGACCGACAAAGCTTAACGAGTTCAACTCGTGGTTGATGTAGACGATCTCTTGCCGATCTCAAGATCGAGAGGAAGTCCTAGCGCCGCAAATCAGCAAGATTCTGCTCGCACACACGCTCGAGGCACGATCAACCTCCGCCTCCTCGCTCCAGCGATGCAGCGAAGCACAACTCTTTCTTGCCGAATAGCCACCGGAACATGTATCTCGCTAGTCCGAGACCATGGGGATAAATTCTAGAGGGGAGAGAGATCCTTCACGAGGAGGTGTGAGTGAGAAGTGAGAGGAGGGCTCCTTTATAGGAGGAGGGGGGACCCCAAGGGGTGGCCGCGCATGGGGCTGCCCCTTGCCTCCCTCTTCATGTGGTGGACACTCCACTCACAAAACTCCTCTAAATTCCTCCACTCAAAAGTCCACTCAAAATTCCCATTAAATTTCCACCAAATTTAATGCAAACTCTCATTAATAAAACTCTTTATTTTATTCAGAATTTTGTCAATTACTTTAATGACAAACATTCACAAATAACCCTTGCTAGAATTCTATTTCACATGCATAACCACTTTATGCAATTTCACCAAAACCTGTTTCGTATCTAGTGAAATAAATTCGCGCTTGTTCATTCTTTCGCATGAAACTTTTGCTCCAATTGGATGTCGGTGTCTCTTAAGTGTGTCAACCTAAGGTTCGTGAATAATGCGTACATGATCGAGACCCCTCTCAGATCAATAATCAGAAGCGGGATCTGAGACCCATACTGACTCCCACACATTCAACGATGACTTTCTTGTGATCGTCGGAACCTTTTACGCTAGTATCTTAATCCCTTTGTTTCACGATATATTACATGTCCGAGATTCGATCATCAGTATCCCCATACCTAGTTTGATCTCGCATCGACATGCACTCTTTCTCGTTCCTGTGATATAACATTCTAGTGATCAAATCACTTGCTTGCAAGCTAATCAATGTGATATCACCGAGAGGGCCCAGAGTATATCTATCCGTCATCGGGATGAACAAATTCCACTCTCGATCCATGAGCCTCAACATAACACTTTATTAGTTCTGAACCCATCTTTATAATCACCCTGTTACGGTGTGACGTTTGATGTTATCAAGAAACTCTTTCGGTGTTAGTGATTGACATGATCTCATGGTCTAAGGATTAGGATCACTTCGTAAGTTGTTATAGCAATATAAACTCAATGACTTTGATCGTAGTGCTATACTTCGGATGAATGTTCATCACATCATTACACTAATGTTGTGATCCCGTTATTAACAACATCCAATGTCCATGATCAGGAAACCTTGATCATCTTGTTAATCAACGAGCTAGTTTATGAGAGAGGCTTAACTAGGAACTTTCTTTTTGTTTATTAAACACACATGTATTAACGTTTCCGTATTAATACAATTATAGCATGCAAAATAAACATCTATCATATACTTGGAATACACATAATAAACACTTTATTATTGCCTCTCAGGGCATATTCCCTTCAATTTCGTATCATGTCGGCCGTCGCACATTTCAAAAATCTAGCCAGAATGCCTTCGCTCATTATGCGGACCATTTTTTCCTGCACGATGTACACGGTACAATTTTGAAGTCTATTAGAACCACATAATGAATGCATGCATGCAATGGTCGATAGAAAATTTCGGCATGACCTATCCTAAAATTAGGACCTTTATGAATGCCAAAGTCTTGCCAAAATGGAAATGAATCAACATTTTGGCAAAACAAATGGCAACTTGTTCACATACAAACACAAGAGAGAGAGACCGATCCATACACACATGAACATATCATTATCCTCTCCATACACACATGCATGAGCATCATCGATACTCTCCATATACACACACATATGACCATCGATCCTCTCCACACATACACACATCATGAGCATCGATCATCTACATACATATGAGCACATGCATCATCCATATACACATGAACACATCCTTACATGGACAACTTACCGAGATGAGAGACCGATCGAGAAAGATGGAAAGGAGAGGTGCAAGGCCGACGGAGACGGATAGATGAGAGACGAGACCTCCTCTATTACTTATGTAACATCCAAAGCAAGTTTTACATGCTAAAAATGGTGAATGTATGGAGAAATTGAGGTGGAAAGGAGAAGATCCCGACTAGATCTAAGGAGGAAGAAGAAGGGAAAGTGAAGTGTGGGTGGTGGATGTGGGCACACATGTGCACATAAAGTGCTGTCCTAAAGAATCAACATCCGTGGCGCACACGGCCCCAAGGCGCCATGTGAGTACAAACTGTGGGCGCACTAGGCCGAGTGCGCCATAGATGCTCCTAGTCCATGTGGCGCACTAGGCCGAATGCGCCACGTTTTGTGGCCGCTTTCAGCAGAGGGGGCATGCGCTTAGGCGTAGCGCACCAGGCACACGTGCGCCACAGATGACCCTAACAACCGTGGCGCACATGACTATATTGCGCTACAGATGTTTGGCGTGTGGCCAACAGGGCCCTGGCCCACACACATCTGTGGCGCACTATAGTCATGTGCGCCACGGTTGTTCTAGTTATTAGTAGGGCACTGCCCACAGGTGAGCCACGCCTGTTTTAGCCGTGGGGCACTTCAACCATGTGAGCCACGGATGTGCTGATTACCTATAGCCGTTTTCCTAGTAGTGACGAGACAGACGCTCGAATGATCGCCCGTCGATGCAAGTCCTACACTATCATCGACGGCGAGCTCCACAAGCGCAGCGTCACCGGCGTGTTCCAACGCTGCGTCCAACCAGCTGAAGGACGCAATATCCTCCACGACATTCACTCAGGTGACTGCGGACACCACGCCGCCGCTCGCTCCCTGGTCGCCAAGGCTATGCGACACGGCTTCTACTGGCCCACCGCACACGCCGACGCTGTCCACATCGTCCAGCGATGCGCCGGGTGCCGGCACGCCAATCGACGCACGTATCGAGCTCAAGGCCAAAACAATCCCCATCACCGGCCATTCGCTGTGTGGGGCATGGACATGGTAGGACCCTTCAAGAAGGCCCCTCCGCTACACCCACCGCTAGTCGCCGACAAATTCACAAAGTGGGTGGAGGCCAAGCCAGTCCGAAAATGCGACGGGAAGACCGCCACTAAATTCTTACGCGAGCTCATATATCGCTACGGGTTCCCCAACAGCATCATCACGGACAACGGCACCAACTTCGCCAAGGGAGCCATCGCCGAATTCTGCGAAGAGCACCATATCCGGCTCGACCTCGCGTCAGTCGCCCACCCGGAGTCCAACGGCCAGGCGGAACGGGCCAACCAAAGCATCCTGCACGGCCTGAAGCCGCGACTACAAGTACCACTCGAGCGCACCGCCGGGTGCTGGGTCGAGGAGTTGCCCTCCGTCATATGGGGGATCCGCACCTCAGTCAACAGATCGACGGGATTCACTCCCTTCTTCATGGTCTACGGCGCCGAGGCAGTCATGCCCACCGACCTCGAACACGACTCGCCGCGGGTCGTCCACTACACGGAGGCTGCAAACGAGCTTGCCCGCCAAGACGGGATCAACCAACTCGACGAAGCACGCGACCTCGCTCGGTCACGCACCGCCATCTACCAGCAAGGACTCCGCCGCTACCACAGTCGGCGGGTGAAAACTCGCACCTTCCAGGAAGGCGACCTGGTGTTACGCCTCATCCAGGACAAGAAGGGCATGCACAAGCTCTCCCCTCCGTGGGAAGGCCCATTCTCTATCGGGCGCGTACTCGGCAACGACGCCTACCACCTCATCGACGTCCGCGGGGACGGCGAACTCGACGTCAAGCGACCATGGAATGTAAACCTCCTTCGGAAGTTCTACTCATAGAACCTCACACATGTACTCTCCAGTCGCTATGAAATAAAAAGAAATGGTTACCGCAAATTGTGCCTACTCTCCATGACTTGTGCCACTCGCACTCGTAAAAACAGCATTATGCTAAAAGCGAAGTCAACCTTGGCACAGCGATCGACGGCTAAGTAGTGCGTGTAAGAGCATCAATCACTTCAGGTCTTGCATCGTCCATGAAAACGCCAACCCGAGCCCCACCGAGTCGCTTTGCTCGACGGTTCTACGAGCCAAGACAACCGCCTCGCTTCACAAATGACCTTGGTCCTCCGCATCCTCGGCATAGCGACTCGAACGGCTAAGTACCACGCCGGGGATCAAGACCAGTTCATCGCGAGCCAGGAAAACGCCAAGTAAGAGAGCATGCCCAGACTCGCCACGCGATCGACCCAACGGGCCAGGGAGCGACGCGCCACACCAACGCTAAATCCTCAACCACCCTTGAGTCGCGACTAGAACAACCAAGTACCACGCTGGGACTCGCCACCGACCTCGTTCGCAAGGGAAAACGGTAAAGTATAGAGCACTCAAGGGAGTCGCCTTGCGACTGGCTCTCCGAGCTCGGGCGAGTCGACCAAATCAACAAAACACATGATAACAACACACACATCATATACGAGGTAAACCCCACAAAAGGGCGGACGCGCTCGGGGACTCGTCCATAATCAATCAAAAGCACACAAACAAATATCAAAATAAACACGACGTCTCATTCAATCACATGTTGCATTGTTTCATGTTACAAAATATGCCCGCGTGGCAGAACTGCTGCTAACGCCACAAGGCAAACTACCCTACTCTGCAGGCTTCGATGACGACTCGCCAGCATCCCGGCGACTGCGGATGAACGCCGTGTACGGGTTTGATGGATACGTCGTCAGTTCACCCGCCATCGCCGCGCGAAAAGGCTGCTCGACCTTGAAGTCACGATGCGGCGGCTCGGGGTCGTTTGGCGCGACAACCGTCTCCTGGTACGGCAGGAGGTCGCCCATCGCCCAGACACGTTCCGAGTACGTGGCGGCACGTTCTTGCAACTTGAGGACCTCGGACAGCTCCACAGCGCCAGTCGACGATGGATACCCACTCGTCACATCGTCAATATCGAAATCTTCGGGGAAGTGGGCGAGTCCAAGGCTCAGTGCCGTCGCCCACGCCAAACGCCGACCGCCATGAACTCAACGATCGGGCGCCTTCTCCAAATACTTCCACACCTCAACGAGGTCGCTGGAATCACCTCCGTGGGCGATATTTCTTGGAGGTAGGCACGGATGCACGCCGACAACGCCGCCGAATCGACGAGCATGCTTACGCATCGCCTCGAGCGAAGCTCGCTTCTTCGCTATCAATGATGCGACCTGCGAGTAGAAAACAATGATTAGTACGACGGACACCACAAAAACCACAACTATTAGAAAGGGGAGATGCACTCACCAAGCAACGGGCGGGCGAGTCCCGTGATGAAGCACTGAAGCGACGTGTGGTCGTCCTGAAGCCCAACAATAAGGACTTCCGACACCTTGCGATCCTCCTCAGCGGCCGCAATGGCGGCCTTAGCTCGCCCGTCCGCCGAGCTCGCTTCTTCTCTCGCCTCTCGCAGTTCGTGCTCGAGGTCGGCGATCCGCTGTTCAGCGGCACCAAGAGCAGATCGCGCCGCCACCAACTCACCAGCGGGGACAAGCCCCTGGCGAGCTTCCTCTGCCTTCGCAGCAACAGCCTGAAGTCCTTTGTTTGCCTCCTGGATGATGGCTAGCTCCTTCTCCGCGCTGTTTCGCGGCCAATCGGTCCGCTGACTCAAGCTGCAGACCCTGCACATCACCAAAAAAGGTTAGTCAAATCAAAATTCCTAAGTGCCCACCCGCTGAAATTCAGCGAGTGCGCACTCGGGGAATGGCTGTCAAAAAACTCCTAAGTGCCCACCCGCTAAAATTCAGCGAAAAGCGCACTGGGACCGGGCGATCAAGAAATCCTTTAAGTGCCCACCCGCTGAAATTCAGCGAAAAGCGCACTCGGGACCGGCGATCAAAAATTCCTAAGTGCCCACCCGCTAAAATTTAGCGCGCACTCGGGACCGGATGCGACAAACAAAAGATGCGAATTATAAGAATCAGCCGCCAAAGCACCGACCGATCCTCGGGACCGGATGTACCGGATGGCCGCGCCAAGCATGTTGTGGAGTTGTACCGCCCACGGATGCGAAGTGCCGGCAGTGCCGCGACGCTGGTCGACTTCAGCCGGGCGGTCCTGTGAGCGTGGTTCGAGGGTGCAGGCCCACTCGCCGTGGTCGCCTTTGGTCACAGCGGAAGGTAGCGATAGAGGTACCTGCGAGAGGTCGCCTCTGCCCGTGCAAGGAAGCACCCTCCTTCAGACGCGGCTGCCTGGCCACGGGCCGCTGGTGCGAATCACCGTATCGCCGAGATAGTGATGGTGTCGCCGCCTTGACTTCTTATCGCCATCCGCCGAGGCGACGATCTGCCCGCCTTCCTCTTGCGGAAGGATCTTCCTCGCTAGCGGCGGCACCTTGGCCACGGTCGTGGCCCATCCTCTTCACCGGTCCTGCGTGATCAATCGAATCAACAAAAACAATCGAAATAGTTATGAAAAATAAGGAAAGGTGAGCGAACTCACTTGGCGACTGGGATGAAACGCAGTCCCGTACGGAGGCCGGCCGGTTTCTCCAGCTTAGGGACCAGACGGCGAGTGAGCCCCAACCTGTGATCGCCGCTCCCAAGACACGGACGGCTTCTTCGTTGTTGAGGCCGTAGCTGGCGCCTCTGGAAAATCCTCAGCTGGAGCCTCCTTGCGAGGCGAAGCCGCCACAGCCGGATTCTCCTTGCGAGGCGCCGCACCGAGCCTCCTTGCGAGGCGGCCGCCAGCCGAGCCTCCCCCAGTAGACTGGGTGAATGGTGGAGGCATTGAAGCCAGCGGCACTTCCTGGTCGCCGCTGGCCCAAAGACGGTTGTTGCCGGTGGCGCCGTCGCCGGGCTGGGAGCGCCTGAGCTGCTCATTGAGTGACGGCGAGGCCGACGGCCTCGCCTTCTTTTTCGGGGCCTCGCCTCCTTTCCTTCTTCTTCTTCTTTGACGGGTGGCTTGACGGCGCCGAGGTGGTCTCTCGAAGCTCGTCATCATCATGACGCTCGAGGCTTCGCTTGCCTTGATCTCGCTGTTGCTGCGGGTCTTCGACCAGGGCGACCTCCTCTTCGGACTCGTCCTCGTCGTCCTCATTTCCCTTGGTAGGCGGCGATTCGCCTATGTCCTGGGCGGATGGGCCTGAGCTCTCATCATCCGAGGGTGGGAGCCACCCTTCCACCACTTGGAATAGCTGCAATGAATACAAAACGGAATCAGAATTACCGCGACTGCATTTATCGCGATCGCAGCAAGGTAAAGAAATTACCGTTGAGCCGGACGCCATGTGTAGGCGACCCACTGCGCATCCGTACACTGGTAATCTTCTTCAACGCTGGAGATAATCCTCCAGCTTCCACTCGCCGAGACAGCCTTCGCCGAGTCTCCTCGCCCGTGTCGGTACATGTGGTCGCGTGGGCGAGTGGAACGACCCGCCGCACGAGCCAGCACTTGTACCAGTTTATCGTTTGGAGGCCCTTCTTTTTCAGACCACGGATGGTCTGGAGCATCTCGTCGAAGACCATCCGCTGGTCGCCGGGGAGCTTGCCGACTTGGAGATTGCGCGGCTCGGAACGACTAGCGAGTACCGCGATCGCCACCGCCTCGGGTCGCCTCGCCACGAGAACCACGACTTCTTCCGCGCCGCTGCCTTGCCGGTAGCATCGATCAAAGAAAGAAGCTTTGGACTTGAGTTGAACGCTCAAGCCGCCACGCCAAAGCATTTGCCGCTTTCCTCGCTGCCGATCCGTCTGGAATGATCTTGCCATAAGGGGAAGTAGGGCCGGCAGCCCAAGTAGCATTCGCAGAACGCCACGAAGATGGCGAGCTGCTCGATGCTGTGGGGACCCAAATTTGAAGGCTGGATCCCGTAATAGGCGCAGAAGCGCCGGAAGAATAGGGACGTAGGAAACCCTAGCCCCGCCGAGATGACCGTGAACAGACGAATTCCCTCTCGCGGGTTTGGGGTCGTTCTCCGCGGGATACGCCAAGCCGCTCGCAGGATCCCGGCCTCTCGAAGGAGGCCACCGTGCTTGTGCACTTGGACCTACCCCACGGCTCGGTGGAAAGGGCCATGGCCGAGATTGGTTGGAGATCGGAGGATTTCGGTCAACTGATCGCGAGCTTAAGGAAGGAAAATGCGCGTACTCGGAAGAAGTGGTGAGGAGTTGGCTCTACGATTTCCTGCCATTCCCCTTATATAGCGGGAGTTACCCGCCAAATCAGGGGGCCGTTACCACGCGGTGATTACGCCGAAAGTTACCGTTGGATTACCCCAACGGTTAGTTTGACCACGCCTGACGGTCCAACTACGGCCACTCGGCTCGCCGACCCAACCACTAAGACAGTGTTTTCACCGACTCGACTCGCCACAGCTGCGACCTGGATCATTGGTTGTCTCCTTTATATAGGAGCCCGCCGGCGATTCGACTGGGTGCCTACTCTGAAGCCGTATACTCCGACTGCCAGCAGACACCTACGCCTAATAGACGATGGCCTCGGGGACTACTGATGGGGATATGCCTACCGGGGTATACCCATCAGGACGTTTCCGACTGGCCCAAGACCCGACGAGTGGGCCTGCAGAACGGCGAGTGGATCGAAGCCCAGCCAGGAGCTGAGCGACTAGAAGTCAAGGCCCAAAGTAGTAGATAGGCCTACCGGGTAAGGTTAAAAGCTTTAACCGAATCGGTTGAGATATGTAAACCCTAGGGAGGTGAGCCTATATAAACCTCCTATAGGGTGAGTAGAGACACGCCTCATACACTAAGCGACTCGCCCTAGCAGCCGAGCCCATTGTAACACCTCCATAATACAATCTAGCGGAGTAGGTCTTTACCTCCGGGGCAACCTGTAAAACCCTCTGTCTTTGCCTCATCTCGACCGCAGATGGCCGCCTTGCCCTCGTTTCTACTACTCATTGACAGATTCGCCGTGACAATTCCCACGACATGTACTCTGGCTTAAAACTATCAGGCGTCTTTGTCTATCTCTATAGATTTTGATGCCCAATATATAAGCAGCTTCACCTAGGTCTTTGATTGAAAAACACTTGTTCAAATAACTCTTCACATCGTTAAGCATGTTGATGTCATTTCCAATAATCAATATGTCATCCAAATATAGTACCAGAAACGTCACCGAGCTCCCACTCACTTTCTTGTAGATACAAGCTTCGTAGCAATTGGAACAAATCCAAAGCTCTTGATCACTTGATCAAAACGAAGGTTCCAACTCCGAGATGCTTGCTTCAGTCCATAAATGGAACGCCGAAGTTTGCATACTTTACTAGCATCCTTAGGATCGACAAAACCTTCGGGTTGCATCATATACAACTCTTCATCAATGTTGCCATTGAGGAAAGCAGTCTTGACATCCATCTGCTATATTTCATAATCATGAAACGCAGCAATTGCTAATAAAATCCGAATGGACTTAAACATCGCTACGGGAGAGAAAGTCTCATCGTAGTCAACACCTTGAACTTATCGAAAACCTTTCGCGACAAGTCGTGCTTTATAGACGGTAACATTACCATCCGCGTCCGTTTTCTTCTTGAAGATCCATTTGCACTCAACGACCTTTCGGTCGCTAGGAGGGTCCACCAAAGTCCATACTTGGTTTTCGCTCATGGATCCCAATTCGGATTTCATGGCTTCTAGCCATTTCTCAGAGTTTGGGCTCATCATCGCTTCCTCATAGTTCGTAGGTTCACTGTCTTAAAAAAACAAGACAGTCAAGACAGGGTTGCCGTACCACTCAGGAGGGGCACACGACCTTGTCGACCTGCGACGTTCAGTAGCAGCATCGTCCGAAGCTTCGTGATCCTTGTCATTAGCTTCCTCTATTGTTGGTGCAGGCGGCACTGGAACAATTCTGCGCTACTCTCCAATTCAAGAGAAGGTTCAATAACCTCGTCTAGCTCTACTTTCCTCCCACTCACCTCTTTCAAGACAAACTCCTTCTCAAGAAAGGAACCGTTCTTTGCGACAAACACTTTGCCTTCGGTTCTATGATAGAAGGTATACCCAATAGTTTCCTTAGGGTATCCTATGAAGACGCATTTCTCCGCTTTGGGTTCGAGCTTGTCCGGCATCAACTTCTTGACGTAAGCTTCGCATCCCCAAACTTTAAGAAACGACAACTTAGGTTTAGCACCAAACCACAGTTCATACGGTGTCGTCTCAAAGGATTTAGATGGATCCCTATTTAAAGTGAATGCAGCGGTTTCTAATGCATAACCCCAAAAATATAACGGCAAATCAGTAAGAGACATCATCGATCGGACCATATCTAATAGGGTTCGGTTCCGGCGTTCAGAAACACCATTGCGCTGTGGTGTTCCGGGTGGCGTGAGTTGCGAAACGATTCCGCTTGCTTTAAGATGCGTGAGAAAATCATAACTCAAATATTCACCTCCACGATCGGATCGTAGAAACTTAATCTTTCTGTTACGATGGTTCTCCACTTCATTCTGAAATTCCTTGAACTTTTCAAATGTTTCAGATTTATGTTTCATTAAATAGATATACCCATATCTACTTAAGTCATCGGTAAAAGTGAGAAAATAGCGATATCCACCGCGTCGAAACACTCATCGGTCCGCATACATCGGTATGTATGATTTCCAATAAGTCTGTTGCTCGCTCCATCATACCGGAGAACGGGGTTTTGATCATCTTTCCCATGAGGCATGGTTCGCATGTGTCAAATGATTCAAAATCAAGAGACTCCAAAAGTCCATCACGATGGAGTTTCTTCATGCTCTTTACACCAATATGACCTAGACGACAGTGCCACAAATAAGTAGTATTATCACTATCTACTTTGCATCTCTTAGCCTCAATGTTATGGATGTGTGTTTCATCCCTTTCGAGATTTAGAAGAAATAAAGCATTCACAAGAGGTGCATGACCATAAAAGATGTTACTCATATAAATAGAACAACCATTATTCTCCGATTTAAATTAATAACCTTCTTGCAATAAACACGATCCAGAAATAATGTTCATGCTCAACGCAGGCACATAATAACATTTATTAAGGTTTAAAACTAATCCCGAAGGTAAAACTAAGGAGAGCGTGCCGACGGCCATCACATCAACTCTTGATCCGTTGCCAACGCGCATCGTCACCTCATCCTCGAAGTCGCCGCTCATTCCGTAGCTCCTGTTTCGAGTTACAAATATTAGCAACTGAACCAGTATCAAATACCCAGGCACTACAACAAGGGCTAGTAAGGAAAACATCAATAACATGTATATCAAATATACCTTTGATGGTGCCAGCCTTCTTGTCCGCTAAGTACTTCGGACAGTTGCGCTTCCAGTGACCCTTGTCCTTGCAATAGAAGCACTCAGTGTCCGGCTTAGGACCAGACTTGAGCTTCTTCTCAGCAGGGGATGTGCGCTTGTTGTCGCCCTTCTTGAAGGGCTTCTTTGCTCCCTTACCTTTCTTAAAGGTGGGCTTGTTGACCATCAACACATGATTATCCTTTTTGATGTCCACTTCCGCTGCCTTCACTTTATGAAGATCTTGGTGATCGTATCGGTGGAACCAATCTGATTATTAGTCACTACAAAACTTTTGTAGCTGGGAGGGAGTGATTGCAGAACCTGTCAATCTTGAGCTCCTCCGAATCGTGCATTCCAGCTTGCTCAAGCTGAGTGTAGCCCGTCATCTTAATGGCGTGCTCACTAACGGAACTCCCTCCTCCATCTTGCGCTTAAAGAACTTCTCAGAGATCTCATATCTCTCGTAACAGGCTGAGTCCAAACATGGTTTTCAGCTCTCGAGAATCTCAAAGGGCCGGGATAGTCTTGAAAACGATTTTTAAGTTCTGGTTCCATAGCAAACAACATGGTGCTCTTAATCACACCATAATCATCTTTGCGCGACTGATAGACAGCTTTCTCATCAGCCGGCGCAGTTGCAGCAGGGGGGTCACCTAACGCTTTCCCAAGGACATAGTCCTTTTGACCGCCAGAGAGAATGATTCTTAGATTGCGGAACCAATTGGTGAAGTTAGACCCATTGTTTCTAAGCTTTTCCTTCTCAGAAAAAACGTTGAAGTTGAAGTTGGACTTGGCCATGTGATCTACAGTATTTGCAAGTACAATTTAGACTATGTTCATGATAAATAGTTCAACTTAATCAAATTACTAGATGAACTCCCACTAAATTCAACATCCCTCAAGTTGTTTAGTGAACATGATCCAAATTCACCACACCTAATCCGATCATCACGAGAAGAGATGTGGTTTCAATGGTGGACAACGAAGTGTCGATCATATCATTCATATGACTCATGCTTAACCTTTCGGTTCTTGTGTTCCGAGGCCATGTCTGTACATGCTAGGCTCGTCAAGTTAGACCCAAGTATTTCCGCGTGTGCAAAACTGGCTTGCACCCGTTGTATGTGAGCGTAGAGTCTATAGCACCCGATCATCACGTGATGCTTGGACACGACAAACTTTCGCAACGGTGCATACTCAGGGAGAACACAGTTTTTGTCTTGATCTTTAAATGAGGAATCATCTTATAATGCTACCGTCATGATCTAAGCATAATAAGATACATAAAAGGATAAACATCACATGCATATAACTTTATGTGACATGGTATAGCCAATCTTAGCGCAATGATCTCCATCTTGTGCGTTCCGGCATGATCTCCATCACTCCACCATGATTGCCTCCACCACGCATAGAAACTACAACTATTGCTAACTACTTAGCGATAAAGTGAAACTATTACATGGCGCATAAGAAGTTGACACACAGGTCATACACAATTATAAAGACAACCATATGGCTCCTGCCGGTTGTGTACTCATCGACATGCAAGTCGTGAAACATTACAAAACATGATCATCGCATACATTATACACATCACATCTTGGGCCATACCATATCATAGAAAACACTCCCTGCAAAAACAAGTTAGACGCCTCTACTTTGTTGTTGCATGTTTTACGTGGCTTATGGGAGTAGATGCTAAGAACGACTCTTACCTACGGAAAGCCACAACGGTGATATTATGGTTTCCAAACTCCGGTGTTAATCCCATGACAACTATAGTGAGAGAAACTGACATCCACCAGCCGCATGTGTGGAACAAGCCACACGTCAAGTGCGGAGCCGGTCTCGCGAGCGACGTCGCGTAAGGTTGGCCTGGACCGCTTCAATCTCACTATCCCGCGTCATAAGAAGAACACAAAAAATAGTCTTGCAACAGAAAACATCAACGCACGCAACAACCATGTTGCGTTCTACTCGTGAATCACATCTACGCATAGATCTAGCTCTGATACCACTGAAGGGTTTCGCGGCATAGTAAATCAAAATTTTCTACGGATGCGAGTAGAGGGAAAGCCAAGATCTAATCTAGGAGATGCAAACAACGAGAGAGATTGGATTAGATCTTCATACCCTTGAAGATTCGCACAGCGGAACGTTCGTCGGAACATGGGTGATGTAGTCGTACTCGCTTCTCCTCCTCGCGATCCGATCCGATCTAGCACCACAAGTGGCGGTGCCTCAGTGGGATGCACACGTGCAGCACCTCGACGTCTCCTCCTTCCTTGGTCCAGCAAGTATGGTGGATATATGGGTTGGATCTACAACGCGATGGCGCGGTGCAATTGGTGGAGAATTTCTGCAGCAGGGCTTCGCCTACAAGCAGTCGGGAGGGAGAGAGGAGGGAAGCAGGGCGGCTAGGGTTGGAGGGGAAGGTGTAGGGGGTTGGTGCCCCACCCCTCTTTATATAGAGGCGAGCAGCCCCTCCCCCAAGCCCAAACCGGCGGCCCCAAAGGATAAGGAGTGGGGGCAAGGAAACCCCCCTTCTAGAAGGTCTATCTCGAGTTTAAACCTCTCTTGGCCGGCTGGGCCCTATGGGGCCTTGTGCCCCTGGCCCAATGCGGCCAGGGCACTCCCTCATAGGCCCATTCCCCCTCCCGGAAGGTGGGGCCACGTTGGTCCCCTTCCGAAAGGTTCTAGAAGCTTCCGGTACAATACCGATTAACCCGGAACAATTCCGAACTCCAAAAACTGCACTGCCTTATATGAATCTTATTCTCCGGACCACTCCGTAACCTCTCATGATATCCCGGATCCCATCCAAGACTCCGAACAAAAACACATAAACCAATTATCCAATCTATCCTAGCGTCGAGACACGTTAAGTGTGTGACCCTGCGGGTTCGAGAATATGCCGACATGATCTTCTATCAATAATCAACAGCGGGGTCTGGAAACCCATATTGACTCCCGCAAATTCATCGATGATCATATCGGATGAACCACGATGCCAGGATTCAATCAATCCCATATATATATTCCCTTCGTCTCGCGATATTTTACTTGCCCGAGATTTGATCGTCGGTACCGTCATACCTAGTTCAATCTCGTTCACATCAAGTACTTTACTCGTTCCGTAATCCGATATCACTTTGTGATTAACTCCTTAACCACATGCTTGCAAGAGGTGTTGATATCGATTACCGAGTGGGCCCGAAGTATATCTCTCCGACTTGGGACGGACAAATCCCATATCGATACATACAACCCAACAAATACTTTCCGATCACCTGAGAGACACCTTTATGATCACCCTCTCATAGGATGACGTTTGATGACCTCAAAGCTTTCTTCCGATACCAGGGAGTTGTATTATCTCATGGTCTAAGGAATACAATATTTGACATAAGAAAAGCTTCGCAAAGACGAACACGATGACACGATCTAATTGCTTCGCTTAGTTTGGGTCTGTCCATCATATCATTCTCCCAATGATATGATCTCATTATCAATTGACAACTCATGTCTATGGTTAGGAAACCTTAACCATCATTGATCAATGAGCTAGTCCATAGAGGCGTACTAGGGACACGGTGTTGTTCACAAACCACACGAGTATTAAAGTTTCCGCTTAATACAATTCTAGAATGGAATATAAACATTATCATGAACAAGAATTATAATAATAACATCTTTATTATTGCCTCTAGGGCATAATTCCAACAGTATCCACCATGGTGGAGGAGGTCCGCGTTGTTCACGTAGCCCATCCCCTAATGGAAAGAAGAAAAGAAACCCGGAGTCATACGACGCACGTTCGCGTATAGACAAGATCCACGAGGCCTGGGAAGGAACATACCAAGGACCACGTTGCTTTGGACCTGTGCTACGGTCCGCAACTTACCCCAAAGGTTTCTGGATTGACAAGACCATCAAGCCCTATGACGGCACCATAGGACTATGGTAACGCGGTGGAGATCGCCGGGGGTAACCCCAACGTTGCCGTCAAGTAGCTCCCATTGATGTTGGCGGGCACGACCCATCAATGGATTGATGACTTGCCAGAGAGATCCATCTGCAATTGGTTGGACATGCAAGAAGCATTCACCAAGAACTTCGAGGGTACGTACAAGCGTCCCTGTACTATTGGCGATCTACAGCGGTGCGTGCAAGAGAAAGATGAGACATCTCGCTCCTTCCTCTCCTGCTGGCTGGATATGAATAATTCATGCGCAGGAGTGCATGCTCAGACCGCCATAGCCACCTTCATCGATGGGTTGGAATGGGGTATGTTACTCCGACATAAGCTGAAGCGCTTGCAGGACAATCACCAGCTAGACTTGAACCAGATGATTCAGTTGGCCAGTGAGTTCACAGCTTCCGATGACGATGCTCGCGGATCTCTGCCGGCAACGGCCGTTCCAACCCAAGCTCGGAGGAACAGCAGCACAAAGCGGAAAACCGCACAAGAAGAAAAGCAAACTCCCGACATGGTCGCTATGACCTTCGCAGGACGAGGTGATGCCGGACAGCGTGGCCGAGGACGGGGAGCTCGTCGTGGGCAGCAGCAAGGAAGTGAAACTACCTCGGCAGCGCTCCGCGTTCCCCAAACCTACGAGGAGTACCGTGATATCCCATGCCTCGTACACCTCGATGCCAACGGCAAGGCCACCCACACCAATCGCCACTGCAAGTTCGTCAACGACCTCAAGGAGGACCCGGAGTCCAGCTACAAGCAAAGTCGAAAGAACAAACCGTGGGGAAAGGGCAAGGGGAAGAAGAAGGAGGAGGATTCCAAGTATTCAAGTGAAATGGACGAGGACGTTGACCCCAAGCACGCTGCCAAGAGCGACGGCAAAGGAAAGAACCCCTTTGAGAAGAAGGCGGCAGTTTTCCACACTTTCCTTGGTACCCCCACCGTCCGACAACAGAAGACCTCCATGAGGATACTGATGGCCACTCTACCCCCAGTTCCCGAGTTCCTGCACTGGTCAGAGATTCCAATTACTTGGGACAGGAAGGAACACCCAGACCTTATCCCTACGGAGAACAAATACGCCATGGTCATCAACCCCCTGATTGACGGCAATGAGTTCACCAAATGTATGGTGGATAGTGGAAGCAGCATCAACATCATGTACCTAGATACACTGCAGAAGATGAACTTTGTCGTGGGAATGGTCACGGCAGATGCTGCAATCGGCAGCGAGTAGTAGAACGAAGGGCAAGGGCGGCCAGCCATCTGCGGTGCGAGATGAGGGCGGAGACACAGGGTTTTACCCAGGTTCGGCCCCCCGGAGGGTAAAGACCTACTCCTGCTAGATTGTATTTGGTGGAGGTACAATGGGGCGAGCTCGATGGCTAGGCGACGAGTCGCTTGGGTGTATGATGGAACGTACGTCTACAAGCCCTGTAGGGAGGTTTATATAGACTCACCTTTCCAAGGGTTTACAAATTTCCACCGAATCTGTTAAGGTTTCGATACTCGTTTAACCTAATCCGACTGGGCCTATCTACTCTCCTGGGCCTTCAGCTTCTAGTCGCTTGGATCCACACCAGGTCTTGATCCAGTCGCCGTCTTGCAGACCCACTCGCTAGGTCGTGGGCCAGTCGGAAACGTCCTGCTGGGTATACCCCGGTAGGCATATCCCCATCAAACTTGATAGAGGCAAACCTAAGGCGGACCAACACCATCTTCCATGGCGTAGTTCCTGGTCGGGAGGCTCGGTCCCTTGGGTGCATCACACTTCAGGTCGCCTTTGGTGATGTTAATAATTACCGCCAAGAGCCCATGACCTTTGAGGTGAACCCCTTCAAGAGCGTATAACACGTCATATTCGGCCGTGACATATTCCACACCTTCATGGCCAAGCCATGCTTCGTCTACAACAAACTCAAGATACCCGGATCAAACGGTGGCATCACTGTATCCGGAAGATTTGCCAAAGCTAGGGACTGCGAGATTGGAGAAGTAGCCTATGCGGAAGCTGTCCTCTAAAGTGAAGAATTCAAGGAGATCCAGAGCAAGGTCGATGCCTCGGAGATGCCCGCGTCGAAGAAACAGATTTCCGACTCCGCTCCAGCATTCAAGGCCACCATATCGAGACCAAGCCGGTGGAACTTGTGGTAGGCGATGCCTCCAAAACCACCGCCATTGGGACAAACCTGGATCCCAAATAGGAAAGCACACTCGTCGAGTTCCTTTGTGAGAATACAGACATCTTTGCCTGGCAACCTGCCGACATGAAAGGTGTACCTAGGGAACTTGCCGAGCACAGCTTGAATATTGATCAAAAATGTAAACCAGTGAAACACCATCTACGACGCTTTGGTTACTTAAGGCTAGTTTTATCCGAGAAGTCCTTCACACCCAATGGGTGGCCAATCCTGTACTTGTCCCCAAAAAGGGAACCAAAGAATTAAGAATGTGCGTTGATTACACCGGCTTGAACAAAGCATGTCCCAAAGATCTGTTTGCTTTGCCTCGCATTGACCAACTCATTGACTCGACGGATGGCTCGGAGCTTTGTGTTTTCTCGATGCATACTCAGGATGTAAAGATCCTCATTGGTACGTAATCCTATTGTATACCACCACAGATAAACTCCAGAATAGGCGATATTAACTGGACCACCACCAGATCAAAATGAGGAAGTCGGACCAATTGGCCACTTAGTTCACTACACCCTACGGCACATTTTGCTATGTCACGATGCCCTTTGGGCTGAAAAACGCAGGTGCTACATACCAGCGGACAATGAAACGTTGCTTGCAGGATCAAATTGGTCGGAACGTTCGCGCCTACGTGGACGATATAGCGATGATGTCTAAAAAGTCAAACAACTTAATCTCCGACTTAAAAGAAACCTTTGATAATCTCCGGAAATACAACATGATGCTTAACCCTAAGAAGTGCGTCTTCGCGGTTCCAGCCGGCAAATTTTTGGGCTTCATCGTTTCCCAACGCGGAATCGCGGTCAACCCGGAGAAAATCAAGGTCATCCTAAAGATAAACCGTCCGACATGCCTAAAGGACATACAATGACTAACATGTTGTGTTGTAGCAGTTAGTCGGTTCATCAGCCGACTTGGAGAGAAGGCTCTGCCGCTGTACAAGTTGTTGAAGAAGGCAGACAAATTCACATGGACGGACGAAGAAGATGCAGCATTGAAGCAGCTCAAGGAGATTCTTTCCTCAACGCCTATCCTTGCAGCGCCCAAGCCTAGAGAGCCCATGTTAATTTACATGGCAGCCACCAACTAGGTATTCAGCATCGTCGTCATGGTAGAGTGGAAGGAACCAGGTTATGAGCACGGAGTTCGACGACCAGTTTATGATGTAAGCGTGGTATTGACGGAGTCCAAGAAGCATTACCCGCACTACCAAAAGATAGCTTATAGAGTATTCCTTGCTTCTCGGAAGTTGAGGCACTATTTCCAGGAGCACCCCATAAAAGTAGTGAGCAAGACTCCACTGCCCGACATTATCAACAACAGTGACGCTACAAGAAGGGTCGAGAAGTGGGGCATTGAACTTGCCGCCTTCAAGATCACCTACAAGAGACGTGACGCTATCAAGTCACAAAACTTGGCGGATTTTATCGTAGATTGGACGGAGATGCCAAATGCTACCCCATTGTCGAAGCCAGAATACCGGGTGATGCACTTTGACGGATCAAAGCTACTCAACGGCTCGAGGGCTGGTGTACTGCTACAGTCACCAACTAGGGACAAGCTACACTACGTTCTTTAGATCCACTTCGAGGCTACGGACAACATGGCAGAGTATGGAGCACTAATTCACGGATTACGTGTAGCCAAGGATATTGGCATCAAGCGCGTAGTTTTTTGTGGAGATTCCGACTTGGTTGCCCAGCAGGTGGCTGTCACCTGGAATGCGCGGAACCCTATGATGGCGGCATCTCGAGACGAAGTGGACGATATAGCCAAGAGCTTCTTGGGCTACGAGGTCAAATATGTACCTAGGGAGCAAAACGAGGCGGCTGATCTGCTGTCTAAGCTTGGATCAGGGCGCAAACGAATTCCGCCTGGAGTTTTCTTGGAGCATCTACGGACACCATCTATGAAGGGAGCAAACATCGACAACCCAGACAGAGTAGACTCTTTTATCCACATGGTGGCAAAGGTCCCTCCGGCTTGGACAAAATAGTGCATGGAGTATCTCGAACACAAAACTTTGCCTGACGATGAGGTCGAAAGGCGGCAAATAGTACGTCGAGAAAAAGGCTATACCATAATCAATGGACAGCTCTACAAAAGAAGCACTTCTGGTGTATAACTTAAGTGTGTTTCCCAGCAAGAAGGTATTGAAATCCTACGTGAAATCCATCTCGGAGATTGCGGGCATGACGCGCTCCCTGATCGTTGGTCGCTAAAGCCTTCCGGCAAGGATTCTACTGGCTGACCGCGGAGGCGGACGCTGACAAGCTGGTTGAGACATGCATAGTGAAGGGAATATGCCCTGAGAGGCAATAATAAAGTGTTTATTATGTGTATTCCAAGTATATGATAGAAGTTTATTTTGCATGCTATAATTGTATTAATACGGAAACGTTAATACATGTGTGTTTAATAAACAAACAGAAAGTTCCTAGTTACGCCTCTCTCATAAACTAGCTCGTTGATTAACAAGATGATCAAGGTTTCCTGATCATGGACATTGGATGTTGTTAATAACGGGATCACAACATTAGTGTAATGTTGTGATGAACATTCATCCGAAGTATAGCATTACGATCAAAGTCATTGAGTTTATATTGCTATAACAACTTACGAAGTGATCCTAATCCTTAGACCATGAGATCATGTCAATCACTAACACCGGAAGAGTTTCTTGATAACATCAAACGTCACACCGTAACAGGGTGATTATAAACATGGATTCAGAACGAATAAAGTGTTATGTTGAGGCTCATGGATCGAGAGTGGAATTTGTTCATCCCGATGACGGATAGATATACTCTGGGCCCTCTCGGTGATATCACATTGATTAGCTTGCAAGCAAGTGATTTGATCACTAGAATGTTATATCACAGGAACGAGAAAAGAGTGCATGTCGGTAACGAGATCAAACTAGGTATGGAGATACCGATGATTGAATCTCGGACATGTAATATATCGTGAAACAAAGGGATTAAGATACTAGCGTAAAAGGTTCCGACAATCACAAGAAAGTCATCGTTGAATGTGTGGGAGTCAGTATGGGTCTCCAGATCCCGCTTCTGATTATTGATCCGAGAGGGGTCTCGATCATGTCCGCATTATTCACGAACCGTAGGGTGACACACTTAAGAGACACCGACATCCAATTGGAGCAAATATTTCATGCCGAAAGAATGAACAAGCGCAGGAATTTATTTCACTAGATACCGAAACAAAGTTTTGTGAAATTGCATAAAGTGGTTATGCATGTGAAATAGAATTCTAGCAAGGGGTTATTTGTGAATGTTTGTCATTAAAGTAATTGACAAAATTCTGAATAAAATAAAAGATTTTTATTTAATGAGAGTTTGCATTAAATTTGGTGGAAATTTAATGGGAATTTGAGTGGACTTTTGAGTGGAGGGATTTTAAAGGGCATTTTGTGAGTGGAGTGTCCACCCACATGAATGAAGGAGGGGAGGGGGCAGCCCCATGGCGGCCACCCCTTGGGTGCCCCCTCCTCCTATAAAGGAGCCCCTCCTTACTTGTCTCTCACACCTCCTCGTGAAGGATCTCTCTCCCCTCTAGAATTTATCCCCCATGGTCTCGGACTAGCGAGATACATGTTCCCGGTGGCTATTCGGCAAGAAAGAGTTGTGCTTCCGCTGCATCGCTGGAGCGAGGAGGCGGAGGTTTCTCGGTGCCTCGAACGTGTGTGCGAGCACGGATGCGCTGCTGATTTGCGGCGCTAGGACTTCCTCTCGATCTTGAGATCGGAAAGAGATCGTCTACATCAACCACGAGTTGAACTCGTTAAGCTTTGTCGGTCTTCAAGGGTATGTTCTCTACGGATATACATCCGCCCGTTGTTTTTATCTAGTAGATAGATCTTGGTATATAGTTCACATCGTAGGAAAAAAAAATTTCTATGCTGCGAACCCTACAAGGTATCGAGCCGGATCTATGCGTAGATACTTTACACCGTAGTACACATATGAGTATGTGGGCGATGATGATCATGTTGTTGCTCCTTTGTTGTAATTTTGGATATTGGTGGCATAGTGGGATGAAGCGGCCCGGACAAACTTTACATGTCCTCGCACATGAGACCTGTTCCACGCTTGACATGCAACTAGTTTTGCATAAGTGGCTAGCGGGTGTCTGTCTATCCTACTATAGTCAATATCTAATTTGCAACGAGTTGTCAACAATTTGGTTATCCTCGTTGTGGTTCATTTTCGTAGGTAAGAACGGTTCTATCTTCGAAAGCCCTAAGCCACGTAAAACTTGCAATGGATAAATTAGAGGCGTCTAGTTTAGATTGTTTCTGGGCTAGTGTTATGATATGGTAGTGTTGTAAGTAGAAGTATGAGATGATACTCTTACAACACACATAGCGTGTAAAATCCATAGACCTTGGATTTACACATATAGGTATGATAGTGATCATACCACGATGCACATGATAGAGATCATCTGCGGGAACCATATAATTTCACTAATAAACATATGATGTTTGATAGCATCTTATATTGCTTGTTTAGCGATTTGTTAGCATAATAAGATGATCCCTCATTTAAATATCAAGATAAGAATGTGTTCTTCCTTTAGTATGCACCGATTATGTTTTCGTCGCTCCAAGACATCACGTGATGATCGGGTGTTCTTGGATCCACGACCATATTTCGGGTGTAAAACAGTTACACACGCGAATACTAAGGTTCTAACTTGGAGAGCCTAGCATGTACAGACATGGCCTCGGAACACGGACCGAAAGGTTAAGCATGAGTCATATAGTTGATATGATGCCCATTTGATGCTCGCCTTTGAAGCTATACCGACTCACGTGATGATCGGACTTGGTGTAGTGGATTTGGTTCATGTAATCACCAAAAAGGCACGAGGGATGTCGTTTTTGAGTGGGAGTTCATTCGTAATATATATTAGTTGAACTCAATCTATCATACACTTAGTCTAAACTTTACAAATTCTGTTGTAGATGGCACCACCTGCTTTTAATTTCAATGTGTTCATGGAGAAAGAGAAACTAGCAACGAACGGTAGCAACTTTACCAAATGGGCCATGAATTTGAGGATTCTCCTCTCTACTGCACAAAAGCAATATGTGCTAGAAGCGCCGTTAGGCCCCCCACCTTTAGATGATGCCCCTGACGAGGAGAAGAATGTCTATCTGACTCGTTAGGAGGACCACAACTTAGTTCATTGCGGCATATTGTATGGGCTAGAGCCGGAACTTCGAAAGAGTTTCGAAAACGGCAATGCATTTGATACAATGGGTGAGTTGAAAATGATTTTCGACACACATGTCTGTAGAGAGCTACAACGCTCGTAAAAGTTCTTTAGCTGCATGATGGAAGAGCACATTCGTTAGTGAGCATGTACTCAAGATGTCGGGTTACGCCGATAAGCTTGTGTCCTTGGGAATATCGATTCCCATTGACTTAGGCATCCATCGTGTTCGCAGTCTCGCCACCTAGCTATAAGAGCTTCGATGAACTATAATATGCAAGGCATGAAGAAGTCTCTCCCGAGCTTCACAATGCTTAAAACTGCAGAAGTGGAGATCAAAAGGAACATCAAGTGTTGATGATCAATAGGAACACCGGTTTCAAAAAAGACAAGAAGGGAAAACGGAAGGAAGTAAGGCAAGCACTGCTGCGCTGAAAAGAAACCCCGAGTTGGACCTAAGTCCGATTCCGAAAGTGCTACTATTGTAAGGGATCGCCACCGGAAGAATCGCCCCAAGTATCCGGAAGACAAGAAGGCCGCAAGGCAAACAAAGGTATATATGATATACATGTTATTGATGTGTACTTGACTAGTGCTCGCAGTAGCACCGGGTATTTGATACCGTCAGTTGCTAATATTTGTAACTTTCGAATCGGGGCTGGAACAAGCGACCACTAGCAAGGGTGAGGTCAAGATGCGTGTCGGCAATGGATCAAGCGTTGATGTGATCGCCGTTTAACGCTGCCTCCACTTGCCGTCGGGATTAGTTATAAACTTGAATAAATGTTATCTGGTGCCTGCACTAAGCATGAGCATTGTATCTGTATCGTGTTTGATGCGAAGTGGTTATTCATTTAAATCCGAGAACAATGGGTGTTCCATTTATATGAATGAAATCTTTTATGGTCATGCACCGATGATGAATGGTTTATTTCTATTAGATCTCGATGATAATATTACACATATTCATAATGTTGATGCTAAAAGGATTAAACTTAATGATGATATATCCGCATATATGTGGCACTACCGTCTAGGTCATATTGGCGTTAAACGCATGAAGAAGCTCCATTCGGATGGACTTTTGGAATCACTTGATTATGAATCATTTGATACATGTGAGCCATGCCTTATGGGCAAGATGACTAGAACGCCATTTTCCGGTTCAATAGAACGGCGACAGATTTATTGGAAATCATACATTATGATGTATGTGGTCCAATGAGTGTGTCGGCGAGGTGGATATCGTTATTTTGTTACTTTCACGGATGATTTGAGGAGATACGATTATATCTACTTGATGAAACACAAGTCTGAAACCTTTGAAAAGTTCAAGGAATTTCAGAATGAAGTGGAAAATCATCGTAATAGAAAGATCAAATTTCTACGGTCCGACCGTGGAGGTGAGTATCTAAGTTACGAGTTTAGCACTCACATGAAAGAGTGTGGAATTGTTTCACAACTCACACCTGCCGGAACACCACAGCGAAATGGTGTGTCGGAACGTCGTAATCGTACTTTATTAGATATGGTTCCATCTATGATGTCTCTGACGGACTTGCCGTTGTCATTTTGGGGTTATGCACTAGAAACTGCTGCATTCAATTTAAATCGGGCACCATCTAAATCCGTTGAAAAGACACCGTATGAATTGTGGTTTGGAAACAAACCTAAGCTGTCATTTCTTTAAGTTTGGGGATGCGATGTTTATGTGAAGAAACTTTAACCGGATAAACTCGAACCCAAAGCGGAAAAATGCGTCTTCATAGGATACCCTAAATAAACAATTGGGTATTCCTTCTATCACAGGTCCGAGGGCAAGGTTTTTTTTTCCAAGAATGGATCCTTTCTAGAGAAAGAGTTTCTCGCGAAAGGTGTGAGTAGTCGGAAGGTAGAACTCGAAGAGGTTGTGGAACCTTATCTTCAAAGTATGGCGAGTAGCGCAGCGCCGGAAGTTGTTCCGGAGTTGGCTCCACCTATTGAAGAGGGAACTAATGATAATGATCATGAAACTCCGAAAGAGAGTACTACCGAACCTCGCAGGTAAAACAGGACGCGTGCAGCTCCCGAGCTGTATGGAAATCCTGTCATGAATTTCATGGTTGATGAAAATGATGACCCTGCGACGTATGAAGAAGCGATGATGAGCCCGGATTCCAACAAATGGTTAGAAGCCATGAAATCCGAGATGGAATCCATGTATGAAAATCAAGTTTGTAACTTGGTGGAATTACCTCACGACCGAAAGGCCGTGGAGAACAAATGGATTTTTCAAAAGGAAAACTGATGCTGATGGTAATGTGACCGTCTATAAAGCTCGACTTGTCGCAAAGGGGTTTCGACAAATTCAAGGAGTTGACTACGATGACTTTCTCTCCCGTAGCGATGCTAAAGTCAGTTAGGATTATGTTAGCAATTGCTGCATATTTCGATTATGAGATATGGCAGATGGATGTCAAAACCGCGTTTCTCAATGGTAATATTGAAGAAGAGTTGTATATGATACAACCAATGGGTTTTTTCGATCCTAAGGATGCTAACAAGGTGTGCAAGCTTCAGCGATCCATCTATGGATTGAAGCAAGCATAACAAAGTTGGAATCTCCGCTTTGATGAGGTGATCAAAGAGTTTGGATTTGTCCAAACTTATGGAGAAGCTTGTATTTACAAGAAAGTGAGTGGGAGCAATGTGGCATTTATGATATTATATGTGGATGACATATTATTGATCAGAAATGATATAGATCTTTTAAACAGTGTTAAAAGTTATCTAAATAGCAAATTTTCAATGAAAGACCAAGGTGAAGCGTCATACATATTAGGCATAAAGATCTATAGAGATAGATCTAGGCGCCTAATAGGGCTATCGCAAAGTACATACCTTGATAAGATTTTAAAGAAGTTTAAAATGGACGGAAGTAAGAAGGGGTTCTTACCTATGTTGCAAGGCAAGACATTGAGTAAGACTCAAAGTCCAGCTTCGGTGGAAGAAAGAGAGATAATGGACAAAGTCCCCTATGCTTCAGCCATAGGCTCTATAATGTACGCCATGCTATGTACAAGACCGGATGTGGCACATGCTATTAGTTTGACTAGTAGGTACCAATCGGATCCGTGTTGAACCTGGATAGCGGTCAAGAATATCCTTAAGTACTTACGAAGAACTAAGGATATGTTTCTTGTATACGAGGTGAAGAAGAGCTCGTCGCTAAGTGTTATGTCGACGCTTAGCTTTGACACCGATCCGAATGACTCTATGTCTCAATCCGGATCGTATTTCTCATGAATGGCGGAGCGTTAGTTGGAGGAGCTCCAAACAACCTGTGGTAGCGGATCAACAACAGAGGCCGAATATGTTCTCGCTTGAAGCGGCTCGAGAAGCGCTTTGGATGAAGGAGTTCATATCCGAACTAGGAGTGGTGGCAAACGTTGGACCCAATGGTGATCTATTGTGACAACAATGGTGCCATTGCCAATGCCAAAGAGCCAAGGTCTCACAAGCATTCCAAGCATATTAAGCGCGGTTTCACTCCATCCATGAGCATGTCAAGGATGGAGATATAAATATTGTAAAGTACATACGGATCTCAATGTAGCAGATCCGTTGACTAAAACTCTCCCTAGAGCAAAACATGATCAACACCAGAACTTAATGGGTGTTAGATTTATCACTATGTAAATAGATCATTGTCTCCAGTTCACGTGGGAGATCAAGGAATATGCCACGAGAGGCAATAATAAAGTGTTTATTATGTGTATTCCAAGTATATGATAGATGTTTATTTGCATGCTATAATTGTATTAATCTGAAACGTTAATACATGTGTGTTTAATAAACAAGCGAAAGTTCCTAGTTATGCCTCTCTCATAAACTAGCTCGTTGATTAACAAGATGATCAAGGTTTCCTAATCATGGACATTGGATGTTGTTAATAACGGGATCACAACATTAGTGTAATGGTGTGATGAACATTCATCCGAAGTATAGCATTAAGATCAAAGTCATTGAGTTTATATTGCTATAACAACTTACGAAGTGATCCTAATCCTTAGACCATGAGATCATGTCAATCACTAACACCGGAAGAGTTTCTTGATAACATCAAACATCACACCGTAACAGGGTGATTATAAAGATGGATTCAGAACTAATAAAGTGTTATGTTGAGGCTCATGGATCGAGAGTGGAATTTGTTCATCCCGATGACGGATAGATATACTCTGGGCCCTCTCGGTGATATCACATTGATTAGCTTGCAAGCAAGTGATTTGATCACTAGAATGTTATATCACAGGAACGAGAAAAGAGTGCATGTCGGTAATGAGATCAAACTAGGTATGGAGATACCGATGATTGAATCTCGGACATGTAATATATCGTGAAACAAAGGGATTAAGATACTAGCGTAAAAGGTTCCGACGATCACAAGAAAGTCATCGTTGAATGTGTGGGAGTCAGTATGGGTCTCCAGATCCCGCTTCTGATTATTGATCCGAGAGGGGTCTCGATCATGTCCGCATTATTCACGAACCGTAGGGTGGCACACTTAAGAGACATCGACATCCAATTGGAGCAAATGTTTCATGCCGAAAGAATGAACAAGCGCAGGAATTTATTTCACTAGATACCGAAACAGGTTTTCGGGTGAAATTGCATAAAGTGGTTATGCATGTGAAATAGAATTCTAGCAAGGGGTTATTTGTGAATTTTTTTCATTAAAGTAATTGACAAAATTCTGAATAAAATAAAAGAGTTTTATTTAATGAGAGTTTGCATTAAATTTGGTGGAAATTTAATGGGAATTTGAGTGGAATTTTGAGTGGAGGGATTTTAAAGGGCATTTTGTGAGTGGAGTGTCCACCCACATGAATGAAGGAGAGGAGGGGGCAGCCCCCATGGCCGGCGGCCACCCCCTTGGGTGCCCCCCCTCCTCCTATAAAAGGAGCCCCCCTCCTCACTTGTCTCTCACACCTCCTCGTGAAGTATCTCTCTCCCCCTCTAGAATTTATCCCCCATGGTCTCGGACTAGCGAGATACATGTTCCCGGTGGCTATTCGGCATGAAAGAGTTGTGCTTCCGCTGCATCGCTGGAGCGAGGAGGCGGAGGTTGCTCGGTGCCTCGAACGTGTGTGCGAGCACGGATGCGCTGCTGATTTGCGGCGCTAGGACTTCCTCTCGATCTTGAGATCGGCAAGAGATCGTCTACATAAACCACGAGTTGAACTCGTTAAGCTTTGTCGGTCTTCAAGGGTATGTTCTCTACGGATATACATCCGCCCATTGTTTGTATCTAGTAGATATATCTTGGTATATAGTTCACATCGTAGGAAAAATTTTGTTTTCTTTGTTGCGAACCCTACACATAGGATGCCAGTACTATGCCCGACAACCACATGTTCCTGCTGAATAATTGCGAACAATACCAATAACTTGGTCGTTTGCAGTCTGGGGCTGGACATGGTTGGTCCGTTGTAGACGGCACCATGTGGGTTTACGCATCTGCTAGTAGCCGTTGATAAACTCACCAAATGGATAGAAGCTAAACCCATTAGAAAGCTCGATGGAGCAACTGCCCTTAGGTTTGTCCGGGATCTAATGGTGAGATTTGGTCTCCCACATAGCATAATCACCGACAATGGCAGCAACTTGTCACTCGGAGAAGTGGAAGCTTATTGTTGGGATAAGGGCATCCGACTTCACCTTGCATCTGTGGCACACCCACAATCCAATGGTTAGGTTGAGCTAGCCAATGGATTAATTCTGTAGGGAATCAAGCCACGTCTTGAGGCAGCGCTACATAGAGCAGCTGGAGCCTGGGCGGAAGAATTGCCATTTGTATTCTGGAGTTTACGAACTACACCCAACAGATCCACCGGCTACACCCCTCACTTCATGGTATATGGAGCAGAAGCCATCCTGCCTTCCAACATCCTTCACGATGCACCAAGAGTTGCCGCCTACGAGAGGATGACGCTGAAGAATCTAGACTCCTAGATGTGGACCTTCTCGAGGAGGAGCGTGTTTTGGCATGCCAAAGATCTGCCATCTACCAGCAGAAGCTACGCAGCTACCATAGTCGTTACGTCCGGCATCGCTCATTTAAGGAGGGGGATCTGGTTCTCCGACTTAAGCAGAAGAAGTCACACAAATTATCCCCTCCATGGGAAGGACCGTTCATCATAAGCAAGGCACTGCTCAATGGGTCTTACTAGCTCGTTGAAAATCGTGAACTGAAGGATAGACCCAATAAGGATCATAAGCGTAAGCGACGTGACCCGGATGATGACTACCCGGAGCTTGATCATCCATGGAACATAGCACAACTACGTCCTTTCTACACTTAGCATTTTTTATCTATTGTGTACCTCTTATATGATCAATGAAATAAAGCTCTCTGGTTCACTCATATTTCTGAGTCTTTTACCTCCTTTAGTGTTCATTTTAGATCGTATAAAACCTTTATGCACAAGCTTTGCGATTTCACTTGTGAAATTTCCGCCTACGGGCATTAGCTTAAGTTTTATGGTCTACACTTTCTTTGTTTTTTTATGTGGATTCTGGAGTAGTGACTTTTGGCACTTATTGTCGGCGATTTTGTGCTTAGGTTATTGATGGTGCCATTGGGCATCATCACCTGAGCGCATGGTTCCGACAATGAGTCTTCCAACTCACGAAAGGTCAAGCATAAAAACCAGAGTAATGGATAAGCCAGCACTTGCTTTAAAATATATACATGTTGGAACCAGTTCTTGAGTAGCAGGAAATAACAACCATTGTTTTCCGCCTTAAGTTAACAAGTAGTTTTTGCGCATACACATTTCGGAGGAAACAAATATTACATAAATGTTTTTCATTCCTCTGGCGCATGCGACTTGGACGCAGCATCATTAGCACCAGGAGAGTCACCTTCCTCGAAGTCGGCAGTGTTGAGGGACTCAGAGGAGCTTTGGCTGCCGCTGTCAATGGTTTTCATGGACACAAAGACATTAAGGTCGACCAACTCGGCGACTCTGGTGTCAAAACCCGCGAGCAACGCCAAGATAGCCTCATGATCTATCTTTTGGCCTTCGTTGTTGACGTCGGGGATACCGTAGGTCACCGTGTCGATGTCAGCATTTTTGTAGTGTGCCTTGACCATTGACAGCGCCATTCTTGTGCCGGCCCGTGTACATGAAGCTTTCCAGCTTGAGATACGCTCGGGGGCTCGGCGCAGAATCTCCGAGAACTTCGCCACAGAGTCCACCGCCTTGATGTTAATCTGGAGGGGCTTGGCTATCTCCTTGGTCTGCTTGATGGCGGTGTTGATAAAGTTGCCGGCAAGGACCATGCATTCCTTTGGCGGAAGAGGCGACTAGGTTAAACCCATAGGAGCTGCAAATTTCCGACAAAGGAGCACATGAGTTCAATAACAAAAAGTTCAGAGTATCTAGCTTACAGAAGTGCAAGACAGAGAATCACTTACTGAAGATGCTAATCTCAGCCTGCTGGAGAGTTTCTGCCATGGAGTCCCGTTCTTGTCGGAGGATCCTATACGCGTCCAGATGGCGCTGATTTTGCTCATCGGCGGCTTTCTTCTGATATTTCAGAATCGTGATTTCCTCCTTCAAGCGGTTCATCTCCTCGTTGGCGGAGTCTTGCAGGACTTTTATTGATTCTTCATGCATTTTCAACATGTCCTTTCTCTCCTGCTTAAGGATCTTGTTTTCGCTATCCAGCTGTTGAATATGCTTGGATTGCTCAACAATATATCCTTAGCCTTGGAAATGGCTTCTGCAAGTGGGAGAAAGAACAGTACACAGTGAGTACTCGAAGAATGTTGGCACAAGACCATGTCGGAATATGAAAAAGAAAGGAAAAATAGACGCTTGCTCTTGGTGATTTGTTCCTTCAAGAAGGCAGTTTTACCCTTTTCACCTTCCAAATCTGAGCGCATATTTTGGTACTTCTCGTTGGCCATGCCCCTACGAGCATTCTCATTCTATGGAAGAAAAAGTTTAAACGCTGTTTAGTCTACTTGGAGCATCTAGTCGGATAAATATCCACCTAGAGGCTTGGGGGCTACAGTATAAAGTTTTAACTCAGTCATATCCTTAGTCTTTCTTTAAGCATCTAGGCGAAACTAATTCAGTTACACCTGGAAGCTTGGGGGCTACAGTATTGAAATTTATAAACACTGGGTATGCTACTCTGAAAGCATCTAGTCGGAATAACTTATTCAAACTATATGCTTGGGGGCTACAGTGAGAAGTTTTCTAGCTTAGTCACTCTTAGAGAATTCATATGGAAAGACCTATGGTTTATCGTCTAAATCCTCGGGGCTATAGTGGGATACTCATATGAAATGCAAAAGGAAGAAAAAACTTACAAGTGCGATGATCTTGAGTTTTGTAGCACTCTCAGCAAGAAACTTGCCGAAGGATAAACTGTTTCCTTGCAAGAATTATGCTTGTCGGAGAAGCTCCTCAAGACCGCATGTTTGAGATGGCAGAGTCGCACCAGGAACCAGAGCGGAGCTACCCGGCGTAAGCACCGGGTAGACTATCTTTGGGAACTCTATGGTTTTCTTGGGTGCGGAGGCGCCGCCTTCGGCAGACGTACCACTATCCACCACCGCCTTACCGCTACCGATGGCATCCTTAGCCGGAGCTTCAACCATTTGGTTTGCGGCACTTTCCTGTGTCGCCTGTTCCCCGACAACGGCAATCTCCATAGAGGCACCTGAGTCCACTTCCATGGCGGAAGGTCCAGATACTACTTTGGCTTGTGAGCTTGTCGGAGCGGGCGAAGGCTGGACGCTAGGAGTGACAGGGCGATGGCGGGAGATGCGTGGGGAGAAACGTCACGATGCAACATATCCTTACGATTTCTAGAAGCCCCCAAAGTTTTGGAGGTCTTCTTCAAACTAGTAGTGGCTTTCTTCCTGAAACGTAAAAAAGTGTAAGTACAGGAGTAAGACAAACAATGGACAATGTCAGAGTGAAAGAAGCTTACACAAGACGGGGTGCTTTAGCAAAGGGGATCCCAGTAACATTTCTTTTCTCCGCCTCCAGGGCGGCGGTAGTCTTCTTGGAAGCTCCACCCTCTGTCTTCTTCTTCTTGCCTCCGTCGGCAGCATTAGAGGTGGACCTCTTCCGCTTTCGCGCCAACGGGACCTCGTCATCAGACACGACGATTACTTCCTTCATATTTGGATCATAGATTTGGGCAGCCATGCTATCCTCATATATATCGCTGAGCTGTTAAGTGAAAATCCACCGTGTTAGATGAGATGCTAATGGCTAGACGGAAGAACTGGAGTATATGTCATATATGGAAAATAAACAGATGCCTTTGGGAACTTGCTCTCTACGAACATGTCGTAGGTGATGGTGAAGCCATGCTTCCTATCCTTCACATTGACGATGTCCTTTAGGTGGAGCTTGATGGAGTCGCTCGAGAAATTGTCCTCGGAGATGCGGAGGCTAGCCTTCCTCTCGTTGGTATACTCATGCATCAACTTCAAGCGGTGCTGCAGAGGTTGGATCCGCCTGACGAACCAGCACATGGCCAGGTCCAATCCGGTCAAACCCGTATCTATGAACCACTCTATCCGCCTTATAGCAAGGGAAGCGTCGATGTCGGAGGGAAGGGAGGCCTAGGATCTCCATGTCGGGGCTTCAGCGGCAGCTCCATCGACAAAGTCCGGTTACGTCACTTCTCGGCCAGCCAGAGAGATATATGGGCCGTAGAAGTACGTATGTTGCAAGTTCTTGCAGGACTCATGCCCGACGATGTAGGGGAACCGCCGGCCATGCCGGATCTTAAAACTAATGGTGCCACAGTTCTTGAGCTCGTCCTTGTCGGCTCTCGCTTCTCGCTTGACGGTGAAAAAGTATATAAACATATCTAGCCTAGGCCTAATCCCTAAGTAACCTTCACAAAGCGCCGCGTAGTTGCTAAGCGCGAGGATGCAATTGGGGGAAAGGTTTTAAGGTTGTACTCGGTAATGTTTGAGGATAGCTAGGAAGAAATTGGAGATGGGCAGGGAGACGCCGCGTACCAGTTGGGCTTTGAGGTATACCTTTTCTCCGGCTTGGGGAGAAGGAGTGACCTCACCGGCCGGTGTCGCCCGTCAGGTGAGCCACTACGTCGCAGGGAGGTAGCCCTCGATAATTAGCTCCTTGATGTCACGGTCTGTAATATCCAAACCGCGCCATTCGCCCTTGTGGGAGTCGTACTCCTCCTCCAGCAGCTCCAGCGCCGCTGGGTTATGGTCGCCGCGGGTGGCTTCGACCACCGCGGATTTAGGGATCATCGGGCCCTCACGATGATGGATCTCGCCGGCTTCGCCGCGACATCTCCTGATGCCGTCATGGAGGGGGCAGAACTGCTCCTGGCTATTGGAGGGGTTACGGTGGTGACTGGGAAGGTCGAGGAGTTAGGGTTTTTCACATGGTGCGCGGAGAGCTCGAGGAGGCGCTCGCTGGAGGAAGAAGACGATGCAGAGGAGAATGAGGTGAAAAGTAAAATTTCCACCGCTGTTACAATTTATAACCTCTGGCATCAAGATTCGTGCAAAACGATCGAATGGTTGACGCGTGGCCGACGTGTGCGGGAGCGTGCGCGGAAGTTTCGCCACGTTGCCAACCGTCGCTGCCAACGGTTCGTATGGCTCGCGCAGGAAAAGCGGACATGATTGCTTTCTCTGCATGTGTGAGTTACGAGGCGTTGATGACCTATGTCTACGTCGTCCTAGCTGTCACTGGCAAATGAACCATCACATCGGAAGATTCCGGCATGGACGGATCCAGTCCGGCTACGGAAGAGTACGGTAGAAGATTTAGCAATTCTCTGACTTACAAGTTGAAGACGGAGAAAACCTTGCAGGGTTCTTTGGGAGGACTATAAGATGTTGCTTGATGATTTGCCGACATCCATTTAGACGGAGCATTCAACGTGAAGAGGAAAGACGGCGCAAGATCTCAGAGTTCTCCGGGGACTACTGTTGGGGATATGCTATATGGGTATCCTCATAGCATGTCCTCTATCCGGATAACCCGGGTGGCCCACAGTTGGTAGCGTGGCCTATGGCCTGCTGGGAGGCCCAGTTAGATGGATCCAGAAGGGCGGCCCATGCCAGATAAAGGAAGGCTACGAAGGAGTCACCGACGTATCCGGAGCCTTGGAGTACAAGACACGCTAGACTAGTTGTAGGCAGTGTAGGAGTCTGTAACCTGTCCGGCTAGGACTTTTCCCTGTAACCCTAGGACCTAGCGACTATATAAGTCGGGCCTATGGGAGCCTTTAGGGCAGACGATCTCAGACAACCTAGTGTTGATTATGATGCACCTCGCACAGCGAACCAATCCACGTAACTCGGCGTATTGCCCTTATAGTGATTTATAGCAGGAATAGGATTCCGCCACCGTCGTGGGATCTGAACCTGGGTAAGCTATGTTACTTCGTACCCGTCAACCGTCCGCCTTCCCCCAGTTCTCTAAACACGCACTGTGAGGACCCCTCCATGGCGTACTCATCGGCAATACCACGACATATGGCAAGCTCACAGTGGTGCTAAAGCTTGTTAAATAGGCTAGATGATCTACTAAAAGCTTGTTGTGAACCAGAGAGGGAACAAGTTAGGCCAAAATCACTATTCCTACTAGTGTTTGATGTTTGTTTGTTTGCTGATTACAAGGTGTTTGATGAAATGGCCGCAAGAGATTCAAATTTGAATTTTGGATTCAAACTTGGTGGATGTGTTGGTTACATACTAGGGAGTCTCTGCTTAGTGGGATTGGTCAAGTGGAATTGGTTTGGTTGGTTTTTGAAAAAGGGGTGATCTTCACATATGAATCAGATTCAATTTTGAAATGTGATTTGGATCAAGTTGCCAAATGTTTCTAAAAGATTGAAAGGTGGGGTTTTATTCACTTTTACTTGGTCTAGCAAGGGGTGAAAAGAAATGGAAAAGTTTCTATTTGAAATCTTGGACTAGAAACACTCAAAGTGGCCTAGTGAGCAAGATTGGCAAAAATGGCCATTTGCTTTATTTGTTTTGTTTTTGATTTTATCTTGATTTGTTTCTGCTTGGAAATGTTTTATATGATGTTGTTTTTATCTTTAATCCATACCTTGCTATTTAGATCGTTCATGCATTCATACAATCATCACATACACACATGCATTCATATGATTCGAATTAACAAAAGTTTTTGTTAACCCTAATTTTGGTGATTGGAATTTGATAATCATTGTTTGATATTTTTGGGATGTTACAAACCTTCCCTCCTTAAACAAAATCTCATCCCGATATTTGAGAAAGAATAAAGAAGAAAACTAGGATTTAAAAAAGATCGGGAAACTCCATATTGATGTGATCTTCTCACTCCCAGGTAGCTTCTTCTTCAGTGTGGTTACTCCACTGAATCTTGAGAAACTTGATGCTTTGGGTCCTGGTGGTCCTGAAAGCTTCCTCCAAAATACGGATGGGTACTTCAGGATACGTCGGGTCATTGTTGATCTCTATGGTGCGGTGATCAATGTTCTTGAAAACTTCTGTCTTCTCCGGGACTTCTAGGCATTTGCGAAGTAACGATATATGGAACACATTATGCACGGCTGACATCTCCTCTGGCAGTTCCAATTGATACAATACTTCTCCTCGATGATTCAGAATCTTGAAAGGTTTGATATATCTAGGGGCTAACTTTCCTTTGAGTTGGAAACGCTGTATTCCCTTCAAAGGCGACACTTTGAGATACACAAAATCTCCGATATTCAAAGAGAGGTCTCGACGTCTCTTGTCGGCATAACTCTTCTGTCTTGACTGGGCGGTCTTGAGGTGCTCACGAATCTTGTGAACTTTCTCTTCTGCTTCTCGTAGGATGTTGGGTCCGAAAATCTGACTCTCTCCTACTTCCGACCAATTCAAAGGGGTACGACACTTCCTTCCATACATGAATTCAAATGGGGCCATTTGCAAACTATCTTGATAACTATTGTTGTAAGAAAATTCTGCGAATGCCAGACAGTCTTCCCATTTAGATCCATACTCTAACACACATGCTCTCAACATATCTTCGAGTATTTGGTTTACTCGCTCCGTTTGTCCATCGGTTTGAGGGTGATAAGCTGTGCTAAAATCCAATCTTGTTCCCAATCCTTCTTGGACTTTCTTCCAGAATCTCAAGGTATACTGAGTTCCTCGATCCGATACGAAATTCTTAGGGACTCCGTGCAGACTGACGATTCTAGCGATGTACAACTCCGTTAGTTTCGAACTTTGGTAGGTGGTCTTGACTGGTAAGAAGTGGGCTACCTTGGACAATATATCAACTATGACCCAAATAGAGTCATTTCCCCTACTAGATGTAGGCAATCCGGTGATAAAGTCCATTCCAAAAAAATCCCACTTCCATTCTGGAATCTGGAATGGTTGCAACAGTCCAGCGGGTCTTTGATGTCCCGCCTTGACTCTCTGACAAATGTCACACTTGGCGATATAGCTTCCGATTTCTCTCTTCATCTTATGCCACCAAAATTGCTCCTTCAGATCCTGATACATCTTCGTTCCTTCGGGGTGGATAGAATAAAGAGTATCATGGGCCTCCTTCACGATATCTTGTTTCAATTCTAAGTTTGCTGGTACACAGAGACGTCCTTTGTACCACAACACTCCTTCTTCATCCTTGGTGAATCCGGGTACTTTGCATGTACCGATATGATGTTTAATTCCGTCGATACTAGCATTTCCTTTCTGCGCCTCCTTGATTTGACTGATCAAAGTGGGTTGAAGTTCTATGCTAGCCAAAAATCCTTCACTTACTAATTCCATTCTAAAATCTTCAATCTCTTTGTGCAGACTTGGTTGCTCCGTCAGAATCATGGAGTTCAAGCGACACGGCAATCTGCTAAGGGCATCTTCTACCACATTGGCTTTACCGGGGTGATAGTGAATGTATAGATCATAGTCTTTGATTAGCTCAATCCATCTTCTCTGCCTCATATTCAGCTCCTTCGGAGTGAATATATATTTTAGGCTCTTGTGATCCGGATAAATCTCACAATGGTTTCCCATCAGATAATGCCTCCATGTCTTCAGGGCTAGAACTACGGCTTCTAGTTCAAGGTCATGGGTAGGATAGTTCTGTTCATGATGATTCAGTTGTCAGGATAGATAATATATAACTTTGCCTTCTTGCATTAACACACATTCGAGACTGATCTTGGATGCATCACAATACACATCAAACGGCTTCGTAATATCCGGCATGATCAAGATTGGGGCTCAAATCAATCTCCTCTTGAGTTCCTGAAAATTCGCTTCACATTTGTCCGTCCATTCAAACTTCTTATCCTTTTTCAACAATTGGGTCATGGGTCTGGTGATGCTCGAGAATCCTTCTACGAACTTGCGGTAATATCCCGCTAATCCGAGAAATGCACGAACTTGGGTTTGGGTGGTCGGGGCTTGCCAATCTTCAACATCCTTCACCTTTGCAGGGGCAACGGAAATTCCTCCGGCTAATACAATATGTCTGAGGAATCCTACCTGCTGTAACCAGAATTCACATTTGCTAAACTTGGCATACAACAGATACTCCTTAAGGGTTCCAAGGATGGTCCTCAGGTGTACCTCATGTTCTTCTTCTGATATGGAATATATCAGAATGTCATCGATGAAAACAACGACAAACTTATCCAAGGAGTCTATAAAAATCTTATTCATGAGGTTCATGAAATAAGCGGGGGCATTGGTTAATCCAAAAGACATGACATTAAACTCATACAATCCGTATCTGGTGGTAAAGGCAGTCTTGGGAATATCCTCTGCGTGAATCTTGAGTTGATGATAACTAGTTCTGAGATCAATCTTAGAAAACACTTTGGCACCAGTCAACTGGTCAAACAGGTCTTCTATATTTGGCAGTGGGTACTTGTTCTTGATGGTGACATCATTCAACTTCTGATAATCCGTACATAAACGGTTACCTCCATCCTTCTTGTCCACAAATAGAACCGATGATATCCATGGCGACGCACTTGGTTGGATCAATCCTATCTCCAGCATAGCATCCAGTTGCTTCTTCAGCTCCACTAACTCAGACGGGTTCATGCTATATGGTCTCTAGGCTATGGGTCCGGTTCCAGGTATTAGTTCAATGATAAACTCGATATCCCGATCTAGGGGCATACCGGGCAAAACATCTGGAAATACATCGGGGTATTCACAGACTATCCTGACTTGGTCAATGGTTGGGCTATACTATTGTTGCATTTGAATTGGCGGGACAAGGTTTTAGATATATGCTCGACTGATATTACAGATGTACTGGTCATGGTTATGGATTTCTTGGCATAGTCAATTAATCCTTTATGTTTGGACATCCAATCCATTCCTAGTACTACTTCCAAACCTTTAGTTCCAAGTACTATTAGATTAGCATAAAAATCTATGCCATAGATTCGGATAGGCACGGCCTTGCAAATTTGTCTAGATTTGGTGGTTGAACCAGGTATTTGAACTATCATAACATGCTTCAATTTGGTGGGTTGAATCTTACTAGTGCATGCAAATTCTTCAGTAACAAATGAGTGCGATGCTCCAGAATCAAACAACACTCTTGCAAGTACTGAGTTCACAGAAAACATACCCAACATGACATCGGGCGCTTCTTGGACTTCTTCAGCATGCATGAGAAAGAGACGGCCGTTGTGGTTGAGTGAATTCCCTGGGGCAAACCTTCTTCCAGGCTGAACACAACGCTGCTGCTGAGCCGGGGCATTTACATTGGGGGCTGCGGTAATCTTCTTGGGGCACTCATTGGAATAGTGACCCTTGGTTCCACATTCAGAACAAGTCACTTGCGACTTGTCCTTTGCTGCAACAGGCACATCATTGCTTCTAGTTCTCGGGGCAGTGTTGGTGTTGGTGGAGACATTGTTGTTGTTGAACTTAGGCAGCGCACGATTGAATTTTTTGGGGTTGCCGGGTTATTGTTTCCTCCGGGCCTTGGGTTTCCATGGTTGGGATAGGTGGGACGGTTCATCGGGGGTCTGTTGGTTCTTGGGGCAAATCCTGGAGATGGTTTGCAGCGATACTTTGGTGTATGGTGAGTTCCTGGCTGATGCATCATGCGATGCTTGCGGTTCTCATTAGCTTGGTTGATCTTACCTTCCATATGAATGGCAGAGTCCACTAAGGCTTCAATATCAGCAAAGGGGATATTGACTAACATTGTTTGCATCTCATCATGCAGACCATTCAAGAACCTTTCCTTCTTCTTGGCTTTGGTGTCTATCTCATCCGGTGCATACCTAGCCAATGACAAAAAATTGTCATGGTACTCAACTACGGTCATCCTGCCTTGCTTAAGTTCCCTAAATTCATCTCTCATCCTCTTGATCAAACCTGGTGGCACATGGGTTCTTCTGAACTTGACTTTGAACTCTTCCCAAGTCATCATTTGACCTCCATTCATGGCACGAACGTTGTTCCGCCATGCTCTTGCATCTCCGGCCAGGTAGTGGGTGGCAAACAGTACCTTCTCATTAGCTTCCACTCCTGCAACTTCCAGGTTGTTTTCCATGGTTTGTAGCCAATCATCTGCATCTAGGGGCTCTTCATACTTAGTGAAAGTGGGTGGATTGGTGTTCTGGAAGTTCTTGAACTTGGATCCATGGTTGTCCTGATTTGCGTGGACTTGGTTATTATTGTTGGCCATCTGGGCGATGTGCTAAAGTGTGGCTAAGTTGGCTTGGCGTTCGGCTCTTTCGGCTTCGCGGTCAGAAACCAACATTTGCAAGATTTGCAACATCGGGTCCGGGGATGAGTTTCTTCCTTCGCGAGGCATCTGAAGATTGAGATAGATCATGAGAAAAGAGGGAAATTTCTAAGGTTCAGGGGTTTTGTAAAGTTTTTGAAGTTTGACTCAGATTCTTCTTGCAACTTGCTTTTCATTCATTCATTCAGAGCACACGATACAAACACACACCACAACAAATGAAAACAAATGGTTTTAAGAACCATTCTATGAAACTACGATACAGTGTGACCGAATACAACTCACTAACGCTAGTGCTCAAGTGCTACTACTTCTTGGAGTCGGTGTCCTCATCATCATCATCGATGAAGGCGAAGTCATCCTCATCGGTGAAGAAGTCCATGGCCTAATCCTCCAGAAATTCATCATCGTCATTGAGATAGGAGTGGGGGTATCCACGAAAGTCTTCCCCTGCATTCTCCCTCTCCTCAAGCTGCATGTCTCTCTTGTGGATGGTCTCCTCCAATTCCGTGATCCGGTGGCAAAGACGGGCAATGATGCGCTCCTTCTTGTCGAGCTGACGGCGACGAGACTGGCAATCCTTCACTAGCATGACAATGGTATGATCCTTCTTGGCGGCGATGGCGTACTTATGGTTGGCGTTGGAGCGGGCATTGTCCAACTCCTTCTGCCGGTCATACATCATGAAGTTGAGGTGGTCCAATTGACTCTTCAGCTCGTGGTGATACGGGGCCTCTAGTGGCTGTCCCATAACATGACGCCTTGGATAGAACTCAAAGAGGGTACCCTTGATTTGATTGATACTCTGCCCACACAGACGGGCAAGAGCTTCTTGCATTGCCCTAGCAAGTCCATCGAGCCAGTTGTTCTCTCTCAAGGTGAACTGAATTCCCTCTGAGGTGGGGGCTTCAATCTTTCCTCGAAGACTTGCAACAACTAGCCACTGCAAATCCTCTCCTTCCTGACCATTGAGCTGAGCTCCGAAGAACTCGGGGTGCGGACGCTCCAGAAGTTCCAAAAGCTGGTCCAAGTCAAGCTCAAAGATGAGGTCTCCTCCATTCCCCAACTGATAGAACTTGCTGCACTTCACGTCCATCTATAAGAATATAGGATGAGTAAGTTAGTAGAGTGATCAAGTGTGTCAAATTTTATGTAAGTTTGCAAGAATTTTTTAGGAACATGAATTTTCATGAAAGAGTTTAAGTGGTTTTGAAACTAAGTTTTTTATCCGGCACAACATTAGCTCGGATCTGGAAAAACTTGGACCAGACAAATACAGAAGGCCAGAGGCCGAAGTATCCCTCTAAAGCCAAGATAAAGGCCGACAAAGAAGATATGGCATTAGTCGTCATGTGATGAGGCTGGAGGCCAAAGAAGTCAAGGAAGCCCCTGGCAAAGTCGCTAAGAGGAAGTCCAAACTCTCTGGCGAAATGTGACATGAAAACTACATACTCGCTATCCTCAACTATAGGGGTAGATTCCTTGCCGGGTAAGCGACACTTTACCTCGGCTAGAAATCGGCGAGTCTTGACGATCCACTCGATCTCTCGGCAAGTGATCGTGGATCCTTGCCAGGAACCACGCTCTAGAACCACCATGAGGTCTTCTTCTCCCACAACGGCGCCACTGTGCAAGCTCGACATGGGCTCGTTGAAGGAGCCAACAGAGGAGTAATCGCAGGCGGCAGTGAACGACCTCGAAATCCGAGGCTCCGTCGCAGCGACGATGAGCACGCATGCGGCGGAAGAAGAGAACCGCCACGGAGGCCTAACGCGGAAGCGAGGCGCGGGGAGGAAGGACCAAACAACGGCGGCGCGACGCGGGAGAAGGAGTGCGGCGGCGTGGTCGCAGGAGTAGGAGCATAGTGGCGGCGGCGCAAGAAGGAGGACGAGGAGGGTAAGAATGGGAAAGTAGACAAACCCTTTCCCCACTCCCCCTATTTATAACAGCGCGTGGTGAGTGTCAACACCCGGATTTTTAATCCCAGATGCCTGATATGCCATACATCGCAATCCCAGGATTACCATTTTTGCGAGACATAACAGATTGGATATCACAGTACATCATCCATTACAAACCATACATAAGGTCTTACAACAAATAAGGATCTCATGATCCAGTCTTAATACAATTCAAGCAGCGAAATAACGTAATAATAACGATAGTGTAGGAGAAACTCCATCTTCATGGTCAAAGGCAATGCTGACGATGGGAGATGATCCTAGTTTTCGTAACTTTCCTGATGTCTGTCCTCCTGATACTCCTCTTCATAGTCTGGCCACGGGAATAGCCAGGAACAAAGCCATGAGTATTCTTTAAGTACTCGCAAACTAATACTAACAAGTGAAGTGGTTTTGAGTAGGATATACTAAGCTCTAGGGTTGTTTTGCAAAAAGCCAGATTTATCTCTACTGATTTCAAAAGCAAAGAAAGCTAGTTGAAAGTTATATAACACCTAAGTGGGAACTTGAATTTCATCTCACAACTCTGTTGTGGTCAAGTGAAAGTCACAAATCGTTTCACAAGTCATTTTGAAAACATCTGACGAAGGAACAGTATGGACACTCCAATTGTCCATAACCGCGGACGCGGCTATTCGAATAGTTTGACACTCTGCAGAGGTGGTACACTTTCACCACAACATTCGATACATCCGTCAAGAACAAATCCTGAATTCACCATACTCAGTATGCGGATAATCAATCCTAACCTTTCAATTACACGCCCTAGTATATGCACATCTCCTGTGAGTTTGGCCTCCCAACCATGACCAACTGTCATCTTGGGAACTGCACAGGTGGAAAATCTTCACAAGGTAGCCTCAGCTCAAACCTTGGCCGCAAGGGAACCCATACTAAGGTATATAAATTTTCAGTCAAGCCCTACCCAAATTTCGGGTATTGTGGTTGTACGGTAACATTGGAATGGTATCGCATCCAGACAACCATCAGTTTTATAAAGGCCTAAGGCTCATGCCTTAACATTTTCATCATCAAAATCATCTGGTGTTCAAGAACACATGTCAAAGCATTTCAGTAGAATGACTCATCATTCTAAGGTTTTTATAACTAGTTTTTCCAAGTATTCCCATCTAAAGTGATCAAGTTTTATGCTTAGCACTAGCATCTACAAGTGGGGGTAAATACTAATGAGGGGTGGTAATCAAGTGTGAATTATCTAAGTTCAATCTCATGCCTCAGGATGACATCAAGATTTATCTAACTTAGGCCAAGTTTTATGCTCTTTATGCTACCTTCAATTATTCTTCTAATATCTACAAGTCACCAAGTAAACTCAAATGAAAGCTTTGATAAAGAAATAAAATACTAAACTTGCAAGTAAAACTAGGATGGGGTATCAAGTGGTGTAAGTTTGCTAAGTTGCAAGTGTTAGCTTGCCAGGTCAACTAGTAGTATTAGGCTTGCCTTGTGTAGAGCAGTGGCTGAAGTTCTCCACGGCTTCTTCCTCGTAGTAGCCTCCTTCCTCCTCGTATCCTTGGTCGGTACTAGCGTCTATAAATAAATACGAGGTACACAATAACCAAACAATACTTAACTACTCTTACTTATCACACCGGGGGTTTCACTGGATGATATAGGATCATCACAAGCTTTACAAACATTAAGGCAAGGTTTTAATTATTTTATTTGGAAAAGTAATTTCTACTCATTGAAAAACTACTTAAGATTTAATATTCTCCAAGTAAAACATGGGATCATGTTGACACATGTCATCACCACATATTTCAGTACATGGGAATGTGATTTAAAGTGGTTTCACAATTTAATAGGGTTTAACCTTTCATTTTAATTAATTAAAGTGACTAGAAATGCCTATGGGGCATTCTTTTATTACTTGACCATTATTTCTGCAAGTAAACATAGATATTTTTATATATTATGAAAGGTCTTGTTAAATGTGATTTTTGAGAGTTGGAATCAACTCAAAAGCTTTCATGGTTGAATTTTGAAAAATTTTGAATGCAGAAAAGCTTCTGCCTTGTTATTTTTTACTATAGGTGATCTACAATTCCAAATGGTTTGAATTCCAGTACCTTTCTAAAAAAAATAGTTTCATGCCATTTGGTTTAGTGAATCGAGCTGCGTTGATTTTTGAATCTAGGTACAGAACTGATTTTGAAACTAAAAGAATAAACCTAAATTTGAATTTAATGGGTCGCGCGGGATGTTAACTAGTCCGGCCCACTACGTATAGCGCATGCGCGGGTGGGTTTAAGTGAATGACCCCACTAGTCAGTGAGACAGAGGGGTGCGAAGCGGTATGGGAGGATGTGGACCGCACGATTAAGCTCTAATCCTACAACTGCAGTTCATCGTCCACGTCAGGCAACGCTGGCGAGACAGAACCCTAGCGCGGCCAATGGGGGTCGTGGGAGTCCCACGGGGGCTCAGGCGATGGTCGGCGACGGGGACGAACGACGAAGTCGACGAAGGCGATGCTCCTAGTACCGGCAGTTCCTCCTGGGGCGGCTCCAATCAACGGCTCCTTTCTTCCTCCTCCGCGGAAGACTCCAGCGAAATTCTGGCGATGTGCTTCTCGCCTTGCTCCGGGGGTGAGGTGGGGTGATTCTCAGAGAGAGGGGAGTGAGATGGTATGAATAATTCGTGCTGGGATGGCCTCCTTTTATAGTGCCTGAAGGGGACCGACGGGCGTGGGCTGAGCTCTGTTGGGCCACGCAGAGATAAAACAAAAACTTTTCCTCTAACGTGGTGATCCCAAGACCTAGCTGAGGTAGAAAGCCACGAGGTTTACCACTAGACGCGCGGTTGCGGATTACTGATGTAGCGCGTCAGTTGATGCAGTGCAGTCCTCACGATCCGATCGTCCTGGTGCTGATCGTACAGCACCTCTGCTGGTATCCACACGATAAAGGAGGAGCACCGGCGGCGAACTGCTAGGTTCGTTACGGCGGCTGGACTGCTGTGGAGCTAGGGTTTCCAACACATGGAATGACCTAACCGAACAACGATTAACCTTTTTGGGTTACTGTGCTCCACAATATATAGGGAGTGAACGTGGGCCCTGCTCGTGCGACCCATTCACTAAAGCCCATATCAAACTAGTCACCGTGAGTCCAACTCACTAACTCAGTCCTAATCTGGTTTAGGTCCAACCCGACCAGATTACAGATTCGAATCCAATCCGAACTTGCTCCCGCTCTTAAGTGTGTGACCCCGCAGGCTCATGGTTACTTGGACACGATTTGAGTCCAACTCACAATCGATCAATCGGCATCGGCTCCTAGCAGAACATACCGATTCCCAAGTACCAAAGAGTCATGACGACTTGCCTTTCCAATGCGACTTACGTCTGAGTCCCTTTTGCCTCACGATATACCTTGTCAGACTATAGGCGAATATATGTCATCCCTTAAATAGTCCGACTCTCTTCTCGATCCGAGACAAGTGATTCACCCGACTAACTCTTAGCCGATCGCCTCGGTTAACACTTAACCGAGTCGTCCATGGCCATGCTTTCCGAATCATATCTCACGAGAGGGCCCAGAGAATATCTCTCCGAGTGGAGGGGCAAAATCCCATCTTGGTTATTCACATCACGCAGCTTGATTCTCAGTCGACCCGAACCCTGCCTTTATAACTGCCCAGTTACGGATCAGCTTTGATGTAACCTAAGTCGGTGATCCTCAACTCGACTATGCAACAACCTCAGGTCTAAGGATTACATTGATTGAGATATGCAAATGACAACTTAGTTCGTTGTACCTCAATATGGGTCAATCCGACTCTAAACTCTTTAGCCTAGTCTGTAAGTTGGAATAGCATCTCCATGCCCATGACAAGTGGAACCGAGTCATCAAGCCAACTTTCACATTGGTCTAAGTTGTGTGTCCAGCACAACCTCAATGACCAAGGATATTTAGTACAAACAACATGAATGCATAGTTCCACAACTGAATCACATATTCAATGATACACATCAGATGTTTATACAAGGACTACTTAATAACTTTATGAATACAATGGGAAATATCATCATACATGATTGCCTCTAGGGCATATTCCCAACAGTCTCCCACTTGCACTAGAGTCAATCTTCCGACATCACATGTCTAAGCATCTAATGCCCATCGCTCTCAGGTGCGCCTCATGCTTCGGCTGGGTTAACGGCTTTGTCAACGGATCCGCAATATTTGCATCCGTGTGTACCTTGCATAACTTGATATCACCCTGATCCACGAACTGGCGAATCAGGTGGTACCGCATGAGTATGTGCTTGTTCTTCTGGTGTTGTCTAGGTTCCTTGGCTTGTGCAATAGCACCATTGTTGTCACAATACACGTCTAACGGATTGGACGAGCCCTGAACCACACCAAGATCCATGAGGAAATTCCTCATCCAAACAGCTTCCTTTGCTGCCTCCGAGGCAGCAATATACTCACCTCTGTAGACGCAGCATACGCTCTTGCTTGGAACTTTTCCAGCTCACAAGACCTCCGTTTATAATAAACACGTATCCAGATTGCGAACGAGAATCATCAGAGTCGGTGAGATAACTTGCATCTGTGTAACCCTTTACACTGAGTTCATCTTCACCACCATAAACCAAGAACATATCCTTAGTCCTTCTCAAGTACTTTAGGATATTTTTAGTCGCTGTCCAAAGGATCTCTGAGATCAGCCGGTATCCGCTCACAACACTTAGAGCATAGGAAACATCCGCCTAGTACAAATCATGGCGTACATGATGGATCCAATCGCAGAAGCATATGGAATCGCACTCATCCTACTTCTCATCGGTTGTCGAAGGACACCGAGTCTTGCTAAGTTTTACACCATGGGACATCGGTAAGAACCCTTCTTAGACGATTCCATGTTGAACTTTTCAACACTTTGTCCAAATAAGTACTCGACTCAATCCAATGAGCCTCCTTGATCTATCTCTATAGATCCGATTCGAGGATGTATGTTGCCTCACCCAAGTCTTTCATTGAGAAACTCCTTTCCAATGATTCCTTGGTTTCTTGCAACATCTGGACATCATTTCCAATCAGTAATATGTCATCCACATATAAGATTAGAAAATTTACTTTGTTCCCACTAAACTTCTTGTACAAACAAGAATCATGATCACTCTTGATGAAGCCAAACGATTTGACTACCTCATCAAAGCGAATATTCCAACTCCGAGATGCTTGCTTCAACCCATAAATGGATTTCAGAAGTTTGCATACCTTGTCAGCATTAGCTGGATCGACAAAACCCTCGGGCTGTATCATATACGCCTCGGTTAAATTTCCGTTAAGGAAAGCCGTTTTGACATCCATCTGCCATATCTCATAGTCGAAATAGGCTGCTATAGCTAACATGATCCGAACTGATTTAAGCATTGCTACGGGCGAGAAAGTCTCGTCGTAATCAACTCCTTGAACTTGTCGGAACCCCTTCGCGACAAGGCGTGCTTTATAGATTGAAACATTTCCATCCATATCAGTTTTCTTCTTAAAGACCCATTTGCACTCGACGGGTCTTGCACCGTCTGGCAGATCAACCAAGTTCCAAACTTGATTTTCATCCATGGACTTTATCTCGGATCTCATGGCTCCAAGCCATGACTCGGAATCAGATCCCACCATTGCTTCCGAATAATTTGCCGGCTCATCACTGTCTAACAGTAACACATCACGAACATTTCGTAATCTTGCCGATCTTCGTAGTACAGGTGCTGCTATCGGCTCATCTGCCACGATCGGCTCATCCTCCAAGGTTTTTGCCGATTCGCTATAAGCCGATTCCTCTCGAATTTCTTCGAGTTGCACTGTGCTCCCACTTACTCCCCGACTGAGAAACTCTTTCTCAAGGAAGACACCGTTCCGAGCGACAAACACTTTGCCCTCTTCTCGGTTGTAGAAGTAGTAACCCAAGGTTTCCCTCGGATACCCTACGAAAATACATTTATCCGACTTGGCCGTAAGCTTGTCCGATCAAGTCGCTTGACAAAAGCTTCACAACCCCAAATCTTAAGAAAAGACAAACTCGGCTTTTGCCTGTCCACATCTCATGCGTGTCTTCTACCGATTTTGATGGTACTTTGTTTAGTGTGAACGCCGCAGCTTTCTAGACAATAACCCCAAAATGATAAAGGCAGATCTGTCTGACTCATCATTGATCGTACCATGTCCAACAAGGTCCGATTCCGCCTTTCAAACACCATTCCTTTGTGGTGTTCTCGGAGTAAGTTGAGGAACTATTCCACAACTTTTCGATGGTCATCAAACTCATGGCTCATGTACTCGCCTCCTCGGTCCAATCAAGAAACTTTATTTTCTTGCCGAGTTGATTCAGGCTTCATTCGAATTCTTTGAACTTTTCAAAGGCTTCCGACTTATGTTTCATTAAGTAGATATATCCATACCTACTCAAATCATCGTGAAGGTAATGAAGTACTCATAACCACCCTCGGTCGTGCTCATTGGTCCAGATACATCACTATGTACTAGTCCCAACAAGTCGGACGCCTTTCGCAACTCTTTGCAAAAGGTGTCTTGGTCATTTGCCGAGTAGGCAAGATTCGATGTCTCGAGCGACTCCAAGTCGAACGAAGTTAGAGTCCATCATCATGGAGCTTCTTCATGCTTTCCAACTTATATGACCAAGACGAGCAGTGCCAAAAGTAAGTCATATTCAGATCATTTGGTTTCAACCTTTTAACATTTATGTTATAAACCGACTCACCATCAAGATTCAAAATAAATAACCTGCTCGACGGGTGCAAAGCCGTGAAACATATCATTCAAATACAAAGAACAACCATTATTCTTGATATTCGACTCATAGCCTTGCCTCATCAAACATGAAGCGTAAATAATGTTTCGATCGAGCATCGGAACATAATAACAATTATTTAGTTCCATAATGAATCCGAAGGTAAATGAAGTTGCATCGTCGACTTCCAACGCAGCAACTCTTGCTTTGTTGCCGACTCGAATATCAACCTCGCCTCTACGCCTCCTAGTTCTTACGGTCATCCTCGCAACGAGTTGTAGATGTGAATAACTGATCCGGTATCATATACCCAAGAACTATTAGGTGCATCGAAGATATATGTCTATAACATTGCAAACAAGTGTACCTGAGTCGAAGTCATACCTCCACTCTTGGCTTTGTCGGCCAAGTACTTGCAGATTCCTCTTCCAATGGCCATCCGCCTTGCAAGAGAAGCAAGTGGATCCTATGAAGGAGATGTCTTAGTCCCCGAGGAAGCGCTTGGGACCGGGTCCCGAGCCTGCTTCCTCCCGACTTAGCCTTCTTCTTAGTCCAAGAACTCTTCTTGAACTTAGCCTTATTCGCACCATCAACACTTGACTGGTGCCCTTCTTGAGATCCGCCTCTGCCTGCTTGAGCATCCCATGCACTTAAGTGAGCTTCTTATCACTACACTGCATGTGGTAGTTCGATATGTACTGCTCATATGCGCTATGAAGAGAGTTCAGAATTAGATCCGTAGCGAACTCTTCGCTTATGGGGTAGCCAAGCCTCTCCAGAGACTGCACGTAACCAACCATTTTGATCACATGCGGACTCAGTGGATCACCATCCTTAAGCTTGCAACTCAAAGAAAGCACGAGAGACTTGATACCTCTCGCCTTCGCCTGAGCCTGGAACATACTTTTGAGGCTTTCGATCATATCATAGGCCTCAACATGCTCGAACTGCTTTTGCAAGTCCGGTTCCATGTGAGCAAGCATAAGACAGCTAATATCCGTGGACTCATCCTTAGCCCGACGGTAGGCATTGGTGGTTCATGCGATCGCATTCTCATTCGGCTCATCCGAAGTGGGTTGTCTAGGACATGGTCCTTCTTTTCTTGTTTGAGAACAATTCTCAGATTTCGATACCAGTTGGTAAAATTAGTGTCGTTTAGTTTATCTTTCTCAAGAATAGTTCTCAACGCAAAACCGGATATCTGAGAGTGACTGCTACTTGGTGCCATGATATACAATGTAAAATATGCAAAACACTTAAGACATGTATTCATAAAAGAGCAAGCATATTAAACATTTTAATATTTTATGCTCCCACTAGAACCAACACCCCTCCGATGGTTACTTAGTGATTCAGGATCCTAAATAAGCAAGTCGGCTAGTGAGCTTTAGCATCACCGCTAGCCGCCAAGTGATCTAGGTAGACAACTCCTTGTCAATCGCATCTCATGCGACTCCTGTTGGACGGGTGGCATCACATGCCCCGGCTCCCATCCGACTTTTCCCCGAGTCCCACAACCGTTGTGATAGACCCGTCTAGCTTACCAAGTGTTTCTGCAGTAAGAGTCCGACTCGAACCCACCTAGTCGGAGAGAATTGGCAGCACCTCAATTTTATGAGCCCACTACCAAAAATGTCCGACTTGTGATGGTGCAAACATCAAGGAAAACCGACTAGACCTTCTTTGAGGGATTAAATTTTACCGACTATCTAATAGAGGTAAAACTGAGACATAACAATAACACAAAATAAAGCAATTATAATGTGAAATGGTATGGCTCTCTTCATGGCGATCTCTGTCTCCACAAAGCCTGTAATCCGACTCGTGCCAACTCTTGTCACTTGCCGTCTTACTCCATGTCGCCAACATGTACAACGCCTTGCATGCCTTCCGGGTTCTCAAATAGCTACACTAGCTTAGTAAAGTAAATTACATAGAGAACCCGACACGCAGGTCGTTATACAATAAAATGGCAGCACCTAGGCTCCAGCCGGCTGACAAAAACCGTGATTCGCAGATCACGTATGGATTACACACATACATCACATGCACATGAACCATACCATTCACAACTTCCTGCAAAAACAAGTTATGCATAGATACAATATCTACCGCCAGAAACTCGCAACGACATCTAAGGCGCTACGACAGGGCGAAGCCGGCGGTCCCGCTAGCCGGATAGCGGGCGGGGATCGAAGGGGCAGCGCCCGACGATTTTTCCGAAAACATAGATCTCATCTATGATCCGGACATGGATTCCGACCATCGTTCCGATTCGATCAAACTCTTTGATCTTCGATCACCGCTTCTGGATTTACGTGTCACAGTCTACCCCGATGGCGGAAGCCGACCGGTAGGGGTATGTCGTTCCACGACCTCAGCAGTATGATCACGGAAATCTGATCTACCATTTCCCGAGTATAGTTGATCCAATCAACTTCATACAAAACCGATCTATCTCATAGATCGACCACCAAAACAGCACATAGATCTCATCTATAGCCTACCGCATATCACATATGCGAGATCTCGAGCCTAAAACCAGAAGCTATCGCTCTGATACCACTGTTGGGCCACGCAGAGATAAAACAAAACTTTTCCTCTAACGTGGTGATCCCAAGACCTAGCTGAGGTAGAAAGCCACGAGGTTTACCACTAGACGCAGGTTGCGGATTCATCGATGTAGCGCGTCATTGATGCAAAGGCAGTCCTCACGATCCGATCGCCCGGTGCTGATCGACAAAGCACCTCTGCTGGTATCCACACGATAAAGGAGGAGCACCGGCGGCGAACTGCTAGGTTCGTTACGGCGGCTGGACTGCTGTGGAGCTAGGGTTTCCAACACATGGAATGACCTAACCGAACAACGATTAACCTTTTTGGGTTACTGTGCTCCACAATATATAGGGAGTGAACGTGGGCCCTGCTCGTGCGACCCATTCACTAAAGCCCATATCAAACTAGTCACCGTGAGTCCAACTCACTAACTCAGTCCTAATCTGGTTTAGGTCCAACCCGACCAGATTACAGATTCGGATCCAATCCGAACTTGCTCCCGCTCTTAAGTGTGTGACCCCGCAGGCTCATGGTTACTTGGACACGATTTGAGTCCAACTCACAATCGATCAATCGGCATCGGCTCCTAGTAACATACCGATTCCCAAGTACCAAAGAGTCATGACGACTTGCCTTTCCAATGCGACTTACGCCCCGAGTCCCTTTTGCCTCACGATATACCTTGTCGACTATAGGCGAATATATGTCATCCCTTAAATAGTCCGACTCTTCTCGATCCGAGACAAGTGATTCACCCGACTAACTTAGCCGATCGCCTCGGTTAACACTTAACCGAGTCGCATGGCCATGCTTTCGAATCATATCTCACGAGAGGGCCCAGAGAATATCTCTCCGAGTGGAGGGCAAAATCCCATCTTGGTTATTCACATCACGCAGCTTGATTCTCGATCGACCAACTCGCCTTTATAACGCCCGCCACGGATCAGCGTTTGATGTAACCTAAGTCGGTGATCCTCAACTCGGACTATGCAACAACCTCGTGTCTAAGGATTACATTGATTGAGATATGCAAATGACAACTTAGTTCGTTGTACCTCAATATGGGTCAATCCGACTCGCTAAACTCTTTAGCCTAGTCTGTGTAAGTTGGAATAGCATCTCCATGCCCATGACAAGTGGAACCGAGTCATCAAGCCAACTTTCACATTGGTCTAAGTTGTGTGTCCAGCACAACCTCAATGACCAAGGATATTTAGTACAAACAACATGAATGCATAGTTCCACAACTGAATCACATATTCAATGATACACATCAGATGTTTATACAAGGACTACTTAATAACTTTATGAATACAATGGGAAATATCATCATACATGATTGCCTCTAGGGCATATTCCCAACAAGCTCGTCGTGGTCGTCGGCACAGTCGGCTAATGGCATGGGCGACGATAGGGACGGTGTTGTGCTCCCTGGCGAAGCTCAACGACAAGGTCACGCGGCGTGGGGCGGTGCGAAACGGTCGGAACGTCGCGGCGCTCTGAGAGGGTCCGGCGGTGGTTTTAGTGGCGCACAACGTCTACGGTCCACGCGACAGCAAACGGGCATGTCTGCGGTGTTGCTGGGGTGCTGGCGATCCTTCATGCATGCGGCGAGGGCGGCGCGCGGTCTGTGGGCATCTGTCGCGGTTGGCGCTCTGGCGCACTCTCAGCTCGCTCGTAGAGAGGCTTGGCATGCTCTGGCTGTGTGGTCTAGGGGCTGGCTACACTCGAGGCTTGGACAGGGGGTGGCGGTGGACGGTGGAGAGTGTCGCAGACATGGTTGCTAGGATTGGTGCTTCTCCTAGCTTGATGTCTACTGAGAGGTGGCAAGTTGACCTCGGCCTGGTCACCATTGATGGCTATGGCAAGATCACAGTGGTGCTAAAGCTTGTTAAATTGGCTAGATGATCTACTAAAAGCTTGCTGTGAACCAGAGAGGGAACAAGTTAGGCCAAAATCACTACTCCTAATAGTGTTTGATGTTTGTTTGTTTGCTGATTACAAGGTGTTTGATGAAATGTCCGCAAGAGATTCAAATTTGAATTTTGGATTAAAACTTGGTGGATGTGTTGGTTACATACTAGGGAGTCTCTAGTTAGTGGGATTGGTCAAGCGGAATTGATTTGGTTGGTTTTTAAAAAAGGGGTGATCTTCACATATGAATCTGATTCAATTTTGAAATGTGATTTGGATCAAGTTGCCAAATGTTTCTGCAAGTTTGAAAGGTGGGTTTTGATTCACTTTTACTTGGTCTAGAAAGGCGTGAAAAGAAATGGAAAAGTTTTTGTTTGAAATCTTGGACTAGAAACACTCAAAGTGGCCTAGTGAGCAAGATTGGCAAAAATAACCATTTGCTTTATTTGTTTTGTTTTTGATTTTCATTAGATTTGTTTCTGCTTGGAAATGTTTTAGATGATGTTGTTTTCATCTTTAATACATTCCTTGCTATTTAGATCAATCACACAAGTCCATTCATTCATTCATACAATTATCACATACACACATGCATTCATATGATCTGAGTTAACAAAAGTTTTTGTTAAACCCTAATTTTGGTGATTGGAATTTGATAATCATTGTTTGATATTTTTGGGATGTTACAGTGAGAGGTAGTGGGATCGTGAATGCGCCGTGGTAACCACAAAAATGCATGTATCAATAGTTCTCGGTCGACGATTGGAGCCACAGGGAGGATCACATGGCGTAGGAGGAGATCAGGTCGCCATGACCGTTGCAGTGATCGAAGAGTCACTGCATCGATAAGACTACCGTAGTAATTACTATAGCGATGTCAGGATACACTATAGCGGTACAAGAAATGAGACAAAAGGCAATGATTGATACAAGTAGGATGAAGCTTACCAGAGAAGCTAAGAGGATGCCTCGGACAAAGATGAGTGACTCGAAAAATTAGTCACACCTCGGAAAAATAGTGTGAGCAAAGAGGAGAAAAATAAAGAAAGGCACCGACTGAGTAGTAAGTTGGAGAGAGAAGTACAAAAAACTGAGTGTCTAGAAACTGCGGTGGTCTAGACGAATGAATTCGGCAAGACCGCACCAGCTTCGGGGACTAATGTTGGGGGGTTGACCCCAGGTAGGGACAAGGTAAGTAAAAAGAGAGAGGAATGTTCGTGATCAAGGCCGGATCTAGATATGATCCGGCCGAGTCATGTAGGAGTTGGCTGAATGAGGTCTGACTTATCCTAAATCAAGTAGTGAAGACTTGACTCGACCGACATATGAGATATATATGTCGGAGTAACACTGCCATGCATCTTAAGTGCAGGGTGAGGTCAAGCCGAGTCATGCGAGGCGAGACCGGGTCAAGGGAAGCTTGCACAGGAAGGAGGAGGGAAGCCCCAAAGTCAAACCTTAGCCATTGTCTCTCTCTGGAATATGCATAGTGCTGCTACAGACAAGAAGTAGAGCAGCAAATGAGCAGAAGGAGGTCACGGAGGTGACAGTCCTCAGGCCCGAGGCTCATATGTGGGATTACATTCCTCTTTGCCTTCGATAGAAGGGGGACACGGAAAGAGGTCCGCCGAGTTACCACTTTGGGACAAGCATATGTCCACGTCAGTCCTAGAAGGCACCAGGCCATTCCTTTATAAGGAGGGGCTGGGCGTTTGGAGGGAGGGATCGATTCATTTTTTCCTCACTGGGCACTAGTTATAGCTTCTTCTTCCTCTCAGTCATACAGCTCGAGGAGCAAGTGTAGCTCCATTGGTGTTGAATAAATATTGAGTTCTTGCATTCTGAGTGTAGAAACCACTACATCTTCCCTCTCGAGATACCACTAGTATCCATTGGTCCCAACTTAAGCATACTCATGGCATCTGCCGTGCCACCACCACGACAAATCATATACTATTTATGATGTTGTCTTATATGTACCATCCTTGTATTATTATTTTGGACCACTAGGTTTGTACAGCTCGCAAGGAATTAGGATCATTTATTGGAAATTATCCTATAAATTATGAATTTGCAAAAGTTTAGTTACTTAGTTATCTCCTCACATTAGCTATTAGAGGCTTGCACCGGTTTAGTTGCAATAAAATTTCTATCGTATGTGTCAGGTTGCTTTGCATTGCTTCAGTTCGAAACATTGGTTTCTCGGCTATCTTTTAGCGTTGGAAGTTTTTCACAGGTGAGAACTTGTAGTTCATTTGTATCGACGAGGTATATATCGGCTAAAAAAGGTAATATACCATACATGTTGCACGAGTTTATTATTACATTTAACTCTTCCTTGTTCTTTTAGTATAACTACTTAGATCACCCCATTCTTGATTTGACTAGATGAAGACAAGTGGCTAGTGGAATAATATTTACAATTTTTTGTTCTACACTAAATTTTTTAAATAATCGTTTTCCATTTCTCAACTCTTCCATGTAAAAGGTCACATAAATTATTACATTGCATTGATAGGATCAAATACATGTTTGAAATGTTCCGTGGGTGAAAAGAACAGACATATCTTGTGGGACGAGATGATGTGTATGAACCATGGTTAGCGTTTTCTTTGGCAAAGTTGGAAAAGATGACGCGTGTCAGCGGATTGACGGTACCATAGCAGCATAATGTCAGAAATATGGGCGGGAAGTGTGCAAGATTCCAACCGGAAGGAACCGAATAGTATGTTGAAGAAGAAGGGAGCCAGCCATGTGTTTGCGATGACATATAAAGAAGGTTTGTTGAGATAAATTGGGATATCATTTCTCAAGGTGTATGTTGATAGTAAGAGAGGTGGAAATTAAACATAATCCCTACAACAAAAGTTAAATATTAATTTTATTATTTCTTTGGATATTACTATTATGTTAACCTTTATGTGAACATTATAGTACTTCAACAGTAGATGTTTTACATTTATCAATCTAGCAATTACGTGATGATAGGTTAAGGTGCATTAAAATTGTGATCATTTGTTTCGGTGCCCACCCAATTAGAGTGTGAATGAACACGAAGACAACATGGACTTTTCTTCGGGCTACCTCTACACACATGTAACAAGATGCTCTGAATAACTTTGGACTCAAGTAAAAATTCATAGAACTAGGTAAGTAGAAACTATATGATCCATTTACCCTAAAAGATTTTTATTTTAAGTTTGTATATTCCTCATCTTCCACAATGCGCCATAATCCTGCACATTTCTCAATGCACAATGGTACTCTTGGGGTTCATAAATGTACTAACAGATGGCCCACTATTTATTCTGCATCAACGTTCATGTAATTGGATATCCAATATTAGCTTGATGATTATTTGGTTCTGGCAACCTGAAGGACGGTGTATTTTATTTGCTGTTATGGTTCTTTTCCCTTTTGTCAAGCATACATGTAAACATGTCATTTTATTTTGCAGATACCATACCAGGTTTGTATTATTTGGCACATGATTTAGAGAAAGTCAAGTGAACAACAAAGTTAGTAGAGACCCTCTCTCTCCATCTGATAACCTACCAATTTTCTTTAAACAATGTTAGGAGGCGACATGCAAACATTCTATTTTTTGCAGGAAACATACCAACATACTAGCATTCAACAAGGTGAGAATTCTTCATCGATCACTGCTGCTTTGAGCATGTGAGTTTTCATTTGTACAAAACTTGCAGTATGTTTATTGATAGCCTACCAATTTATGTAGTATATTTGTGGCAATAATTGATGCCATGATGGGTGATTTTTCACATGTCTAATTTATTGTTGGTTGATTCCATGTATTTAGTTAATGATTTGATGTTTGGATCATGTCTAAGAAAAATTGAAGCCTCTCAGACCTAAAAACGATATCCTATGGGTATCAATTTGGTTCTGAGTGTTATAGAATGATGGGTATCATTCAGCTAAGATCTCACGTAAACCATTAAGGTTGAGATGTGAGTTATGCAGAAGGTCATACATGTCATATACTCCCTCTGTCTCAAAATAGATGTTAAATTTGTCAAAATTTAGATGTATCTAGACACTATTTAGTATATAGATACATCCAAATTTTGAAAAAAAAATCCCGACATCTATTTTGAGTCCGAGGGAGTACAATATTATTATAAAAAATGACACTCCTAGAAGGTTTTTTTTCCTTCGCGAGCAAATCGTTTGGTTCAAGACAGAATTTCAAGAAAAAAGATTTTGGTTGATGTAGGTGTAAGCATTGATCTTTTTGCCACTCGAGGTTTACTATGGCGGCACATTTACTCCTCAATCCAGGGACCTCAAGCTATGATTCATGAAAACATTACAATGATGTATAATCTAAAGACTACTGTGAGATTTCTTTGATTCATGTTAATATGTCTTTCTTGACTCATGTCGAAGGGAGGTCATGTAGTGATGTTTGTTGGGGAATCCTTCATTGCTGCACCCAGGTCAGAGAAGTCTTGTTTATATGCTCTGGTTATATGCTTTATGCTATCGCAAGTACATGGTATTGGATATTCTGGCAGTAAAATCTACATATCAAAGAATTTAGCCCTATTGTTATCTATTGGTAGCACTACACTATCCAAGTTTATTTACAGACATGATACTTAGTGATCTATTTATATCCATGTTTATTTATAGAACAACTTATATATCCAACACAATTCTCTTCAGTCCTGAAAGAGCCACTCAAGTACAAATCAGCTATGTTACATTCGTTGCAACGTTATTTAAAGGCCTCTTTTGTGTTCAAATTTTGCATACAGGCAAGAAAACAAGCAAATAGTGTTATCAAGTAAAGCCTGTTGTCCCAACTATTGGGTTCTCTGATAACCGTTCATTTAAATTCATGCAATGTTAATGATGTGGTTGGATACTTCAAACCTGTATCGACATGTCTGATTCCAATTTCTCTTGTTATGTCCCTCTCTATTGCAGGGACTTGCATGGCACCATGTGGTTACACGCTTGAGGTATATAACAGTGTATTCCCTATCTTGTTTGTTTCTGTGGAGTCTAGCTAAATAGAATGAGGGTTACAATACTTTTTTATTTGAATTTCAGTCATACTAGAAGGAAATATTCGAGGTGTATGCTTAAGTGGGTTGCAAATTTCATCTATAGTTTATTTTTATTTAGTGATCTTCTCGTGTACATAAATGGTTATTGATTATGCTGTAAACTCCTGTTTTCGCATGTGAGTATGCAGGTTTCAATCTCAGGTCCATCCAACATTTTACATACTGTTTGACACACTGGGGTAGGAGGTGCTCTTTTGAAAACAAATATCTTGGGTAGCTCTTCCAATCAAATGTTTCTTGGATTTTCATTTTCGTGTGACTTGCTGTTTATTCAGAGAACTAGCTCTCAATACCATTGTAGCTTATAATCAGTTTTCAGCAAATGGACTTAGTTCCAGGAAGTCAGGTTATCACATCTCTATTTAGTGTTAGGCAAACATTCTTCCTAGCATCAAACACAGGTACATCTAGGGCGATAAGCGATACGCTGACAGCATGGCCTTTACTATGAGTCTTGGGCATCCCTACAATTAGCTATGCTTCCTCATGATGCAAGATGGAGAAAGGTCTCCGCTGAATTTCACGCTATGATTGGGCTGTACCAGCTTGCCCATTGCCAGGAGATCCGGTAGTACCAGGAAAGGTAAGGATAGAAACCTTTCTTTTTTGCCTACCTTTCCCTCGAATTTGAGAAATTCTTTTTTCAATATGGGGATGGGAGCAAATAACGAGTCCTTGATTCAAAGAAATAAATTGCTCTTTCACTGCCTATTCTTTGGTGTTTGCAGCGCATGGGGCCTTCGCTTTCTTCTGCAGCCTACTACATGCTAGAGTTCAACAAAAAGGGTTTTTCTTAGAGACAGATATTCACACACCCTGCCTCGCCACCGCACACACACAGGCCTGACGTTGTTGTGCCTTTGACTATGCCACATGATTTTACACATGATTTGTCGTGTGAGTGCAGTCGGCAGTTTTCCTCCAACTTTTTCCTGCATCCGAGAAAAACCTTGAACCCAAAAAATCTGTCCACAACCACCATTTTGTGGAAATAATCACGACACGGTGTCAATGTACATGTGTCCGAGTTGAGTTAGAATCCATCACCGACTAGTATTGTACATTGGCTTTCTGTGTAAGTATACAATCGCGTGTACATGCAAAATAATCTCGATACCCGCAAGAAATAAAAAGAGGCAAACACGCTTACGTGTATATGATGGCTAATTAGTTGTGCATAGCTTGCTAGCTATGGAGTACTAAATTTCAATAGAGACAACAGCTTTGTACTCCCTCCGTTTAAAAATATAAGATGTTTTAGATTTGTGAAGAAAATAAATCTAGATTTTGTTTAGTGTGTAGATTTATTCCAAAGTTGAGTAAACCTACATACAAAAACAAGTCTAGATTCATTTTGTTCACAAACCTAAAACATCTTATATTTTGACTCGGAGGAAGTACGTGTTATTAGCATTGGCCAAACTCACCCACTCGGCATTTAAAAAGAAATTTACTTGGTTTGAGGCGCGGCCCCTGCCTCTAAGATTGCTAGCGATCACCTAGATGCATGAGACCCCTACCATCAATTGGTACTACTACATCAGAATCGTATCTATGTATACGGTACACCTAAGAATCATGTGTAAAATATCAAGCGTGACTCAGCTAATCAGACCGATTTGAGCTTGAAAAAAACCGCTAGAAGAACAAGAGAGGCGTCCCATGCCACGTGTATCTGACCGATGGACACATAGAGCAGCTGGCTCTCGAATTTTCAAATGGGGTAAAAATTGCCAATTGTTTTTGCTAAATGGGGTAATATAGATGAAAAATTCTTAAATGGGGTAATTGGTGTCAAAAATATTGATCTATGGGGTAAAAGTTGGAATTTACTCTTCTATATAAGTAGCCAGATATTAGAACAATCGCAACTCACATTTTTTTCATAAAATTAAGTAAATCGCTGCCCAGCTAGAATTTTGTAGATCCCAGTAGAACAGCACAAGGTATACTCAAGCAATTCGGTAGTTCATATATAATGGAAATTTTACAAATAAACTTCAATTTGCAGTACAAATTTAATGATCCTTTCTGGTTTGCAAATACATGAAACAACAACTGGAAAAGGTACATCTCTTAAAACAAGAACCCCGTTACAATAATAGCAGCATGGTGCATAACGAGCTATCAAAGGGCCGGGTTCAGAATTTGACAGTTCGAGTGTGCCGTTGATCAGCTGGTATCCGAGGCCTCAAAATGAATCCGAGCATTTGGAGAAGCTCTGTTTAGAAAATCCATCTGCTTACGTTGTCTAGACATCCATTTATTGTGAAAGCTAAAAGGATTATGAAGCTTCACCGACTCTAGCACCCTTGCGTTCAAAACAAAGAATTTGACAAAGTTAACATCTGATATCTTGCCTGAATAGTTTATCACTTCTATCAGTTTGAGATGATTTTGAATGCACTCCACGGTACCATCAACCGGCTTGTCGTTCATCTTCATTGGAACAGTGCACATCCATGACTGAAAGAAAAGACCGATCGATGTGGGGAATATATAATTTAGTAAGATAGTAGGGATTGATGAACTAAAAGCTAAGATGCAAGAAAGACACATTAACTAGTAACTCACCAAGATGTGAAGCTGCTGTAAGGAGGGAAAGCATTTGAGGACGCCAATGACATGGTTTAACTTGAGAGCTTGGATAACGATGGACAAGATCTTTACATTTTGAAACGATAACTTTAGACTGTTTTGAACCATTGCCTGAATCAAATGAAAGAGAATATATAGAAGAAGGTAAGTATAAATAATTAAGTTAGGTTGCAGGCAGATATATAGAGAGAGCAACACTGGGATTTAGTCTGCGACCTGGAATTTTGTCTTCCCCTGGTGTACAGTGGACATCATGTCAGTGTGCAGGCAATCCAAAATCTCAAGTTTTGGTGCAAACCTTACTCGTACGAATCGTGGACTGTCACCACGCTTCTGGAGGGTCAGTTTTTCTAGGCTTGGAGCATACATGATGTTGAGCTCATCCATCACATGATTGTGTTGGTCAATCAACACTCTGATGCTTACAATGCTCGGGGACCAAATGGTTACGCGATGGAAGAAGTAGTTTCTGTCCATGAACAAGGTCTGGAGACTCGGACATGCGGCAATCATGGCGTGCAGGGTGTTCTCGTGGTTGGTGATCCGAGAGAGAGTGAGATCGATGAGATTCGGGAAGCTGATGCCCATGCCCAAGAGATTCTGAGGGAAATGGCAAAGGCCAAACGTGGCGACGCGGAGAGAGGAAAACCTGAGGGCGGACGGCGGCAGGGGCGGCATCAACTCTCCGGCTTCAAGGGCGGCGTTGCCGAGCACCCGCACATAGCTGAAACTGAGCTCCTCAAGGCGATCGAGCACTGGGGACCGGAACCAGCCGTCGAACATAGGGTAGCGGTCTGCGTCGCCGGAGTGACGACATAGAGTGTTGAGACAAAGCCGACGGGCGAGGGTCTGGCGTGGGGTGTTGAGGATATCCGAGATCACAGGGACTAGGTTGTCCCCGGAGACCCACTTGTGGAGATCACTGTCGTCGAGGTTGAGCGGGGTGGAGGAGAGCCAGAGGTGGATCCACCGTAGGGAGATCGCTTGTGTGCGGATGGCCTCGTCGGTGGGGAGCAAGGAGATGATGGTGCCGAGGACGTCGTCAGGGAGGGCGCTGATGTAGTCGGCATCAGGAGCGGGCGCGTCCACTGGTTGCGCTGCAACCAGCACCTGCTCCTGCGGCTCCGGCGCCGGCAATTCGCCGGCGAAGCTGCAGACGTGGCCCTTCTTGGGGACGCCGCAGCGACTACAGCAGTATCTGCCGCGTTTCCTAGGTGTCGTCGAGGCCATTGATTGCTGTCTGCTTCAACCTACCTAAGGGGCTTTGGGGAAGGTGTGGGGAACGAAGGGTTCCATTTAGGGGCTGGGGAAGGTTTGCAGGTCAACAAGGGGAAGGGAAGAACGCCATTGTTGGGCTTCCTGAGGTTTGCTGCGGCTTGAACATGTGAAGTCTGCGAGATAATATCAGTTTCTCGTCCGTCGGTCCGAGGTCTGACTATCGGTGTGTGTCGCGTGATCTCACTCAGCGTCTGCAGGGTGGATGACGCCAAGATGGAAATTGGCTTTATTAGCTTCGCTCCTGTGACCGCACGTTTTGGACCACCGAAAATAAGCATCCCAGAGTGGTGTCCATTGAAAAGTGAAGTTAACTTGTGACGAAGTGCAACTGGAATTTATCCAAATAAGTATTTGAAATTCCAATGAAATATATGTGACTGTTCCATGTCTGCATTGTGATTTAGTTGATTTAGAAACCACGAGAAACGGGGAAAAATAGAAGTAACTTCGTCGGATGTGCGCTTTCTACGTACTTTGTGTAGTGTCATGCGAGTAGAGAGCTACACCGCACGCTAGGTGGCCAAGCAAATCGGAGGGCATGATTATATATATTTTTGATATAATTAAGAGTCGAGATTACCATCAACTGTGGTATTCTTATTCGGAAGCTTGTTGAAGAAGTAGTTTCCTTGAGGTGTTCCTATGTTGCAATAGATCATCTCTCTCTCGACACACGGTTCAGTATGAACTTTATTTTCATTGTGAAATCAGTTACTAATAAGTAGGTTCCTTCTCAGAGAGGACAAGCCTTAAAATTGTATTAAACCATTTTGATGATATACAAGCAACTATATACTTGAACCTTTCTTTGAGACAAACAATTCGCATATGTATTCCACTGACCCATGTTTGAACAAGATTATGTTTTGGCACACTAAGTTTCTTTTAAAAGATTAAACGTGCTTGAAACTATATACGAGATCATGCTTTTTCCCCAACGGTTCAAAACTTATGCTAAGCTATGTGTTTGTGAGAACATTATTTTGTGCTCCAAGTTTAATTTTTTATGGAACTTTTGCGTTGTGAAGTGGAAACACCTAATATGGAGGCACAAGCACGGACAACAAAGAAGTTAATCACACTAGATGCCTTGTATTTATGTGCCACAACACACACATAACACGAGTAATTATGCGTCAACACACGGGCATAACATAGGGTTAGATTGTTTAGCACCGTACGAGGCTGACGTAGAATGGCTAGAGGATTAGGAAAATCTATTTTAGAAAAGTTTTGAGTGTATGTTTTAGGCTATCTTTAATGAGTGTGTTATACGTAGTTCGATGGTGCATGAACGCCATCTAGAGTGAAGCCATTGGGAGTCGGAGCCTCGAACAAACGCTTATAGTATTCAGTGATAAAGACTTTCAAATTCTCCTCTCCTACAATTGTTTCTTCCTCTTGTTCTAGTTGGAATTTTTTTCTTTCTATGTTTTCCATTGGCTATAAGATGGAAGTATTTAGTATTATTTCCTCCTTCCTGCATATGTTTAACTTTGGCACGCTGAGCCCACTTAGACTCTTCATCGCGCCATAGTTTGTTTACTTGTTCATTTGCATCTCTCAAACTCTCTGAGCAATTATATAATGAGCTACCTAATTACTTAAATGAGGGTGGGAAAAATATATATTTAATAGAGTCAAAAAAGAGAGTGCAAAATACAAACATATTAATATATGATCGGGAAGAAAGATAAGTTATGTGATTAGGTAATGCTCTAGTTTTACCTTATATCAACTAAAACAAAAGTTACCCAGTCTAGGCACATGTGTGAATTGTATATGAAATTATATGAACCTTTGCCTACTCTATTGAATTCCTTAAGAAGTCGATCAGTACATACCATTATCCATTATTACGTACTATCTTGAATTTAAATATAAAACAATGTTTAAAGAGGAGAAAGTCCACTTGACCTAGTTTAAAATAGATTTATCATTGACCTATATATGATAAAATTTAAACAACTCATGTATACTTTCAATAGGATGAAACACGAGTAAACTCTATATTATGCTCATACTAAATTATCTTTTAGATTCTTGAAATCACTTTATTCTGTGTACTAAATTGTGCGCCACAAGTGAACGCGAACTCATGCATGCAATAATGAAATGTATGCATGAAGATTGAATATGGAAATATGCATAATTCCTGAAAATACTCAGAGGTGTGGATGCACCATCCCACCACACATGGTTTTGGATTATTATTTGTTATAATAAAGTTTACCTTACAAAATTTATGATTATAAAATGTTATACAAGTTGGATACAAATGTTGATGAAGAATAGTTTTCACGATTCCTCCGCAGTTTCACTTGCAAGGAACAAAAGAGAGTTTATTTGTTCGACAATCAGCTCGGGTCAGTAGGTTTTGATCTCCAAAGACAAAGATGACAATATGTGTATAATCTGACGATTCCCTTAGACTTTCTTCCTAAGGTGGTCAAGAGATCGTATGTGGCATCCCGCAAAACCACTACTAGAAAATCGCGTTGAATTTGTGCATTGCATCGTCATCATCATGCATTGTTTGCCAAAACTATTTTGCAAAACCCCGTTTTGTTTTCCAAACGCCCCATCTCTATTCAAATGTCAAACACCGGGTCTCCGGAATATTTTTGTTTGTTGCTATCGGTCTGCAAAAGTTGCATTTAAATTAAATAAAAGTATTATATTATTTTAGCGGGGCGGTCAGGCAGGCGTGGCGACCCGACCACCCCATATTTTAAAATCGGCCCACCCAGCAAATCCTACAGCTACCCAGGAATCTACCCTCTCTCACCCTCCACCTCACTCCCACCTATCAACACACGCCACCTCACCTCCTCCCTCTCCCTGAACCACTCTCAGGCTGCCACTTGGCCACCTCCCTCCACTCACCCCTCCTCTCTCTCTCACCAGCCCCACATCCCTTGCCCTCACGCACTCCACACCGCATGCAACCGCCGGCCGCCCCTCCCCTGTGGCCCACGTACCAGTGACCGGATCCCCACCCACCGCCTGGGCCCACCGCCACCTCCCCAGAACCGCCCTCCCCAGGCACCACCCGCGCGCGCAGCCACCTCAGCCGCGTCCCCCACGCGGGCCCACCCTGGCGCGCCCACCTCCCTCCTCCTCCCCTGCCTTCTTCCCTGGCTTCCCCGAGCCGCGCGTCGGCCGCTTCCTTCCCTCCATCCCCTCGCCGCCTCTCTGGCCCAACCGCCGACGCCCGCATCCGCCCGTCCCCGCCGCCGCAGCTCCGGCCCGCGTCCGCCGCTCCGGTGACCGCCGCCGCCACTCGCCGCTCCACCTTCCTGCGCCGCCTCGCCGCCCGACCCGCCACCTCCTCGAGCTCCACCCGCCGCCCGATTGCCGCCTTCCTCGACCCTGAGCAGCAGCGCCCTCGCGCCCGCGGCTGCTCTCGCCCGCTTCCAGCAGGTGCCCGCCTCCGCCCTTCCGCCGCCTCTCCCTCCTCCCAGCCTGCACCTTCCCGGCGTCCGCCTGCGTCTGCGCCCGTGGCCTCCGCTGCCGAGCCGCTCACGCCCCAGCCGCCTCTCCTCGAGCGCCAGGTCCCCACCAACCTCGCCGCCCCTACCTACCGCCTGTCCGCGACCACCTCCCCTCCACCGCTTGAGCGTCCTCGCCGCGCCGTCCGTCGCCTCCGCTGCCACCACGCTGGCCTTCACCGGAGCCTCCCCGCGCGCCACCCAAGAGCCGACCCCGCGTGGACCCGCCCTGCCTCGAGCCGAACCCCACCGTCGGCAGCGGGCCCGTGTCGCCTCCACCCCGCGCGGTTCTGCCGCAGGCGCTCACCGTCCCGTGCCTCCGCCCTCCTCCGGCCGAGCCGCGTCGGCCCTGCAGCTGCTCGCGCGTGTCTCCCTCTTTCGTTTGTCCCTGTGGATGTGTGCTAGAGACGAGGCCCGGGTGTGTTCCTGTGGTGGTGTTGACACCATGAAGACGAGCCCGAGAAGTTTGGGTGGTAGTGTTGTCGCGATGCGATTGCACTTCCAAAGACAAGATCGACACCAACAATCAAACCCCGAAGCCGACCCCGGCGCCCGGAGCCGAGAACCCCGACAAGGACCACGCCATGGAGGCGCCGAGTTCGCCATCAAGGAGACCAAGGTCGTCAACATGGAACCGATGGACGCCAAGTACTCCCTCTCGGACGCGATGCCCGAGAACCCGGACGATAAGAACATCAATGCAGAACGCCAAGTGCTTCTTCCTCCGCCAAGATCGACTCGATGGCGCAGAACCGACAAGAGCTTCTCAACGACAAGAACGACACCGCCCCGGAAGGACCCGATGCGCCCCCGACACCGAACCAAGTCCGGCTTCCCGGAACGCCAAGATCCACCCCGCTAACCGAGAACGCGTCCGTCGAACCCCGAACCCCAGATCCGTCGAACCCTGGACCCCGAGACCGACCCCGAACCCCGGAACCCCCGGAGCCCCAAGATCGTCGAGAACCCTAATGTGTGAACCCCTCTCCGAGAACCCTATTTTATAAATGATCAACTATATGAATTGTTGCATACTTATTTGACATCTCGCATGCATATCATGTGGTTTGGGGGCCTTATGCCGATTCACCTAATAATTAAATATGGGGCCCATATGCGGGCAAATCTAGCCTTATATTGGCCTCATTTAAACTTGTGTAGCGAACCGGTATCTTATCTTGCCTTGTTAAAACAACACTTAAATTGCGGGGCTTCTAAATAACTTGAACCTACGAATTAATTGTCGGGACCCCGGTTCCGCTTAATATGACCTAATTGCATCGCATCTTTGCCATGTCATACATCATACATGCATCATGCCCGATCTTCTGCTGTAGTATTAAATATTGCATCCGGTGTTTCTTCTAGTGTTTTGGTTCTTCGCGGATAAGGCCGTTGAGTTGATGTGAGCTTCGCCCCGATCTTCGGTTGACCCCTTCGACAATGTTTTCAGGCGAGCATCTCTCCCCTTTCTACCTATCTTACTTTGATAGTATTTACTTCCCTCCTGTTGATCTATTGCTATCTGTGTTGCGATGCTCAGTTTCCGTACCCGTGATATTCCCTGCAGCCGTATATTGCCTTGGACACATCCTATTACCTGTTGTTTGGTAGATAGTTGGACTTGCGCGTCATAGTTGCCTGCTCAAGTGCTAATGTGTCGTCATATGCCACGATTCTGATGTATTGCCGCATGTTGATGTTGGAGATGAATCTAGTTTTACTTATTGTTCACTTTAATTTCTGTTTAACAACTAAAATTGAATAAGCGAGGCATCGGTGGGTGATAGATAATATTTGGTTTCGACGCCCACTTGTGTCCCGTAAGACCCCGAGTACTTGATACTGTTCCTTGATTTTGCGACTATCCACATCCGGGAGGTATATGGGACCCCTGAGCGAGCTTGATTCATTCTTATTTCTTGGGGCCACAAACTAGTTTGAGGTTTTATTTACGATCCTGTACTTATGCCATGTTTTACCGCTTTATTTACGATTGTGCGAGGTCTTGCATCTTGTTAGGATCGGACCACGATTTGTGGTGTCGACAAGCCCCGTTTGGGGTTCCCATCGTTCACCGTCCGCCAAACCTTGAGGCCGTCTCGAGCTTGCTTACTCCGTTCGGATTCTACTTAAGGTGGCCCCTGAAATATTTCTGAATCCTGTGATTGTTCACCGTGAAAGCCTCGTTGGGTTTTGATTTGGTTTTCCGAGGTTGATCGGCGTGTGTTGCTATTGGTGCACCCGCCGGTAAAACTTTCTCAAAGCCGTGTCCGCGGATATGGACGACTTGGAGCACAGATCTTGATCATAGACAAGCATAACTAAAGTTTCTTGCTATAAATTTGACTTATAATGACTAGTAATCAGCTTCACTATAATGGAATGGCTAATTAATACTGCCCACAATTGCTTGTTTGGTTGTCGCTCGACAAATGTATCGACTAGTAAGTATTGCAACTACAACGAATTGGCTGAATAAAAGTACCAACAAGCTGGGTTTTGGGTTTATCTCATGCTATCAGTCGATTAGTAATCATTGCAACTATAACGGAATGGTTAACTAAAAGGGCCCTTGCTTATTTTATCGTGGCGATCATCTATACCGACTAGTAATTGCTGCAACGATAATCGAACAAATAAAACGCCAACCGCGTGAGTTCCTCGGTTGACTTCCTCGTTTGGTCTCGAGGGGAAACACCAGATGGGTTTGTTTGGTGTTAGCTTGTGTTGGATCCGGATAGGTCATCCTTACCCTCTCGATTGCCGCCGGTTGTATCGAGTCTCTATAGGTTGTTTAGTGCATCTGCGCTGCCGCTTGATCCACCATACCTTTGTAGGCGAGGACCGAATTCTAGCCTCGCTGTCTTGGCCTCAAGATCTTGACTCCTTCTTTTCCTTTGCCCTTTGTCGGCACCCCTTTGTTTAAGCAGGTTTTGAGATCGACGTCGTTAGCAGGGTTACCCTTCCGGCTTGGCCTGGGCAGGGTTATGGACGCCATTGGTTATTCTTCAGGGCTCTTAGCCCCATTTGCTTCTTGTCCGTAGCTGGACGTTATATCGTTTCAAGGTGATTTGGATCTTTGTATATTATATCTGTATTCTTGACTCATGGAGTCGCTGTTATATATATCTGTTCTGTGGGTCCCATCGAGGACTGTTGTGTAATGTTATTACTTCGTATTCCACCCGCACGAAAGTGCCTGGTGGGCACCTTTGAATCGTTTCTATGCGGGTTTGGCGAATTTTGCTAAAACTTGCATAGGTCCGATTCTGAGGGTGTTCTGAGTGGTATCGAGCTCGTGTTGCGATACCCCACAAGTCCAGCCTGTAGGATAACCTAGCTAACGGCCGAAGTAGAGTGTCAAAACTATTTTTGAAAATCGGTTGGATAGTTCTGGTTAGGTCTGATTTTACTCCTTACCCCTCTGCTATTCTCCTCTTACCTCGACGTGTTTTGAATCTGCTCTCTTCTCTCTCTTCGAGTCCAGGAATTCTCGTGGTTGGGTTTCCGTCGTACCTTCAGGGCTTCGCTTACTCCTTTTTGTAACGGAGGTGCTACGAACATCAATCTGCAACTTGTCTGTTGTATCCTTCATCCGATCTTTTGTTCTTGAGCTCTTTATCCAGATGTGTTCCTTGCCGGATATCAGTGTCGTTGAAAAACATATGAGAAGGACGAGCTTTGGTGAAGTTGGAGTCGACCTTGAGCACGTGTTGTTCATGCCAATGGAACCATCGCGAAACCTAATTATTGTGTCTTTCATACGATTCTGCTGACATCATCCCTCTGTTCCGGATACCGCCTATGAAGATCTTCAGTCTAATTCCGAGAGTTGGATGCTTAATCCGCCTATTCGTGTCTTGAGTAATGGTTTGAGTGCGGGATGGATTAGCTACCCTACCACGCTTTTATCATTCGCTCTTATGCGTCGAATCAGTGGATCCAGCCGTTTTACTCCATCCACGGAAGTTAGGGGTGGCTTTATTTGCGATACCTCTACCTTCGACCTTTTGTTTCCGGAGTGCTCTCTCGACGATCAGGAACAACGACCCTTTGTTGGTGGTGTCGCCGATTTCAAGATGGCGGATGAACTCTTGTTAGTGGTGTCGCGAGGATCTACGGTAGGCGAAGGATCGACGCCGACCTTCCTTCCGGTACCATGAGGCGGATCTCGAGGGCGAGATCCATTGTTAGTGGTGTCGAATTGTGGCATCCCGCAAAACCACTACTAGAAAATCGCGTTGAATTTGTGCATTGCATCGTCATCATCATGCATTGTTTGCCAAAACTATTTTGCAAAACCCCGTTTTGTTTTCCAAACGCCCCATCTCTATTCAAATGTCAAACACCGGGTCTCCGAAATATTTTTGTTTGTTGCTATCGGTCTGCAAAAGTTGCATTTAAATTAAATAAAAGTATTATATTATTTTAGCGGGGCAGTCGAACGGGCCGTAGCGACCCGAACGACCACCCCATATTTTAAAATCGGCCCACCCAGCAAATCCTACAGCTACCCAGGAATCTACCCTCTCTCACCCTCCACCTCACTCCCACCTATCAACACACGCCACCTCACCTCCTCCCTCTCCCTGAACCACTCTCAGGCTGCCACTTGGCCACCTCCCTCCACTCACCCCTCCTCTCTCTCTCACCAGCCCCACATCCCTTGCCGTCACGCACTCCACACCGCATGCAACCGCCGGCCGCCCCTCCCCTGTGGCCCACGTACCAGTGACCGGATCCCCACCCACCGCCTGGGCCCACCGCCACCTCCCCAGAACCGCCCTTCCCAGGCACCACCCGCAGCAGCCACCTCACCAGCGTCCCCACATGGGCCACCCTGCGCGCCCTCCTCCTCCTCCCTGCCTTCTTCCTGGCTTCCCGAGCGTCCCTCCGCCCTTCCCTCCATCCTCGCCGCCTCTCTGGCCCAACCGCCGACGCCCGCATCCGCCCGCCCCCGCCGCCGCAGCTCCGGCCCGCGTCCGCCGCTCCGGTGACCGCCCGCCGCCGCTCGCCGCTCCACCTTCTCCGCCTCGCCGCCACGACCCACCGCCACCTCCTCGAGCTCCACCGCCCAAGATGCCCGCCTTCCTCGACCCTCGGCGAGCGCCCTCGCCGCTTGGCTGCTCTCCGCCGCTTCCGCAGCAGCCGCCTCCGCCCTTCGCCGCCTCGCCGCCCCTCCGCGGCCCGCACGCACCTTCCGGCGTCCCGCCTCGCCTTCGTCTGCGCCCGCCGCCGCTGCCGAGCCACCACGCCTGCCGCCTCTCCGAGCGCCAGTCCCACCAACCTCGCCGCCTACCTACCGCTGTCGCGACCACCTCCCTCCACCGCTGAGCGTCCTCGCGCGCCGTCTGTCGCCTCCGCTGCCACCACGCTGGCCTTCACGGAGCCTCGCGCCACCAGAGCGGCCCGCGTGGACCCGCCTCGAGCCGAACCCCGTCGGCGGCCCGTGTCGCCTCCACCCAGCGGTTCGCGCGGCGCCACCGTGCCTCCGCCCTCCTCCGGCCGAGCCGCGTCGGCCCTGCAGCTGCTCGCGCGTGTCTCCCTCTTTCGATTGTCCCTGTGGATGTGTGCTAGAGACGAGGCCCGGGTGTGTTCCTGTGGTGGTGTTGACACCATGAAGACGAGCCCGAGAAGTTTGGGTGGTAGTGTTGTCGCGATGCGATTGCACTTCCAAAGACAAGATCGACACCAACAATCAAACCCCGAAGCCAACCCCGGCGCCCGGAGCCGAGAACCCCGACAAGGACCACGCCATGGAGGCGCCGAAGTGCTTCTTCCTCCGCCAAGATCGACTCGATGGCGCAGAACCGACAAGAGCTTCTCAACGACAAGAACGACACCGCCCCGGAAGGACCCGATGCGCCCCCGACACCGAACCAAGTCCGGCTTCCCGGAACGCCAAGATCCACCCCGCTAACCGAGAACGCGTCCGTCGAACCCCGAACCCCAGATCCGTCGAACCCTGGACCCCGAGACCGACCCCGAACCCCGGAACCCCCGGAGCCCCAAGATCGTCGAGAACCCTAATGTGTGAACCCCTCTCCGAGAACCCTATTTTATAAATGATCAACTATATGAATTGTTGCATACTTATTTGACATCTCGCATGCATATCATGTGGTTTGGGGGCCTTATGCCGATTCACCTAATAATTAAATATGGGGCCCATATGCGGGCAAATCTAGCCTTATATTGGCCTCATTTAAACTTGTGTAGCGAACCGGTATCTTATCTTGCCTTGTTAAAACAACACTTAAATTGCGGGGCTTCTAAATAACTTGAACCTACGAATTAATTGTCGGGACCCCGGTTCCGCTTAATATGACCTAATTGCATCGCATCTTTGCCATGTCATACATCATACATGCATCATGCCCGATCTTCTGCTGTAGTATTAAATATTGCATCCGGTGTTTCTTCTAGTGTTTTGGTTCTTCGCGGATAAGGCCGTTGAGTTGATGTGAGCTTCGCCCCGATCTTCGGTTGACCCCTTCGACAATGTTTTCAGGCGAGCATCTCTCCCCTTTCTACCTATCTTACTTTGATAGTATTTACTTCCCTCCTGTTGATCTATTGCTATCTGTGTTGCGATGCTCAGTTTCCGTACCCGTGATATTCCCTGCAGCCGTATATTGCCTTGGACACATCCTATTACCTGTTGTTTGGTAGATAGTTGGACTTGCGCGTCATAGTTGCCTGCTCAAGTGCTAATGTGTGTCGTCATATGCCACAGTTGCTGATGTATTGCCGCATGTTGATGTTGGAGATGAATCTAGTTTTACTTATTGTTCACTTTAATTTCTGTTTAACAACTAAAATTGAATAAGCAGAGGCATCGGTGGGTGATAGATAATATTTGGTTTCCGAACGCCCACTTGTGTCCCGTAAGACCCCGAGTACTTGATACCTGTTCCTTGATTTTTGCGCGCTATCCACATCCGGGAGGTATATGGGACCCCCCTGAGCCAGAGCTTGATTCATTCTTATTTCTTGGGGCCACAAACTAGTTTGAGGTTTTATTTACGATCCTGTACTTATGCCATGTTTTACCGCTTTATTTACGATTGTGCGAGGTACTGCACACTGTACTGTTTAGGATCGGACCACGATTTCGCGGTGTCGACAAGCCCCGTTTGGGGTTCCCAGTCGTTCACAGCCGTCCCGCCAAACCTTGAGGCCGTCTCGGAGCTTGCTTACTCCGTTGCGGATTCTACTTAAGGGGTGGCCCCCTGAAATATTTCTGAATCCTGTGATTGTTCAGTCGTGAAAGCCTCGTTGGGTTTTGATTTGGTTTTTCCGAGGTTGATCGAGCGTGTGTTGCTATTGGTGCACCCCGGCCGGGTAAAACTTTCTGAAAGCCGTGTCCGCGGATATGGACGACTTGGAGCACAGTATCTCGATCATAGACAAGCATAACTAAAGTTTACTGCTATAAATTTGACTTATAATGACTAGTAATCAGCTTCACTATAATGGAATGGCTAATTAATACTGCCCACAATTGCTTGTTTGGTTGTCGCTTGCGACAAATGTATCTGACTAGTAAGTATTGCAACTACAACGAATTGGCTGAATAAAAGTACCAACAACTGCTGGGTTTTTGGGTTTATCTCATGCTATCTGTATCTGATTAGTAACTGTTGCAACTATAACGGAATGGTTAACTAAAAGGGCCCACTGCTTATTTTATCAGGACGATCATCTATACCTGACTAGTAATTGCTGCAACGATAACTGAACAAATAAAACTGCCAACCGCGTGAGTTCCTCGGTTGACTTCCTCGTTTGGTCTCGAGGGGGAAACACCAGGATGGGTTTGTTTGGTGTTAGCTTCAGGTTGGATCCGGATAGGTCATCCTTACCCCTCTCTGATTGCCGCCAGTTGTATCGAGTCTCTATAGGTTGTTTAGTGCATCTTTGCCGCTTGATCCACCATACCTTTGTAGGACCGCGAATTCTAGCCTCGCCGTGTCTTGGCCTCGATCGACGCTCCTTCTTTTCCTTTGCCCTTTGTCGGCACCCCTTTGTTTAAGCAGGTTTTGAGATCGACGTCGTTAGCGGTTACCCTTCCGGCTTGGCACAGGCAGGGTTATGGACGCCATTGGTTATTCTTCAGGGCTCTTAGCCCCATTTGCTTCTTGTCCGTAGCTGGACGCACTATCGTTTTTAAGGTGATTTGGATCTTTGTATATTATATCTGTATTCTTGACTCATGGAGTCGCTGTTATATATATCTGTTCTGTGGGTCCCATCGAGGACTGTTGTGTAATGTTATTACTTCGTATTCCACCCGCACGAAAGTGCCTGGTGGGCACCTTTGAATCGTTTCTATGCGGGTTTGGCGAATTTTGCTAAAACTTGCATAGGTCCGATTCTGAGGGTGTTACATCGTACAAAGTGGCTTCAAGATGATCTCGGTGGGTCTATAATGTTACCCGATGAAACATGAATCTAGGGTTTATTACTAAGGCTAATGACTCCGACTTGGATAGGTCAATGATGGTGAATGTCCTTAGGTACTTATAGGCATCGATGGTGTCAGAGTTTCCCTTATTATTCATGTAAGGCATTCATCTTGTTTTGCACGTCACATTGATCTTTGACGTTCCTTGTAAGCGCTTCTAGTCTTCCGGATGTCCAGAGAGCCTTCTTGCAGCCCCACAGGTCAGGCCAGTGGAGAGCTTCTAGTTGTAGGCCTTTAGGTCTTTGATCATAGTGACACATGTGGGCAGGAATCGTGGATTAAGGCACATGTGAGTTAAAGGCCTAAATCCACCCATCATCGACAAATGTCTTCTATTTTATTATTTCCAAATTTCATAACCACTCATTACTATGATCGAAGGAACTTTTTTTTGATTGCTAGATATATTTTACTCTGTATGTCTACAAAGACTGGCCACAAGTTAATTTGGAAGATATTAATGTCATTCCTTCTAAAGAATAAGCATATGAAGGATATGATGTATGTCTTGTATTCTAGCACTCATCCAATATTTGTCTCACCGTAAGCAGAGAGTTGCAAAATTATGGCATCAAATTACTTGATAAAATGCATGTACCTGCGGAAAGTTCTAAACTTTTCCCTTTTTGTACCCATCAAAAGAAAATCAATGTATTGAGTTTTTTTCGAAATGAGATGCACCCACCATATTAATCAATTGATGCACACGATCTTTTATTAATTAATTAAAGTCTTACAAAGTCTCACACAAAGTATTGCATCTCATGGATGACACAAAAATGAGAAAACGAAAGGAATATAAAAACATGAAGCCTCATTGCATCAATATGATAGTATCTTGTAAAAACGCCACCTGAATTGGCTGTAGAAATCCTATTCTACTATTTCCAAATGGTTGTACTCAGAATCCATGGCCAGCGTCTCCAATGGTTGGAGATAAAACCACAAATGGATTGTTTGGGTAGTGAGGGGGATAACCTGCAAAAAGGAAGGATAATATCTTGTTAAATATAAATTCATTGCACATATGTTATATATCCCACAATAAAATAGAAACAACCACTCAGATGTGAGATTTAAGATTCTTTTCAACCCCATATAACCAATTCCCGAATAGGTTTGATATACTAATCGATGGTGCTATGCTAAAGGACAAGTACAGAATCCTCCAAAGAATTTTTGTGAAGGCACAATCTATAAATAGCTCTTGTATTGTTTCATCTTGATAAAGAAACAACATTTTTTACATCCATGCCAATTTTGTTTGGTCAAATTATCCTTGGTGAGAATTGATTGTGAAGAAGGAACCACATAAAAATTCTAATCTTAAGAGGAACCTTAATTTTCCAAATATATTTACAAAGAAATTTAGTATTCCTTTTCAGAAAATCTAGATACATGAAACAAGCCAAGGGGACGCCAGACGTTGTCAATTTCCACTTAAAGGAATCTTGATTGTAAGAGAGTTGGACATTCATTAGTGTCTCTACTAAATGTGTCAAGTGTGTCCAACAGTTACCCGTCAAAGCCCTCCTGAAGACTATGTTTAGAGGTGTTCTCGACATTACATGCGCCATCGAAACCTCTTTTCAATGAGTTTAAAAAAAGGTTGTATGCATCGATTTGATAAGAGGCTGGGGACTCCCCATTGTTTTAAAAATGAATTAACCTTATGCTTAATTTTCTCACTCCATCTTGTAAACTAATAGTAGATCTATTACGTTGATCATGTTCAGAAAATAATGTTTCTGTATTTAAAAGAAACCAACTTAATGGACAAATGTCTATGATTTTGGATAAAATATATTAGTTAACTATTTGATCAATTGTATAATGATCTAGTTAATTAATTAATTGTGGGATGGGAAAATGTATTTAATAGAGTCAAAAAATGTTGCAAAATACTAGTGTATGATCATTATGAAATATATGATTAGATAATTCTCTAGCTTTACCATATATCTATTAAAAAAAGTTCCCCAGTCTAGGCACATGTGTGAATTGTATATGAAATTATATGAACCTTTGCCTACTCTATTGAATTCCTTAAGAATTCGATAAGTACAATCCATTGTCCAATCTTTCCTACTATCTCAAATTTAAATAGCAGACAATGTTTAAAGAGGAGAAAGTCCATATGAGAAAATTTGAACACCTCATGTATACTTTCAATATGATGAAACATGAGTAAACACTATATTATGCTCATACTATATTATTATTTAGTTTCGTGAAATCACTATATTTTGTGTACTAAATTTTGCACCACAAGTGTACATCAACTTAATATATGCATGCAATAATGAAATGTATGTGTGAAGATTGAATAAGGAAATATGCATAATTCCTAAAAAATACTCAAAGGTGTGGACGTACCATCTCACCACATATGGTTTTAGGTCTTGATGCTCTTGAATTTGGATTCTTCTTTGTAATAATTAACTTTACCTTAAAAAAATTATGATTATAAAATGATATACAACTTGAATAAGAATGTATTTTATGGAATAATATCTCATCCAAGTCAGAAACTTTTATTGTTTATTATTTCAAATTTCATAACCACTCATTACTATGATCGAAGGGAAGTTATTTATAATTCATACATCTATTTAACTCTATCATGTTTGGAAATACTGACCACGGGTTAATTTGAATGTCTTTCCTGATCTGCCTTCTGAAGAACAAGCATCCAGAGGATCTGATATATGTCTTGTATTCTAGCAATTGTCCAATATTTTTCTAACTGTAGGCGTAGAGTTACAAAATTATTACATAAAATTACTTGATAAAATGCATGTACATGTGAAAAGTTCTAAACTTCTCCCTTTTTGTCCTCATTAAAAGAAAATCAATGTATGAGGTTTTTTTTTGAATTGGGGCGCACCCGGCCTCTGCATTAGTTGATGCATACATCCTTTATTAATTTATTAAAGTCTTAGAAAGTCTCACACAGAGTCTTATATCTCATGCATCACACAAAGTTGACAAAAAATGAGCCAACGAAAGAAATAAAAAAATAAAACCTGGTTCCATCAATATGAGAGTCACTTGTCAAAACGCCACTCAGCTTGGCTGTAGAAAGCCCGTACAAACGTTTCCAAACAGCTGCACCAAAATCCATGGCATGACACAGCTCTGCTGGGTGGAGATAAGACCACAAATGGAGCCAATGGGTAGTGAGGGGATAACCTGCAAAAAGGAAGGATAACTTATCTTGTTAAATATAAACTCATTGTGCACATGCCATATAGGACATAATAAAGCACAAACATCCACTTGGATGTGAGATTTCATATTCTTTTCAAACCTCATATAACAAGTTCCCGAACATGTTTGATATAATGATCGGTGGTGCTATGTGAAAAGACATGTGTAGAATCCTCCATTGAATTTTTGTAAAGGGACAATCTAGTATTGTTTCATCTTGATAAAAAACAACATTTTTAAATCCATGCAAATTCTGTTTTGTCAAATTATCCTTGGTGAGAATTACTTTGCGATGAAGGAACCACATAAGAATTCTAACCTTAAGTGAAACCCTAATTTTCGAAATTTATTTGCGAAGAAATCTAGTATTCCCGTTTAGAAAATGTAGATACATAGAACAAACCAAGAGGACGTGAGACATTGTCAATTTACACTTAAAGGAATCTTGATTGTCAAAGAGATGGACATTCATTAGTCTCTCCACTAAATGTTTCGGGTGCATCCAATAGTTTCCCATCAAAGCCTGCCTGAAGCCTATGTTTAAAGGTGTGCTCGACATTACATGCACTATCGAAACGTCTTTTCGATGAGGGATGTATAGAAGGGTATTGGTTAGCTATAGGATCATCCCCCAACCAAGTATCTTACCAAAACCTCTTATTTGACCCGTTACCAACAAGAAAATACCCCCTCTATAGGAATATTTCCTTCACATTCGTAAGGCCTTTCCAAAAAGGAGAGTTAGTTGGTTTTGCTCAAACCTCACATAAAGATATAGCATGAAGATATTTATTATGTAGAAGTATCTTAAAAAACCACTTGCTATAAACATCTATCTTTTATCTCGATAACCTCTACTCCCAAGCCCCCTTGATATTTTTGCCTATACTTTATATTACATTTAGTTAATCCATACTTCTTTTTGTGGCCATTTCTCTGCCAAACAAACCTATGGACCTAAAAATATTTAGTCTCCTCCATACCCTTTTGGTTATTTCGAGAAAGTATAGCGTGAACATGAGAAGGCTTGTAAGGACTGATTTAATAAGAACTAGGTGGTGCCCATAGGATAGCAACTTGCCAATCCAGCTACTAAGCATTTTCTCAAGTCGGTCCTCAGTTGGTGTCCACTCTCCATAGGATAGCTTTTTCTCAAAAAGATAGCTTTTTCACAAATCGCTCGAGGGGCTTCCTCCCGAGTGTATCAGGAGGCGCCCTCCACACCCTAAAACCTAGGCGGCGCCCCCGTCCCCCGCCCTCGGCCGCCCCCACTACCCTCCCCGGCGGCAATAGTGTCACCCTTCGCGTCAAATACGGCGGAAGGGATGGCGAGGTGCTACTGCTGGTTTTCCTCGGGAGTTGGAGGAACAACGGTGGAAGTGCAGGGCGGTGGCTGTTCGGGCCGGGGCCCGAGGCACTCCGGCGAAGCGGCACTGAGGAGGTTGCGGTGCGCCCTCATCACGTCTTCGACGAGCATGGCGGCGAGCTGGGTTGTCGGGTCAAGATCTGGGCTACGAGGCCAATCTGGCTAGATGGGTCCAGCCACGGCCGGGGCAGAGATATCTGGCCGTTCCTCGGATCGCCGGTACCCGCAGCCTTGCGCTTGGACTGCCTCTTTCCTCTCTTGGCACTCTGATATGGAGGTGACTGGCGGCATGGGGGCCTACTAGTCTCGCGAATAATGGTGGCGGTCCTAGGATTCCTTATATCGCCAAGATGATGATCTGCCGGTGCTTGTCCCCATCGATCTGGCGGAAGTGGAGTGTTTCAGAAGGCTCCGTTAGCGAAGTCTCATGAATGAATAATGCTTGGAGATTGCTGGATTAGAGGTATTCAGTCGTGTGCACCCATGTTTTACTCTGACCGTTTGGGTTCAGAGGGAGCGTTTCGAAGCTCTCTTGGTTGTTAAATCATGGGGCATGTTCTCGTTCCATGGTGCTAAAGAAAAATGTCATGGAGACCAAGATCTGAGGATTAACAATGGTGATTCGAGTCTAGGCGTTGATGAGGAATTGGCTTGGTGACTCGTGACTTCGTGTAGTGGCATGCAAATGGGGGTGAATGCACATGAGAGGTTCACAGTCCTACCTTTGAGGGTGAAAATCTAGGGTCTGGCCTTAATTGGTTGTGCCTGGCAATGGCCTTGTTGAAGGTATTGTTTTCAGAGCATGGACATTCTTCAGGGTGAAAACCTAAGATCTATGATCGGCGATGATGGTGTTTATGCACTGTTCCCTTCTTGGAGGTGTCACTTTTGGAGAAGCTGGACTTCTGGTGTTGTCTTGGTGGTGATAATACAGATGCTTCAATGAATGGGTCATTGTAGAAGGACTTTTCTTTTTTGTAATTATTTTTTCTATTTTGGGGATGTGTGCATCTGTATGGCCGCTAGGGCAATGCATTTTTGCAGAGGCTAGGTGTAGTTGGTATCTTCTGATATTAATATATGATCCTTTCCCAAAAAAAAGTTTATGAAAGTGTATGTGTATGCCCAAATATCTAAATGGAAAAGATCGTGATTCACAGCCAAAAAGAATCTGGTACTCTTCCTCCATCTCTTTTGCTTTCCCCAAGAAGAATATTTCGCTCTTATAGAAATTAATTTTCAATCCCAAAAGTTGTTCAAAGATACAAATAACAAGTTTCATATTAAGAGCTTTGTCTAGGTTAGTATAGTAGTTGTATCCTACGAAAGTCTAGAATATTCCAGTAGAGTGTTGTGAGATAGTTGTTGGAGATATGCCCAAAAGGCAATAATAAAGTGGTTATTATTATATCTTTGTGTTTATGATAAATGTTTACATCTCATGCTATAATTTTATTAATAGGAAACACTAATACTTGTGTGTTTTGTAAACATAAAAGAGTCCCTAGTAAGCCTCTTGTTAAGCTAACTTTTTGAATAATAGATGATCATGGTTTCCTAATCATGAACATTTGATGCTATTAATAACAAGATCATATCATTAGGAGAATGATGTGATGGACACACACGCATAGTAATCATAGTATAATATCAAGTCATTAAGTTCGTTTTGCTACAAGCTTTCAAATACATAGTAACCTAATCCTTCGACCATGAGATCATGTTAATCACCAACACCGGATGAGTGCTTTGATGATATCAAATTCCACTTCGTAACTGGGTGGTTATAAATGTGGCATTGGGTATTCTGAAAGTATGAGTTGAAGCGCATGGATCAAGAATGGGATTTGTCCATCCAAATGACGGATAGATATACTTTGGGCCCTCTCGGTGGAATGTCATCCAATTGGCTTGCAAGCATGTTACTAGGTCACAAGGGATGTCATATCACAATATGAGTAAAGAGTACTTATTGGTAATGAGGTTGAAGTAGGTATGGAGATCCCGATGATCGAACCACGGATAAGTAGAGTATCGCGCGTAAAGGGAATCTATATCATATGTTAACGGTTTCTTTCAATTACGAAGTCATTGTAGAATATGTGGGAGCCATTATGGATCTCCAGGTCCCGCTATTGGTTATTGATCGGAGAGATGTCTCGATCATGTCTGCATAGTTCACGAACCGTAGGGTGACACACTTAAGGTTCGATGTTGTTTAAGTAGATATGGAATGTGAGTTGGAGACCGAATGTTGCTCGGAGTCATGGATGGGATCCAGGACATCACGAGGAGGTCCAGAATGGTCCGAAGAATAAGATTCACAAAATTAAAGTCAACTTCCAGGGTTCGGAAAAGTTTTGGTGTTTTGACCGGAGCTTCTAGAAAGTTCTAGAGGGCCACTAGTGGTCCCACCACCCTGGGAGGGGCCACATGGGCTGAGGGAATGTTGCGGGGACCCATGGGCTAGCCGCACCAGTCCCAAGAAGCCTACCTAGCCAAGCCCCATAGGCATAAGAGCAAATCCCTAGAATATAGGGGATATACTTGGGAGGGGGGGTTCTTCCCCCCTCTCCTTGTGAGGCCGGCCCTAGGAGGAGGTGGTCCAAGGGGGGCAACCCTAGCCGCACCCTCCCTCTATAAATAGAGGGGGTGGCCGGCCCTCTTGCCCATCCCCAAAGCCTAGCTGCCACCTCTCCTCCCTCCTCTTTCTTCCTGGGCCGGCTTAGAGGAAGCCCTGTAGAAATTCTCCTCCACCACCACCACCACGCCGTCGTGCTGCTGGGATTCCGAGGGGATCTACTACCTCCGCTGCCCAGTGGAACATGGAGAGAAAGGTCTTCATCGACTCCGTACGTGTGACCGAATGCGGAAGCGCTGCCGAATCGCAGCGCCAGAAGAATCGTCTTCATCAACCACGAGATTAGATCTCGTTAAGGCTTTGGATCTTCGAGGGTTAGTTCTCATCTGTCTCATTGTACCTATCTCATAGATTAGATCTTGGCTTTTCCATAGATTGGATCTTGGTTTTATTCGTTCTTTCGGTAGAATTTTTTTGTTTTCTATGTTGCGAACCCTACAATAGTGTCCTAGCGGAGTTTGTAATATTTTAGTGTACAAGTTAAGATGTATGCCTAAGTTGAGCTATATATAAGGTGTGAAGATGCAACGGACCATCTTATGCAGAAGTTTGCCTAAAAATCCTATAATGAGTATACAAAATAACAAACAATAGCCATAAGAATTGTCAAATATGTTCTTTTAATGTTTTTTGGGACATTGGTTTAATGTAAGTTGCAAATTGTACTAGATAAATTATACTACTTAGAGAAAAATTATTAAAGGAAATCCAGACCATACGTGAACGAACAATACTGAGCATTTCATATTTTCGAGGAAAGAAAGCAATTTTCTTAAGACAATTTACCTGGCATAGCTAGGAACACAGTTAATAACCAACATTAAAATAATTTAAATATGCTTCAACACGATGCAGCCAAATAAGTATATCTTTTAGTCAAGGCCATAATCTAGTACCTTACACAATCTGAATCTGTCGACAATTACATCTGGATGAAAATTGTACCACTAGTACAAAATAGGCCTCTAGTGCCGGTTTGTAAGGGGCTTTAGTCCGGGATTACAATCCGGGACTAACATATCGAGACTAAAGGTTAAACCTTTAATCCCGGTTCTGTTACAAACCAGGAGTAGATTGTCTCCACGTGGCGCCGCTGGACGCGCTGGGCTGGAGGATTTTTAGTCTTGGTTCGTAACATGAACCGGGACTATAGTTGTTCTGCCGCGGCAGCGTTTTGCGGCAACCTGCTGCCGCGGCAGGAGATGGGGTTTTAGGGTTTATTTTTTTTATTCTTTTGTGTTCAGTTATTTTTCATTTTGTGTTTTCATTTCAAATAAGTGTTCATACACATGTTATTCAATGCTACTACATGATGTATACGTTGATGCATATATAATATCATTTTTCTCCGATTACATACATACATGCATATATATACACAACTTGGTATACGAGTGCCAACCGAGACTAGACCACGTCTATTTGATTTACGCAATATTGGACAGCCCCACACGTCCCCCGAGGGATTTGTAATTTTTATCCCCCGGGTCCCCAGCCAACCACGTGTCTTCTTTTTGGATTCAAAATCCCGTTTTTGCTGCATTTGCCCCGTTTTTGCTACATTTGCCTCGCTTTTGCTACATTTGCCCCGATTTTGCTACATTGTAGCAAAAAACGGTTCAGTCCAGAAAATAAAAAAAAAGACTGGACCTCGCCGGAGACCTTACCGGCGACCGTGTAGCAAAAAAGTTGTGCTAATGTACCAAAGCCGACCTCACCGGAGACTCGCCGGTAGACCTCACCGTAGACCGGGTAGCAAAAACGTTACGCTATTGTAGCAAAACTGCAAAACGGTGGTAGCAAAAAAAAGTACTAATGTAGCAAAAAGAACGACCTCGCCGGAGATATCACCAGTGCCTGCCATAGCAAAACCGACTTTGCTGAGGACTTTCGTCGAAAATGTCATAGCAAATATTTTGTGCTATTATAGCAAAAACATAGAAGAGAAATAGCAAAAACTTGCTACTATTGTAGCATCACTCTGTAGCAAAATATCAAAATGCGTCAATTGGTCAGTAGCATCGTGACCCTTCATCTGTAGCAACAATGATCACTTCCAGTAGCATTGTCGTCCTGCCTGTGTAGCACTGTGTCGGAAGAGAAAACTCCAACGCAGAGGGGCGGCCATGGCACGGAGGTGTGGCGGTGGTACCTCCGGCGAGGGACGTACATAGCAAACCTCCGGCGAGGGACATACGTGTAGCACCGCCGCCGACCCCCATGTAGCAAACCTCGACGACGTACGTAGCAACGCTGGTGACGTACGTAGCAACGCTGACCGACTGCGTGGAAGGACCAGAGGAGGAAGCGGTGGAGCTGGCCGAGGAGGAGGAGCACCTGGAGGAGCAGCCGCGGGAGGAGCAGCTCAGAGTAGCCCACCGGGAAGCCCATGGCGTCGATCTTACCTTGCCTTGGAGATGGTCCGTCCGTCGAAGCGTGTGTGTGAGGTGTGCGTGTGTCGCTGAGCCTGAGCAGACAGGAGCACGAGAAGAGACGGGGTGATAGTGAAAGTGGTGGGGCACGCGCACGAGCAACTAGCGACCTGGGGGATACGATCCCCCGGGGGAGTCCTATCATTTCCCATATTTTAAGGTTTATCCACATTGTACTGTCCTTTTGTGTTTATGATGTCCCTAAGCAAAAATCCCGACAACTCCTTTTGAATTGCTAGTAGATGTTCATGTGGTAGGAGCTTATCCCGCATCACATCCAACTATATATAAAAAAGTTGTCATTATGAATGGAACTCAAAAAAAATTATGGTATAATGAATATATTGTTTATATACTCGAAGAAAGTCTGTGCCCTGCTCCATACACCCACGAATGAACCGTGACTAATATCTTTTGGGCCCTACGGCCGTTTCTAGCGTTGGGACCAGGACATTAGTCCCAGTTTGTATCAGAACCGGGACTAATGCTCTGGACCAAAGATCCGTTTTCTACTAGTGTATATTCACCAATTTCATAGAACCATATCAGCTGCCGAATGTATGTTCAAAACTCTTCTTATTTTTGCAGCGTTGGTGACCATTGCAAATTCATAGAACCATATCAGCTGCCGAATGTGTGTTCAAAACTCTTCTTATTTTTGCTGCGCTGGTGACCATTTGCAAAAGTGCAAGGATCACCTAGTGCTAGACGAGATACTCGTGCTCCTTAAGAAGCTCCTCACAGACACCTATATGCCTTCAGCTGCAACCAGGATTCTGGACCTAGGGTTTTTTTGGTATTCGCTTGATTGTAACTAAGTAGCAATGTCCATGGTTTCATATCATTGTATTTTTTTGGTTCAGTAAACTAATTAATAAGCTGATATCCTGAGCAAACTTGATACTGCTTTGGCCTTTTGGACTTTATTAATTTAAAGCTAGAAATTTTGTTTTCAAAAAGGAGATTGAAATTCTCTTCCTTTGCATCAAAGTGATACACACTTCATTTTTTTATTAAAACCAGACACTTTGTGCTTTATTACCTAAAAAGAACCAAATCTCAGAAGTATCTAGTGTTTCAAAAAATATACACTAAACTATCTGTCTAGTATTCCATTTTGTCGTTATGTCACTTGTAGAAAAAGGGCCTCCAGTCCCGGGCCGCAACTGGCTCTAGTCCCGGTTTTGGATCCGGTACTGCGAAAACGGGACTAGAGCCCCCCCTCTAGTCCCGGCTGACTGATAACAACCACGTGGCTGTTTCAGCGCCGCGGGGGGCGGAAACCCTTTAGTCCCGGGCCGTAACACCATTCGGGACTATAAGGTTTCCTGCCGCGGCAGAGAATTGTGTGTTTCTCTGTCGCGGCAGAGATTGTGTATTTACTTATTTTTTGCTATTTCGTTTTGTGTTTCACTATAATTTCAAACATATATTTAAGTACACATATTCTACGCTAGTACATACACAGTACACGTTGATGCATCTATATAATTAATCGATCTCTTGCAAGCATACATTGATGATATATATATCAAAAGGAAGAAATGTTTTGAAATTACATGGTCATTGATGAATATATATATATCATATCAGCTACATGGAGATCACTAAGGCAAATCGAGTTTCACGTCATCCGCATAATGCTCTCCATGTACATCAACGACTTCCTTCGTCATAAAGCTCCTCTTGAATTGCTCTTATTCATTGGTCTGGTTCTAGTTTCTCCTGCAAACCATAAATATAATGTGAGTCAACTTTTCGTTCACTGGTCAACTCGCGGATATACTCGCAGACGTAGTATCCACATAAATGAGTTCCCAGCGGCTGCTGTAAACTCTTCACCATTTTATAAGTTAGCTCCTCTTTGAATGGGCCTGGTATTTTCTGTCTGAACCGTGTCCAACACCTGCTCGGCAAAAAAATGAACAAAAGAGTTATTAGTTAGTTAATATCATTGAATGAATGAAAGAGGCCGATATAATGCGATAATGATTGAAATTACTTATGGAGCATTGCTTTTATGTCGCTCCACTGCTCTTGGTCCCAACTTAATGATTCGTGGACTTTAACTAGGGACTTGTCAACTTGAATGTTTAGCAAGATCCAGTGAAATCTGCGAACGTTTACATAAGCATACATGCATAGCTCATTGAGTAAGAAAAAATAAAATGTGTACAAGATATAAACACTCACTTAAAGTTGTAAGGAAATAATATTTCCTTAACAAAATTATTCTCGGTTAAGAACCTGCACAGGTCTTCCTCCACGTCCTTGGGGTGATTCTTTAACGTATATTCATTAACGATATATGGATCAATGAACCCAACGTCATATATTCTAGCTCTTTTGCATTCAAGCATCTTCATTCTACAGAATATAATATCATACAAAAGGATATATAGTTAGGATAATGTATTAAATGCAATGAGTGAGCTGAGCTACAAACTTAATTATAGAAATAAGTCACTTACAAACAGTAGCAACCAATGATAGATTTGTCGAGGGCGCGCTGGTTGTATAACTGAAACAGTTCGGTCATTTGAACATGTATCGGGTATGGTTTGAAGTGATGCTCCTTTCTAACGTCCACCGGAAACCAATATTTCTAATGCTTTTTTCTGCTTGCGATATGTACCATTCTTGCAGATTTCGCACATGTGTGGATAGAAACACGAGCTCCTCATTACTGACTAGAGGCTCCCCTTGGACATACTTCCGTACTATCTGACCCACTGGCGTATCTTCATAGCCTAAATATTGACCAAGAGACATTTTTTCTTTGGTAGCAAGTGCTTTGGCCTGCGATACAGTGATTCCCATTAGTGCAGCATTATTATGGGCTCTAGGGTCCATTATTTGCATGTCCATATCCATTTCAGCTCTAAAGGCCTTGTCGAGGTCTGAAATGACTTTGAGCGGGGCGACCGGTTGATTCTTCTGTGCTCCGAACTGGGCAACTTATTTCCCGCTTTTTTCACTTGTTATTTTTTTCTTCTGTGCTTGCTTAATAATCTCCCGGTCATAGTCTGATTCCAGATTCATCGATATCTGGGATGGTTGCTCAAAAAAGGACTTAGCCTACTTTTTGGTTTTTTCATCATATATCGGCTTTGGCTCAGGCTTTTTGGGTGCAAAATGCGCCTTAACTTGGGCAGCCACATCCACGTTAGTTTCCTCATCGGTCTTGTCATAAGGTCTCTTTGGTAGAGACGGCTGGATGTCGTCTATCTTCGCCGTTTGGCCTTTCTTCGATGTGGGGCGCGGGGGAGCGTCGAACTCCGTTTCTTCGACGAGGTAGTAGTATTGCACGGAGGCGGAGGCAGAGATCGAGTATTGCACGGAGGCGGAGATCGAGTTGATGTACTCCTGCTGCGGCGATCATCGGCGGGGCGGGGTGGACTTGGAGGTTGACGATAATCGGGTTGGGGTGGACTTGGAGGTTGACGATATTCGATGCAGGGTGGACTTGGATTCCTTGGAGTCAGTGGCCTTGGCGCCGAGCCTGGAAACTTGATGTACTTCTTCTTCCATATAATGATGTTGCGCTTGACACCTCCTAGTTTCGTAGGGCCTTCAGGCATAGCGATTTCAATCTCTAGGTCCGCAAAATCCTCCACTATGTCATCCACCGTGACACGAGCATAGTCTGGTGGAATCGGAAGTGAATGGTGGAGTGCTCCAGGTAGACAAGGTAAAGCAGTGCCGATCGCCACCTTGAAGGATAGGTTATTCATTGGATGATGTAGCTCACATTGTGCCATCTCTCTGACATCATCCACGGGGTAGTGAGGAGCCGGTGCATCATCTAGCAGTGCTTGATCATCAGCCCGGACCTCCGTGGAAACCACGCTGCTTCTCCGCTGGCTAAGATCCAATGCAGGATCATCAGCCTGCGGGTGAGTTGACGACAGTGGCCTTTGTCTTATTTCTTCCATGAGGTTCTTCAGATCAGCTAGGTCCTGCTCTACTCTGGAGATCCGGTCTGCCTCCCGGTCCTTCTTTCTCTGACGTCTTCTATAACTGGCATCGTACTGAGGAAACCCTTTCTTCCACGAGATACCGGTGCCTTTGCCTCGTGTTCGTCCTCCCTTTTCAGGATTCCCTAGGGTGCGTGTCAGCTCGTCGTTCTCTCTCTCGGGACGGAACAATCCCAATTGAGCATCGTTCGTTGCTTGAACAAGGTCTTGGGAGGGTTTTAGAATTTTTTCATGAAATAATGTCTTCCCTGTTTCTGGGTCCAACGATCCCCCGTGCCCGTACCACCAATTCTTTGACCTCTCGGGGCATCCATCTGTACCAGGAGTGATGCCTCTAGTCCTGATTTTCTTCTCCATAGTTTCCCACTTAGGTACGACACTCTTGTTGTCAGCTGTCCCCATTTTATGATGGTATTTCTTTTGGGAAGCATTTAACGTGTTCTTTGCCGACTTTGCCTTTGATTTATCAGATTGCTTGTACTATACAAAATCGGGCCATTGTTCTCTCAACTTCTCGTTTACTCCTTTGAAGTCTGGAGTTTTCTTTTTTGCGACATATTTCGCGTATAAACTTTTCTTGTGGTTTCGGTACAGTTCAGCCATCTTGCTCAGAGCCCACTCCTTGAATTTCGCTCTATTTTCAAGCCCACCCGGCCTTGGGGTAATACCATCTACCTCAAATTAGTCATACTCTGGAGGTAGTATGAAATGCGCTATGAGCTTCTGCCAAAGGCATAACTGTTGGATTCTTCACCGGGTTTCTTTAACTGATTCCATTCTTGGATGGTGATCGGCAGGTTGTCCCTAACAAGCACCCAACATTGATTTATAAACATTCTCCGGTGCTTCTCTGGAGCAATCGGTTCACCATCATCATCTATTTCTTCTATGTTGAACCTCTGATTACCATCCAACTTTTTGTTCGGCCCTCGTTTCGTTCGAGCTATCGATTGCTTCGATCCGGTGGGCTAAAAGAAGAGATAGTGATTAATATATATCTAGATCAGTTAATGAATAGAGGTAACACGAGGCTTTATATATATATGTACCTCGCCGGATCCTGTCGAGGGACCATCATTATTGTTAGTATTTGTTTGCCCTTCGTCCATCCGGTCTTCCCCTTGGTACATTAGGTTTTCCTCTAGTCCATCACCGGATGGATTCAGATATGAGGATTTCTCTTCCTCGAGCAAAATATCTTCACCGGTAGTAATATTAAGAGGAATTTCACCTCTTATCATGCCCTGAAGAAAACCTTCACCAATGCGACTAGGATCTTCGGATGGATCCATGACTTAATTATCTATAATAGAAAGAGAGTTAAACAGGTTAGAAAAAACAATAACCCTAATAACTAAAAAAACAATAACCCTAATAACACAAATTAATAACCCTAATATTATTTGCGGTAAAACAATAATCCTAATAACTAATACAAAAAAACAATAACCCTAATTAATAACCATAATATTATTTGTGGTAAAACAATAATCCTAATTAATAACCCTAATATTATTTTTGGTAAAACAATAATCCTAATAACTAAAACAAAAAAACAATAACCCTAATTATTTGTGGTAAAACAATAATCCTAATTATAATAATCCTAATATTAATTGTGGTAAAACAATATAATCCTATCTAATAACTAAAACAAAAAAATAACCCTAGATAATTATAATTAAAACAATAAATAAAAAAATAACCCTAGCTAATTATAATTAAAAAATAACCCTAGCTAATTATAATTAAAAAAATAATTAAAAAATAACCCTAGCTAATTATAATTAAAAAAACTAACCCTAGCTAATTATAATTAAAATAACCCTAGCTAACAACATAATCCTAATCCTAATACCAAAAACAATAATTCTAATTAACAACCCTAGCTAGCTAATAATTAAAAAAACACCCGCCCATATCCCTCCCTCGAGCACCGATCAACGACGGCGCAAGACGTGACAAGGGTGGGGTGACGCTGACGGCTGCGCTCGGCAAGACGGCGGCGCCCGGCGAGGCGCGTGGCGGCACGAGACAAGGCGCGGAGAGCACGACACCGGAGAGGCTAGCGGCGAGGCAGCGCACGGTAGCACGAAACGACAGAGCGGCGGCACGACGGAGCATGCACAGCGGAGCGGCGACGGAATCGGACAACTCCTCCCCTGCGTGTTCTTCGTCTTCGTCTATGCTTCGTCTTCGTCTTCGTCGAAAAATGCTAAGTGTTCGGGTAGCACCTCCTGGCACGCGGAATATATACGGACGCACCTTTAGTCCCGTGCTAAGCCACCGCCCGCGACTAGAGGGTCTCTAGTTCAAGGTAACCCGCGACTAAAGGGGGCCTTTAGTCATGAGTTAAGCCACTTCGGGACTAGTGTGTTTTTTCTGGCTTGCTGGCGGTATCCTCTAGTCCCGGGTCGAGCCACGGCCCGCGACTAGTTTGTTTTTTGTAAATTTTCTTTTTTTAATTCGAATCAAATATAAAATTTTGGAAAATCATATCTTTTATTGTAAAAATCCAAATAAAACAAATAATATGTCTATTATTATCAGAAAAATATAAAGAATATTAATATAATATCCATATATCTGTTTGCATCATTTATAAATTATTTCATTTGTAAATTTTCTTTTTTAATTCAAATCAAATATAAAACTTTGGATAATCATATATTTTATTGTAAAAATCCAAATAAAACAAATAATATGTCTATTATTTTCAGAAAAATATAAAGAATCTTAATATAATATCCATATATCTGTTTGCATCATTTATAAATTATTTCATTTGTAAATTTTCCTTTTTAATTCAAATCAAATATAAAACTTTGGAAAATCATATCTTTTATTGTAAAAATCCAAATAAAACAAATAATATGTCTATTATTTTCACAAAAATATAAAGAATCTTAATATAATATCCATATATCTTTTTGCATCATTTATAAATTATTTCAGTTGTAAATTTTCTTTTTTTAAATTCAAATCAAATATAAATCTTTGGAAAATCATATCTTTTATTGTAAAAATCCAAATAAAACAAATAATATGTCTATTATTTTCATAAAAATATAAAGAATCTTAATATAATGTTCATATATCTGTTTGCATCATTTATAAAATATTTCATTTGTAAATTTTCTTTTTTTAATTCAAATCAAATATAAAATTTGGAAAATGATATCTTTTATTGTAAAAATCCAAATAAAACAAATAATATGTCTATTATTATCAGAAAAATATAAAGAATCTTAATATAATATCCATATATCTGTTTGCATCATTTATAAATTATTTCATTTGTAAATTTCCTTTTTAATTCAAATCAAATATATAACTTTGGAAAATCATATATTTTATTGTAAAAATACAAATAAAACAAATAATATGTCTATTATTTTTAGAAAAATATAAATAATCTTAATATAATATCCATATATCTGTTTGCTTCATTTATAAATTATTTCATTTGTAAATTTTCTTTTTTAATTCAAATCAAATATAAAACTTTGGAAAATGATATCTTTTATTGTATAAATCCAAATAAAACAAATAATATGTCTATTATTTTTAGAAAAATATAAATAATCTTAATATAATATCCATATATTTGTTTGCATCATTTATAAATTATTTCATTTGTAAATTTTCTTTTTTAATTCAAATGAAATATAAAAGTTTGGAAAATCATATCTTTTGTTGCAAAAATCCAAATAAAGCAAATAATATGTCTATTATTTTCAGAAAAATATAAATAATCTTAATATAATATCCATTTAGTCCCGGTTGTAGTCACTAACCGGGACTAAAGATATTTCCCGCCATTTCCCACCGCTTGTCGCCAAGTTTTTGAAGGGTTTTGCAGCATAGTAAATCAAAAATTTCTACGGATGTGAACGGGAAAGCCAAGCTCTAATCTAGGAGATGCAATCAACGAGAGGGATAGATGAGATCTTCATACCTTTGAAGAAATCGCACAGCGGAACTTTCAGCAGAACGTGGTTGATGTAGTCGTACTAGCCTTCTCCTCCTCGCGATCCGATCCGATCCAACGTCGCAAGTGGCGACGCCTCCGAGAGATGCACACGTACGGCACCGCGACGTATCCTCCTTCCTCGGTCCAGCAAGTGGGGTGGAGAGATAGATTTCATCTACAACACGACGGCGTGGTGCAAAGGTGGAGGGTTTGTACGGCAGGGCTTCGCCTACGCGCAGTCGGGAGAGAGAGAGATGAGGGCAGCAGTATGGCGGCTAGGGTTTTGGGGTGGTAGAAGGGTGCGCCCCTGCCCACCTTATATAGGGGGCTGGCAGGCCCCCCTTGCCCCTCGGCCACAGGGTGGAGTGGGGCAAGTCTTCCTTCTAGAAGATCCTAGGGTTTCCCTAGGGTTTTGGCCACTGGGCCTATGGGGCCTTGTGCCCCGCCCAATCTTGACAGGCACTCTCGTAGGCCCATGCCCCCCTCCGACAAGTGTGGCCACGTTGGTCCCACTCCGGAAGCTTCTAGAACCTTCCGGTACAATACCGAACATTCCAAAACAATTCCAAAATCCAAAAACTGCTTTCCTTTATAAGAATCTTATTCTCCGGACCATTCCGGAACCTCTCATGATGTACTGGATTTCATCCAAGACTCCGCACAAAAACTCACAAACCAATTATCCATTCTATCCTAGCGTCGAGGCACGTTACCTGTGTGACCCTACGGGTTTGAGAATATGCGGACATGATCTTCTATCAATAATCAAGAGCAGGATCTAGAAACCCATATTGACTCCCACATATTCATCGATGATCATATCGGATGAACCACGATGACAGGATTCAATTAATCCCATATATATACCCTTCGTCACGTGATATTTTACTTTCCCGAGATTTGATCGTTGGTATCGGCATACCTAGTTCAATCTCGTTCACAACAAGTACTTTACTCGTTCCGTAATCCGATATCACTTTGTGATTAACTCCTTAACCACGTGATTGCAAGCGGTGTTGATATCGATTACCGAGTGCGCCCGAAGTATATCTATCCGACTTGGGAGGGACAAATCCCATCTCGATACATACAACCCAACAAGTACTTTCCGATCACCTGAGAGACACCTTTATGATCACCCTTTGATAGGATGACGTTTGATGACCTCAAAGCTTTCTTCCGATACCAGGGAGTTGCATTATCTCATGGTCTAAGGAATACAATATTTGACATAAGAAAAAGCTTCGCAAAGATGAACACGATGACATGATCTAATTGCTCTGCTTGATTTGGGTCTGTCCATCATATCATTCTCCCAATGATATGATCTCATTATTAATCGACAACTCATGTATATGGTTAGGAAACCTTAACCATCATTAATCAATGAGCTAGTCCATAGAGGCGTTCTAGGGACACGGTGTTGTTCATAAACCACACAAGTATCAAAGTTTCCGCTTAATACAATTCTAGCATGGAATATAAACTTTATCATGAACAAGAATTATAATAATAACATCTTCATTATTGCCTCTAGGGCATAATTCTAACAGTTTTCCCGCCATTTCCTTTTTACGAGAGCTTTTAATCCCGGTTGTAGTCACTAACCAGGACTAAAGATATTTCCCGCTATTTCCCAAAGCTTCCCGCCAAGTTTTCCCGCCCTTTATCTCTATATCTAGGGCGATTGCGCCATGGCTATCCACACATCCACACCTTCCTCTCTTAGAACAATGGACAACGCCTACTGGGCCATTCTAACCCTCGAGGAGACCGAGGTGCTGTGTGCCTCCAGCTACCCTTGTCCGCCGGGCTACCGGCCGCCCGCCGGCTAGATGCTGAGCGCTGGAGGGGTTCCTATCCCTCAAGGTTCCGCACGCCAGGCGGCCATCACGAACCACTTCTACCACGAGCTCACGTCGGAGCAGCGGATGGATCCCTAGTGGGATGCCGATAACTATGACACCTGGAATGCCTTCTTTGCTAATAGGCGGGAAAGGGATCTCGCCAGGTACGAGGGTGATGGCCTGTCCCCGATGAACCACAACGAAGCTGGCCGCCGTTTTTGGTGGGCGAACCATACTATCATCAGAGTGATGCGCTACATCGCCGGGGGAGACCATCCTTGCCTGCAGTGCCCACAAGTCCACCTGCCACAGAGCCACAATAAGGCCCCTCCCCCGCCCGGCGGTAGCGACATCGTCTTCCAGGAGACCCCTCCCCTGTCCGCCGTGAATCCAAGGTCGGAGTGGCAGGTGCCCCTGCTATATTCCATGGCTGGGCTGAGGATCCCCAGAGTGGCAGGTGACGATGATGATGACGAAGAAGACCCTGAAACTGCGTACTATAGGACTAGGCATGATTATGACTAAAGGGGACGGCTTTAGTCCTGAGTATTAGCTAGTCCCAGTTTGTCCCGGTTTTTAATATTAATAAATGTCTTGAGTGTTACCTAGTCCGGGGACTAAATATGAAGATGTTGTTGTATTTAGAGGAAAAGTCCTATAAATAGGGCAGCCTATAAATAGAGGAAAGGGCGGGCAGGCTGGATCGAGTAGCCTATAAATAGAGGGAAATGCCTATAAAGATAGGGTTCATCTTTAGTCCCGGTTGGAGAAAACAACCGCGACTGAAGGGTTTGCGGCAGACTAGGCCAGGAAGCACTAATAATAGGAGTGAGTGTCGACATTATGTCGTGTGGCTTGTACTTTGTCCCGAATGGTGTCACAAACCGGGATTAAAGATGAACCTTTAGTCCCGGTTGGAGACACCAACCGGGACAAAACATGAGTCAACACTAATAATAGGGGGTGAGTGTCGACATTATGTCATGAGTGTCGATACTATGTCGAGCTGCTTGTACTATAAATAGGCATCCTTGTGAGTCCAGTCCTCTAGCCAGTTTGAGGCATATCCAAGATGGTTTTTGAGAGCAGGAACACCACTACGGCCAGTTTTAGGGAGATGCCGCCGGAGCCCAGTCCTCCGACATCTCCAAGAAACTGGTCATAGAGGCACTCCCTAATATGTGAAATTAGTTATCTCCCAGGCGTATTGATCTAGTTAGAGAAGTTACAAGCTGCAATATGGTTTTCGAGAGCAAGGACACCACTACGGCCAGTTTTAGGGAGATGCCGCCGGAGCCCAGTCCTCCGGCATCTCCAAGAAACTGGTCATAGAGGCACTCCCTAATATGTGACCTCACGCATTTAGAGATCAGATCTTAATGGTAAGTACGAATCGGGACTAAAGACCCCCCTTTAGTCCCGGTCCAGCCACAAAAAGGGACTAACACACTCAAGATGGTTTGCAGACAACACTATAAAAATGGACACATGGAGCATCTTCACTCATAAAATGTTATAATTATTACATATCATTTCTTTGCATGTGCTCCTTTCTGATCCCTCCGTATCCATGGAGCATCTTCATTCATTAACATGATGCTTGGGTCATCCTTCACCATGAAGGGCGGAATTTCATGAAACTTATCACAATCTTCTGACATGTCTGTCTTGTCCTCCACTCCCACGATGTTTCTTTTTCCTGAAAGAACTATGTGGCGCTTTCTCTCATCGTTTGATGTATTCTTTTTCTTATTTTTTCTTTTTCTAGGTTTGGTAGACATGTCCTTCACATAGAAAACCTGAGCCACATCATTGGCTAGGACAAATGGTTCGTCTAAGTATCCAAGATTGTTGAGATCCAACGATGTCATTCTGTATTTCTTGTCTACCTTAACCCCTCCTCCTATCATCTTGACCCATTTGCACCGAAACAAGGGGAACTTAAAAGTAGGTCCATAGTCAAGTTCCCATATCTCCTCTATGTAACCAAAATATGTGGTCTTTGACCCATTGTTGTCTGTTGCATCAAAGCGGACACCACTGTTTTGGTTGGTGCTCTTTTTATCTTGGGCGATCGTGTAAAATGTATACCCATTTATCTCGTACCCTTGGAAAGTCGATATAGTCGAAGATGGTGATGGGGATATGCCTACCGGGGTATACCCAGCAGGACGTTTCCGACCGGCCTAGGAATTGGCGAGTGGGCCTACAGGACGGCGACTGGATCAAGACTTGGCATAGATTCAAGCGACTGGAAGCTGAAGGCCCAGGAGAGTAGATAGGCCCAGTCGGATTAGGTTAAACGATTGCTGATAGCTTAACTAATTCGGTTGAGATCTATAAACCCTAGGGGGTGAGTCTATATAAACCTCCGTAGAGGGCGTGTAGAAGATACGTTCCATCATCCACCCAAGCGACTCGCCGCCTAGCCGCCGATCTTGCCCCATTGTACTTCCATCATAATACAATCTAGCAGGAGTAGGTCTTTACCCTCCGGGGGGCCGAACCTGGGTAAAACCCTGTGTCTCTGCCCTCATCCCGCACCGCAGATGGCTGGCCGCCCTTGCCCCATGTTCTACTACTCGCTGCCGATTACAGCATCTGCCGTGGTCATTCCCACGACAGTGGCGCCCACCGTGGGGCCTGGCCGGTCTGGCCGGTGTTCTGCGGCGAGATCCAATCTGCCCATCAACGAGTCGATCGCCATCGGCCGCATGATAGCGATCGGCAAGATGCTCCAAATCTTGCCGAGCAGCTACGTCCTGGCGGCGCGTCCCGTCACGCACAACATGATCTTGCCGATTGGCACGATCAGTCTCTTCGTCGGCCTCACCGACGTCATCGTCTCGAAGGACTCGGCTCGCATCCGCGAGTCGCCGCCACGCGATCGGCTCTCCGAGAGTCAGGTCCGCACTATCCATCACCTCGCCTCTGAGTACGACTCAGCCCACAGTGATGTGGCTGAAACCACCGCGGCCGGGAGAGACGCGGCCCTCAACGACGACGCCGACTCGGCGACCCCGGCGTCACTTGCCGGATCCATCATCGCGGCTTCGCCCGCGGGCTCCATCACCTAGGTCTACAACGTTGGAGACTTCGAGGATCCCTCCATCCTTGGGATCTTCGACTTTGATTTCGGGTCGGAAAACTCCGCCGATCTCCGCGACGGGACCGGTCGCCACGCCGCGACCTACATGGCGACCGAGGCCGACCCACCGGAGGATCCTTTCTCCACCCCGATCCCTCCCAACGCAACGGCGACGGAGGTCGAGGATCTCCGCCTGAAGCTGGCGGAAGCAGTCCGCAAGGAGCAAGCCGAGCCGAAAAATTTCGCCTCGAGAAGGAAATAGCGCAGGAGCTGTCGCGCTACCACCAGCAACGAATCATGTCGCGCCTGAACCCAACCGTACACGGACGCGCCTTGAACTTCGACGACGAGAACGACCCTGCTTGCGTGGCCGAGCGCGCGATCTGGGAGAACGCACCACCAGGAGGAAGCGCCCGGCCCCCACCAGGGTCGACGGCGAATGGCGCCCCACCTCCACGCAACCGCGCACCCCCCAGGGACCAGCCGCGGATCGTGGTCTCCTCACGGGAGCGAGACGCGAACGGCCTACCACCGTTCTCCACCCCGATGGACAACCTCGTGGCGGGCCAAGCAGCAGCCGACAACATCATGGCCACCAGCGACGGCGCCCTACAGATCCAGTATGTCAAGGCCTTGCTCGCAAAGGCGGTCGAGCAACAAAACGCAGGTGTCGACTCACAGGGTCGGATGTACTCGCATTCATCGGCAGCAGAGCGGCCTCAAGCGGCCATCCATTGGCGGCAAACACCCTCAACTGCCCGCCACCCGAACCACTACAGCTCCAACACCGACCCGCGAACGCGGCACTCTCCACCAACGACCCCAGGCCGGCGACAAACTTCATCGCTGCCAACGGTCAGCCCATCGACGCCCGCACCCAAATCATCAACAACTAGAGCTGGCGCGCACGCCAGCCCGACGACCTGCGACATACCCTAACCAACCGCCGCGACGGCGAGCCGATGGGGTCGCTAAGTCGACTCGGGCCCCGGTGCTTCGGACCAATGATCCAAGGCGAAAGATACCCGGCGAACTTCAAAGCGCCAAAGTAAATAGAGAAGTACGAACCCTCATACGATCCCTCCATGTGGCTGGACACTTACCTCATGGCAATGGGGATCGCCGGCCACACCGATCTACTCGCCGCCCGCTACCTCCCCCTGATGATGGAGGGGGCATGCAGGCAGTGGATCAACACTCTCCCCGCGGACAACATCGACTCCTGGGAAGAGATGCGCGATGCCTTCGTCAGGCATTTCGAGGGTTCATACACCTGCGCCACCACCATCGAGGACCTGGAACGATGCGTCTAGGGACCTCGCGAGTCGACCCGCAGCTGGGTCCAACGATGGCAAGAACTGTGGTACAATGCGGTCGGTATCCACCCAGATACCGCAATCCACTGCTCAAACGACCATATCGCACACTCGACAACATACCGGACCTCCTTGAGATCGCCAAAAGGTATGCGGAGGAAGACCCAAACCAAGAAACCGACAACGAGTCGGGAGGACAATGCTGCATGAGTGGCAATGACAACGGACGACGATCCGATCTACGCTACAGCAACACTCGCCTCACCGGCAAGCGCCGCAGTGACGGGCGAGTCGACTTCGTCACCAACGCTGGGCACGCGCAGCGCGAGCCCAAGAGCTTCCGCCGCGATGGGGGGAAACGCCACGACGGCGGCAACTACAAGGCGAAACCAAGGTTCGACCCCGCGGCTCTCCTTAACCAACCTTGTGCATTTCACAGCAGAGAAGGGAAGCCCGCCACGCACACGACCGCCGACTGCCACTCTCTCAAGGAGATCGAGAAGGCACGGCGAGCGCGGGAAGACCCCGGCAACAACCCGCCAAACGGCGGAAAATTCGGCAGCGTGGCCGGCTCGCTCCACACCTTCACAGGCTTCAACACGAAGCGCGAGAAGAAGGTCATCGCCCGCGCCGTCTCCATCAACGCGGTGGCCCAGGTGGACGTTCCCCAGTTCCTCAACTGGTCGGAGCAACCAATCACTTGGAGCCGCCAGGACCACTCGCCGCACATCGAGTACCTAGGCCGAGTCGCCCTGGTAGTCAAGCCCAAGGTGGGAGACTACTGGATCCGCAAGACATTGATGGACGGCGGCAGCTCCATCAACATCCTATACCTGGACACCTTCAGACGACTGTGGCTCCCGCAGTCGATGGTCGAGACGACCTACACCACGTTCCATGGCATCGTCCCCGGTCGGAAGGCGTACCCGATCGGCAAGGTCACGCTGCCAGTCACCTTCGGCACACCGGCAAACTTCCGCACCGAGCGGATCGTCTTCGAGCTGGTTCCCTTTGACAGCCCCTATCACTGCGTCTTGGGGCGCCAGGCGTTCGCCAAGTTCATGGTGGCACCCCACTACGCGTACAACGCGATGAAGCTCCCCGGACCACGCGGCGTCATCACCATCCACGGCGACCCCGACATGGACGCCGAGTGCGAGGCCAAAGGAGCCGAACTTGCCGACGCCGTCATCGCGGCAGAGGCCAACCACGCCGATGAGCTCGCCAAATACGCGAGCGGGGTCAACAACGACGACCCCACTATACTCAAGAGGCCCAACTCGAAAGGCGGCAACACCTCAGCCTTCAAGACAACGACACATACCCGCACCGTCGAGCTGGTCCCATGCGACTCCAGCCAAACGGTGACGATCGGGACGGGCATGAGCCTAGCATAGGAAGGCGCGCTCATCGAGTTCCTCCGTGAGAACATGGACATCTTCGCATGGAAGCCCTCTGACATGCCTGGTGTCCCTAGGGAACTCGCTGAGCACAAACTCAACGCCGACCCCAAAGTGCGACCTGCCAAGCAGTCGTTGCGGCCCTTCAATGAAGAGCGCCGCCGAGCCATCGCCGAGGAGGTACATCGTATACTCGCTGCAGGCTTCATCCGGCCAATCAAATACTCCAAGTGGCTGGCAAACCCAGTCCTGGTCGAGAAGAAAAACGGGACCTGGAGGATGTGTATCGACTACACAAACTTAAACAGTGCCTGCCCGAAGGAACAATTCGTCCTCCCGCGGATCAACCAAATAATCGATTCCACCGCGGGCTCGGAGTCGCTGTGTTTCCTCGACGCCTATTCTGGGTACAACCAGATCAAAATGGCTGTTGAGGACGAAGAAAATACGGCATTCATCACGCCATTCGGAGCCTTCTGCTACACCGCCATGACTTTTGGCCTCAAGAACGCCAGGGCAACCTACCAGCGGTGCATGCAGGAGTGCCTTGCGAGCCAAATTGGCTGCAATATCCACGTCTACATCGACGACGTGGTAGTGAAGTCCGCTCGCCAGAGCGACCTACTCGCTGACCTGGCAGAAACATTCGCAAATGCACCTTCGGTGTACCAGCAGGGCAACTACTAGGATACGTCGTCTCCAAGCGCGGGATCGAGGCGAACCCCACCAAGATCGACACAATCGCTCGACTCGGCAAACCCGAGTGCCTGCGCGACGTCCAAAAGCTGGCCGAGCGAGTTGCGGCTCTTAGTCGCTTCATCCCCCGATTGGGCGAAAAGGCGATGCCCCTATACCGCCTGATGCGCAAGAAACCCACCTTCCAGTGGGATAAGGAGGCAGACGACGCGCTCCGCGACCTCAAGAAGGTGCTACTCGCAGCACCGCTACTCGCCGCCCCCGTTGACAAGGAACCCATGCTGGTCTACGTCGCGGCTTCCGAGCGCGTCGTCAGCGCCGTCATGGTTGTCGAGCGACCAGAGGAAGGAAAGGAGCGCCCAGTGCAGCGACCGGTGTACTATATCAGCGAGGTCCTCACCGAGTCGCGCCAGCGATACCCGCAATACCAGAAACTGGTATACGCGGTCTTCAGAGCACAGCAGCGACTGCCGCACTACTTCTAGGAGCACCCGATCACGTTCGTCTCCTCAGCACCATTGCAGGACATAATCCGCAACCGTCAGGCGACCGGGCGAGTCGCCAAGTGGGCCGTCGAAATCGGCGTCCACAACATCAAGTATGAGCCGCGCAAAGCAATAAAGTCGCAGGCCCTCGTGGACTTCATCGCCGACTGGGAAGAGGCCCAGCAAATAAAAAAGCTGCCGTACCTCCACTATTGGAGTCTGCACTTTGACGGCTCCAACAACGCAGATGGCGCAGGAGCAGGAATCGTGCTGACCTCCCCGAAGGGCGACAAGCTCCGCTACGTCCTCTGCCTCGACTTCACCCCCTGCACCAACAACATGGCCGAGTACGAGGCACTACTCCACGGCATGCGAGCCGCCAAGGAGATGAATGTCAACCGCCTACGCTGCTACGTAAACTCCGACCTCGTCGCTGGGCAAGTCGCCGGCACCTGCGACGCCGTCTCCCCCACCATGACGGCATACCGCCAAGCAGTGGACAAGTTGGGCGGACACTTCGCAGGCTATTCCGTCGAGTGGATCGACAGGCGGAAAAACGAGGAGGCCGACGCACTCTCTCGTATCGGCTCGGCTCGACTCTCACCACCCGCCGACGTCTTCCTCGACACCATCACCAAGCCTTTCGTCTCTCCCCCCAAGGGAGATCGACATCGGAGTACCGCTGCAACCAGAGGCAGCCCTAGTCGCACTCATCGCCGAGCCAGAAGACTGTACTACGCCGTACATCGCCTACCTGGAGGGAGGCACCTTTCCAGCAGATGAAACAGACGCCCGGATGATAGCGCGCCGCTGAAAATCCTTCGTCATGATCGACGGCGAGCTCCACAAGCGCAGCGTGACCGGCGTGTTCCAACGCTGCGTCCAACCCGCTGAAGGACGCAAAATCCTCCACGACATCCACTCCGGCGACTACGGCCACCACGCCGGCGCCCGCTCTCTGGTCGCAAAGGCTATGCGACACGGCTTCTACTGGCCCACCGCACACGCAGACACCGTCGACATTGTCCAGCGGTGCGCCGGGTGCAAGAAGTACGCCAACCAGACCCACGTGTCGAGCTCGGCGCTCAGGACAATCCCCATCACCTGGCCGTTCGCCGTGTGGGGTATGGACATGGTAAGCCCTTTCAAAAAGGCCCCCTCCGGCTTCACTCACCTCCTGGTCGCAGTCGACAAATTCACAAAGTGGGTGGAAGCCAAGCCAGTCCGGAAATGCGACGGGAAGACCGCCACCAAGTTCCTACGCGAGCTCATATATCGCTATGGGTTCCCAAACAACATCATCACGGACAACGGCACCAACTTCGCCAAAGGAGCCATGGCCGAGTTCTGCGAAGAACATCACATCCGACTCGACCTTGCCTCAGTCGCCCACCCGGAGTCCAACGGCCAGGCGGAACGGGCCAACCAGAGCATACACTATGGCCTGAAGCCATTGCTCCAAGTACCACTCGAGCGCACCGCCGGGTGCTGGGTCGAGGAGCTACCCTCCGTCATCTGGGGTATCCGCACCTCTGTCAACAGGTCGACAGGGTTCACCCCCTTCTTCATGGTGTATGGCGCCGAAGCAGTCATGCCCACCGACCTAGAGCACGGCTCGCCAAGGGTTGTCCACTACACGGAGGCTGCAAACGAACTCGCACGCCAGGATGGAGTCGATCAGCTCGACGAGGCACGCGACCTAGCTCGCTCCCGCACTGCCATCTACCAGCAAGGACTCCGCCCCTACCATAGCCGGCGAGTGAGGACTCGCACTTTCCAGGAAGGCGACCTGGTGCTACGCCTCATCCAAGACAAGAAGGGCATGCACAAGCTCTCCCCCCGTGGGAGGGACCATTCGCCATCGGGCGAGTACTCGGCAACGACGCCTATTACCTCACTGACATTCGCGGAGACGAGAAACTCGACGTCAAGCGACCGTGGAATGTAAACCTCCTACGCAAGTTCTACTCCTAGAACTCAATACATGTACCCTCCACTAGCTATGAAATAAAACATATTGGTTACCGCAAATTGCGTCTACTCTCCGTGTCTTGTGCCACTCGCACTCGTAATAACAGCGTCAAGCTAACTGCAGAAGTCAACCTCTGGTACAGCGATCGGCACAGCCAAGTAGTGCGTTACGAGGGCACTGGGTTACCCCAGGACTCGTAACGTCCACGAAAAACGCCTACCCGGAGCCCCATTGGAGTCGCCTAGCTCGACTGTCTTAACGAGCCAAGACAACTGCCTTCGCTCCTCACAGCGACCATGATCCTCCGCATCCTCGACACAGTGACTCGAACGACCAAGTACCACACTCGGGGACTGACGACCAGCTAATCACGAGCGACTAGGGAAAAACGCCAAGTATGAGAGCATGCCCAGGACTCGCCACGCGACTGACCCTACGGGTCAGGCAGGAGTGATGCGCTCACGCCAACGCGCTCAGTCCTCACCCACCCTAGAGCCGCGACTAGAACCACCAAGTACCACGCTCGGGGACTCGGCCACCCGACCTCGTTTGCGCAAGGGAAAACGGTCAAGTAAAGAGCACTCATGGGAGTCGCCCTGCGACTAGCTTCCCAAGCTCGGGCGAGTCGACCTCAATAACAAAACAACTGACAAAACGTTCAAAACCACAAACACATAACAAATGAGGTAAACCCCATAAAAGGGCGGACGCGCTCGGGGACTCATCCAATCAGCAATCAAAATCGAAAGACAATTCACAAAATAACGCAAAATTCCATTACAGCAGAACAAAATACAAGTCGATCCCAATGGCCAAATTGCTACTAACGCCCCAGGGCACAATGCTTCTATTCCGCAGGCTTCGACGACGACTCGCCGCCACCCCTGCGGTTGCGAATGAAGGGCGTGTACGGGTTCGACGGGTAGTCGTAAACTCACCCGCCATCGCCGCACGGAACGGCTGCTCGACCTTGAAGTCCCGATGCACCGGCTTGGGGTCGTTGGGCGCAACAGTTGTCTACTGATAAGGGAGGAGGTCGCCGATCGCCTAGACGCGATCGGAGTATACTGCGGCCCGGTCCGTCAGCTTCAGCACCTCGGCGATATCCACTGAGCCCGTCGACGAGGGGTAACCACTCGTCACGTCTTCAAGGTTGAAGTCCTCCGGAAAGTGGGCAAGCCCAAGGCTAAGCGCCGTTGCCGCCCCACGCCGGAATGCCGACCGCGTCATGAACTCGACGACTGCCGGCGCCTTCTCCAGATACCGCCATACTTCGATGAGGTTGCTGGGAATCACTTCCGTAGGCGGTATTTCCTGAAGATACGCCCGAATGCATGCCGCGGACAACGTGGCCGAGTTGACCAGAGTGGTCACACACTGTCGTGCGTCGTATGACTGCGCCTCCTTCGAGTTGTTGATAATCCGACCTGTTGGCAGAGGGCGGCAGTGAGTACAACAAAGATTACAAAATGCAACTACTACAGGCAGAGGCAGGAAATTTACCAATTAAAGGACGGCAGAGGCTCGTGATGAAGCTTTGAAGCGAGGAGAAGTCGTTCTGTAGCCCAATAACGAGGGCGTAAGAGACCTTCCGCTCTTCAGCGGCAGCCATAAAAGCAGCTTTTGCTCTCCCATCCGCCACCCTCGCCTCCGCTTTCGCTTCCTTGAGCTCGCGCTCCAGATCAGCGATCCGCTTCTCAGCCGTACTCAACGCAGACTGAGCCGCCGTCAGTTCACTCGCCGGGACAAGGCCCTGGCAGACCTCCTCTGCATTGGCAGTGATCGCCTGGAGTCCCTTGTTCGCTTCTTGGACGGCAACAAGTTCCTTCTCCGCGCGACACTTCGCAGCAAGCCGATCGGCTGACTCACGCTGCAAGCCCTGCGCACAAATCAAACTGTTAACAACAATGGAATCCTAAGTGCCCACCCACTGAAATTCAGCGACTGGACACTCGGGGACTGGAGATCAAAAATCCTAAGTGCCCACCCGCTGAAATTCAGCGACTGGGCACTCGGGGACTGGGTGCTACAAATAAAAATAAACACCAAAAGAATCTGACCACTGAAATTCAGTGGCCCGATCCTCGGGGACTGGACATACCTTGATGGCTGCGCCCAGCATGCCATGGAGCTGTAGCGTGTCCACAGATGCGAGAAGCGCTGGAGTGTGCCCGCGACGCTGCTCGACCTCCATTTCGGTGACCCCAGGTGTGTGGCTCGATGGCGTTATACCACTCGCTGTAGCCGCTTTGGCCATAAAGCGGGGGAAGGTCGCGGGATGCTCCAGCGCCACTAGGAGTCGGCTTGGCAATTCCAGGTGAGGAAACACCCTCCTTGGTCTTCACGGCACCTCCGTCGCAGTCGGAGGATCACTCGGAGCGACCGTCGTGTCGTCAGAGACCGTGACGACGTCGTCGCCCTTGGCCTTCTTAGCAATGTCCGCGGGGGCAGCGAATTCATCAGTTTTCCTCTTCCGTGAGGGGTCCTCTTCGACGACGACTGGTGGCACCTTGGCCACGGAAGGGTGGCCGATCTTCTTAACTCCAGTCCTGTGAAAAAAGTTATGAGCAAAATTGTCCGAGTACAACGAAATACAAGCAAATGTACAAACTTACTTGGCGACTGGTATGAACCACAGTCCCGTGCGGATACTGGCCGGCTTGTCCAGTTCGGGGCCCAGTTTCCGACTGAGTCCCATCTCCAAAACATCTTGTGCCCAAGAAACGGAAGGCCTCTTCGACGACGAGGCCGCGACAGGAGCTTCCGAGACGATGTCGGCAAGAGTTCTCCTTGGAGGTGAAGCTGTTGCGGCTGGAGCAGCCCTCAACCTAGAGACCGGGGCGAATAGGGGTGGAAGAGAGGCCAGAGGTACCTCATCCAGGGCGGTAGCGGCATCCGGTGCTGCTGTCGTCTGTGGCGCTTCATCCTTGGCCAAGCTGGTGGCGTCGGAACTACTCGCCGAACGAGGTAGAGATGCCTGTTTCGCCGGCTTCGTCTTCCTCTTTGGTGGAGCCTTCACTTCCTTCTTATTCTTCTTTTTCGACGGTGTAGCCTCACGAAGCGAGGTGTGCTCGGGAAGCTCATCGTCGCCGTCGTCGTGACGTTAGAGGCATCTACTCGCCTCGACCTCGCGCTGAAGTTGCCCGCGAGTTTTGCGAACCATCGGGGCGGCATCTTCCCTGGGCTCGTCATCATCGCCGTCGTCATCACTCGCGTCGCTCCCGATGCCGCCCTTGGCAGGAGGTGACTCGTCCCCGTCTTGGACGGATGATCTCGAGTTATCGTCATCCGCGGGTGGGAGCCACCCTTCCACCACTTCGAATAACTGCAGCAGGAACGAGACAATATCAGTATAACCGCGACAGCATCAACTGCGACTGCGAATGGTAGCGAAAACAGCGACTTACCGTCGGAGCTGGATGCTTCGCGGTGTAGGGGGCAACCCTAGCCTTCACGTCCAGGTATGCTGCCTGGGTGATCTTCTTCAGCGCCAGGACGTAGTCTTCGAGTTTCCACTCGGCGAGGCAGGATTTCATCGAGTCCTCCCTGCCCGTGTACTCGTACATGTAATGGTCGCAGCGGGCCAGGGGATCGAGTCGCCCCCGAGCCAACAGTTGTACAAGTTGATGGTTTGAAGGCCCTTCTTCTTTAGGCCGCGGATGGTTTGAAGCATCTCGTCCACGACCATCCGCTGGTCTAGTGGGAGCTTGCTGACCTGGAGTAGGCGCGGTTCGGGCCGGTCGGCGGAGTACCTTGGGATCGCTACCTCGCCATCTGGAGTCGCCTCGGTGATGTAGAACCAGGACTTCTTCCATTCGCTTGCCGCCTTGGCCGGCAGCATCAGGTCGAAGAAGGAGGCCTCCGACTTCAACTAAAACGTCAGGCCACCCGCAGCCAGCATTGGGCCGCCTGATTCTTCACGACTGATCCTCCCGTGGAACAGATCTTGCCACAGGGGGAAGTAGGGCCTGAAGCCCAGGTAGCACTCGCAGAACGCCACGGAAATGGCGAGCTGCTCGATGCTGTGTGGGCCCAGATTCGACGGATGGATCCCGTAGAAGGCGCAGAAGTGCCGGAAGAAGAGAGATGTGGGAAACCCCAGCCCCCGCTCCAGGTGTCTGGTGAAGCAAATAAATTCTCCCTCGCGCGGGTCCGGAGTCACCTCTCCGGCCGCGGGGATGCGCCACCTGCCGGCGCGCAGGATCCCGGCCTCCTCGAAGGATGCCAGTAGCGCCCTGGTGCACTTGGACCTCCCCCATGGTTCGGTGGAGGGGGCCATTGGATGAAGTTTTCGCGGAAGTCGAAGGTTTCTGGATCGATTGGATTGCGATGCGGAGGAAAACGAAGATGGGCGAAATCGGAGGAAGGACGAAGGAGTGTTTTCCCGATCGCCTGCCATTTCCCTTATATAGCGATTGCTACCCGCCAATTTCGAGAGCCGTTACTGCACGGAGATTACGCCAAAGTTACCGCTGGATTACCCCAACGGCTAGTTTTGACCTCATCTGACGGTCCAACTTCCTCCATTCGACACGCCGACCCATTCACTACAACAGTGACTGAACATTCGTCGACCCGTTCGCCGAGCTGCGACCCAACTGACCGCTGTCATCGTGACTACAATAACCGGTTTTTCCTTTATTCAGGAGTCCGCCGCCGATTCGACTGGGCGTCCGCATTGGACCCGTATACTACGACTGCCAATGAACACCTGCGACCAATCAGCGACGGCCTCGAGGACTTCTGATGGGGATATGCCTATTGGGGTATACCCAGCAGGACGTTTCTGACTGGCCCAGGAACTGGCGAGTGGGCCTGCAGGATGGCGACTGGATCAAGACTTGGCATAGATTCAAGCGACTAGAAGCTGAAGGCCCAGGAGAGTAGATAGGCCCAGTCGGATTAGGTTAAACGATTGCCAATACCTTAACTGATTCGGTTGAGATCTGTAAACCCTAGGGGGTGAGTCTATATAAACCTCCCTAGAGGGCGTGTAGAAGATACGTTCCATCATCCACCCAAGCGACTCGCCGCCTAGTCGCCGAGCTCGCCCCATTGTACTTCCATCATAATACAATCTAGCAGGAGTAGGTCTTTACCCTCCGGGGGGCCGAACCTGGGTAAAACCCTGTGTCTCCGCCCTCATCTCGCACCGCAGATGGCTGGCCGCCCTTGCCCCATGTTCTACTACTCGCTGCCGATTGCAGCATCTGCCGTGGTCATTCCCACGATAGATGGTGACCTAGACAACAAGTATAGCTGATCTCCAAGAGTGTTGTTTTTTATGAGATGTTGCAACCAACCGCCGAAACTCTTCATGTGTTCATCTCTAATACAAGAGTCATGCTTTCCAGGTTTGTTGGAGCGTAAGATTTTCTTGTGTTCCTTGATATATGGGGCTGTCAAGATAGAATTATATAGAACGCTGTAATGTGCTTCGGTGTAAGAATGTCCGTCCCTACATATTATTGATTTCCTTCCTAGAGTACCCTTTCCACTCAGTCTCCCCTCATACCGCGATTGAGGAATACCAATCGTCCTAAGGTCAGGAACAAAGTCAACACAAAATTCAATGACCTCCTCTGTTCCATAGCCCTTGGAGATGCTTACTTCTGGCCTAGAACGGTTACGAACATATTTATTTAAGATTCCCATGAACTTATCAAAGAGAAACATATTGTGTAGAAATACAGGACCGAGAATGGAAATCTCTTCAACTAGGTGAACCAGCAGGTGCGTCATAATATTGAAGAAGGATGGTGGGAACACCAACTCAAAACTGACAAGACATTGGACCACATCATTCTGTAACCGTGGTAGATCTTCAGGATTGATTATCTTCTGAGATATTGCATTGAGAAATGCACATAGCTTCACAATGGGTACTCAAACATTATCTGGTAGAAGCCCCCTCAATGCAATCGAAAGAATTTGCGTCATAATCACGTGGCAGTCATGAGACTTTAGGTTTTGAAACTTTTTTCTGCCATATTTATTATTCCCTTTATATTCGACGAGAAGCCAGACGAGACCTTAATACTTCTTAGGCATTCAAAAAATATTTCCTTCTCTTGTTTGGTAAGAGCGTAGTTGGCATGACCTTGAAACCATTCTGGATGCAGGCCATCTGGGTCTTTCATATGTTGATGGTCCTTTCGTGCTTCCGGTGTATCTTTTGTCTTCCCATACACGCCCAAGAAGCCTGGCAGGTTCACGAAAAGATTATTAGTCAAATGCATCACATCGATTGTAGAGCGGACCTCTAAGAATTTCCAATATGGTAGCTCCCAAAATATATATTTCTTCTTCCACATGGGTGTGTGTCCTTTAGCGTCCTTCAGAACAGATTTTCCACCAGGACCCTTTCCAAAGGTTACTATTTGATCCAAATCTTTGACCATATCAAATATATCAGCACCAGTATGCTATTTAGGCTTCGTCTGGTGACATGCCAGACCGTTGAAATGCTTGTATTTCTTTCTTAAGGGATTCTTGGACAAAAGAAATCGACGATGCTCATTGTACACATTCTTCTTACAATGTTCCAAATATATACTTTCAGTCTCATCTTAACAGTGTGTGCATGCATTGTATCCCTTGTTGGACTGTCCTGAAAGGTTACTAAGAGCAGGACAATAATTGATTGTTACGAAAAGCAATGCTCAGAGGTTAAATTCTTCCTGATTGTGCTCATCCCACAAGCGTATGCCGGGTTCATGCCACAATTGTAAAAGTTCTTCCACTAATGGCCTTAGGTACACATCAATGTCGTTGCCGGGTTGCTTTGGACCTTGGATCAACACTGGCATCATAATGAAGTTCCGCTTCATGCACAACCAAGGAGGAAGGTTATAGATTCTAGAGTCACGGGCCAGGTGCTGTGACTGGAGCTCTGCTCCCCAAAGGGATTCATGCCATCTGTACTTAGACCAAACCTTAAACTCCTTGCGTCATCTGCAAAGTCTGGGTACTTTCTATCGATTTTTATCCATTGCGACCCATCATCGGGGTGTCTCAACATCCCGTCTAACTGACGTTCCTCTTTATGCCATCGCAACAACTTGGCGTGCTCTTTGTTTCTGAATAAGCGTTTCAACCGTGGTATTATAGTAGCATACCACATCACCTTGGCAGAACCCTCTTCCGGGGGGCTCGCCCTCAACGTCACCAGGGTCATCTCGTCTAGTCTTATACCGAAGTGAAGTGCATACCGGGCATGCATCCAAATTCTTGTACTCCTCACTGCGGTAGAGGATGTAGTCATTAGGGCATGCATGTATCTTCTGAACCTCTAAACCTAGAGGGAAGACAACCTTCTTTGCTTCGTACGTACTGGCGGGCAATATGTTATCTTTTGGAAGCATATTCTTTATCATTTTCAGCAACTTTTAAAATGAGGAGTCAGGTATAGCACACTCAGCCTTCCATCGCAGCAATTCCAGTGTGCTGCCTAGCTTTTTCAGACCATTTTCGCAATTTGGGTACAACAACTTTTTGTGATCCTCTAACATGTGATTGAACTTCTCCCTATCCTTTTCAGTTTCACAATCTCTTCATGCATCAGCAATGGTTCGACCAAGATCATCAGCGGGTTCATCATGTGTCTCTTCTTCATCCTCCCCTTTAGCATTCCCCATGGAAGTATCTCCGTACTCAGGGAAACCATGATAGTTGTCATCCTCCTCCTCTTCTTCATTGTCTTCCATTATAACCCCTCTCTCTCCGTGCTTGGTCCAACAATTATAACTGGGCATGAAGCCGGACTTCAACAGGTAGCTGTGAAGGGTTTTTGAGTTATAGTAATCCTTCTGATTCCTACTTCCACTACATGGACAGAATACAAAACCATTGCGCTTGTTTGCATCAGAAACATGGATGAATTCATGCACGCCATTAATGAACTCGCCAGAGCGTCGGTTAATCCATTCCCGGACCATCTGCATTATAGTAAAAGTATATCAAAAACCATTACACAACATGATAAAATTATTACAAGTTATATTGAGAGCTTATAGAGCATTAATTTTGAATTTTTAAAAATTTACATGCACCAATTTGTGAATTGGAGAAAACAATCAACATGATAAATGTGGAGTTTTTTTATTATTGTTCTATTAGTGAAAACTCCATTCCATTCTAAGCTCTAAAACTCTAAAATTATACATTTCAATTTTCAGTAACTATGTTCATAATCAAAATTTGTTACACATATATATCAAAATCCTTCTACTTCTAGAGCATGCATGCATTAATCCATATCTCTATATATACTTCTAGAGCATTATAGAGCTAAAGTAGCAATAAGAGATGAAAGAGTGAAGTTCTAACCTTTTAAAGATTTGGATTTAGGGGTTGCAAACTAAATCATGACAAATCTTGAGAAAAAATGGCATGAACTCGCTTGCTTCTTTGAGAAAAATGTCCACCATATGCTTTAGGGAAGTAGGACAGGAAACAGAATATATAGTGGTGGACAACTAGTCCCGGGCCATGATACGACCCGGGACTAATAATCCAATAAAATACCATCTGACCTTCTCCGGGTCATTAGTCCCGGGCCGTATTACGGACCGGGACTAGAGATGTGGTCCGGCCCTGGACTAGTGACTACGGCCGTTTCTAGCCGCTAGAGGCCTCACGGCCCGGGACTAGTGCTAGCACTAGTCGCGGGCTGTGACAGGCCGGGACTGCTGGCATTGTTCACATCGAACCGAAGAGGGTTTTTCCAGTAGTGTGTCTCTGTCGTGTCTATCTCGTGTCGCCTCCCTCTAGAGGCGAGCAGGAAGAAACCCTAGCCGCCACCCCTCCTCTCTTCCCCCTCACCTCGTCGTCCTCACTGGTGGTAACCGGGACATGCCCCACTCATGAAGGGGACGACGGAGCCCTGGCACCCCCGAACGTGTTGCAGCGAGAGGGGAAATTCTCAAGAGCGTTTTGGAGTGGCGAAAATACCTACTGTAATTGCTTCTATCTGATCACGGCGTTGCTACAGCGGCTTCGCGAGGACAACGATCTCTGCAAGGAGTGTTGATCGATCTACGATGCATGGACCCTAGAGAGGCCACTCTGGACACGACAGTGGTTCTGCCCCCTCCTTCGGGCCAATTTTTTCACAAGAGGCGCGTGGCGGCCATATATTTCTCCTGCATCGACGGTGCTGGATGCCGGAGAGCCATCGCCCTCCGGGGCCTGCGGATCGGAGATAGTGGCTCCACCGTCCGCTTGGTTGGTGCTAGCGGACGGTGGGGTGTGAGGCTACGGGTGAAAACCGTGCCAACTTTGGTCATCGCGACACCTTGGTGTCAGTACCTTGTTGAAGGCATAGTTTTTGCAGCTCTTGTCTTCTCGATCGAGTTGCTCTAGGGAAACCCCAACTTTGGTCATCGCGACACCTTGGTGTCATTTGGGTTTTCCGGAATGGACGATGGCGGTGCGCAACATCGTTTTCTCTCATGGGGTCATCTTCTTTGGCGTATCTGTAGTTCCAAGGTGGAGATACCTAACCGCCAGGTGCTACGCTTATTCATGCCTGGTTGGGTAGGTGTCGCGCTTAACTGATCTTTCAGAGGTTTCAAACTGCATCGGATGGCAGGACTCGGCAGCATGGTGCCGAGGGGCCTCGGTGGCAAACGTCGTGCATGTTGATGGACGCGCGTAGGGTGGTGGTGATGTATGGTTGATACGTCGGAAACGTATCTATAATTTTTAAGTCTCCATGCTTGTTTGGTATCTACTTTGCTTTGCTTTGCTTTGTCTACACTTTGAGCTATTTTTATACACTTTATGGAACTAACCTATTGACAAGATGTCACAGTGCCAGTTGCCTGTTTTCTGCTTTTTTGGTTTCAGAAAGCTAAAAAATGAATATTCTTGGAATTGGACAGTACAAAAGCTAAAGTTCATATTTTTATCTAAGGGATATGGAAAATCGAAGACGAGACGGAGGAGGAAACCAGGGTTGCCACACCCTAGGTGGGCACGGGCCCACCCTAGGCTGCGCCCACAGGGGGTGTGGGCCCCCTGGACCTCCACCGACCTTGCCTCCTACGCCTATAAGAAGTCCCTGGGGAGAAAACCCTAAATAATCCATCATACGTCTAGAAAAAGTTCCGCTGCACCGCCGCCACCGAAGGGGAGATTCGGGGGACAGAAAATCTCTGCTCTGGCACCCTATCGGGACGGGGAAGTGCCCCTAGAGCCATATCCATCGATATCCATCGCCATCTTCATCATCGTTGCTGATTCCCATGATGAGGAGGGAGTAGTTCTTCCTCGAGGCTAAGGGCTCTACCGGTAGCTATGTGTTCATCTCTCTCTCTATGCATGGTCATATTGTGATCATGAGCTTTGTAATCAAGTAGATCTACCTTGCTACTCAAGTGCTTTAATAGATCTCTGCTCTCCCCATGTGTGTGAAAGTGACAGCGTGCACGCCATGGTGGCACTTAGGTTTGAGTCTACATAAATACTCTTTGTGCTTTAATAGATCTATGTTTTTTCCCACGTGTGTGAAAGTGACAGCGTGCATACCGTGTATGGCACTTTGGCTAGATTGAATATTTGTTATGGGTTATATTTGGAGTTGGATGTCTCTATGAAATTGTGGTGTTTTTTGGAACCATCTAGCGCCCAAGGTGACAGTGTGGGGTTATCTAGATTAGGGAAGGCGGACTTTGAGGTGTGTTGTTATAGCCCTACCATGGATTAGAGTGTCCAACCGGAGAGTAGTTAAGAGTAGTATCATGAAGAGAGGATGTTTATATGAGATAGTGTTCACTAGTGAAAGTATGATCCCTAGGCCTTGTTTCTAAGCATTGAAACACCATTTTCTACTAGATTTGTTGCATGTTTGCTTTTTGTAGTCTTTACCTCACCATCAAGCTCTTTTCTGGCACTATTACCACTTGTATTTCACTATCTCTTTGCCGAACTAGTGCACCTATACACCTGACAAGTGTATTGGGTGTGTTGGGGACACAAGAGACTTCTTGTATCTTCATTGCAGGGTTGCTTGAGAGGGATACCTTTGACCACTTACTCCCTGAGTTCGATAAACCTTGGGTAATACACTTAAGGGAAACTTGCTGATGTTCTACAAACCTCTGCACTTGGAGGCCCAACAACTGTCTACAAGAATAGAAGTGCGTAGACATCAAGATTTTTTCTGGCGCCGTTGTCGGGGAGGAAAGGTAAAAGGCACTCACACACGTTACCCCATGATACGTTGGAAACATATCTATAATTTTTGATGCTCCATGCTTGTTTAGTATCTAATTTGCTACTTGTCCACACTTTGAGGTGCTTTTTTCATGTTTTCTGGTACTAACCTCTTATGAAGTTGCAACTGTGTCAGATGCCTGTTTTCTGTTGTTTTTGGTTTCGGAAAAGTTAGTAAACAAATATTCTCGGAATTGGACGGGACAAAGGACAAAGTCAATTACTTTCCGTGGGGAACTAGAAGTCCAGAGGAGAGCCCGGGAGGTCGGCCAGAGGGGCCAAACCCACCCCAAGCACGGGTGGTCCCCACTCCGCGCCTCGCTAGGGATTGGTCGCCCTGGACGCCGCCTCGGTCCCCCCTTAGCCTATAAGAATCCCCCGATGCAGAAATCCTGAGTAACCGATCAGAAATCAACGAAACCGTTTGTAGCCGCCACCACCATCGCCCCTAGATCGGGGGGATCTGAAGTTCTTCCTGGCACCCTGCCGGAGGGGATATTATCCCGGAGGCCTTCTCTCCGGTATGATGTGTGAGTAGTTCCACCTTGGACTATGGGTCCATGTAGTAGCTAGATGGTTGTATATCCTCCTTTGTGCTTTCATGTATAGATCTTGTGAGCTCCGTTCATGATCAAGATCTAATCTATTTGTAATCATGCATGTTGTGTTTGCAGGGATCCGATGGATATTGAGATTATTATGTTGGTTTGATTAATGGTTTTGTCTTTATGATTCTATCATGTCCGTGTTGTTTGTGATCTTGCATGCTCTCCATTGTTAGTAGCTATCTTGGCCAAGTAGTTGCTAGTGACTCCAAGAGGGGGTATTTATGCTCGATAGTGGGTTCATGCCTCTAGTTTCCAAGGGAAGTGACTGAAATCTCTTCGGTTGTAGATGTGCTGTTGCACTAGGGAGAAAACAACGGTCTCTTTTTCATGGAACATGTGCACTGTTTACCTTACACACTTTTCTTAAAGCAGTTGTTTGTTGCTTACAACTTAATACTGGAGGGGGTTTGGATGATAACCTGAAGGTGGACTTCTAGTCATTGATGAAGTTGGATGGCGGTCTATGTATCTTGTTGTATTGCCCAATCAACCTCATATGATCTTTCTGACTAGTAATTGCATTGTTATGCCTTGCTCAGTTCCTGTCAATTGCCATGCTGTAATTTGTGTACCCTTCATGCCATGTTGTCTATTTAAGGAGAGCACCTCTAGTGAACTATGGACCCCGTTCCAATCTTTACCATTAATACATCTTCCACTGTTACTTGCTTACTTGCTGCAAACCATTACCTTCCACACCATACATTTAATCCTTTGTTACAGCAAACCGGTGAGCTTGACAACCTCACTGTTCGTTGCGGCAAAGTCTTGAGTTTGTGTTGTGCAGGTCTCCGCGTTGCTTGCAACACTTGTGTGACGTTTCCTTCCTCCTTTTGGTTCGATAACCTCGGTCTCAACTGAGGGAAAACTTGATGCTTGCTTCTTCACACCTTGCTCTTGAGGTTCCCAACAGGCTGTGCGTAGACAGTCGCCAAGCTTTTCTGGCGCCGTTACCGGGGAGGCTAAGGACGTCTTCACAAGGAGAGTCCTTCACTTCCTTTCTCTTTACTTTGTTTTTAGTTTGCTTTGTTTCTTTTCTTTGGTTTTGTTTGCTTCTTTTCAAAAAACCCAAAAAGAATTAGGCTAGTTTAGTTTGCTTGCTTTATTCAAAAACACAAAAAAATTAGTCCCTGCTCTAGCTCACCATGTTGCTCCCAAAGTTCGCCCTGAAAGATCTTGCAATAGGTAGTGGCTCCATAATTGGGAAAGATAATATTGAAGAATTCTTTAATTATGTTAGCAAGCATGAGGATATTGAGGATAAATCTATAGCAGAGCTTGCTCCCAATCACGAGATTGCTGCAACTTCTTTAGTTCATATGTTGGAGGCTAGGTTTGTTAGCCTTAACCCCTTCATACAATTCTTGTTCCTAAAACTAAAAGAAGAGAAGAATGTTGAAAAAAGGGAATTCATCCTTGAAACTTTATCAAACGAATTCCATGATGTTGCTAGGGAAGCCAAAAAGGTTTTTGAACGTTTCAATATGCTAGGTTCAAGTGTAGATGTTGTGGGTATTTCTGATAAAACTAAGCCTAGAGAGGAATTCAATATACCCATACCCTTTAAGCTTGTTGGAATGCATGAATCCTTTGAAAAGAACTTTGATTGGATTGCTCCTGAAAATCTTTTTAATGAAAGTAGTAGACCAAAGAGAGATGAGAAGGGATCCTCCAAAACCCATTTGGATGAGATACCTTTCATAGTTGAAGAATTTGCAAGTATGAATGTTAATGCTGCTTCATTTGAAAATACTTGATTCTTCTTGCTTCTTGTGCCTAACTTAAAAGCGTTAAAGAAAAGTACTTGTTGGGAGATAACCCAAGAGTTTCATTGAGTCTTGGAAGTTATTACAGTAAATTGAGTCTTGAAATTATTTGCATTTTCTTCTTATTGATTCCTTTTTGAGTTATCTTCAAGTAAATTGAGCTTTTTGAAGGAGTTACTACAGTAGCTTGTGTTTTTAGTGAAAAGCCTTGATGTTCCAAAGCTTTGCCAGTGGTCTAATATCTTTTGAATACACTAATGTTGCTAATGAAGATTGTGTGAAGTTTTGTATGGAGGAAAATTTTCAGGTGTATAGAGAGGATGATGTAATGAGATGAAGAATGGACAAAAGCTCAAGCATGGGGATGCCACCATGGTGTCATCCCAAGAAATATCCAAGAGTTACAAGCGTCAAAGCTTGAGGATGCCCAAGGCATCCCCTTCTTCATTAATAAAAATCTTAGGTCTGTCTAGACACTTCGTTTTTATTGTTTCATGCACAGTTGTGTTTTTCTTGGAGCGTCTTAGTTTTTGTTTGCTTTGCTTAGGTTGTTTAGTTTGCTTGAATAAAGTAGTTTGGACCCCTGTTCTCGTTGTGTTGTTTTGCAAATAAGTTTTCTTGGTGTTTGGAAAGGAGTAGTAAGTTCTTGCTTGAATTGCAAGAGGAGCTTGCATTGACTGTGACTTAGACTTTAGCATGACATACTAGGTATTGTTTTAGCATTTTGCTTAGTGATTATTGTTGTAGCATGTCTTGTTCCAAACAATTAGGATTTCTTAGTGTGCCTTGAAGAAATTATGCGTTGTTTTAGCATGCAAAAGCATAGTATTGTGGTATTCTCCTTTGATTTTTTGCTTGGGTTGACTTGGCACATGCTCACACCATGTTATGACTATGACAAGTCACCATTAGCCTCTATGATCATTTAGTACTTGACTTGTAGTACCACTCTTTGCTTTGATTAGTATGCTTTGTTGCACTACATGATTTTGGCCATTATTGCTCTCTTTGTTGGTTGCTCCCAGTCTTTTGCTAGACTCCACTTGTATGAGTAAGTTCTACTCATGCATCCAACTCCCGAGAAACCAAGTTATTCCAAAGTGTCCACTATAAATTCCTATGCATGGTGTGTTACACCATTCCAAGTATATTCATGTTTTCAATTATCTTCCAATTAAAAACTATTTTTTTATGTGAAAACTTAGTGATTAAAGCCCTCACAAACCTAATGGCACACTTTATTCTTTGCCCCTAATAAACTTGAACCATTGTGACAACTTTGTTGTATACGCTTGCACTTATAAGTTGGAATTAGCAGAACTGTGTTGTCACGGGAAACATTTTCAACATTGCACTTGTACCTTGTTGTACTCAGTTGATATCATGTTCTTTTGTCTATGGATGTTACCGGTCTGAAAGAAATAGGGAACTTGTAAGTCCATGGAGTTTGTATCCTTTGTTAGAGAAACGCCTGGGCCGCTAGCCTAAGTCATGCCTAATCATGGTGGAAACTTGCAGCATCACCATAGTGAGCTATCTATGAAGCATCCTCAATAAAAAACTATGCATATGGTAAATAAAAAGATTGCTGAGATGCTCATTGTCTGCTTGCCTTGTCATTTTGGTTATTGGAAAGATCCTGTACCATGTGCAAGGGGTACCCTGTTGGCGGTTCTCAATGGTATGCAAATACTTACAATGACAAGAACTTACCTCGACCCAAAGTTAAGTATGCATGAGGTGTGGCCCTCGTATTCAAGGGGCATGAGATTGACAACTTATACTTCGTCAAGCATATACTCCAGCTTTGCCACTTTAACCTTAACCACTTCAAGATGCTTATGATAGGGAAAGCTAACAAGTACCATAATTTTTGGAAGCTCTTTTTGAAACTTGTAATCCCTGCTTCCCTTACAAAAAAAGGCCTTTCTTTCACCACTATTGAGTCTCCACCTTCTACCTTTAGGCGCCATTAAGAGAGCATAGTTGTCATTTTGTGTGCAGTGTTCCAAAGCTTATTAATTGATGCATATTGTGTTATTACTTGCTCTTGTGCTACTTATTTCTAGTCACCCTTGTGAACTTTGCAGGTGTCCTATGCATCTATTTGCTACTCTATGAGGGACAAGTTGATTGCCACTATGCTATGTTTTCTGCATGTGAAACAAACAAACGTTTTTCAATGCATGTTATTCATGATCTTTGTTTGTAACTTGCCATGTTGCATGCATAGTTACTATGTTCTATTGTTAGAACTCCATATTTCATGCACATGTTTAGAGTTCTTTGATCCCAGCTTTTAATGTTTGCAAATGGTTGGATCTTTATTGTGAGGGTGCATGTCACGTCAAAAAATTATTCTTTTTATCACTTACCGAGTTCTTTGATCCCAGCTTTCAATGTTTGCAAATGGTTGGATCTTTATTGTGAGGGTGCATGTCACGTCAAAAAATTATTCTTTTTATCACTTACCTACTCGAGGACGAGAAGGAGTTAAGCTTGGGGATGTTGATACGTTGGAAACGTATCAATAATTTTTGATGCTCCATGCTTGTTTAGTATCTACTTTGCTTCACTTGTCCACACTTTGAGGTGCTTTTTACATGTTTTCTGGTACTAACCTATTAACAAGTTGCAACAGTGCCAGATGCCTATTTTCTGCTGTTTTTGGTTTCAGAAAAGTTAGTAAAGAAATATTCTCGGAATTGGACTGGACAAAGGACAAAGTCAATTACTTTCCGTGGGGAACAAGAATTCTAGAGGAGAGCACGGGAGGCCGGGCAGAGGGGCCAGACCCACCCCAGGCGTGGGTAGGCCCCACCCCGCGCCTGGCTAGGGTTTGGTCGCCCTAGCCGCCGCCTCGGTCTCCCCCTTCGCCTATAATAAGCCCCCGATGCAGAAAACCTGAGTACCCGATCAGAAATCCACGCAACCGTCTATAGCCGCCACAATCGTCCCTTGATCAGGGGGATCTGAAGTTCTTCCCAGCACCCTGCCGGGGAGGAGATCATCCTGGAGGCCTTCTCCCCGGTATGAGGCATGAGTAGTTCCACCTTGGACTATGGGTCCATGTAGTAGCTAGATGGTTGTATCTCCTCCTTTGTGCTTTCATGTATAGATCTTGTGAGCTCCATTCATGATCAAGATCTAATCTATTTGTAATCATGCATGTTGTGTTTGCGGGAATCTCATGGATATTGAGATTATTATGTTGGTTTGATTAATGGTTTTGTCTTTATGATTCTATCATGTATGTGTTGTTTGTGATCTTGCATGCTCTCCGTTGTTAGTAGCTATCTTGGCCAAGTAGTTGCTAGTGACTCCAAGAGGGGGTATTTATGCTCGATAGTGGGTTCATGCCTCTAGTTTCCAAGGGAAGTGACTGAAATCTCTTCGGTTGTAGATGTGCTATTTCTACTAGGGAGAAAACAATGGTCTCTTGTTCATGGAACATGTGGACTGTTTACCTTACACACTTTGCTTAAAGCAGTTGTCTGTAGCTTGCAACTTAATACTGGAGGGGGTTCGGATGATAACCTGAAGTTGGACTTCTAGTCATAGATGCAGCTGGATGGCGGTCTATGTATCTTGTTGTATTTCCTAATCAACCTCATAGGATCTTTCTGAATAGTAATTGCATTGTTATGCCTTGCTCAGTTCCTGTCAATTGCCCTGCTGTAATTTGTTTACCCTTCATGCCATGTTGTTTATTTAAGGAGAGCACCTCTAGTGAACTATGGACTCCGGTCCAATCTTTACCATTGATACATCTTCCACTACTAGGAAAACAGCTATAGGTAATCAGCACATCCGTGGCTCACATGGTTGAAGTGCCCCACGGCTAAAACAGGCGTGGCTCACCTGTGGGCAGTGCCCTACTAGTAACTAGAACAACCGTGGCGCACATGACTATAGTGCGCCACAGATGTGTGGCAGGCCTGTTGGCGGACGCCAAACATCAGAAGCGCACTATAGTCATGTGCGCCACGGTTGTTACCGTCATCTGGCGCACATGGGGGTGCGCTACGCCTAAGCGCACGCCTCTCTCAGAACCATCCACAAGCATCATGGCGCACATGGCATAGTGCGCCACAGGTTTGTACAACTTCGTGGCGCACTATGGCATGTGCGCCATGTATGTGGCATGCACCAACTCCACCCCCGTGGATCGCCTTTTTAGGGTTTGCAAAAATAAAAGAAAATGATAAACACTTCAAAAATTAAATCCTTTCATATTTAGGTAGGTAATGTGGTATAGCTTCTAGTAAAATTAACAAAAATGAGTTTCGACTTTATTTGCAAAAAAAGTTATGCCACGGTAAAAGGTCAGAACTTTTGCATACGATATCGAAAAAATCGTATAATATACCAAAATGACGAGAACGAGATTCCAGATCCGCTTGCAACACCTTTAGGGCGTTTAGCGATTTTTTAGAATCTCAAAATTCGAAAAGAGTAAAAAGTTATGGCAAAAACAAGATTTTTGTCAGAAAAAAAATTGAGGCAACTTACCCGTAGCGCACCACCACCTAGTGCGCCACGGATAATCTTGGGCGGGATTCAAATTTGAATCACCACCCCGCCCACCTACCCCTATTCCCTCCCTCTTCTCTTTTTCATTCTCCTCCCTCCTCCTTTTCCTTCTCTCTTCTCCTCCTCCTCCTCCTCCTCCTCCTCCTTTACTTCTCCTCCTTCCCTTGCCGTGACAGTGACGATGGCGATGGCGGCGGCGGCAGCGACCTTCTCCTCCTCCTTGCAGTCATGACGGCGACGACCTCCTTCCTTGCGGCCTCCTCCTCGCCTCCTCCTCCTTCCTGCGGCCTCCTCCTTGCAGTCACGAAGAGCGACGACGAGCCCGACGACCGCCAAGACCTCCTTCTCCTTGCGGCAACCTCCTCCTTCTCAGCCACACCTCATCGCCTCTCCTCGATGCCGAGGAGAGCAAGTCCACGGCCTCCGCACCTCCCTGCGGTGGTAGGTCGTACACGCCACCTCCCCGCCGGGCGAGGCGACATGACGGCATGCGCGGACCCGATTGCTTTTGCAATTCAAAACGAGGGTGTTTTTGCATTTTTTTTGATTTTGAAAAAAACATCCGTGGCGACATGTACCCTACCCGTGGCGCACTGGTAGTGCGCGCCACGCCTATCTCGATATAACCGTGGCGCACCATGCAAGGCGCCACGGCTCTAGATAGTCAGAAGGCCGTGGCGCACTGCTAGTGCGCCACAGAAGGCCTTTTCATGTGCGCCACGAATAGGCGTTTTTCTAGTAGTGTTCCACTGTTACTTGCTTACTTGATGCAAACCATTCGCTTCCACACTATACGTTTAATCCTTTGTTACAGCAAACCGATGAGCTTGACAACCTCACTGTTCGTTGGGGCAAAGTCTTGAGTTTGTGTTGTGCAGGTCTCCACGTTGCTTGCAACACCTGTGTGACGTTTCCTTCCTCCTTCTGGTTCGATAACCTTGGTCTCAACTGAGGGAAAACTTGATGCTTGCTGCTTCACACCTTTCTCTTGGGGTTCCCAGCAGGCTGTGCGTAGACAGTCGTCACCCCATGGCAACAGCAAACCAGAAAGCTCTTTTCTGGCACCGTTGCCGGGGAGATAAGGTAAAAGGTACTCACATCCTATGGTGTGAGTGCTCGAAGTTATTTCCTTAAGATTCTGCAATCTTGTCTTTTTGTTTCTTGTTTTCACTAGTTAGGCTTAATGGAAAACAATAACAAAATTAGAGAGCTCTATAGTATTTATCTTGAGTTAGGACATGAAGTGTTTGAAGAGAAAATTAAAAAACCTATGGAGCTTTATTTGCATGCTAATAGCAATTTTATTAGTATGAACTATTTGGACACCATTATTGCTAATGTTATGGAAACGTCTAAGCTTGGGGAAGCTAGTTTTGATGAAAATGATCTTTTTAGTCCCCCAGCTTTCGAAGATAGCTATTGTATTGCTTATGATGATACCAGACCTCCAATATATGATGATTACAATGATGAGTATGATATTTTCAGTCCACCTACTATTGAGGAGAAAATTTATTGTGATTAAAATATGCCTCCTATATTTGATGATTATGGTGATGAGAATAACAATGATAGCTATTTTGTTGAATTTGCTCCCACTATAATTAACTATGCTTATGTGGAGAGTAATAATTATTATATGCATGTGGCTCATGATAAGAATATTTTATGTGATAGTTATATTTCTATTTTTATTCATGATGCTACTGAAAGTTATTATGAGAGAGGGAAACATGGTTTTATGTATCTCAATAATATTAAGTTTCCCCTCTTTATGTTGAAAGTCTTGAAGTTGCACTTGTTTTGCTTTGTTATGCTTGGTGCTTTGTGCTTTCATGACTTGTTTCTTTACAAGATTCCTATGCATAGGAAGTGGGTTAGACTTAAATGTGTTTTGAATTTTCTTCTTGATGCTCTCTTTTACTTCAATTCATATATCTTATGTGAGCATCTTCTCAAACTATCAAGCCTAACTTAAAGGCATTAAAGAAAAGTACTTGTTGGGAGATAACCCAAGAGTTTTCTTGAGTATTGGAAGTTATTACTTCTGTAATGAACTCTCCTTATCCTTTTTGTTTGCTTTTTGTGCCAAAAATGACCTCTAATGAGAGAGAAGTGAGATTTGGGGAGTTGCTGTCCCAAAACAGATTTCTATCCTCCACCAAACAAATTCGTGAGGAGTCTCTGTAACTCGGATTCAGCTGAAAATTTACGAATAAATCCCCTAGTATGTTAACTAACTTTCGTTAGTTCAACACTTTTTGATTTGAGCAACAGAAGGTCTTCGAAAAAATCGGTTTCTACCCGCTGGTCTGTTTTGACAGATTTCTGCCATTATTTGCATTTGCTTCTTATTGGTTCCTTTTTGGGTTCTTTTTGGGAAATTGAGCTTTTTGAAGGAGTTTCTACTGTATCTTGTGTCTTTTGTTGTTTTGAAACTAAACCCAAAGGTCTATTATCTTTTGAATACACTAATGTTGCTAATGAAGATTGTGTGAAGTTTTGTATGAAGGAAAAATTTCAGGTGTAGAGAGAGAATGATGTAATGAGATGAAGAATGGACAAAAGCTCGAGCTTGGGGATTCCACCCTGTGTCACCCCAATAAATATTAAAGAGTTGCAAGCGTAAAAGCTTGGGGATGCCCAAGGCATCCCCTTCTTCATCAATAAAAATCTCAAGTCTTTCTAGACACTTCGTTTTTATTGTTTCATGCATTGTTGTGTTGTTCTTGGAGCGTCTTAGTTTTCATTATTGTTTTTAGTTTGCTTAGTTTTCTTGAGTAATTTGGTTGGTTACACCACACTTCTTTTGGATAGAGACACACTCTATTTCCATTTCCTAGAACACTATAGTTTTCACTCTTATTGTTTTGTGAGTGTTCACTTTTGCTAGCACTGTGTTCATCCTTAGTTTTCTTGTGCTTTCATCTTAGAAATTTTTAGTTCTTCTTTGTGGATTTGTGAGACAAGGTCACTGATCTTTATTGATTATTATCTTTGTGAGTTGTTTCAAGTAAATTGTTTGGTCATGGAAAAGAGTAGAAAGTTTCATGCTTATAGTGGTACAAAAGGGAGCTTGTTTTGACTGTGGCTTAGACTTTATCATGTCATGATAGATCTTGTTTTGACCTTATGCTTAGTGATTATTGCTGTAGCATGACTTGTTCCAAACAATTAGGATTGCTTAATGTGCCTTCAAGGAATCATGCATTGTTTTAGCATACAAAACCATAGTATTTCGGTATTCTCCTTTGATGCTTTGTTTGGGTTGACTTGGCACATGCTCACACCATGTTATGACTATGAACAAGTCACCATAGCCTATATGATAATTTAGTCCTTGACTTGTAGTACCACTCTATGCTTTGATTAGTAATGTTTTGTTGCTCTGCATGATTATGATCATTATTGCTCTCTTAGTTGGTTGCTCCCAGTCTTTTGCTAGCCTCCACTTGTATGATTAAGATCTACTCATGCTTCCAACTCCCAAGAAACCAAGTTATTCCAAAGTGTCCACTATAAATTCCTATGCATGGTGTGTTACACCATTCTAAGTATATTCTTGTTTTTAGCTATCTTCCAATTAAAAAGTATTTTGTCATGTGAAAACTTAGTGATTAAAGCCCTCACAAACTTGATGGCACACTTTATATTCTTTGCCCATAATAAACTTAAACCATTGTGTCATCTATGTTGTATATGCTTGCACTTATACGTTGGAATTAGCAGAACCGTGCTGTCACGGGGAATGTTTTCAACATTGCACTTTTACTTTATACTCAATTGATATCATGCTCTTTTGTCTATGGATGTCACCGGTGTGAAATAAAGAGGGAACTTGTAAGTCCATAGAGTATGTATTTTGTGTTAGAGAAACTCCTGGGCCGCTAGCCTAAGCCATGCCTAATCATGGTGGAAACTTGCAGCGTCACCATAGTGAGCTATCTATGAAGCATCCTCAATAAAAAGCTATGTATATAGTAAATAAAAAGATCGCTGAGATGCTCATTGTATGCTTGCCTTGTCATTTTGGTTATGGGATAGCTCATGTACCATGTGCAAGGGGTACCCCGTTGGCGGTTCTCTATGATATGCATGTACTTACAATGACAAGAACTTATAGGTGACTGAAGTTGTGTAGCATGAGGTGCGGCCCTCGTATTCAAGGGACTTGAGATTGCCAACTTATACTTTGTCAAGCATATACTCCATCTTTGTTCACTTTTAACTTAATCACTTCAAGATGCTTATGATAGGGGCAATGAGGTATAAAAGCTAACAAGTACCATAATTTTTAAAAGATCTTTTTGAAACTTGAAATCCCTGCTTCCTTTATGAAAGGCCTTTCTTCCACCATTATTTGAGTCTCCACTACTACCTTTAGGCACCATTAAGAGAGCATAGTTGTCATGCTGTGTGTAGTGTCCCAAAACTTATTGATTGATGCATATTGTGATATTACTTGTTCTGGTGCTACTTTTTTCTAGTCACCCTTATGAACTTTGAAGGTGTCCTATGCATCTATTTGCTACTCTATGGGGGACAAGCTGAATGCCACTATGCCATGTTTTCTGTATGTGAAACAAACAAACGTTTTTCAATGCATGTTATTCATGATCATTGTTTGTAGCCTTTCATGTTGCATGCATAGTTACTATGTCCTATTGTTAGAACTCCATCTTTCATGCTCATGTTTAGAGTTCTTTGATCCCAGCTTTCAATGCTTGGAAATGGTTTAGTCTTGGTTTTAATGCTGCATGTCACCTCAAAAATTATTCTTTTATCACTTACCTACTCGAGGAAGAGCAGGAGTTAAGCTTAGGGATGCTTTATACGTCGGAAACGTATCTATAATTTTTGATGTTCCATGCTTTTTTAGTATCTACTTTGCTTTGCTCTGTCTACACATTGAGTTATTTTTATACTCTTTATGGAACTAACCTATTGATAAGATGTCATAGTGCAAGTTGCCCATTATCTTCTGTTTTTGGTTTCAGAAAGCTAAAAAATGAGTATTCTCGGAATTGTACGGGACAAAAGCCAAAGTTCATATTTTTACCTGAGCGATACGGAAAATCAAAGATGAGACGAAGGAGGAAACCAGGGTGGCCACACCCTAGGTGGGCACGGGCCCACCCTAGGCCGTGCCCACAGGGGGTGTGGGCCCCCTGGACCTCCACCGACCTTGCCTCATGCGCCTATAAGAAGCCCCCGGGGAGAAAACCCTAAACAACATCATACTTCCAGAAAAAGTTCCGCAGCGTCGCGACCACCGAAGGGGAGATTTGGGGGACAGAAAGACTCTGTTCTGGCACCCTGTCGGGATGGGGAAGTGCCCCCGGAGCCATCTCCATCGATCTCCATCGCCATCTTCATCACCGTTGCTGATTCCCATGATGATGATGAGGGAGTAGTTCTTCTTCGAGGCTAAGGGCTCTACCGGTAGCTATGTGTTCATCTCTCTCTCTATGCATGGTCATATTGTGATCATGAGATTTGTAATCAAGTAGATCTACCTTGCTACTCAAGTGCTTTAATAGATCTCTGCTCTTCCCATGTGTGTGAAATTGACAGCGTGCACGCCATGGTGGCACTTAGGTTTGAGTCTACATAAATACTCTTTGTGCTTTAATAGATCTATGTTTTTTCCCACGTGTGTGAAAGTTACAGCGTGCATACCGTGTGTGGTACTTTGGCTAGATTGAATATCTGTTATGAGTTATATTTGGAGTTGGATGTCTCTATGAAATTGTGATGTTTATTGGAATCATCTAGCGCTCAAGGTGACAGTGTGGGGTTATCTAGATTGGGGAAGGCGGACTTTGAGGTGTGCTGTTATAGCCCTACCATGGATTAGAGTGTCCAACCGGAGAGTAGTTAAGAGTAGTATCATGAAGAGAGGATATTTATATGAGAGAGTGTTCACTAGTGAAAGTATGATCCCTAGGGCTTGTTTCTAAGCATTGAAACACCGTTTGCTACTAGATTTGTTGCATGTTTGCTTGTTGTAGTCTTTACATCACTATGCAAGCTCTTTTCTGGCACTGCTACCACTTGTATTTCACTATCTCTTCGCCGAACTAGTGCACCTATACACCTGACAAGTGTATTGAGTGTGTCTGGGACACAAGAGACTTCTTGTATCTTGATTGCAGGATTGCTTGAGAGGGATACCTTTGACCACTTCCTCACCGAGTTCGATAAATATTGGGTAATCCACTTAAGGGAAACTTGCTGCTGTTCTACAAACCTCTGCACTTGGAGGCCCAACAACTGTCTACAAGAATAGAAGTGCGTAGACATCAGTGGCGTCGTGGTGGCATTGGCGCCAGGATTGACAAAGTCATTACTCTGATCCTCCTCAAGATGGATCAGCAGAAGACGGCGGCAGGAATAGTTTGTGCATGCACGTTGGTGTGTGTTGAGGATCAGCTAGACCGGTTTGTGCTCCTGAATCGCCGTGAGGTGGTCATAGGGCCTCCGGTTTTGTGATGATATGCGTAGGTGTATGGCCAGAGTGCTGGCTCCGACATGTTCACCCGTTTCATCAAGTTGTAGGAGTTACGACTTTGTGGCTAGAGAGGTGGCTTCTGGTTGATCTTCGTATTATCTTTGTAAGGTTTCGTTAAATAACAAAAGAAGAAGGCTGTCGTGATATCACCTCTATTTTAAAAAAAACTATCTGGCTAGCGTAGGTTCTTAATTCTTGCATTGTTTCAAAATATATTTTGTTTTAGCTGGAAAAAATTATAAGTTTCCGTTGAAAACGTCATGTCTAGTAACCCCCTCAATATTTGTTTTTGTAGAACTCTTCTTGGACCTAGGTGGTCAAGATGGCTGCATTTAGTTACTAGGTTGATGGATGTTCAATTAGATAACAGATCTGATCAATTTAGTTGGGATCTAACAACATCTAGGGTCTTTACGGTAAAATCTATGTACCTAGACTTAATAATTAAAATACAAGGTACCTACAAGTATCTATGGAAAATGAAGGTACCATTGAAAATAAAGATTTTCATGTGGTTCTTACATCGTAAAGAGTTGCTAACAAAAGACAATTTAGCAAAAAAGGAGGTGGCAGGATAGTCAAATACATTAAAATGAGACCATTCAACATCTTTTTATAGATTGTCGCTTTGCATGCATAGTATGGCGTATTGTTTATATAGCTTTCAATCTAACTCCCCCCAAAAATATTGAGAATCTATTTGGGAATTGGCTAAATGAGGTTGATAAAAATGAGAAAGTTCAAATACGGCGTGCTTTACTCTGGGCACTTGGGAATATTTAAAATGATTTGATTTTTAACATATCACCAAATGCTTCTTTTATGCAGGTTATTCCTTTAACCACATATTGGATATGTATGTGGTCTTTCCTTCAGCCCTAGCGGCGCAGGCCGGCCATGGATATTGGATGCAACCGTTTGGACACGGTAGCACGTGACTTATTCACCCAGTGCGGCTGGCGTTTTGATAATAAAATATCATATTGATACGCTGGTTGTTTATGATCCTTGCTTTCTTTCGATAGCTAGTGCATGTTTCCACTCTTTATGACCCATGAATTGGGCATGTAAGATACTTTTTTAATAAACCCAATAAAGTAATAGAGGCTATATGTATTAGTTGATGCAGGGATTGGGGCTTCATCCCCATTTCGAAAAAAAACTGGAAAAATTATTTATTGAAGTTCTAGTTGACTGAGATTTTGCACTTCACAGTTATAAAGTAAGAATGAAATTACACGAACATCATGCAAAAACTATACTGAAACAAGAAATATTTGTATCGGGGAGGGGCATAAAAGATAATTTATGTGAATAGATCCAAGATTTGTATTCTAAGATTTCTTCATGCTTTTTATTCCATGTGTAATGTTGTATATCTGAAGTTTACATGCCCAGTTAATCTTTTATTAGAATGTCTATAAAAATTTAATGGTTATTGCTACTTAGTAAACGGACTGCATAAGCAGTTGTAAATTTTTTTTAAAGCCTCCCGCCTATGGAATCAACACGGTATAAGATTATTCAGAGTTCTAATGAGCTGATTGAATACTCGACCATTTAGGATATTGAAGTAAAATATACAATTTAGTACAACAGTCATGTTTTACTTAGAGATATGTGTATTGTCAGTCGTGAAACCTGCACACAGGTCACCTTTTAATCTGTTATCATCCAGGCCTACACCGCCCATCCACATTGAATATAAACCAAGATTCTTTTTTCATTCAAGGAGGGTATAATCTTTGTTCCAAAATAATAAAATCATACTCTCCAATTGATACGGGAAAAGAGTTTGTTCCAAAATATTAAAATAACATGCAGCCGCTTCTAGTTCTCAAGGAAAAGTAATCAAATCTACCCAACTGCATGTTATATTAGATGACAAACATAATTATCATGTTAAGATTAATTATATGGTGCATCCAAAAATATGAATTAATCGTATCGTTGTGAAATACTAGTCTCAAAATTTATTTCCCCACAGGGAATATCTATCTTATCGGTTATAACCATACCATTACATCTTGACATCACTGTAATGTGTAAGTCATCAAACTAAAATTTATTCCGAAGAATCACCAATAAGCAGAAAGATGCAAATAAAGAAATCTTATTAGATGTACTCGACCCGGTGGGATACAAATCGGGACACTGAAGGAAGGGGGAGCACGCAGTAGGTAGAATAGAAAAGTCTGCATCAAATTTAGGCAATAAGTCAAGTTGCCTGCACAATTAATTTCCATCTGGCTAACATAACATTCTAATTTAGATTGTTAACTTTGTAAATGTAACAGTAAAAAATAAAACACATGAGTTTATTTAAGAACGAGGCGAGGCTCATTCTAAAAAAGGGGAGGCCAGCAGCTGCCACGTGTGGAGGCCAGCAGCTGGCACGTGTGGTGCTACGCCGAGGACCAGGCCGTCGGCGTACGCCTGGCCCTACACCGAGGGCCACGGCCGTCGGCCTAGCCCATTTCCTTGGGAGGCCCAATAGCCGCCACGTGTTCGTGCTACGCCGAGGTCGTCAGCGTACGGGCCGCGCCATTAGCTGGCCGTGTAACGGCGACGACGCCTTTCGCCGATGGCTGGTACGCCAACGGGCCCGTCTCGGCCGTCGGCGTAGCTCTACGCCGACGGTTGTCGCATATGCCGACGGCCATTTTTGCTCCCCCGAGGGAGACCTTCGCCAAGGGGGCTACGCCGACGGCAGCCCTCAGCGTAGCGTATGCCGACGGCATAGTGGGCTACGCCGAGGGGTTTTTTTCATCGGCATAGCCGTCACGTGCTGTAGTGATCTGTTTTCCAATTTAATTTTGTAGTGTCAATATGAACAGTGATATATTTATTTTTGTATACAAACCAATCCTTGCACGCTGACTGGATTTCACCGAATAATCATTGCAGTAAACAGGTTTGCTTTTGGCCGGGTGTCAGGAACATTATCATATATCTACCATGAGTTATGTACGAGAAAAAAACATATCGATCATCACTTGGCAAACTATAAAAGTTCTCACAACTTAAACATGTTTCAAGTCTGTAGAACAATATATTTCAAAAATCGGCTACCAAATTAAATTTCCTCTGGAACCCGGCAATGAATCTGTACTTATATTAAGTACATGTAAAGGACCTTCTATATAAGTGTAAATTTGTGATAATAATAATAATTGATAATTTTATAATAAGACAATACAATGGTTTATATAGGAGAGGGGGGGGGGGAGAGGAGGTGCAGCGCACCGGCCTAAACCCTAACTTGATATGCAAGTAAATATAATCTAACATCCCCCGCAGTCTCAACCGTGGGCTCAACAACGTTGAGACTGAAACGAATCTCTGTAAATGGTGTAGTAGCAAGTCCTTTGGTAAAAATATCTGCAAACTGGGTCGTAGAAGGCACATGAAGAACACACTTCTCCCAAAGCGACCTTATCTCAAACAAAATGGATGGCAATCTCGATATGCTTTGTCCGTCGATGCTGAACTGGGTTTCCAGACATGTAAACAGCTGAAATGTTATCACAATATACCACTGTGGCCTGACTAATAGGTCGATGTAATTCAACAAGTAACTGACGCAACGAAACTGTTTCAGCAACTGCGTGAGCAACAGCACGGTACTCAGCCTCTGCGGACGAGCGAGAAACCGTAAGCTGACGCTTCGAAGACCAAGAAATTAAATTATTGCCAAGAAAAACACAGTATCCTGAAGTGGATCGACGAGTGTCTGGACAACCAGCCCAGTCTGCATCGGAATATGCTGTCAATGATGTGGGTGATGAGTGGTTGATATGCAAACTATGATCTAATGTACCTTTGAGATATCTAAGTATGCGTTTGACATGGTTAAAATGCGGGACTCTTGGATCATGCATGTAAAGACAAGCTTGCTGGACAGCATATGATATTTCTGGACGTGTAATGGTGAGATACTGAAGGGCTCCAGTTAAGCTACGGTATAGAGTCGGATCAGGAAAAATATCACCATCCGAGGAAAATTTAGAAGAAGTATCTACAGGTGTACGGGATGGTTGACAATCTAACATTCCAGCCCTAGTTAGGAGATCAACAGAGTACTGACGTTGAGAGAGAAAAAGACCAGAAGAATCACGAGTGACAGCTATACCTAAGAAGTGATGAAGGGAACCTAGATCAGTCATAGAGAATTCAGTTTGTAGGAGAGAAATAATATGAGTGAGAAAAGTTGTGGAGGAGGCAGTGAGAACTATATCATCAACATAAAGTAGGAGATATGCAACCTGGGTGTTAGAGTGGTAAACAAAAAGAGAGTAGTCAGAACGAGAGGGAATGAATCCTATAGTTTGAATAAAGGTAGAAAAACGTTGAAACCAGGCTCGGGGTGCTTGTTTGAGGCCATAGAGAGATTTTTGGAGAAGGCAAACGTGATCAGGAAAAGAAGAATCTTCGAAACCAGAAGGTTGTTGAGAATAGACGACTTCGTTTAAGGAACCATGGAGAAAATCATTTTTTACATCGAGTTGATGAATGGGCCAGGAAGAGGAAACAGCAAGACTAAGAATGGTTCGGATGGTGCTAGGTTTAACTACTGGAGAGAAAGTTTCGTCGTAATCGACACCGTGTTGTTGAGAGAACCCACGACAAACCGAACACGCTCTATACCGAGAGAGAGTGCCATCAAAATGAAATTTTTGACGGAACACCCACTTTACAGAAACAACATTTGCATTAGGAGGTCGGGGAACAAGTTGCCATGTATTATTGGATTGGAGTGCTTGAAACTCATCGCGCATGGCAGCGGACCAGTTCGGATCAAGAAGAGAAGATTTGTATGTTTTGGGAAGAGGTAAGAGAGTTGGAGAGGCATGAAGATTGAGGCGTGTTTTAGGAAGTCGAAAACCAGACTTGGCACGTGTGCGCATGGAATGGTCGTTGTTAGGTGCGATAGTGGGAACGGCATGGGAAGGAGGAGCTGCTGCATCCAGCGCAGCGAAGGAGGAGGACGCAGCAGCATGAGGGGCAGAGAATTGGGTAGTTTGATTGTCGGGGGCAGGAGTTTTGGGAGGCAAGCATAAACTGGGTTATGGGTGGTCGAGACACGGGTGTTGATGGGGTTGTCGAGGCAGCCGAGTCGGTCGGGGCAGGGTTAGGGACTACCGTGGTAGGAGAATCGGGAGCGGTATTGGTCGAGGTAGGATAGTGGGCAGCTGTGGCAGGGTTGTAGGGAAGGTTAGGAACGGAAAAGTGAGGTTTGATGAAATTGGATGGGCGAGGGGTGGATGTGGTGGGAGTAGATGTAGGGGTTCTAGTGGCGAAAGGAAAGGTGTTTTCATCGAAAGTGACATGCCTAGAGATGTGAATGTGACCGGTCACAAGATCAAAACACCGGTAGCATTTGTGTTCATCTGAATAACCTAGGAAGACACAAGGAAGGGAACGTGGAGAGAGTTTGTTTGGGGAAGTTGCATAGACATTGGGAAAGCAAAGGCAACAGAAAAAGCGAAGCTCGGTGTAGTTTGGGTGAGAGAGAAAAAGGGAGTAGAAAGGTGTGGTGTTTGGGTTAGTGCTAGATGGTCGAATATTGAGGAGATAGGTTGTGGTTCTAAGAGCTTCAGCCCAAAACGTGGAGGGCATAGATGATTGAATGAGGAGTGTGCGAACTATGTCATTGATGGTGCAGAGTGATCGCTCATCCTTGCCATTTTGTGGGGAAGTGTAAGGGCAAGAGAAACAAAGGAGAATGCCATGTTGGAGAAAGAAATTACGGTTTGCAAAGTTGTTAAATTCTTTTCCATTGTCACATTGGATAAATTTTATGGGTAAAAAGAAGTGTGTGTTGACATAGGTTTTAAAGTTGATAAAAAGTGAGTGGACATCAGATTTGTTGCAAAGTGGAAAAGTCCAAACGAAGTGTGTAAAATCATCTAAAATAACTAAGTAGTATTTGAAACCGGAGAGACTCACAGTTGGAGAGGTCCATAGATCACAGTGCAAAAGTTCAAAGGGATAAGTACTATGAGAAGCAGAATGCGCAAATGGTAAACGAACATGTTTTCCTTGTTGACAAAACTCACAAACGGAGGAATTATGAACCTCTTTATTACAAGGGATCGAAAAATCACTAAGTAGAGAGGATAAAGTGTCTTTATTCGGATGGCCTAAGCGTTTATGCCATAGATCTACGGAGGCGAGCATGGATGATGGAGACGAGGCCGCATGAGCGCCATGAACAGAGTAGAGGTCGCCAGAGCTATCGAAGCGAGCGATCTCCGCCTTGGTCATAAAATCCTTCACAGACAAGCCAAAAGGGTCAAATTCGACGTAAACAGAGTTGTCTTTGGTGAAACGACGAACATAGATTAAATTTTTAATGAGGGCTGGTGCAACTAAGACATCTTTAAGTAGGAGTGGTTTGGAAGTGGAAGATGCAAGGTTTGTATGACCGACACATGAAATTGGTATGGAGGAACCATCGCCTAATGTAATGGATGAAAAATGAGATGGTATGCAAGTTGACAGCATAGTATTCGATGAAGACATGTGACTAGAAGCACCAGAATCGAAAATCCAATCAGTACCTGAGTTACCTTGAGCAGCAAAATTATTCATGGCCTGTAGAAACGCAGCTTGGTCCCAGCTCGGAGTAGAGGGAGTCGGTGCAGTTGACGGAGCAGGTACTGGTGCAGGTGGTGGCGGTGCAGCAGGAGTCGAGTACATGGTGTATGGCGAGTAGTATCCTCCCGGATTATAAGTGACCGGTGCCAAAGGGCCATAAGGACCCATAGCAAAGGGCATCGGCGAGTGCATCGACGAGGCATAGGGAGCCGGCGATGGTGCAGCATACATGGGCAGTGAAGGAGAGGTGTGCAGGGACCCGTGGTGCAAGGAGGCCAGGTGAGCCTGTATGAGGATGCACGTCGGGCTGCCACGAACCAGTGTAGGCAGGTGGCGCGCCAACAGGAAAGGGCGCGGTCCAGGGCATTGGCCAAGCCTGAACCATGCCAGTCCAAGTGTCCTGAGAAGATCGCCAAGCTGGTGCTGCAGGTGGAGCCGGTGGTGGTGCCGGGGCAGGTGGAGGAGCCGGTGCTGTTGGAGGAGGCCGTGGTGCAGGCGGCAGATAGATAGGCCGGGTGCCCCTATTGTTCGGGATAGGGCGCCAACCTGGCGGTGGAACAGGCGCAAGCGGCACCGGAGGCGGTGGTGGTGCAGGAGGCCGTGGAGCAGCAGCATAGGCCTGAGGGCGAGACTCTTGAGTGGTCATGGTGCGGTCCGCCCAGGAGAGCATGGAGCGGACTTCTGCAAAGGAAGGAGATGGCCGCATCATGGGGATGAAGGGCTGCTGCTTGTCGAAGTGCTGATTGAGGCCGACGAGGAGGATCTTGATGAGCTATTTGTCCTCAACGGGATCACCGAGTTCATGGAGTTCATCGGCGACGGTCTGGAGGCGCTGGCAGTATACCCCCACGGGCAAGTCGCCCTGGGTGGTGTTCCGAAGCTTCGTGTTGAGCGTGTTGACACGGGCGTCGGCGTTGTCCTGAAAAAGCTGACGGAGGGCTGCCCAAAGGGCGGCGGCGCTGGTGGCAGCCCTGAAAACGAGATTGAAAATCTCGGTGCTCACCCGCTGGTAGATCCACTGTATCACAGCGAGATCATCCTTGACCCAGCGGGGATCCGAGGGAGACGGCGGGATGTTGGGGTCGACGTGCGCCATGAGGTTGCAGCGGCCCAAGTGCACCTCAAAAAGATGCCTCCAATGGTAGTAGTTGTGTTTGGGGAGATCTAAAGTGATGGGAATCAATGGAGTAACGTCGGAGATTGTATCGGCGAAGTTGATGGTGGTGGCGATAGGAGGTGGGGCGGATGAGGTGGATGGTTTGGCAGCCGCGACGGCGGCCATGGCGGCGCGCCACTCGAAGAACCCCGGAGGGGGCGGCGGCGGCGGGGTGGGAGGCGTGGGAGCCATGCCATAGAATCTAACCTTAACCTGATACCATGTAAATTTGTGATAATAATAATAATTGATAATTTTACAATGAGAGAATACAATGGTTTATATAGGAGAGGGGGAGAGGAGGTGCAGCGCACCGGCCTAAACCCTAACTTGATATGTAAGTAAATATAATCTAACAATAAGTAGCCAGATATTAGAACAATTGCAACTCACTTTTTTTTTCATAAAATTAAGTAAATCCCTGCCCAGCTAGAATTTTGTAGATCCCAATAGAACAGCACAAGGTATACTCAAGCAATTCGGTAGTTCATATATAATGGAAATTTCACAAATAAACTTCAATTTGCATTACAAATTTAATGATCCTTTCTGGTTTGCAAATACATGAAACAACAACTGGAAAGTGTACATCTCTTAAAACGAGAACCTCGTTACAATGCTAGCAGCATGGTGCATAACGAGCTATCAAAGGGGTCAGAATTTGACAATTCGAGTGTATCGTTGATCAGCTGCTAGCCGAGGCCTCAAAATGAATCCAAGCATTTGGAGAAGCTCTGTTCAGAAAATCCATCTGCTTACGTTGTCTAGACATCCATTTATTGTGAAAGCTAAAAAACATATGAAGCTTCACCGCACCCTTGCGTTCAAAACAAAGAATTTGACAAAGTTAACATCTGATATCTTGCCTGAATAGTCTGTCACTTTTATCAGTTTGAGATGACTTTGAATGCACTCTACAGTACCATCACGGGCTTGTCGTTCATCTTCAATGGAACAGTGAGCATCTGTGACTGAAAAGATGACAGATCAATGTAGGGAATATATAATTTAGTAATATAGTAGGGATTGATGAACTAAAACCTAAGATGCAAGAAAGACACATTAACTACTGATAAGGAGGGAAAGCATTTGAGGACGCCAATGACATGGTTTAACTTGAGAGCTTGGATAACGATGTACAAGATCTTTACATTTTGAAATGATAACTTTAGACTGTTTTTAACCATTACCTGAATCAAATGAAAGAAAATATATAGAAGAAGGTAAGTATAAATAATTAAGTTAGGTTGCAGGCAGATATATAGAGAGAGCAACACTCGGATTTAGTCTGCGCATGCATCACCGACAAGGGCGATGAAGTCGGCGGCGTGTTCCTCGCCATCCTCGTCGGGTTGGAGCAGATCAGGCTTCAACAATTGCTTCGAGGTCACACAGTGGCGTGGAATAGGCCGTTGTCGCTCGTCATTGACTGCAGGCCATCAAGGGATGTGCCTGGGCATCGAGTATGCTACGGTTCGTGCGGAGCGGCAGCGGATCGTCCAACGAGTTCGGGCTTTCGCTAGGATGGCACCGACTATGGGGACGACGTCTAGACAATCCCAAGGCGGTGCTAAAGTATGTTGAGCCGGACCTGTAGGTTGACTATGGTCTCCATCACGCCCGCATGAGGCGTGTGGCTCATCTCCGTCCCAGACCCAGGCATGAGTACTTGATTGTCCAATTTGTGTTGTAATTTTATGTACTCCAGCTTGTTCCTATCAGCTTCTTATACTTGGACTTATTTAGGAAAATCTGTTTATATAAAATGGTTGATAATATTGTTTAGATCTGTAAAAAGCAGCAGATGACCTCTCTAATTATGCTCAATGAAAGTTTGAAATAGTTGTGTGACCTTTCTCAACTGAAGTGTGTGCTGCTGTAAGCCTGCAGCCCTTTTGCTTGTGCGAACAGGAGAGTTTTTGCATAAGATTTGGAACATATAGCTGTTTATTCATTGGGTACTGTCATGCTTGTTAATAAATGCCAGGTATAATCGTAGAAGAAGAAAGAGAGATAAGAAGATAAGACAGCATAGATATTGTTCTGATGAGGATAATGTCTATCGACCGCTTGAACTTGGAACTTTCAACAGAAAGAGATTGATTTCCGTCAACTCGTGAATTCTCTATTTCTTGGGGCTTTCAGTCAATATATTATATGCAGGTAGACATAACGGATTACCTTTATACTCTTTATCTCAGGGTATGTCTGAAGTGGGCTTGCCTTAGATGATCCTCCTCCCCATGACACATGTGTGTGGAAACTATATTTTTCTGATGAAGTAACCACTCTATTTGAATTTGTATATATTAGCAATTCGATAGATGAGAGGACTAATGTATACATGTGTTGTGGGTAGCAAATAACAAATATGTGACATGCTTCTGATATTTTATTGGAAGTAGTAAATGTAATTATTTTTTAGCATAAATATGTTTAGTACTTAGATATGTTACTCTGCATATCGTCTCGGATGTTTGGGCTCATAAAAACCTAAATTGTTGTACTGGTAAGAGTGATGGCTCATACAAACCAAGATTGTTATTTTGAGAAGATGGTGCTGGATAAATCTTGTGAAATTATGTTTAAGACCAAATATATGCAGAGAGTTACGGATCCGTTATAATCATATACTATTTATGATGTTGTCTTATATGTATCATCCTTGTATTATTATTTTGGACCACTAGGTCTGTACAGCTCGCAAGGAATTAGGATCATTTATTGGAAATTCTCCTATGAATTATGTATTTGCACAAATTTAGTTACTTAATTATCTCCTCACATTAGCTATTAGAGGCTTGCACCGGTTTAGTTGCAATGAACTTTCTATCGTATGTGTCAGGTTGCTTTGCGTTGCTTCGGTTGGAAACATTGGTTTCTCGGCTATCTTTTAGCGTTGGAAGTTTTCACATGTGAGAACTTGTAGTTCATTTGTATCGACGAGGTATATATCGGCTAAAAAAGGTACATATACCATACGTGTTGCACGAGATGATTATTACATTTAACTCTTCCTTGTTCATTTAGTATAACTACTTAGATCACCCCGTTCTTGATTTGACTAGATGAAGACAAGTGGCTAGTGGAATAATATTTACAGTTTTTTGTTCTACACTAAATTTTTTAAATAATCGTTTTCCATTTCTCAACTCTTCCATGTAAAAGGTCACATAAATTATTAGATTGCATCGATAGGATCAAATACATGTTTGAAATGTTCTGTGGGTGAAAAGATCAGACATATCTTGTGGGACGAGATGATGTGTATGAACCATGGTTAGCATTTTCTTTGGCAAAGTTGGAAAATATGATGCGTGTCAGCGGATTGCCAGTACCACAACAGCATAACCATGTCAGAAATATGGGCGGGAAGTGTGCAAGATTCCAACCAGAAGGAACCGGATAGTATATTGAAGAAGAAGGGAGCCATCCATGTGTTTGCGATGACATATAAAGAAGGTTTATTCATATAAATTGGGATATCATTTCTCAAGGTGTATGTTGATAGTAAGAGAGGTGGAAATTAAACATAATCCCTACAACACAAAGTTAAATATTAATTTTATTATTTCTTTGGACATTATTATTCTGTTAATCTTTATGTGAACATTATAGTACTTCAACAGTAGATGTTCTACATTTATCAATCTAGCAATTACATGCTAACAGGTTAATGTGCATTAAAGTTGAGATCATTTGTTTCCGTGCCCACCCAATTAGAGTGTGAATGAACACGAAGACAACAAGGACTTTTCTTCGGGCTACCTCTACACACATGTAACAAGATGCTCTGAATAACTTTGGACTCAAGTAAATATTCATAGAACTAGGTAACTAGAAACTATATGATCCATTTACCCTAAGAGATTTTTATTTTAAGTTTTATATTCCTCATCTTCCACAATGCTCCATTATCCTGCACATTTCTCAATGCACAATGGTACTCTTGGGGTTCATAAATGTACTTACGGATGGCCCGCTATTTATTCTGCATCAACGTTCATGTAATTGGATATCTAGTATTAGCTTGATGATTATTTGGTTCTGGCAACCTGAAGGACGGTGTATTTTATTTGTTGTTATGGTTCTTTTCTCCTTTTGTCAAGCATACATGTAAACATGTCATTTTATTTTGCAGATACCATACTAGGTTTGTATTATTTGGCACATGATATAGAGAAAGTCAAGTGAACAACAAAGTTAGTAGAGACCCCCTCTCTCCATCTGATAACCTGCCAATTTTATTTAAACAAAGTTAGTAGACGACATGCGAACATTCTATTTTTTGCAGGAAACATACCAGCATTCAACAAGGTAAGAATTCTTCATCGATTACTGCTGCTTTGAGCGTGTGAGTTTTAATTTGTACAAAACTTGCAGTATGTTTATTGATAGCCTACCTAGTATATTTGTGGCAATAATTGATGCCATGATGGGTGATTTTTCACATGTCTAATTTATTGTTGGTTGATTCCATGTATTTAGTTAATGATTTGATGTTTGGATCATGTCTAAGAAAAATTGAAGCTTCTCAGACCTAAAAACAATATCCTATGGGTATCAATTTGTTTCCGAGTGTTATAGAATGATGGGTATCATTCAGCTAAGATCTCACGTAAACCATTAAGGTTGAGATGTGAGATATGTAGAATTTCATACCTCATATACTCCCTCTGTCTCAAAATAGATGTTAAATTTGTCAAAATTTGGATGTATCTAGGCACTATTTAGTATATAGATACATCCAAATTTTGAAAAAAAATCCCAACATCTATTTTGAGTCCGAGGGAGTACAATATTATTATAAAAAATGACACTCCTAGAAGGTTTGTTTCCTTCGCGAGCAAATCGTTTGGTTCAAGACAGAATTTCAAGAAAAACGATTTTGGTTGATGCAGGTGTAAGCATTGATCTTCTTGCCACTCGAGGTTTACTATGGCGCCACATTTACTCCTCAATCCAGGGACCTCAAGCTATGATTCATGAAAACGTTACAATGATGTATAATCTAAAGAATACTGCGAGATTTCTTTGATTCATGTTAACATGTCTTTCTTAACTCATGTCGAAGGGAGGTCCTGTAGTGGTGTTTGTTGGGGAATTCTTCATTGCTGCACCCAGGTCAGAGAAGTCTTGTTTATATGCTCTGGTTATATGCTTTATGCTATCGCAAATACATGGTATTGGATATTCTGGCAGTAAAATCTACATATCAGAGAATTTATCCCTATTGTTATGTATTGGTAGCTCTACACTTTCCAAGTTTACTTACAGACACGATACTTAGTGATCTATTTATATCCATGTTTATTTATAGAACAACTTATATCCAACACAATTCTCTTCAGTCCTGGAAGAGCCGCTCAAGTACAAATCAACTATGTTATATTTGTTGCAACGTTATTTAAAGACCTCTTTTGTGTTCAAATTTTGCATACAGGCAAGGAAACAAGCAAATAGTGTTATCAAGTAAAGCCTGCTGGCTCAACTATTGGGTTCTCTGATAACCGTTTATTTAAATTCATGCAATGTTAATGATGTGGTTGGATACTTTGAACCTGTATCGACATGTCTGATTCCAATTTCTCTTGTTATGTCCCTCTCTATTGCAGGGACTTGCATGACACCATGTGGTTACACGCTTGAGGTATATAACAGTGTATATTCCCATGTCTTGTTTGTTTCTGTGGAGTCTAACTAAATAGAACGAGGGTTACGATACATTTTTTTTAAATTTCAGTCATACTAGAAGGCAATATTCGAGGTGTATGCTTAAGTGGGTTGCAAATTTCAGCTATAGATTATTTTTATTTAGTGATTTTCTCGTGTACTTAAATGGTTATTGATTATGTTGTAAACTCCTATTTTTCGCATGTGAGTATGCAGGTTTCAATCTCAGGTTCATCCAGCATTTTACATACTGTTTGACACACTGGGGTAGGAGGTGCTCTTTTGAAAACCATTATCTTGGGTAGCTCTTCCAATCAAATGTTTCTTGGATTTTCATTTCCGTGTGACTTGCTTTTTATTTAGAGAACTAACACTCAATACCATTGTAGCTTATAATCAGTTTTCAGCAAATGGACTTAGTTCCAGGAAGTCAGGTTATCACATCTCTATTTAGTGTTAGGCAGACATGCTTCCTAGCGTCGTCAAACACAGGTACGTCTAGGGCTAAGCGATACGCTGGCGGCATGGCCTTTACTGTGAGTCTTGGGCATTCCTACAATTAGCTCGGCTTCCTCATGATGCAAGATGGAGCAAGGTCTCCGCTGAATTTCACGCTATGATTGTGCAACTAGTGAGCTGTACCAGCTTGCCCATTGCCAGGAGATCCAGTACTACCAGGAAAGGTAAGGATACAAACCATTCTTTTTTCCTACCTTTCCCTCGCATTTGAGAAATTCTTTTTTCAATATGGGGATGAGAGCAAATAACGAGTCCTCAATTCAAAGAAATGAATTGCTCTTTCACTGCCTATTCTTTGGTGTTTGCAGCGCATGGGGCCTTCGCTTTCTTCTGCAGCCTACTACATGCTGGAGTTCAACTAAATGGGTTTTCTTTAGAGATATATATTCACACACCCTGCCTCGCCACCGCACACACACAGGCCTGACGTTGTTGTGCCTTTGACTATGCCACGACCTGCAAAACTGGTCAATACGGATTCCCCACTGGTGGAAAAAGGGGCTCTAGTCCCGGGCCGCAACGGGCTCTAGTCCCGGTTTTAGGCCCGGGACTGCGAAAAAGGGACTAGAGCCCCCCCCTCTAGTCCCGGCTGGCAAAGGCCCACGCCTGATAACAACCACGTGGATGTTTCAGCGCCGCGGGGGGCGGAACCCTCTAGTCCCGGGTTGTAACACCACCCGGGACTAAAGGTTTCTGCCAGCAGAGAACACATTTCTCCGCATGCGTAGATTGTGTATTTCCTTTTTGCCATTTTGTTCCTTTTTCGTTTTGTGTTTCACTATAACTTAACAAACATATATTTCAGTAGACATATTATACGCTACTACATACACACTACACGTCGATGCATTTATATAAGATCGATCCCTTGCAAGCATACATATAATCAATCATATCAAAAGGAAGAAATGTTTTGAAAATTACATGGTCATTGATGATTATATATATCATATGAGCTACATGGAGATGACTAAGGCAAATCGAGTTCCACGTCATTCGCATAATGCTCTCCATGTACATCAAGGACTTCCTTCATCATAAATCCCGCCAGCTCCTCTTGAATTGCTCTTATGCGCTGGTCTGGCTCTAGTGTCTCCCGCAAATCATAAATATAATGTGAGTCAATTTTCTGCTCACTGGTCAACTCGCGGATGTACTCGCAGACGTAGTATCCACATAAATGAGTTCCCGGTGGCTGCTGTAAACTCTTCGCCATTTTATAAGTTAGCTCCTCTTTGAATGGACCTGGTATTTTCTGTCTGAACCGTGTCCAACACCTTCTCGGCAAATAATATGAACAAAGGAGTTATTAGTTACTTGATATCAGGAAATGAATGAAAGAGGACGATATAATGCGATAATGATTGAAATTACTTATGGAGCATTGCTTTCATGTCGCTCCATTTCTCTTGGTCCCAACTTAATGAGTCGTGGACTTCGACTAGGGACTTGTCAACTTGAATGTTTAGCAAGATCCAGTGGAATCTGCGGATATTTACATAAGCATACATGCATAGCTCATCTAGTAAGCAAAAATAAAATGTGTACAAGATATAAACACTCACTTGAAGTTGTAAGGAAATAGTATTTCCTTAACAAAATTATGCTCGGTTAAGAACCCGGACAGGTCTTCCTCCACGTCTTTGGGGTGATTCTTTAACGTATATTCATTAATGATATATGGGTCAATGAACCCAACGTCGTATCTTCTAGCTCTTTTGCATTCAAGCATCTTCATTCTGCGGAATATAATATCATCATACAAAAGGATATATAGTTAGGATAATATATTAAATGCAATGAAGGAGCTAAATCTATAAACTTAATTATAGAAATAAATAAATTACAGACAGTAGCAACCAATTATAGATTTGTCGAGGGCGCACTGGTTGTATATCTGAAACAGTTCGGTCATTTGAACCTGTATCGAGTATGGTTTGAAGAGATGCTCCTTTCTAACGTCCACCGGAAACCAATCTTTATGATGTTTTTTTTCTGCTTGCGACATGTACCATTCATGCAGATTTCGCATATGTGTGGATAGATGCGCGAGCTCCTCATTACTGACTAGAGGCTGCCCTTGGACATACTGCCGTACATTCCGACCCAATCGGCGTATCTTCATAGCCTAAATATTGACCAAAAGACATATTTGCTTCGTTAGCAAGTGCTTTGGCTCATGATATGATGATTCCCATAAGTGCAGCACTATTATGGGCTCTAGGGTCCATTATTTGCATGTCCATATCCATTTCAGCTCTAAAGGCCTTGTCGAGGTCTGAAATGACTTTGAGCGGGGCGATCGATTGATTCTTCTGTACTCCGAGCTGGGCAACTTGCTTCCCGCTTTTTGCAGTTGTGATTTTTTTCTTCTGTGCTTGCTTAATAATCTCCCGGTCATAGTCTGATTCCAGATTCATCGATATCTGGGATGGTTGCTCAAGAAAGGACTTATCCCACTTTTTTGTTTTTTCGTTATATACCGGCTTTGGCTCGGGCTTTTTGGGTGCAAAATGCGCCTTAACTTGGGCAGCCACATCCGCGTTAGTTTCCTCGTCGGTCTTGTCATAAGGTCTCTTTGGAAGAGCCGGCGGGATATCGACTATCTTCGACGTTTGACCTTTCTTCGATGTGGGGCGCGGGGGACCGTCAAACTTCCGTTTCTTCGATGAGGTAGTAGTATTGCACGGAGGCGGAGGCGGAGATCGAGTTGATGTACTCCTGCTGCGGCGATCGTCAGCGGGGCGGGGTGGACTTGGAGGTTGGCGATAATCGGGTTGGGGTGGACTTGGAGGTTGGCGATAATCGGGTTGGGGTGGACTTGGAGGTTGACGATATTCGATGCGGGGTGGATTTGGATTCCTTGGAGTCGGTGGCCTTGGCGCCGAGCCTGGAAACTTGATGTACTTCTTATTCCATAGAATGATGTTGCGCTTGACATCTCCTAGTTTCGTAAGGCCTTCAGGCGTAGCGATTTCAATCTCTAGGTCCGCAAAATCCTCCACTATGTCATCCACCGTGACACGAGCATAGCCTGGTGGAATCGGAAGTGAATGGTGGAGTGCTCCAGGTAGACAAGGTAAAGCAGTGTCGATCGCCACCTTGAAGGACAGGTTGTTCATTGGCTGATGTAGCTCACATTGTGCCATCTCTCTGACATCATCCACGGGGTAGTGAGGAGCCGGTGCATCATCCAGCAGTGCTTGATCATCAGCACGGACCTCCGTGGAAGCCACGCTGCTTCTCCGTTGGCTAAGATCCAATGCAGGATCATCAGACCGCGGGTGAGTTGACGACGGCGGCCTTTGGCTAATTTCATGCATGAGGTTCTTCAGATCAGCTAGGTCCTGCTCTACCCTGGAGATCCGGTCTGCCTCCCGGTCCTTCTTTCTCTGACGGCTTCTGTAACTAGCATCGTACAGAGGAAACCCTTTCTTCCACGAGACACCGGCGCCTTTGCCTCGTGTTCGTCCTCCCTTTTCAGGATTCCCTAGGGCGCGTGTCAGCTCGTCGTTCTCTCTCTCGGGACGGAACAATCCCAATTGAGCATCGTTCATTGCTTGAATAAGGTCTTTGGAGGGTTTTAGAATTTCATCATGAAATAATGTCTTCCCTGTTTCTGGGTCCAAGGATCACCAGTGCTTTGACCTCTCGGGCCATCCATCTGTACCAGGAGTGACGCCTCTAGCCTGTAGGGGTTCGTAGCATGGAAAACAAAAATTTTCTATCGCATACAAACAAACAAGCCAAGATCTATCTACTAGATTGTAGCAACGAGTCGATGGAATAACTTACCCTCGAAGATTCCAAAGTGTTTAACGAGAGCGGATTCTCGTGGGTGATGTAGTCGTACTCTTCCCGATCTCAAGATCGCGTAGACGATCCTTCCGGCGCCACGTTCCGGCAGCGCTCCCGCAGTCGGTCACACGTTCGGTACTCGACGAATACCTTCCTCTCCCTTGTTCCAGCAGGCAGCGGAGGTTGTAGCACTCTCCTCGCGATTCCGGCAGCACAACGGCGTGGTACCGGAAGTAGAGGGGAGATCTCGCAGGGCTTCGCCTTAAGCCGGAGCGAGTATGGTGGAGTATGAGAGAGGCTTTAGTGGTCTAGGGATTAGACACACCAATTAGAAGGCTCTAAACCGAAGGCTAGGGCAATTAGAAGCTCTAAACCAAAACGGCTCTAAACCGGAGGCTGTGGCTAGGGTTTAGATTTAGAGGATAGGAACTTGTGTGTCTAGAGGAGGAGGCCCTGCCCCTCCTTTTATAGGTGGGAGGGGCGGCCAAGGGGAGGGGAGTCCCTCCCCAAGTCGGCCTTGGTTGGCGCTGCTTGGAGAGGAGGGACTCCTCCCCCAAGTCGGTTTCAACCTCCTCTTGCTTGTTTCCCTCACTTTCCTGTTTTAGCCGTTTGACTTTCAAACTGGCCGTTTGACTTTTCAGTTTAGGATTCAATTTAATCCTTTATTTGGAACAGCGAGAACACTTAGTACATGATGCAATCATCCCAATATGCAATGACACATTCATGTACCCCTTCCCCTCCGGAGTGCTGGACATTTCGGAACCTTCTAGAACATTCCCGATGAAAAACACCGGAATCATTCCCGAACTCCGAAACGGGACTTTCCTTATATGAATCTCATTCTCCGGACTATTCCGGATCACCTCGTGATATCCTGGATCATCCGAGACTCCAAACAACATACGGTCTCTTTCTCATAATACCATAACTACTCAAACAACGTCGAATCCTTAAGTGTGTCTCCCTACGGTTCGTGAATTATGCGGACATGATCGAGACACTTCTCCGATCAATAACCAATAGAGGAATCTGGAAATTCATATGGCTCCCACATATTTCTCGATTACTTTGATCGAATGAACCACTTACATATGATACCAATTTCCCTTTGTCTCACGATAGTTTACTTATCCGAGGTTATGATCGTCGGTATCTCTGCATACCTAGTTCAACCTCGTTCGATAAGTACTCTTTTCGTTCTGTGATATGTGATCCCTTGTGAGCCAGTCACATGCTTGCAAGCTAATTGGATGACATTTCACCGAGAGGGCCCAGAGTATATCTATCCGTCATATGGATGGACAAATCCCACTCTTGATCCATGTGTTTCAACCAATACTTTCTGAACACTCAATGCCACCTTTATAGCCACCCTGTTACGGTGTGGTGTTTGATGACATCAAAGCATTCATCCGGTAAAGGTGATATGCATGATCTCATGGTCGAAGGAATTAGGTTACTATGTATCAGAAAGCATATAGCAATTGAACTAATGATATGGCTTGATCTTTATGCTACGCTTATCTATAGGAGTATGTCCATCACATCATTCTCCTAATGATATGACCTTGTTGTTAATAACATCTCTATGTTCATGATCAGGAAACCATTATCATATATTAACCAACAAGCTAGTTTAACAAGAGGCTTTACTAGGGACTCTTATTTTAGTTTACAAATCACACAAGTATTAATGTTTCCGGTTAATACAATTATAGCATGGTATGTAAACATTTATCATAAGTGTGAAGATATGATAATAACCACTTTATTATTGCCTCTTGGGCATATCTCCAACAGTCTCCCACTTGCACTAGAGTCAATAATCTAGTTTCAAACCTTTGTGTATATAACACCTATGGCTTTCCGGTGTTGTATGTACACGATTGCTAGTGGTCAACTGATCTCCGGATCTGACACTTCCAGGTCCGTGTGTAATTGCATGTCGTTGCGTCTCTACGCATCACTCATTCTCTAATGAGATGGCTTCGTACTAATTTGGTACTTTGGTGTGACCTTTAGTTCTTTGGGGTTAAAACATGTTGATAATATTGTCGTACAATATATCTTTATAGTACTATCCCACTGTGAACTACACCTAGTTTGATAACAAACTACTTGACACAAATGCCCTCTTTTGCTGCTATAATTGCAGTCATATACTTAGCCTTTTGTTGTACTATCTGTCACAATGTCTTAACTTTGGAACTCATCCAAATCCATTATGGAACTTTCTTTCCATTATATCGTGCCACCCTTAGTTTAGATTGAGATAAACTTAATTTGTACTTTGTGACAAAACTAGTATCAATGTAGTACTTTTACAATGAACTAACCATCTATTTGTCACTTCTACAAATAATATACTCTTAGTTCTTCCAAAAGATCATAAGAATATCCTTACTATTGTCTAATGATCATCTTATGAATCATTCTGGTATATGCTCATAACATTTAGAGCATAGGACATATCTGGATTTGTACACATCACGGCATGATTGATATAAATAATCTTTGTGATTTCATACATCAAGTATCAATCTATACTTGAATATTTGTTTCACTTACCCAGTGTCATTACACTTGAATATATCATCAATATTGAACTCATTCAATCTTTTCTGTGTGACAAGAACCTTTCTTGTAGTTTCTATATTGAACTCATTCAATACATCATCTATGTACTTTCGGCACAACCATATTAGCGTCTATTGATGCCAAATATTTGGGTTTTGCCTACGTCTTTCATCGGGATGAAATTCTTAATATGTGTTAATAAAAGATACATCATTTCCAATCAACAATATGTCTTCCACATAATGTATTAGAAACATGTCTTAGCGCTTGTGGCATCCCGCAAAACCACTACTAGAAAATCGCGTTGAATTTGTGCATTGCATCGTCATCATCATGCATAGTTTGCATAAAACTATTTGGCAAACCCCGATTTGTTTTCCAAACGCCCCATCTTTATTCAAACGCCAAAGACCGGGTCTCCGGAATTATTTTTTGTTTATTGATATCGGTTTGCAAATGGACCAATTAAATTAAATAAAAAATTAAATTATTTTGTCGGGGCAGTCGAACGGGCCAGATCGACCCGAACGACCACCCCCGGGTTTTTAAATCGGCCCACCAACCGCCCTTCCTAAAACCTAAATCTACCCAGAAACCTACCCACCCTACCTGGCCACATCACCCCGCCCTATAGCGCGCTGCCACCTCACTTTTCCCTCAACCCTCACCCACTCCTAGCCTGCCACATGGCTCTCTCTCTCTCTCTCTCTCTCTCTCTCTCTCCCTCTCTCTCCTCTCTCTCACTCAGCCACCAACCCCTCCCCAAAGCACACACACGCAGTACACAACGCACACAACACGCACGCACACTCTCACGCACAGGACACACCCCACCTGCCGCGTGCCTGCCCCACGCGGGACCCACCTGCAGACCCCCACCAGCCCACGCGCCTCCTCCCTCCTCCCCTGTTCCTCTTCTTCCTTCAACCGCCCGCCCGCCTCGACCTTCTCCCCTCGCGCGCAGCCAGCTACCTCCGCCGCACCTCCCGCTCCACCCCGACACCGCCAGAGACCCCCGCCTCCCGCCTGCCACCACGAGCCCGCCGGAGCCCCGCCCCTCGCTCGCCCTCTCTTCCTCGCAGCGTCCACCCGCCTCCCTCCAGCTCTGGCTCGCCCGCAGCGCGCGACCTCCATCGGCCCTTCCCCTAGCTCCTCTGCACCGCGCTCACCCCAGCCCAGGCGCTCCAGCGCGTCCGTCTACCTCCGCCCGCCAGTCGATGGCGCCCGTCGCATGGGCGCGCCTCGTGCCCCTTCCCCGAGCTCCTCCGCGCCGCCTGCCCGCTGACGCTCCCGCTCCAAGCACTCGCCGGCGCGGTCCCGCAGATCTCACTGCCGCCCGAGGTCCGTCTCGCGCCAGCGCCGCTGCCCACCTGCCGTCTCGACCCTCCGCAGCGCGCCGCGGCTCTGTCGCCCGGCCGACCTCGGAGTCGCCCTCACCGTGGCGCCCGTGGGCCTCGCCCGCCCGCCACCGCTGCCCACGACCCCGTAGCCTGCCTCTCGACGGCCCGTCGCCGCCGCCCGGCGCATCGACTCGTCCACGGCCTCCCCAAGCCCCGCTGCCGGTCGAGCGCCCGCGTTCCCTGACCATCTCCCGCAGGAGCTCCGTGCGCCTCGGTGACCATCCTGCGTGTGGAGAGGCGCATGAAGCCGGGCCCTGGACGTTCTTCCTTGTCCTGGTTGATCCTTCCGGCGTGGCAGCTGTCCCGTGTTCGCGTGGGCGTGCCTGGAGTGGATCGACCCCGTCAAGATCTTCCAAGACCAACGATGCGTAACCACAAGGCCTTTGGAGGGTGGAGCCGACAAGAACTCCATCACGGAACGCTGAGGCCTCCACCTCGGGTCCACAAGATCTGCCACACGGAGCCGAAGACCGCAGAACGCCAAGCTCTCCCGCAGGACCCCGAAGACCGAATCTCGTCGGGCTCGGATCCCGAGACCGAACCCGCACGCCAAGGTCTCCTTCTCGGACGCCCAAGGACTCAGAGGAACCCTCGGACGCCAAGATCGAACCCTGGAGTGTCAAGTTCTTCGACCCGACGGCCACCGATGCGACAAGTACTCCGCCCGGACACCAAGTACTGCACCCCGGATGCCAGATTCGACCGACTCGCGTACCGGCAAGACCTTCGCGATGACAAGAAAGGCACTGACACAAGTTCTGCCCCGGACACCGAGAGCCCCCGGACGCGCCAAGACCTACCCCCGATATCCGAGCCCGACCCCGGAGGCCGAGAACGATCCCGACGAACCCCAGAACCGAACCTCTCCGAACTCGTCGAACCCTGAACCCCGAGACCGGACCCTGTCGAGCCCCGAACCCCGGAACCCAAGATCGTCGAAACCCTAATGTGTGAACCTCTTATCCGAGAACCCTAATTTTATAATATAATAACAACTAGTTGCATGTTTAATTGTCATCTCGCATGCATATCTGTGGTTTGGGGGCCTTATGCCGATTCACCCTATAATTAAATATGGGGCCCATATGCGGGCAAATCTAGTCTCATATTGGCCTCATTTAAACTCATGTGAAGTAACCCGATACTATCTCTTGCCTTGTTAAAACAACATTTAAATTGCGGGGTTCTAAACAACTTGAACCACTTAATTAATTGTCGGGACCCCGGTTCCGCTTAATCTGACCTAATTGCACCGCACCTTTGCCATGCCATACATCATACATGCATCATGCCGATCTTCTGCCGTGGTATTAAATATTGCATCCGGTGTTTATTCTAGTGTTTTGGTTCTTCGCGGATAAGGCCGTTGAGTTGATGTGAGCTTCGCCCCGATCTTCGGATAAAACCTTCGACAATGTTTTCAGGCGAGCATCTCCCTCTTTCTACCTATCTTACTTTTATAGTAATTTACTTCCCTCCTGTTGATCTATTGCTATCTGTGTTGCGATGCTTTAGCTTCCGTACCTGTGAAATCCCTTGCAGCCCTATATTGCCTTGGACACACCCTATTACCTGTTGTTTGGTAGATAGTTGGACTTGCGCGTCGTAGCTGCTTGCTCCAGTGCTGATGTGTGTCGTCAAATGCCACCGTTGCTGATGTATTGCCGCATGTTGATGTTGGAGATGATTCTAGTTTTACTTATCGTCACTTTAATTTCTGTTTAACAACTAAAATTGAATAAGCAGAGGCATCGGTGGGTGATAGATAATATTTGGTTTCCGAACGCCCACTTGTGTCCCGTAAGACCCCGAGTACTTGATACCTGTTCCTTGATTTTGCGCGCTATCCACATCCGGAGGTATATGGGACCCCGAGCGAGCTTGATTCATTCTTATTTCTTGGGGCCACAAACTAGTTTGAGGTTTTATTTACGATCCTGTACTTATGCCATGCTTTATCGCTTTATTTACGATTGTGCGACAGATAATCGCATCATTTAGGATCGGACCACGATTCCGCGGTGTCGACAAGCCCGCTTTGGGGTTCCCGTCGTTCACCGCCCCGCCAAACCTTGAGGCCGTCTCGGAGCTTGCTTACTCCGTTGCGGGTTCTACTTAAGGGGTGGCCCCCTGAAATATTTCTGAATCCTGTGATTGTTCAGTCGTGAAAGCCTCGTTGGGTTTTGATTTGGTTTTTCCGAGGCTGATCGAGCGTGTGTTGCTATTGGTGCACCCCGGCCGGGTAAAACTTTCTGAAAGCCGTGTCCGCGGATATGGACGACTTGGAGCACAGTATCTCGATCATAGACAAGCATAACTAAAGTTTACTGTTATAAATTTGACTTATAATGACTAGTAATCAGCTTCACTATAACGGAATGGCTAATAATACTGCCCACAATTGCTTGTTTGGTTGTCGCCATGCAAATGTATCTGACTAGTAAGTATTGCAACTACAACGAATTGGCTGAATAAAAGTACCAACAACTGCTGGGTTTTGGGTTTATCTCATACTATCTGTATTTGATTAGTAATTGCTGCAACTTCAACGGAATGATTAAATAAAAGTGCCCACTGTTTACTTTATCAGGATGATTATATACACCTGACTAGTAATTGTCACAACTATAACCGAATAAGTAAAACTGCCAACGGTGTGAGTTCCTCGGTTGACTTCCTCGTTTGGTCTCGAGGGGGAAACACCAGGATGGGTTTGTTTGGTGTTAGCTTCAGGTTGGATCCGGATAGGTCATTCTTACCCCTCTCTGATAACCGCCAGTTGTATCGAGTCTCTATAGGTTGTTTAGTGCATGCTGCCGCTGCCGCTTCAGTCCACCATACCTATGTAGGCGAGGACCGCCGAATTCTAGCCTCGCCGTGTACTGGCCTCAGTACTGACGCTCCTTCTTTTTCCTTTGCCCTTTGTCGGCACCCCTTTTGTTAAGCAGGTTTTAAGATCGACGCCGTTAGCAGGGTTACCCTTCCGGCTTGGCCTGGGCAGGGTTATGGACGCCATTGGTTATTCTTCAGGGCTCTTAGCCCCATTTGCTTCTTGTCCGTAGTCGGACGCTCTACTGTTTCCAAGGTGATTTGGATCTTGTATATTATATCTGTATTCTTGACTCTTTGAGTCGCTGTTATATATATCTGTTCTGTGGGTCCCATCGAGGACTGTTGTGTAATGTTATTACTTCGTTTTCCACCCGCACGAAAGTGCCTGGTGGGCACCTTTGAATCGTTTCTATGCGGGTTTGGTGAATTTTGCCCAAACTTGCATAGGTCCGATTCTGAGGGTGTTACAGAGTGGTATCAGAGCTCAGCAGTTGCGATACCCCACAAGTCCAGCCTGTAGGATAACCTAGCTAACGGCCGAAATAGAGTGTCAAAACTATTTTTGCAAAATCGGTTGGATAGATCTGATTAGGTCTGATTTTACTTCTTACCCCTCTGCTATTCTCCTCTTATCCCGACGTGTTTTGAATCCGCTCTCTTCTCTTTCTTCGAGTCCAGGATATCTCGTGGTTGGGTTTCCGTCGTACCTTCAGGGTTTCGCTTTCTCCCTTTTGGTAACGGAGGTGCTACGATCATCAATCTGCAACTTGTCTGTTGTACCCTTCCTCCAATCTTTTGTTCTTGAGCTCCTCATCCATATGTGTTCCTTGCCGGATATCAGTGTCGTTGAAAAACATATGAGAAGGACGAGCTTTGGTAAAGTTGGGGTTAACCTTGAGCATGTGTTGTTCATGCCAATGGAACCATCGCGGAACCTAATCATTGTGTCTTTCATACGATCTCTGTTGTCTCTTCTGGTGTTTCCGACGCAACTTCCGAACCTCGCTTGTCGCGATCTTCAGTCTAATTCCGAGAGTTGGTTGCAAAATCCATCTATTCGTGTGCAGAGTAATGGTTTGAGTGTGGGATGGAGTAGCTACCCTACCACTGCTCTTATCATTCGCTCTTGTATGTCGAATCAGTGGATCCAGCAGTTTTACTCCGTCCACGGAAGTTAGGGGTGGCCTTATTTGCGATACCTCTACCTTCGACCTTGTGTTCCCGGAGTGCTCCCTCGACGATCAGGAACAACGACCCTTTGTTGGTGGTGTCGCCAATTTCAAGATGGAGGAGGAACCCTCGTTAGTGGTGTCGCGAGGATCTACACAGAGCGTGAAGGCGGAGAACGCCGACCTTCCTTCCGGTACCATGAGGCGGATCTCGAGGGCGAGATCCATTGTTAGTGGTGTCGAATTGTGGCATCCCGCAAAACCACTACTAGAAAATCGCGTTGAATTTGTGCATTGCATCGTCATCATCATGCATAGTTTGCATAAAACTATTTGGCAAACCCCGATTTGTTTTCCAAACGCCCCATCTTTATTCAAACGCCAAAGACCGGGTCTCCGGAATTATTTTTTGTTTATTGATATCGGTTTGCAAATGGACCAATTAAATTAAATAAAAAATTAAATTATTTTGTCGGGGCAGTCGAACGGGCCAGATCGACCCGAACGACCACCCCCGGGTTTTTAAATCGGCCCACCAACCGCCCTTCCTAAAACCTAAATCTACCCAGAAACCTACCCACCCTACCTGGCCACATCACCCCGCCCTATAGCGCGCTGCCACCTCACTTTTCCCTCAACCCTCACCCACTCCTAGCCTGCCACATGGCTCTCTCTCTCTCTCCCTCTCTCTCCTCTCTCTCACTCAGCCACCAACCCATCCCCAAAGCACACACACGCAGTACACAACGCACACAACACGCACGCACACTCTCACGCACAGGACACACCCCCACCTGCCGCGTGCCTGCCCCACGCGGGACCCACCTGCAGACCCCCACCAGCCCACGCGCCTCCTCCCTCCTCCCCTGTTCCTCTTCTTCCTTCAACCGCCCGCCCGCCTCGACCTTCTCCCCTCGCGCGCAGCCCGCACCTCCGCCGCACCTCCCGCTCCACCCCGACACCGCCAGAGACCCCCGCCTCCCACACCACGAGCCCCGCCCCTCGCCCTCAGCGTCCACCCGCCTCCCTCCAGCTCTGGCTCGCCCGCAGCGCGCGACCTCCATCGGCCCTTCCCCTAGCTCCTCTGCACCGCCACACCCCAGGCTGGCTCCCTCCGCCAGCCCCGCCCGACCTCCGCCGCGCTCCGCTGCAAAGCACTCGCGGCTGTCTCACAGATCCTCACTGCCGCCCGAGGCCGTCTCGCCGGGCGGCGCTGCCCCGCCACCTGCCTCCGACCTCCAGCCGCCGTCGCAGGCTCCTGTCGCCTCGCCGCGACCTCGCCGAGTCGCCTCACCGCGGGCCGCTGGCCTCCGCCCGCCACCGCCGCCCACGCACTCGCGGCCTGCCCGATCGCCGCCGCCCGCGCCGACTCGCCGCCCACGCGTTCCCTGACCATCTCCCGCAGGAGCTCCGTGCGCCTCGGTGACCATCCTGCGTGTGGAGAGGCGCATGAAGCCGGGCCCTGGACGTTCTTCCTTGTCCTGGGTGATCCTTCCGGCGTGGCAGCTGTCCCGTGTTCGCGTGGGCGTGCCTGGAGTGGATCGACCCCGTCAAGATCTTCCAAGACCAACGATGCGTAACCACAAGGCCTTCGGAGGGTGGAGCCGACAAGAACTCCATCACGGAACGTTGAGGCCTCCACCTCGGGTCCACAAGATCTGCCACACGGAGCCGAAGACCGCAGAACGCCGAGCTCTCCCGCAGGACCCCGAAGACCGAATCTCGTCGGGCTCGGATCCCGAAGACCGAACCCGCACGCCAAGGTCTCCTTCTCGGACGCCCAAGGACTCAGAGGAACCCTCGGACGCCAAGATCGAACCCTGGAGTGTCAAGTTCTTCGACCCGACGGCCACCGATGCGACAAGTACTCCGCCCGGACACCAAGTCGCACCGGATGCCGATGCCGATTCGACTCGCATCGGCAAGACCTTCGCGATGACAAGAAAGGCACTGACACAAGTTCTGCCCCGGACACCGAGAGCCCCCGGACGCGCCAAGACCTACCCCCGATATCCGAGCCCGAGGCCGAGAACGATCCCGACGAACCCCGAACCGAACCTCGAACTCGTGAACCACGAACCCGAGACGGACCTGCCGAGCCCAACCGGAACCCAAGATCGTCGAAACCCTAATGTGTGAACCTCTTATCCGAGAACCCTAATTTTATAATATAATAACAACTAGTTGCATGTTTAATTGTCATCTCGCATGCATATCTGTGGTTTGGGGGCCTTATGCCGATTCACCCTATAATTAAATATGGGGCCCATATGCGGGCAAATCTAGTCTCATATTGGCCTCATTTAAACTTGCGTAGCGAACCCGATACTATCTCTTGCCTTGTTAAAACAACATTTAAATTGCGGGGGTTCTAAACAACTTGAACCACTTAATTAATTGTCGGGACCCCGGTTCCGCTTAATCTGACCTAATTGCACCGCACCTTTGCCATGCCATACATCATACATGCATCATGCCGATCTTCTGCCGTGGTATTAAATATTGCATCCGGTGTTTATTCTAGTGTTTTGGTTCTTCGCGGATAAGGCCGTTGAGTTGATGTGAGCTTCGCCCCGATCTTCGGATAAAACCTTCGACAATGTTTTCAGGCGAGCATCTCCCTCTTTCTACCTATCTTACTTTTATAGTAATTTACTTCCCTCCTGTTGATCTATTGCTATCTGTGTTGCGATGCTTTAGCTTCCGTACCTGTGAAATCCCTTGCAGCCCTATATTGCCTTGGACACCCTATTACATTGTTTGGTAGATAGTTGGACTTATGCGTCGTAGCTGCTTGCTCAAGGTCTTGATGTGTGTCGTCAAATGCCACCGTTCTTGATGTATTGCCGCATGTTGATGTTGGAGATGATTCTAGTTTTACTTATCGTCACTTTAATTTCTGTTTAACAACTAAAATTGAATAAGCGAGGCATCGGTGGGTGATAGATAATATTTGGTTTCGAGCCCACTTGTGTCCGTAAGACCCCGAGTACTTGATACTGTTCCTTGATTTTCGCGCTATCCACATCCGGAGGTATATGGGACCCCTGAGCGAGCTTGATTCATTCTTATTTCTTGGGGCCACAAACTAGTTTGAGGTTTTATTTACGATCCTGTACTTATGCCATGCTTTCTGCTTTATTTACGATTGTGCGACGAGATAGCACTTTGATCTTGTTAGGATCGGACCACGATTCAGCGGTGTCGACAAGCCCGTTTGGGGTTCCCGATCGTTCACGGCCGTCCCTTAAACCTTGAGGCCGTCTGAGCTTACTCCGTTCGGGTTCTACTTAAAGGGTGGCCCCTGAAATATTTCTGAATCTGTGATTGTTCGATCGTGAAAGCCTCGTTGGGTTTTGATTTGGTTTTCGAGGCTGATCGGCGTGTGTTGCTATTGGTGCACCCGGCGGGTAAAACTTTCGAAAGCCGTGTCCGCGGATATGGACGACTTGGAGCACAGTATCTCGATCATAGACAAGCATAACTAAAGTTTACTGTTATAAATTTGACTTATAATGACTAGTAATCAGCTTCACTATAACGGAATGGCTAATAATACTGCCCACAATTGCTTGTTTGGTTGTCGCTTGCGACAAATGTATCTGACTAGTAAGTATTGCAACTACAACGAATTGGCTGAATAAAAGTACCAACAACTGCTGGGTTTTGGGTTTATCTCATACTATCTGTATTTGATTAGTAATTGCTGCAACTTCAACGGAATGATTAAATAAAAGTGCCCACTGTTTACTTTATCAGGATGATTATATACACCTGACTAGTAATTGTCACAACTATAACCGAATAAGTAAAACTGCCAACGGTGTGAGTTCCTCGGTTGACTTCCTCGTTTGGTCTCGAGGGGGAAACACCAGGATGGGTTTGTTTGGTGTTAGCAGGTTGGATCCGGATAGGTCATTCTTACCCTCTCGATAACCTTGATTGTATCGAGTCTCTATAGGTTGTTTAGTGCATGCTGCCGCTGCGCTTGATCCACCATACCTATGTAGGCGAGGACCGAATTCTAGCCTCGTGTGTCTTGGCCTCGATCGACGCTCCTTCTTTTTCCTTTGCCCTTTGTCGCACCCTTTTGTTAAGCGGTTTTTTAAGATCGACGCCGTTAGCAGGGTTACCCTTCCGGCTTGGCCTGGGCAGGGTTATGGACGCCATTGGTTATTCTTCAGGGCTCTTAGCCCCATTTGCTTCTTGTCCGTAGTCGGACGCTCTACTGTTTCCAAGGTGATTTGGATCTTGTATATTATATCTGTATTCTTGACTCTTTGAGTCGTTATATATATATCTGTTCGTGGGTCCCATCGAGGACTTGTGTAATGTTATTACCGTTTTCCACCGCTTGCGAAAGTGCCTGGTGGGCACCTTTGAATCGTTTCTATGCGGGTTTGGTGAATTTTGCCCAAACTTGCATAGGTCCGATTCTGAGGGTGTTACAGCGCTCCCACTTAATTTCTTGCAAATGCAAGCATCTTCATTGTCTCTGATGAAATTAAACTCTTTTAGCAGTTTCATCATAGTGAAGATTCCAACTCCGCTATGCTTACTTCAACCATTGAAGTTTGCATATGCATTTAGCATCCTTTGAATTAACAAAACTCTATGGACCGTGTCATGCACACGTCCTAGGTAACAATTCTATTAGAAGAACTTGTTTTGTTTATTCAACTACCACATAACAAAATTATATGTAGTGGCTGCTACATTAATCCGTCTAGAATAAATATCGCTATGAAAGATCAAATCTTGTCATAGTCAACCTTTGAACATTGTTGTGAACTCTTTCCCAATATGTCGACTACTTCATAGATGTGAAACATCCATGTCTATTTCTTTATAGATCCAAACACAACTGTAGGGTCTTACACCTTTCTCGAGGGTCCTTCAAGTTCAAAACTCGATTTCTCGTGTATGGAACTATCACGGATTTTATGGTTTCAAGCCATTTGACGGAGTCAGGGCCCATCATCGCTTCTTTGCATGTAGTCTGTTCATTATTCTCAAATAATGATTCAACCCTCAAATCTTGGTATTTGATTGTTTACTCGACCTACTTGGTTCAATAGAAACTTTGACCTTCGTAACCACAACCTTTGAGGCACGTGAGCCATGAGCATTTTTGCTGCCTCCGGAACACTTTTCGGCGCTGCGCAACTTTGCACATATAGCTAAGGTTCCTTATCAACGTTCTATTGTCCTCCCACTTATCTTTTCACGAAAAATTCCTTCTCAAAGAAACTTGACGTTCTAAGCGACAAACACTTTTGTCTCCGGTGTTTATGGAGGAATAATTAACAGTTATTCAAAATAACATACAAAGACAGGTTCATCCGACTTTGGTTGCAAACATCTTTCTTATGCAAAGCATACCAATGTTTAAGAAAGGACAACTTGGGTTTTATCCCAAACCATAACTTTATATGGTGTCATTTCAACGGATTATGATGGATCTCTTTTCAGTGGAAAAACGGTAATCTCTAAAGCTTTTAATCTATAAAATATAATGGCAGTTTTATGAATTACACCTTCGATCTTACCATGTCAAACAAGGTTTAATTATATATCTCGAACGCTCCATACTCTTATGATGTTTCGGGAAAATGCAAATCCACGGAACGATTCCTTAAATCTTAGGTATTATGCTAAACTTGTAACTCAAATATCTTCCTTTATGATCTTATCATAAACTATTTATATTCTTGTTACAATGATTTTGCACTTCATCTTGAAAGTCTTTGAACTTTTCAAATATTTCACACTTCATCCTTATTAAGTAAATATTCATATATTCACTCAAATTTTTGGAGAAAGCATATGAAGTTGAAATCCATCGCTCTTGACTACACATAATGGACTTCGTACAACAATATGTACAAGTTCCAATAAGCTAGTCATTCGTTCCCTTTTGGCCTATGAACGAAGTTTCAATTATCTCTAGGAAAGTTTCACAAGCGTCATGTGATCAAAAATCAAAAGACTCCAAAATTCGATCCACATGGAGTTTCTTCATGTTTTCTTTCCAATATAATTTAGACGGCGATGTCACTTCCTAAGTGATCTTTCAATCAATTTGTCTTTCGACATTTTTAGCACTAGTTTTATGGATGTGATTTCTCCAATGAGATTTGTGAATCATCCATCTTTTATGGATTACGGCAATTATTTGAACAACCCTTTTGTTCTCATAATACCTGATAAAACAAATCTTGAAGGCAAGCTTTGATGTTTAACGAGCAACACAATAACCCTTTATTTGTTCTCGATGAACATCATCACATATTCTTTTGCTAATTACTTAGGCCACTGTAGTTCATGAATTCTGTTGTTTCGTATGACGATTCATACTAACAAATTCAGTATTAAATACTTAAGAACCACATTGTTTAATAAGCAAAGAATATAGCCATAACATGTATATCATCTATATACTTAAACTGAACAATTCTAGTCTTTTCCTTTCTTCCATATACTTATGAGATTTTCTTTCAATATTTCCTTTTCTGTTTGAAAGAATCTATCAACATCAATAGTGGAGTCATACATATGACACATAGTCCAAAGCGTGTATAGTTAAATATCAATGTCTTTGGACTTTCACTTTGAAGTAGATCACCATTATTAAATGTTTGGTGTTCTTTCAAATTCCTTTCTTTAGTAATCTCTTGGTGTAGTAAACATTTTACCTACATCAAATATTCACCCTCATCATGGATTTATCCATGATCAAGCTACTTTTAGCTTGTAACGGTGAATCGCAAGTATAATGTTGCTCTCCAAAACCTTTTGGAGGATTAGGACAACTAGTGTCTCCAACCTTTTGCAAATTCTCATCAAATATGAGAACATGACTTTTGCCATATTATACTCTATCATGTTGCAACCAAAACTTCGTTTCAGATATCACAATATCTTCCACACATCATGGTTTCTGAAACAACTCTTTCAGATCCTAGATAACCTTGATATTAAGAGAATCCTTTGAATATCAAGAATCATGGAGACAAACATGATACTTATATACTAACACTTGGAATTGTTACTCTTGATTTAATACTAATTATTAAACTTCATGGAGTAACCGGAACTTACTGAAAGTTTGCAATAGGACTTTTTAAACTTTAGATTAACACTTCAAAACAATACGATACCAGTTCGTAAAGTAACTAACCAGAATACTATAGTTCTATCATCTCAATTATAACTAAGCGCAAGGTGGTAAATGGATGCCAATGACTACAACAACTATGCAAATTCACTTTGATTTAGTTTATGATAAATTGAGTTCTAATTAATAATTAAATTAATCTAGGTGAACTCCCACTCAAAACAATATCCCTCACATTGTTTTAGTGATCACACGAACCAAATCCACCACATCAAAACCGATCATCACGAGAGTTGATGCAACTTCAGTGGCGAACAATCAACATGTTCATCATATCTACTATATGACTCATGCTTTACCTTTCGGTGATCCGTGTTCCGAGACCATGTTTGTACATGTTAGGCTCGTCAAGATCAACCTTAGCTTCCGCATAAGCAAATCTGGCTTGCTTATGTTGTATACACTCGCATAATCTAACACACCCGATCATCACGTGGTGCTTCGAAACAACAAGCTTTAGCAACGGTGCTAACTAAGGGTGAACACTTAAGAACTTGAAATTGTGTGCTTGAGGGATCATCTTATAATGCTACCGTCGTCTACTAAGCAATACAAGATGCATAAAGGATTAACATCACATGCAATTCATAATATGTGATATGATATGGCCTTTCTTCTTTGTGCTTCCGATCTCCATCTTCAAGCACGAACATGATCTTCATCATTACCGGCATTGCATCAAGGTCAATGACGCTGCTCCATGGTTGTCGTCCACCGGCTTCAACTATTACAACTACTTTGAATAGACACGCGGGTCTTAACAGAAATTAAAGACAACCATATGGCTCCTGCCGGTTGCCGACTTACAATAAGGAACATTGCATACATCATATATAATCACAATCATGGCCATATCACATCACAGCACACCCCTGCAAAACAAAGTTAGACGCCTCTAATTTTCTTTGCATGTTTTACGTGGTTTGGGGCTTTCAATAAGTGTCGTTCTAACTTACGAACAAGAACCACAACATTGATACTAGTATTGTCAATCACCCGTTGTAAATTGGATCTTAACTATGCTAGGAGAAACAGGCACATAAAGCCACTTATGCAATACAAGTTGCATGTCAAGCGGAGCAAGTCTCATGAACGATGTCATGTAAGGTTAGCCCGGCCGCTTCATCCCAACATACCGCAAGATGCAAAGTACACAAGAAGCAATCGACAATAAAAGCATCAACGCCCACAATGACCATTGTGTTCTACTCTGCAACAGATCTACATATAGACACGGCTCGATACATCGTAGGGGTTCGTAGCATGGAAAACAAAAATTTCTATCGCATACAAACAAACAAGCCAAGATCTATCTACTAGATTGTAGCAACGAGTCGATGGAATAACTTACCCTCGAAGATTCCAAAGTGTTTAACGAGAGCGGATTCTCGTGGGTGATGTAGTCGTACTCTTCCCGATCTCAAGATCGCAGACGATCCTTCCGGCCACGTTCCAAGCAGCGCTCCGCAATCGGTCACACGTTCGGTACTGACGAAGACCTTCCTCTCCTTGTTCCAAAGAATGGAGGTTGTAGCACTCCTCGCGATTCCGGCAGCACAACGGCGTGGTACCGGAAGTAGAGGGGAGATCTCGCAGGGCTTCGCCTTAAGCCGGAGCGAGTATGGTGGAGTATGAGAGAGGCTTTAGTGGTCTAGGGATTAGACACACCAATTAGAAGGCTCTAAACCGAAGGCTAGGGCAATTAGAAGCTCTAAACCAAAACGGCTCTAAACCGGAGGCTGTGGCTAGGGTTTAGATTTAGAGGATAGGAACTTGTGTGTCTAGAGGAGGAGGCCCTACCCCTCCTTTTATAGGTGGGAGGGGCGGCCAAGGGGAGGGAGTCCCTCCCCAAGTCGGCCTTGGGTGGCGCGCCGGCTTGGAGAGGAGGGACTCCTCCCCCAAGTCGGTTTCAACCTCCTCTTGCTTGTTTCCCTCACTTTCCTGTTTTAGCCGTTTGACTTTCAAACTGGCCGTTTGACTTTTCAGTTTAGGATTCAATTTAATCCTTTATCTGGAACAGCGAGAACACTTAGTACATGATGCAATTATCCCAATATGCAATGACACATTCATGTACCCCTTCCCCTCCGGAGTGCCGGACATTCCAGAACCTTCTAGAACATTCCCGATGAAAAACACCGGAATCAATCCCGAACTCCGAAACGGGACTTTCCTTATATGAATCTCATTCTCCGGACTATTCTGGATCACCTCGTGATATCCCGGATCCCATCCGAGACTCCGAACAACATTCAGTCTCTTTCTCATAATACCATAACTACTCAAACAACGTCGAATCCTTAAGTGTGTCTCCCTACGGTTCGTGAATTATGCGGACATGATCGAGACACTTCTCCGATCAATAACCAATAGAGGAATCTGGAAATTCATATGGCTCCCACATATTTCTACGATTACTTTGCGATCGAATGAACCACTTACATATGATACCAATTTCCCTTTGTCTCACGATAGTTTACTTATCCGAGGTTATGATCGTCGGTATCTCTGCATACCTAGTTCAACCTCGTACCGATAAGTACTCTTTTCTTCCCGTGATATGTGATCCCTTGTGAGCTACCACATGCTTGCAAGCTAATTGGATGACATTTCACCGAGAGGGCCCAGAGTATATCTATCCGTCATATGGATGGACAAATCCCACTCTTGATCCATGTGTTTCAACCAATACTTTCTGAACACTCAATGCCACCTTTATAGCCACCCTGTTACGGTGTGGTGTTTGATGACATCAAAGCATTCATCCGGTAAAGGTGATATGCATGATCTCATGGTCGAAGGAATTAGGTTACTATGTATCAGAAAGCATATAGCAATTGAACTAATGAAATGACTTGATCTTTATGCTACGCTTATCTATAGGAGTATGTCCATCACATCATTCTCCTAATGATATGACCTTGTTGTTAATAACATCTCTATGTTCATGATGAGGAAACCATGATCATATATTAACCAACAAGCTAGTTTAACAAGAGGCTTTACTAGGGACTCTTATTTTAGTTTACAAATCACACAAGTATTAATGTTTCCGGTTAATACAATTATAGCATGGTATGTAAACATTTATCATAAGTGTGAAGATATGATAATAACCACTTTATTATTGCCTCTTGGGCATATCTCCAACATAGCCCTCATATCCTTCTCCATAATTTCCCACTTAGGGATGGCACTCTTGTAGCCACCTGTCCCCATTTTATGATGGTATTTCTTGTTGGCAACATTTAACGCGTTCTTTGCCGACTTTGCCTTTGCTTTATCAGATTGCTTGTACTGTACAAAATCGGGCCACTGTTCTCTCAACTTCTCGTTTACTCCTATGAAGTCTGGAGTTTTCTTTTTCGCGACATATTTCGCGTATAAATTTTTCTTGTGGTTCCGGTACAGTTCAGCCATCTTGCTTAGTGCCCACTCCTTGACTTTTTCTCTTTTATCAAGCCCACCCGGCCTTGGGGTAATACCATCTACCTTAAATTCCTCATACTCTGGAGGTAGTATGAAATGCGCTATGAGCTTCTGCCAAAGGTCATCTTTGGAATCATCGGTGACATAGCTGTTGGATTCTTCACCGGGTTTCTTTGACTTATTCCATTCTTGGATGGTGATCGCAGTTGTCCCTAACAAGCACCCGCATTGATTTATAAACATCCTCGTGCTTCTGGAGCAATCGGTTCACCATCATCATCTATTTCTTCGATGGTGAACCTCTGATTACCATCCAACTTTTTGTTCGGCCCTCGTTTCGTTCGAGCTGTCGATTGCTTCGATCCGGTGGGCTAAAAGAAGAAGAGAGAGTGATTAATATATATCTAGATCAGTTAATGAATAGAGGTAACATGAGACTTTATATATATATGTACCTCGCCGGATCTTGTCGAGGGGCCATCATTATTGTTGGCATTTGTTTGCCCTTCGTCCATCTGGTCTTCCCCTTGGTTTTCCTCTAGTCCATCACCAGATGGATTCAGATATGAGGATATCTCTTCCTCGAGAAAAATATCTTCGGCCATGCCCGTAATAAGAGGAATTTCACCTCTTATCATGCCCTGAAGAAAACCTTCACCGATGCGACCAGGATCTTCGGATGGATCCATGACTTAATTATCTATAACAAAAAGAGAGTTAAACAGGTTAGAAAAAACAATAATCCTAATAACTAAAACAATATAATCCTAATTATAATAACTTAAACAAAAAAATAACCCTAATCCTAATCCTAATTCTAATCTTAATAAATAAAACAAAAAATTACTAAAACAATAATACTAATTGTGGTAAAACAATATAATCATAGCTAATAACTAAAACAAAAAAATAACCCTAGCTAATTATAATTACAACAATAATTAAAAAAATAACCCTAGCTAATTATAATTAAAATAACCCTAGCTAACAATATAATCCTAATCCTAGCTAATTATAATTAAAACAATAATTAAAAAATAACCCTAGCTAACTATAATTAAAACAATAACCCTAGCTAATTATAATTACAACAATAATTAAAAAAATAATTAAAACAATAACCCTAGCTAATTATAATTAAAACAATAACCCTAGCTAATTATAATTAAAACAATAATTAAAAAATAACCCTAGCTAATTATAATTAAAACAATAACCCTAGCTAAGTATAATTACAACAATAATTAAAATAATAACGCTAGCTAACAATATAATCCTAATCCTAGCTAATTATAATTAAAACAATAATTAAAAAATAATATAAAACAGATTTGTATTTAAAAAATACAAAGAGAAAAGGAAAAACAGAAAAAGAAAAATTTTTGGAAAAAAAGAGTCTGACCCCAACCCAGGCGCCCATCTCTCCTCTCTCCTACCAGCCCAAGAGTCAACAAGGCCCAAATGGCCGTCCTTCCCTCACGTCCTCTGGCGACGCCCTCGCTGGCCGGCCTCGCTCGCCGCCCTCGCCGGCCGTCCTTCCCCGTCCTCTGGCGCGCGACGCCCTCGCTCGATCCCTCTCTCTCTCTCGTTTCATTCCCTAACCGCCGTCGCAGAGGCGCCGTCGTTGCGGAGCGGCGCGGCGGCGGCACGACGGAGCGGCGCCACGTCCTGGCCGGAGAACCATCTCACCTGCGGAGCGGCAGACGACGGAGCGGGCCGGAATCGACAACCTCCCCGTGCTTCGTCTTAAGTAATGCTGCCGTCGTCGATGAGAAAATGCGAAGTGTTGCCGCTGGCGCCAGAATATAAAGGGACAGACCCTTTAGTCCCGGGCTAAGCCACCACCCGCGACTAAATGGTCTTTAGTCGCGGGCCGTGGCTTAACCCGCGACTAAAGACTCCCCATTTAGTCGCGGGCTAAGCCAAGGCCCGGGACTAAAGGTGTTTTTCGGCCATTTCGTTTTCGCGCGCGCACTGACCCTTTAGTCCCGGGTCCATCCACGACCCGCGACTGTTTGTTTTTTTGTAAATTTTCTTTTTTAATTCAAAACTAATATAAAAACTTTTTCAAAATCATATCTTTTATTGTAATAATCCAAATAAAACAAATAATATGTCTATTATTATCAGAAAAATATAAAGAATTTTAATATAATATCCATTTAACTGTTTGCATCATTTATAAATTATTTCATTTGTAAATTTTCTTTTTTAATTAAAAACTAATATAAAAACTTTGAAAAATCATATCTTTTATTGTAAGAATCCAAATAAAGCAAATAATATGTCTATTATTATCAGAAAAATATAAAGAGTTTTAATATAATATCCATTTATCTGTTTGCATCATTTATAAATTATTTCATTTGTAAATTTTCTTTTTTAATTCAAAACTAATATAAAAACTTTGAAAAATCATATCTTTTATTGTAATAATCCAAATAAAACAAATAATATGTCTATTATTATCAGAAAAATATAAAGAATTTTAATATAATATTCATTTATCTATTTGCATCATTTATAAATTATTTCATTTGTAAATTTTCTTTTTTAATTCAAAACTAATATAAAAACTTTGAAAAATCATATCTTTTATTGTAATAATCCAAATAAAGAAAATAATATGTCAATTATTATCAGAAAAATATAATCCAAATAAAACAAATAAAAATATCTTTTATTCCCACCTTTTCCCGCCAAGTTTTCCCGCCCTTTCCTTTCTAGCCAGGACTAAAGATATTTCCCGCCATTTCCCGCCATTTTCCAAAGCTTCACGCCAAGTTTTCCCGCCCTTTCCCTCTATATTTAGGGTGATCGTGCCATGGCTATCCACACATACACACATTCCTCTCTTAGAACAATGGACAACGCCTACTGGGCCATTCTGACCCTCGAGGAGACCGAGGCGCCTCAACTACCCTTGCCTCCTCAAGACTCGCCGCATGCTGGATCTTGTTGAAGGGGTTCCTGTCCCTCCTGTCCCTCAAGGTTCCGCACGCCAGGCGGCCATCACAAACCACTTCTACCACGATCTCACGCCGGAACAGCGGATGGATCCCCAGTGGGATCCCGACAACTACGACACCCGGAATGCCTTCTTCGCTAATAGGCGGGAAAGGGAGCTCGCCAGGTACGAGGGTGATGGACCTCCACCGGTGAACCACAGCGAAGTCGGCAAACCGTACTATCATCAGAGTGATGCGCTACATCGCCGGGGGAGACTATCCTCGCCTACGGTGCCCACGAGTCCACCGGCCACAGGCCCCACACCGTCCCGGCGGTAGCGGCATCGTCTTCCAGGAGACCCCTCTCCCGCCCGCCGTGAATCCGAGGCTGGAATGGCCCCTGGTATATGCCATGGATGGGATGAGGATCCCCGGAGTGGCAGGTGACGATGACGATGATGATGACAATGATGATGAAGACCCTGGAGCTGCGTACTATAGGACTAGGCATGATTATGACTAAAGGGGCGGCTTTAGTCCTGAGTGTTAGCTAGTCCCGGTTTGTCCTGGTTTTTAATATTAATAAATGTCTTGAGAGTTACCTAATAAATAGAGGGAAATGCCTATATAAAGAGAGGGTTCATCTTTAGTCCCGGTTGGAGAAACCAACCGCGACTGAAGGGATTGCGGCAGACTGGGCCCGGAAACACTAATAATAGGGGTGAGTTTCGACATTATGTCGTGCGGCTTGTATCTTGTCCCGGATGGTGTCACCAACCGGGACTAAAGATGAACCTTTAGACCCGGTTGGAGACACCAACCGGGACTAAAGATGAGTCAGCACTAGTAATAGGGGTGAGTGTCGACATTATGTCGTGAGTGTCGACATTATGCCGAGCTGCTTGTACTATAAATAGGCATCCTTCTGAGTCCAGTCCTCCAGCCAGTTTGAGGCATCTCCAAGATGGTTTTCGAGAGCAGGGACACCACTACGGCCAGTTTCAGGGAGATGCCGACGAGCCCGATCCTTGGCATCTCAGAAACTGGTCATAGAGGCACTCCTAATATGTGAAATTAGTTAGCTCCAGCGTATTGATCTAGTTAGAGAAGTTACAAGCTTCAAGATGGTTTTCGAGAGCAGGACACCACTACGACCAGTTTCGAGGAGATGCAAGCAGAGCCCAGTCCTCTGGCATCTCCGAGAAACTGGTCATAGAGGCACTCCCTAATATGTGACCGCGCGCGTTTGGAGATCAGATCTTAATGGTAAGTATGAATCGGTACTAAAGGCCCTCCTTTAGTCCCGGTCCAGCCACAAAACGGGACTAACACACTCAAGATTGTTTGCAGACAACACTATAAAAATGGACACATGCATGGAACATCTTAACTCATAAAATGTTACAATTATTACATATCATTTCTTCGCTTGTGTTCCTTTCTGATCCCGTCGTATACATGGAGCATCTTCATTCATTAACATGATGGTTGGGTCATCCTTCACCGCGAAGGGAGGAATTTCATGGAACTTATCACAATCTTCTGACATGTCTGTCTTGTCCTCCACTCCCACGATGTTTCTTTTTCCTGAAAGAACTATGTGGCGCTTTGGCTCATCGTCAGATGTATTCTTTTTCTTATTTTTTCGTTTTCTAAGTTTGGTAGACATGTCCTTCACATAGAAAACCTGGGCCACATCATTGGCTAGGACGAATGGTTCGTCTAAGTACCCAAGATTGTTGAGATCCAACGATGTCATTCCGTATTTCTTGTCTACCTCAACCCCTCCTCCCGTCAGCTTGACCCATTTGCACCGAAACAAGGGGACCTTAAAAGTAGGTCCATAGTCAAGTTCCCATATCTCCTCTATGTAACCATAATATGTGTTCTTTGACCCATTGTTGTCTGTTGCATCAAAGCGGACACCACTGTTTTGGTTGGTGCTCTTTTTATCTTGGGCTATCGTGTAAAATGTATACCCATTTATCTCGTACCCTTGGAAAGTCGATATAGTCGAAGATGGTGACCTAGACAACAAGTATAGCTGATATCCAAGAGTGTGATATGTTGCAACCAACCGCCGAAACTCTTCATGTGTTCATGTCTAATCCAAGAGTCATCCTTTCCAGGGTTGTTGGAGCGTAAGATTTTCTTGTGTTCCTCGATATATGGGGCTGCCAAGATAGAATTCTGTAGAACGGTGTAATGTGCTTCGGTGTAAGAATGTCCGTCTCTACATATTATTGATTTCCTTCCTAGAGTACCCTTTCCACTCAGTCTCCCCTCATACCGCGATTGAGGAAGACCAATCGGCTTAAGGTCAGGAACAAAGTCAACACAAAATTCAATGACCTCCTCTGTTCCATAGCCCTTGGAGATGCTTCCTTCTGTCCTAGCACGGTTACGAACATATTTCTTTAAGATTCCCATGAACCTCTCAAAGGGAAACATATTGTGTAGAAATATAGGACCGAGAATGGAAATCTCTTCGACTAGGTGAACCAGCAGGTGCGTCATAATATTGAAGAAGGATGGTGGGAACACCAACTCAAAACTGACAAGACATTGGACCACATCATTCTGTAACCGTGGTAGATCATAGGATTGATTATCTTCTGAGAGATTGCATTGAGAAATGCACATAGCTTCACAACGGGTACTCGAACATTATCTGGTAGAAGCCCCCTCAATGCAATCGGAAGCATTTGCGTCATAATCACGTGGCAGTCATGAGACTTTAGGTTTTGGAACTTTTTTTCTGCCATATTTATTATCCCCTTTATATTCGACGAGAAGCCAGACGGGACCTTAATACTGCTTAGGCATTCAAAAAATATTTCCTTCTCTTGTTTGGTAAGAGCGTAGCTGGCATGACCTTGAAACCATTCTGGATGCAGGCCATCTGGGTCTTCCATACGTTGATGGTCCTTTCGTGCTTCCGGTGTATCTTTTGTCTGCCCATACACGCCCAAGAAGCCTAGCACGTTCACGCAAAGATTCTTCGTCACATGCATCACATCGATTGCAGAGCGGACCTCTAAGAATTTCCAATATGGTAGCTCCCAAAATATAGATTTCTTCTTCCACATGGGTGCGTGTCCTTCAGCGTCTTTCGGAACAGATTTTCCTCCAGGACCCTTTCCAAAGGTTACCAGTAGATCCAAATCTTTGACCATATCAAATATATCAGCACCAGTACGCTCCATAGGCTTCGTCTGGTGACATGCCGACCGTTGAAATGCTTGCCTTTCTTTCTTAAGGGATGCTTGGCCAATAGAAATCGACGATGCTCATTGTATACATTCTTCTTACAATGTTCCAAATATATACTTGCAATCTCATCTAAACAGTGTGTGCATGCATTGTATCCCTTGTTTGACTGTCCTGAAAGGTTACTAAGAGCAGGCCAATCATTGATTGTTACGAAAAGCAATGCTCGGAGGTTAAATTCTTCCTGCTTGTGCTCATCCCACACGCGTATCCCGGGTTCGTGCCACAACTGTAAAAGTTTTTCCACTAATGGCCTTAGGTACACATCAATGTCGTTGCCGGGTTGCTTTGGACCTTGGATCAAGACTGGCATCATAATGAACTTCCACTTCATGCACAACCAAGGAGGAAGGTTATAGATGCATAGAGTCACAGGCCAGGTGCTGTGACTGGAGCTCTGCTCCCCAAAGGGATTCATGCCATCTGTACTTAGACCAAACCTTAAACTCCTTGCGTCATCTGCAAAGTCCGGGTACTTTCTATCGATTTTTCTCCATTGCGACCCATCAGCGGGGTGTCTCAACATCCCGTCTGACTTACGTTCCTCTTTATGCCATCGCAACAACTTGGCGTGCTCTTTGTTTCTGAATAAGCGTTTCAACTATGGTATTATAGGAGCATACCACATCACCTTCGCAGGAACCCTCTTCCGGGGGGGCTCGCCCTCAACGTCACCAGGGTCATCTCGTCTAATCTTATACCGAAGTGAAGTGCATACCGGGCATGCATCTAAATTCTCATACTCCTCACCGCGGTAGAGTATGCAGTCATTAGGGCATGCATGTATCTTCTGAACCTCTAAACCTAGAGGGCATACAAACTTTTTTGCTTCGTATGTACTGGCGGGCAATACATTATCTTTTGGAAGCATATTCTTCATCATTTTCAGCAACTTTTCAAATGAGGAGTCAGGTATAGCACACTCAGCCTTCCATCGCTGCAATTCCAGTGTGCTTGACTTTTCGCACCATTTTCGCAATTTGGGTACAACAACTTTTTGTGATCCTCTAGCATGTGATTGAACTTCTCCCTATCCTTTTCAGTTTCACAATCTCTTCGTGCATCGGCAATGGTCCGACCAAGATCATCAGTGGGTTCATCATGTGTCTCTTCTTCATCCTCCCCTTCAGCATCCCCCATGGAAGTATCTCCGTACTCAGGGAAACCATGATAGTTGTCATCCTCCTCCTCTTCTTCATTGTCTTCCATTATAACCCCTCTCTCCGTGCTTGGTCCAACAATTATAACTGGGCATGAAGCCGGACTTCAACAGGTGGCTGTGAAGGGTTTTTGAGTCAGAGTAATCCTTCTGATTCCTACATCCATTACATGGACAGAATACAAAACCATTGTGCTTGTTTGCATCAGCAACACAGATGAATTCATGCACGCCATTAATGAACTCGCCAGAGCGTCGGTCAGTACCGTACATCCATTCCCGGACCATCTGCATTATAGTAAAAGTATATCAAAAACCATTACACAACATGATAAAATTATTACAAGTTATATTGAGAGCTTCTAGAGCACTAATTTTGAATTTTGAAAAAATTACATGCACCAATTTGTGAATTGGAGAAAACAATCAACATGATAAATGTGGAGTTTTTTATTATTGTTCCATCAGTGAAAACCTCATTCTATTCTAAGCTCTGAAACTCTAAAATTACACATTTCAATTTTCAGTAACTATGTGCCTAATCAAAATTTGTTACACATATATATCAAAATCCTTCTAGCTAATTCTAGAACATGCATGCATTTGATCCATATCTCTATACTTCTAGAGCATTATATAGAGCTAAAGTAGCAATAAGAGATGAAAGAATGAAGTTCTAACCTTTTAAAGCTTTGGATTTAGATGTTGCAAACTAAATCTTGACAAATCTTGAGAAAAAAAATGGCATAAACTCTCTTGCTTTGTTTGAGAAAAATGGCCACCATATGCTTTAGGGCAGCTGGCCATGGAGCTGTATATATAGTAATGGACAATTAGTCTCGGGCCGTGATACGACCCGGGACTAATAGTCCACGAAAAATGGCCACTGGGGGCCTCGCCCGGTACTAATACTCTGGTCCGGGACTAATACTCTGGTCCGGCCCGGTACTAATAAGTATGTCCTTTTCTAGCCGTTGGGGGCCTCGCGGACCGGGACTAGTGCTAGCACTAGTCGCGTTTCGTGACGGGACGGGACTGCTGGGCTTCCAGTGATCGAACGGAAGATGGTTTTTTCAGTAGTGCCTCATCCAGAAGCAGACACTTCATGCTTTCATGATGACCGACTTCGTGGGGGAAATCTCGTGTGCACAATTGGAGTATGCTAGCTGCGCTAAAAAGGGATGCTCTTGCACCAAGCCATGAAAATAAAATTGTTAGAATATGTTGGAAATTTTCTTTGAAGAAGCAATAAAAGTCTCTATTTTATGATGTGGGACTTAGGGGATCAGTTGGAGATTGCAGTTATATTTTCTTAGAGTTTGCATATGTGACTGGAAAAACATATATGCTAGCAAACCCAAGTTTTATCTTCGAGTTTATGATGTACTCCCTTCGAGTTTTCCTAACCCCTTTGATTAGACAAAACCGAAAGGGGGATCAGCAATAATATATTCTAGCAATAAAATTCTCTACTTTATGATGTGCGACTTAGGCAAAATCGAAGGGAGATTTCCAATATTATATTATAAAAAAGGGAGATTGCAAAGTAAGAAATATGAGAGACCCGGTGGAGGATATGTTCGAGTATAAGGAAATTTTCATGATGCATCTATGATATAATTTTGTAATTTCCATGGCGATGAACAAAACTCCCTTTCTTTGTACACAAGTGAGTATTCACGTATAGTATAATATACTGACATGCTTTGTGAGAAAAAAATAACGGTGGTAACGCACGGGCATTCAACTAGTAAACCTTTTAATAGTAAAGATAACGGACATAATTATCAAGTTAAGATAATATGGTGCATCCAAAAATATGAATTAATCGTATAGTTCCAGAATTTATTTGCTCACAGTGAATATCTATCTTATCGGTTATAACCATATACCATTACATCTTGACAACACTGTAATGCATAATTCATCAAACTAAAATTTATTCTGAAGAATCACTAATAAGCAGAAAGATGCAAATAGAGAAATCTTATCGGATGTCCTCGACCGGTGGGATACAAATCGGGACACTGAAGGAAGGGGGAGAACGCAGTAGGTCAGAATAGAAAAGTCTGCATCAAATTTACGCAATAAGTCAAGTTGCATGCACACTTAATTTCCATCTGCCTAACATAACATTCTAATTTGGATTGTTAACTTTGTAAATGTAACAGTAAAAAAGAAAACACATGAGTTTCTTTAAGAACGAGGCGGGGCTCTTCCATTGAATTATGAAGAGGGGAAACATCCACTTACAAGAGTGAAGCCCTATAAAAAAACAAAACACACGAGTTTCTTTAAGAACGAGTCGGGGCTATTCCATTGAATTATGAAGAGGGGAAACATCCACTTACAAGAGTGGATCCGTGCAACGCTGGAACAAAAAAAAAACCTTAATAATACCTCAACGAACATACTAGGTTGTACTACAGAAGAAAAGGCTATACCCCTTTTATCTCATGCTTATATTGTACACTACCCCTTTATCTCATGCTCATACAAGATGTTTGGAATGATAACGTCTAACGTATGTGACAGGAAGAAATTCTTCCTCAGTTCCGGTATCTGTTTTCCAATTTAATTTTGTAGTGACAATACACTAGTGGAAACGAGACTTTTTGTTGATCCTGAAAAAGGGCTTTAACACCGGTTCTTCTACGAACCGGTGTTAAAGGGGCGTACCAGCGTGGCCGTGCGGCAAAGGCTCCTTTAACACCGGTTCGTGGCGAACGGTGTTAAAGGACCTGCACCAGTGGCTCACAGCCTCCCTTTAACGCCGGTTCGTGGCTTGAACCGGTGTTAAAGGGGGGGCTATATAAGACACCGCAACCCACACCCCACTCTTTCATTTTTTTCACTATCTCATTTTGGAGCCTAGCAAGAGGGTGTGAAGAGTGCTAGTTTGTGTTTTTTTCATATGCACAAGAGGTGTTCGGTGAAATGCCCGAGAGCTCAAAATAAGTTTTCTCGTTGCTCTTTCCTTCTCGGTCGAGGTCGGCAACTATCCTTTCATGTGTCATTGATGTACTATATATATAAATGGTCATCTCTCTATTAATTTTTGATATATACTACATATTAATGCAGATGAACCGGCAATGGATGTACGGTGACCGCCGCACTTCGGAGTACATTACGGGCCTCCAAAATTTCATCGTTGTGGCTAATGCAAACCGTGGTCACAATGGTTTTATGTGATGTCCGTGTGTTCACTGTCAGAACAAGAAAGACTACTCAAATATCAGAACCATTCACGCCCACCTGCTTCGATCCGGTTTCATGCCCAGCTATAATTGTTGGACCAAGCACGGAGAAAAAGGGGTTGCGATGGTAGACAACGAAGAAGAAGAGGATGATGACAACTATCATAATATGTATCCTGAATATGATGATACTGCAACGGGGGTAGATAATGAAGATCAAGAGGCAGCAGATGGGCCCGCTGATGACGATCTTGGTCGGGCCATTACTGATGCAAAGGAAGAATGTGAAACTGAAAAGGAGAAGGAGAAGCTGGAGCAGATGTTAAAGGATCACAAAACATTGTTGTACCCAACTTGCGAAGATGGCCACAAAAAGCTAGGTACCACACTGGATTTGCTGCAATGGAAGGCAGAGAACGGTGTGACTGACAGCGCATTTTCAAAGTTGTTGGTAAAAATGAAGAATCTTCTTCCAAGAAATAATGAGTTGCCCGACAGTACATACCAAGCAAAGAAGGTTGTCTGCCCTCTAGGATTAGACGTGCAGAAGATACATGCCTGCATTAATGACTGCATCCTCTACCGCGGTGAGAAGTACGAGAATTTGGATGCATGCCCGGTATGCACTGCACTGCGGTATAAGATCAGACGAGACGATCCTGGCGATGTTGAGGCGAGGCCCCTAGGAAGAAGGTTCCTGCCAAGGTTATGTGGTATGCTCCTATAATACCACGGTTAAAACGTCTCTTCAGAAATAAAGAGCATGCCAAGTTGTTGTGATGGCACATGGAAGACCGTAAGAAAGACACGATGTTGAGACACCCCGCTGATGGGTCACAGTGGAGAAAAGTCGAGCGAGAGTACCCGGACTTCGCACGTGACGCAAGGAACTTAAGGTTTGGTCTAAGTACAGGCGGCATGAATCCTTTTGGTGAGCAGAGCTGCAGTCACAGCACCTGGCATGTGACTCTATGTATCTATAACCTTCCTCCTTGGTTGTGTATAAAGACAAATTTCATTATGATGTCAGTGCTCATCCAAGGCCCGAGGCAACCCGGCAACGACATTGATGTGTACCTAAGGCCATTAGTTGAAGAACTTTTACAGCTGTGGGCCAAACCAGGTGTACATATGTGGGATGAGCACAAAGGGGAGCCATTTGACCTACGAGCATTGCTTTTCGTAACCATCAATGATTGGCCTGCTCTTAGTAACATTTCAGGGCAGACAAACAAGGGATACAATGCATGCACACACTGTTTAGATGAGACTGAAAGTGTATATTTGGATAAATTTAAGAAGGTTGTGTACCTAGGGTATCGCCGATTTCTTCCGAACCTGCATCCAGTAAGAAAGAAAGGCAAGCATTTCAAACGTCTGGCAGAACCCCGGAGGAAGCCTGTCCTCCGTACTGGTGAGGAGGTATTTGGTATGGTCAAGGACCTAGAAGTAATCTTTGGAAAAGGTCCTAGCAGTCTATATGTTCCGAATGACGATGCCGGACACGTGCCCATGTGGAAGAAGCAATCTATATTTTGGGACCTACCCTATTGGAAAGTCTTAGAGGTCCGCTCTTCAATCAACGTGATGCACGTGACGAAGAATGTTTGCGTGAACCTGCTAGGCTTCCTAGGAGTGTATGGGAAGACAAAAGATACACCGGAAGCACAGCAGGACCAACAACGTCTGAAAGACCCTGAAGAGCCTATGCATCCTGAGAACGCGAAGGGTAAACGATACCACTTAACTCCTGCCAGCTACGCTCTTACCAAAGCAGAGAAGGAAATATTTTTTGAATGTCTGAGCAGTATCAAGGTCCCGTCTGGCTTCTCGTCGAATATAAAGGGAATAATAAATATGGCATAAAAAATTCCAAAACCTGAAGTCTCATGACTGCCACGTGATTATGACACAATTGCTTCCGATTGCATTGAGGGGGCTTTTACCTGAAAATGTTCGAGTACCCATTGTGAAGCTATGTGCATTCCTCAATGCAATATCTCAGAAGGTAATCGATCCAGAAAGCCTACCAGTTCTAGAGATGTGGCCCAATGTCTTGTCGACTTTGAGTTGGTGTTCCCACCATCCTTCTTCAATATTATGGCATCTCTGGTTCACCTAGTAGAAGAGATTGCCATTCTCGGTCCGTATTTCTACACAATATGTTCTCCTTTGAGAGGTACATGGGAGTCTTAAAGAAATATGTTCATAACCGTGCTAGGCGGAAGGAAGCATCTCCAAGGGCTATGTAACAGAGGAGGTCATTGAGTTACGTGTTGATTTTATTCCTGACCTTAAGCGATTGGTGTTCCGAATCACGACATGAGGGAGAGAGCGTGGAAAAGGCACCCTAGGATGTAAATCAATGATATGTAGGGATGGGCATTATCTCAATCAAGCACACTACGGTTTTACAAAGATCTATCTTGGTTGCCTGTATATCAATGAACACAAGAATTTAATACGCCTCAAACACCGGTGCGATCGATGAATGGATTATAAGTGAACACATGGCGAGTTTTGGAGGCTGGCTGCAAAGACTTCTCACGAATAACACCACTGTTGGATCATTTGTACTTGTTGGCCAGGACACCATCTTCGACTGTATGTACTTTCCAAGGGTACGAGATAAATGGGAATACATTTTACACGATAGGCCAAGATAAAAAGAGCACCAACCAAAATAGTTGTGTCCGCTTCGTTGCAGCAGAAGACAATGGGCAAAAGACCACGTATTATGGGTTCATAGAGGAGATATGGGAAATTGACTATGGACCTAAGTTTAAGGTCCCCTTATTTTGATGCAAATGGGTCAAGCTAACAGGAGGAGGGGTTGAGGTAGACAAGAAGTACGGAATGACAACGGTGGATCTCAAAAATCTTATGAAGGTAGACAAGAACTTAGACGAAACATTCGTCCTAGCCAATGATGTGGCTCATGTTTTCTATGTGAAGGACATGTCCTCCAGACCAAAAAAAATAAAAAATATGCAAACGAATACATCATATGATGAGCCAAAGCGTCACATAGTTCTTTCAGGGAAAAGAAACATCGTGGGAATCAAGGACAAGACAGACATGTCAGAAGATTATAATAAGTTTGATGAAATTCCGCCCTTCACAGTGAAAACTGACCCAAGCATTCCGTTAAGTAAACAAGATGCTACATGGTTACGTCTGAAGCGATCATAAGGAAGGACATATGCCAAGAAGTTCATGCTCATATTATGTAACTCTAGTTCATGTCTTTCGCGGTTTGTGGATTGACTGGGACTATATATAGGGGGGCCTTTAGTCCCGATTTTTTAGTCTCAGTTTTTAATATTAATAAATATCTTGAGTGTTAGTATTGTTTTGTGGCTGGACCATGACTATGAAGAAGTTGTACCGATTCGTACTTACCATTAAGATCTGATCTCCAAACGCGCGCGGTCACATATTAGGGAGTGCCTCTATGACCAGTTTCTTGGAGATGCCGGAGGACTGGGATCCGGCGACATCTCCCTAAAACTGGTCGTAGTGGTGTCCCTGCTCTCGAAAACCATTTTGCATCTTGTAACTTCTCTAACTAGATCAATACGCCTGGGAGCTAAATAATTTCACATATTAGGGAGTGCCTCTATGACCAGTTTCTCGGAGATGCCGGAGGACTGGGCTCCGTCGGCATCTCCCTGAAACTGGCCGTAGTGGTGTCCCTGCTCTCGAAAACCATCTTGCAGCTTGTAACTTCTCTAACTATATCAATATGCCTGGGAGCTAACTAATTTCACATATTAGGGAGTGCCTCTATGACCAGTTTCTCGGAGATGCCAGAGGACTGGGATCCGTCGGCATCTCCCTGAAACTGGCCGTAGTGGTGCCCTGCTCTCGAAAACCATCTTCGTGATGCCTCAAACTGGCTAGAGGACTGGACACACAAGGATGCCTATTTATAGTACAAGCAGCTCGGCATAGTGTTGACACTTACGAAATAATGTCGACACTCACCCCTATTATTAGTGCTGACTCGTGTTTTGTCCCGGTTGGTATCTCCAACTGGGACTAAAGGTTCATCTTTAGTCCCGGTTGGTGACACCATCCGGGACAAGGTACACGCCCCACGACATAATGTCGACACTCACCCCTATCATTAGTGCTGCCTGGCCCAGCCTGCTGAAATCCCTCCAACCATCCCATTTTTAGAACAATGTCATATTTCTTTTGTTAACAGTATATGTATTAAATGAGCCATTTTTCTTCCTTCTATTTCTTCCCTCCATTTTTCTTCCCGCCATTTTTCTTCCCGCCATTTTTTCCCGCCATTTTTCCTGCCATTTTTCTTCCCGCCATTTTTTTTCCCGCCAGTTCTTCCCTCCAGTTCTTCCCGCCAGTTCTTCACTATATATATATATATATATATATATATATATGTAGGGTTGGCCTCCATTGTCATTGCACATCTCTATACTCATATCTGCAACCTCACACTCTTTCCCATGGCTTCCACCGTAACACTAACCCCTAGGGAGGCGGAGGCGCTTTGCGCCTCGAACTACCCCTGCCCGCCGGGCTACTGTGTCCCCGTCGGCTGGATGCTGAGCGCCGGAGGCGTGCCGGTTCCTCCTATCCCTCTAGGTGTGGCGCGCCGGATGGCCATCACGAACCACTACTACTTCGAGCTCACGCCGGAGCAGCGGAGGAATCCCAGATGGCATCCCGACTATTTCCCTACTTGGGAAGCCTTCTTCATGGATCGGCGTGAGAGGGCGCTCGCCAGGCACGAGGAGGACGGCCCACCTCCTCCGAACTTCAACGAGGCCGGTCGTCGGCTATGGTGGCACGGTCGGACTCTCCAGAGCGTCATGGCCTATGACACTGCCACCGACTCTAACCCCTGTCTACGCTACCCTCAAGTCCAGCCCGCGCGTACTCAGCCTTCAAGGTTTAATTACGGTGACCCCGACGACGACAGTGATGACGGCGGCGGCGAGTATGACGACTACAGTGGCGAGTATTACAGGTGTAGGCAGGAGCATGAATGAATCACTCCAACATTCTGAAACAAGTTCGGCCGATTGTTACTTAATCTGGCCATGTATCTTAATTTCCAGTCGAGCTTTATGTAACTTACTACTAGTTGCATTCTGTATTTTAATTCTAGTTATATTTCCTTCACAAAATGACCTATCTCATTCAAGGTTTCTTGGCTTTCGGGTCAAATGACGAATGTTATGGCTAGAATCAAGGCATAGTTTGTGATAATATGGCCATATTGTGCATACATGTGCATCATGGCATGGCAAATAATGTTGCAAGAGGAAGTTTTCCTTTTTATCGCACCAAAAAGGCATTTTCCATTTTCCAAGCATAAAGAACGGACGGTTTTGTGAAGCAACCACAAAATGGCTAATTCAAAAAACCACCAACACATTTTACAAAAATACTAGACCACCTTCTATGGACAATGTTCCAACAGGGGGATCTGAAACCTTTCCATCCACCTCTGGTGAAAAAGACAAATTCCTGCTGAATCGGTAGGAAGTGGGTCAGATATGAACTACAGGTACATGATACGATGCTCATGATTTTTTACAAAAATCATTTTTAGGTTCACAATATGCTATTTTATCAAAAATCCAATGCAAGTTGAGCGAGGCTTGGCCCCGAGCTAAGAATCTTCATGCCCGTTGTTCGACAAAGTTTGACGATAGTTTAAAACAGGGATAAAAAAAATAAAAAAAGATCGAAACAGTGCGAAACCTTCGCGTGGTGTTATATTATGTGACATAGTTAGAAGGAAAAATCTCAAACTTGGTATATTGATTATGTCTCAAAAAAACCTTCACAAAATGACCTATCTCATTCAAGGTTTCTTGGCTTTCGGGTCAAATGACCAATGTTATGGCTAGAATCAAGGCATAGTTTGTGATAATATGTCTATATTGTGCATACATGTGCATCATGGCATGGCAAACAATGTTGCAAGAGGAAGTTTTCCTTTTTATCGTACCAAAAAGGCATTTTCCATTTTTCGAGCATAAAAACGGACGGTTTTGTGAAGCAACCACAAAATGGCTAATTCAAAAAACCACCAACACATTTTACAAAAATACTAGACCACCTTATATGGACAATTGACAAACAGGGGGATCTGAAACCTTTCCGTCCACCTCTGGTGAAAAAGACAAATTCCTGCCGAATCAGTAGGAAGTGGGTCAGATATGAACTACAGGTACATGATACGATGCTCATGATTTTTTACAAAAATCATTTTTAGGTTCACAATATGCTATTTTATCAAAAATCAAATGCAAGTTGAGCGAGGCTTGGTCAGATTCAAGTGTATACAAAAGATGCGGCATTTAAATATCTAATCAATTCAAAAATGTTAATACAAAAGATGCGGCATTAAAATATGATTTTCTCTAATAAAATAGGGTTAGATTCCTTTTTAGATGCTTAATATTTCTTATGTTCAAAGTTTTAGGATTTGACAATTTATTTTTGTTTGAATTGAATAATCAAAATTTATATGTAAGTGTTTTAATCATTTTGAAAATTTTCATCTAAATTAAATATAAAATGTTTTTACATGAATGGATAGATATTATTTTTCTGAAAATTATGATATATTATTCATATTTTTCTGAGTTGAAATGAAAAAGATATGAATTTTCTAAATTCATATCCTATTTTTTGAATTAAAAATGCACCTTTAATGCATGAAATAAATGCCCCCCTTTAACACCGGTTCCAGCCACGAACCGGTGTTAAAGAGCGCATTATTCGTTGTGTACCACCCCCGCGAAACCAAATAAATGCGCCCCCCCTTTAACACTGGTTTGTGGCTGGAACCAGTGTTAAAGGGGGGGTATTAAATGCAGCCCCTCCCTCTTCCTCTTCCCCCAGCGAGATCGATCAAGCAGGAGGTAGAGCTTCGCGTGCTATCGCTGCCCACGCCGACGCCGCCGCCTCCGTCCATGCCGCCGCTCGTCGTTGCCTCGCGTCACGCCGTCGCGTCCGCCTCGCTGCTCGACGCCGCTGCGCCCTAACACGGCGCTGTCCACTGCCGCCGCCGCCGCCGCCGCCGCCTCGCCCGCTTCGCCATCGCCGCCACCGCCCCGACCAGCAGCCGTCCACGCCTGCCGTCCCGCTGCCGCCTCCGCCCTCGCCGCCTCGTCGTCGCGTTGTCGGTGCCGACCAAGAAGTAAGTAGTTCTCCGATGATGGAGAATATTTGAACTACATTTGTGTCAACAAGGGTCCCTCATTATCCTCTTGCCCCAGGGCCCCGCATACTTAGTGTCCAGGCGCAACCTGTTTTGTATGTTTGGAGTCAAATTAGCTCGACAGTTAACTAGCAGACTAGGATCATCTTGTGAAAATGTCTCGAGATGCAGTTGATGACAAAGGCCATGTGTTGTGCTCATCCGTGATACCACCCATTCCCAGACCATGTTGCATGTATATTGGCCAGATTGATGAAAAAAACAGCAGCTACTCTTGCGGGCAAGCTAAGCTAGCTACTCCAGTATTACGCACAAGAGGAAGCAAACATCGAATTATTACTTTACATATATACGTGGAACGATGCCAGTGCCAATTATGCGGTCTTAATATACCTAACCAAGTAGTTGTACTCTCACACCACAGTATGTAGTAGCTCTGGAATTCGTAGTTCATTCAAGTCATGATAATTGTTAGAGCCGATTCAAGTCATGATAAATGGTGCATATATGTACATATTGTATATATAAATGTATATAAAGGAGAGTGCCGTCGCCGCGCGCGCCCTCATCGGCCGCCACCGCCACCGCCACCGCACGCGCCAACACCGCCACCGCCACCGCGCGCGCCAACACCCACGCCACTGCCACCGCACGCGCCAACACCGAAGCCTCCGCCAACTCGGAGCCACCGCCGCCAACCCCGCGTCCACAACCGCTACCTCCGACCCCGTTCGCGAGTTGCCTCCACCGGCGGTGAGAGCTTATTTGTGTGTATATTGGTGGATATTGGATAAATTAGTGTATATTGTGTGTATATTGGATATTGATGTTATTTGTGTGTATATTGGATAAATGTTGCATATATGTATATATATTGTTGTGTATGAATAATTTTAAGGTTTATTTAGTTTAGGGTTATTAGTTTAATTAGGGTTTATTTAGTTTAGGGCCATCGTCGTTAACGTCGCTCCGGTGACCCCTAGGTAGTGGCGCCGCCCGTTTTAGGTAGGCCACATCACGGTGAGGCGAACCCGCTACCTCGCGCGCCCTAGGTCGCTCTCCAGCGCCGCCAGCCGCCGCTTTCTGGAGCATCCTCCGGCCAGCCACTATAGCTATCCCCTTTCATATGCATCCGGGATTTCTCCGAATTAGGGTTTGGACCCCTCGGAACTCGTTTAAAATGATGAAGCATCCTTAGGGTTTTAATTTCAAGTCCACTTGAATGTTTATTTGTGTATTTTTGTATGAATAATATGTATATTTGTGTATGAAACCAAGTCCGCTTAAATGTTTACTCTCTTACTCTAGATAATATTATTGTTTTAGAAACTATGGATCCACTTAGTAGAAACCTTGAAGAAGAAGAAATAATGGAGAACATTATCGATGATGACACCTCACAATATCTGAACTTGGAGGGACATGATGACAGCTCAAGTAGTCATGGAGAAGATGAAGACTCCAACATTCAAGACTTGCATTTTCTATTTAATCAGAAGGAACTCGACAAAGCTGCCATCAGCCTTTATTGTGTGTAAGTACTATTTCTTTAATTTCTATCTCATCTCATTCAATTCATTAATTGCATGTATATATATATGCTCACCATATATTTATATATATACTATTATGCGGGAAAAAGGTTATGGAATGCATGAAAGGAGGCCCTTTTGACATTGGGTTCGTTGACCCAAATAGAGTTCATGAACAAGTGGTAAGAGACATAACCGGGCAAACAGAAGATTTTTGCTAAGGTCTTTACTGAGACAACAAACCAAAAGAGAAATACTATTGCCTTACAACTTCTCGTGAGTACTATTACCCTCTCTTGTACACATTCTGTTTCGGCTTACTCGATGTTAAGTTTAACTGATGATGAGTTATGTGTGCGTAGGTTCCACTTTATTCTGCTAGTCATTCAACCTGACTCAGGAAAAGTCCTTGTCATGGACTCGTTACGAAAAGAAAAAGAGCTATGAGCAGACTTTAGAGAGATGCTCCAGAGGTAATTTCAATCATATTATCGCACTAGATCGGCAACTTTCGTGACAACAACTAATTAATTACTCCTTTATCCATTTTCTTTGACGGACAGGGTTTGAAAAAGGTTCACGGGCAGGGCCGTGGGTGAATGGTCAGAAGAACTAAAATTTATAGACCAAAATCTAAGTAATACTAGCCAGCTAGGTCTGCGTATCTCTTTGATTCTGCTTCCAATTCCATTATATCATGCTTTATTGATTATTATTTTGATTGAACTCTCTATTCTCGTAAAGTGCGCGCATCAGGGACCCGGCAATAACTTATGTGGATACTATGTTTGCGAGTTCATTCACAACACGATATGTGCGACGGGCCAAGCCGCACTAGAACAACTTAGAGTAAGTAAACAAAGTACACACAACATTATTTTATTACCATCAATTGTGTTGAGTTTTATTCTTATATATATATTGACCTATTCTTCATATATATTTAGATCGAACGGATGCGGGACCAACTCCTACCATTTGACCGCATACGAGCCATTCAAGAGGAATTGGCGGGGTTCATACTTGATGAGGTCGTCACGCCTGGCGGAGAACTCTTTAGATATCCACCAAAATGAACGTTGTATATATGCTTGAACGTGTTTGTCTTGTACTTGATGCTTCAACGTTTACGGAGAATACCACACAATGACGATGTTGTGTATAATAATAGTTGCTTAATTATTCATGTACTCGTATGTATCGATGACGATGTATGTGTATATCGCTCCCGATCGGTTCTCCCTCTACTAGGAAACAGGCTGTTAGTGGCGCACCCGAAATGCCCATCCGTGGCGCACTAGCAGTGCGCCACGGGCCTTGCGCTACGGCTATCTCTCTGCCGTGGCGCACTGCCTAGTGCGCCTCGGTTGTGTAGAGATAGGCGTAGCGCACCTCCTAGTGCGCCATAGAAGTTTGGGATGGTGCGCTACCCCTGGGATCTTCTGTGGCGTCACTAAACTTCCATAGTGCGCTTTAGGTGTAGTGCGCCACAGAAGGTAGACCATGTGCGCCACAGATGTATTTTTTGTTTTTTTTTTAATTTCTGAGCCAGGTTATATGCAATACAGATTATATACAATATTACAGCAGATATACACATACAGATACAAGATATACAATTATATATATAAATACTCATAATGAAAAACAAGATTGAAACAAATACATATAGATAAGTCTCATACATGAATACATAGTCTAAGTTACATTGTTTCGATCATGTTACAAAGTAGTAGTTGGTGACATGCGAATACATGTGTCGATCGAACAAGTTAGAGATCGGAAGCTCGCCTAGACATCTAAACTAGCTAGTTAGACACAAACGCGGGATAAATAACAAAAGAAGATAAGCATGATCACCGCCGCGACGAAGGTGTAGGTCTTCATCCGGTTCCTTGTCCTAACTCCCGCTAGATAGCGCGTGTATCTAGCTTCCGCCTCCACCATAGTGTTGTACACTTTGTAGCTATTGCCGCTGAAACGGTGCACCTGTCTCCGGCAGTCTTCCCAATCATCGTAGACTCCGGGAACCCGTCCCTTGTACACGACGTACCACGTCATCTATAAGTTGACAATAATAATTAACCGATTATTGAAAAAAACATATATAATTAAAGTCGCATATGAAGATACACTTATAGAAAGTACTCCTAAATCAAAAAGACCAAACTCAAAAAGCATGCCTCATATATAACTAGGTTGTTCGACACAGGAATATGCTATGATGGAACTGTCCGCCAAGTAGGATGCATAACACCTGGACCTATGCATAGCACAAGGCGGACAATCCCATCTCAGCACATTCACATATAGTGTGCCACGACATTTCAATCATCGGCATTATTCTCTAAAAAGACCAAAGTAACTCAAAAAGCATGCCTCATATATAACTAGGTTGTTCGACACAGGAATATGCTACGATGGAACTGTTCGCCAAGTAGGATGCACAACACCTGGACCTGTGCATAGCACAAGGCGAACAATCCCATCGCAGCACATTCACATATAGTGTGCCACGACATTTCAATCATCGGCATTATTCTCGAAAAAGACCAAAGTAACTCAAAAAGCATGCCTCATATATATACATAGGTCGTTGGACACAGGAATATGCTACGATGGAACCGTACGCCAAGTAGGATGCACAACACCTGGACTTGTGCATAGCACAAGGCGTACAATCCCATCGTAGCACATTCACATATATAGTGTACCACGACATTTAAATCATCGGCATTATTCTCGAAAAATACCAAAGTAGCTCGAAAAGAATGCCTCATATATAACTAGCTAGGTCGTTGGACACAGGAATATGCTATGAAGGAACGGTTAGCCAAGTAGGATGCACAATTCCTGGACTTGTGCATATCACAAGGCTAACTATACCGTCATAGCACATTCACATATATATTGTGCCACGACATTTCAATCATCGGCATATTCTCGAAAAAGACAAAAATAACTCGAAAAGAATGCCTCATATATATACATAGGTCGTTGGACACAGGAATATGCTACGATGGAACGGTGAGCCAAGTAGGATGCACAAGACCTGGACTTGTGCATATCACAAGGCTCACAGTCCCATCGTAGCACATTCACATATATAGTGTGCCACGACATTTCAATCATCGGCATTATTCTCGAAAAAAGAGTAAGGAAAAAAAGAAGGACCAAATTTAGCAAAGGACCAAAGAGTAAGCAAAAAAACCAAGCATTGATTGATATATAATAATAAGCAAAATAAGTTCACTTGTCGTCCACACACACACACACAAAGGTCATCTATAGTTTGTAACTACAACTAGGCCAACATCAAGCCTTCGGCTCGGCTTAGGGAACGGAGGACGCCTGTCTCGTCATGAACTTCCTATAGTCACCCCGCATCTCTAGGCGATCTTCTATGTCACGGTTATTCGGATATTTCCTCCGAGAAGATCCCCAAGTCATGACATCACGAAGATGATTGCCCCAAACTGCTGCTGGATGCGATACATCTCTTGTCTAATATCCGAATCATTGATCTTGGCCTTTGCTTCGCCCACGCTTGAGATGATCCGGCGTAGAATTTTGCTGGTCAAGTAGGAACGCCCTCATGTGATGGAGTGCGTAGTAGGCTTCCTTCTTACTGTTTTCTGGCTGCTTCACGCAGGGGAACTCCGTTACGTGGTTGAAGACGTGCCTGCCGAACTTGACCTTCGTACGCACGAAGGTGGTGCCTTCCGTCGAGGCAAAGCCAGTGAGAGCATCATCCAGAACTTCCTTGATCTTGTCGTAGTTTTTCTTCTTTTCTAGACTCCCCGAGTCGAAATACGTGGCGTGGGAATGCTTCGGCGATAAGGAGATGAGCGTGTAGTGTTCATCTCTGTGCAAAAAATTCAAATGGAATGTGTTGGAAAAAGAATGATGATGATCTATTAAAGCCAATCGACGGTGGCGAGTGAATAACGACTTACTCGGGAAAGTAAGGCACGAGAATTTATTCCTTTGTCTTGTTCGCCACAAGGATTCTTTTTAGGTACGAGGCCACGATACGTCGTTCGGCGGGGGAACCCAAGCAGCCGTCACGCATGTAGTAGGGGTCCACTATAGCGATGCCCGGTGTGTTCTCTCTAATGATCTGCATGGCGGTGAGAAAAGCAGGACCATGGTATAGTGCAGCGGTATAGGTGGAACATATTGAAGATGTCCGAACCGTAGGAAGAACAGATCCGCAGGGCATTGTCGACGAAGCCCAAGCCTGGTGGCACCTTAACCACGAATACCGGTGCGAGGGATCTTTCTCCGATAGAAGGAGTCTCTATCGTCAAGACGCCGTCATGCACACTCTGCAGTTCGAATGGCGAGCTTCATAAATTCTTAGGTAGCATGGGCTCACCCGCCACATGAATCCTCCACATAATTCCCTCGGGTCTTGGTGGCCCGTCCCGAAACCTGATCGGATTCGTAGTTGTTGACGCCACCGGCTGGCTCGAGCTGCTAGATTTTCTTTTCCTGCCCTTTTTTCCTTTTGGAGAGCAGGCAGGCACCGCAATCTGAGCACCGGCCACCCTATGTAGTGTGTCAGGGCTTAGAATAAAGGGCCAGTTGGTTGTATCAGCTGGCTCTGTAAAGGCGCAAGCTGGAGGCGTCTCCTGAGAACTAAACAGACGCTTAGTGATAGTGGCTTTCTCTGTGAGGCCACCAGCTAGGTCTTCTTCGTTGCCAAACTGAGTGATGAAGAAGTGATCATTCCAGTCTTCATCGTCCTCGGCCGGATCCTGCGCCATGTGCATATCATCAACATGATCATCCGACCCACCGCGTGGAGGTGACGGCGAGGGCGGTAAGGGGGCCTTGCCACCGCTTGTCGCTGGCACGACAGGTGGTGTTGTTGTCTGTGGTGTGATGGCCCCCGCCATCCCCAAACGGATCATGCTCTTTGGCCATAGCAAGAATAAGCCGAAGCAACCGAGGATGACGGCGGCTCTTCTTCATCCGCTCACGGGGTTGAATGGGAGGTTCCAGTCGCAACCCCTAGCACCGACTAATTTTAACCATGTGCACGCTATCCGCATCGGCTTTGAGTGGAACGTGCAAGGGTTGAACGATGGTACCCTTGGCAACATCCCTCAGCTCGTTGTTCACGTAGCATAAGAGAGTGCAAGGAACATCCGTCTGCAGAAAACATGTACGACATCGTTAGAGCGAGATGCCATAAGAGTAATAGATGGCATGAAAGGCGGTAATTAAAGCAATTTGTTTACCATGATGGCGTCGAGATCGGCTAATGTCGACGCATCGCATACGGCGACGGGCGTGCAAGAGACGGAAGGGCTGCTTGATGGCGCGGTGCTGGCCGCCGGTGTATTCTCCCTACCGACGGGTGCTTGGAGCTCCGGTGCCGCCGCGACGATGGCAGGGGGGCACCAACATGTACTCTGGTGCCGCGGTGATGGCGGAGTCACCAACACTTGCGGCGCCGCGTTAGCGGCGGAGTCACGAACACGTAGTTCGCTCGATTCGTCGGCCACGTTGTTCGAGTGGCTGCGACCATGCTTGAATCGGCACGGCCCTACTCGACCACCCGCACCAGTTCGCTATTGACTCCACCAACGAGGCGGAAGGATGTGAGGGTGATTGCCGTTGTCTTGGACGTTCCGGATCCGCGCCACTTGTGCCTTAAGTTCTTGAACCTCTCGGTTTCCTCCTCGCTCCTTTCCGGCGCCACATGCGTCTCGGTGGACCAAAATGATCCACCCAATTCTTACCCGAGGTCAGACGGCCCGGCAACGACTTCTTCAGAATCGGCTCTATTTTCTTGGCCCGGTTCATCGCCTGTTAAAGGGTTATCCCACCGGTGTGGCCGACCCTGGGATGAGGAACCCTGGGATCCATGACTAGCAACAATTTTCTCCTCCTGCAGAAGAAGTAATAGTGAATCATTTAGATCATTGATTAGATTGCAATCGTGTTGATCCGCGGTAATTATATTATACTTACCACAATTTCCTCGAATTCCTTCACCGCAGGATCCGTGGTGAGTTGTTTGGTTTTTGGGTCCACATGGTAACGGGCCCTGATGAAGTTTCGAACCTGCCCGGGTTCGAATTTAGCAAAGGGGTTTTCTATCCCCTTGGATCTATACTCTTCGTCCTCCTTATTCCATTTGGCCTCCGCGGTTCTGTATCCACCAGATCCGAGATGGTGATGACCTATATTCATCGCCTGCAGCACCTTTCCCTGATTACTATTGGCCAAGGCTCTTTCAGATTCACACCTCTCCTTGAACTCTCGGAACTGATCTTCGGTGATCTGCGGGTCAATCTTCTGGATCTCCTCGAGACTTTTGCCTTATTTATAGATCTTCTTCTTTATCCGGGTTCTCCAGCTGGCTAGGGCGGTGCTCATCTTTGTGAGGACGGATTTGTTTACTTCGTTCCCATGATAATTTGTGTTCTGATACTTAGCGGGGAACTTGTATCTTGCGTGTAGCTTCTCGAAGAGGAGTGTGCGCAAGTGGCCATTATCTTTATGCCAGAGATTCTAGGAGTTGATCGAGATGGTTGTCCGGGTGATCGCCGCCACTTGCCCACCATACCCTTTGACGACAAGGGCGGGCTCCAAAGGAACCCCTGATGGGCTCACTTCGGTAATTTCCTCCCTGACCGTGCCGACCGTGTTCGGGCGCCGGTCCTTCGGCTTCTTCTTCTTCTTCTTAGGAGGGTTGCTACCACTCCCCGTGCCCTCGCCGCCATCAGTGGTTTCATCGTCCGCCGTTCCTTCGGCTTCTTCCTCCGCGTCTTCCATCTCATCATCCTCGCTCTCCTGGGGATGGTATTCTTCATCGTCTTCTAGCCGCTGGGCCGCCTCCCAGAATGTCAACTGTTTATTCGGAGGTCTGAGTTCTCCTTCAGCGCTGATGCGCTTAGAACATCCAGCCTCGCCGTTGTCACACATCTTTGCACTAATAAAAAACAAATAATTGGTTAAATGCACGGAAAAATCCGGCATGACCTTTGCTAATTTTCTTAAACTAGGAGTGCCCGATTTCTGCCGAAACGGAAGTTAATCAACATTCTGGCAAAAATCGTGACTCGTTTCATACAAGAACCTTCATACACGACATAATAAAGTGGTTCATATACAAGCACAAACCATTTCACAACCACATCCATCCAGTCCCAGCACAGTGCCACAACCATATATACTTTTGTTATCAATTTAAGCAAGTGACAGCAAGCAAATGAGAATACAACAAATGACCAAGTTCTATACTAGAAGATCATTACAGCAAGTGACAGCAAGCGAATGACCAAGTGATGACAGCATTCCTGTGAGGTGTAACTAAAAACCATTCCTTGCATGATCATTACTGCATTTGAAATAACCAAGTGATGACAGCAAGATCATTACTGCATTTGAAATGACCAAGTGATGACAGCAAGATCATTACTGCATTTGAAATAACCACACCTGTAACTAAAAACCATTCCTTGCATGATCATATGTTCCTTTTTACTGTTCTGAATTTATGATGTTGATCAAGTTCCTGTGAGGTGTAACTACTTTTTCATATTTTCTTACTACTAGCTAATCCAGAGCACATGGTTCAGCACTAATCCAGAGCAGATGGTTCACTAGCACATGGTCCTTGCATCTGTTCTTACTATTGCATCTTAAAGAAAATAGAGGGGGCAATAGAAAATCCTCAGCTCTGTACTCACATGGAGTACTAGATCATCATTGGATAGTTCCATAAGCAAGCAATAGCTTTTGTATACAAACATCATCAAAGCCTCAGCCTTTGCATCCTAGGCAGAGCTAAGTAATGAAGGGATTGTTCTTTGCAATGCTCTAAAGAAAATTCAGAGCTATAGAAAACCTCTATAGCTCTCTGTTCTTTGCAATGCTCTAAAGAAAATTCAGATCTATAGAAAACCTCTATAGCTCTCTGTTCTTTGGTTTGGTTGTCCTGTTCCACTCTCTCTGCTCCTCCTCCCCCTCCTCCTCTCTATCTACCATTACCCCTCCCCCAACTTCTATATAAACCAGCAGTAGGGACAATACTACAAGCAGAAACAGAGAGCAAACACACAAGAACTACAAGCTACATGCTAATAGAACTACAAGCTACATGCTAACAGAGAGCAGACCCAGCCTTTTGTGTTGCTGCTGCCATCCATCTTTCAGTTGTGCCTAAACCTAGGGTTCACAGCAGAGAGGGGGGACAGAGGGAGTTCACAGCATCATCTGCATCTTTCAGTTGCTGCTGCCATCCATCTTTCAGTTGTGCCTAAACCTAGACTACAAGCTACATTTATCGTCGCAGTTCACAGCATCATCTGCATCAAAGGAACAAATGGTTCTTGTGCCTTGGTAATTTAACTGAACATGACTCTGAACAAATGGTTCCAGTGATGTGCTCTTGGTAATTTAACTGAACATGACTCTGCAGCCACTGGGTAAATGGATTTACAGATCCATCAGAGAATGCACTAATTAAAAGTCACCTGAATTTTGTCACTGACAAAGGAAAACAACCACTGAATATCAAATTCCCTCTGAACAAGAACTAAGCAAAACCCACTGCACTGCTTGCCACAGACCATCTGAACAAGAACTCCTCTGAACCCTAACCTCTAATCCTCTGAACCCTAACCTAATCCTCTGAACCCTAACCTCGAGCAGCAGCGGCGAGGCTCTAAGATGGAATGGATGCAGAGAGAGGCGAGAGAGGGAGAGAGGGCAGGGGCGAGGCTCACCTCTAAGATGAGGACGATGGCGGGCTCCTCCATGGCCTCCTCCTCCTCGAGCAGCAGCGGCCTCCTCCTCCTCGAGCGACGGGCGCGCGGGATCCTCCTCCTCGAGCGCACGGCCTCCTCCTCGAGCGCACGGCCTCCTCCTCGAGCGCACGAGCAAGGTGGCCTCCTCCTCTTCCTCCTGGCGTGGCTGGGATGCGGTGGCGTCGTCAGAGATGCGGCGGTGGCGTTGTCAGAGTTGCGGTGTCGGAGGACGATGGGGATGGGATATGCGGCTAAGGACGATGCAGTTGTTGACTGCTAGTCATACTCACTTAGGCGTAGCGCACCCTGGGCAAGTGCGCTACGGATAACCGTAGCGCACTTGCCCAGGGTGCGCTACGCCTAAGTGAGTACGACTACTTAGATAAGAGGGCCGCCACCCCCTTTGCTAACACTAGCACTGCCTTACCCCACTGGTTCTGCCCACTGGTCTATTCTAAACCTGTTAGCACCCAGGTTCGAATCCTGGTGCCCACATTTTTCATTTTAATTTTAAAAATACTTTTAAATGTTCCAAAACATGCCCAAAAGTGGTGATATATGCTACAAAAGTTTTGTTTTGTTTTTAAAATACTTTTATATATTCCAAAAATGCCCAAAAGTGATAATATATGTCATAAAGGTGGTACAAATTAAATATGCTTCAAATATGTCATAATAATTTGTCCATAAATATTACAATATTTTTCGACCACGTGTTTTACAATATTTTTTGAGCTAGCGTTTTACAATCTGTTTTCCCTCCTTTGTCGCGGTTGAATAATTTAGCCCCGGCACTTTAATGTTTCTTCTTTCGAACGGGCTACCTTTTTTGGGTAGGGTTGTCATTTTTCTTCTTGTGATGTATGTTGCTGCATCGTAGTCGTCGTCATCTTCAATCTTTTGCGCCCGTCTTGGTCAAGTCTTGCTCGTTGGCGACTCCATCCATTCCGATGATGTTTCTTTTTCCTCTCCTCACGACAACACGGCTAGGCTTTGTCGGGTCGGTAATGAAAAACATTGGTCCACTTTGCAGCCGTACCCATGGTTCATTTTTCGCCACGTTTGCACCGTGACCTTGGATTTTGCTGCTTGGTATAACCATGGTTGTGAAATACCGGTCTTCTCTTCGACGCTCTTTGCCCATCCGACACGGAACATCGGCACCTTTTCTCCATGAGTCGAGCTCCCAGATCTCCTCGATTCTTCCGTAGAATCTTTCCTTCACGTTGTCATCGGTGTAGAATTCCGACGTTACGCCTGAGTTCTGATAATCACACTTGTTGTCCTTTTCCTCCGTGTAGAATGTGTAGCCGTTGATATCATACGCCTGATAGGTCACCAGGTTTTGCATCGGTCCCTGCGACAAGGTGAATATGATCTTTTCAGTGTCAGAAGAATGCGAGCGCGGGGGATTATCAAGGAGCGTCTGCCTAAACCAACGCGTGAAATCTGAGTTGTCCTCTTTGATTATTTCTCCCTACGTCCTCTGTATGCCCCGGTCACTGTACTTCTTCTAGATTAACCTTTTGTGCTTCTGTACCCAAGGATCGACCAGTTCTAAATGCTGTAGCGCGACGAGGTTTGCTCGATCAAAGTATGCGCGTCGAAAATCGAAGTCTGCATGCAGTATGCGACGACCCTCTCGGTGACCAGATCCGTCGAGCTTGCCGAGGTGTCTGTTGACGGGAAGACCGATAGGGTTCTCGATGTCTAGATAATTCGTGCAGAAAGAGATGCACTCTTCGGCCAGAAAGCCCTTGGCTATGCTTCCATCTGGACGGGACCTGTTGCGAACGTATCCTTTGATGTGTCCGTTCATCCTTTCGAACGCCATCATGCTGCGGAGGAACATCGGCCCGAGTTGTACGATGTCCTCCACGACATGGACCAGCAGATGCACCATAATGTCGAAGAATGCGGGTGGGAAGTAGACCTCAAGCTCACATAGTATCACCACGATCTCCTCTTGTAGCCTTCCGAGCTGATTCAAGCCAATCGACTTCCTAGAGATGACGTCGAAAAACTTGCATAGGCCAAATAACGTTTCACGGACATGCTCGTCCATTATCCCTCTTAGTGCGACCGGAAGTACCTGCGTCATTAGCACGGCACAGTCGTGAGACTTCATGCCACTGAACATCTGCTTCGCCTCGTCTAGGTATCTGCTTATCTTGTCCGCGTAGCCGTAAGGAAATTTGACTCCTAGAAGGCACTTGAAAAACTGTTTGATCTCATCCTGGCTTAGAGTGAAGCAAGAAGGAGGGCAGTAATATTCGTTCTTCTTGAACTTTTTACCCTTCCGACGACCTTGTGTTGTCTCCGACTCATGATCATCGACATCTTCCTGATCATCAGGAGTAGTGCGTCCTCCGTGAAGCTCCTTCCGGATACCCAAGAATATCAGGTCGTGCCTTGCTTTCGGACCATCTTTCGTCCTATCTGGCATGTTGATTATGGTGGCGACCAGACTCTCGCACATGTTTTTCGTGATATGCATGATGTCGAGGCTATGAGGCGTCTTGGAGAAACTTCCAAGATGGCAACTCCCGAAAATGACCTTGTTTTCCATACCTTCATCGGCTTGTCTTGTTGCTGCCTCTTTCGCTTCTTTCCGTGCTTAGGACAATCTTTCCAGTTTTCAGAACTCTTCCACTTCTTCGCTGCTCCTACGCTCTGGGATTCCTGGGTCTCTGATTTGCCATCGAACAGGTCTCCATGTTTTCTCCATGGATCATTCTTGCCGAGCCACCTCGTGCGCCATGAACACGGTTTTCGACCCGGATCTTTCTCTAGTTGGAGATAGCTTGTGTTAACCATGCACCTAACGCATGCGAGAATCCTTGGATAACCTGCCCGAGATATACCCGCAACCTGGATAGTCTTGCACCGTAGTGATCAACGCGGCTCTCATAGTGAAACAATCTTGTGCGGCGTCGTAAGTATTGGCTCGATTCCCATAACGTGGCTAGCTCCTCTTTCAACAGCCCGAGATACAGATTGATGTCGGTACCAGGTTGTTTCGGCCCTTGAATTAGCATACTCATTTGTATGTACTTCTTCTTCATGCACAACCATGGAGGGAGGTTGTACATCCATACAAACACGGGCCAAGTGCTGTGCGTGCTGCTCTGGCTACCGAACGGATTGAGTCCATCGGTGCTCGCACCAAGCCTGATGTTCCTCGAATCTCCACCGAATTCTGGGAATTCGAGGTCCAATGCTTTCCACTGGCTAGCATCTGAAGGGTGCGTCAGCAGCTCATCCTTTTCGGGGTCATCATCATCTCCTGGCTTCTTCCTTTCTGCATGCCATCGCATGAGCTTCGCTTCCTTAGGATCCGCGTAATAGCGCTCCAGACGAGGAGTGATAGGAAAGTACCATACCACTTTTCGAGGTGCTTTCTTCCCTTTCTTGTATCGACTCACGCCGCACACCGGACATGTGGTTTTCTCCGCGTCCTCGCCCCGATAAATGATGCAATCGTTGATGCATACGTGATATCTAACATGCGGTAGATCGAGAGGACAGACGATTTTCTTGGCATCCTCGATACTAGTTGGACATGTGTTCCCCTCCGGGAGACGATCGTGCCAGAATGCCATCATATCGTCGAAGCTTGCGTCGCTCAATTTGTGCTTTGCCTTCATCTCCATAGCCTTGAGCATTACATTCAACCGGGTATCATCGGGCCTGCATCCTTCATACAATGGAGTAACCGCGTCTTTCTCAAGTTGCGCAAGCTTGGCTTTCTCTCTAGCGGCAGCCCTGGCGTTACTAAATCTCGCTTGAGAAGCAGCTCTTGCACATAAGGGTCCCGCACCCACCGACGTTGTTCCATCGCCGCTCCTCCCATCTAGATCATCATCATCCCGGTTGCTCCGCACCTTCACCATCTCCAGGAGACTCTTCATCATCTCGCCCGTTCTCGCCGTGATGATGATCATCGTCATGTTGGCCACCTTCACCGTCTCCATCATCTACGTCATCGCTTATCCAACGAGTGTATCCATCCATAAAACCATGGCGGAGCAGGTGCGCCTGCAGATTTCCGGAATCTGGGTCGATCACCCAGTTGAGTTTGCATCTTCTGCACGGACATCTTATATCTGTCTTGTTATTTCGTATCATGTCGGCCGTCGCACATTTCAAAAATCTAGCCACAATGCCTTCGCTTATTATGCGGACCATTTTTGCCTGCACGGTGTACACGGTACAATTTTGAAGTCTATTAGAACCACATAATGAATGCATGCATGCAATGGTCGATAGAAAATTTCGGCATGACCTATCCTAAAATTAGGACCTTTGCGAAATGCCAAAGTCTTGCCAAAATGGAAATGAATCAACATTTTGGCAAAACAAATGGCAACTTGTTCACATACAAACACAAGAGAGAGAGATCGAGACCGATCCATACACACATGAACATATCATTATCCTCTCCATACGCACATGCATGAGCATCATCGATACTCTCCATATACACACACACATATGACCATCCTCTCCACATACACACATCATGAGCATCGATCATCTACCTACATATGAGCACATCATCCATATACACATGAACACATCCTTACATGGACAACTTACCGAGATGAGAGACTGATCGCGAGAAAAGATGGAAAGGAGAGGTGCGCGCGTCGACCGGAGAAGGAGATGAGAGACCGGAGACCTCCTCTATTACTTATGTAACATCCAAAGCAAGTTTTACATGCTAAAATTGGTGAATGGGTGGAGAAATTGAGGTGGGAAGGAGAAGATCCCGACTAGATCTAAGGAGGAAGAAGAAGGGGAAAGTGAAGTGTGGGGTGGTGGATGTGTGGTCACACATGTGCACATAAAATGCTGTCCTATAAAAATCGACACATCCGTGGCGCACACGGCCCTAGTGCGCCACAGGGAGTATACACAACTGTGGCGCACTAGGCCATGTGCGCCACAGATGTTCCTACTCCCAGTGGCGCACTAGGCCGAGTGCGCCACAGAAGTTTGTGGCCGTTTCACAGCAGAGGGGGCGTGCGCTTAGGCGTAGCTCACCCCCCATGTGCGTCACAGATGAGACTAACAACCGTGGCGCACATGACCCTAGTGCGCTACAGATGTTTGGCGTGCGGCCAACAGGCCCCTGGCCCACACACATCTGTGGCGCACTATAGTCATGTGCGCCACGGTTATTCTAGTTACTAGTAGGGCACTGCCCATAGGTGAGCGACGCCTGTTTTAGCCGTGGGGCACTTCAACCATGTGATCCACGGATGTGCTGATTACCTATAGACGTTTTCCTAGTAGTTCCCCCCCCCCCCCTTCCCGTCCCCGCCGCGCCGCAGAAATACGCCCAGAACGGGGCAGGGGCAGAACTCTGTCGCGGCAGAGATTTAGGCCGTTTTTCTGCCGCGGCAGAGATTTATCTCTTTTTCCTGCTGCGACACATAAACTTTAACACCGATTCGTGTTACGAACCGGTGTTAAAGGGGGGGCTGAGCCCTGCGGCAGCCCCACGTGCGCCACCCTTTAACACCGGTTCGTATAAGAACCAGTGTTAAAGGGGACCCCCTCTAACACCGAACCCTCAACAGCGGTTCTACAACCGCTGTTAGAGGGCCCTCCAAACCGGTGTTAGAGGGGGGTCTGCACTAGTGATATGAACAGTGATATTTGTTTTTGTATACAAACCAATCCTTGCACGATGACTGGATTTCAAAGAATAATCAGAGCGGTAAACAGGTTTGCTGTTGGGCGGGTGTCATGAACATTATCATATATCTACCATGAGTTATGTCCAGAAGAAAAAATATCGAACATCAGTTGGCAAACTATAAAACTTCTAACAACTTAAACATGTTTTCAATTCTGTAGAATAATATATTTCAAAAATCAGCTACCAAATTAAATTTCCTCTGGAACCCGGCAATGAATCTGTACTTATATTAAGTACATGTAAAGGACCTTCTTTATAAGTAGCCAGATATTAGAACAAATATATAATGGAAATTTCACAAATAAACTTCAATTTGCAGTACAAATTTAATGATCCTTTCTGGTTTGCAAATACATGAAACAACAACTGGAAAAGGTACATCTCTTAAAACGAGAACCCCGTTACAATAATAGCAGCATGGTGCATAACGAGCTATCAAAGGGGGTCAGAATTTGACAGTTCGAGTGTGCCGTTGATCAGCTGGTATCTGAGGCCTCAAAATGAATCCGAGCATTTGGAGAAGCTCTGTTTAGAAAATCCATCTGCTTACGTTGTCTAGACATCCATTTATTGTGAAAGCTAAAAGGATTATGAAGCTCCACCGACTCTAGCACCCTTGCGTTCAAAACAAAGAATTTGACAAAGTTAACATCTGATATCTTGCCTGAATAGTTTATCACTTCTATCAGTTTGAGATGATTTTGAATGCACTCCACGGTACCATCAACCGGCTTGTCGTTCATCTTCATTGGAACAGTGCACATCCGTGACCGAAAGAAAAGACAGATCGATGTGGGGAATATATAATTTAGTAAGATAGTAGGGATTGATGAACAAAAAGCTAAGATGCAAGAAAGACACATTAACTAGTAACTCACCAAGATGTGAAGCTGCTGTAAGGAGGGAAAGCATTTGAGGACGCCAATGACATGGTTTAACTTGAGAGCTTGGATAACGATGCACAAGATCTTTACATTTTGAAACGATAACTTTAGACTGTTTTGAACCATTGCCTGAATCAAATGAAAGAGAATATATAGAAGAAGGTAAGTATAAATAATTAAGTTAGGTTGCAGGCAGATATATAGAGAGAGCCACACTGGGATTTAGTCTGCGACCTGGAATTGTGTCTTCCCCTGGTGTACAGTGGACATCATGTCAGTGTGCAGGCAATCCAAAATCTCAAGTTTTGGTGCAAACCTTACTCGTACGAATCGTGGACCGTCATCACGCTTCTGGAGGGTCAGTTTTTCTAGGCTTGGAGCATACATGATGTTGAGCTCATCCATCACATGATTGTGTTGGTCAATCAACACTCTGATGCTTACAATGCTCAGGGACCAAATGGTTACGCGATGGAAGAAGTAGTTTCTGTCCATGAACAAGGTCTGGAGACTCGGACATGCGGCAATCATGGCGTGGAGGGTGTTCTCGTGGTTGGTGATCCGAGAGAGAGTGAGATCGATGAGATTCGGGAAGCTGATGCCCATGCCCAAGAGATTCTGAGGGAAATGGCAAAGGCCAAACGTGGCGACGCGGAGAGAGGAAAACCTGAGGGCGGACGGCGGCAGGGGCGGCATCAACTCTCCGGCTTCAAGGGCGGCGTTGCCGAGCACCCGCACATAGCTGAAACTGAGCTCCTCAAGGCGATCGAGCACTGGGGACCGGAACCAGCCGTCGAACATAGGGTAGCGGTCTGCGTCGCCGGAGTGACGACATAGAGTGTTGAGACAAAGCCGACGGGCGAGGTTCTGGCGTGGGGTGTTGAGGATATCCGAGATCACGGGGACTAGGTTGTCCCCGGAGACCCACTTGTGGAGATCACTGTCGTCGAGGTTGAGCGGGGTGGAGGAGAGCCAGAGGTGGATCCACCGTAGGGAGATCGCTTGTGTGCGGATGGCCTCATCGGTGGGGAGCAAGGAGATGATGGTGCCGAGGACGTCGTCAGGGAGGGCGCTGATGTAGTCGGCATCAGGAGCGGGCGCGTCCACTGGTTGCGCTGCAACCAGCACCGGCTCCGGCGCCGGCAATTCGCCGGCGAAGCTGCAGACGTGGCCCTTCTTGGGGAGGCCGCAGCGACTACAGCAGTATCTGCCGCGTTTCCTAGGTGTCGTCGAGGCCATTGATTGCTGTCTGCTTCAACCTACCTAAGGGGCTTTGGGGAAGGTGTGGGGAACGAAGGATTTTCCATTCTGGGGCTGGGGAAGGTTGCAGGTCAACAAGGGGAAGAAGGGAAGAACGCCATTGTTGGGCTTACCGAGTTTTTCTGCGGCTTGAACATGTGAAGTCTGCGAGATAATATCAGTTTCTCGTCCGTCGTCGGTCCGAGGTCTGACTATCGGTGTGTGTCGCGTGACCTCACTCAGCGTCTGCAGGGTGGATGACGCCAAGATGGAAATTGGCTTTATTAGCTTTGCTCCTGTGACTGCACGTTTTGGACCACCGAAAATAAGCATCCCAGAGTGGGGTCCATTGAAAAGTGAAGTTAACTTGTGACGAAGTGCAACTGGAATTTATCCAAATAAGTATTTGAAATTCCAATGAAATATATGTGATTGTTCCATGTCTGCATTGTGATTTAGTTGATTTAGAAACCACAAGAAAGGGGGGAAAATAGAAGTAATAACTTCGTCGGATGTGCCCTTTCTACGTACTTTGTGTAGTGTCATGCGAGTAGAGAGCTACATCGCGCGCTAGGTGGCCAAGCAAGTCGGTGAGGGCATGATTATATATATTTTTGATATAATTAAGAGTCGACATACCGATCAACTGTGGTATTCTTATTCGGAAGCTTGTTGAAGAAGTAGTTTCCTTGAGGTGTTCCTATGTTGCAATAGATCATCTCTCTCTCGACACACGGTTCAGTACGAACTTTATTGTCATTGTGATATCAGTTACTAATAAGTAGGTTCCTTCTCAGAGAGGACAAGCCTTAAAATTGTATTAAACCATTTTGATGATATACAAGCAACTATATACTTGAACCTTTCTTTGAGACAAACAGTTCGCACATGTATTCCACTGACCCATGTTTGAACAATATTATGTTTTGGCACACTAAGTTGCTTTTAAAAGATTAAACGTGCTTGCAACTATATACGAGATCATGCTTTTCCCCAACGGTTCAAAACTTATGCTAAGCTATGTGTTTGTGATAACATTATTTTATGCTCCAAGTTTAATTTTTTATGGAACTTCTTTTCGTGCACTAAATTTCTAGATATTTAATCCATCTATTGCCAAATATACATGTGCTGGTGAAATTTTCTTTTTGGCTGGAGATGACCCTCAAGCCATGGCATGGTATCTCTCCTTTTGCGTTGTGAAGTGGAAACACCTAATATGGAGGCACAAGCACGGACAACAAAGAAGTTAATCACACTAGATACCTTGTACTTATGTGCCACAACACACACATAACACGAGTATTTATGCGTCAACACATGGGCATAACATGGGGTTAGATTGTTTAGCGCCGTACGAGGCTAACGTAGAATGGCTAGAGGATTAGGAAAATCTATTTTAGAAAAGTTTCGAGTGTATGTTTTAGGCTATCTTTAATAAGTGTGTTATACATAGTTCGATGGTGCATGAACGCCATCTAGATGCTTTCTTATAATAAATTAGCTAAATAAATTCATGATACTGCATAGGTACCAGGTTGTAAAAATGTATAATAGATGCTCGTAGGTGCATTTGCACCCCTCCTATCTTGAGTATTTTCTAGGAGATAATTTACAAGCCACAACACCACGGTGTTTTTCGTTTTATGGTGTGAAGTGGAAATACAAAGAAGCCGAGCATGTTTTATTCTTTTTGTTCTGTGTCAACCCACATGCCATGACGTGGGGTTTGATTTAGCGTTGCGTGAGGCCTAGTGTGTAAAATCGGGAGGACTAGGATAACCTGTTTAAAGGTTCAAGTTTGTGTTCTAGGCTTTCCTTTAAAGAGTGGGCTCTCTAGGGAGTTGAATGGGAACGGCCATCATCTAGTTGCTTTATTATGTAATTAGCTTAAGATCAATATGATATGGCATTAGTTTTTTTCGAAAAGGGGAGCAAAGCCCCGGTCTCTGCATCCTAGGATGCACGCAGCTTTTATTAAGATCCAAAAAATATCATCATAGCATTACAGTTTAAGGATCAGATAGGGTTGATACATGAACCAACCATCTAAAGAAAGATAAAAATCTCACAAGAAAGCAATTCCAGCAGCTAGACATTTGTCAACCTACTAGAATACCGAGTCAATCGATATTTATTCTTATAGTTGTCACTATGCCAAAAGAAACGTGAGCGATAAAAATCCAGTTTTTCCTTACTCACTTTGGTATTTGAAGGAAACACAACATAAACATTGGCATGCTTAATAAAACTGAATTAATTAGGACAAGTCTATTCCCATAGGATAACAATTTTCCTTGCCAACGCCCTATCTTACCCTCACATCTATTTTCTACCAGGTTCCATTCAGAATTACGAAGTTTTCTATTTTCTACTGGGTTCCATTCAGAATTACGAAGTTTTCTATGATGTATAGGTACCCCAAGGTATCTAAACGGTAGGGACCCCGATTCGCAACAAAAAATCTCCCTATAAGAGTGTTCTTGTTCATAAGCCTTGCCGAAACAAAAGTTCTCGCGCTTATGGAAATTAATTTTTAGCCCCGATAGTTTTTCAAAAATATATAGAATGAGCTTCATATTGACTGCCTTTTGAAAATCATGTTCCATGAACAAGATTGTATCATCGGCATATTGCAATATAGACACTCCCCCTTCAGCTAGATGGGGTATTAGTCCATCTAGCTGATCATTCTCTTTTGCCCTGGCAATTAGGATGGCAAGCATATCAACTACAATATTGAATAGCATAGGTGACAGTGGATCCTCTTGTCATAATCCTTTTCTAGTCTGAAAATAATGGCCAATGACATCATTGACACGAATGACTAAACTTCCATCTCGTATGAAGTTATCAATCCATTTACACCATAGAGGATCAAAACCTTTCATACGAAGGAATTGCTGTAAGAATGGCCACTTTACCTTGTCATAAGCTTTTTCAAAAACAATTTTGAATAAAACCCCATCCATTTTCTTTCTGTGAATCTCAAGGATGGTCTCATGCAAAACAACCACTCCTTCAAGAATATGACGTCCAGGCATAAAAGCTGTTTGTGTGGGTCTGATAATATTTTTGTGCAATCCTAGTTATACGATTTGTTGTAACCTTAGTGAAAATTTTAAAACTTACATTCAGTAAAAAAAATGGGTCTCTTGTATTTGTATAGCGTTTTCTTTTTTGGGCATCAAGGTTACTATACCAAAATTTAGCTTAAACAGGGGAAGGTTGTTTTCATGCAACTGTGCAAAAAAGAGCCATCAAATCATGTTTAATCACCACCCAAAAAATTTCATAGAATTCTGCAGGGAGTCCATCAGGTCCAGGTGCCTTGTTATGTTCCATGAAAGCTATACCCTCGTATACTTCTTGTTTAGAAAACATGCTAGTTAAAATTTCATTTTCTTCACTCGATACCTGAGGGATATCATGAATTATATCTTCTATAAGAGTGAAACCATTGGGAGTCGGCTCCTCGAACAAACGCTTATAGTATTCAGTGATAAAAACTTTCAAATTCTCCTCTCCTACAATTGTTTCTTCCTCTTGTTCTAGTTGGAATTTTTTCTTTCTATGTTTTCCATTGGCTATAAGATGGAAGTATTTAGTATTATTTCCTCCTTCCTGCATATGTTTAACCTTGGCACGCTGAGCCCAGTTAGACTCTTTATCGCTCCATAGTTTGTTTACTTGTTCATGTGCATCTCTCAAATCCTTTATTATATTTTCAGAGAGAGGAGATGGTTCACCCAAGTTGACCGCCAAACGTAGCGTTGTCGGCATAGCACGCCTGAAAGCTATGCTGATGGCTTTGCCGTAGGCATAGTTCTTTTCCATTTTTTCCCATTTTTACTGCATTTCCTTGTATTTACTTATGTTTGTATTTGATTTTTTTGTTGCATTGTAATTTTATTTAGTGCTAATATATCACATAAAATCAAATAGTATAAAGTTCATTGGTCAACTCTCACTGGAGGTCGGTCAAAAGGGTAGATCTTTGGGGCCCACCATCTTAGGTTCGTTGGAAAATAACCATCGGAACGCCAAAATCTCTCAAAACCTTACATGTTAATCTAGCATATGTTTACAAGTGTGGTGGAAGGTTTAGATAGGAATGGCCGCCAGAATTCCATAAGGTCCTAGTGATTGCTACGCATCCCCCTAAGCCGACAGCCAGGTCGTTGACATAGCTCCAATACCATTAGAAAAACGTCCCGTCAATTTTCAGTGTCTACGGTCGTATTGCACCGACGGTCCTATGGTCGAGTCGGCTTAGCTAGCTATGCCAACGGTCGGACCTATGCCGACGACCATCAACCTATGCCTACAATGATTGCCACCATCGACATAGCCTATGATGACGACATTATGTCCTATGCCAACGTCTTTCGGTCATTGTCGTAGTCCCGCGGTCTGTAATGTTCGGTACGAACTTTATTTTCCCCTATGAAAACAATTATTAATAAGTAGGTTTCTTCTCAGAGACGGCATGCCTTAAAATTGTATTAAACTATTTTGATGTTATATAAGCAACTATATACTTGAAACTTTCTTTAAGACAAACAATTCGCACATGTATTCCACTGACCCATGTTTGAACAAGATTATGTTTTGACACACCAAGTAGCTTTTAAAAAATTATACGTTCTTGCAACTATATACAAGATCATGCTTTTTTCCTAATGGTTCAAAGCTAGCTTCTAAGCTATGTGTTTGTGATAACATTATTTTGTGCTGCAAGTTTTCTTTTTTATGAAACTTATTTTCGTTGGACTAAATTTCTTGATATATAATTAATTCATGTTTTCCCAAATATACATGTGTCGGTGGAAGTTGCTTTTTGGGAGTTGTTGAAACCACTTGCATTTTTATTGGTACTTGTTGAAATAAGACTAACATATTGGATCTGTTTGGGAGTCCCGTGTAGAATTTTAGAAAATTTTGGAGTGTGCGTTTCAGGTTATCCTTTAATGAGTGAGTTATGGGTAGTTCGATGGTGCATGGCCGGCATATAGATGCCTCCTTATAAACTAGCTAAAGGGTTTATGATACCACATAGGTACCATGCCACCAGGTTGTACAAATATACAGTAGATGCTCATAGGTGCATTGGCTCTCCTCCTACCATGCGTATTTTTCTAGGAGATTTTCTTCAAGCCATGGCATCATGGTGTTTGCCGTTTTACGGTGTGAAGTGGAAAGATAAAGAAGCCGAGCATATTTTTTTTTTATATGTCAACCAACATGCCATGCCATGACATATGGTTCGATTTAGCGTCACGTGGGACCCAATATGGAAAATTATGAGGACTAGGAAAACATGTTTTTTAAAAGGATGAAGTTTGGGTTCTAGCCTTTCCTTCAAAGAGTGAGATCTCTAGGGAGTTTAATAGTGCAGGCTATCATCAAGTAGCTTCCTTATGTAATTAGCTTAAGAGCAATATGATATGGTATAGGCCATGTTTTGCTACGTGGAGGTGCAAATTTGTGCTTCACATATTCCTTTAGGCTCATCGGTTTAAACCAGAGCATAAGGCCAATATTATTGCTTGGGTAGCAACACTTGTATAGTTCTAGGGTTGTATAGTTCCCTTTGTTCCCTCGGTCTCAGTTCAGTAGTTATTGTATATCCACCACCCCTCTACCTGATAGGTAGGTAGAGGTTTGTTTTCTTTTTCTATTTTTGTACTTAGTTTTGTTTGGAATTTTGGTTTGATTTTTTTGAATAAAGTTGGGTTGTTGGGCATTTGTACCACAGTAGGTAGTCAAAAAAATGTCTATGCTTATATTAGTTAACTCTCTAAGCAATTATATAATGAGCTACTTAATTACTTAAATGAGGGTGGGAAAATATATTTAATAGAGTCAAAAAAGAAGAGCAAAATACAACCATATTAATATATCATCGGGAAGAAAGATAAGTTATGTGATTAGGTAATGCTCTAGTTTTACCTTATATCAACTAAAACAGAAGTTACCTAGTCTAGGCACATGTGTGAATTGTATATGAAATTATATGAACCTTTGCCTACTCTATTGAATTCCTTAAGGAGTCGATCAGTACATACCATTATCCATTATTACGTACTATCTTGAATTTAAATATAAAACAATGTTTAAAGAGGAGAAAGTCCACTTGACCTAGTTTAAAATAGATTTATCATTGACCTATATATGAGAAAATTTGAACAACTCATGTATACTTTCAATAGGATGAAACACGAGTAAACTCTATATTATGATCATACTAAATTATCTTTTAGTTTCTTGAAATCACTATATTCTGTGTACTAAATTGTGCGCTACAAGTGAACGTGAACTCATGCATGCAATAATGAAATGTATGCGTGAAGATTGAATATGAAAATATGCATAATTCCTGAAAATACTCAGAGGTGTGGATGTACCATCCCACCACACATGGTTTTAGGTATTGATGTTCTTGAATTTGGATTCTTATTTGTTATAATGAAGTTTACCTTACAAAATTTATGATTATAAAATGTTATACAAGTTTGCTACATATGTTGATGAAGGATAGTTTCACGATTCCTTCGCAATATCACTTGCAAGGAACAAAAGAGAGTTTATTTGTTCGACAATTAGCTCCGGTCAGTAGGTTTTGATCTCCAAAGACAAAGATGACAATATGTGTATAATCTAGGGATTCCCTTAGACTTTATTCCTAAGGTGGTCGAGAGATCGTACAAAGTGGCTACAAGATGCACTACTGGAAAAACCATCTTCCGTTCGATCACTGGAAGCCCAGCAGTCCCGGCCCGTCACGAACCGCGACTAGTGCTAGCACTAGTCCCGGTCCGTGAGGCCCCCAACGGCTAGAAAAGGACATACTCATTAGTCCCGGGCCGGACCAGAGTATTAGTCCCGGCCGTGTCTGACCGGGACTAATAACCTGGAGCATATGGTGGACATTTTTCGTGGACTATTAGTCCCGGGTCGTATCACGGCCCGGGACTAATTGTCCATTACTATATATACAGCTCCCTAGCCAGCTGCCCTAAAGCATATGGTGGCCATTTTTCTCAAACAAAGCAAGAGAGTTCATGCCATTTTTTTCTCAAGATTTGTCAAGATTTAGTTTGCAACATCTAAATCCAAAGCTTTAAAAGGTTAGAACTTCATTCTTTCATCTCTTATTGCTACTTTAGCTCTATATAATGCTCTAGAAGTATAGAGATATGGATCAAATGCATGCATGTTCTAGAAGTAGCTAGAAGGATTTTGATATATATGTGTAACAAATTTTGATTAGGCACATAGTTACTGAAAATTGAAATGTGTAATTTTAGAGTTTCAGAGCTTAAAATGGAATGAGGTTTTCACTGATGGAACAATAATAAAAAACTCCACATTTATCATGTTGATTCTTTTCTCCAATTCACAAATTGGTGCATGTAATTTTTTCAAAATTCAAAATTAGTGCTCTAGAAGCTCTCAATATAACTTGTAATAATTTTATCATGTTGTGTAATGGTTTTTGATATATTTTTACTATAATGCAGATGGTACGGGAATGGATGTACGGTACTGACCGACGCTCTGGCGAGTTCATTAATGGCGTGCATGAATTTATCTGTGTTGCTGATGCAAACAAGCACAATTGTTTTGTATTATGTCCATGTAATGGATGTAGGAATCAGAAGGATTACTCTGACTCAAAAAACCTTCACAGCCACCTGTTGAAGGCCGGCTTCATGCCCAGTTATAATTGTTGGACCAAGCACGGAGAGAGAGGGGTTATAATGGTAGACAATGAAGAAGAGGAGGAGGATGACAACTATCATGGTTTCCCTGAGTACGGAGATACTTCCATGGGGGATCTCGAAGGGAGGATGAAGAAGAGACACATGATGAACCCATCGATGATCTTGGTGGGACCATTGCCGATGCACGAAAGAGATTGTGAAACTGAAAAGGATAGGGAGAAGTTCAATCACATGCTAGAGGATCACAAAAGTTGTTGTACCCAAATTGCGAAAATGGTCTGAAAAAGCTGACTGCTGGAATTGCTGCGATGGAAGGCTGAGTGTGCTATACCTGAATCCTCATTTGAAAAGTTGCTGAAAATGATGAAGAATATGCTTCCAAAAGATAATGTATTGCCCGCCAGTACATACGAAGCAAAAAAGGTTGTATGCCCTCTAGGTTTAGAGGTTCAGAAGATACATGCATGCCCTAATGACTGCATCCTCTACCGCGGTGAGGAGTATGAGAATTTAGATGCATGCCCGGTATGCACATCACTTCGGTATAAGATTAGACGAGATGACCCTGGTGACGTTGAGGGCGAGCCCTCCGGAAGAGGGTTCCTGCGAAGGTGATGTGGTATGCTCCTATAATACCATAGTTGAAACGCTTATTCAGAAACAAAGAGCACGCCAAGTTGTTGCGATGGCATAAAGAGGAACGTAAGTCAGACGGGATGTTGAGACACCCGCTGATGGGTCACAATGGAGAAAAATCGATAGAAAGTACCCGGACTTTGCAGATGACGCAAGGAGTTTAAGGTTTGGTCTAAGTACAGATGGCATGAATCCCTTTGGGGAGCAGAGCTCCAGTCACAGCACCTGGCCCGTGACTCTATGCATCTATAACCTTCCTCCTTGGTTGTGCATGAAGCGGAAGTTCATTATGATGCCAGTCTTGATCCAAGGTCCGAAGCAACCCGGCAACGACATTGATGTGTACCTAAGGCCATTAGTGGAAGAACTTTTACAGTTGTGGCACGAACCCGGGATACGCGTGTGGGATGAGCACAAGCAGGAAGAATTTAACCTCCGAGCATTGCTTTTCGTAACAATCAATGATTGGCCTGCTCTTAGTAACCTTTCAGGACAGTAAAACAAGGGATACAATGCATGCACACACTGTTTAGATGAGACTGCAAGTATATATTTGGAACATTGTAAGAAGAATGTATACAATGAGCATCGTCGATTTCTTTTGGCCAAGCATCCCTTAAGAAAGAAAGGCAAGCATTTCAACGGTCTGGCATGTCACCAGATGAAGCCTAAGGAGCGTACTGGTGCTGATATATTTGATATGGTCAAAGATTTGGATCAACTGGTAACCTTTGGAAAGGGTCCTGGAGGAAAATCTGTTCTGAAAGACGCTGAAGGACACGCATCCATGTGCAAGAAGAAATCTATATTTTGAGAGCTACCATATTGGAAATTCTTAGAGGTCCGCTCTGCAATCGATGTGATGCATGTGACGAAGAATCTTTGCGTGAACGTGCTAGGCTTCTTGGGCGTGTATGGGCAGACAAAAGATACACCGGAAGCACGAAAGGACCATCTACGTATGGAAGACCCAGATGGCATGCATCTAGAATGGTTTCAAGGTCATGCCAGCTACGCTCTTACCAAACAAGAGAAGGAAATATTTTTTGAATGCCTAAGCAGTATTAAGGTCCCGTTTGGCTTCTCGTCGAATATAAAGGGGATAATAAATATGGCAGAAAAAAAGTTCCAAAACCTAAAGTCTCATGACTGCCACGTGATTATGACGCAAATGCTTCCGATTGCATTGAGGGGGCTTCTACCAGATAATGTTCGAGTACCCGTTGTGAAGCTATGTGCATTTCTCAATGCAATCTCTCAGAAGATAATCAATCCTAAATATCTACCACGGTTACAGAATGATGTGGTCCAATGTCTTGTCAGTTTTGAGTTGGTGTTCCCACCATCCTTCTTCAATATTATGACACACCTGCTGGTTCACCAAGTCAAAGAGATTTCCATTCTCGGTCCTGTATTTCTACACAATATGTTTCCCTTTGAGAGGGTCATGGGAATCTTAAAGAAATATGTTCGTAACCGTGCTAGGCCAGAAGGAAGCATCTCCAAGGGCTATGGAACAGAGGAGGTCATTGAATTTTGTGTTGACTTCGTTCCTGACCTTAAGCCGATTGGTCTTACTCAATCGCGGTATGAGGGGAGACTGAGTGGAAAGGGTACTCTAGGAAGGAAATCAATAATATGTAGAGACGGACATTCTTACACCGAAGCACATTACACCGTTCTACAGAATTCTATCTTGGCAGCCCCATATATCGAGGAACACAAGAAAATCTTACGCTCCAACAAACCTGGAAATGATGACTCTTGGATTAGAGATGAACACATGAAGAGTTTCGGCGGTTGGTTGCAACATCTCATAAAAAACAACACTCTTGGAGATCAGCTATACTTGTTGTCTAGGTCACCATCTTCGACTATATCGACTTTCCAAGGGTACGAGATAAATGGGTATACATTTTACACGATAGCCCAAGATAAAAAGAGCACCAACCAAAACAGTGGTGTCCGCTTTGATGCAACAGACAACAATGGGTCAAAGACCACATATTATGGTTACATAGAGGAGATATGGGAACTTGACTATGGACCTACTTTTAAGGTCCCCTTGTTTCGGTGCAAATGGGTCAAGCTGACGGGAGGAGGGGTTGAGGTAGACAAGAAATACGGAATGACATCATTGGATCTCAACAATATTGGGTACTTAGACGAACCATTCGTCCTAGACAATGATGTGGCCCAGGTTTTCTATGTGAAGGACATGTCTACCAAACCTAGAAAACGAAAAAATAAGAAAAAGAATACATCAGACGATGAGCCAAAGCGCCACATAGTTTTTTCAGGAAAAAGAAACATCGTGGGAGTGGAGGACAAGACAGACATGTCAGAAGATTGTGATAAGTTCCATGAAATTCCGCCCTTCGCAGTGAAGGATGACCTTACCATCATGTTAATGAATGAAGATGCTCCATGGATACGACGGGATCAGAAAGGAACACAAGCGAAGAAATGATATGTAATAATTGTAACATTTTATGAGTTAAGATGTTCCATGCATGTGTCCATTTTTATAGTGTTGTCTGCAAACAATATTTAGTGTGTTAGTCCCGTTTTGTGGCTGGACCGGGACTAAAGGAGGGCCTTTAGTACCGATTCATACTTACCATTAAGATCTGATCTCCAAACGCGCGCGGTCACATATTAGGGAGTGCCTCTATGACCAGTTTCTCGAAGATGACGGAGGACTGGGCTCCGTCGGCATCTCCCTGAAACTGGTCGTAGTGGTGTCCCTGCTCTCGAAAACCATCTTGCAGCTTGTAACTTCTCTAACTAGATCAATACGCCTGGGAGCTAACTAATTTCACATATTAGGGAGTGCCTCTATGACAGATTCTCGGAGATGCCGGAGGAGGGCTCGTCGGCATCTCCACAAATCGGCCGTAGTGGTGTCCCTGCTCTCGAAAACCATCTTGGAGATGCCTCAAACTGGCTGGAGGACTGGACTCACAAGGATGCCTATTTATAGTACAAGAAGCTCGGCATAATGTCGACACTCACGACATAATGTCGACACTCACCCCTATTATTAGTGCTGACTCATCTTTAGTCCCGGTTGGTGTCTCCAACCGGGACTAAAGGTTCATCTTTAGTCCCGGTTGGTGACACCATCCGGGACAAGGTACAAGCCGCACGACATAAGGTCGACACTCACCCCTATTATTAGTGTTGCCTGGCCCAGTCTGCCGCAATCCCTTCAGTCGCGGTTGGTTTCTCCAACCGGGACTAAAGATGAACCCTCTCTTTATATAGGCATTTCCCTCTATTTATTAGGTAACACTCAAGACATTTATTAATTTTAAAAACCAGGACAAACCAGGACTAGCTAACACTCAGGAATAAAGCCGCCCCTTTAGTCATAATCATGCCTAGTCCTATAGTACGCAGCTTCAGGGTCTTCATCGTCATCGTCATCATCATCGTTATTGTCACCTGCCACTCCGGGGATCCTCAGCCCATCCATGGCATATACCAGGGGCCATTCCAGCCTCGGATTCACGGCGGGCGGGAGAGGGATCTCCTGGAAGACGATGCCGCTACCGCCGGGACGGTGTGGGGCCTGTGGCGGGTGGACTCGTGGGCACCGTAGGCGAGGATGGTCTCCCCCGGCGATGTAGCGCATCACTCCGATGATAGTACGGTTCGCCCACCACGCATTTACGGCCGACTTCGTTGTGGTTCACCGGTGGCGAGCCATCACCCTCGTACCTGGCGAGCTCCCTTTCCCGCCTATTAGCGAAGAAGGCATTCCAGGTGTCGTAGTTGTCGGGATCCCACTGGGGATCCATCCGCTGCGCCGGCATGAGCTCATGGTATAAGTGGTTTGTGATGGCTGCCTGGCGTGCGGAACCTTGAGAGACAGGAGGGACAGGAACCCCTCGGCGGCCTTCGACATCCGGCCGTGGCCGGTAGCCCGAAGGACAAGGGTAGTTGGAGGCGCACAGCGCCTCGGTCTCCTCGAGGGTCAGAATGGCCCAATAGGCGTTGTCCATTGTTCTAAGAGAGGAAGGTGTGGATGTGTGGATAGCCATGGCACGATCACCCTAAATATAGAGGGAAAGGGCGGGAAAACTTGGCATGAAGCTTTGGGAAATGGCGGGAAATGGCGGGAAATATCTTTAGTCCCGGCTAGAAAGGAAAGGGCGGGAAAACTTGGCGGGAAAAGGTGGGAATAAAAGATAATTTTATTTGTTTTATTTGGATTATATTTTTCTGATAATAATAGACATATTATTTGTTTTATTTGGATTATTACAATAAAAGATATGATTTTTCAAAGTTTTTATATTAGTTTTGAATTAAAAAAGAAAATTTACAAATAAAATAATTTATAAATGATGCGAACAGATAAATGGATATTATATTAAAATTCTTTATATTTTTCTGATAATAATAGACATATTATTTGTTTTATTTGGATTATTACAAGAAAAGATATGATTTTTCAAAGTTTTTATATTAGTTTTGAATTAAAAAAAAATTTCAAATGAAATAATTTATAAATGATGCAAACAGATAAATGGATATTATATTAAAGTTCTTTATATTTTTCTGATAATAATAGACATATTATTTGTTTTATTTGGATTATTACAAGAAAAGATATGATTTTTCAAAGTTTTTATATTAGTTTTGAATTAAAAAAGAAAATTTACAAATGAAATAATTTATAAATGATGCAAACAGATAAATGGATATTATATTAAAATTCTTTATATTTTTCTGATAATAATAGACATATTATTTGTTTTATTTGGATTATTACAATAAAAGATATGATTTTTCAAAGTTTTTATATTAGTTTTATATTAAAAAAGAAAATTTACAAATGAAATAATTTATAAATGATGCAAACAGATAAATGGATATTATATTAAAATTCTTTATATTTTTCTGATAATAATAGACATATTATTTGTTTTATTTGGATGATTACAATAAAATATATGATTTTTCAAAGTTTTTATATTAGTTTTGAATTAAAAAAGAAAATTTACAAATGAAATAATTTATAAATGATGCAAACAGATAAATGGATATTATATTAAAATTCTTTATTTTTCTGATAATAATAGACATATTATTTGTTTTATTTGGATTATTACAATAAAAGATATGATTTTTCAAACTTTTTATATTAGTTTTGAATTAAAAAAGAAAATTTACAAAAAAACAAACAGTCGCGGGTCGTGGATGGACCCGGGACTAAAGGGTCAGTGCGCGCGCGAAAACGAAACGGCCGAAAAAGACCTTTAGTCCCGGGCCTTGGCTTAGCCCGCGACTAAAGGGGGGTCTTTTGTCATGGGTTAAGCCACGGCCCGCGACTAAAGACCCTTTAGTCACGGGCGGTGGCTTAGCCCGGGACTAAAGGGTATGTCCCTTTATATTCTGGCGCCAGCGGCAACACTTCGCATTTTCTCATCGACGACGAAGCACAGACAACGAAGACGAAGCACAGGGGGAGGTTGATGTCCGATTCTGCCGTGCCGCCGCCGCTCCGTCGTGCCACCGCCGCTCCGCAGGTGAGATGGTTCTCCGGCCAGGACGTGGCGCCACTCCGTCGTGTCGCCGCCGCGCCGCTCCGCAACGACGGCGCCTCTGCGACGGCGGTTAGGGAATGAAACTATAGAGAGAGGGATCGAGCGAGGGCGTCGCCGAGGACGTCTGAGGAAGGACTGGCATGTTAGGCCTTGTTGGGCTGTCAGTAGGGAGGAGAGAGAGATGGGCGGCCCGGGTTGGGGTCGGGCTACTATTTTTTTTTCCAAATTTTTTTCTTTTTCTGTTTTTCCTATTCTCTTTGTATTTTTTAAATACAAATCTGTTTTATATTATTTTTTAATTATTGTTTTAATTATAATTAGCTAGGATTAGGATTATATTGTTACCTAGGGTTATTTTTTTAATTATTGTTGTAATTATAATTAGCTAGGGTTATTGTTTTAATTATAATTAGCTAGGGTTATTTTTTAATTATTGTTTTAATTATTGTTGTAATTATAATTAGCTAGGGTTATTGTTTTAATTATAATTAGCTAGGGTTATTGTTTTAATTATTTTTTAACTATTGTTGTAATTATAATTAGCTAGGGTTATTGTTTTAATTATAATTAGCTAGGGTTATTTTTTAATTATTGTTTTAATTATAATTAGCTAGGATTAGGATTATATTGTTAGCTAGGGTTATTTTATTTATAATTAGCTAGGGTTATTTTTTTAATTATTATTTTTAATTATAATTAGCTAGGGTTGTTTTTTTAATTATTGTTGTAATTATAATTAGCTAGGGTTATTTTTTTAATTATTGTTTTTTCTAACCTGTTTAACTCTCTTTTTGTTATAGATAATTAAGTCATGGATCCATCCGAAGATCCTGGTCGCATCGGTGAAGGTTTTCTTCAGGGCATGATAAGAGGTGAAATTCCTCTTATTACGGGCACGGCCGAAGATATTTTGCTCGAGGAAGAGATATCCTCATATCTGAATCCATCCGGTGATGGCTAGAGGAAAACCAAGGGGAAGACCAGATGTACGAAGGGCAAACAAATGCCAACAATAATGATGGCCCCTCGACAAGATCCGGCGAGGTACATATATATATATATATATATATATAAAGTCTCGTGTTACCTCTATTCATTAACTAATCTAGATATATATTAATCACTCTCTCTTCTTCTTTTAGCCCACCGGATCGAAGCAATCGACAGCTCGAACGAAACGAGGGCCGAACAAAAAGTTGGATGGTAATCAGAGGTTCACCATCGAAGAAATAGATGATGATGGTGAACCGATTTCTCCAGAGAAGCACCGGAGGATGTTTATAAATCAATGCGGGGTGCTTGTTAGGGACAACCTGCTGATCACCATCCAAGAATGGAATAAGTCAAAGAACCTCGGTGAAGAATCCAACAGCTATGTCACCGATGATGCCAAAGATGACCTTTGGCAGAAGCTCATAGCGCATTTCATACTACCTCTAGAGTATGAGGAATTTGAGGTAGATGGTATTACCCCAAGGCCGGGTGGGCTTGATAAAAGAGAAAAAGTCAAGGAGTGGGCACTAAGCAAGATGGCTGAACTGTACCGGAACCACAAGAAATATTTATACGCGAAATATGTCGCGAAAATGAAAACTCCAGACTTCATAGGAGTAAACGTGAAGTTGAGAGAACAGTGGGCCAATTTTGTACAGTACAAGCAATCTGATAAAGCAAAGGCAAAGTCGGCAAAGAACGCGTTAAATGCTGCCAACAAGAAATACCATCATAAAATGGGGACAGGTGGCTACAAGAGTGCCGTCCCTAAGTGGGAAACTATGGAGAAGGAAATGAGGGCTAGAGGCATCACTCCTGGTACAGATGGATGGCCCGAGAGGTCAAAGAACTGGTGGTACGGGCACGGGGGATCCTTGGACCCAGAAACAGGGAAGACATTATTTCATGAGAAAATTCTAAAACCCTCCCAAGAACTTATTCAAGCAATGAACAATGCTCAATTGGGATTGTTCCGTCCCGAGAGAGAGAACGACGAGGTGACACGCGCCCTAGGGAATCCTGAAAAGGAAGGACGAACACGAGGCAAAGGCGCCGGTGTCTCGTGGAAGAAAGGGTGTCCTCTGTAAAATGCTAGTTACAGAAGCCGTCAGAGAAAGAAGGACCGGAAGGCAGACCGGATCTCCAGGGTAGAGAAGGACCTAGCTGATCTGAAGAACCTCATGCATGAAATTAGCCAAAGGCCGCCGTCGTCAACTCACCAGCGGTCTGATGATCCTGCATTGGATCTTAGCCAACGGAGAAGAAGCGTGGCTTCCACGGAGGTCCGTGCTGATGATCAAGCACTGCTGGATGATGCACCGGCTCCTCACTACCCTGTGGATGATGTCAAAGAGATGGCACAATGTGAGCTACATCAGCCAATGAACAACCTGTCCTTCAAGGTGGCGATCGGCACTGCTTTACCTTGTCTACCTGGAGCACTCCACCATTCACTTCCGATTCCACCAGGCTATGCTCGTGTCACGGTGGGTGACATAGTGGAGGATTTTGCGGACCTAGAGATTGAAATCGCTACGCCTGAAGGCCTTACGAAACTAGGAGATATCAAGCGCAACATCATTCTATGGAATAAGAAGTACAACAAGTTTCCAGGCTCGGCGCCAAGGCCACCAACTCCAAGGAATCCAAATCCACCCCGCATCGAATATCGTCAACCTCCAAGTCCACCCCAACCCGATTATCGCCAACCTCCAAGTCCACCCCAACCCGATTATCGCCAACCTCCAAGTCCACCCCAACCCGATTATCACCAACCTCCAAGTCCACCCCGCCCCGCTGACGATCGCCGTAGCAGGAGTACATCAACTCGATCTCCGTCTCCGCCTCCGTGCAATACTACTACCTCGTCGAAGAAACGGAAGTTCGACGGTCCCCCGCGCCCCACATCGAAGAAAGGTCAAACGCCGAAGATAGTCGATATCCCGCCGGCTCTTCCAAAGAGACCTTATGACAAGACCGACGAGGAAACTAACGCGGATGTGGCTGCCCAAGTTAAGGCGCATTTTGCACCCAAAAAGCCTGAGCCAAAGCCGGTATATGACGAAAAAACAAAAAAAGTGGGCTAAGTCCTTTCTTGAGCAACCATCCCAGATATCGATGAATCTGGAATCAGACTATGACCGGGAGATTATTAAGCAAGCACAGAAGAAAAAAATCACAAGTGCAAAAAGCGGGAAGCAAGTTGCCCAGCTCGGAGCCCAGAAGAATCAATCGATCGCCCCGCTCAAAGTCATTTCAGACCTCGACAAGGCCTTCAGAGCTGAAATGGATATGGACATGCAAATAATGGACCCTAGAGCTCGTAATAGTGCTGCACTTATGGGAATCACTGTATCGCATGCCAAAGCACTTTCTAACGAAGCAAATATGTCTCTGTTGCCTGCCAAAACCCACCGGCGAGCAGCGACGAGCAACACGGAGAGCCGGGAGGCTCCCAGGACTGCTGGTGGGCCCTGGTCCCTCGGGCGACGGCCATAAAAACTCCGCACACGCCTGGCTTGGTTCGAGATGCCACCGACCTATACCTGGCGGAAGGTGAAGGATTGCTCGATTGATTTCTGCATGGTAAACAAGTATCGTAAAATTCGAGCCGTGGCTCCCGTGTTTCCAGTAAATCGGCTCCTAGAGCCGATTGCCCCATGGTTCGCATTAGATTCACGATAACATGGGGTTTTGCTTGATCACTACAAGTTAAATCGATCTACGGTTTAATGTTTTCACCACGTAATCGAACGTCCTACACGTAATTGAGCCTGGCACGCATAAAAGATGAAGAATATTAACCCTAGAGGAGGCCTAATAACCAACGTAAAGCCAATCGAACATCTCCTCTAGAACGAATAAGCCACGCCTATGTACTCTTTGGATCGTTCAACCCGTTTGTAAGGCCTGATTACGTAGATATTAAACTAAACCTTGGTAAACAAGGCACAACTATAACAGATCGAATCGACTAGATAAAGATCAGCAAGATGCTACCCTCGCACTTGGGAAATAGTGCAAAGGTAGCGAGATAACTAGAGGTAGCATAACTTCAACGATAATAATGAAAAGCACCGATGCTAGCCTCAAACAATCTATGATAATGGTATTACTCGCCATCAACGACGCTCAAGACGAGTAAAACCAGGTAACGATAGTAGATACGCCTAGATCGCAAGATGCGATCTAGGCAGATGGCACTTACCCGAAAGAAACCCTAGAAACAAGGGTATGGCGCGCCGAGATTGTGTTTGTTGTGAACGTGGTTGTCCTCCTTTTTCGATAACCTTAGGTACATATTTATAGTCCGGAGACTCTCTACTTTTGGAATAACTCTACAACTCTATCTTTACCTAAACTGAAACGGAACCTAAACTGAAACGAAACCTACTATGATACAAGATACACGGGCAATTTAGCCCAAATCCACGTACTAGGCCGATCCAACAACACGTTGAATATACACATCTTCCAAGCCCATCTTGATCACGGCCCATCTCCTTTGTTGGCCAAAATATGGCGATAACACATGCCCCCCTGGTTTTGGCAGTGCAATCTGGGAAACCGCTATGGCATTGAACCGTCTCTCCACTATTCCCCTTATTTAAATCAGCCTGAACAGTTCGCAGTCCCCACCTTCCTCCAGTTGCCAGAAAACCCTTCTTCCTCCGCCGAAAAAACCCTCTTTCTTGCCATGGCCTCCTCTGCTTCCTCCGACGTGTCTTCCCACGCCTCCAACTCGATGAGCGACCGAGAGCCGACGCCAGAACACCCGCCGATGGCGGCGTACAACACTCTCGCCCCACAATGGTGGGACGAGAGGGGTTGGGACTTCGCTGTCTGGTCGGAGGACGACGCGTCCATGACCGATGGCGAGGAGAGCCTACAGTTCGCCGACGGGAACCGGAGGCGAGCAGCGATGACGCTTGGTCTTGGGACGGCCGAGTCCTCCGACGAGAGGAGGAATCGAGGAGGAAACCTCCGACGAGTACCCGCCGACGAGCGCCCGCTACCGGGTCCAGCGAAGACACAAGATGACGACGAAGACGAAGAGGCCCGCTGGTTTCTTCAAAGAAGAAATAAGACGACGGCAGTGGCTGAAGACAATGAAGAGGACGGCGGCGACGACGGCATTTATCTCGCCTTTTAGATTAGGAACCAGATAGCAATGAGTAGTAGGCTCCCTTTGTAATCAATCGTCCGTAAGCAATCATCTTTTGAATGAATGAAAATCTATTCCCGAAGATTGCCTTGTCCGCCTCGATCTTGCCGATAGCCATGATAAGTCGATGTACTAGAAGTTGATGACATCAGATCGGCTTTCAACATCTCGCCGCATACAGTCAAACAAGTCAAATCGCACAGAGCCGATGACTACCCATCGGCTTCTCCCAAAAAAACGCTAACAGGGTCAGAACTTGGTCGCATCTTTAGGCACATTAAAATGGCCACTTCTTGGTTTCAAACGGTGACCTGCGACCTTTCTCAAAACGGACGACCCAAATCTCCAATTGTCCATCGAAAAACGTGCCCCGAACCAACAACCAGTGACAAGCAAGGATGAAGATGACGATGACGCCCTCCACGCCTTCGAAGCATTTCTTCAGTAGCCTGTATGTGCGAACTGGCATCTGTTGGTAACATGTGTGAACCTCCAGAGTCGATGACCGTGCACCGGCTATGTATTTTTGCTTTTATTAGGCCGATTTTCAGAATCGGCCCCCATATTTTTACTGTCCATCGTCTCACGTGCTTTACTTAGCCGATTTCATGTATCGGCCCCTCCAGTTTTACTGTCCAACATCCCACATGCTTGGGAAATATTTCTTGAGATGTTGAACGTTGACCGCCACTGGGAATTTCACGCCGTCCAGCTCCTCAAGCATGTACGCGTTTCCTCTTAAAACTTGGTCGACCCTGTACGGCCCGTGCCAATTTGGAGACCATTTACCATATGTTGCATCCTTAGTCCCCAAGGGCAACACAGCTTCCCATACCAAATCACCAACGTGGAACTCCTTTGGCTTCACTTTCTTGTTGTATGCACGAGCTACTTTGGCCTTGTTCTCTTTGATTTTCTCGTGACCATAGCTCGAGCTCGGTTAAATCCTCCACATTGTCACTCATCGAGGTTGCGTATTCTTGATCGTTAGATCGTCCGAAAAGTGACGCGTCTCGATCCAGCCGTAATTTCCTGTAGGGCGGCTTCTTGTCCATATACTAGATGGTATGGTGAGGTTTTATTGCTCCATGGCATGACATGCGATAAGCCCATAACGCCTCGACAAAACCTCGTACAACGCCTTGGGTGCTCATCGACTTTTCTCTTGATCAGCTTGATGAGGCTCGTTGGACGCTTGCCCATTTGCTTGAGCATAGTATGGAGACGATCTAATCAGCTTGATCCCCATGTCCTCGCAGAACTTTCTAAACTCGAGAAATAAAGACCGAACCTCCATCGGTCGTGATAGTTTGGGGAATCCCAATCTATGGATGACATGTTCTTTCACAAAATTGATAACATCCTTCGAGCCATCGACTTCATCGGGACAGCCTCCACCCATTTAGTGAAGTAGTCGGTGATGGCCAATCCACATGTGGCCTTTGCTTGATGGAGGATTGATTTTGCCGATCATGTCCATGCCCCAACCTCGGAATGGCCAAGGCTTGATGATGGGGTTCATTCTTGTGTGGTACCATCTGGATTTTTCCAAATTTCGACATGCTTGACACCTTTGTAGTAGTTGAAACAGTCCTCAAGCATAGTGGGCCAATAAAACCCTGATCGCCTGATCAACCATTTCATCTTATAAACCGATTGGTGAGTTCCACAGGCGCCTTCGTGTACCTCGTGTAGGAGCCGATTGGCCTCGGCTGTCCCGTGCATTTGAGCAATAGCCCTTCCAGTCCTCAGAAACATGTCATCCCCAATAAGCACGCATTTCATGGCTTTGTACCTTATCCGTTTAGGTGCCCCCGAGCGAATCCTTCAAGTAATTGAAGATATCGGCTCTCGATCGTCTGCTTCCGAATCTGCACGAACGTCGGCTCCTTCTACCACGCCCTTGTAGCTGAAGCCATCTGCGCGGATCGTTTGCCTCGGTATTCTGCGATCGTGGGATCCAAGTGAAGTTTATGTACCGAATTGCGCCATCAGCTGGCAAGGTGCAGCCATAATGGGAAGAGGGACTCGCTCAAGACTTGTAGTCCTCCGTGAGCTGGGAAATCACCAACTTGGAGTCTCCAAAATTTCCACCGCTTCGCTCCGGCCGAGGAGTAACTCCATCCCTTGTATCGCCTCGCACTCGGCTACATTGTTGGTAGAGGTAGACAATCGATGGAGAAGGAAAATGTTGCTCCCGGGCGACACGAGTAAAATGCCAATGCCGCAGCCATCGTCACAAACCGATCCGTGAAAAACATAGCCCACGCCTATGGACAAGGTTGCTATGTTAGTGTTGATCCTTTCAGCGATAAGATAGGCCGCCTGTCCCTTAATCGCTTTCGGGTTGATACCGGATGTCAAACTCGATAATGCAAACATCCATTTGCCATCGGCCTTTTAACATAGGAGCCGACATCATGTGCTTTATGACGTCGACGGTATATGATGATGATCTCGCCGATAGCAAAATGTGGCGCAACTTGGTGCAGGTGAAAACAGCGAGGCACAACTTATCGATATCGGTACCTTGTCTCAAGGTCCAGCATCCTTCGCTTATGTAAAAGACGACTCGCCCAGCCCATCATAAACTTGCACCACTACCGAGGCAATGGACGTGTCACCATCGACAAGTAAATGTAGAACGGCTGTCAGTCAAGCGGAACTAACACCTGGCGGCTTTGTCGATATTCTTTGATCTCGTCGAAGGCTCGTTGTTGTTACGCCCAAATGGAATTCCTCGTCAGATTTGATTTTTACTAGTCCCATGAACGGCTCTATTCTTCCTGACAGATTGGAGATGAATCTTCTGACGAAGTTGATCTTGCCGATGAGGGACTGCAGTTCTTTCTTTGTAGTAGGTGGCTTCATTGTTCGCACTGCCTCCTGACTTTTCAGGATGATCTCAATTCCGCGTTCATGGACCAAAAAACCCAAGAACTGACCGGCCGTCACCCCGAAGGCACACTTCTTTGGATTCATCCGTAGGCCGAATTTTCTTGTTCGGTCCAGGACGCGTTGCAGATCGTCTGTGTACGTGTCGAGGCAGACTTGACCACCACTTCATCGATGTAGATTTCCACCAGCTTGCCGATCAGATCATGAAAAATATAATTCATGGCTCTTTGGTACGTAGCGCCGGCATTCTTCAGTCCAAACGTCATGACTATATACTCGAACAACCCCACCGAACCTGGGACTCTGAACGCAGTCTTGTGTATGTCTTCTGGAGCCATAAAAATTTGGTTGTAACCGGCATTGCCATCCATGAAGCTCAAGATCTTATGACCAGCCGCTGCATTGATTAATGTTTCTGCCACCGGCATCGGATACTCATCCTTTGGAGTAGCTCTGTTGAGATCCCGAAAATCTATGGCAACACGCCATCGGCCATCCTTCTTCTCTACAAGTACGATACTAGAAATCCACTCAGCATACCTGCATGGCCTGATCAACTTGGTCCAACATTTTCTCGACCTCTTTCTTGACTTCTTCCAGAATTTCGGCCTTCATTTGTCGTGCTCGTTGCTGAAATGGCCGAAATCCTTTTTTGAGCGGGAGTCGATGCTCGATGATGCTCCTGTCTAACCCAGGCATCTCTGTGTAGTCCCAAGCGAAACAGTCTGGATATTGTTTCAACAGGGCTATCATCGGACCCCGCAGACTCGGATCTAACCTTTTGCTGATAAATGTTGGTCGTGGCTTATCCCCAGGACCAATGTCGATCTCTTCTAGCTCATCAGCGGACGTGAACCCGTACCCTAGCTTCCCGTCACCTGTCAAATCGATGCTAAACACAGGGCAAACGGTAGGTGAGGATAACAAAAATAATTTGGGCCGATCGCCTGAATCGGCCCCCTTTTTGCTTGTATTAGTCAAGGACGGTTTACACCTTATTGTTTTACAGTGGCAGAGCATCTCTCTGCTACGACTACATGAGCTGCTTGTCGTATGATCGCTGCTTTTTATTTTTTGTGGCCGATCGCAGGGATCGGCCGTACCACAGATGATCGTGGGCTTTTCTACTCTGTAAGGCCAGTGGATAAGACCAGCCTCACCCCGTTTTTTGTAGCCTCAATACGCTCGCAGCCGTCTAGATTGATTCCAGAGATCGGCTCTTGGTCTTCTGCTTCCCAGACGTTCATGCCAGCTATGGAGATTTCGATAGAATCGTCTGCGTGGATGACCTCCACTTCATCGCCATCCCACTGTATTAGGCATTGGTGCATTGTGGACGGAATGCAGCAATTAGCGTGAATCCAATCCCTTCCTAGCAAGACAGTGTAAGTGCTTTTGCTGTCCACGACGAAAAATGACGTGGGTACGGTTTTCCTGCCCACTGTCAGGTCCACGTTCAGTACGCCTTGCGTTCCCGAAGACTGACCGTTGAAGTCGCTTAACGTGACGTTGGTTTTGATCAGATCTGCAGTGGAGCGTCCCAAACGTCGTAGCATGGAGTACGGCATGATATTGACTGCCGCTCCGGTGTCCACCAACATCTTGCGACAGTTGCCCATTGATGTAACCTCGCAGGTGTGGCCTTCGATGTTTGTAACCCTTCTCACGTGGCTTCTCAAAGATAACCCGTGGACCGCGATCAAATCGTGCCATCGGTAGCGCATTGGTTCTTGGCGCGCAGAATCGACGGTAGTACGAACACCATGTTTGTGCGAGGCGATGTACGTGCATCGGCTTTGCTGGTTTGGGCGCCATTCTTTCCTTGTCGGGCGATCTTCCGCTTTCCAAAGTCCGCCTCACTTTGACGGGCAGATCAGGCCGCTTTCTTCAAAGCGTGGAGATACCGCTCAGCCTCTAAGTTACGCAGCCGCTGCACTCTACGCTCAGGTGTGTCTCGAGTCCGTCGGACACCACCTTGACGGTGATACCTGTCTTCGTCTTTGTCATTCTTTGGCTTCTCGAGGTCCTCTGCCGAGCGGACTCCTTGTGACGCTGCGGGGTGGAAGAGGCCCTAGACGTTTGAACACCGACATCGGCCTCGTCTTGCTTACCTGACCGCATTCGGCAGTTGTCGACTGTAGGCAATCGGCTCATCCCCGTGTCCCAGCAGTACTTGAAGAAAGGACAATCCCAATGTTTGTCTGCGCCTTCCTTTTATTTTGATGGTCCCCTAGCAAGGTGCTCATATCTTCGTCGTCTCTGACGCGCCGGCGACGTTGGTCGTACTGGCGCTCATACTTGTTAAGGAGATGCGTGGAATGTGGCTTCTGATATCGCACTCTCCTCACTTGTTCCTCTGTTATACCGCTACATCATTGTGGCTGGGCGGTCGCATGGACTAGCCTCCTCTTTCTCGCCCCGAGAGCGGACACCTCCTGCTTGTACGTCATGGTGGTACCAGATCCCGCCATATTAACCGAACGAGAAATCCAGCACGCCATGGAGCGATCGAGCTCTACCATGTTGACGCCGGAAATGGGTTTGTGTCCACTTTCATGGCGAATCGCCCAAGGATCGACGGCCTTGTTCTATCGCCATTTGGATTGCGGCGAAGCTCTTTGCACTCATTGGTGGTGTGGGTGAACGAATGATGCCACTTGCGGTATGGTCTCTGCTCATTTCTGAGCCGTAGGATTTTGTGGCCTTCGGTAACCTCACCGCTTCTCCTTCAGCAGCAAATCGAATATCTGCTCGGCTTTGCTCACATCGAAGTCGAACCCTTTCGCAGGCCCTTGCTGTTTCACCCACTTACAGGCCACAGGATCTGCCCCCCGAGCCCATTCAGCCACGGCCACCTCCTGGTCCTGTGTAGGATCATCTTCTTCTGCATCGACCAGGCCTACCGGACGCTTGAATTTGTCTTGGTACAACTCAGGGTGGCGCTGTTCATACATCGTCAGTTTCTGGGCCATGTGCGCCAATGAGTTGTACTCCACTTGGAAAGCCAGATCCTTGATGGGTGCTGAGAGACCCAACACTGCCAGTTCGACCGCTTCCTTCTCAGTTAAACGAGCCGAGTAACATCGGTTCTTGACGGTCCTGAAGCGCTGGATGTATTCGGCTACGATTTCCGCTCGCCGCACCTGCGCCAGGTCTGCAATGCCAGCCTCAGTAGCCTCTGAATGGTACTGGATGTGGAACTGCTCTTCCAGTTGCTTCCAGGTATGAATTGAATCAGGTGGCAGCGAGGTGTACCACCCAAAGGCTGGTCCTGTCAGAGATTGCGCAAAAAATCTTACGCGCATCTGATCCGATGCCGAAATCATGCCTAGTTGTGCTAGGTATCGGCTTATGTGCTCGATCGAGCTTGACCCTTCGACCGCTAAACCTTGAGAACTCAGGAGCTTATACTTGGGTGGCAGCGAATCAGGTCAAACTCGTGGGGTACGGCTTTGAATAGCCGATTGTCCTTCTCTTTCGCACGGTTTAACCGGTCCTCAGATGGTACCGATTTGCTCCACTGTTGAGCTGTAGGGGCTAGATTCTCATGACTTGTTCCAGTGGCATACTTGGCTAGCCACGCCTGTTTGTCAGCGTCCATCCTGCACATCGCCGCTCCACGCCGCTCAAGATCCCGCCTCAGAACTCCCGCCAGAAACTCCTGCGGTTGCGATCTGTTGGTGCGTGCCAGGTTATTGCAGTCCGGCACGTAGGCGCATATATATCCGTGTGGGATCTCCTTGGGTGGCTCAAACAGGAATTGGCAATCGCCTGGATCGCCTCCAGCCTTGTAGACGACGTACGCCGCTGCTCTGGCGGTCGGAGCTGCAAGCGAACGGCGTGGCCTGGTCTGAGCAGTCTTTCTCCTGGTGAGTCCCTAAAGCAGGCCGCGGAGAGTACGATGTTTCATGATCTCCTGAACTACGCGAACCGCTTCGAAAGCGCTCACTGGCTCTCGGAATGGCGGTGCAGAGAATGAGCCACCATGTAGTTGACTTCCCGTCAGAGCTCAGTGCGCTCCTCCGAAGGAACAGACAGATCCACCTCATCCAGAGCACCCTCGGGGGAGAACCCCCTCCACTTGATGCCATGCTTACGGGTCCTCTCAAAAGAGCCGATGAGGTCTTCTTCGAAGAGAGCCTTCATCTCGTCATACTTGGCCTTGTGCTCGTCGGGTAGATCGTCATAAGTGACTGGTCTGTTCTCCATCGCAGCATCGGATGTTGATGTAGACGTTGTTGAATGTCCCACCGGGCGTGACAGAATGTGTTGCCTGCCAAAACCCACCGGCGAGCAGCGACGAGCAACACGGAGAGCCGGGAGGCTCCTGTGGCTGGTGGGCCTGGTCCCTCGACGGCCCGCAAAAACTCCGCACACCCGGCTTGGTTCGAGATGCCACTGACCTATACCTGGTCGAAGGTGAAGGATTGCTCCGATTGATTTCCTGCATGGTAAACAAGTATACGTAAAATTCGAGCCGTGGCCGGCTCCCAAGTTTCCCTGTAAATCGGCTCCTAGAGCCGATTGCCCCATGGTTCTGCATTAGATTCACGATAACATGGGGTTTTGCTTGATCACTACAAGTTAAATCGATCTACGACAGTTTAATGTTTTCACCACGTAACTGGAACGTCCTACACGTAATTGAGCCTGGTACGTACAAAAGATGAAGAATATTAACCCTAGAGGAGGCCTAATAACCAACGTAAAGTCAATTACCGGAACATCTCCTCTAGAACGAATAAGCCACGTCCCTATGTACTACTGGATCGTTCAACCCGTTTGTAAGGCCTGATTACGTAGATATTAAACTAAACCTTGGTAAACAAGGCACAACTATAACAGATCGAATCGACTAGATAAAGATCAAGCAAGATGCTACCCTCGCACTTGGGAAATAGTGCAAAGGTAGCGAGATAACTAGAGGTAGCATAACTTCAACGATAATAATGAAAAGCACCGATGCTAGCCTCAAACAATCTATGATAATGGTATTACTCGCCATCAACGACGCTTCAGTACGAGTAAAACCAGGTAACGATAGATAGAATCGCCTAGATCGCAAGATGCGATCTAGGCAGCATGGCACTTACCCGAAAGAAACCCTAGAAACAAGGGGTGGCGATGCGCCGAGATTGTGTTTGTTGTGAACGTGGTTGTCCTCCTTTTTCGATAACCTTAGGTACATATTTATAGTCCGGAGACTCTCTACTTTTGGAATAACTCTACAACTCTATCTTTACCTAAACTGAAACGGAACCTAAACTGAAACGAAACCTACTATGATACAAGATACACGGGCAATTTAGCCCAAATCCACGTACTAGGCCGATCCAACAACACGTTGAATATACACATCTTCCAAGCCCATCTTGATCACGGCCCATCTCCTTTGTTGGCCAAAATATGGCGATAACAGTCTCGTGGTCAATATTTAGGCTATGAAGATACGCCAGTGGGTCAGATAGTACGGCAGTATGTCCAAGGGCAGCCTCTAGTCAGTAATGAGGAGCTCGCGCATCTATCCACACATATGCGAAATCTACATGAATGGTACATGTCGCAAGCAGAAAAAAGCATCATAAAGATTGGTTTCCGGTGGACGTTAGAAAGGAGCATCACTTCAAACCATACTCGATACAGGTTCAAATGACCGAACTGTTTCAGTTATACAACCAGCACGCCTTCGACAAATCTATCATTGGTTGCTACTGTCTGTAAGTTATTTATTTCTATAATTAAGTTTGTAGCTTTAGCTCCTTCATTGCATTTAATATATTATCCTAACTATATATCCTTTTGTATGGTGATATTATATTCCGCAGAATGAAGATGCTTGAATGCAAAAGAGCTAGAAGATACGACGTTGGGTTCATTGACCCATATATTATTAATGAATATACGTTAAAGAATCACCCCAAAGACGTGGAGGAAGACATGTCCAGGTTCTTAACCGAGCATAATTTTGTTAAGGAAATACTATTTCCTTACAACTTCAAGTGAGTGTTTATATCTTGTACACATTTTATTTTTGCTTACTGGATGAGCTATGCATGTATGCTTATGTAAATATCCGCAGATTCCACTGGATCTTGCTAAACATTCAAGTTGACAAGTCCCTAGTCGAAGTCCACGACTCATTAAATTGGGACCAAGAGAAGTGGAGCGACATGAAAGCAATGCTCCATAAGTAATTTCAATTATTATCGCATTATATCGTCCTCTTTCATTCATTTCCTGATATCAAGTAACTAATAACTCCTTTGTTCATTTTCTTTGCCGAGGAGGTGTTGGACACGGTTCAGACAGAAAATACCAGGTCCATTTAAAGAGGAGCTAACTTATAAAATGGAGAAGAGTTTACAGCAACCACCGGGAACTCATTTATGTGGATACTACGTCTGCGAGTACATCCGCGAGTTGACCAGTGAGCAGAAAGTTGACTCACATTATATTTATGATTTGCGGGAGACACTAGAGCCAGACCAGCGCATAAGAGCAATTCAAGAGGAGCTGGCGGGATTTATAATGAAGGAAGTCCTTGATGTACATGGAGAGCATTATGCGAATGACGTGGAACTCGATTTGCCTTAGTCATATCCATGTAGCTCATATGATATATATAATCATCAATGACCATGTAATTTTCAAAACATTTCTTCCTTTTGATATGATTGATTATATGTATGCTTGCAAGGGATCGATCTTATATAAATGCATCGACGCAGTGTGTATGTAGTAGCGTATAATATGTCTACTGAAATATATGTTTGTTAAGTTATAGTGAAACACAAAACGAAAAAGGAACAAAATGGCAAAAAAAGGAAATACACTGTGTCATGGCAGAGAAATGGTGTTCTCCGCATGCAGAAACCTTTTAGTCCCGGGTGGTGTTACCGCCCGGGACTAGAGGGTTCCGCCCCCCGCGGCGCTGAAACAACCACGTGGCTGTTATCAGTCGCGGGCCTTTGCCAGCCGGGACTAGAGGGGGGCCTCTAGTCCCGTTTTCGCAGTCCCGGGCCCAAAACCGGGACTAGAGCCCGTTGCGGCCCGGGACTAGAGCCCCTTTTTCCACCAGTGATGATCTCGGTGGGTTTATAATGTTACCCAATGAAAGATGAATCTATGGTTTATTACTAAGGCTAATGACTCCAACTTGGACGATTATGGCGTGTCCCCTTCAGGTGAATATCCTTAGGTACTTATAGGCATCGATGGTGTTAGAGTTTTCCTTATTATTAATGTAAGGTATTTGTCTTGTCTTGCACGTCATGTTGATCTTTGACGTTCCTTGTAAGCGCTTCTAGTCTTCCGGATATCCAGAGAGCCGTCTTGCAGCTCACCGGCCAGGCCGGTGGAGAGCTTCTAGTTGCAGGCCTTCAGGTCATTGATTGTAGTGACACACGTGGGCAGGAATTTTGGATTAAGGCCCATGTGAGTTAAAGGCCTAAATCCACCCATCATTGACAAATGTCTTCTATTTTATTATTTCCAAATTTCATAACCACTCATTACTATGATCGAAGGAACTGTTTTTTGATGGCTAAATCTATTTTACTCTGTGTGTCTACAAAGACTCTGAGGGATATGATGTATGTCTTGTATTCTAGCACTCATCTAATATTTGTCTCACCATAAGCAGAGAGTTGCAAAATTATGGCATCAAATTACTTGATAAAATGCATGTACCTGCGGAAAGTTCTAAACTTTTCCCTTTTTGTACCCATCAAAGGAAAATCAATGTATTGAGTTTTTTTTCAAAATGCGATGCACCCACCCTATCAATCAATTGATGCACATGACCTTTTATTAATTAATTAAAGTCTTACAAAGTCTCACACAAAGTATTACATCTCATGGATCACACAAAGTTGACACAAAAATGAGCAAACGAAAGGAATATAAAAACATGAATCCTCATTGCATCAATATGAGAGTCTCTTGTAAAAACGCCACCTGAATTTTCTCTAGAAATCTTGTTCTACTATTTCCAAATGGCTGTACCCAGAATCCATGGCCAGCGTCTCCAATGGTTGGAGATAAGACCGCAAATGGATTGTTTGGGTAGTGAGGGGGATAACCTGCAAAAAGGAAGGATAAATATCTTGTTAACGATAAATTCATTACACATATGTTATATAGCCCACAATAAAGTAGAAACTCCCACTCAGATGTGAGCTGTAAGATTCTTTTCAACCCCATATAACCAATTCCCGAATAGGTTTGATATACTAATCGATGGTGCTATGCTAAAGGACAAGTACAGAATCCTCCATAGAATTTTTGTGAAGGCACAATCTATAAATAGATCTTGTATTGTTTCATCTTGATAAAGAAACAACATTTTTTACATCCATGCCAAATATTTTTGGTCAAATTATCCTTGGTGAGAATTGCTTTGTGAAGAAGGAACCACATAAAAATTCTAATCTTAAGAGGAACCTTAATTTTCCAAATATATTTATAAATAAATCTAGTATTCCTTTTTAGAAAATCTAGATACATGAAACAAGCCGAGGGGACGCCAGACGTTGTCAATTTCCACTTAAAGGAATCTTGATTGTAAGAGAGTTGGACATTCATTAGTGTCTCTACTAAATGTGTCAAGTGTCTCCAATAGTTACCCGTCAAAGCCCTCCTAAAGCCTATGTTTAGAGGTGTTCTCGACATTACATGCGCCACCGAAACCTCTTTTCAATGAGTTTAATAAAATGTCGTATGCATCGATTGATGAGAGGCTGGGACTCCCCATTGTTTTAAAAATGAATTAACCATATGCTTAATTTTCTCACTCCATCTTGTAAACTAATAGTAGATCTATTACGTTGATCATGTTCAGAAAAGAATGTTTCTGTGTTTAAAAGAAACCAACTTAATGGACAAATGTCTATGATTTTGGATAAAATATATTAGTTAATTGTTTGATCAATTGTACAATGATCTAGTTAATTACTTAATTGTGGGATGGGAAAATGTATTTAATAGAGTCAAAAAAATGTTGCAAAATACTACCGTATGATCATTAAGAAATATATGATTAGATAATTCTCTAGTTTTACCATATATATATTGAAAAAAAGTTCCCCGGTCTAGGCACGTGTGTGAATTGTATATGAAATTATATGAACCTTTGCCTACTCCATTGAATTCCTTAAGAAGTCGATAAGTACAATCCATTGTCCAATCTTTCCTACTATCTCAAATTTAAATAGCAAACAATGTTTAAAGAGGAGAAAGTCCATATGAGAAAATTTGAACACCTCATGTATACTTTCAATATGATGAAACATGAGTAAACACTATATTACGCTCATACTATATTATTTTTTAGTTTCGTGAAATCACTATATTTTGTGTACTAAATTTTGCACCACAAGTGTACGTCAACTTAATATATGCATGCAATAATGAAATGTATGTGTGAAGATTGAATATGGAAATATGCATAATTCCTAAAAAAATACTCAGAGGTGTGGACATACCATCTCACAACATATGGTTTTAGGTCTTGATGCTCTTGAATTTGGATTCTTATTTGATATAATGAAGTTTACCTTACAATATGATTATAAAATGCTATACAAGTTGGCTACAAATGTTGATGAAGGATAGTGTTCACCATTCCTTCGCAGTATCACTTGCAAGGAACAAAAGATAGTTTATTTGTTCGACAATCAGCTCGGGTCAGTAGGTATTTTATGGAACTTTACCTTATAAAATTTATGATTATAAAAAGTTATACAGCTTGAATAAGAATGTATTTTATGGAATAATATCTCATCCAAGTCAGAAACTTTTATTTTTTATTTTTTCAAATTTCATAACCACTCATTACTATGATCAAAGGGAATTTTTTTCTAATTCATAAATCTATTTAACTCTGTCATGTTTGGAAATACTGACGGCGGGTTAATTTGAATGTCTTTCCTGTTCCGCCTTCTGAAGAAGAAGCATCCAGAGGATCTGATATATGTCTTGTATTCTAGCAATCGTCCAATATTTTTCTAACTGTAGGCGTAGAGTTACAAAATTATTACATCAAATTACTTGATAAAATGCATATACATGTGGAAAGTTCTAAACTTCTCCCTTTTGTCCTCATCAAAAGAAAATCAATGTATGAGTTTTTTTTTAATTGGGGCACACCCGGCCTCTACATTACACTACTAGGAAAACGGCTATAGATAATCCACACATCTGTGACGCACTTTCTAGTGGTGCCCCACTGGTAAAATAGGCGTGGCGCACTGTCCACAGGTGTCCTACGGCTAACTGTCGTAAGCGTGGCGCACATGGGGAGGTGCATCACGGCTATGTGTGGGCCAGGGCACAGGTGGCAGCAGACCACATACCCGTAGCGCACTATGTTAGGGTGCGCTATGGGTGTGAAACTTAGTAGTAGGGCACATGACCTAATGCGCTACGGATATGTGGGTTGTGGCCTGCTGGGTAAACTTAGCCGTAGGACACTTTGCCTTAGTTCCCTACGACTAAGTACCCTGCACAAACTTCACCCCCTTGGATCGTCTTTTTAGGCTTTGCAAAAAATAAAAGAAAATGATAAACACTTCGAAAAATAAAACTCTTTCATATGTAGGTAGTTAATATGGTATAGTTTGTAGGAAAATTAACAAACAATAATTTCGACTTTTTCTGAAAAAGAAAGTCATGCCATAGTAAAATGGCCGTAACTTTTCCATACGATATCGAAAAAATCGTATAATATACGGTCATTTAGCGATTATTTATATTTTCAAAATTCGAAAAGAGTAAAAATTATGGTCAAAAGACCGTTTTTTTCTGCAGAAAAAAATATAGGAAAACTTACCCGTAGCGCACCACCACCTAGTGCGCTACGAGTAAGTTGGGCGGGATTCAAAATTTGAATCCCCACCCCGCCCACCTACCCCTCTTCTCTTCCCTTCCTCTTCTCCTTTTCATTCTCCTTCCTCCTCCTTTTCCTTCTCTCTTCTCCTCCTCCTTTTCCTTCTCTTCCTTCCCCTTCTCCTCTCTCTGGCCTCCTCCTCTCCTTGCACTGACGACGGCGGCCTTCTCCTCCTCTCCTTGCACTGACGACGGTGACGACGGCCTTCTCCTCCTCCTTGCTCCGGCATCCTCCTCTCCTTGCAGTGATGATGGCGACAACAACATTCTCCTCCTACTTGTAGTCATGACGAGCGATGATGACCTCCTTCTCCTTGCGGCAACCTCCTCCCTTCTCTAGCCACACCTCCTTCTCCCCCTCTTCCTAGATGTCGGCGAGGACTAGCACGGCCACAGCCTCCCGCACCTCCCTGCGGTGGTAGGTCGTGGCCATGGCCACCATGCTCCAGCGAGGCGACATGACAGTGGCGATGCGGACCCGATTTCTTTTGCAATTCAAAACGAGGGTGTTTTTTGTATTTTTTTTTGTTTTTCGAAAAACACATCCATGGCGCACCCTGTACCCCTACCCGTGGCACACCTGGTAGTGCGCTACGCCTATTCCCATATAGACGTAGCGCACCAAACAGTGTGCTATGGGTAAGAGATAGCCCTAGCGCGAGGATAGTGGCGCACAGCTAGGGCGCCACGGATGCCCTTTTCAGGTGTGCCACGAACGACCCTGTTCCTAGTAGTGTTAGTTGATGCATACATCCTTTATTAATTTATTGAAGTCTTAGAAAGTCTCATACAAAGTCTTATATCTCATGCATCACACAAAGTTGAAAAAATGAGCCAACGAAAGAAATAAAAAAATAAAGCCTGGTTCCATCAACATGAGAGTCACTTTTCAAAACGCCACTCAGATTGGCTATAGAAAGCCCGTGTTTCCAAACAGCTGCACCCAGAATCCATATCATGACATAGCTCCGCTAGGTGGAGATAAGACCACAAATGAAGCCAATGGGTAGTGAGTGGATAACCTATAAAAAGGAAGGATAACTTATCTTGTTAAAGATAAATTCATTGTGCACATGCCATATAGGAAATAATAAAGCACAAACATCCACTTAGATGTGAGATTTTATATTATTTTCAAACCTCATATAACCAATTCCCGAATATGTTTGATATACTGATCGGTGGTGCCAGTTACCGAATATGTGAAAGGACAAGTGTAGAATCCTCCATTGAATTTTTGTAAAGGGATAATCTAGTATTGTTCCATCTTGATAAAAAAACAACATTTTTAAATCCAGGCCAATTCTGTTTTGTCAAATTATCTTTGGTGAGAATTACTTTGCGATTACGGAACCACATAAGAATTCTAATCTTAAGTGAACCTTAATTTTCGAAATTTATTTGCGAAAAAATCTAGTATTCCCATTTATAAAATGTAGATACATAAAACGAACCAAGAGGACGTGAGACATTGTCAATTTACACTTAAAGGAATCTTGATTGTTAGAGAGATGGACATTCATTAGTCTCTCCACTAAATGTGTTCAGTGCATCCAATAGATTCCCATCAAAGCCCGCCTGAAGCCTATGTTTAAAGGTGTGATCGATATTACATGCGCTACCAAGTATCTTACCAAAACCTCTTATTTGACACGTTACCAACAAGAAAATACCCCCTCTATAGGAATATTTCCTTGACATTCGTAAGGCCTTTCCAAAAAGGATAATTAGTTGGTTTTGCTCAAACCTCACGTAAAGATATAGAATGAAGATATTTATTATGTAGAAGTATCTTAAAAAACCACATGCTATAAACATCTATTTTTTTATATCGAGAACCTCTACTCCCAAGCCCCCTTGATATTTTTGCCTATAGTTTATATTCCATTTAGTTAATCCATACTTCTTTTTGTGGCCATTGCTCTGCCAAACAAACCTATGGACCTAAAACTATCCAGTCTCCTCCATACCCCTTTGGTTATTTCGAGAAAGGATAGCGTGAACATGAGAAGGCTTGTAAGGACTGATTTAATAAAAACTAAGCGGTGCCCATAGGATAGCAACTTTCCAATCCAGCTACTAAGATTTTTCTCAAATCGGTTCTCAGTTGGTGTCCACTCTCCATAGGATAGCTTCTTTTTCAAAAGGATAGATTTTTCTCAAATCGCTCGAGGCGCTTCCTCCCGAGCATATCGGGAGGCGCCCTCCACAACCTAAAACCTAGGCGGCGCCCCCGTCCCCCGCCCCCGGCCGCCCCCACTGCCCTTCCCGACAGTGATAGTGTCCTCCTCCGCGTCAAAGACGACGGCAGGGATGGCTAGGTGCTACTGATGGTTTTCCTCGGCAGATGGAGGAACGCCGGTGGAAGTGCAGGGCGGCGGCTGTTTGGGCCGATGCCCAAGGCCCTCCGGCGAAGCAGCAGTGAGGAGGCGGCGGTGCACCCTCAGCACATCTTCGGCAAGCATGGCGGCGAGCTGGGTTGTCGGGTCAAGATCTGGGCTACGAGGCCGATCTGGCTAGATGGGTCCAGCCACGGCCGGGATGGAGGGATATGGCGGTTCCTCGTATCGCCGGTACCTGCAGCCTTGCACTTGGACTGCCTCTTTTCTCTCTTGTCACTCCGGTATGGAGGTGACTGGGGCGTGGGGGCCTACTAGTCTCGCGAATAATGGTGGCGGTCCTAGGATTCCTTATATCGCCAAGATGATGATCTGTCGGTGCTTGTCCCCATCGATTTGGCGGAAGTGGAGTGTTTCAGAAGGCTCCGTTGGCGAATAATGCCTGGAGATTGCTGGATTAGAGGGATCCAGTCGTGCGCACCCATGTTTTACTCTGACCGTTAGGGTTCAAAGGGAGCGTTTTAAAGCTCTCTTGGTTGTTAAATCATGGGGCATGTTCTCGTTCCATGGTGCTAAAGGAAAATGTCATGGAGAATGAGATCTAAGGACTGACAATGTGATTCGAATCTAGGTGGTGATGAGGAATTGGCTTGGTGACTCGTGACTTGGTGCAGTGGCATGCAAGTGGGGGCGAATGCACATGAGAGGTTCACTGTCCTACCTTTGAGGGTGAAAATCCAGGATCTGGCCTTAATTGGTTGTGCCTGGCAATGGCCTTGTTGAAGGTATTGTTTTGAGAGCATGGACATTTTTCAGGGTGAAAACCTAAGATCTATGATCGGGCGATGACGGTGTTTGTGCACTGTTCCTTCTTGGAGGTGTCACTTTTGGAGAAGCTAGACTTCTGGTGTTGTCTTGGTGGTGATAATACCGATGTTTCAACGAATGGGTCACTGTAGCGGGACTTTTCTTTTTTGTAATTATTTTTTCTTTTTTTTGGGATGTATGCATCTGTATAGCCGCTAGGGCAATGCGTTGTTGCAGAGGCTAGGTGTAGTTGGTACCTTCCAATATTAATATTGTTAGATGTATATTTGTATATTGTATGTCCCCGCTTGTTAGGGGGGTTTCCTGTATATTTCCACCTGTACATGTACTATATATTGTGGCCTTTGGCCCCCTGAGGAATACAAGTTGTCTATTCCTAACATGGTATCAGAGCAAAGTTAGCCCCGTCCTCTTCCTCTCAGCTTCGTCGCCACAGCCGCCACCGTCCATGGCGCCGCCGGCCTTGCCGTCGTCACCGCCGCCAGTCGCCGCCCGTTTTTCCTCGATCGATTTTGTTTCGATCTGTTTCAATCCAGATCCAGATCGATCCCTTCTGCCCCGTACTCTTCCACCCAACTCGATCCAGACTCTCGTCGATTTCCTCTACCCGCGCGGGCCAACCCGATCTCCTCTGCTCGCGCGCCGATCCAGAGAAGATCGATCTTCTCTGCCACCCGCCGAGGTCCGCCGCCCTACTGCCTTGGTCCGCTGCCCACCGGCCTCGTTCAGCTGGCCTCCCGCCCTCGGTCCATCGAGGCCTCTCACCCTCGATCCGTACTACATCGTCCCCCCGGCCTCGGTCTTCTCTGCTACCTCGGTCCACTCACCGGATCGCCAGACCGTCGGACCTTTGCCGCCGGCCATCACCGCTGCCGGGAATCGATCCCCGGTGACTGGAATTGGTCTCCCCCAGTCCTTAGGCACCGCCCCTCGTCCCGGTTAGCTGGAATTTGGTCGGATTTTGGCCGGCATCTGCCTGCAGCCACGGGTTGACCAGATCTATTCCAAAAAAAATGAGAGAGAGAGATGTCTTTTGCATCGGGCTATGTTGCGATTCCTCGCTGTCCAGTGATCTTCGATGGTGTGAATTATCCCGATTTTGCTGCCTTTATGCGCGTTCACATGCGTGGTCTCCGTTTATGGGGTGTGCTCTCTGGCGAGGTCTCCAGTCCGCCGTGACCCGCTGCTCCTCTGGCTCCTCTTCCGCCGCCGCCGATCATTCTTGGCGCTGATGCTTCTCAGGAGGCCAAGGATGCTTCTCAGAGTGCTGATGATATTGTTGTTGCTGCATATGAGCTGAAGCTCAAACAATACTCTACTGATCTCGAGACCTATCGCCTCGATCTGACGGCCTACACTCAGTGGGTAGATGAGGATGCTCGTTCTGCTGCTATTCTCACCTCCAGTGTTCTGCCCCAGTTTGCCGCTGAGTTCATGAGTCTTCCTACTGTTGCTATTCAGTTGGCACATCTCCGTTAGCGCTATCAGCCGTCTGGGGATGCTCTTTACCTGCGTGTGGTCCGCTAGGAGCATGCTCTTCAGTAGGGTGATTCCACTATTGATGAGTTCTATACTCAGAGTGCTGCTATCTGGCGTCAGCTTGATTCTCTCCGTACTGCTTTTTGTGGCATGTTCTTGTGCTGCCAGATTGTGCGCTCGGATTTGGAGTTCCATCGCATCTATGAGTTTCTGTTTCGGCTCCGCCAGGAGTTCGAGCCCCGCCGTGCTCAGTTGAATGCTCGTGGTCGTGTTCCGCTCTCTGAGGTGTTGTCTGAGCTTCGGGCTGATGAGACTCGTCTCCGTGGTGCTGGTCTTCTTGTGGTTCCGTCTGTGCTTGCTACTCGTGGTCCTCCTCTGTCGTCTTCTCCCTCGACTCCCTCGACTCAGCCGCGGTCCTATGTGCCACCGCCGATACTACCCACTCCTCCAGGTCAGGGTCAGAGTCAACACCAGCAGTCTCAGGGTCAGAGTCAGCACCAGCAGGCTCGTGGTCAGGGTCGCCGTGGTTCTCTTCGTCACTGCACTTACTGTAGCAGGGATGGCCACACTTGGTCCACCTGTTATACAAGGGATCCCAGTTTACGTCAGCAGCACCAGGCTCGTGGGCAGTCGGCTCCTTCTGAATCTTCAGCAGTTGCTCTCTCTGATCAAGATATTATCAGGAGTCTTTGTGGTCTGCTTGCTGCTACAGGATCTTCTTCGACGGGCACTGCTGGTTCTGTTACTGATTCTTCAAGCATTGTGCGACCACCACCTTCTATACAGTCAAGTACGTCCCCGTGGTATCTGGATTCTAGAGCTTCTTTTCATATGACCTCTGAGTCTTCTCTTCTGTCCGCTATTCGTTCTCTCACTTGTCATGTTCGTGTTCTCACGGCTGATGGTACCTCTCTTCCTGTTTCTAGTCGGGGCACCCTTTCTACTTCTTCTTTTTCTGTTCCTGATATTTCTCATGTTCCTCGTCTTAAGATGAATCTGTTCTCTGCTAGCCAGCTTACTGACTCTGGTTGTCGCGTCATTCTTGATGCCGATTCTTGTGTTGTCCAGGATCGTCGCTCACATGCCCTGGTTGGAGCTGGCTCTCGCAGCCGTGACTCTTCAGGACTTTGGGAGTTATACTGGCTTCGTGTTCCTTCCGCTGCCACTTCATCTGTCAGTTCTTCTCCGGTCGTCGCCTCTGCTACAAGCTCGTTTCAGTAGTGGCATCATCGTCTTGGTCACCTTTGTGACTCTCGCTTGTCATTATTAGTTCATCGTGGTCTTCTGGGGTCTGTCTCAGGAGATGGGTATTTACATTGTCAGGGCTGTAGCTTGGGCAAACAGATTCAGCTTCCCTATCGTACTAGCGCGTTTGTATCTCAGCGACCTTTTGATTTAGTTCATTCTGATGTTTGGGGTCCGGCTCATTTCTCTTCGAAAGGGGTCCATCGCTACTATATTTTATTCATCGATGATTTTTCCCGGTACACGTGGTTGTATTTTATGCGCTCTCGCAGTGAAGTGCTCTCCATATATCAGCGTTTTGCAGCCATGGTTCGTACTCAATATTATACACCCATTGGTGTGTTTCGTGCTGATTCTGCTGGTGAGTATATCTCCCAGATGTTGCGAGGTGTTCTTGCTGAGCAAGGTACCCTCGCTCAGTTATCCTGTCCCGGCGCACATGGCCAGAATGGCGTTGCTGAGCATAAGCACCGCCATCTTCTTGAGACCACTCGTTCCATGATGATTGCTTCTTCCCTTCCGCCGCATTTCTGGGTTGAGGCTGTCGCTACAGCGGCTTACCTCATCAATATTCAGCCTTCTGCTGCTCTGCAGGGTGGTGTCCCTCTTGCGCGTTTATCTAGTCATTATCCAAACTACTCTATTCTTCGCTTGTCTGGTTGTGTTTGCTATGTTCTCCTTGCCCCTCGCGAACACACCAAACTGACCACTCAGTCTGTTGAGTGAGTCTTCCTTGGATATAGTGATGGGAAAAAGGGCTGTCGCAGTTGGGACCCCGTTGGTCGTCGGATGCGTATCTCTCGCGACGTTACTTTTGATAAGACGCGCCCTTTCTATCCTCGTCCCACCGCTGGTACCTACCCGGTGGAATATATCTCTTTTCTTCTTTTTCCTGACACACCTCCTTCTACTCCTATTGCGTCTTCTTCAGGACTCACTCTCCCTGATGTCTCTTCTTCGACACCATCCTCCTCTGCTTCATCTAGTTCCCCTAATTTTCCTCGTTCTCCGAAGCCTTCCTCTGCTATTCCTTCTTCTTCCTCGTCGTCTCATGAGTCATCATCCTCTGATGAGCTTCCCTCTACTCGTACTGTTAGTCAGTATGGTCTTTCTGTTGCCTCTGAGATGACTTCTTATCAGGATGCTAAGCATCATCATGAATGGCAACTGGCCATGGCTGAGGATATTGCTGCGCTTGAGCGCACTGGCACCTGGGATCTTGTTTCTCTCCCTCCCGGTGTTTGTCCTATCACGTGTAAGTGGGTCCATAAAATTAAGACCCGCTCTGATGGATCTCTTGAGCACTATAAAGCGCGTCTTGTGGCTCGTGGTTTTCAGCAGGAGCACGGTCGTGACTATGATGAGACCTTTGCTCATGTGGCCCATATGACCACTGTGCGTACTCTTCTTGTTGTCGCTTATGTTCGTCATTGGTCTGTGTCCCAGCTTGATGTTCATAATGCATTCCTCAATGGCGAGTTGAGTGAGGAGGTTTATATGCAGCCTCCTCCTGGGTATTTTATTCCCGTTGGGATGGTTTGTCGTCTTCGGCGTTCTCTTTATGGACTGAAACAGGCCCCTCGTGCCTGGTTTGAGCGCTTTTCCTCTGTGGTGACTGCAGCTGGTTTCTCCCCTAGTGTTCATGATCCAGCGTTGTTTGTTCACACTTCTCCTCGTGGACGCACTCTTCTCCTTCTGTATGTTGATGATATGATCATTACTGGTGATGATCCTAAGTATATCTCCTTTGTTAAGACTCGTCTTCGTGATCAGTTTCTTATGACTGATCTTGGTCCTCTTCGATACTTTCTTGGGATTGAGGTTTCCTCCACTTCTGATGGATTTTTCATCTCCCAGGAAAAGTATATTCAGGATCTTCTTGTTCGTGCTGCTCTTGGGGATGAGTGCCCTGTTGAGACCCCTATGGAGCTTAATGTCAAGCTTCGTCCTACTGATGGTGATCCTCTTTCTGATCCGACGCGTTATCGCCATCTTGTTGGGAGTCTTTTTTATCTTGCTGTCACTCGTTCTGACATATCTTATCATGTTCATATTCTAAGTCAATTTGTTTCTGCTACTACCACTGTTCACTATAGTCATCTTCTCCATGTCCTTCGTTATCTTCATGGCACGATCACTCCTCGTCTATTATTTCCTTGTTCCAGCTCTCTCCAGCTCCAGTGCTATTCAAATGCTATGTGGGCGAGTGATCCTACGGATCGCTATTCACTTTCTGCTTACTATGTGTTTCTTGGTGGGTCGCTCATTGCTTGGAAGACGAAGAAACAGACAGCGGTTTCCCGTTGGAGTGTTAGGGCTGAGTTGCATGCTATGGCCTTGTTGACTGCTGAGGTGACCTGGTTACGGTGGTTTCTTGCGGATTTTGTGGTCTCTATTACCACATCCACTCTGGTTTTGTCTGACAGTACAGATGCTATTAGTATTGCACGTGATCCGGTCAAGCATGATCTTACCAAGTATATTGGTGTTGATGCTTTCTATACACGTGCTCAGGTGCAGGCTCAGGTTGTTGCGCTTCAGTATGTTCCTTCAGAGTTACAGTTGGCGGATTTCTTTACGAAGGCACAGACCATTGCGCAACATACTTTCTTCCTCTCCAAACTCAGTGTTGTGGAGCCACCATGAGTTTGAGGGGGGGTGTTAGTTGTATATTTGTATATTGTATGTCCCCACTTGTTAGGGGGTTTTCCTGCATATTTCCACCTGTACATGTACTATATATTGTGGCCTTTGGCCCCCTGATGAATACAAGTTGTATATTCCTAATAAATATATGATCCTTTCCAAAAAAAAAGTTTATGAAAGTGTATGTGTATGCCCAAATATCTAAATGGAAGAGATCCTGATTCACAGCCAAAAAGAATCTGCTACTCTTCCTCCATCTCGTTTGCTTTCCCCAAGAAGAATATTTCGCTCTTATAGAAATTAATTTTCAATCCCAAAAGTTGTTCAAAGATACAAAGAACAAGTTTCATATTAAGATCTTTGTCTAGGTTAGTATAGTAGTTGTATCCTAGGAAAGTCTAGAATATTCCAGTAGAGTGTTGTGAGATAGTTGTTGGAGATATGCCCAAGAGGCAATCATAAAGTGGTTATTATTATATCTTTGTGTTTATGATAAATTTTTGGATCTCATGCTATAATTTTATAAATAGGAAACACTAATACTTGTGTGTTTTGTAAACATAAAAGAGTCCCTAGTAAGCCTCTTGTTAAGCTACCTTGTTGATTAATAGATGATCATGGTTTCCTAATCATTAATATTGGATGTTATTAATAACAAGGTCATATAATTAGGAGAATGATGTGATGGACACACACACATAGTAATCAGAGCATAAGATCAAGTAATTAATTTCGTTTTTCTACAAGCTTTCAAATACATGGTAACCTAATCCTTCGACCATGAGATCATGTTAATCACCAGCACCGGATGAGTGCTTTGATGACATCAAACGCCACTTCGTAACTGGGTGGTTATAAATGTGGCATTGGATATTCTGAAAGTATGAGTTGAAACGCATGGATCAAGAATGGGATTTGTCCATCCAAATGACGGATAGATATACTTTGGGACCTCTCGGTGGAATGTCATCCAATTGGCTTGCAAGCATGTGACTAGGTCACAAGGGATGTCATGTCACAATATTAGTAAAGAGTACTTATCGATAATGAGGTTGAAGTAGGTATGGAGATGTCGATGATCGAACCACGGATAAGTAGAGTATCGCGCGTAAAGGGAATCGATATCGTATGTTAATGGTTTTTTCGATCAGAAGTCATTGTTGAATATGTGGGAGCCATTATGGATCTCTAGGTCCCGCTATTGGTTATTGATCGGAGAGGTGTCTCGATCATGTCTGCATAGTTCATGAACTGTAGGGTGACACACCTAGGTTCGATGTTTTTTAAGTAGATATGGAATGTGAGTTGGAGAACGAATGTTGCTCGGAGTCTTGGATGCGATCCAGGACATCACGAGGAGGTCCAAAATGGTCCGGAGAATAAGATTCATATAATGAAAGTCAACTTCGAGGGTTCGGAAATTTTCTGGTGTTTTGACTGGAGCTTCTAGAAGGTTCTAGAGGGACACTAGTGGGCCCACCACCCCGGGGGGGGGGGTGGGGGCACATGGGATGAGGGAATGTTGCGGGGCCCCATGGGCCAGCCATACCAGGCCCAAGAAGCCCACCTAGACAAGCCCCATAGGGATAAGAGCAACTCCCTAGAAAATAGGGGATAGACTTGGGGGAAGTTTTCTTCCCCCTCGCCTTGCGCCGGCCCTAGGAGGACGTGGGCTAAGGGGGGAAACCCTAGCCGCACCCTACCTCTATAAATAGAGGGGGGTGGCCGGGCCCTTTTCCCATCCCCAAAGCCTAGCCGCCACCTCTCCTCCCTCCTCTTTCTTCCTGGGCCGGCTTAGGCGAAGCCCTGCAAAAATTCTCCTCCACCACCATCACCACGCAGTCGTTCTGCTAGGATTCCGAGGGGATCTACTACCTCCGTTGCCCGCTATAACAGGGAGAGGAAGGTTTTCATCGACTCTGTACGTGTGACGGAGTGCGGAAACGCTGCCGGATCGCAGCGCCGGAAGGATCGTCTTTATAAACCACGAGATTAGATCTCGTTAAGGCTTTGGATCTTCGAGGGTTAGTTCTCATCTGTCTCGTTATACCTATCTCATAGATTAGATCTTGACTTTTCCATAGATTGGATCTTGGTTTTATTCGTTCTTGTGATAAAAATTTTTTGTATGTTGGGAACCCTACAATAATATCCTGGCGGAGTTTGTAATATTTTAGTGTACAAGTTAAGATGTATGCCTAAGTTGAGCTATATATAAGAAGGTGTGAAGATGCAACGGACCATCTTATGCGGAAGTTTCCCTAAAAATCCTATAATGAGTATACAAAATAACAAACAATAGCCATAAGAATTGTCAAATATGTTCTTTTAATTTTTTGGGACATTGGTTTAATAAGTTTCAAATTGTACTAGATAAATTATACTACTTAGAGAAAAATTATTAAAGGAAATCCAGACCGTACGTACATGCATGTTGAACGAACAATACTGAGCGTTTCATATTTTCGAGGAAAGAAAGCAATTTGTGTTTGGGTACGAATTGGGGCTTGGAATTGCTCTTTTGGAAATGGCCCAGCCGAATTCACTAGTTTGGATGGCTTATGAAATGGTCCATGGAAACGTCAACCCAATTCCGCATCGGCCTGTTCCCCGTGTTAGTTCGCTTCGCTCGTTTCCGAGCTCTCACGCTCGGAAAGGCTCGGAAAGGAAGCCTTGCTTACCCCTTCGTCGACAGCCCGCAACCAGGCGACACCATGCGACCACGGAAGGCGACGGCGATGGCTCCGGTAAGTCGTCCCCTGCGTCTCCTCTTCCCCGCCCTCCTCGTCCATCCTTCTTCTCGTTCCACATGCCCTCCTCTTTCGGTGGCGGCCATGGCATCAGCCCACATTCACCGCCCCGCCCTCAACCCTAATTGAGGGATGGGAAACGGCGACGGGAGGGGAAGCGGTGGGAGGGGACGTCCAAAGGCGAACGGCGGACGGAGGCGAACGACGGCCACACCCATGCCCTGCCCCCAAGCTAGCCTCTCCCTGGCCTCTTCTTCTTGTGTCCGGCTATGTCCTGTAGTAATTTGGATTCATTTTTTGAAAATTGTAGATCCTGTGAATTATTATCCAGGTTGTAATATACACATGTATTATTGTGTATACATTAGACAAGTTCATATTGTCCAAAATCAATAAAATGGACAATTCTATAATTTTATACATCCAAACAGGAATTAGAAATGGCTATTTCCCTTCGTTTCCAACAGCAACTATGCACATACAAACAACAGAAATAGAATTGCAGTCAGTTTTCTTTTCATCTTGGATTTGGAATTTCAAGTCTAATTCAATTCTGAGCTAAAATTCCTACATCCAAACACAGTGTAAGACAATTTATCTGGCATAGCTAGAAACACAGTTAATAACCAACATTAAAATAATTTAAATATGCTTCAACACGATGCAGCCAAATAAGTATATCTTTTAGTCAAGGCCATAATCTAGTATCTTACACAATCTGAATCTGTCGACAATTACATCTGGATGAAGTCTGTACCACTAGTACAAAACATGCCTCTAGTCCTGATTTATAAGGGGCTTTAGTATCGGGACTAAAGGTTAAGTCTTTAGTCCCGGTTCTGTTACGAACAAAAACTAGATTGTCTCCACGTGGCCTCGCTGGACGCACTGGACTGGAGGATTTTTAGTCCCGGTTCGTAACAGGAACTGTGACTATTGTTGTTCTGCCGCGGTAACGTTTTGCGGCAACCTGCTGCCGCGGCAGGAGATGGGGTTTTAGGGTTTTCTTTTTTTGTGTTCAATTATTTTTCATTTTGCGTTTTTATTTCAAACAAGTTTTCATATACATATTATTCTACGCTATTACATGTTGTATACGTTGATGCATATATAATATCATTTCTCTCACGATTACATACAGACATGCATATATATACACAACTTGGTATATGAGTGTCGATCGAGACTAGATCTCGTCTATTTGATTTACACGAAGATCATTACATTATATGGATACTTTAAGGTCTATCCACATTGTATTGTCCTTTTATGTTTATGACGTCCCTGAGCAAAAATCCCGACAACTCCACTTGAATTGCTAGTAGACGTTCATGTGGTAGGAGCTTATCCCGCATCGTATCCAACTATATATAAAAAAGTTGATCATTATGAATGAAACTTAACAAAAATTATGGTATAAAATAAATTATGAATATATTGTTTATGTACTCGAAGAAAGTCTGTGTCATGCTCCATACACCCACGAATGAACCAGGACTAATATTTTTTTGACCATGCGGCCGTTTCTAGCCGTTGGGACCAAGACATTAGTCTCAGTTTGGACCAAAACCGGGACTAATGCTCTGGACCAAAGGTCCGTTTTCTACTAGTGTATATTCACCAATTTCATAGAACCATATCAGCTGCCGAATGTATGTTCAAAACTCTTCTTATTTTTGCAGCGTGGTGACCATTGCAATTTTATAGAACCATATCAGCTGCCGAATGTGTGTTCAAAACTCTTCTTATTTTTGCAGCGCTAGTGACCATTTGCAGAAGTGCAAGGATCACCTAGTGCTAGACGAGATACTCGTGCTCCTTAAGAAGCTCTTCACAGACACCTATATGCCTTCAGCTGCAACCAGGATTCTGGACCTAGGGTTTTTTTTGGTATTCGCTTGATTGTAACTAAATAGCAAAGTCCATGGTTTCATATCATTGTATTTTTTGGTTCTGTAAACTAATTAATAAGCTGATATCCTGAGCAAACTTGAAACTGCTTTGGCCTTTTGGACTTTATTAATTTAAAGCTAGAAATTTTGTTTTCAAAAAGGAGATTGAAATTCTCTTTCTTTGCATCAAAGTGATACACACTTCATTTTTTATTAAATCCAGACACTTTGTGCTTTATTACCTAAAAAGAACCAAATCGCAGAAGTATCTAGTGTTTCAAACAATATTTGGTACACTACAACTATCTGTCTAGTATTCCATTTTGCTGTTATGTCTCTATCGTCTCTACCTCGCGTCGCCTCCCTCTAGCAGGAAGAAATCCTAGCCGCCACCCCTCCTATCTTCCCCCTCACCTCGTCATCATCACTGGTGGCAGCCGGGACATGCCCCACTCATGAAGGGGACGGCGGAGCCCTGGCACCCCCGACCGTGGTGCGGCGAGAGGGGCAATTCTCAAGAGCGTTTTGGAGCGGCGAAAATACCTACTGTAGTTGCTTGTATCGGATGACGGCGTTGCTACGGAGGCTTCGCGAGGACAACGGTCTCTACAAGGAGTGTTGATCGATCTACGATGCATGGACCCTAGAGCGGCGACTCTGGACACGACAGTGGTCCTGCCCCCTCCTTCGGGCCAATTTTTTCACAGGAGGCGCATGGCGGCCATAGATTTCTCCTGCATCGACGGTGCTGGATGCCGGAGAGCCATCGCCCTTCTGGGCCTGCGGATCGGAGATGGTGGATCCACGTCCGCTTGGTTGGTGCTAGCGAACGGTGGGGTGCGAGGCTGCCGGTGAAAACCGTGCCAACTTTGGTCATCGCGACACCTTGGTGTCATTACCTTGTTGAAGGCATAGTTGTTGCAGCTCTTGTCTTCTCGATCGAGTTGCTCTAGGGAAACCCAAAATTTGGGTTTTCTGGAACGGATGATGGCTGTGCGCAACATCGTTTTCCCTCATAGGGTCATCTTCTTTGGCATATCTATAGGTCCAAGGTGGAGATACCTAACCTCCAGGTGCTACGCTTATTCATGCCTGGTTCGGTAGGTGCCGCGCATAACTGATCTTTCAGAGGTTTCAAGCTGCATCGGATGGCTGGACTCGGCAGCATGGTGCCAAGGGGCCTCGGTGGCAAACGCCGTGCATGTTGATGGATGCGCGTAGGGTGGTGGTGATGTATGGCGTCGTGGTGGCATTGGCGACAGGCTTGACAAAGTCATTACTCTGGTCCTCCTAAAGATGGATCAGCAGAAGACGGCAGCAGGAACAGTTTGTGCATGCACGTTGGTGTGTGTTCAGGATCAGCTGGACTGGTTTGTGCCCCTGAATCGCTGTTGGGTGGTCATGGGGCCTCCGGTTTTGTGATGATATGCGTAGGTGTATGGTCAGAGTGCTGGCTCCGACATGTTCACCCGTTTCATTAAGTTGTAGGAGTTACGACTTTGGGGCTAGAGAGGTGGCTTCTGGTTGATCTTCTTTATTATCTTTATAAGGTTTCGTTAAATAATAAATAAAGAAGGATGCCGTGGTGTCACCTCCATTTAAAAAAACTATCTGGCTAGCATAGGTTCTTAATTCTTGCATTGTTTCAAAATATATTTTGTTTTAGCTGGAAAAAATTATAAGTTTCCATTGGAAACGGCATGTCTAGTAACCCTTGAATATTTGTTTTCATAGAACTCTTCTTGGACCTAGGTGGTCAAGATGGCTGCATTTAGTTACTAGGTTGATGGATGTTCATTTAGATAACAGATCCGATCAATTTAGTTGGGATCTAACAACATCTAGGGTCTTTACGGTAAAATCTATGTATCTAGACTTACTAAATGAGAATACAAGGTACCTATATAAGTATCTATGGAAAATGAAGGTACCATTGAAAATAAAGATTTTCATGTGATTCTTACATCGTAAAGAGTTGCTAACAAAAGATAATTTAGCAAAAAGGAGTTGGCAGGATAGTCAAAAGTGTGTTTTTTGTGATAATAATGAGACCATTCAACATCTTTTTATAGATTGTCGCTTTGCATGCATAGTATGGCGTATTGTTCATATAGCTTTCCATCTAACTCCCCCCAAAAATATTGAGAATCTATTTGGGAATTGGCTAAATGGGGTTGATAAAAATGAGAAAGTTCAAATACGAGTAGGTGTTTGTGCTTTACTCTGGGCACTTTGGAATATTCAAAATGATTTGATTTTTAATAGGTCACCAAATGCTTCTTTTATGCAGGTTATTCCTTTAACCATATATTGGATCCGTATGTGGTCTTTCCTTCAGCCCCATGGGCGCAGGCCGTCCATGGATATTGGATGCAACAGTTTGGAGACGGTAGCACATGACTTATTCATCTAGTGCGGCTAGCGTTTTGATAATAAAATATCATGTTGATGCGCTGATTGTTTCTGATATTTGCTTTCTTTGGATAGCTAGTGCATGTGTCGACTCTTTGTGACCCATGAATTGGGTATGTAAGATACTTTTGTAATAAACCCAATAAAGTAATAGAGGCCATATGCATTAGTCGATGCAGAGGTCGGGGCTTCATCTCCATTTCGAAAAAAAGCTGGAAAAAATATTTATTAAAGTTCCAGTTGACTGAGATTTGCACTTCACAGTTATAAAGTAAGGATGCAATTACACGAACATCATGCAAAAAACTATACTGAAACAAGAAATATTTGTATCGGGGAGAGGCATAAAAGATAATTTATGTGAATAGATCCAAGCTTTGTATTCTAAGATTTCTTCCTGCTTTTTATTCCATGTGTAATGTTGTATATCTGAAGTTTTACATGCCCAGTCAATCTTTTATTAGAATGTCTATAAAATTTTTAATGGTTATTGCTACTTAGTAAACGGACTGCATAAGCGGTTGTAAATTTTTAAAAAAGCCTCCCGCCTACGGAATCAACACGGTATAAGATTATTCAGAGTTCTAATGAGCTGATTGAATACTCAAACATTTAGGATATTGAAGTAAAATATACAATTTAGTACAACAGTCATGTTTTACTCAGAGATATGTGTATTGTCAGTCGTGAAACCTGCACATAGGTCACCTTTTGATCTGTTATCATCCAGGCCTACACCGCCCATCCACATTAAATATAAACCAAAATTCCTTTTTCGTTCAAGGAGGGTATAATCTTTGTTCGAAAATAATAAAATCATACTCTCCAATTGATTCGGGAAAAGAGTTTGTTCCAAAATATTAAAATAACATGCAGCCACTTCTAGTTCTCAAGGAAAAGTAATCAAATATATCCAACTGCATGTTATATTAGATGACAAACATAATTATCAAGTTAAGATTATATGCTGCATCCAAAAATATGAATTAATCGTATCGTTGTGAAGTACTAGTCTCAAAATTTATTTCCCCACAGGGAATATCTATCTTATCGGTTATAACCATATACCGTTACATCTTGACATCACTGTAATGCATAAGTCATCAAACTAAAATTTATTCTGAAGAATCACCAATAAGCAGAAAGATGCAAATAGAGAAATCTTATCACACGTAGTCGACCCGGTGGGATACAAATAGGGACACTGAAGGAAGGGGAGCACGCAGTAGGTCAGAATAGAAAAGTCTGCACCAAATTTAGGCAATAAGTCAAGTTGCCTGCACAATTAATTTGCATCTGGCTAACATAACATTCTAATTTAGATTGTTAACTTTGTAAATATAAAAGTAAAAAAGAAAACACATGAGTTTATTTAAGAACGGAGGTGGGCTCTTCCATTGAATTATGAAGAGGGGAAACATCCACTTACAAGAGTGAAGCCCTATAAAAAAAGAAAACACACGAGTTTCTTTAAGAACGAGACGGGGATCTTTCATTGAATTTTTTTTTTCGAAATAGGCTTTCGCCCCTCTTTATAAATAAAGCACACAGGTGAGACCGCTGCTGGGCCAGACAGCACATCGTCCAAAGGAACAAACACCACAAGATACAAAAGCTAGGGAGAACCCAAGCGCAACACGAAACGCAAGAAGAAATAAAAGAAAAAAGAAAGCCGAGAACGGCGGTGTGCTCAAAACGGAAACAACTCGCGACCGGAGCGCCCACCGGAAGTACCACCACACATCCCGCAGTCCAAAGCGCCTGCGTACCAAGACAACACCTCCAAGAAGGGGAGTGACGACGACACTGCTGTCCGGCCGGGGGCCTAAGGGTTTCCCCCGGTACGCAGCGGGGGGGTGGGGAAGGGAGGCCTCCGACACCCTTCAAGAAGGAATGTGATACCCATGGGCGTCACCGTGCTAGTGTCAATAGACAAGGATTTCTCCTGACCCCTCCAGCCCCACCGAGCACTTTGTAAAGCCCCACCAAACACGCCACCCACGAACACGCGCCACCCTGGTCTTAAAGTCACCACCGCCGTCACACCGGGAACCACAGAGCGAGACCGGTAGGCCGAGAGAGTGGAGACTTCGGCGATGGCCGGCATGCCAACGGTAGCGGGAGGGAACGACCTCCACCACCAGCAGGTGGTAGCCGACCGTATGCAACAGCAAGACAAACCAGGCCCTCAGGCCCGGCCGAGCCCGCGGAGGCTCGTGAAGTCCCGTCGCCGCACTGCAGCAAGAGTGCCACCGAACATGCCAACCGCCAACCCAGACCCTACTCTACCTCCCACCAAGAGATCCGCCGCACCGGCAAATCCCGGTTGTCAAGTAACAACACCAACGCCACCGAGCTCCCCCGGGCCTACCGGATCGCCGCCGGTCTGGGGATCTCACGTCACCTCCCGGAGCCGCCTCCGCCAGAGGGATGTCGTCACCGTCCACCATCCGGGGCTGCCGCCCCGGCATCCACGAGCTCGAGTCCTAGCCATCGCCCGCATCACACTCAAAAGGCCGCCGGACTGGGTATGGTGATCGAGCGCTAACGCCAGAGGTTGTTAGTCCGTGCGGCCCCCAAGCGTGGGGTACTACCCACCACCACCCGAAGTGACCGCCGACCGGACACAGCGGCAAGGCCGATCAACCGTACTCAGGCCCCGATCAGCCCGCAGGCCCCGCAGACCCAGATCTGGCCAAGATCAGCCCCGCTGCCGCGCTGCTGCGTCTTGGGGTCGCCGCCGACCGAACCCCGAAAAGCGCTCTCCCAGCACCACCACCGCCGCGCCGTCCTTCATCGTGCTCCGCCGCCACCGGAAAGGACACCGCTGCCACAGGCCGTCCCCGAGCCGGCCCTAGGGAACCACCCGAGACAGAGCCGCATCCCGCCGGCCAGGAGCTGACGAGGTCGAGACCGCCGCCACACCTCCACCTCCGGCCAAGCCCCCCGACCGCGCGCCACGGGGCAGCTGCGCCGCCAGATCTGAGGCCAGCACCGGTCGCCACCACCACCAGAGGCCGTACCACACGCAACCCTCCCGCCAACGACCAGACCCCGCCCACGCCGCTAGGACCCGCGGCCCCGTGCCCCACGCCAGCGCCAGAGCTCCGCCTGAGAGCGATGGCCCGTGCCGCCCCGTCGCGCGGAGAGGAGAAGGGCGCCCTGCCACCGCCTACGCTGGGCGGGCTTTGCCCGCCAGCGGGCCTTGGCGGAGGCGAGGGGTGGGACGAGCAGAAGGGGAGCTCGCCGGCGGCAGGGTTAGGGTTTCCCCCCGGTCGCTCGTGGGAGCGACGCGGGAGGAACTCCCCTGTTTTTTTTTTGGTCTGTTTCACTTCTCTTCTCCTTCCATTGAATTATGAAGAGGGGAAACATCCACTTACAGGAGTGGAGCCGTACTTACAGGCAACGCTGGAACAAAAAAAAACTTAATAATACCACAACGAACATACTAGGTTGTACTACAGAAGAAAAGGCTATACCCCTTTTATCTCATGCTTATATTGTACACTACCCCTTTATCTCATGCTCATACAAGATGTTTGGAATGATAACATCTAACGTATCTGACAGGAAGGAATTCTTCCTCAATTCCACTATCTGTTTTCCAAATTAATTTTGTAGTGACAATATGAACAGTGATATTTGTTTTTGTATACAAACCAATCCTTGCACGCTGACTGGATTTCACATAATAATCATTGCAGTAAACAGGTTTGCTTTTGGGTGGGTGTCAGGAACATTATCATATATCTACCATGAGTTATGTACATGAAAAAAACATATCAATCCTCAGTTGGCAAACTATAAAACTTCTCACAACTTAAACATGTTTCAAGTCTGTAGAACAATATATTTCAAAAATCAGCTACCAAATTAAATTTCCTCTGGAACCCGGCAATGAATCTGTACTTATATTAAGTACATGTAAAGGACCTTCTATACAAGTATAGCCAGATATTAGAACAATCGCAACTCACTTTTTTTTCATAAAATTAAGTAAATCCCTGCCCAGCTAGAATTTTGTAGATCCCAGTAGAACAGCACAAGGTATACTCAAGCAATTCGGTAGTTCATATATAATGGAAATTTCACAAATAAACTTCAATTTGCAGTACAAATTTAATGATCCTTTCTGGTTTGCAAATACATGAAACAACAACTGGAAAAGGTACATCTCTTAAAACGAGAACCCCGTTACAATAATAGCAGCATGGTGCATAACGAGCTATCAAGGGGGTTCAGAATTTGACAGTTCGAGTGTGCCGTTGATCAGCTGGTATCCGAGGCCTCAAAATGAATCCGAGCATTTGGAGAAGCTCTGTTTAGAAAATCCATCTGCTTACGTTGTCTAGACATCCATTTATTGTGAAAGCTAAAAGGATTATGAAGCTCCACCGACTCTAGCACCCTTGCGTTCAAAACAAAGAATTTGACAAATTTAACATCTGATATCTTGCCTGAATAGTTTATCACTTCTATCAGTTTGAGATGATTTTGAATGCACTCCACGGTACCATCAACCGGCTTGTCGTTCATCTTCATTGGAACAGTGCACATCCGTGACTGAAAGAAAAGACAGATCGATGTGGGGAATATATAATTTAGTAAGATAGTAGGGATTGATGAACTAAAAGCTAAGATGCAAGAAAGACACATTAACTAGTAACTCACCAAGATGTGAAGCTGCTGTAAGGAGGGAAAGCATTTGAGGACGCCAATGACATGGTTTAACTTGAGAGCTTGGATAACGATGCACAAGATCTTTACATTTTGAAACGATAACTTTAGACTGTTTTGAACCATTGCCTGAATCAAATGAAAGAGAATATATAGAAGAAGGTAAGTATAAATAATTAAGTTCGGTTGCAGGCAGATATATAGAGAGAGCCACACTGGGATTTAGTCTGCGACCTGGAATTGTATCTTCCCCTGGTGTACAGTGGACATCATGTCAGTGTGCAGGCAATCCAAAATCTCAAGTTTTGGTGCAAACCTTACTCGTACGAACCGTGGACCGTCACCACGCTTCTGGAGGGTCAGTTTTTCTAGGCTTGGAGCATACATGATGTTGAGCTCATCCATCACATGATTGTGTTGGTCAATCAACACTCTGATGCTTACAATGCTCGGGGACCAAATGGTTACGCGATGGAAGAAGTAGTTTCTGTCCATGAACAAGGTCTGGAGACTCGGACATGCGGCAATCATGGCGTGCAGGGTGTTCTCGTGGTTGGTGATCCGAGAGAGAGTGAGATCGATGAGATTCGGGAAGCTGATGCCCATGCCCAAGAGATTCTGAGGGAAATGGCAAAGGCCAAACGTGGCGACGCGGAGAGAGGAAAACCTGAGGGCGGACGGCGGCAGGGGCGGCATCAACTCTCCGGCTTCAAGGGCGGCGTTGCCGAGCACCCGCACATAGCTGAAACTGAGCTCCTCAAGGCGATCGAGCACTGGGGACCGGAACCAGCCGTCGAACATAGGGTAGCGGTCTGCGTCGCCGGAGTGACGACATAGAGTGTTGAGACAAAGCCGACGGGCGAAGGTCTGGCGTGGGGTGTTGAGGATATCCGAGATCACGGGGACTAGGTTGTCCCCGGAGACCCACTTGTGGAGATCACTGTCGTCGAGGTTGAGCGGGGTGGAGGAGAGCCAGAGGTGGATCCACCGTAGGGAGATCGCTTGTGTGCGGATGGCCTCATCGGTGGGGAGCAAGGAGATGATGGTGCCGAGGACGTTGTCAGGGAGGGCGCTGATGTAGTCGGCATCAGGAGCGGGCGCGTCCACTGGTTGCGCTGCAACCAGCACCTGCTCCTGCGGCTCCGGCGCCGGCAATTCGCCGGCGAAGCTGCAGACGTGGCCCTTCTTGGGGAGGCCGCAGCGACTACAGCAGTATCTGCCGCGTTTCCTAGGTGTCGTCGAGGCCATTGATTGTTGTCTGCTTCAACCTACCTAAGGGGCTTTGGGGAAGGTGTGGGGAATGAAGGGTTCCATTTTGGGGCTGGGGAAGGTTGCAGGTCAACAAGGGGAAGGGAAGAACGCCATTGTTGGGCTTCCTGAGGTTTGCTGCGGCTTGAACATGTGAAGTCTGCGAGATAATATCAGTTTCTCGTCCGTCGGTCCGAGGTCTGACTATCGGTGTGTATCGCGTGATCTCACTCAGCGTCTGCGGGGTGGATGACGCCCCTGGTCAATCGGTGACGAGATCGAACAAGGCTAGTGAAAAAAGCCCCTCACGCTCTCGCGACTGGACGCCCCCCGCGCGGGCGTCTGGTCGCGCCGCCGCTGCTCTCCTCCGTAGCTCCCCCACCTCCTCCTTCACCGCCGTCGTCGGCGTGCGTCCGCGGACAAGGCCCGGGCGGCGTCGGCGGCGGCGGCTTCCTGCCCTTCCCCTTCCGGAGGCGTCCGCGCGTGGGGTGGCTCGGCTCCGGGTGGTGCTCCATGGCTCTGGCGGCGGTCTGGCGTGGCTTCAGGCTGCTGCTTGGAGGGTGGTGTCGCAGCGGCGCGCCAGTTGGTGGCTGGTCAAGCTCGGCCGCCGGCCGATGATGCCCTGCAGGCCCAGATCTGGGCCCAATCTGGGTCAGTTTGGGTCGGGCTTGGCGGCGCGCGGTGTGACAGCTCCTCTGCAGGCGGCGGTCCGGCGCGTGGCCGGGAGGGCGGCGGGGTGACGGCGCAGGCTGCTGCGAGGTGGAGCGCTCCGGCGGCGTGGGTTAGGGCTCGACCCAGATCTGGGCCCCTCGGGCCTAGGTGGGCCGCCCTGCTGGCGGGTGCTGCACCTACTGGAGATGGAGGCGGCGACACCGCTAGGACTTGGGACTGCGCTATCGTGCCTTGCCTGTTGCAGCGGGGTGACTGGGGCTTCACGGGTCCATTCTAGGCCCGGCCGGGCCCGTCGAGGCCTGGTGTGCCCCGGATACCCTGTCCGGTCGACTACCACCTCTTGGTGGTGGAGGTTGGTCCCTCCCGCACGGCTTCGGTGCTGCGGTACCTCGTCCCGCGATGGCGTTGTCCTCCGTCTTGCAGGTCACACTCCAAGGTCCTCGAAGAGACGGCGAGGGTGTTTTTGAGAGCGTGGTGGCGCAGGCTTGTGGGTGGCAAGGTTGGTGGTGGTGCTCCGGTGTGCCTCGGGGAGCCTTGGTAGGGAGGGGATCGGGAGAAATCCTTGTCGGCTTAGCCGACACTGCCGTGGTGCCGCTTTCGAGTGGCGCCTTTCCTTCTTGGAGGGCGTCGTGGAGATCCCTCTCCCTATGTGCCTCGAGTACCGGGGGAAACCCTAGGACCAGTTCACTGGTCCCGGCAGCTGCGTCAGCGTCGGCGCCTCCCTCCGCGAGGGTGCTGCTTGGTACGGGTGCATCAGAGGGCTTGGAGCGTGGTGGGACATAGCCGGTGGGCGCAGCGGTCTCGGATCGCCCTTGTTTAGTCGACTCACTGCCATTTGTGTTTCCTTTTCTTTTTGGACATGTTTGTCTGTGCTTCTTGTATCATGTTGCGTCTGTTCTTTTGGACGTTGTGCTGTCTGGCCCAGCAGCGGTCTCACCTGGTTGCTTTATTTATAAAGCGGGGCGAAAGCCTATTTCGAGGGTGGATGACGCCAAGATGGAAATTGGCTTTATTAGCTTCGCTCCTGTGACCGCACGTTTTGGACCACCGAAAATAAGCATCCCAGAGTGGTGTCCATTGAAAAGTGAAGTTAACTTGTGACGAAGTGCAACTGGAATTTATCCAAATAAGTATTTGAAATTCCAATGAAATATATGTGATTGTTCCATGTCTGCATTGTGATTTAGTTGATTTAGAAACCACGAGAAAGGGGAAAAAATAGAAGTAACTTCGTCGGATGTGCCCTTTCTACGTACTTTGTGTAGTGTCATGCGAGTAGAGAGCTACACCGCGCGCTAGGTGGCCAAGCAAGTCGGTGAGGGCATGATTATATATATTTTTGATATAATTAAGAGTCGAGATTACGATCAACTGTGGTATTCTTATTCGGAAGCTTGTTGAAGAAGTAGTTTCCTTGAGGTGTTCTTATGTTGCAATAGATCATCTCTCTCTCGACACATGGTTCAGTACGAATTTTATTTTCAGTGTGAAATCAGTTACTAATAAGTAGGTTCCTTCTCAGAGAGGACAAGCCTTAAAATTGTATTAAACCAATTTGATGAACTACAAGCAACTATATACTTGAACCTTTCTTTGAGACAAACAATTCGCACATGTATTCCATAGACCCATGTTTGAACAAGATTATGTTTTGGCATACTAAGTTTCTTTTAAAAGATTAAACGTGCTTGCAACTATATACGAGATCATGCTTTTTCCCCAACGGTTCAAAACTTATGCTAAGCTATGTGTTTGTGAGAACATTATTTTGTGCTCCAAGTTTAATTTTTTATGGAACTTTTGCGTTGTGAAGTGGAAACACCTAATATGGAGGCACAAGCACTGACAACAAAGAAGTTAATCACACTATATGCCTTGTATTTATGTTCCACAACACGCACATAACACGAGTATTTATGCGTCAACACACGGGCATAACATAGGGTTAGATTGTTTAGCACCGTACGAGGCTGACGTAGAATGGCTAGAGGATTAGGAAAATCTATTTTAGAAAAGTTTTGAGTGTATGTTTTAGGCTATCTTTAATGAGTGTGTTATACGTAGTTCGATGGTGCATGAACGCCATCTAGAGTGAAGCCATTGGGAGTCAGAGCCTCGAACAAACGCTTATAGTATTCAGTGATAAAGACTTTCAAATTCTCCTCTCCTACAATTGTTTTTTCCTCTTGTTCTAGTTGGAATTTTTTTCTTTCTATGTTTTCCATTGGCTATAAGATGGAAGTATTTAGTATTATTTCCTCCTTCCTGCATATGTTTTACCTTGGCACGCTGAGCCCACTTAGACTCTTCATCGCGCCATAGTTTGTTTACTTGTTCATTTGCATCTCTCAAACTCTCTGAGCAATTATATAATGAGCTACCTAATTACTTAAATGAGGGTGGGGAAAATATATTTAATAGAGTCAAAAAAGAGAGTGCAAAATACAAACATATTAATATATGATCGGGAAGAAAGATAAGTTATGTGATTAGGTAATGCTCTAGTTTTACCTTATATCAACTAAAACAGAAGTTACCCAGTCTAGGCACATGTGTGAATTGTATATGAAATTATATGAACCTTTGCCTACTCTATTGAATTCCTTAAGGACTCGATCAGTACAATCCATTATCCATTATTACCTACTATCTTGAATTTAAATAGAAAACAATGTTTAAAGAGGAGAAAGTCAACTTGACCTAGTTTAAAATAGATTTATCATTGACCTATATATGAGAAAATTTAAACAACTCATGTTTACTTTCAATAGGATGAAAAACGAGTAAACTCTATATTATGCTCATACTAAATTATCTTTTAGATTCTTGAAATCACTTTATTCTGTGTACTAAATTGTGCACCACAAGTGAACACGAACTCATGCATGCAATAATGAAATGTATGCATGAAGATTGAATATGGAAATATGCATAATTCCTGAAAATACTCAGAGGTGTGCATGCACCATCCCACCACACATGGTTTTAGGTATTGATGTTCTTGAATTTGGATTCTTATTTGTTATAATGAAGTTTACCTTACAAAATTTATGATTATAAAATGTTATACAAGTTGGATACAAATGTTGATGAAGGATAGTTTTCACGATTCCTCCGCAGTTTCACTTGCAAGGAACAAAAGAGAGTTTATTTGTTCGACAATCAGCTCGGGTCTGTAGGTTTTGATCTCCAAAGACAAAGATGACAATATGTGTATAATCTGACGATTCCCTTAGACTTTATTACTAAGGTGGTCAAGAGATCGTACAAAGTGGCTTCAAGATGATCTCGGTGGGTCTATAATGTTACCCGATGAAAGATGAATCTAGGGTTTATTACTAAGGCTAATGACTCTGACTTGGACGATTATGGCGTGTCCCCTTTAGGTGAATGTCCTTAGGTACTTATAGGCATCGATGGTGTCAGAGTTTCCCTTATTATTCATGTAAGGAATTCATCTTGTTTTGCACGTCACATTGATCTTTGACGTTCCTTGTAAGCGCTTCTAGTCTTCCGGATATCCAGAGAGCCTTCTTGCAGCCCCACAGGTCAGGCCGGTGGAGAGCTTCTAGTTGCAGGCCTTTAGGTCTTTGATCATAGTGACACATGTGGGTAGGAATCGTGGATTAAGGCACATGTGAGTTAAAGGCCTAAATCCACTCATCATCGACAAATGTCTTCTATTTTATTATTTCCAAATTTCATAACCACTCATTACTATGATCAAAGGAAGTTTTTTTTGATTGCTAAATATATTTTACTCTGTATGTCTGCAAAGACTGACCACAAGTTAATTTGGAAGATATTAATGTCATTCCTTCTAAAGAATAAGCATATGAAGGATATGATGTATGTCTTGTATTCTAGCACTCATCCAATATTTGTCTCACCGTAAGCACAGAGTTGCAAAATTATGGCATCAAATTACTTGATAAAATGCATGTACCTGCGGAAAGTTCTTGGCATACATGATTTGCAAGTCAAGAACACTGCACTCCTAGGTAAATGGCTGTTCAAACTTCTTGCAGAACAAGGAGTCTGGCAAACCATTTTGTGGAGGAAATATATTGGTTCCAAAGCCTTGTCCCAAGTGGTCTGGAAGTCAGGAGACTCACACTTTTGGGCGGGGCTGATGGCAGCCAAAAAACAATTCCTACGCTTTGGTTCTTTTAATATTAAGGATGGATCACAGATTAGGTTCTGGGAAGACAAATGGCTTGGCCAAATGCCCCTTAGAGAACAATATCCTGCTCTATATTCGATAGTTAGACATAAAGGGGACACACTTTCCAGAGTAATGGAATATAATACTCCTAATGTCTCTTTCCGTAGAAGTCTAATTGGTCCTAGATTACTATCATGGAACAATCTCTTATTGAGACTGTCTATGATACAGTTGTCGGATGGGGTGGACGAATTTAAATGGAAACTATTATATAATGGTAAATTTTCTGTTGATTTGTTTTATAGAGCTTTGATCCAACCAAATATTCCAGTTGATGATAATAATAAAATTTGGAAAATGAAAATTCCCTTGAAAACGAAGGTATTTGCTTGGTATCTTCGTAAAGGAGTAATCCTTACAAAAGATAATCTTGTTAAGAGGAATTGGCAAGGAAGCAAACAATGTGTCTTCTGTAATCATAATGAGACAATTAGACACTTATTCTTCCAGTGTAAATTTGCTCGTACTATATGGTCAATCACCCAAGTGGCCTCTGGTTTATCTCCCCCTTCATCGGTTGCTAATGTTTTTGGCAATTGGTTGAATGAGATTGATGATAAATATGGGACTGTTTTTAGGGTGGGAGCGCTTGCCATTATTTGGTCGCTATGGCTATGTAGGAATGACAAGATTTTTAATAATATGATGTCTTCTACATTGCAGGTTATCTTCCGGGCCACGACAATCCTGCGATCATGGATAATTCTTCAACGGATGGAGTTCCGAGACTTCTTTGCGGAAGGGTGTAGACGTTTGGAAGCCGTGGCGCGGGATATATTTTCTAGACATGGATGGCAGCGTGACTTACGATTAGAGATATCATAGTCACAACCCGTTGTGCCATGTATACGTTTGTACTTGCTTTTCGTTTAATTCTGGTTGTAACTTGAGAGGATTTTTGGCTGTGTGCATCCTAGTTATGCAGAGGCCGGGTGTAAACATTGCTTTGAGTAATAAAAAGCCCATTTCCAAAAAAAAAACCTGCGGAAAGTTCTAAACTTTTCCCTTTTTGTACCCATCAAAAGAAAATCAATGTATTGAGTTTTTCTCGAAATGAGATGCACCCACCATATCAATCAATTGATGCACACGATCTTTTTTTAATTAATTAAAGTCTTACAAAGTCTCGCACAAAGTATTGCATCTCATGGATCACACAAAGTTGACACAAAAATGAGAAAACGAAAGGAATATAAAAACATGAAACCTCATTGCATCAATATGAGAGTCTCTTGTAAAAACGCCACCTGAATTGGCTGTAGAAATCCTATTCTACTATTTCCAAATGGATGTACTCAGAATCCAAGGCCAGCGTCTCCAATGGTTGGATATAAAACCACAAATGGATTGTTTGGGTAGTGAGGGGGATAACTTGCAAAAAGGAAGGATAATATCTTGTTAACGATAAATTCATTGCACATATGTTATATAGCCCACAATAAAATAGAAACAACCACTCAGATGTGAGCTTTAAGATTCTTTTCAACCCCATATAACCAATTCCCGAATAGGTTTGATATACTAATCGATGGTGCTATGCTAAAGGACAAGTATAGAATCCTCCAAAGAATTTTTGTGAAGGCACAATCTATAAATAGCTCTTGTATTGTTTCATCTTGATAAAGAAACAACATTTTTTACATCCATGCCAATTTTGTTTGGTCAAATTATCCTTGGTGAGAATTGATTGTGAAGAAGGAACCACATAAAAATTCTAATCTTAAGAGGAACCTTAATTTTCCAAATATATTTACAAAGAAATTTAGTATTCCTTTTCAAAAAATCTAGATACATGAAACAAGCCGAGGGGACGCCAGACGTTGTCAATTTCCACTTAAAGGAATCTTGATTGTAAGAGAGTTGGACATTCATTAGTGTCTCTACTAAATGTGTCAAGTGTGTCCAATAGTTACCCGTCAAAGCCCTCCCGAAGACTATGTTTAGAGGTGTTCTCAACATTACATGCGCCATCGAAACCTATTTTCAATGAGTTTAATAAAAGGTTGTATGCATCGATTGATGAGAGGCTGGGGACTCCCCATTGTTTTAAAAATGAATTAACCATATGCTTAATTTTCTCACTCCATCTTGTAAACTAATAGTAGATCTATTACGTTGATCATGTTCAGAAAATAATGTCTGTGTTTAAAAGAAACCAACTTAATGGACAAATGTCTATGATTTTGGATAAAATATATTAGTTAACTATTTGATCAATTGTATAATGATCTAGTTAATTAATTAATTGTGGGATGAGAAAATGTATTTAATAGAGTCAAAAAATGTTGCAAAATACTAGTGTATGATCATTATGAAATATATGATTAGATAATTCTCTAGCTTTACCATATATCTATTAAAAAAAGTTCCCAGTCTAGGCACATGTGTGAATTGTATATGAAATTATATGAACCTTTGCCTACTCTATTGAATTACTTAAGAAGTCGATAAGTACAATCCATTGTCCAATATTTCCTACTATCTCAAATTTAAATAGCAGATAATGTTTAAAGAGGAGAAAGTCCATATGAGAAAATTTGAACACCTCATGTATACTTTCAATATGATGAAACATGAGTAAACACTATATTATGCTCATACTATATTATTATTTAGTTTCGTGAAATCACTAAATTTTGTGTACTAAATTTTGCACCACAAGTGTACATCAACTTAATATATGCATGCAATAATGAAATGTATGTGTGAAGATTGAATATGGAAATATGCGTAATTCCTAAAAAATACTCAGAGGTGTGGACGTACCATCTCACCACATATGGTTTTAGGTCTTGATGCTCTTGAATTTGGATTCTTATTTGTAATAATTAACTTTACCTTAAAAAATTATGATTATAAAATGATATACAACTTGAATAAGAATGTATTTTATGGAATAATATCTCATCCAAATCAGAAACTTTTATTGTTTATTATTTCAAATTTCATAACCACTCATTACTATGATCGAAGAGAAGTTTTTTATAATTCATACATCTATTTAACTCTATCATGTTTGGAAATACTGACCGCGGGTTAATTTGAATGTCTTTCCTGATCTGCCTTCTGAAGAACAAGCATCCAGAGGATCCGATATATGTCTTGTATTCTAGCAATCGTCCAATATTTTTCTAACTGTAGGCGTAGAGTTACAAAATTATTACATCAAATTACTTGATAAAATGCATGTACATGTGGAAAGTTCTAAACTTCTCCCTTTTTGTCCTTATTAAAAGAAAATCAATGTATGAGGTTTTTTTTCTGAATTGGGGCGCACCCGGCCTCTGCATTAGTTGATGCATACATCCTTTATTAATTTATTAAAGTCTTAGAAAGTCTCGCACAAAGTCTTATATCTCATGCATCACACAAAGTTGACAAAAAATGAGCCAACGAAAGAAATAAAAAAATAAAACCTGGTTCCATCAATATGAGAGTCACTTGTCAAAACGCCACTCAGCTTGGCTGTAGAAAGCCCGTACAACCGTTTCCAAATAGATGCACCCAGAATCCATGGCATGACACAGCTCTGCTGGGTGGAGATAAGACCACAAATGGAGCCAATGGGTAGTGAGGGGATAACCTGCAAAAAGGAAGGATAACTTATCTTGTTAAAGATAAACTTATTGTGCACATGCCATATAGGACATAATAAAGCACAAACATCCACTTGGATGTGAGATTTCATATTCTTTTCAAACCTCATATAACAAGTTCCCGAACATGTTTGATATACTGATCGGTAGTGCTATGTGAAAGGACAAGTGTATAATCCTCCATTGAATTTTTGTAAAGGGACAATCTAGTATTGTTTCATCTTGATAAAAAACAACATTTTTAAATCCATGCCAATTCTGTTTTGTCAAATTATCCTTGGTGAGAATTACTTTGCGATGAAGGAACCACATAAGAATTCTAACCTTAAGTGAAACCCTAATTTTCGAAATTTATTTGCGAAGAAATCTAGTATTCCCGTTTAGAAAATGTAGATACATGGAACGAACCAAGAGGACGTGAGACATTGTCAATTTACACTTAAAGGAATCTTGATTGTCAGAGAGATGGACATTCATTAGTCTCTCCACTAAATGTTTCTAGTGCATCCAATAGTTTCCCATCAATGCCCGCATGAAGCCTATGTTTAAAGGTGTGCTCGACATTACATGCGCTATCGAAACCTCATTTCGATGAGGGATGTTGTAAATAGAAGGGTATTGGTAGGCTATAGGATCATCCCCCAACCAAGTATCTTACCAAAACCTCTTATTTGACCCGTTACCAACAAGAAAATACCCCCTCTATAGGAATATTTCCTTCACATTCGTAAGGCCTTTCCAAAAAGGAGAGTTAGTTCGTTTTGCTCAAACCTCACATAAAGATATAGAATGAAGATATTTATTATGTAGAAGTATCTTAAAAAACCACTTGCTATAAACATCTATCTTTTATCTCGAGAACCTCTACTCCCAAGCCCCCTTGATATTTTTGCCTATACTTTATATTACATTTAGTTAATCCATACTTCTTTTTGTGGCCATTTCTCTGCCAAACAAACCTATGGACCTAAAAATATCCAGTCTCCTCCATACCCTTTTGGTTATTTCGAGAAAGGATAGCGTGAACATGAGAAGGCTTGTAAGGACTGATTTAATAAGAACTAGGCGGTGCCCATAGGATAGCAACTTGACAATCCAGCTACTAAGCTTTTTCTCAAATCGGTCCTCAGTTGGTGTCCACTCTCCATAGGATAGCTTTTTCTCAAAAAGATAGCTTTTTGTCAAATCGCTCGAGGCGCTTCCTCCCGAGTGTATCAGGAGGCGCCCTCCACACCCTAAAACCTAGGCGGCGCCCCCGTCCCCCGCCCTCGGCCACCCCCACTGCCCTCCCCGGCGGCGATAGTGTCCCCCTTCGCGTCAAATACGGTGGAAGGGATGGCGAGGTTCTACTGCTGGTTTTCCTCGGGAGTTGGAGGAACACCGGTGTAAGTGCAGGGCGGTGGCTGTACGGACCGGAGCCCGAGGCACTCCGGCGAAGCGGTAGTGAGGAGGTTGCGGTGCGCCCTCATCACGTCTTCGACGAGCATGGCGGCGAGCTGGGTTGTCGGGTCAAGATCTGGGCTACGAGGCCAATCTGGCTAGATGGGTCCAGCCACGGCCGGGGCAGAGAGATCTGGCCGTTCCTCGGATCGCCGGTACCTGCAGCCTTGCGCTTGGACTGCCTCTTTCCTCTCTTGGCACTCCGGTATGGAGGTGACTGGCGGCATGGGGGCCTACTAGTCTCGCGAATAATGGTGGCGGTCCTAGGATTCCTTATATCGCCAAGATGATGATCTGTCGGTGCTTGTCCCCATCGATCTGGCGGAAGTGGAGTGTTTCAGAATGCTCCGTTAGCGAACTCCCATGGGTGAATAATGCCTGGAGATTGTTGGATTAGAGGTATCCAGTCGTGCGCACCCATGTTTTACTATGACCGTTTGGGTTCAGAGGGAGCGTTTCGAAGCTCTCTTTGTTGTTAAATCATGGGGCATGTTCTCGTTCCATGGTGCTAAAGGAAAATGTCATGGAGACCAAGATCTGAGGACTAACAATGGTGATTCGAGTCTAGGTGGTGATGAGGAATTGACTTGGTGACTCGTGACTTGGTGCAGTGGCATGCAAATGGGGGTGAATGCACATGAGAGGTTCACAGTCCTACCTTTGAGGGTGAAAATCCAAGGTCTGGCCTTAATTGGTGGTGCCTGGTAATGGCCTTATTGAAGGTATTGTTTTCAGAGCATGGACATTCTTCAGGGTGAAAACCTAAGATCTATGATCGGCGATGATGGTGTTTATGCACTGTTCCCTTCTTGAAGGTCTCACTTTTGGATAAGCTGGACTTCTGGTGTTGTCTTGGTGGTGATAATACATACGTTTCAATGAATGGGTCACTGTAGAAGGACTTTTCTTTTTTGTAATTATTTTTTCTATTTTGGGGAGTGTGCATCTGTATGGCCTCTAGGGCAATGCATTTTTGCAGAGGCTAGGTGTAGTTGGTATCTTCTGATATTAATATATGATCCTTTACCAAAAAAAGTTTATGAAAGTGTATGTGTATGCCCAAATATCTAAATGGAAAAGATCGTGATTCACAGCCAAAAAGAATCTGATACTCTTCCTCCATCTCTTTTGCTTTCCCCAAGAAGAATATTTCGCTCTTATAGAAATTAATTTTCAATCCCAAAAGTTGTTCAAAGATACAAAGAACAAGTTTCATATTAAGAGCTTTGTATAGGTTAGTATAGTAGTTGTATCCTACGAAAGTCTAGAATATTCCGGTAGAGTGTTGTGAGATAGTTGTTGGAGATATGCCCAAAAGGCAATAATAAAGTGGTTATTATTATATATTTGTGTTTATGATAAATGTTTACATCTCATGCTATAATTTTATTAATAGGAAACACTAATACTTCTGTGTTTTGTAAACATAAAAGAGTCCCTAGTAAGCCTCTTATTAAGCTAACTTGTTGATTAATAGATGATCATGGTTTCCTAATCATGAACATTGGATGTTATTAATAACAAGATCATATTATTAGGAGAATGATGTGATGGACACACACACATAGTAATCATAGTATAATATCAAGTCATTAAGTTCGTTTTGCTACAAGCTTTCAAATACATAGTAACCTAATCCTTCGACCATGAGATCATGTTAATCACCAACACCGGATGAGTGCTTTGATGATATCAAATGTCACTTCGTAACTGGGTGGTTATAAATGTGGCATTGGGTATTCTGAAAGTATGAGTTGAAGCGCATGGATCAAGAATAGGATTTGTCCATCCAAATGACGGATATATATACTTTGGGCCCTCTCGGTGGGATGTCATCCAATTGGCTTGCAAGCATGTTACTAGGTCACAAGGGATGTCATATCACAATATGACTAAAGAGTACTTATCGGTAATGAGGTTGAAGTAGGTATGGATATACCGATGATCGAACCATGGATAAGTAGAGTATCACGCGTAAAGGGAATAGATATCATATGTTAATGGTTTCTTTCAATTACGAAGTCATTGTCAAATATGTGGGAGCCATTATGGATCTCTAGGTCCCGCTATTGGTTATTGATCGAAGAGGTGTCTCAATCATGTCTGCATAGTTCACGAACCGTAGGGTGACACACTTAAGGTTCGATGTTGTTTAAGTAGATATGAAATGTGAGTTGGAGACCGAATGTTGCTCGGAGTCATGGATGGGATCCAGGACATCACGAGGAGGTCCAGAATGGTCCGAAGAATAAGATTCACAAAATGAAAGTCAACTTCCAGGGTTCGAAAAAAATTTGATGTTTTGACCGAAGCTTCTAGAAGGTTCTAGAGGGCTACTAGTGGGCCCACCACCCTGGGAGGGGCCACATGGGCTGAGGGAATGTTGCGGGGACCCATGGGCCAGCCGCACCAGTCCCAAGAAGCCCAGCTAGTCAAGCCCCATAGGCATAAGAGCAAATCCCTAGAAAATAGGGGATATACTTGGGGGGGGGGGGGGGTTCTTCCCCCCTCGCCTTGCGCCGGCCCTAGGAGGAGGTGGTCCAAGGGGGAAAACCCTAGCCGCACCCTCCCTCTATAAATAGAGGGGGGGTGGCCGGCCCCCTTGCCCATCCCCAAAGCCTAGCTGCCACCTCTCCTCCCTCTTTCTTCCTGGGCCGGCTTAGGCGAAGCCCTGCAGAAATTCTCCTCCACCACCACCACCACGCCGTCGTGCTGCTGGGATTCCGAGGGGATCTACTACCTCCGCTGCCCAGTGGAACAGGGAGAGAAAGGTCTTCATCGGCTCCGTACGTGTGACCGAGTGCGGAAGCGCTGCCGAATCGCAGTGCCAGAAGAATCGCATCAACCACAAGATTAGATCTCGTTAAGGCTTTGGATCTTCGAGGGTTAGTTCTCATCTGTCTCATTGTACCTATCTCATAGATTAGATCTTGGCTTTTTCATAGATTGGATCTTGGTTTTATTCGTTCTTGCGGTAGAATTTTTTTTGTTTTCTATGTTGTGAACCCTACAATAGTGTCCTAGCGGAGTTTGTAATATTTTAGTGTACCAAGTTAAGATGTATGCCTAAGTTGAGCTATATATAAGGTGTGAAGATGCAACGGACCATCTTATGCAGAAGTTTGCCTAAAAATCCTATAATGAGTATACAAAATAACAAACAATAGCCATAAGAATTGTCAAATATGTTCTTTTAATGTTTTTTGGGACATTGGTTTAATGTAAGTTGCAAATTGTACTAGATAAATTATACTACTTAGAGAAAAATTATTAAAGGAAATCCAGACCGTACGTACATGCATGTTGAACGAACAATACTGAGCATTTCATATCTTCGAGGAAAGAAAGCAATTTTCTTAAGACAATTTACCTGACATAGCTAGGAACACAGTTAATAACCAACATTAAAATAATTTAAATATGCTTCAACACGATGCAGCCAAATAAGTATATCTTTTAGTCAAGGCCATAATCTAGTACCTTACACAATCTGAATCTGTCGACAATTACATCTGGATGAAATCTGTACCACTAGTACAAAACAAGCCTCTAGTGCCGGTTTGTAAGGAGCTTTAGTCCCGGAATGCAATCCGGGACTAACATATCGAGACTAAAGGTTAAGCCTTTAATCCGGTTCTGTTACAAACCAGGAGTAGATTGTCTCCACGTGGCGCCGCTGGACGCGCCGGGCTGGAGGATTTTTAGTCCTGATTCGTAACATGAACCGGGACTATAGTTGTTCTGCCGCGGCAGCATTTTGCGGCAACCTGCTGCCGCGGTAGGAGATGGGGTTTTAGGGTTTATTTTTTTTATTTTTTTGTGTTCAGTTATTTTTCATTTTGTGTTTTCATTTCAAACAAGTTTTCATATACATATTATTCAATGGTACTACATGATGTATACGTTGATGCATATATAATATCATTTTTCTCACGATTACATACATACATGCATATATATACACAACTTGGTATACGAGTGCCAACCGAGACTAGACCACGTCTATTTGATTTACACGATATTTTAAGGTTTATCCACATTGTACTGTCCTTTTGGGGCTTATAGATCCTATGCGACGTCTTTACATGGAATTGGAAGGAAAGCGACATCATTGAAAAGAATAGCTCGCATGCGACGGTTGTGAGGCAGCTAATATCCCAGGGCCACACGGGTCTTAAAACGGTCATAAGGACACATTTAACTTTGTTTCAAGATTAGGGTTAATCCAAACCGGTTGGTTGGGACAGCCAGTCAAACCAACCGCTTCCGACCGAGAGCGCGCGTCACACTGACTGTAGCTTCCCCGGCGGCGGCGGCAGACCTCACCCATCGTTCTCGGCGCCGGCGGCGGCGACACGGCAATTAATTTAGATGGCGGCGCTTTCGTTTGACGGCGAAGGTGGTGAGTGCCATTTGAAAGCTAATTCCTCTCCCATTCTTCTCAATTCGAGATCTGAGCGTGCCCATTGATGCTAGATTGTGGAGGCGAGGGTGTGTTCAACGGGGCAAGGGGGAACGATATGGAGCATGGAGAGGGGACTTCTAATTGGTATATCCCGTATCTCTGCACTTAATTTCTCTAAGGTTGAGCTCTTTATTCGCTTCCGCTAGCTCACAATGCCCGCCAAAAACAGGGGAGACGATGTTGCGCGCCAAACCTTCGAATTTCGCATCAATTTCTTTCCCTCTAGGGTTGTTTTAGTTGATGGCAGCACGCAGATCATTGAGAGAGACACGGTTGTTAAATGGGAGGTGGAATTAGAACATGTTGATCCCCAAGATCTAATAAACATGGGAGAGGAGGCGGTGAGGAAAATGGTGGAAAAAATTGGGGATAGTGTGGTTTGGGGGCCAGAGCAAGAAGTTTCTTTGTTACGATTTGATGATTGCAAATGTGACTATGTTAGGGTTGAGACAGGGGAACATATAGTTGATGAAATCGATGAGCGAAACGGTTGGACAAGCAAAACTGTTCTGTTTTTAGCAGAGCTCATTGATCTGAAACCTGATTCGAGGGTTGGATATGTGGCCTCGAAGCTGGCTGCTCAGATGGTCGAGGATGATTGGGCTGCACAAAGGCAAGTAATGCCTATACTTACTGAGTTGGAAGTGTTAATAGTGGAGGATGATGATGCTAATGCACAAGGGGAGGCTGCAGATGGTAATGCACAAAGGATTGTAACTGTTGATTGGAATTCAATTGAGATACATGACCGGACTGATTTGGTCATTGCACCAATAGATGACATTGAAATGGCAAAGCTTTTTTGCATTCCTATAGATGACAGAGACAAGGAGAAGAAGAGGGATGAAGCGGAAAATGATGGTGACAAACATTTAAGAGATGAAGAGGCAGATATAGATCTAGAGTTGTTGGAAAATGCTGCAGTTCATGTAGATGATGCACATAATGATGAGATAGTAACAGTTTATGACAAAGAGGACCCAGTTATTGAAGTTGGGAGATTGTTTCCAAGCATGGATGAATTCAGGATGTGTTTCAGGACATATGCAGTCAAACGTGAGTTTGCTACCAAGACTATGTGGACTGATAAAAAGAATTTCTATGCAAAATGCATAGGTTATGATGGTGTGCAGCAGGTGGTCAACAGGAGCAGAAATCTTGCACATTTGCGTGTTGAGAAATCCTCATTGTGGGGTGCTGAAGTCAGAGATACAAAGACTGGCAGGAGGCATGTTGTTGACACTCAATTGCATGAATGCACATGCCTTGAGTGGCAACACACTGGGAAGCCTTGTGAGCATGCCATACTTTTCTTGGCCTCCAAACATAGGATAAATATGCACCCATATTTGCATGAGTATTATTCTGTAGCAAGATTCAAGGCTGCATATGGAACACTAATTCCAGCACTTACAGATCAGTCTCAGTGGCCTGAAGTGGACATTCAGTTCTCCTTGTGTCCTCCTTTGATGAAAAGAAAGGCTGGCAGGCCCAAGCAGAGTAGATTCAAGGCTTGGTTTGAGAAAGGTGGGAGCAGCAAGAAGGGAAAGAAAGATGAAAAGAAAGATGCCAAGCCAAAAAGGACCCAAAAAGGTAACAAGAATAGATGCAAACTCTGTGAAGAACTTGGACACCGAAATGGCTCTAAAGGCAGACAATACTGAAAAGCCAAAGTATGTTCATCCAAAATCTATCCCATTTCTTGTTGATGATTTTTTTTCCCAGCTAACTTGCTTGTTTTCAGGAGGAAGTGTGGAGAAAAAGGCCCACCTCTTGTTGTTGACGAATGCTGGCCAGTGAAAAGGGCAAGAATCAATGGCCAAATAAAGAAGAGAACTAACCAGATCATGTTTGGTGCTGCTGAGGTGCAATCTGAACTTGTTTTGGAGGATGATGTGCAAACTGTTGAGGCTTTAGGGCACACCGTTTCTGATTTGGAAGCTCTGGTGCAAAATGAGGTGCAAAATGAGCCTGTTGTTGAGGCTCTGGTGCAAAATGAGCCTGTTGTTGAGGCTCTGGTGCAAAATGAGCCTGTTGTTGAGGCTCTAGTGCAAACTGACCATGTTGTTGAGGCTCTGATGCAAAGTGACCATGTTGATGAGGCTTTGGATCATGATCATGAGGTTGTTGAGGAGGTGCGGGAGGTGAAGGAGACTCTTGGACGTGCTGTGGGGAGGCCAGATGGTAATGGTAAGAAAAAGAAGAGCATAAACCTATTGTGTGGTGTGAAACTTGTGAAGGAGAAGAAAACGAGGGGTAAGAAGAGCCAAAAGAAATAGACATTTGTTATAGTAAACATTTGTTATTGTTGTAAACATTTGAAACTTGTTGTTGTAATAATTTGGCACTTGTTGTTGTAAACATTTGTTATTATAATAATTTGTCACTTGTTGATAATTTGGACAAAATTCAAATATGATGGTAAATTTGAATTTCAACAAATGTAGCTATGTCACTTTTATATGTTTGTATGAGGTTCCAACGTTTTTCTCATATATACAATACAACTCATCCTCACCCTGATCCCTTTTGTGAAGTACAACTCACCCTCACCCAAAATGGGGTAGAAATGGGCTCCAAAGCTAGGGTAAACCACCCCATTTCTAAGCAAGTTTTTTTCGACCATTTCTAAAACCAAGTTTGATATTTTTCCTCAGAAGTATGTCACATAACATGACACCATGCGAAGGTTTTGTATTTTTTTTGATTTTTTTGAATTAGTTATGCACATTTGAATGTCTGGTCAAACTTGAAGGGTTTTCATAAATATTCTTAGCTAGGGGCTGAGGCTCACAAAACTAGCATTGGATCTCTGATGAAATAACATGTTGTGAACCTAAAAATGATTTTTACAAAAAATCATCAGCATGAAATCATGTACCTGTAGTTCATATCTTACCCACTTCCAGCCGATTCGGCAGGATTTGTCTTTTTTCAACAGGGATGGAATAAAAGGTTTGCGATAATCAAGTTGGGAAATTGTACATTCTAGGTGGTCTAGTATTTTTGAAAAATAGGATGTTACCATTTTGAAATTTCAATTTGGTGGTTGCTTCACAAATCCCCCCTCTTTCGGCACTTAGAAAATAGAAAATGATTTTCTGTGCGTCGAAAAGGAAAACTTTGTGCTACAACATTGTTAGTCATCCCATTATAGACATGCATGCCAAATATGGGCACATTATCACAAACTATGTCTTGATTCTAGCCATATCATTGGTCATTTGACCCAAAAGCCAGAAAACCTCGGAGGAGATAGGTCATTTTGTGAAGGGTTTTTTGAAATATGATCAATAGACCAAGTTTGATATTTTTCCTCACAACTATGTCACATAACATGACACCATGCGAAGGTTTTGTATTTTTTTTTATTTTTTTTGAATTAGTTATGCACATTTGAATGTCCGTCAAACTTGTGAAACCCGTTGATCGCATCCTAAACCCCGCTAACCCTAAGGCGAATGAGGAACGTAGATCTAACCTAGCGCGACATCAGGCCGTCCGATCGCGTCTTCTAGAAGGATTCCGCGGGTGGCTTTGGGCGATCCGTGGAAGGGCTTGTTCTGCAACCTTATTGGTTGGCGTCTCTTAGAAGGATTTCGTGGCTAGCTCTTGGCGATCAGTGGGATGGATGATTCTGGAATCTGATTGGCTTCATCGTTTTTACATGCAACAGCGTGGCATGCGAGCGTGGCACACTCCATTAACGGCTGGACTGAGCGTGGCATGCGAGGGCGCTGGGCGGGGCGGGCTGCACCATGCATGCAGCTGCCCCTAGCGTCGCAGTCTAGCTATTTTACGTGCAACAGTGCTGCAGCGTATTTACTCCCTCCGTCGCATTAAATAAGTGTACGTGTAAAAACTTTCTTCAGTCAAACTTACTCCCCTCGGGTTCATTGTAATAAATGAGACTTTGCATGATACCACATCTATGTTATTTTGCACTATGGAGTAGTAACTTAGACTAGTAACATATGCATGATACCACATCACCTATGTATAAGGTGAACCTTTGCTATAAGATGGGACCCACACAGCTTATGGAAATGGCTATAAGGTCAAGTTCACCATAAGCTGGGACCCACACAAGCAAGAGAGAGAGAGGAAAGAGTAAAATAATTGTTTATTGCTTACGGGCAACTCATAAGCTTGTAGGTCACCCTTAAGGAAAATCTTCTAAAGTAAACCTCCACTATGTATATGGATAGCCTTATGGACTACTTTTTGGCTTGTGGATAGTCTTATGGACTACATAGTGGATGCCCAAGTGCATTGGAAAGGTAGAAGTACACTTTTTATGGACAAATTTTGAAGCCAAACGTACACTTATTTGTGGACAGAGGGAGTATACATGTCACTATGACCAGCCTAAGGAAAAATATCAAAATCTAAAATATGTAATAAATATAACGTACAGCGTTGGCACACTCCATTGACCGTTGGACCGAGCGTGGCATGCGAGGATGCTAGGCGGGGCGGGCTGCACCATGCATGCAGCAGCTGCCCCTAGCGTCGCAGTCTAGCTATTTTGCGTGAAACAGCGCTGCCCCATTAAATAAGTGTACGTCGAACAACTTTTTTCAGTCAAACTTACTCCCATCTGGTTCATGCACCATACAAAAAGTCAATATTACTCCCACCGATGCATGTGTAAAAACGAACGAGTTTGTTGCATGCGGTGTGTAAAAACGAACGAGTACCTTGGTACTAGATTCCTGCATTTATTACCGAAGTAAATCAAGGCCAAATTATATTTTCCCTTTATTTTTCACTGCCAATGAACAACTACCTTAGACGTTTTTTCTCTCTTTCGCATTAATGCATGCATGCATGCAGGGGCGGGGGCGACGGTGCAGGGGTTACAGTATGTCGCATCCTAGCTATTTTTTTCTCTCTTTCGCATTGATCACGTCCGCTTCCCACACGCAACGCAGCGCACGGGTCTCGTCTCGGCGTCTGCGCCAACGCGACGCTGGATTCCCACGCCGCCCTTCACGCCCCGCCCTCAATAAATAGGCAAAACGCATTTGCCTCCTCATCTCATCTTGCCCCTCATCTTCAACCTCGAGCCCGTCCCTTTGCCTCCTCCCATCCCCCAAACATCTGACCATGGCGACCTCCCCCTTTCGCTTCCCTTCCGACACCGAAGTAAGCGACGAGGACAACCACCCGGACCACAAGCGTGGCAAGAAGAAGAAGTCCCCGCCCTGCCCCGGGGGGGAGCAGGGCCCCATCGTCACCAACCCAGTCCCCAACGTCCCCGACGGCGGCGACCTCCCCTCCGAAGCCTACTGGGCTAAGGCGGCGAAGGACGAGGAAAAGCAGGAGGCTGCTATCGCCAGGTGGGAGGAGAAGCAGGCCCAGCGCGCCTTGAAGAAAAGGCGCAGACGGCAGGAGGAGGAGCAACGGGAGGCCAATGGCCGGGCCTTCCGGGAGGAGCAGTGGAAGCGGGACCAGCGGGAGAGGCTGGCGGCGTGGAATGCCGCGAAGGCGGCTGCACCGGCACCGCCTCCACCGCCGATGGAGTAGGGTAGCTAGGGTTAAGGTTTAGGGGCTAGCCCAAGGTTTAGGCGGGGCGCCTATTCCCTTCTATATTATTGTACTTTTTTCTTTTTATTGTAATGTTATCGATTCCCCCTATCTAATATAAGTAATGTTATCCCAATATTATCTATCCTCTTGTTTTATTGTAATCTGTGTTTTATTGTATTGTCATTTGTCAAAACACCCAAAAGAACAAGTGTATAAAACAAAAGACACAAAAACAAGTTCATATAATACTCGTGCAATATTTATATATTTAGAAGTGTATAAAACAAAAGACACAAAAACAAGTTCATACAACACATGGTTCATTTTCAAATAAGTCATTTACATATTTACATAAGTTAAAGGAGCGCCCAAGTTATGTTAGTTAAATGGATGTCCTTGGACTTCATTTATATATTTACTTTTGCAAAAAAATAGATTGCAACCTGAGCACGAGTATCTGCAGATCCACACGTCCCTATTTAGATTGTAATGTGAGTACCATTTTTTTGCCCAATCAACATATAGTTACTATTGGGCTTGGATACGTCCATTTTGGCATGGCTAAGTTATATTTGGGCCTGGCCTTTTTCAATCCTCGTCAATTGTTTTTTTTTTACTTTTCAACCCCTCCCCCTCCCCTGCACACGGGCGCCCCCTGCACACTGATAAAAGGAACACTGACGAAACTGAAGGAACACTGATTTTGAAAATAGAGCAGCTCAAAATTAGCCCGAATTTGTGTTGCATTTTATTCAAGCCAAAGACATAGACCATTACATCCATTACAAAGCATCACTCGAACACTTGTTGCGCTGTCTAATGACTAACGATGAGGAGATAAACTAATCCGAGAGAAATTACACAAAAATAAAAAAACGGCCATCAGATTGTCCCGCTTCTTTAATTCGATGATTTGCCTTAGCTGCTTGTTCATCTTCTTCAGATCGGCCTTCACTTCCGCATCCACCATAGTACCAGCGGAAATGGGGTTGCCACATACCAATTGCTCCACCACAGACAGGTTTTCGAGCTCCCGGGATGCTACCTCCACCCCAATTCGCTCGATGTACTCATCAAGCCACTCAAAATGCCCACATTTTGGCAGTTCCTGAAATCGCAGAGATGAACCCTAAATCGCAAATTCGATGAAATGCATGAAATTTCGAAAGAAAAGCGAGAAATTGGCGCTCGGAACACTCAGATCTTACCTTTCCCGGCTCGGGCTTGCTCTCACACTTCACAAATTCCCGGCCAATGTTGCCGTTCTTGTCGGTGGATGTGAAAAGCCGCTTCAGGGGCACGGTACGGGGGCAATCGGGGCACCTCCTCATCGGAACCACACCATACCGAGGCCATGAGCGGTGGGAGGAAGCAGAGCTCGACATCCCTCGCCGGCGTTGCCGCACTTGCTCGCCGGAGAAGAAAACGGAAGGGGATGAGATGCTGGAACAGTGGCGGGAGTGCTCGGGTGCGGGGACGGATCGGGGCCAACGGCTCTCTTCGACCACAGGGTTGGTCCCACGATATGAGGTGGACATCAGGTGAGTTCCGCCGTGACGTGGAGAGGCTGTGGGTCCTACTGTGCTCAGCTGATTCGAATTCGTTGACGGTCTCGTGGGGTTAAGTAGAAGTGTCGCACGGGAGCTATTTGCCGCCTCACAACCGTCGCATGCCAGCTATTGTTTGCAACGATGTCGCTTTCCTTCCAATTCCACGTAAAGACGTCACATAGGAGATATAAGCCCGTCCTTTTGTGTTTATGATGTCCCTGAGCAAAAATCCCGACAACTCCTTTTGAATTGCTAGTAGACGTTCATGTGGTAGGAGCTTATCCCGCATCACATCCAACTATATATAAAAAAGTTTTCATTATGAATGGAACTCAACAAAAATTATGGTACAATGAATATATTGTTTATATACTCGAAGAAAGTCTGTGCCCTGCTCCATACACCCACGAATGAACCGGGACTCATATCTTTTGGGCCCTACAGCCGTTTCTAGCGTTGGGAACCAGGACATTAGTCCGAGTTTATACCAGAACCGGGACTAATGCTCTGGACCAAAGATCCGTTTTCTACTAGTGTATATTCACCAATTTCATAGAACCATATCAGCTGCCGAATGTATGTTCAAAACTCTTCTTATTTTTGCAGCGTTGGTGACCATTGCAATTTCATAGAACCATATATATCAGCTGCCGAATGTGTGTTCAAAACTCTTCTTATTTTTGCTGCGGTGGTGACCATTTGCAAAAGTGCAAGGATCACCTAGTGCTAGACGAGATACTCGTGCTCCTTAAGAAGCTCCTCACAGACACCTATATGCCTTCAGCTGCAACCAGGATTCTGGATCTAGGGTTTTTTTGGTATTCTCTTGATTGTAACTAAGTAGCAATGTCCATGGTTTCATATCATTGTATTTTTCTGGTTTAGTAAACTAATTAAGAAGCTGATATCCTGAGCAAACTTGATACTGCTTTGGCCTTTTGGACTTTATTAATTTAAAGTTAGAAATTTTGTTTTCAAAAAGGAGATTGAAATTCTCTTTCCTTGCATCAAAGTGATACACACTTCATTTTTTTATTAAAACCAGACACTTTGTGTTTTATTACCTAAAAAGAACCAAATCGCAGAAGTATCTAGTGTTTCAAAAAATATACACTACCACTATCTGTCTAGTATTCCATTTTGTCGTTATGTCACTTGTGGAAAAAGGGCCTCCAGTCCCGGGCTGCAACTGGCTCTAGTCCCGGTTTTGGGCCCGGGACTTCGAAAACGGGACTAGAGCCTTCCCCCTCTAGTCCTGGCTCGCTACGGCCCGTGACTGATAACAGCCGCGTGGCTGTTTCAGCGCCGCGGGGGACGGAAACCCTCTAGTCCCGGGCCGTAACACCATTCGGGGCTATAAGGTTTCCTGCCGCGGCAGAGAATTGTGTGTTTCTCTGTCGCGGCAAAGATTGTGTATTTCCTTTTTTTTTGCCATTTCGTTCCTTTTTCGTTTTGTGTTTTACTATAATTTCAATAATATATTTAAGTACACATATTCTACGCTAGTACATACACAGTACACGTTGATGCATCTATATAATTAATCGATCCCTTGCAAGCATACATTGATGATATATATATCAGAAGGAAGAAATGTTTTGAAATTACATGGTCATTGATGAATATATATATATATCATATCAGCTACATGAAGATCACTAAGGCAAATCGAGTTCCACGTCATCCGCATAATGCTCTCCATGTACATCAACGACTTCCTTCATCATAAATCCCGCCAGCTCCTCTTGAATTGCTCTTATGCGCTGTCTGGTTCTAGTTTCTCCTGCAAACCATAAATATAATGTGAGTCAACTTTTCGTTCACTGGTCAACTCGCGGATGTACTCGCAGACGTAGTATCCACATAAACGAGTTCCCGGTGGCTGCTGTAAACTCTTCACCATTTTACAAGTTAGCTCCTCTTTGAATGGACTTGGTATTTTCTGTCTGAACCGTGTCCAACACCTGCTCGGCAAAGAAAATGAAAAAGAAGTTATTAGTTACTTAATATCATGAAATGAGTGAAAGAGGCCGATATAATGTGATAATGATTGAAATTACTTATGGAGAATTGTTTTTATGTCGCTCCACTACTCTTGGTCCCAACTTAATGAGTCATGGACTTCAACTAGGGACTTGTCAACTTGAATGTTTAGCAAGATCCAGTGGAATCTGCGAACGTTTACATAAGCATACATGCATAGCTCATCGAGTAAGCAAAAATAAAATGTGTACAAGATATAAAAACTTACTTGAAGTTGTAAGGAAATAGTATTTCCTTACCAAAATTATTCTCGGTTAAGAACCTGCACAGGTCTTCCTCCACGTCCTTGGGGTGATTCTTTAACGTATATTCATTAACGATATATGGATCAATGAACCCAACGTCGTATCTTCTAGCTATTTTGCATTCAAGCATCTTCATTCTACAGAATATAATATCATACAAAAGGATATATAGTTAGGATAAAATATTAAATGCAATGAGCGAGCTGAGCTACAAACTTAATTATAGAAATAAATCACTTACAAACAGTAGCAACTAATGATAGATTTGTCGAGGACGCGCTGGTTGTATAACTGAAACAGTTCGGTCATTTGAACATGTATCGAGTATGGTTTGAAGTGATGCTCCTTTCTAACGTCCACCGAAAACCAATATTTCTGATGCTTTTTTTCTGCTTGCGACATGTACCATTCGTGCAGATTTCGCATATGTGTGGATAGAAATGCGAGCTCCTCATTACTGACTATAGGCTCCCCTTGGACATACTTCCGTACTATCTGACCCACTGGCGTATCTTCATAGCCTAAATATTGACCAATAGACATTTTTTCTTCGGTAGCAAGTGCTTTGGCCTGCGATACAGTGATTCCCATTAGTGCAGCATTATTACGGGCTCTGGGGTCCATTATTTGCATGTCCATATCCATTTCAGCTCTGAAGGCCTTGTCGAGGTCTAAAATGACTTTGAGCGGGGCGACCGATTGATTCTTCTATGCTCCGAGCTGGGCAACTTATTTCCCGCTTTGTGCAATTGTGATTTTTTTCTTCTGTGCTTGCTTAATAATATCCCGGTCATAGTCTGATTCCAGATTCATCGATATCTGGGATGTTGCTCAAAAAAGGACTTAGCCCACTTTTTGGTTTTTTCATCATATACCGGCTTTGGCTCAGGCTTTTTGGGTGCAAAATGCGCCTTAACTTGGGCAACCACATCCACGTTAGTTTCCTCATCGGTCTTGTCATAAGGTCTCTTTGGTAGAGCCGGCGGGATGTCGACTATCTTCGCCGTTTGACCTTTCTTCGATGTGGGGCGCGGGGGAGCATCGAACTTCCGTTTCTTCGATGCGGTAGTAGTATTGCACGGAGGCGGAGGCAGAGATCGAGTATTGCGCGAGGAGGAGATCGAGTTGATGTACTCCTGCTGTGGCGATCGTCAGCGGGGCGGGGTGGACTTGGAGGTTGACGATAATCGGGTTGGGGTGGACTTGGAGGTTGACGATATTCGATGCGGGGTGGACTTGGATTCCTTGGAGTCAGTGGCCTTGGCGCCGAGCCTGGAAACTTGATGTACTTCTTCTTCCATATAATGATGTTGCGCTTGACATCTCCTAGTTTCGTAGGGCCTTCAGGCATAGAGATTTCAATCTCTAGGTCCACAAAATCCTACACTATGTCATCCACCGTGACACGAGCATAGTCTGGTGGAATCGGAAGTGAATGGTGGAGTGCTCTAGGTAGACAAGGTAAATCAGTGTCGATCGCCACCTTGAAGGATAGGTTGTTCATTGGATGATGTAGCTCACATTGTGCCATCTCTCTGACATCATCCACGGTGTAGTGAGGAGCCGGTGCCTCATCTAGCAGTGCTTGATCATCAGCCCGGACCTCCGTGGAAGCCACGCTGCTTCTCCGCTGGCTAAGATCCAATGCAGGATCATCAGCCTGCGGGTGAGTTGACGACGGTGGCCTTTGTCTAATTTCTTCCATGAGGTTCTTCAGATCAGCTAGGTCCTGCTCTACCCTGGAGATCCGATCTGCCTCCTGGTCCTTCTTTCTCTGACGGCTTCTATAACTGGCATCGTACTAAGGAAACCCTTTCTTCCACAAGACACTGACGCCTTTGCCTCGTGTCCGTCCTCCCTTTTCAGGATTCCCTAGGGCGCGTGTCATCTCATCGTTCTCTCTCTCGGGACGGAACAATCCCAATTGAGCATATTTTGTTGCTTGAACAAGGTCTTGGGAGGGTTTTAGAATTTTTTCATGAAATAATGTCTTCCCTGTTTCTGGGTCCAACAATCCCCCGTGCCCGTACCACCAATGCTTTGACCTCTCGGGCCATCCATCTGTACCAGGAGTGATGCCTCTAGTCCTGATTTTCTTCTCCATAGTTTCCCACTTAGGGACTGTAGGGTTTCGTAGCATGGAAAACAAAAATTTTCTATCGCATACAAACAAACAAGCCAAGATCTATCTACTAGATTGTAGCAACGAGTCGATGGAATAACTCACCCTCGAAGATTCCAAAGTGTTTAACGAGAGCGGATTCTCGTGGGTGATGTAGTCGTACTCTTCCCGATCTCAAGATCGCGTAGACGATCCTTCCGGCGCTGCGTTTTGGCAGCGCTCCCGCAGTCGGTCACACGTTCGGTACTCGACGAAGACCTTCCTCTCCCTTGTTCCAGCATGAAGTGGAGGTTGTAGCACTCTCCTCGCGATTCAGGCAGCACAACGGCGTGGTACCGGAAGTAGAGGGGAGCTCGCAGGGCTTCGCCTTAAGCCGGTGCGAGTATGGTGGACTATGAGAGAGATCCTCGGCGATCTAGGGTTTAGACACACCAAGGAGGAGGCTTGGCCGGCGGCTAGGGTTAGCTAGGCAGCGGCTTGCCCTAGGGCGGCGGCGGCTGCAGGAGGGCCGGCGGCTTAGGGCTAGGGTTTGCGGGTGGAGGTGTTGGGTGCTAGGAGGGGCAGCCCTGCTCCTCCTTATATAGGTGGAGGGGTCGCGCCATGGGAGGGGAGTCCCTCCCCAACTCGGTTTCCCAAGGGGGCTGGCGGTGGAGGGGAGGAACTCCTCCCCAACTCGGTTTCCACCTTCCCCTCCACTTCCCAAAATAGTCGTTTGACTTTTCAAATTGGCGTTTGACTTTTCAAACTAGGATTTGGTTAAACCCTTTATTTTGTTTAGAGATGACACCTAGTACATGATGCAATCATTCCAACTTGGTATGACACATTCATGTACCCTTCCCCTTCGGAGTGCCGGACATTCCGGAACCTTCTAGAACATTCCCGATTAAAACACCGGAACAATTATCCAACTCCGAAACAGGACTTTCCTTATATGAATCTTATTCTCCGGACCATTCCGGATCTCCTCGTGATATCCCGGATCCCATCCGAGACTTCAAACATCATTCGGTCTCTTACTCATCATTCCATAACTACTCAAACAACGTCGAATCCTTAAGTGTGTCTCCCTACGGTTCGTGAATTATGCGGACATGATCGAGACACTTCTCCGAACAATAACCAATAGAGGAATCTGGAAATTCATATGGCTCCCACATATTTCTATGATTACTTTGCGATCGAATGAACCACTTACATACGATACCAATTTCCCTTTGTCTCACGATAGTTTACTTATCCGAGGTTATGATCGTCGGTATCTCTGCATACCTAGTTCAACCTCGTTACTGATAAGCACTCTTTTCTCGTTCCCGTGATATGTGATCCCTTGTGTGCCAGTCACATGCTTGCAAGATAATTGGATGACATTCCACCGAGAGGGCCCAGAGTATATCTATCTGTCATATGGATGGACAAATCCCACTCTTGATCCATGTGTCTCAACCAATACTTTCCGAACACTCAATGCCACCTTTATAGCCACCCAGTTACGGTGTGGTGTTTGATGTCATCAAAGAATCCTTCCGGTAAAGGTGATATGCATGATCTCATGGTCGAAGGAATTAGGTTACTATGTATCAGAAAGCATATAGAAATTGAACTATTAGAATGACTTGATCTTTATGCTACGCTTATCTATAGGAGTATGTCCACCATATCATTCTCCTAACGATATGATCTTGTTGTTAATAACATGTCAATATTCATGATAGGGAAACCACAATAATTTATTAACCAACAAGCTAGTATTATATAGAGGCTTTACTAGGGACTTCAATTTAAGTTTACAAATCACACAAGTATTAATGTTTCCTTGTAAATACTATTATAGCATGAATGTAAACATTTATCATAAACACAAAGATATAATAATAACTATATTTATTATTGCCTCTAGGGCATATCTCCAACATGGACGACACTCTTGTTGTCACCTGTCCCCATTTTATGATGGTATTTCTTTTGGGAAGCATTTAACGCATTCTTTGCCGACTTTGCCTTTGCTTTATCAGATTGCTTGTACTATACAAAATCGGGCCACTGTTCTCTCAACTTATCGTTTACTCCTTTGAAGTCTGGAGTTTTCTTTTTCGCGACATATTTCGCGTATAAACTTTTGTTGTGGTTCCGGTACAGTTCAACCATCTTGCTCAGAGCCCACTCCTTGACCTTTTCTCTATTTTCAAGCCCACCCGGCCTTGGGGTAGTATGAAATTCGCTATGAGCTTCTGCCAAAGGCATAACTGTTGGATTCTTCACCGGGTTTCTTTGACTAATTCCATTCTTGGATGGTGATCGAGAGGTTGTCCCTAACAAGCACCCAGCATTGATCTATAAACATCCTCCGGTGCTTCTCTGGAGCAATCGGTTCACCATCATCATCTATTTCTTCGATGTTGAACCTCTGATTACCATCCAACTTTTTGTTCGGCCCTCGTTTCGTTCGAGCTATCGATTGCTTCGATCCGGTGGGCTAAAAGAAGAAGATAGAGTGATTAATATATATCTAGATCAGTTAATGAATATAGGTAACACGAGGCTTTATATATATATATATACCTCGCCGGATCCTGTCGAGGGGCCATCATTATTGTTATTATTTGTTTGACCTTCGTCCATCCGGTCTTCCCCTTGGTACATTAGGTTTTCCTCTAGTCCATCACCGGATGGATTCAGATATGAGTATATCTCTTCCTCGAGCAAAATATCTTCACCGGTAGTAATATTAAGAGGAATTTTACCTCTTATCATGCCCTGAAGAAAACCTTCACCAATGCGACTAGGATTTTCGGATGGATCCATGACTTAATTATCTATAATAGAAAGAGAGTTAAACAGGTTAGAAAAAACAATAACCCTAATAACTAAAAAAACAATAACCCTAATAACACAAATTAATAACCCTAGTATTATTTGCGGTAAAACAATAATCCTAATAACTAATACAAAAAAACAATAGCCCTAATATTATTTGTGATAAAACAATAATCCTAATTAATAACCCTAATATTATTTTTGGTAAAACAATAATCCTAATAACTAAAACAAAAAAAATAACCCTAATATTATTTGTGGTAAAACAATAATCCTAATTATAATAATCCAAATATTAATTGTGGTAAAACAATATAATCCTATCTAATAACTAAAACAAAAAAATAACCCTAGATAATTATAATTAAAACAATAATTAAAAAATAACCCTAGCTAATTATAATTAAAAAAATAACCCTAGCTAATTATAATTAAAAAATAACCCTAGCAAATTATAATTAAAAAAACTAACCATAGCTAATTATAATTAAAATAACCCTTGCTAGCAATATAATCCTAATCCTAATACCAAAAACAATAATTCTAATTAACAACCCTAGCTAGCTAATACTTAAAAAAAAACACCCGCCCATATCCCTCCTCGAAAGATCGATCAACGTGGCGGCAACACGTGGCCAGACGGTGGGTGACGTGGCAACGGGTCTGCGCTGTACGGCATGAGGCGAGCAAGCGGCTTGACGAGACAAGGCGCGGAGAGCACGGCGCCGGAGCGGCTAGCGGCGAGGCGGTGCACGATAGCACGAAACGGCAGAGCGGAGGACCGACGGAGCATGCACGGTGGAGCGGCGACGGAATCGGATAGCACCTCCCCTGCGTGTGCTTCGTCTTCGTCTGTGCTTTGTCTTCGTCTTCGTCTTCGTCGAAAAATGCTAAGTATTGGGGTAGCACCTACTAGCACACGGAATATATACGGACGCACCATTAGTCCCGTGCTAAGCCACTGCCCGCGACTAGAGGGTCTCTAGTCCCGGGCCGTGGCTTAACCCGCGACTAAAGGGGGGGCCTTTAGTCGCGGGTTAAGCCACGGCTCGGGACTAGTGTGTTTTTTCGGCGCTTCGTTTTCGCGCGCGCAGGCATCCTCCAGTCCCTAGTCGAGCCACGGCCCGCGACTAGTTTATTTTTTGTAAATTTTGTTTTTTTAATTCGAATCAAATATAAAAATTTGGAAAATCATATCTTTTATTGTAAAAATCCAAATAAAACAAATAATATGTCTATTATTATCAGAAAAATATAAAGAATCTTAATATAATATCCATATATCTGTTTGCATCATTTATAAATTATTTCATTTGTAAATTTTCTTTTTTAATTCAAATCAAATATAAAACTTTGGATAATCATATCTTTTAATGTAAAAATCCAAATAAAACAAATAATATGTCTATTATTTTTAGAAAAATATAAAGAATCTTAATATAATATCCATATATATGTTTGCATAATTTATAAATTATTTCATTTGTCAATTTTCTTTTTTAATTCAAATCAAATATAAAACTTTGAAAAATCATATCTTTTATTGTAAAAATCTAAATAAAACAAATAATATGTCTATTATTTTCATAAAAATATAAAGAATCTTAATATAATATCCATATATCTGTTTGCATCATTTATAAATTATTTCATTTGTAAATTTTAATTTTTTAATTCAAATCAAATATAAAACTTTGGAAAATCATATCCTTTATTGTAAAAATCCAAATAAAACAAATAATATGTCTATTATTTTCAGAAAAATATAAATAATCTTAATATAATGTTCATATATCTGTTTGCATCATTTATAAAATATTTCATTTGAAATTTTCTTTTTTTAATTCAAATCAAATATAAAACTTTGGAAAATGATATCTTTTATTGTAAAAATACAAATAAAACAAATAATATGTCTATTATTATCAGAAAAATATAAAGAATCTTAATATAATATCCATATATCTGTTTGCAGAATTTATAAATTATTTCATTTGTAAATTTTCTTTTTAATTCGAATCAAATATAAAACTTTGGAAAATCATATCTTTTATTGTAAAAATACAAATAAAACAAATAATATGTCTATTATTTTCAGAAAAATATAAAGAATCTTAATATAATATCCATATATCTATTTGCATCATTTATAAATTATTTCATTTGTAAATTTTCTTTTTTTAATTCAAATCAAATATAAAACTTTGGAAAATGATATCTTTTATTGTAAAAATCCAAATAAAACAAATAATATGTCTATTATTTTTAGAAAAATATAAAGAATCTTAATATAATATCCATATATCTGTTTGAATCATTTATAAATTATTTCATTTGGAAATTTTCTTTTTTAATTCAAATCAAATATAAAAGTTTGGAAAATCATGTCTTTTATTGTAAAAATTCAAATAAAGCAAATAATATGTCTATTATTTTCAGAAAAATATAAAGAATCTTAATATAATATCCATTTATTCCCGGTTGTAGTCACTAACCGGGACTAAAGATATTTCCCGCCATTTCCCACCGCTTCCCGCCAAGTTTTTGAAGGGTTTCGCAGCATAGTAAATCAAAAATTTCTACGGATGCGAACCGGAAAGCCAAGATCTAATCTAGGAGATGCAATCAACGAGAGGGATTGATGAGATCTTCATACCCTTGAAGAAATCGCACAGCGGAACGTTCAACAGAACGTGGTTGATGTAGTCGTACTAGCCTTCTCCTCCTCGCGATCCAATCCGATCCAACGCCGCAAGTGGCGACGCCTCCGAGAGATGCACACGTACGGCACCGCGACGTCTCCTCCTTCCTCGGTCCAGCAAGTGGGGTGGAGAGATATATTGGATCTACAACATGACGGCATGGTGCAAAGGTGGAGATTTTCTGCGGTAGGGCTTCGCCTACGCGCAGTCAGGAGAGAGAGAGAGAGAGAGAGAGAGAGAGAGAGAGGAGGGCAGCAGTATGGCGGCTAGGGTTTTTGGGGTGGTAGAAGGGTGTGCCCCCTGCCCACCTTATATAGGGGGCTAGCCGGCCCCCCTTGCCCCGCCTCCAAGCCCTAGGGCCGGCGGAGACAAGGGTGGAGTGGGGGCAAGTATTCCCCCCCCTTCTAGAAGATCCCCTAGGGTTTTGGCCGGCTGGGCCTATGGGGCCTTGTGCCCCTGGCCCAATGCGGCCAGGGCACTCCCTCGTAGGCCCATTCCCCCCTCTGACAAGTGGGGCCACGTTGGTCCCACTCCGGAAGCTTCTAGAACCTTCCCGTACAATACCGAACATTCTGAAACAATTCAGAAATCCAAAAACTGCTTTCCTTTATAAGAATCTTATTCTCCGGACCATTCTGGAACCTCTCGTGATGTCCTGGATCTCATCCGAGACTCCGAACAAAAACTCACAAACCAATTATCCATTCTATCCTAGCATCGAGGCACGTTAAGTGTGTGACCCTATGGGTTCGAGAATATGCGGACATGATCTTCTATCAATAATCAACAGCGTGATCTGGAAACCCATATTGACTCCCACATATTCATCAATGATCATATCGGATGAACCACGATGCCAGGATTCAATTAATCCCATATATATACCCTTCGCCACGCGATATTTTACTTGCCCGATATTTGATCGTTGGTATCGGCATACCTAGTTCAATCTCGTTCACAGCAAGTACTTTACTCGTTCCGTAATCTGATATCACTTTGTGATTAACTCCTTAACCACGTGCTTGCAAGCGGTGTTGATATCGATTACCGAGTGGGCCTGAAGTATATCTCTCCGACTTGGGAGGGACAAATCCCATCTCGATACATACAACCCAACAAGTACTTTCCGATCACCTGAGAGACACCTTTATGATCACCCTTTCATAGGAGGACGTTTGATTACCTCAAAGCTTTCTTCTGATACCAGGGAGTTACATTATCTCATGGTCTAAGGAATACAATATTTGACATAAGAAAAAGCTTCGCAAAGATGAACACGATGACACGATCTAATTGCTCTGCTAGATTTGGGTATGTCCATCATATCATTCTCCCAATGATATGATCTCATTATTAATCAACAACTCATGTCTATGGTTAGGAAACCTTAACCATCATTAATCAATGAGCTAGTCCATAGAGGTGTTTTAGGGACACGGTGTTGTTCATAAACCACACAAGTATCAAAGTTTCTGCTTAATACAATTCTAGCATGGAATATAAACTTTATCATGAACAAGAATTATAATAATAACATCTTTATTATTTCCTCTAGGGCATAATTCTAACAGTTTTCCCGCCATTTCCTTTTTACGAGAGCTTTTAGTCCCGGTTGTAGTTACTAACCGGGACTAAAGATATTTCCCGCTATTTCCCAAAGCTTCCTGCCAAGTTTTCCCGCCCTTTATCTCTATATCTAGGGCGATTGCGCCATGGATATCCACATATCCACACCTTCCTCTCTTAGAACAATGGACATCGCCTACTAGGCCATTCTGACCCTCGAGGAGACCGAGGCGCTGTGTGCCTCCAGCTACCCTTGTCCGCCGGGCTACCGGCCGCCCGCCGGCTGGATGCTGAGCGCTGGAGGGGTTCCTGTCCCTCCTGTCCCTCAAGGTTCCGTACGCCAGGCGGCCATCACGAACCACTTCTACCACGAGCTCACGCCAGAGCAGCGGATGGATCCCCAGTGGGATCCCGATAACTATGACACCTGGAATGCCTTCTTTGCTAATAGGCGGGAAAGGGATCTCGCCAGGTACGAGGGTGATGGCCTGTCCCCGGTGAACCACAACGAAGCCGGTCGCCGTCTGTGGTGGGCGAACCGTACTATCATCAGAGTGATGCGCTACATCGCCGGGGGAGACCATCCTTGCCTGCAGTGCCCACAAGTCCACCTGCCACAGAGCCATAAGAAGGCCCCTCCCCCGCCCGATGGTAGCGACATCGTCTTCTAGGAGACCCCTCCCCCGCCTGCCGTGAATCCAAGGTTGGAGTGGCAGGTGCCCCTGGTATATTCCATGGCTGGGCTGAGGACCCCCGGAGGGGCAGGTGACGATGACGATGATGATGATGATGACGAAGAAGACCCTGAAGCTGCGTACTATAGGACTAGGCATGATTATGACTAAAGTGGACGGCTTTAGTCCTGAGTATTAGCTAGTCTCGTTTTGTCCCGGTTTTTAATATTAATAAATGTCTTGAGTGTTACCTAGTACTGGGACTAAATATGAAGATGTTGTTGTATTTAGAGGAAAAGGCCTATAAATACAGCAGCCTATAAATAGAGGAAAGGGCGGGCAGGCTGGATCGAGCAGCCTATAAATAGAGGGAAATGCCTATAAAGAGAGGGTTCATCTTTAGTCCCGGTTGGAGAAACCAACCGCGACTGAAGGGATTGCGGCAGACTAGGCCAGGCAGCACTAATAATAGGGGTGAGTGTCGATATTATGTCGTGTGGCTTGTACCTTGTCCCGGATGGTGTCACCAACCGGGACTAAAGATGAACCTTTAGTCCCGGTTGGAGACACCAACCAAGACAAAACATGAGTCAACACTAATAATAGGGGGTGAGTGTCGACATGATGTCGTGAGTGTCAACACTATGCTGAGCTGCTTGTACTATAAATAGGCATCCTTGTGAGTCCAGTCCTCCAGCCAGTTTGAGGCATATCCAAGATGGTTTTCGAGAGCAGGAACACCACTACGGCCAGTTTTAGGGAGATGCCGTCGGAGCCTAGTCCTCCTACATCTCCAAGAAACTGGTCATAGAGGCACTCCCTAATATGTGAAATTAGTTATCTCCCAGGCGTATTCATCTAGTTAGAGAAGTTACAAGTTGCAATATGGTTTTCGAGAGCAAGGACACGACTACGGCCAGTTTCAGGGAGATGCCGCCGGAGCCCAGTCCTCCGGCATCTCCAAGAAACTGGTCATAGAGGTACTCCCTAATATGTGACCTCACGCATTTGGAGATCAGATCTTAATGGTAAGTACGAATCGGGACTAAATACCCCTCTTTAGTCCCGGTCCAGCCACAAAAAGGGACTAACACACTCAAGATGGTTTGCAGACAACACTATAAAAATGGACACATGGAGCATCTTCACTCATAAAATGTTACAATTATTACACATCATTTATTTGTGTGTGTTCCTTTCTGATCCCGCCGTATCCATGGAGCATCTTCATTCATTAACATGATGCTTGGGTCATCATTCACCACGAAGGGCGGAATTTCATGAAACTTATCACAATCTTCTTACATGTCTGTCTTGTCCTCCACTCCCACAATGTTTCTTTTTCCTGAAAGAACTATGTGGCGCTTTGGCTCATCGTCTGATGTATTATTTTTCTTATTTTTTCTTTTTCTAGGTTTGGTAGACATGTCCTTCACATAGAAAACCTGAGCCACATCATTGGCTAGGACGAATGGTTCGTCTAAGTATCCAAGATTGTTGAGATCCAACAATGTCATTCTGTATTTCTTGTCTACCTTAACCCCTCCTCCTATCATCTTGACCCATTTGCACCAAAACAAGGGGACCTTAAAAGTAGGTCCATAGTCAAGTTCCCATATCTCCTCTATGTAACCATAATATGTCGTCTTTGACTCATTGTTGTCTGTTGCATCAAAGCGGACACCACTGTTTTGGTTGGTGCTCTTTTTATCTTGGGTGATCGTTTAAAATGTATACCCATTTATCTCGTACCCTTGGAAAGTCGATATAGTCGAAGATGGTGACCTAGACAACAAGTATAGCTGATCTCCAAGAGTGTTGTTTTTGATGAGATGTTGCAACCAACCGCCGAAACTCTTCATGTGTTCATCTCTAATCCAAGAGTCATGCTTTCCAGGGTTGTTGGAGCGTAAGATTTTCTTGTGTTCCTTGATATATGGGGCTGCCAAGATAGAATTATGTAGAACGTTGTAATGTGCTTCAGTGTAAGAATGTCCGTCCCTACATATTATTGATTTCCTTACTAGAGTACCCTTTCCACTCAGTCTCCCCTCATACCGCGATTGAGGAAGACCAATCGTCCTATGAGGAAGACCAATCGTCCTAAGGTCAGGAACAAAGTCAACACAAAATTCAATGACCTCCTCTGTTCCATAGCCCTTGGAGATGCTTACTTCTGGCCTAGCACGGTTACGAACATATTTATTTAATATTCCCATGAACCTCTCAAAGAGAAACATATTGTGTAGAAATACAAGACCGATAATGGAAATCTCTTCAACTAGGTGAACCAGCAGGTGCGTCATAATATTGAAGAAGGATGGTGGGAACACCAACTCAAAACTGACAAGACATTGGACCACATCATTCTGTAACCATGGTAGATCTTCAGGATTGATTATCTTCTGAGAGATTGCATTGAGAAATGCACATAGCTTCACAATGGGTACTCGAACATTATCTGGTACAAGCCCCCTCAATGCAATCGGAAGAATTTGTGTCATAATCATGTGGCAGTCATGAGACTTTAGGTTTTGAAACTTTTTTTCTGCCATATTTATTATTCCATGTATATTCGACGAGAAGCCAGATGGGACCTTAATACTTCTTAGGCATTCAAAAAATATTTCCTTCTCTTGTTTGGTAAGGGCGTAGCTGGCATGATCTTGAAACCATTCTGGATGCAGTCCATCTGGGTCTTTCATATGTTGATGGTCCTTTCGTGCTTCCGGTGTATCTTTCGTCTTCCCATACACGCCCAAGAAGCCTAGCAGGTTCACAAAAAGATTATTCGTCACATGCATCACATCGATTGTAGAGCGGACCTCTAAGAATTTCCAATATGGTAGCTCCCAAAATATATATTTATTCTTCCACATGGGTGTGTGTCCTTCAGCGTCCTTCAGAACAGATTTTCCGCCAGGACCCTTTCCAAAGGTTACTATTTGATCCAAATCTTTGACCATATCAAATATATCAGCACCAGTACGCTATTTAGGCTTCGTCTGGTGACATGCTAGACCGTTGAAATGCTTGCCTTTCTTTCTTAAGGTATGCTTGGCCAAAAGAAATCGACGATGCTCATTGTACACATTCTTCTTACAATGTTCCAAATATATACTTTCAGTCTCATCTTAACAGTGTGTGCATGCATTGTATCCCTTGTTGGACTATCCTGAAAGGTTACTAAGAGCAGGCCAATAATTGATTGTTACGAAAAGCAATGCTCGGAGGTTAAATTCTTCCTGATTGTGCTCATCCCACACGCGTATGCCGGGTTCGTGCCACAACTGTAAAAGTTCTTCCACTAATGGCCTTAGGTACACATCAATGTCGTTGCCGGGTTGCTTCGGACCTTGGATCAAGACTGGCATCATAATGAAATTCTGCTTCATGCACAACCAAGGAGGAAGGTTATAGATTCATAGAGTCACGGGCCAGGTGCTGTGACTGGAGCTCTGCTCCCCAAAGGGATTCATGCCATCTGTACTTAGACCAAACCTTAAACTCCTTGTGTCATCTGCAAAGCCCGGGTACTTTCTATCGATTTTTCTCCATTGCGACCCATCAGCGGGGTGTCTCAACATCCCGTCTGACTTACGTTCCTCTTTATGCCATCGCAACAACTTGGCATGCTCTTTGTTTCTGAATAAGCGTTTCAACCGTGGTATTATAGGAGCATACCACATCACCTTGGCATAACCCTCTTCCGGGGGGGGCTCGCCCTTAACGTCACCAGGGTCATCTCGTCTAATCTTATACCTAAGTGAAGTGCATACCGGGCATGCATCCAAATTCTCGTACTCCTCACCGCGGTAGAGGATGTAGTCATTAGGGCATGCATGTACCTTCTGAACCTCTAAACCTAGAGGGCAGACAACCTTCTTTGCTTCGTACATACTGGCGGGCAATACGTTATCTTTTGGAAGCATATTCTTTATCATTTTCAGCAACTTTTAAACTGAGGAGTCAAGTATAGCACACACAGCCTTCCATCGCAGCAATTCCAGTGTGCTGCCTAGCTTTTTCTGACCATTTTCGCAATTTGGGTACAACAACTTTTTGTGATCCTCTAACATGTGATTGAACTTCTCCCTATCCTTTTCAGTTTCACATTCTCTTTGTGCATCAGCAATGGTCCGACCAAGATCATCAGCGGGTTCATCATGTGTCTCTTCTTCATCCTCCCCTTCAGTATTCCCCATGGAAGTATCTCCGTACTCAGGGAAACCATGATAGTTGTCATCCTCCTCTTCTTCATTGTCTTCCATTATAACTCGTCTCTCTCTGTGCTTGGTACAACAATTATAACTGGGCATGAAGCCGGACTTCAACAGGTAGCTGTGAAGGGTTTTTGAGTTAGAGTAATCCTTCTGATTCCTACATCCACTACATGTATAGAATACAAAACCATTACGCTTGTTTGCATCAGAAACATGGATGAATTCATGCACGCCATTAATGAACTCACCAGAGCGTCGGTTAGTACCGTACATCCATTCCCTGACCATCTGCATTATAGTAAAAGTATATCAAAAACCATTACACAACATGATAAAATTATTACAAGTTATATTGAGAGCTTCTAGAGCATTAATTTTGAATTTTGAAAAATTTACATGCACCAATTTGTGAATTGGAGAAAACAATCAACATGATAAATGTGGAGTTTTTTTATTATTGTTCTATTAGTGAAAACTTCATTCCATTCTAAGCTCTGAAACTCTAAAATTACACATTTCAATTTTCAGTAACTATGTTCCTAACCAAAATTTGTTACACATATATATCAAAATCCTTCTACTTCTAGAGCATGCATGCATTGATCCATATCTCTATATATACTTCTAGAGCATTATAGAGCTAAAGTAGCAATAAGAGATGAAAGAATGAAGTTCTAACCTTTTAAAGCTTTGGATTTAGGGGTTGCAAACTAAATCATGGCAAATCTTGAGAAAAAAATGGCATGAATTCGCTTGCTTGTTTGAGAAAAATATCCACCTTATGCTTTGGGGCAGTAGGACAGGAAACAGAATATATAGTGGTGGACAACTAGTCCCGGGCCGTGATACGACCCGGGACTAATAGTCCAATAAAAGACCATCTAGCCTGCCCTAGGTCATTATTCCCGGGCCGTATTACGGACCGGGACTAGAGATGTGGTCCGGCCCGCGACTAGTGACTACGGCCGTTTCTAGCCGTTAGAGGCCTCACGGCCCGGGACTAGTGCTAGCACTAGTCGCGGGCTGTGACAGGCCGGGACTGCTGGCATTGTTCACGTCGAACCGAAGAGGGTTTTTCCAGTAGTGTGTCTCTGTCATGTCTATCTCGCGTCGCCTCCCTCTAGAGGCGAGCAGGAAGAAACCCTAGCCGCCACCCCTCCTCTCTCCCCCCTCGCCTTGTCGTCCTAACTTGCGGTAGCCGGGACATGCCCCACTCATGAAGGGGACGGCGGAGCCCTGGCACCCTGTAGCATCCCAGTTGTCTAACATCTGTAATGCTACTTGATCAAGTAATAAAATGGCCACTTCCCTCATATAATTGTTGCATCATCATCATATCATGTTCATGTCATCATGCCACCTTGCAATGTGAGCATCATACAAACCCTTGTGTTTTGGTTCTTACCTCATATGCATCATTAATTGTATTTGCCTCTTGTTATTGTACCTGGTTCTTGATATATTGTTAAATGCCCAAGTTGAGTTGGGGGCATATCTTTTCAATCAACTCCATCACCTCTCTTTCACCACCTGACAATTCCACCACCCCATTAACCATGAGCTTGCAATTATTATTTCTTGTGGTGTTTGGTCTAGCTCATGAGAGATAGGGTGGGTCCAATGCTACCAATCCTTTTGCTTGGCCCTTACTCCAACTTTGGAGGATGCAAATAAATAAATGCCATGAGATATTGTTTTGTTTTCACAGGATAAGACCTAGCATTTAATGCATTTGCATGGGCCATGCAAGAACCACCTCATCTCGTTCCCTCTGTTTTGTTTTCTTCAAGCCTTGGCTCCATGTGAAGATTCCCTACTTTTACAAATGTTTTCATCTATTTTGCAGAACCCCATATCTTCATATTTTGGTAAAATGCCCCATTTGGCACAATTCTTGAACCATCTGTGGGCTTCTCCTTTTTCCCCAGCCCTTATGCTCCTTGCCTCTCCTCTTAGTCAAGCTACCTATTCAAAACTCAGACAATGTTCCAAAGAATTGGAAATTCGAAGCTGATTTAAATTTGAAATAGAATACAAACAAACAAAACAAATAAATAAAAAGAAGAAGGAAAAAAATAGTGGGAGAGGAGAGCAGCAGCCACCCTAGGCCTTACCTCCGCATGACCCACCCGGCCCGTGCCCTTCAGCCTCAAGCCCATCAGGAAACCACCTGGTCCAAGCGATCGATGCACACGCCTGTTCTTCCTCGCCTGTACGGCAGCGAATCCATGGAGCCACGTACCCCACATGATGGATGGGACGGTCGTCCTCGTCTCCTGCCTCCTGATAAATCCCTTGGCAACCTAGCTACTTGCCCTAGCCCCTCTTCCCCTCACGCCGCCGTTCTCCGCCTCTGTTTCCCCACCTCTGCTCCCTGTTTTTCCATGGCTCCACCGTGCTGATACCCTCTTGCCGAGCGACTCCTGCTCGTTGCCGACCTGCAGGAGAGAAGAGCCGTCAGCCGAGCCTGCGACCTCACCCTTGCCATCTAGCCAAGACGCTGTCCCCATCCTCTGCAGCCACGACACCCAGGAATCGATCGAGGTGAGACCCCGTCCTTTTTCTGTTTTTCCTGCACCACCGTCGTCATCCGCTGCCGCTCGCGAGCTGCACCTGAACCACCGTAGGCCGTCGCCCCGCGTGCGTGCCAGCAAGCGCTAAGCTGTGCCGGTTCAGCCCGCGACCCTCCTTGCATCCTATCTTTCCAGGGTTCGCCGGAGCTCCGCCTCCAACGACGCTGTCGCGCCAGCTCTCCGATAACACGGAGGAGGCACCACCGCGTCATGGCGCCATTGTTCGGTGCTTGCCTAGCTCGTGTCCGTTGCACGCCCGCCGAGAAGGGAGCATCTTTCTGGTAGCCCTTTGAACCCCCTTCTCATCGCAGCAAACCGTGCTTCAAACGGTGGCCGGATTCGCCCGCTGTCGCCCCCGAAACTTCGCCCCAGGTCCGCGCTTCAGCGCTGTTTCAGTTCATCAGGAGCACTTGTTTGAGCTGTTGTTCGTCGATAGCTCCCCGTCGCTGGGACCCTCCTCCAGTGATACCTCCTAAACCAAAGTTGTAGCCCTATCATCCCTCTACAACTTTCGTTTTTGCGGCATCGAGGAATTCCTAGCAGTTTAGTCATCATCTTCGTCGCAAGATCGGGGTCAGCTAGCCCATTTTGCGAACACTCGTTCAGTTCGTCAGGCTCAAACCGATCAGCTCCTGGCAGTTTGCACATAGGCCCCTGGATAAACACACCCCCAAACCGCAATCCTTCCTCCGCCGGTTCTTTTGTAAAAAGGCACCCCCATTATTTCTGTCCTCAACCCGCGGCCCTCAACCACCTGTCCTATGCCCATTCAGCGCCTGACCCCACCTGTCATTGGTAGTGGCTAGAATTGCCTGAGTGTAAAAAGTTTTCCCTGTATCTGTTTTGAATTCTTTTCTTTTCAAATTAGATCAATTCAAATTCAAATGTTTTTAATCTGTTTAAATATGAATTAAATCATAACTTCCAAATGGTTTATATTTTGAATTCAAACTTAATATGAAAAATGTTTTATATTTGAATGTTAATTCAAATCTTTAATCAAATAATTTCAGGATTAATTTAATTAGTCAACCTTTGACTTTGACCCTATTTAATAATTTTGACTATAAAATAAATTTAAATTCATAATTCCAAATAATACAAATAATATATGTTTTTGAATCAGAAAAATGTGAGGAATTCAAATATGCCATTCAAAATATTATTTGGACACTTTAAATTTCAAGTTGAATTAAATTACAAAAAAATGCCCCCGGACCTTAATAAATTAATAACTTTTGTTTTATAACTCCGAATTTGACAAATGATATGTCTAAAATGATCAGCTCGACGAGACCTTTCTGTTTATGCTATCCATGACTTCAATTGCAGCATGCATCATATAAAAATATAGTGTACAGCAACTATCATGACAATAAAATGTGACCAAAACCCAATAAAAATGTTATTTCTTGTATCCTACACCTCACCCATGCCATGCTACTTTATTGACATGCAACTTGTGCATCATTCATCATGGCATGATTGTTTGCTTGACGCATTTTATTCCTATGCTTGTGCACTTTATTTATGTTGGCCCTTGTTTGTTTGGTTCTTCTTCGAATAGACCTTTGGGATATATCAAGAGAACCAGGAGCACTACCCAGATCCGTCTCTCGCTTCAACTGAGTTGCCAGGCAAGCACTACCAAATGCTTGCATATATACAGTACCTATTGCCTCTATCTTATTCTTGCATCATTGAGTCGCGATTGCATTAAACTGAGTCCCAAGTATTGCATAGCCTTTACTTTTCAACCCCACCGAAGCTTGTTCCTCCATCCCATGAGCCATTACTACAGGAGTTGTTTGAGCCATGCGAGTCGTAGAACAGCATGTGTAGGGTATGTGAGAGTCTGAAGGATAACGAGGTACCTAAACAACTTAATCTGAGTAGTAATGGGATAACTAATGAAAGTGGCACCGGTGGGCAATATCTACTATTTGGTTTTTCCTGCTCACTTGTGTCCCGTAAGACCCCGAGTACTTGATTCCTGTTTCAAGAATATTCGCGCTATCCACATCCGGGAGGCTTATGGGACCCCCCTGAGCCAGAGCTTGATTCAGTCTTATTTCTTGGGGCCACAAACTAGTTTGAGGTTTTATTTACTATCCTGTACTTATACCATGCTACTGTTTATTTACGATTGTGCGAGGAGGACACTTTGTCTTTGTTTAGGAATTGTGACCCGTTTACGGTATCGACAAGCCCAGTTTGGGTTCCTAGTCGCTTCTCGGCCCCACAAACCTCGGGTCCGTCTCGAAGTCATTAACTTCGTTGGTGTACTCAAGGGTACCCACGAAATATTTCTGAATCCTGTGATTGCTTTGTCGTGAAGGCCTCGTTGGGTTTTGATTTGGTTTTTCCGAGGTTGATCGAGTGTGTGTTGCTATTTGTGCACCCTAGGTATAAAACTTTCTGAAAGCCGTGTCCGCGGTTATGGACGACTTGGAGCACAGTTTCTCGATCATAGACAAGCATAACTAAAGTACCGCTTTAATCTGACTAAGTAATTAACTAGTTAATAGTGCAACACTCATGGAATGGTTAATAAAATTGCCAACGGATGTGGGGCTGTTCGTCCGCTTCCTCGTTGGTAAGCGAGGATGAGGATGGATCTGATGAAATTACTGTTATAACTGTTGTCATTAATTCATGGACATCCGTCTATCTTTGGTTAGGCGGATGGTTAGCGTGTATCTATAGAATTGTTAGGGTTTATCTTTCGCTGCAATTGCGTCACCCCAGGTTGTGTCCCCTTTAGAGGCATAAAGACTTGATGAGTACCCTTAGGGTCTCACACGATAAATTATTGGTTCAGATGAACAGGTACACTCGCAGGACGGATACTGGGTGGAAGAGGCTGATGATGTGGGCAACGATCGTTCGGTGTAGAGATTCCGGGAACGGGGATCCGTGAGATCTGTGGGCGGGATGTGCTTATTTCTGTAGCATCTTATGCAGATTTGCTTCTTATCCGTACTCGGACTTTGTTCTGCCGCTTCCGCTTGATACTCTGATGTGTGATGTATGAGGAAATATCCTAAAACATTATATCTATCTAGGTCATTTGAATCTTGCCGTATGGCGTTGCTATATTTCCTTTCTTTCTAGATGGAATGGCTCTGATGTACTTTTATATGGTGGCTTGCATACATACTCATTTGTGTATGTAGTTGATCCCTTCGCCTGCCGATTCGCCCGCGTCAGTCCCGATGAATTGGAAGTGGTTGGGACGGCCGAAAGGTCTACCGTGAGTGGCTTTCGGCCCCAGTACTATTTCAACCACTACCGTTCATCCAGCTTGTATCTAGGGCGTAATTCACCGAGTAGTTACAATTGGTATCGAGCCATCCCGCCCTTGAGTATCACCAAATGGTCGTTGTCGATCTAGCAAATATTTTGGTAGTTATGTATACTAGGAAAAACAAAAGCGAGAGTAGGACTGCTTCAACTTTTCTTCTTACCCACCCACCCTTTTCTGGTAAGGAAGTGTAACGTTTTCAATCCTCTCCTTAAAGATTCAAACTAGGATTCACGTGTTCTGGGTTTCCGTAGTACCATAGGTTGTGTGTGTGTGTAATCCCTTGTCTATCTGTTGCATCCAAGTTGTTATCTAATCAGCCTTTGGTTATCAACTGTTGGTACATTCCATACCGACAGGCGTTTGCAAACCGACGCGATCTATCTGATTCGTTGTTTACCGACGCAATATGTCTTACTCTTTGTATCCGACGTTATCTTGTTTGGGGCGTTCGTTTCCGTAGTTACCAATCTTTAGGTTTGTCGTGAGAAGAAGGGGTTAGGATATGTGTTCCACTTGTTCATGTGCGGAGTAATGATTTGAGTGCGGGATGGAGTCGCGACCATACCACTACTCTTATCATTCGCTTTTGTATATTGAATCGGTAGAGACACTAATCTTGATTCGTTAAGTAATTTTGCACATCTATTGGTATTTTAATGCCGAAATTTGTGGAAAATTTTTCTTTGATATATTTGTGTACCACACTCCTTTTCAGTCGTGTGCGTGCGATATGCTTAATATCTTCTAGGTGCTCACGAACTTTGTTGATATTTTAATATCATCTTAGTAAAATGTATCCTTTAATCTTGGTTAATTCCATCTTGGTACTATTTTGGATTATTATTATTCTCCATTATAGTACTGACTTGTGTTTTATATCAATCACAGGATGGCTCCACCACGCCGTTCTGATGAGGACATACCACCTGAACTGGGCTCCGCGTTGTCAAACATAGCCAATGCCTTGGCAGCAATGCAACAGAACCAACATCGCTTTGAGGAAAGTGTTCGGAGGAATGAGTTTGCTCCGCTGCCTCCACCTCCCAAGCGAGGAGACATCAAAAGCTTCCTAAAATTCAACCCTCACCAATTTGATGTTTCTGATCGACCACTGGATGCGGATGATTGGTTGCGTGAGATGTCAAGGCTACTCGAGACTGCTGATGTTCCTGAGCAAGAGTGGGTAAAGTGTGCTACTCACCTTCTGAAGGGGGATGCAGCTCTCTGGTGGGAGAATTACCTGAAGGCAAACTATGTTGGTTTTCAGCCTACTTGGGAACGGTTCACGGGAGCGTTCAAAGAGAAGTATCTGTCAGAAATTGTCATGGAGAGGATGAAGGAAGCTTTTCTCAACCTTAAGCAGGGAAATGATAATGTCAACACCTACATCAGGAACTTCATGAATCTTTCTCGTTATGGTGGTGATGAGATATCTGATGACAAGAAGAAGCAAAAGAGGTTCAGGCAAGGGCTCAATGCATCGATCAAATATGCAATCACACATGCAAGGCCGGCATCTTTTGGAACTTGACACATACCTGCAAGAGGAAGCAAGTAGGCAAGTGTTTGAGGAGTCCAAGAAACACAACCGTGATGCATCAAGCTCTTGACTATGGCAGCTCCTTCTAAGCGTGTATCGGGTTCCTAACACCCCACCGCTCCGGCTCCACCAAGACCTGCAAGTTACGTCAAGGCCACCAAACTTCACCACTGCGGCTCCTGGGGTCTACAACCACCACTACCTGGGCGCTGGCGAGTCCTTGCTACGTTGCTCCACGTCCCACAGTGCTTGTTTCACGTGTGGAGACCACAGGCATCTGACTGGAATCTGTTGAAAAACAAAGCTCTTCCTCCACCCTCCAAGATCTGCAGCAAGCTCTCCTTTGGTTCGTGCACCACCACCTCGGGCTCTCAACATCAACACCAAGCCCGGGTCTCATTGCTTTCGTGCCAACTGTGTCAACGCCGCTCAAGCTGAGCATACACCTGGAGTTGTGATGGGTATGCTTCCCGTTAACTCAGTCCCTGCACGAGTTTTGTTTGATTCTGGTGCATCGCATTCTTTTGTTTCGCATAAGTTTGCACAAGAGCATGACCTGGATAGGGTTCATTTATCACGTCGTCTGGTGGTGCTATCTCCTGGTTCAAACATGAGGGCTGCTCATATCAGCCATGGCAATCAAATTGAGATTGGTGGCTCTTCGTTCTCGGCTTCCTTAATTCTTCTGGGCAATTCTAACATTGATGTCATCTTGGGCATGGATTGGTTAACAGCAAATGCAGCTGTGATTGATTGTTCTGAACGCTCGGTTTCTCTGAAGATTCCTGAAGGCCATATAGTCTTTTCTCCAAGTCTGACTCCTGTTGTCCAGCTTTTCTCTTTGGCGGCTCTGAATGATGATGCTATGGAATCTATTCAGAGTGTACCGGTGGTCTGTGAGTTCCCAGATGTCTTTCCTGAAGAGTTGCCGGGTATGCCTCCGGATCGTGAGGTTGAGTTTGTAATTGAGCTTGAACCTGGAACGGCTCCTATCTCCAAGCGGCCTTATAAAACGGGTCCTTCTGAGTTGGCTGAACTCAAACGTCAACTTGATGAACAAGAGAAGTTGGGTTTCATTCAACACAGTACTTCTTCTTGGGGTAGCCCAACAATCTTTGTGAAGAAGCGGGACAGGACTGATAGACTTTCTGTTGACTATCGGGCTCTCAATGCTAAAACCATCAAGAACAAATATCCCCTCCCGCGTATTAATGATCTCTTCGATCAGCTAGCTGGAGCCGTGGTGTTCTCTAAGCTTGACTTGAGAAGTGGTTATCACCAAATCAAGATTCGCAAGGAGGATGTTCCTAAAACAGCTTTCACCACCCGCTATGGCCTGTATGAGTACACGGTCATGTCTTTCGGTCTCACCAACGCACCTGCTACCTTCTCGAGGCTTATGAACTCGGTTTTCATGGAGTACCTTGATAAGTTCGTTGTGGTCTATCTGGATGACATCCTGGTCTATTCTAAGTCCAAGGAAGAGCATGAAGAACACCTTCGGTGTGTCCTAAACAAGGTTCGTGAGAACCGCTTGTATGCAAAGTTCTCAAAGTGTGAGTTTTGGCTGCCTGAAGTAACCTATCTTGGTCATGTCATCTCTACCAAGGGCATTGCAGTCAACCCGGAAACTGTGAAGACAATTGTTGAATGGCTTCCTCCTGTTAATGTCAAAGAAGTGCGGAGTTTCCTTGGTTTGGCTAGTTATTGCCGTCGCTTCGTTCAGAACTTCTCAAAGATAGCGAAGCCTCTTACCGATCTCCTCAAGAAAGGCAAGAAATACCTTTGGACTCCTGCATGTCAAGCAAGCTTTGAGACACTCAAAGAGAAGCTCACTTCCACACCAGTCTTGGTTCCTCCGGATACATCTAAGCCTTTCCAGATATTCTGCGACGCCTCTTTGCAAGGATTGGGTGCGGTCCTTATGCAAGAGAAACAGGTGGTTGCTTATGCCTCTCGACAGTTGAAGACGCATGAGATCAACTATCCCACACATGACCTCGAGCTCGCAGCAGTTGTCTTTGCTTTGAAACTGTGGAGGCACTACTTGCTTGGCAACCGTTGTGAGATCTTTTCTGACCACAAAAGTTTGAAGTATATCTTCACTCAGCCTGATCTCAACCTTCGGCAGAGGAGATGGATTGAAGCAATCAATGATTTTGATTTGACCATCAACTACACTCCGGGCAAAGCTAATGTCATGGCCGATGCTCTCAGCCGCAAAGCTTATGTCAACAACCTCATGATGGAAGAACAACAGCCTCTCTTGTGCGAGGAATTCCGTCAGCTCAACCTTGAAATTGTGGAACAAGGGCATCTCCTGAACCTTCTGGCTACTCCTCTCTTGGAAGAAAAGATCCGCTCTCGTCAGCTTGGTGATCCGCACACCAAAAAGATCATCTCTAAACTTGAGCTTCCGAAGTATGAGTCCTTCCACGTTGATGATCAAGGCACACTTTTCTTTGAACACCGGATGTTTGTTCCGAACTACCCGGGTTTGAGAGAGCAAGTTCTCAAGGAGGCGCACGATTCTGTTCTTTCTATCCATCCTGGCAGCACAAAGATGTACATGGACTTGAAAACACAATATTGGTGGCCTGGTTTGAAACGGTATTGTGCTAAGTATGTCTCGGAGTGTGATGTCTGCCGCAGAGTGAAAGCTGTCCATCAGAAACCTTTCGGTCTTCTACAGCCATTGAAACCCCCTGAATGGAAATGGGAGAAAGTAGAGATGAACTTCATCACTGGTTTTCCAAGGTCGCAGAAGGGCAACAATGCAATATTTGTTGTCATTGACAGGCTCTCTAAAGTGGCGCATTTCTTCCCTGTCAAGGAAACAATCTCTGGAATTCAGTTGGTTGAGCTCTACATCAACAGAATTGTCTCTCTGTATGGGGTTCCGCTTGAGATCAGTTCAGACCGTGGGAGCATCTTCACTTCCAAGTTCTGGGAGAGTTTCCAAAATGCTTTGGGAACAAAGTTGAACTTCAGCACTGCTTACCACCCTCAGTCGCAAGGACAAGTTGAAAGGATCAATCAGATTCTGGAGGATATGCTTCGTGCTTGCGTTATCTCTTTTGGCATGAAGTGGGAGGAATGTCTTCCTTATGCTGAATTCTCTTACAACAACAGCTTCCAGAAAAGTCTGAAGATGGCACCATTTGAGGCTCTCTATGGTCGCAAGTGCAGAACTCCGATTGGTTGGTCAGGTGCAGGAGAAAGAATCTGGTTTGGCCCTGACATTGTAACTCAAGCGGAGGAGAAGGTGCATATCATTCTTGAGAACCTGAAGATTGCTCAAAGTCGTCAGAAGAGCAATTATGACAGGAAGCACACGGACATGGTGTATGCCCCTGGTGATCTCGTGTACCTTCGTGTCACTCCCATGAGAGGCACACACCGCTTCGGTATCAAAGGAAAGCTGGCTCCTAGATACATCGGTCCTTTCAAGATTCGTGGTAGAAGGGGAGAAGTTGCTTATGCCCTTGAGCTTCCAAAAAAACTCAAAGTCCATGATGTTTTCCACATCTCTCAGCTCAAGAAGTGCTTCAAAGATCCCGGCAGAACCGTGGATCATGAGCTAATCGATCTCCAAGAAGACCTGTCTTATCAAGAAAACCCCACAAAAATCCTTGAGACCGCAGAAAGAAGGACTCGCAACAAGTCCATCAAGTTCTGCAAGGTGCAGTGGTCACACCATTCTGTTGATGAAGCCACTTGGGAACGTGAAGATGAACTCCGTGCCAACTATCCTACCCTCTTTGTGTCTTCTTCTTCTTCCTAGAATCTCGGGGCGAGATTCCGGTTTAGTGGGGGAGAGTTGTAGCATCCCAGTTGTCTAACATCTGTAATGCTACTTGATCAAGTAATAAAATGGCCACTTCCCTCATATAATTGTTGCATCATCATCATATCATGTTCATGTCATCATGCCACCTTGCAATGTGAGCATCATACAAACCCTTGTGTTTTGGTTCTTACCTCATATGCATCATTAATTGTATTTGCCTCTTGTTATTGTACCTGGTTCTTGATATATTGTTAAATGCCCAAGTTGAGTTGGGGGCATATCTTTTCAATCAACTCCATCACCTCTCTTTCACCACCTGACAATTCCACCACCCCATTAACCATGAGCTTGCAATTATTATTTCTTGTGGTGTTTGGTCTAGCTCATGAGAGATAGGGTGGGTCCAATGCTACCAATCCTTTTGCTTGGCCCTTACTCCAACTTTGGAGGATGCAAATAAATAAATGCCATGAGATATTGTTTTGTTTTCACAGGATAAGACCTAGCATTTAATGCATTTGCATGGGCCATGCAAGAACCACCTCATCTCGTTCCCTCTGTTTTGTTTTCTTCAAGCCTTGGTTCCATGTGAAGATTCCCTACTTTTACAAATGTTTTCATCTATTTTGCAGAACCCCATATCTTCATATTTTGGTAAAATGCCCCATTTGGCACAATTCTTGAACCATCTGTGGGCTTCTCCTTTTTCCCCAGCCCTTATGCTCCTTGCCTCTCCTCTTAGTCAAGCTACCTATTCAAAACTCAGACAATGTTCCAAAGAATTGGAAATTCGAAGCTGATTTAAATTTGAAATAGAATACAAACAAACAAAACAAATAAATAAAAAGAAGAAGGAAAAAAATAGTGGGAGAGGAGAGCAGCAGCCACCCTGGGCCTTACCTCCCGCAGCAGCCCACCCCCCTGGCCCAGTACCCCTTCAGCCTCAAGCCCATCAGGAAACCACCTGGTCCAAGCGATCGATGCACACGCCTGTTCTTCCTCGCCTGTACGGCAGCGAATCCATGGAGCCACGTACCCCACATGATGGATGGGACGGTCGTCCTCGTCTCCTGCCTCCTGATAAATCCCTTGGCAACCTAGCTACTTGCCCTAGCCCCTCTTCCCCTCACGCCGCCGTTCTCCGCCTCTGTTTCCCCACCTCTGCTCCCTGTTTTTCCATGGCTCCACCGTGCTGATACCCTCTTGCCGAGCGACTCCTGCTCGTTGCCGACCTGCAGGAGAGAAGAGCCGTCAGCCGAGCCTGCGACCTCACCCTTGCCATCTAGCCAAGACGCTGTCCCCATCCTCTGCAGCCACGACACCCAGGAATCGATCGAGGTGAGACCCCGTCCTTTTTCTGTTTTTCCTGCACCACCGTCGTCATCCGCTGCCGCTCGCGAGCTGCACCTGAACCACCGTAGGCCGTCGCCCCGCGTGCGTGCCAGCAAGCGCTAAGCTGTGCCGGTTCAGCCCGCGACCCTCCTTGCATCCTATCTTTCCAGGGTTCGCCGGAGTTGTTTGAGCCATGCGAGTCGTAGAACAGCATGTGTAGGGTATGTGAGAGTCTGAAGGATAACGAGGTACCTAAACAACTTAATCTGAGTAGTAATGGGATAACTAATGAAAGTGGCACCGGTGGGCAATATCTACTATTTGGTTTTTCCTGCTCACTTGTGTCCTGTAAGACCCCGAGTACTTGATTCCTGTTCCAAGAATATTCGCGCTATCCACATCCGGGAGGCTTATGGGACCCCCCTGAGCCAGAGCTTGATTCAGTATTATTTCTTGGGGCCACAAACTAGTTTGAGGTTTTATTTACTATCCTGTACTTATACCATGCTACTGTTTATTTACGATTGTGCGAGGAGCACACTGTACTGTTTAGGAATTGTGACCCGTTTACGCGGTATCGACAAGCCCAGTTTTGGGTTCCATTCTTCTGCCCCGCCCCACAAACCTCGGGTCCGTCTCGAAGTCAGCTAACTTCGTTGCGGGTGTACTCCAAGGGGTAGCCCCCTGAAATATTTCTGAATCCTGTGATTGCTTTGTCGTGAAGGCCTCGTTGGGTTTTGATTTGGTTTTTCCGAGGTTGATCGAGTGTGTGTTGCTATTTGTGCACCCCTGCAGGGTAAAACTTTCTGAAAGCCGTGTCTGCGGTTATGGACGACTTGGAGCACAGTTTCTCGATCATAGACAAGCATAACTAAAGTACCGCTTTAATCTGACTAAGTAATTGACTAGTTAATAGTGCAACACTCATGGAATGGTTAATAAAAATGCCAACGGATGGGGGGCTGTTCGTCCGCTTCCTCGTTGGTAAGCGAGGAGGAGGATGGATCTGATGAAATTACTGTTATAACTGTTGTCATTAATTCACGGACATCCGTCTATCTTTGGTTAGGCGGATGGTTAGCGTGTATCTATAGAACTGTTAGGGTTTATATTTCACTGCAATTGCGTCACCCCAGGTTGTGTCCCCTTTAGAGGCATAAAGACTTGCTGAGTACCCTTAGGGTCTCACACGATAAATTATTGGTTCAGATGAACAGGTACACTCGCAGGACGGATACTGGGTGGAAGAGGCTGATGATGTGGGCAACGATCGTTCGGTGTAGAGATTCCGGGAACGGGGATCCGTGAGATCTGTGGGCGGGATGTGCTTATTTCTGTGGCATCTTATGCCGATTTTCTTCTTATCCGTACTCGGACTTTGTTCTGCCGCTTCCGCTTGATACTCTGATGTGTGATGTATGAGGAAATATTCTAAAACATTATATCTATCTAGGTCATTTGAATCTTGCCGTATGGCGTTGCTATATTTCCTTTCTTTCTAGATGGAATGGCTCTGATGTACTTTTGTATGGTGGCTTGCATACATACTCATTTGTGTATGTAGTTGATCCCTTCGCCGATTACGCGTCGTCTGAGGTCCCGATGAATTGGAAGTGGTTGGGACGGCCGAAAGGTCTACCCGTGAGTGGCTTTCGGGCCCCACCGTACTATTTCAACCACTACCGTTCATCCAAGCTTGTATCTAGGAGCGTAATTCACCGAGGTAGTTACAATTGGTATCAGAGCCATCCCGCCCTTCAGGGTATCAGCCAAATGGTCGTTGTCAGTCTAGCAAATATTTTGGTAGTTATGTATACTAGGGAAAAACAAAACGCGAGAGTAGGACTGCTTCAACTTTTCTTCTTACCCACCCACCCACCCTTTTCTGGTAAGGAAGTGTAACGTTTTCAATCCTCTCCTTAAAGATTCAAACTAGGATTCACGTGTTCTGGGTTTCCGTAGTACCATAGGTTGTGTGTGTGTGTGTAATCCCTTGTCTATCTGTTGCATCCAAGTTGTTATCTAATCAGCCTTTGGTTATCAACTGTTGGTACATTCCATACCGAAAGCGCTTTGCAAACCGATCTATCTCGATTCGTTGTTTACCGACGCAATATGTCTTACTCTTTGTATCCGACGTTATCTTGTTTGGGGCGTTCGTTTCCGTAGTTACCAATCTTTAGGTTTGTCGTGAGAAGAAGGGGTTAGGATATGTGTTCCACTTGTTCATGTGCGGAGTAATGATTTGAGTGCGGGATGGAGTCGCGACCATACCACTACTCTTATCATTCGCTTTTGTATATTGAATCGGTAGAGACACTAATCTTGATTCGTTAAGTAATTTTGCACATCTATTGGTATTTTAATGCCGAAATTTGTGGAAAATTTTTCTTTGATATATTTGTGTACCACACTCCTTTTCAGTCGTGTGCGATATGCTTAATATCTTCTAGGTGCTCTGAACTTTGTTGATATTTTAATATCATCTTAGTAAATTGTATCCTTTAATCTTGGTTAACTCCATCTTGGTACTATTTTGGATTATTATTATTCTCCACTATAGTACTGACTTGTGTTTTATATCAATCACAGGATGGCTCCACCACGCCGTTCTGATGAGGACATACCACCTGAACTGGGTTCCGCGTTGTCAAACATCGCCAATGCCTTGGCAGCAATGCAGCAGAACCAACAGCGCTTTGAGGAAAGTGTTCGGAGGAATGAGTTTGCTCCACTACCTCCACCTCCCAAGCGAGGAGACATCAAAAGCTTCCTAAAATTCAACCCTCGCCAATTTGATGTTTCTGATCGACCACTGGATGCGGATGATTGGTTGCGTGAGATGTCAAGGCTACTCGAGACTGCTGATGTTCCGGAGCAAGAGTGGGTAAAGTGTGCTACTCACCTTCTGAAGGGAGATGCAGCTCTCTGGTGGGAGAATTACCTGAAGGCAAACTGCACTGGTTTTCAGCCTACTTGGGAACGGTTCACGGGAGCGTTCAAAGAGCAGTATCTGTCAGAAATTGTCATGGAGAGGATGAAGGAAGCTTTTCTCAACCTTAAGCAGGGAAATGATAATGTCAACACCTACATCAGGAACTTCATGAATCTTTCTCGTTATGGTGGTGATGAGATATCTGATGACAAGAAGAAGCAAAAGAGGTTCAGGCAAGGGCTCAATGCATCGATCAAATATGCAATCACACATGCAAGGCCGGCATCTTTTCTGGAACTTCAGCACACAGCTCTGCAAGAGGAAGCAAGTAGGCAAGTGTTTGAGGAGTCCAAGAAACACAACCGTGATGCATCAAGCTCTTCAGCTATGGCAGCTCCTTCTAAGCGTGTGCGGGTTCCTAACACCCCACCGTCGCTCGGCTCCACCAAGACACGCAGTTACGCGTCAAGGCCACCAGACTTCACCACTGCGGCTCCCAGGGTCTACAACCACCACTACCCTGGAGCGCCTGGCGGAGTCCTTGGCTACGTTGCTCCACGTCCACCTGGTGCTTGTTTCACGTGTGGAGACCACAGGCATCTGAATGGGCTGTCGTTGAAAAACAAAGCTCTTCCTCCACCCCTCCAAGATCTGCAAGCTCTCCTTTGGTTCGTGCACCACCACCTCGGGCTCTCAACATCAACACCAAGCCCGGGTCTCTTGCTCGTGCCAGCGTGTCAACGCCGCTCAAGTGAGCATACACGAGTTGTGATGGGTATGCTTCCGTTAACTCGATCCTGCGAGTTTTGTTTGATTCTGGTGCATCGCATTCTTTTGTTTCGCATAAGTTTGCACAAGAGCATGACCTGGATAGGGTTCATTTATCACGTCGTCTGGTGGTGCTATCTCCTGGTTCAAACATGAGGGCTGCTCATATCAGCCATGGCAATCAAATTGAGATTGGTGGCTCTTCGTTCTCGGCTTCCTTAATTCTTCTGGGCAATTCTAACATTGATGTCATCTTGGGCATGGATTGGTTAACAGCAAATGCAGCTGTGATTGATTGTTACGAGCTTCGGTTTCTCTGAAGATTCCTGAAGGCCATATAGTCTTTTCTCCAAGTCTGACTCCTGTTGTCCAGCTTTTCTCTTTGGCGGCTCTGAATGATGATGCTATGGAATCTATTCAGAGTGTACCGGTGGTTTGTGAGTTCCCAGATGTCTTTCCTGAAGAGTTGCCGGGTATGCCTCCGGATCGTGAGGTTGAGTTTGTAATTGAGCTTGAACCTGGAACGGCTCCTATCTCCAAGCGGCCTTATAAAACGGGTCCTTCTGAGTTGGCTGAACTCAAACGTCAACTTGATGAACAAGAGAAGTTGGGTTTCATTCAACACAGTACTTCTTCTTGGGGTAGCCCAACAATCTTTGTGAAGAAGCGGGACAGGACTGATAGACTTTCTGTTGACTATCGGGCTCTCAATGCTAAAACCATCAAGAACAAATATCCCCTCCCGCGGATTAATGATCTCTTCGATCAGCTAGCTGGAGCCGTGGTGTTCTCTAAGCTTGACTTGAGAAGTGGTTATCACCAAATCAAGATTCGCAAGGAGGATGTTCCTAAAACAGCTTTCACCACCCGCTATGGCCTGTATGAGTACACGGTCATGTCTTTCGGTCTCACCAACGCACCTGCTACCTTCTCGAGGCTTATGAACTCGGTTTTCATGGAGTACCTTGATAAGTTCGTTGTGGTCTATCTGGATGACATCCTGGTCTATTCTAAGTCCAAGGAAGAGCATGAAGAACACCTTCGGTGTGTCCTAAACAAGGTTCGTGAGAACCGCTTGTATGCAAAGTTCTCAAAGTGTGAGTTTTGGCTGCCTGAAGTAACCTATCTTGGTCATGGCATCTCTACCAAGGGCATTGCAGTCAACCCGGAAACTGTGAAGACAATTGTTGAATGGCTTCCTCCTGTTAATGTCAAAGAAGTGCGGAGTTTCCTTGGTTTGGCTAGTTATTGCCGTCGCTTCGTTCAGAACTTCTCAAAGATAGCGAAGCCTCTTACCGATCTCCTCAAGAAAGGCAAGAAATACCTTTGGACTCCTGCATGTCAAGCAAGCTTTGAGACACTCAAAGAGAAGCTCACTTCCACACCAGTCTTGGTTCCTCCGGATACATCTAAGCCTTTCCAGATATTCTGCGCCTCTTTGCAAGGATTGGGTGCGGTCCTTATGCAAGAAAGCAGTGGTTGCTTATGCCTCTCGGCGATTGAAGACGCATGAGATCAACTATCCCACACATGACCTCGAGCTCGCATGACGATTGTCTTTGCTTTGAAACTGGAGGCACTACTTGCTTAGCAACCGTTGTGAGATCTTTTCGACCACAAAAGTTTGAAGTATATCTTCACTCAGCTGATCTCAACCTTGGCGGAGGAGATGGATTGAAGCAATCAATGATTTTGATTTGACCATCAACTACACTCCGGGCAAAGCTAATGTCATGGCCGATGCTCTCAGCCGCAAAGCTTATGTCAACAACCTCATGATGGAAGAACAACAGCCTCTCTTGTGCGAGGAATTCCGTCAGCTCAACCTTGAAATTGTGGAACAAGGGCATCTCCTGAACCTTCTGGCTACTCCTCTCTTGGAAGAAAAGATCCGCTCTCGTCAGCTTGGTGATCCGCACACCAAAAAGATCATCTCTAAACTTGAGCTTCCGAAGTATGAGTCCTTCCACGTTGATGATCAAGGCACACTTTTCTTTGAACACCGGATGTTTGTTCCGAACTACCGGGTTTGAGAGAGCAAGTTCTCAAGGGCGACGATTACATTCTTTCTATCCATCCTGGCAGCACAAAGATGTACATGGACTTGAAAACACAATATTGGTGGCCTGGTTTGAAACGGTATTGTGCTAAGTATGTCTCGGAGTGTGATGTCTGCCGCAGAGTGAAAGCTGTCCATCAGAAACCTTTCGGTCTTCTACAGCCATTGAAACCCCCGGAATGGAAATGGGAGAAAGTAGAGATGAACTTCATCACTGGTTTTCCAAGGTCGCAGAAGGGCAACAATGCAATATTTGTTGTCATTGACAGGCTCTCTAAAGTGGCGCATTTCTTCCCTGTCAAGGAAACAATCTCTGGAATTCAGTTGGTTGAGCTCTACATCAACAGAATTGTCTCTCTGTATGGGGTTCCGCTTGAGATCAGTTCAGACCGTGGGAGCATATTCACTTCCAAGTTCTGGGAGAGTTTCCAAAATGCTTTGGGAACAAAGTTGAACTTCAGCACTGCTTACCACCCTCAGTCGCAAGGACAAGTTGAAAGGATCAATCATATTCTAGAGGATATGCTTCGTGCTTGCGTTATCTTTTTTGGCGTGAAGTGGGAGGAATGTCTTCCTTATGCTGAATTCTCTTACAACAACAGCTTCCAGAAAAGTCTGAAGATGGCACCATTTGAGGCTCTCTATGGTCGCAAGTGCAGAACTCCGATTGGTTGGTCAGGTGCAGGAGAAAGAATCTGGTTTGGCCCTGACATTGTAACTCAAGCGGAGGAGAAGGTGCATATCATTCTTGAGAACCTGAAGATTGCTCAAAGTCGTCAGAAGAGCAATTATGACAGGAAGCACACGGACATGGTGTATGCCCCTGGTGATCTCGTGTACCTTCGTGTCACTCCCATGAGAGGCACACCGCTTGTATCAAAGGAAAGCTGGCTCCTAGATACATCGGTCCTTTCAAGATTCGTGGTAGAAGGGAGAAGTTGCTTATGCCCTTGAGCTTCCAAAAACTCAAAGTCCATGATGTTTTCCACATCTCTCTCGGCTCAAGAAGTGCTTCAAAGATCGGCGAGCGTGGATCATGAGCTAATCGATCTCCAAGAAGACTGTCTTATCAAGAACACCCACAAAAATCCTTGAGACCGCAGAAGAAGGACTGCAACAAGTCCATCAAGTTACGCAAGGTGCGGTGGTCACACCATTCATTGATGAAGCCACTTGGGAGCGTGAAGATGAACTCCGTGCCAACTATCCTACCCTCTTTGTGTCTTCTTCTTCCTAGAATCTCGGCGAGATTCCGGTTTAGTCAGGGGAGAGTTGTAGCATCCCGGTTGTCTAACATCCGTAATGCTACTTGATCAAGTAATAAAATGGCCACTTCCCTCATATAATTGTTGCATCATCATCATATCGTGTTCATGTCATCATGCCACCTTGCAATGTGAGCATCATACAAACCCTTGTGTTTTGGTTCTTACCTCATATGCATCATTAATTGTTTGTGCCTCTTGTTATTGTACGGTTCTTGATATATTGTTAAATGCCCAAGTTGAGTTGGGGCATATCTTTTCAATCAACTCCATCACCTCTCTTGCACCACCTGACAATTCCACCACCCCATTAACCATGAGCTTGCAATTATTATTTCTTGTGGTGTTTGGTCTAGCTCATGAGAGATAGGGTGGGTCCAATGCTACCAATCCTTTTGCTTGGCCCTTACTCCAACTTTGGAGGATGCAAATAAATAAATGCCATGAGATATTGTTTTGTTTTCACGGATAAGACCTAGCATTTAATGCATTTGCATGGGCCATGCAAGAACCACCTCATCTCGTTCCCTCTGTTTTGTTTTCTTCAAGCCTTGGTTCCATGTGAAGATTCCCTACTTTTACAAATGTTTTCATCTATTTTGCAACCCCATATCTTCATATTTTGGTAAAATGCCCCATTTGGCACAATTCTTGAACCATCTGTGGGCTTCTCCTTTTTCCCCAGCCCTTATGCTCCTTGCCTCTCCTCTTAGTCAAGCTACCTATTCAAAACTCAGACAATGTTCCAAAGAATTGGAAATTCGAAGCTGATTTAAATTTGAAATAGAATACAAACAAACAAAACAAATAAATAAAAAGAAGAAGGAAAAAAATAGTGGGAGAGGAGAGCAGCAGCCACCCTAGGCCTTACCTCCATGACCCCCACGGTGCCTTGACCTCAAGCCCATCAGGAAACCACCTGGTCCAAGCGATCGATGCACACGCCTGTTCTTCCTCGCCTGTACGGCAGCGAATCCATGGAGCCACGTACCCCACATGATGGATGGGACGGTCGTCCTCGTCTCCTGCCTCCTGATAAATCCCTTGGCAACCTAGCTACTTGCCCTAGCCCCTCTTCCCCTCACGCCGCCGTTCTCCGCCTCTGTTTCCCCACCTCTGCTCCCTGTTTTTCCATGGCTCCACCGTGCTGATACCCTCTTGCCGAGCGACTCCTGCTCGTTGCCGACCTGCAGGAGAGAAGAGCCGAGCCTGCGACCTCACCCTTGCCATCTAGCCAAGACGCTGTCCCCATCCTCTGCAGCCACGACACCCAGGAATCGATCGAGGTGAGACCCCGTCCTTTTTCTGTTTTTCCTGCACCACCGTCGTCATCCGCTGCCGCTCGCGAGCTGCACCTGAACCACCGTAGGCCGTCGCCCCGCGTGCGTGCCAGCAAGCGCTAAGCTGTGCCGGTTCAGCCCGCGACCCTCCTTGCATCCTATCTTTCCAGGGTTCGCCGGAGCTCCGCCTCCAACGACGCTGTCGCGCCAGCGCTCTCCAGTAGCACCAGGAGGAGGCACCACCGCAGTCGCGAGCGCCGCTGTTTCGGTGCTTGCCTAGCTCGTGTCCGTTGCACCCCCGCCGAGAAGGGAGCATCTTTCTGGTAGCCCTTTGAACCCCCTTCTCATCGCAGCAAACCGTGCTTCAAACGGTGGCCGGATTCGCCCGCTGTCGCCCCCGAAACTTCGCCCCAGGTCCGCGCTTCAGCGCTGTTTTAGTTCATCAGGAGCACCTGTTTGAGCTGTTGTTCGTCGACAGCTCCCCGTCGCTGGGACCCTCCTCCAGTGATACCTCCTAAACCAAAGTTGTAGCCCTATCATCCCTCTACAACTTTCGTTTTTGCGGCATCGAGGAATTCCTAGCAGTTTAGTCATCATCTTCGTCGCAAGATCGGGGTCAGCTAGCCCATTTTGCGAACACTCGTTCGATTAAATCGGCTCAAACCGATCAGCTCCTGGCAGTTTGCACATAGGCCCCTGGATAAACACACCCCCAAACCGCAATCCTTCCTCCGCCGGTTCTTTTGTAAAAAGGCACCCCCATTATTTCTGTCCTCAACCCGCGGCCCTCAACCACCTGTCCTATGCCCATTCAGCGCCTGACCCCACCTGTCATTGGTAGTGGCTAGAATTTCCTGAGTGTAAAAAGTTTTCCCTGTATCTGTTTTGAATTCTTTTCTTTTCAAATTAGATCAATTCAAATTCAAATGTTTTTAATCTGTTTAAATATGAATTAAATCATAACTTCCAAATGGTTTATATTTTGAATTCAAACTTAATATGAAAAATGTTTTATATTTGAATGTTAATTCAAATCTTTAATCAAATAATTTCAGGATTAATTTAATTAGTCAACCTTTGACTTTGACCCTATTTAATAATTTTGACTATAAAATAAATTTAAATTCATAATTCCAAATAATACAAATAATATATGTTTTTGAATCAGAAAAATGTGAGGAATTCAAATATGCCATTCAAAATATTATTTGGACACTTTAAATTTCAAGTTGAATTAAATTACAAAAAATGCCTGGACCTTAATAAATTAATAACTTTTGTTTTATAACTCGAATTTGACAAATGATATGTCTAAAATGATCAGCTCGTGAGACCTTTCTGTTTATGCTATCCATGACTTCAATTGCAGCATGCATCATATAAAAATATAGTGTACAGCAACTATCATGACAATAAAATGTGACCAAAACCCAATAAAAATGTTATTTCTTGTATCCTACACCTCACCCATGCCATGCTACTTTATTGACATGCAACTTGTGCATCATTCATCATGGCATGATTGTTTGCTTGACGCATTTTATTCCTATGCTTGTGCACTTTATTTATGTTGGCCCTTGTTTGTTTGGTTCTTCTTCGAATAGAACCTTGGCGGGGATATATCAAGAGAACCAGGAGCACTACCCAGATCCGTCTCTCGCTTCAACTGAGTTTCCAGGCAAGCACTACCACATGCTTGCATATATACAGTACCTATTGCCTCTATCTTATTCTTGCATCATTGAGTCGCGATTGCATTAAACTGAGTCCCAAGTATTGCATAGCCTTTACTTTTCAACCCCACCGGAGCTTGTTCCTCCATCCCATGAGCCATTACTACAGGAGTTGTTTGAGCCATGCGAGTCGTAGAACAGCATGTGTAGGGTATGTGAGAGTCTGAAGGATAACGAGGTACCTAAACAACTTAATCTGAGTAGTAATGGGATAACTAATGAAAGTGGCACCGGTGGGCAATATCTACTATTTGGTTTTTCCTGCTCACTTGTGTCCTGTAAGACCCAGTACTTGATTCTGTTCCAAGAATATTCGCTATCCACATCCGGGAGGCTTATGGGACCCCCGAGCGAGCTTGATTGATATTATTTCTTGGGGCCACAAACTAGTTTGAGGTTTTATTTACTATCCTGTACTTATACCATGCTCTTTGTTTATTTACGATTGTGCGAGGAGCACTGTCTTGTTAGGAATTGTGACCCGTTTACGCTGTATCGACAAGCCAGTTTTGGGTTCCCGATCGCTTACCGGCCCACAAACCTCGGGTCCGTCTCAAGTCACTAACCGTTATGGGTGTACTCAAGGGTAGCCTGAAATATTTCTGAATCCTGTGATTGCTTTGTCGTGAAGGCCTCGTTGGGTTTTGATTTGGTTTTTCCGAGGTTGATCGAGTGTGTGTTGCTATTTGTGCACCCCGGGTAAAACTTTCTGAAAGCCGTGTCTGCGGTTATGGACGACTTGGAGCACGGTTCTCGATCATAGACAAGCATAACTAAAGTACCGCTTTAATCGACTAAGTAATTGACTAGTTAATAGTGCAACACTCATGGAATGGTTAATAAAAATGCCAGCGGATGGGGGTTGTTCGTCCGCTTCCTCGTTGGTAGCGAGGAGGAGGATGGATCGATGAAATTCTGTTATAATTGTTGTCATTAATTCACGGACATCCGTCTATCTTTGGTTAGGCGGATGGTTAGCGTGTATCTATAGAACTGTTAGGGTTTATCTTTCTGCAATTCGTCACCCCAGTTGTGTCCCTTTAGAGGCATAAAGACTTGCTGAGTACCCTTAGGGTCTCACGATAAATTATTGGTTCGGATGAGCAGTACACTCGCGGAGACGGATCTTTGGGTGGAAGAGGCGATGATGTGGGCAGCGATCGTTCGGTGTAGAGATTCCGGGAGCAGGGATCCGTGAGATCTGTGGGCGGGATGTGCTTATTTACGTGGCATCTTATGCGATTTTCTTCTTATCCGTACTCGGACTTTGTTACGCCGCTTCCGCTTGATACTCGATGTGTGATGTATGAAATATTCTAAAACATTATATCTATCTAGGTCATTTGAATCTTGCCGTATGGCGTTGCTATATTCCTTTCTTTCTAGATGGAATGGCTCGATGTACTTTTGTATGGTGGCTTGCATACATACTCATTTGTGTATGTAGTTGATCCTTCGCTTTGCCGATTCGCGTCCGTCTGACAGTCCCGATGAATTGGAAGTGGTTGGGACGGCCGAAAGGTCTACCCGTGAGTGGCTTTCGGGCCCCACCGTACTATTTCAACCACTACCGTTCATCCAGGCTTGTATCTAGGAGCGTAATTCACCGAGGTAGTTACACACCCCCGAACGTGGTGCAGCGAGAGGGGCAATTCTCAAGAGCGTTTTGGAGTGGCGAAAATACCTACTGTAGTTTCTTCTATCTGATGACGGCGTTAATACGGCAGCTTCGCGAGGACAACGATCTCTACAAGGAATGTTGATCGATCTACGATGCATGGACCCTAGAGAGGCCACTCTAGACACGACAGTGGTTCTGCCCCTCCTTCGGGCCAATTTTTTCACAAGAGGCGTGTGGTGGCCATATATTTCTCCTGCATCGACAGTGCTAGATGCCGGAGAGCCATCGCCCTCCGGGGCCTGCGGATCGGAGATAGTGGCTCCACCGTCCGCCTGGTTGGTGCTAGACGGTGGGGTGTGAGGCTGCCGGTGAAAACCGTGCCAACTTTGGTCATCGTGACACATTGGTGTCATTACCATGTTGAAGGCATAGTTTTTGCAGCTCTTGTCTTCTCGATCGAGTTGCTCTAGGGAAACCCCAACTTTGGTCATCGCGACACCTTGGTGTCATTTGGGTTTTCCGGAATGGACGATGGCGGTGCTCAACATCGTTTTCCCTTATGGGGGTCATCTTCTTTGGCGCATATGTAGTTCCAAGGCGGAGATACCTAACCGCCAGGTGCTACGCTTATTCATGCCTGGTTCGGTAGGTGTCGCGCTTAACTGATCTTTCAGAGGTTTCAAACTGCATGGGATGGCGGGACTCGGCAGCATGGTGCCGAGGGGCCTCGGTGGCAAACGTCGTGCATGTTGATGGATGCGCGTAGGGTGGTGGTGATGTATGGTTGATACGTCGGAAACGTATCTATAATTTTTGAGGCTCCATGCTTGTTTGGTATCTACTTTGCTTTGTCTACACTTTGAGCTATTTTTATACACTTTATGGAACTAACATATTGACAAGATGTCACAGTGCCAGTTGCCTATTTTCTGCTTTTTTGGTTTCAGAAAGCTAAAAAATGAATATTCTTGGAATTGAACAATACAAAAGCCAAAGTTCATATTTTTATCTGAGGGATACGGAAAATCGAAGACGAGACGGAGGAGGAAACCAGGGTGGCCACACCCTAGGTGGGCGCGGGCCCACCCTAGGCTGCGCCCATAGGGGGTGTGGGCCCCCTGGACCTCCACCGACCTTGCCTCCTACGCCTATAAGAAGTCCCCGGGGAGAAAACCCTAAAGAATCCATCATACGTCCAGAAAAAGTTCCGCTGCACCGCCGCCACCGAAGGGGAGATTCGGGGGACAAAAAGTCTCTGTTCCGGCAACCTATCGGGACATGGAAGTGCCCCCGGAGCCATCTCCATTGATCTCCATCGCCATCTTCATCATCGTTGTTGATTCCCATGATGAGGAGGGAGTAGTTCTTCCTCGAGGCTAAGGTCTCTACCGGTAGCTATGTGTTCATCTCTCTCTATGCATGGTCATATTGTGATCATGAGCTTTGTAATCAAGTAGATCTACCTTGCTACTCAAGTGCTTTAATAGATCTCTGCTCTCCCCATGTGTGTGAAAGTGACAGCATGCACGCCATGGTGGGACTTAGGTTTGAGTCTACATAAATACTCTTTGTGCTTTAATAGATCTATGCTTTTCCCCACGTGTGTGAAAGTGACAGTGTGCATACCGTGTATGGCAATTTGGCTAGATTGAATATTTGTTATGAGTTATATTTGGAGTTGGATGTCTCTATGAAATTGTGATGTTTGTTGGAACCATCTAGAGCCCAAGGTGACAGTGTGGGGTTATCTAGATTAGGGAAGGCGGACTTTGAGGTGTGTTGTTATAGCCCTACAATGGATTAGAGTGTCCAACCGGAGAGTAGTTAAGAGTAGTATCATGAAGAGAGGATATTTATATGAGAGAGTGTTCACTAGTGAAAGTATGATCCCTAGGCCTTGTCTCTAAGCATTGAAACACCATTTTCTACTAGATTTGTTGCATGTTTGCTTGTTGTAGTCTTTACCTCACCATCAAGCTCTTTTCTGGCACTGTTACCACTTGTATTTCACTATCTCTTTGCCGAACTAGTGCACATATACACCTGACAAGTGTATTGGGTGTGTTGGGGACACAAGAGACTTCTTGTATCTTCATTGCAGGGTTGCTTGAGAGGGATACCTTTGACCACTTACTCCCTGAGTTCGATAATCCTTGGGTAATCCACTTAACGGAAACTTGCTGATGTTCTATAAAACCTCTACACTTGGAGGCCCAACAACTGTCTACAAGAATAGAAGTGCGTAGACATCAAGCTTTTTTCTGGCGCCGTTGTCGGGGAGGAAAGGTAAAAGGCACTCACACACGTTACCCCATGATACATTGGAAATGTATCTATAATTTTTGATGCTCCATGCTTGTTTAGTATCTAATTTGCTTTACTTGTCCACACTTTGAGGTGCTTTTTACTTGTTTTTTGGTACTAACCTCTTATGAAGTTGCAACTGTGCCAGATGCCTATTTTCTGTTGTTTTTGGTTTCGGAAAAGTTAGTAAATAAATATTCTCGGAATTGGACGGGACAAAGGACAAAGTCAATTACTTTCCATGGGGAACAAGAAGTCCAGAGGAGAGCCCGGGAGGCCGGCCAGAGGGGCCAGACCCACCCCAAGCGCGGGTGGGCCCCACCCCACGCCTAGCTAGGGATTGGTCGCCCTGGCCGCCGCCTCGGTCCCCCCTTAGCCTATAAGAAGCCCCTGATGCAGAAACCCTGAGTACCCCATCAGAAATCCACGAAACCGTTTGTAGCCGCCGCCACCATCGTCCCTAGATCGGGGGGATCTGAAGTTCTTCCCGTCACCCTGACGGAGGGGAGATTATCCCGGAGGCCTTCTCTTCGGTATGATGCGTGAGTAGTTCCACCTTGGACTATGGGTCCATGTAGTAGCTAGATGGTTGTATCTCCTCCTTTTTGCTTTCATGTATAGATCTTGTGAGCTCCGTTCATGATCAAGATCTAATCTATTTGTAATCATGCATGTTGTGTTTGCGGGGATCCGATGGATATTGAGATTATTATGTTCGTTTGATTAATGGTTTTGTCTTTATGATTCTATCATGTCTGTGTTGTTTGTGATCTTGCATGCTCTCCGTTGTTAGTAGCTATCTTGGCCAAGTAGTTTCTAGTGACTCCAAGAGGGGGTATTTATGCTCGATAGTGGGTTCATGCCTCTAGTTTCCAAGGGAAGTGACTAAAATCTCTTCGGTTGTAGATGTGATTTTTCTACTAGGGAGAAAACAACGGTCTCTTGTTCATGGAACATGTGGACTGTTTACCTTACACACTTTTCTTAAAGCAGTTGTCTGTTGCTTACAACTTAATACTGGAGGGGGTTCGGATGATAACCTGAAGGTGGACTTCTAGTCATAGATGCAGTTGGATGGCGGTCTATGTATCTTGTTGAATTTCCCAATCAACCTCATAGGATCTTTCTGACTAGTAATTGCATTGTTATGCCTTGCTCAGTTCCTATCAATTGCCCTGCTGTAATTTGTTTACCCTTCATGCCATGTTGTTTATTTAAGGAGAGCACCTCTAGTGAAATATGGAACCCGGTCCAATCTTTACCATTAATACATCTTCCACTGTTACTTGCTTACTTGCTGCAAACCATTACCTTCCACACCATACATTTAATCCTTTGTTGCAGCAAACCAGTGAGCTTGACAACCTCACTGTTCGTTGGGGCAAAGTCTTGAGTTTGTGTTGTGCAGGTCTCCGCGTTGCTTGCAACACCTGTGTGACATTTCCTTCCTCCTTCTGGTTTGATAACCTTGGTCTCAACTGAGGGAAAACTTGCTTCTTGCTGCTTCACACCTTTCTCTTGGGGTTCCCAATAGGCTGTGTGTAGACAGTTGTCACCCAATGGCAGCAGCAAACCAGAAAGCTCTTTTCTGGCACCGTTGCCGGGGAGGTAAGGTAAAAGGTACTCACATCCTACGGTGTGAGTGCTCGAAGTTATTTCCTTAAGATTCTGCAATCTTGTCTTTTTGTTTCTTGTTTTCACTAGTTAGGCTTAATGGAAAACAACAACAAAATTAGAGAGCGCTATAGTATTTATCTTGAGTTAGGACATGAAGTGTTTTAAGAGAAAATTAAAAAACCTATGGATATTTATTTGCATGCTAATAGCAATGTTATTAGTATGAACTATTTGTACACCATTATTGCTAATGCTATGGAAATGTCTAAGCTTGGGGAAGATAGTTTTGATGAAAATGATCTTTTTAGTCCCCCAGCTTTGGAAGATAGCTATTGTATTGCTTATGATGATACCAAACCTCCAATATATGATGATTACAATGATGAGTATGATATTTTCAGTCCACCTACTATTGAGGATAAAATTTATTGTGATTACAATATGCCTCCTATATTTGATGATTATGGTGATGAGAATAACAATGATAGCTATTTTGTTGAATTTGCTCCCACTACAATTAACTATGCTTATGTGGAGAGTAATAATTATTATATGCATGTGGCTCATGATAAGAATATTTTATGTGATAGTTATATTTCTATTTTTATTCATGATGCTACTAAAAGTTATTATGAGAGAGGGAAACATGGTTTTATGTATCTCAATAAAATTAAGTTTCCCCTCTTTATGTTGAAAGTCTTGAAGTTGCACTTGTTTTGCTTTCTTATGCTTGGTGCTTTGTGCTTTCATGTGACATGGTTATACCCTACGGGTACGTAACTTCAGCAAACCTAGTCCAGCCCAAAGAAGGCCCACGACAGACATACGCTGGCCCATGAAGATTTTCGGGTGGCCAAGGCCCATGACGTCTTCGGATCCTTGGAGAGCAAGACTAGAGGAGATAGGAAATTCAAAGGGGTAAAACCCTAGAACTTGTAACCGACTAGGACTACGCCCGGGACCTGCCTAAGTCTATATAAAGGCCAGGAGGGCACGTACTAGGGCAACTCGACTCATCCTTTCGCACACGCATCCACGCCAGATCGAATCTGCGCACCCTGTAACCTTCGGTTCCGCCGTAATCAAAGAGCAGACAAGCAGGAGTAGGGTTTTCCCTCCGGGGGCCTGAACCTGGGTAAATCTCGTGTCCCCTGGTTGCTTGTCTGTTAACCGTGCCACAATCTCCAGCATCCCCATCTTCTCCAAAACCCAAGTCCATAAAAATGGGCATTGATGAAATTAAACCTCGTCAATTGGCGCCGTCTGTGGGAATTGGGGCTGCTGATTGTGCGGTCGTGACGGTTTCGACCCGATAGATCTACAACTCCGCGGCGACGGAGAATCACCTCCTCTTTGGCGCTTTCGACTTCACCACCCACTCACCGGATACCATGAAGGATTTCGAGCCCGTAGGCGACAAACTCGAAATCTTGTTCGGGAGCTTCTGCTTCCAGGTGGGACAAACTGGCACCCTCCGCCTCCCTGAGCGGGTGCCCGTGACGTCAATCAGGCCGCCGTGGGATCCACACCACGTACTCGCGTCACCATCAACAGATGAGTTCTACAGCGATGCTGCAACTCCGATCTGCGATCCACCTTCGGATGAAGGACCTACGATTCCGGATCCGAAGCTACGGCAGACCAACCAATCTGCAGCGCTATCATGCGCCATGATCATCCAAACCGACGAGGAAGCGCCTAACCCGCCCAACCTCTACCGGGGGAAGCGAAAGCGGTGGAAGCAGCAGCGAAAGCGGGAAATGGCCACCTCATCCAACTTAGCAAAGAAGGATGGGTCGGAAGCCGCGCCGTCGCGAGCGACATAGTCCTACCTCTGGACTCCCCACGTGATCTGGCGAGGGCATACCACTACCTCCTCATCGAGGAGCACAAGAAGCAAGTCAAGATCAGGAGGCGCCGACAAGCGCAAGCAAGCAGCCCTCGAGTCCGGTCTTGACGAGCTGCCCTCTCCGCCATGGGACCCGGCTCTAGCACAAACGGAAATCAGGGAAACAAGCACCGCTCTCGGGTGGAAAACATGGACCCCAAGTAGCGGCGTGACGTGACCCGAACTCTCCATACATCGTTCATGGATATGGATGCTGACGGCAACATCATCCCGAAGACGCCACAAGCTGTGATCATGGCAGCCACTGCGTATCTCGCGGCTCACCCACCTCCGGAGGGGGACCCGAAAAGGGCCATGCATAGGTCCGCACTCACCGGACTAGGACTAATTGGAGCTGCGCTCCACGAAGACGCTCCTGCGGAACCGAAAAAGAAAGCTCCGGCCAGGCGCGACCGGAGTCCCACCCCCTCATCCGAAGAGGAATAGGAGCACAATCTTCCTCGAAGAAAGAAGAGCTCGCACCGCCATAAAAGCGACTACGACGCTAGAGACAAGCTTACACAGCGCAAGATCGATAATGCACGCGCTAAACGCGCATGCTCGTCTGAATCTGAGATGGATGAAGAGGAAGGAGAACTCTGCGGGGCTCGATGCTTCAGCAGATCCGTCAGGCAAACACAGATGCCACGCAAATTCAAGCTTCCTTCGGATACTCCGAAGTTCAACGGCACGCAAGATCCAAAGTCCTGGCTCAGTGACCATCTGTCATCCGTCAAGCTTCACGGAGGCAACAAAGAAACCGCCATGCAATGCCTTGGTGGTGACAGCGTAGTAGCTTAGCAGCCTATCATCAGGATCCATCCGAAGCTGGGAGGAGCTCGCTTACAGCTTCATCCGAAACTTCAAAGGCACCAGCAAGAGGCCCGCCTCAATCGAAGAATTGCGAGCCTGCACTCAGAGAACGGGTGAATCTATTCGCTCGTACATACTATGCTGGTCTACAACCAAGAACTCCGCAGCACACATCTCCGAAGAGTGGGCCATCGACGCCTTCAGGGACGGCGTCAAACGCCCAGACTTCAAGGAGAAACTTGGACGTGTAAAGCCCAAGACACTCGACCAGCTCATGGAAATCGCCAACAGTTGGGCAGACGGCGAAGATTTCATCCAGCGGGCGCAATCAGATGAAGAGGACGACTACGGCCGAAGACGCGAACACTGCAAAAAGAGGAGATCGCGCGTCTACGAGGACCGCGATGGACCCGACATGGTTGCAGCCGGCTACGCCGACTGCCGTAACGACAACAGCCGCAACAGCGGAGGATACCGCAGCGGAAACTTCCGCGACAACGGACGACCAACGCAGTCGTGGCAACGCCGAGACCGCGACAACGGACCCTCAGCATTCGACAAACTTTCGGGTCCATGCACCATCCACTTCTACATCGACAAAGAAGATGGCAAAAAGAAAGCTAGCCACATGCTCTAGGACTGCCGCGAGTTCTAGAAACTCAGCGAAGGCATGGTGTAGATGAGGCAACAAGCTCCAATCCCTGCGTTCGGAAACGCACCTGCGACAGGTGAAATAGCACACGGAGCTCCTCCACCGCCGCCTATTGGAGGCCCAAATCAACCAGTCGCACCAGCGCAAAACAACGCCGGGGTCGCATACCCCCCACCAAAAGGAGCACTCAATATGATACAGAAGGGACGCCCCACAAATAGGGTGCAGAAGAAAATCACCCGACAAATTAACTTGGTCGTGGCAACTCCGCCTGCAATCCCTGAGTACCTCAGCGGATCGGAGTCCTGCATCACATTCACTCGCGTGGATCACCCTTGCCAGATCCCTCGCCCAGGTCATGCTACCCTGGTGCTGGAGGCGCAGATCGGAGGCTTCGAGATGAGTCGCGTCTTCATGGACGGCGGCAGCGGCATCAACCTAATGTTCGCAAGCACTCTAGCAGCTATGTGGATCCCGCAATGCAGCCTGGAACAATCAGACACAACGTTCCACGGCATTGTCGAGGAAGGCATCTTCCCCGGGCAAAATAGGGCTTAGCGTCATCTTGGAAGCCGGACAACTTTCGGCGGGCGCCTAGAATTGAAGTGGTGGATGGCCGTCGTCGTAATACCATGCCATCACTGGGATGTGTAGTATTCGCAAGGTTCTGGCGTCCCCACTCATACCTACTACTCAAGATGCAGGACCAAGGCGTCATCACGATCCACGGAGCTTCACCCGATCGGACCAATGCGGCAGGGATTTCAACAAAATCTCGGTCCTTGGCATGCAAGACGAGCTCATAAGGCTCCGCGAGGTGACGGACAATGGGCTACCCCCAGTCACAAGGCAGAACGCACCCGACATGTCCTTCGACTCCACCGTCAACACCAAGAAAGTGCAGGTCCATCCGACAGACGCCCCCAAGACGACGCCTCCAAGTCGACGCTGATCGCCAACGACCTCAGCACCGCATAGGAAGGCGCGCTCGTCGAATTCCTCCGTGAGCGCTGGGAAATCTTCGCCTGGTGTCCTGCGGACATGCCAGGAGTTCCCGGGGAATTCGCCGGGCACGCACTCAATGTCTTCCGGACACCAAGCGATCAGCGGTCTATCCGAAGACTGTCGGAGCCACGAGCTATCGGCAAGGAGATCAACAGATTACTCGCAGCAGACTTCATCCGGGAAATCAAGGAAAGCGAGTGGCTGGAAAATACGGTGATGGTCCCGAAGAAGGACACGGACATCCTGCGGATGTGCGTGGACTTCACGTCACTAAATAAACAATGCCCAAAGGACCACTTCCCTCTTCCTCGGATCGACCAGATCATCGATTCAACTGCAGGTTGTGAGAAGCTCTCCTTCGTCGACGCCTACTCAGGCTATAACCAGATTCGACTCAAGGTCGAAGATCAAGAGAAAATGGCGTTCATCACACCGTTCGGAGTATTCTGCTACAACACAATGCCCTTCGGGCTAAAGAACGCGGGTGCCACGTACCAGCGATGCATGCGAGCTGCCTCAAGGACCAGATCGGTCATAGCGTCCAAGTCTATATCGGCGACATAGTCATAAAAACCAAGGAGGCAAGAACACTTATCGGCGATCTCCGCGAGGCGTTCGACAACCTTGATCGCTACAGGATCAAGCTCAATCCAGAAAAGTGCCTTGGCGTCCCCTCGGTCACTGCTCGGGTACTTCATCTCTCAACGAGGGATCAAGCGAACCGAAGAAAATCAAAGCTATCATGACAATGGAAGCGAAAAACCTCAAGGCGTTCAGAGCTCGCAGGCGAGTAGCGGCACTAAGCGAGTTCATCGGCCGCATGGGCGAGAAGGCCCTACCATTTTACCATGCTGCGCATGGCGGACAAGTTCAGTGGACACGAAGCCAACGGCGCGTTGAAAGCCTCAAGTGGCTCCTCTCCACCTCGCCCGTTTGGTCACGCCAAAAAGCGCGAGCCCTGTTCTTTACATAGCAGCCACACACCAAGTGGTCGACCAGTACTCGTGGTGAGCGACCCGAAGAAGGCAAGACCCACGGGTACAACGCCCAATTACTACCTCGTGAGGTTCTCACTCCAACAAAACAGCGGTACCCGCTACGAGCTGGCCTCTGGCGTGTTCATGACGGCTCGACGGTGAGCCACTACTTCCGGGAGAATCGGTGATGGTCGTCAATGAGGCACCCCGAACATCATCTGAATAACCCGGAGGCCACGGGGCGCGTGGCCCTGTGGGGCATTGAACTATCACCCTGGACATCGTCTACGAGAAGCGACACGCAATCAAATCTCAAGTCCTTCCAGACTTCCTGGTACACTGGATGGAGCTGCAACTGCCTGACACCCCAGATATGTCACAGTCCTGGACAATGCATTTCGCGGCTCCAAGCGCGAAGCGAGGCGAGGGCGAGTCATCTTGACCTCCCGCAAGGTGACAAAATGAAATCGTTCTTGGATGAAATTGAGCCTCAACAATGAGGCGAATCTGAAGCCCTCATCCATGGCATGAAGATGGAAAAATATGTGGCGCCAGCGCTGGTCATCTGGTGACTCCAACCTTGTACTGACGATGAATGAGTGCGGCGCTGCCGAAAACATGATCGTGTACCGCGCGCTATACAACGCACTCGAAGGAGAATTCGACGGCTGCGAACTTCGGCACGTTGGAAGAGAGAGCAACGAGGAGGCCGATAGACTCGCCAACATCGGCTCCACTTGTGCAAAGGTGCCACCAGGTGTGTTCCTCGAACAGATCTGCGTGCCATCCATCAAGCGAAAATTCCCCAAAGGATCACCCGAAGAAGCAGAACACTCGGGGGCTACGCTACCCAAAGGTCATGAAGGACTCGAAAAGTTGGATACCGAAGTTGCCATGGTCAACCTGATGCAGGTCATGGCAGTTGAAGAAACTTGGACACGTCCATACCTCCAGTTCCTGACAAACGGAGAATTGCCTGACAGCCCGACAGATGCCCGGCGCATATCTCATCGATTGAAAGCCTTCACCATCATCAACGGCGAGCTGTACAAACGCAGCATTACGGGTGTATTGCAACGGTGCATCACCATCAACGACGGCAAGGCCATACTCCAAGATATCCATGAAGGCATCTGCGGCCACCACGCAGGCAGTCGCTCCCTCGTCGCCAAAGCTCTGCGAGCAGGATTCTACTGGCCAACGGCCATGAGCGATGCGAAGGACATCGTCCGAAGATGCAACGGGTGCCAACGGTTCGCCAACAAACCGCACGCACCTGGGTCCGAACTTCGACCCATACCCATAGCCTGGCCTTTTGCCCAATGGGGCCTCGACATGATCGGAAAACTGCCAAAATCTTCGAAAGGAGGACACGTCTTCCTCCTGGTCGCAGTCGACAAATTCACCAAGTGGATCGAGGCCATGCCAGTCACCAACCAGAAGGGCAAAACCGCCGTCAAGTTCTTTGAATCCATTGTCTACAGGTTTGGCGTACCGCACATTATCATCACCGACAACGGATTAAACTTCATCTCCAAAGAATTCCAGGACTTCTGCGAAGGCCTCGGGATCAATATCATGTATGCCTCAGTGGCACACCCGCAAACAAACGGGCAAGTGGAAAAGGCCAACGGCCTAATCGGCGCTGGCATCAAGAAGCGCCTCATGAGCTCACTCGAGCACAAAGCTGGAAACTGGACGAAAGAGCTACCGTCTGTCCTGTGGAGCTTATGTACTACGCCAAACAGCTCCACCGGCTACATACCATTCTTCATGGTGCACGGAGCTGAGGCCGTGCTACCAGCCGAAGTACGCCACCAGGCTCCACGAGTCGTCGCTTACCGCGAATCTGAGTCCACTTTCGAAGGCGCGTCGACACACTCGGCGAAGCACGGATATAGCATCGCTCGATCAGCGATGTACCAGTGAGTCTCCGCAACTATCACAGCCGGCTGCGCCAAGGTCGCCGTCGAAGGAGACCTCGTCTTGCGACTCAAGCAAAAGCGACCGAACAAACTCGATTCACCATGGGAAGGACCCTATGTCATCACCAAAGTCATCCCGGTGGCGCTATCGCCTCAAGCACGTGGAGTGCGGAGTCGCATACTCCAACCCATGGAACGTCTCGCACTTTGGGACGATTCTACCCGTAGCAACCTACCCCTTTTACTTTCAATAAGGCTTTCACCAAGGCTACTCAGAACCATATACCTCCTCCATTACGATATAAATAAAGCTAAGTGTCTACTTCAACCTTGGTTGACCATTTTCTGCAACTTTACTACATGCTACATACGCACTTGGGGCTCCCCACCTCACGATTTCATCGTGAGGACCAAGCGTGTACACACAGTAGGTGACTCGTCGGGCAAAGAAAAGGGCATGTACTCAATCAAAAATGCGTGCTCACAAACAAGTAAACATTTACAACAAAGGGCACATAAACGCCCAGCCGCAATATACAAATTTTACATCTATCATTTATTTTCAGGTCCTACCTATTACGAAGAATAACTTTGAGCACGCTTAAACAAATCTACAATTTCTTGACATCTTGCCTTATAGCCGTAATGCCGATGCATGTTCCACTCGCCACCATCTGGTCGAGGAGGTGGCCCGATCGCCACATGGCCAAATCTCGTCGAGGCGGTGCACCCTCACAAGAGACAAGGCAGCCTTCACCCTGCGACAGCTGCCGCACCATCTCCTTGACATTGCGGCACTCGAAACTTCGTCGGAAGACCTGCAAGGGTCGTTGGCACGGCATCCAGCGGAAACATGGCGTGCGCACCGAAAGTGATGTACGCACTGGCGGAGCACCCGCGAAACCTGGTAGACACGATCACGCATCGTCGCGAGAACCATGGCGCGATCACGATCCATCCGAGAAAAGCCGGCCTCCATGTCCTGTTGAGTCAAGCAATTGACTCGAACAGCAATACGCTCCTTTTCTTCCCTCGGAGCAAGATTGGCACCTGCGACAACCGCACAAAACAAGAATAAGGCAAGCAGGCTCACCCGAAGAACTGAGCTACAACCCGAAAAGAGGATCAACTTACATTGCAGCTGCTCGGACAACCGACCCAGCTCCGCCATCAAATACTCCTCTGCACCTGCCACGGTGCGCCTTGGATTTCCAAGCGTCGGCGCGACGCGTAACCAAGCAAATCTCTCCAAGCTGCGCACGCGATCTCGAAGAAAAGCGAGCTGCGAGGAATCATCCAATGATGGTCGCAAGGGCCTTCCGGATGAAGTGTCAACTGGGTCAGCACCCGAAGGATCCTATAGCAGCAGAAAAAAGAAGGCACACAGACATTCAGCCAAGGATAGAGCACAACTCGGAGGAATTCATTAAAATATATAAGGCCACTACGTGGCATAAGGATGGTATTAGAAAAGATATTTACAACAAAAGTAGACTACAAACTACCCTACGTCTACTATGCCTAAGGCGGAGGACACTGAGTCGCCTCAGAACCAGACTGCCTAGCTTTGGCCTCGCCCTGCTGCCGCAATGCATACTCAGACAGCAAGTCAATGAGCTTGGGCCCATGTCGTCTACAGCGAGCGGAGTAGGCGGCGAAAGCTACCTCGGATCCATCCGCAGCCGTAGGCATCCGAGAAGTAATCTGGGGCAGGTCCAGCTCCGCCCCAGCCGCCATGGCCATCGCTCGGCCAGACGCGCCGATGCCCTTACGCTGCGCTTATACGCTGCAGCGCCGGTTGTGAGCCTCTGCCAGGGCATCCACATCTTCAAGGGATGCGCCCTTCGGGAAGAGATCCTGGTAGAAGCGACCAAGGACCTCTTTCGCATTGGCAAGGGAGTTGACGGTCTTTGCAGCGGTCTTGACCGCTTCTGGTGGCATCATCTAGAGCACTCCCGTGCTCCAGAGCACCGCGGTCGAACTCGATGCCTGCGGTATCTGAGACAAAAAAGAAGAAAACATGAAGAAAGGCAACATAGAAGAAGATCCGTAGAAAAAGAAGCAAGTACAAAAGCTAACGCTCACCCGAAATAGCCTTGGCAGCATCCATGAGCTTCTCCGCCACCCCTTTTTCACGAGCAGTCACAACGGTGGCCAGCTGCTCCTCACGATCTGCGGCCTCCTGCTGCAGACGCTCTTTCGCTTTGGCTGCCTTCGTCAGCTCCAGCTCAAGGCGCTCTCTCGCACCAGCGGAAGCTTCGGCCTTCTGCTCCGATTGGCCAAGGCTCTTCTTCAGAGCGTCGACCTCACGGAGAGAGTCGTTATGCTCCTCTGCATTTACAACAAGCAAGTGTCAAAGAACAGGACCACGATAAGCAAGAGAAGTACTACAAGGCAGACGAATACCTTGAAGCTGCCGCAGTTTCGCCTCCAGCGTCAGGCGTTCCTCCACCAGCCGCTTGGCCTCTTGGACAAAAGGCTGCAGCAAAAGGCAGTAGTAGTAAGAACAGGACTTGGGGGCTACGCCCAACACAAAGAAGCATAAACAACATCAGCATACGAAGACACTCGGGGGCTCCCCCCGTAACATCAATCAGAAAAACTTACGTGCTCCGAAGGCGAACCCGCAGGCCCGCCTGCGAAATTCTGAGGCGCAACCACCAGCCTCTCCGCGGGGAGGCGGGCAGCGTCACCAGAAGTCGCCACCGTCTGAGGAGGAGGCGAAGCAATGTTCGACTCCCCCATCATCTCGCGCGCACCATCACTAGAGCCGTCGGAGGATTGCAAGCATAAGAACCAATCAACACAGGTGCAAAAATAACAAGGGAACAAAGGACAACAGTGGCAACAAGAAAACTTACGAGCCCAACGCGCTCAGGTCGAAGATAGGAGAAGCCCTTCGGGCCCTCTTCTCCTCCTTATTTTCTTCCTTCTTCTCCTCCTTCTTTTCTTCCTTCTTCCGCTTTCTTTGCGGAGCAACAGCCCGCACAGAATGGCGGGAGAGGAAGAACCCCCATGAACATCATCATGACGCTCAAGGCCCAGAGGATTTCTGGGAGTCGGAGGAGTCGAGGCATCTGACGACTCGCTAGAGCTCCGTGATCGCTTGCGCGAATGGTCCTCACTCGATTCGTCGGCATCCTCCGCTGGGGATCGCGCTGATGGTAGCTCGGACACGTAATACACCACTTCATTATCCGAGGCATTCGGATACCTTTCGGGCAACGGTGGTGCCATGCTCGGCACTTTGAAGCTCTGCAAAAGGAAAAGGAACTTTGTTAGCAAACAAAGGAAAAAGTACACAGCTGACAAAAACAAAAGGAGAGCACTACGTGCGCAAATCTACACCTTCGGTACGACCAACGTCGAAGAAAAGGGAGGAGTCAGCTACTTCCCCGGGATTTCTTCGTCGGCCTTGAACTTCAACACCGCGCGAAGAGCCTTGTCAAGTTCCACCTCGGAGATTTTCTCACTCGAAACCCTCGTCGGATCACGGCGCCCAGAGTAAAGAAACATCAGATGCGCCCTCGCTTGGAGAGGCTGCACCCGACGCTCAAGAAACGTCCGGATGATGTCGACACCGTTCACCTCCTTCTCAGGAATCAGTTGGAGATCCTCCACACTGATGCAGGCCTCTATCTTCGCCACCTCACCGTCTAAGATTTGGTTTTTCCAGGATCTTTTCTTCTCAATCAATTGGGAGGGTCAAAAGGAACGAGACCAAAATCTTGCCCAGGCAGTACGGAGTCACGGATGTAAAACCATTTCCTCCGCCAGTACTGGACAGATTCGGACATGGAAAAGGAAAAGAATTGCACATTGGGACTGAGGGAGATGATGAAACCCCCAATGGGATACACACCATCCGAACCAGACTGCCTCTTCACGGAATAAAGCTTCCGGAAGAGGCCAAAGTGCGGCTCAATGCCAAGCCAACACTCGCAAAGCGTGATAAAACACGCAATGTGGAGAAGGGAGTTGGGAGACAGATGATGGAGTTGAACCCCATAGAAAAAGAGCAGTCCACGAAGGAAGTCATGGACCGGAAAAGAAAACCCGCGAATCATGAAGGCAACAAACATAACCCGATACCCAGATAGGGGACGGGGGATTACCTCATTGCCGGGGAGTCTCACGGTCGTCGTGTCTTGCGGAGATCTCTCTCCCGTGTTTCTGATCGCCGCCAGCCACCATCGGTGACGCGAGCAGTGGTGGTGCCCTTCTTGCCTCCGGCGGCGCTGGTCCCAACCGCAGATGAGGATTTCTTTGTTTTCCCCATGGCGCTAAGGCGGTGGTGGCGTTGCCAACGAAGAAAGACAAAGGAAATGTGGAGGAAACTCTTAGTGCGCAGCCAGAATAGCTCAAGAACGAAGACGCAATGAATCGATGAACTGCTGCGGTGAAAAACAAACCACGATTTCACCAGGGATTATAACAGCGAAGACGACGCACGCTGGCCGTCCATCGAGAAGACCTAACGCCAACGGTAGATCTGGGCGTGCGTGTCACCAAAAGCGAACCGTCGTTACCACGCGTCCACTACGTGCGGAAATCGAGGAGACGTAATCATCTCACGCCCGCGTGACGGTCAATTCAAAGTCGCAAGTGGGACCCACGCTTCGTCCGATCAAGTCATCTGCCGTAGCGATGCTTGAGGTCATCGATCGTAAGCAGCGTCATCAAAAGCTATACTAGCACCACCGCTCCACGACTAAAGTACTCACTCGAATCTATGATTCGACTAAATACTTGCGGGATACTCCTATCAGGAGCGCTGGCCGTGCACCCGACAGACAAATGAGGACAAAATTACTTATCTGAGTCCTACGTCGAGTCTACGACTTCACTACGGACTCGGGGGCTACTCCCATAGGGAGGATGGATTTAAGCATCCGAAAATTTTCGAGTCCTGCGGACCTAATGATTGAAACAATGCTTGAACTGAAAGTCTCCGTTCGAGTCTACGACTCGAACAGACACTTGGGGGCTACTCCCATAGGGAGCGCTGGTCGCGCACCCTATGAAATCTTCGACTGCGATCTTCCGGATCTGCATGCAAAAACTTTTTTGGCAACTCTGCCACAACAAAACGCTAAGTGAGCAACAACCTCCTTGGCCACCCGAAGCACCTCCGAGGTGATAAATGTTCGGATGCTGCGTCTGCGATGCAAAGATAAGACCTACAGATATCATCTGATGGCCTGGCAACGCACCTGACTACGCTCTGCTAGTACGAATCCGTACCAGCAGGTACGATGAAAAATCCTGACGGACGCGTTGGGTACACCAATTAAAATCACTGGAATTCCACTCCTATAAGTCCTTCGCGGCCTGAGTTGAATTACACCAGCATATGTTCCAGGCCCGGGTTAAGGGACCCGAACCTGAAGAAGATCGTGTTGTTTCGTCCTAAGACAGTTAACTGACCCTGATCCGTCGGGTGAGTCAGGCACACGCATCAACAATCCCTACACACATATACTATTAACATATAGCTGCTCCCGAAGGATGGAAGAGTCCTCAGCCGAATCTACGATTCGAATGATCACTCGGGGGCTACTGACATGGTTATACCCTACGGGTACGTAACTTCAGCATACCTAGTCCAGCCCAAAGAAGGCCCACAGCAGACATACGCTGGCCCATGAAGATTTTCGGGTGGCCAAGGCCCATGACGTCTTCGGATCCTTGGAGAGCAAGACTAGAGGAGATAGGAAATTCAAAGGGGTAAAACCCTAGAACTTGTAACCGACTAGGACTACGCCCGGGACCTGCCTAAGTCTATATAAAGGCCAGGAGGGCACGTCCTAGGGCAACTCGACTCATACTTTCGCACACGCATCCACGCCAGATCGAATCTGCGCACCCTGTAACCTTCGGTTCCGCCGTAATCAAAGAGCAGACAAGTAGGAGTAGGGTTTTCCCTCCGGGGGCATGAACCTGGGTAAATCTCGTGTCCCCTGGTTGCTTGTCTGTTAACCGTGCCACGATCTCCAGCATCCCCATCTTCTCCAAAACCCAAGTCCATAACAATGGGCATTGACGAGATTAAACCTCATCATCATGACTTGTTTCTTTACAAGATTCCTATGCATAGGAAGTGGGTTAGACTTAAATGTGTTCTGCATTTTCTTCTTGATGCTCTCTTTTACGACAATTCATATATCTTATGTGAGCATCTTCTCAAACTATCAAGCCTAACTTAAAGGCATTAAAGAAAAGTACTTGTTGGGAGATAACCCAAGAGTTTTCTTAAGTCTTGGAAGTTATTACTTCTGTAATGTACTCTCCTTATCCTTTTTGTTTGCTTTTTGTGCCAAAAAATAACCTCTAATGAGAGAGAAGTGAGATTTGGGGAGTTGCTGTCCCAAAACAGATTTTTGTCCTCCACCAAACAAATTCGTGAGGAGACTCTGTAACTCGGATTGAGATGAAAATTTACGAATAAATCCCCCAGTATGTTAACTAACTTTCGTTAGTTCAACACTTTTTGATTTGAGAAACAGAAGGTCTTCGAAAAAATCGGTTTCTACCCGCTGGTCTATTTTGACAGATTTCTGCCATTATTTGCATTTGCTTCTTATTGATTCCTTTTTGGGTTCTTTTTGGGAAATTGAGCTTTTTGAAGGAGTGTCTACTGCATCTTGTGTCTTTATTGAAAGTTTTGTTGTTTTGAAACTAAACCCAAAGGTCTATTATCTTTGAATACACTAATGTTGCTAATGAAGATTGTGTGAAGTTTTGTATGAAAGAAAAATTTCAGGTGTAGAGAGAGAATGATGTAATGAGATGAAGAATGGAAAAAATCTCGAGCTTGGGGATTCCACCCTGTGTCACCCCAAGAAATATTAAAGAGATGCAAGCGTCAAAGCTTGGGGATGCCCAAGGCATCCCCTTCTTCATCAATAAAAATCCCAAGTCTTTCTAAACACTTCGTTTTTATTGTTTCATGCATTGTTGTGTTGTTCTTGGAGCATCTTAGTTTTATTTTTGTTTTTCGTTTGCTTAGTTTGCTTGAGTAAGTTGGTTGGTTACACCACACTTCTTTTGGAGAGAGACACACTCTGTTTCCAGTGCCTAGAACACTCTAGTTTTCACTCTTATTGTTTTGTGAGTGTTCACTTTTGCTAGCACTGTGTTCAGCCTTAGTTTTCTTGTGCTTTCATCTTAGAAATTTTTAGTTCTTCTTTGTGGATTTGTGAGACAAGCTCACTGATCTTTATTGATTATTATCTTTGTGAGTTGTTTCAAATAAATTGTTTGGTGATGGAAAAGAGTAGAAAGTTTCATGCTTATAGTGGTACAAAAGGGAGCTTGTTTTGACTGTGGCTTAGACTTTATCATGTCATGCTAGATCTTGTTTTGACCTTATGCTTAGTGATTATTGCTGTAGCATGAATTATTCCAAACAATTAGGATTGCTTAATGTGCCTTCAAGGAATTATGCGTTGTTTTAGCATACAGAAGCATAGTATTGCGGTATTCTCCTTTGATGCTTTGTTTGGGTTGACTTGGCACATGCTCACACCATGTTATGACTATGAACAAGTCACCATAGCCTATATGATAATTTAGTCCTTGACTTGTAGTACCACTCTATGCTTTGATTAGTAATGTTTTGTTGCTCTGCATGATCATGATCATTATTGCTCTCTTAGTTGTTTGCTCCCAGTCTTTTGCTAGCCTCCACTTGTATGAGTAAGATCTACTCATGCTTCCAACTCCCAAGACACCATGTTATTCCAAAGTGTCCACTATAAATTCCTATGCATGGTGTGTTACACCATTCTAAGTATATTCTTATTTTTAGCTATCTTCCAATTAAAAAGTATTTTGTTATGTGAAAACTTAGTGATTAAAGCCCTCACAAACTTTATGGCACACTTTATATTCTTTGCCCATAATAAACTTGAACCATTGTGTCATCTATGTTGTATATGCTTGCACTTATACATTGGAATTAGCAGAACCGTGCTGTCACGGGGAACGTTTTCAACATTGCACTTTTACTTTATACTCAGTTGATATCATGCTCTTTTGTCTATGGATGTCACCGATGTGAAATAAAGAGGGAACTTGTAAGTCCATAGAGTATGTATTTTGTGTTAGAGAAACGCCTGGGCCGCTAGCCTAAGCCATGCCTAATCATGGTGGAAACTTGCAGCGTCACCATAGTGAGCTATCTATGAAGCATCCTCAATAAAAAGCTATGTATATAGTAAATAAAAAGATCGCTGAGATGCTCATTGTTTGCTTGCCTTGTCATTTTGGTTATGGGATAGCTCCTGTACCATGTGCAAGGGGTACCCCGTTGGCGGTTCTCTATGATATGCATGTACTTACAATGACAAGAACTTATAGGTGACTGAAGTTGTGTAGCATGAGGTGCGGCCCTCGTATTCAAGGGACTTGAGATTGCCAACTTATACTTTGTCAAGCATATACTCCATCTTTGTTCACTTTAACCTTAATCACTTCAAGATGCTTATGATAGGGGCAATGAGGGATAAAAGCTAACAAGTACCATAATTTTTGAAAGATCTTTTTGAAACTTGAAATCCCTGCTTCCTTTATGAAAGGCCTTTCTTCCACTATTATTTGAGTCTCCACTACTACCTTTAGGAACCATTAAGAGAGCATAGTTGTCACGTTGTGTGCAGTGTCCCAAAACTTATTGATTGATGCATATTGTGATATTACTTGTTCTGGTGCTACTTGTTTCTAGTCACCCTTGTGAACTTTGAAGGTGTCCTATGCATCTATTTGCTACTCTATGGGGGACAAGCTGAATGCCACTATGCCATGTTTTCTGTATGTGAAACAAACAAACATTTTTCAATGCATGTTATTCATGATCTTTGTTTGTAGCCTTTCATGTTGCATGCATAGTTACTATGTCCTATTGTTAGAACTTCATCTTTCATGCTCATGTTTAGAGTTCTTTGATCACAGCTTTCAATGCTTGCAAATGGTTTGGTCTTGGTTTTGATGGTGCATGTCACCTCAAAAAAATGCTTGCAAAAATTATTCTTTTATCACTTACCTAAGCTTGGGGATGCTTGATACGTCGGAAACCTATCTATAATTTTTGATGCTCCATGCTTTTTTAGTATCTACTTTGCTTTGCTTTGTCTACACTTTGAGTTATTTTTATACTCTTTCTGGAACTAACCTATTGACAAGATGTCATAGTGCCCGTTGCCTATTATCTGCTGTTTTTGGTTTCAGAAAGCTAAAAAATAAGTTTTCTCGGAATTGTACGGGACAAAAGCCAAAGTTCATATTTTTACCTGAGCGATATGGAAAATCAAAGATGAGACGAAGGAGGAAACCAGGGTGGCCACACCCTAGGTGGGCATGGGCCCACCCTAGGCTGCGCCCACAGGGGGTGTGGGCCCCCTGGACCTCCACCGACCTTGCCTCATGCGCCTATAAGAAGCCCCCGGGGAGAAAACCCTAAAGAATCCATCATACTTCCAGAAAAAGTTCCGCAGCGTCGCCTCCACCGAAGGGGAGATTCGGGGGACAGAAAGTCTCTGTTCTGGCACCCTGCCAGGATGGGGAAGTGTCCCCGGAGCCATATCCATCGATCTCCATCGCCATCTTCATCACCGTTGCTGATTCCCATGATGATGATGAGGGAGTAGTTCTTCCTCGAGGCTAAGGGCTCTACCGGTAGCTATGTGTTCATCTCTCTCTATGCATGGTCATATTGTGATCATGAGATTGGTAATCAAGTAGATCTACCTTGCTACTCAAGTGCTTTAATAGATCTCTGATCTTCCCATGTGTGTGAAAGTGACAGCTTGCACGCCATGGTGGCACTTAGGTTTGAGTCTACATAAATACTCTTTGTGCTTTAATAGATCTATGCTTTTCCCCACGTGTGTGAAAGTGACAGCGTGCATACCGTGTATGGAAATTTGGCTAGATTGAATATTTGTTATGAGTTATATTTGGAGTTGGATGTCTTTATGAAATTGTGGTGTTTGTTGGAACCATCTAGAGCCCAAGGTGACAGTGTGGGGTTATCTAGATTAGGGAAGGCGGACTTTGAGGTGTGTTGTTATAGCCCTACCATGGATTAGAGTGTCCAACCGGAGAGTAGTTAAGAGTAGTATCATGAAGAGAGAATATTTATATGAGAGAGTGTTCACTAGTGAAAGTATTATCCCTAGGCCTTGTTTCTAAGCATTGAAACACCATTTTCTACTAGATTTGTTGCATGTTTGCTTGTTGTAGTCTTTACCTCACCATCAAGCTCTTTTCCGGCACTGTTACCACTTGTATTTCACTATCTCTTTGCCGAACTAGTGCACCTATACACCTGACAAGTGTATTGAGTGTGTTGGGGACACAAGAGACTTCTTGTATCTTGATTGCAGGGTTGCTTGAGAGGGATACCTTTGACCACTTCCTCGCCGAGTTCGATAAATCTTGGGTAATCCACTTAAGGGAAACTTCCTGCTGTTCTACAAACCTCTGCACTTGGAGGCCCAACAACTGTCTACAAGAATAGAAGTGCGTAGACATCAATGGCGTCATGGTGGCATTGGCGCCAGGCTTGACAAAGTCATTACTCTGATCCTCCTCAAGATGGATCAGCAGAAGACGGCGGGAGGAATAGTTTGTGCATGCATGTGTGTGTTGAGGATCAGCTGGACCAGTTTGTGCTCCTGAATCGCCGTGGGGTGGTCATGGGGCCTCCGGTTTTGTGATGATATGCGTAGGTGTATGGCCAGAGTGCTGGCTCCGACATGTTCACCCGTTTCATCAAGTTGTAGGAGTTACGACTTTGTGGCTAGAGAGGTGGCTTCTGGTTGATCTTCGTATTATCTTTGTAAGGTTTCGTTAAATAACAAAAAAAGAAGGCTGCCGTGATATCACCTCTATTTTAAAAAAAACTATCTGGCTAGCGTAGGTTCTTAATTCTTGCATTTTTTTCAAAATATATTTTGTTTTAACTGGAAAAATTATAAGTTTCCGTTGAAAATGTCATGTCTAGTAACCCCCTCAATATTTGTTTTCGTAGAACTCTTCTTGGACCTAGGTGGTCAAGATGGCTGCATTTAGTTACTAGGTTGATGGATGTTCATTTAGATAACAGATCCGATCAATTTTGTTGGGATCTAACAACATCTAGGGTCTTTACGGTAAAATCTATGTACCTAGACTTAATAATTAAAATACAAGGTACCTACAAGTATCTATGGAAAATGAAGGTACCATTGAAAATAAAGATTTTCATGTGGTTCTTACATCGTAAAGAGTTGCTAACAAAAGACAATTTAGCAAAAAGGAGGTGGCAGGATAGTCAAATACATTAAAATGAGACCATTCAACATATTTTTATACATTGTCGCTTTGTATGCATAGTATGGCATATTGTTTATATAGCTTTCAATCTAACTCCCCCCAAAAATATTGAGAATCTATTTGGGAATTGGCTAAATGAGGTTGATAAAAATGAGAAAGTTCAAATACGGCTAGGTGTTTGTGCTTTACTCTGGGCACTTTGGAATATTTAAAATGATTTGATTTTTAACATATCACCAAATGCTTCTTTTATGCAGGTTATTCCTTTAACCACATATTGGATCTGTTTGTGGTCTTTCGTTCAGCCCTAGCGACGCAGGCCGGCCATGGATATTGGATGCAACCGTTTGGACACGGTAGCACGTGACTTATTCACCCAGTGCGGCTGGCGTTTTGATAATAAAATATCATGTTGATGCGCTGGTTGTTTCTGATCCTTGCTTTCTTTCGATAGCTAGTGCATGTTTCCACTCTTTGTGACCCATGAATTGGGCATGTAAGATACTTTTTTAATAAACTCAATAAAGTAATAGAGGCCATATGTATTAGTTGATGCAGAGGTCGGGGCTTCATCCCCATTTCGAAAAAAAAAACTGGAAAAAATATTTATTGAAGTTCCAGTTGACTGAGATTTTGCACTTCACAGTTATAAAGTAAGGATGCAATTACACGAACATCATGCAAAAACTATACTGAAACAAGAAATATTTGTATCGGGGAGAGGCATAAAAGATAATTTATGTGAATAGATCCAAGATTTGTATTCTAAGATTTCTTCATGCTTTTTATTCCATGTGTAATGTTGTATATCTGAAGTTTACATGCCCAGTTAATCTTTTATTAGAATGTCTATAAAAATTTAATGGTTATTGCTACTTAGTAAACGGACTGCATAAGCAGTTGTAATTTTTTTTAAAGCCTCCCGCCTATGGAATCAACACGGTGTAAGATTATTCAGAGTTCTAATGAGCTGATTGAATACTCGACCATTTAGGATATTGAAGTAAAATATACAATTTAGTACAACAGTCATGTTTTACTCAGAGATATGTGTATTGTCAGTCGTGAAACCTGCACACAGGTCACCTTTTGATCTGTTATCATCCAGGCCTACACCGCCCATCCACATTGAATATAAACCAAAATTCTTTTTTCATTCAAGGAGGGTATAATCTTTGTTCCAAAATAATAAAATCATACTCTCCAATTGATACGGGAAAAGAGTTTGTTCCAAAATATTAAAATAACATGCAGCCACTTCTAGTTCTCAAGGAAAAGTAATCAAATCTATCCAACTGCATGTTATATTAGATGACAAACATAATTATCATGTTAAGATTATATGGTGCATCCAAAAATATGAATTAATCGTATCATTGTGAAATACTAGTCTCAAAATTTATTTCCTCACAGGGAATATCTATCTTATCGGTTATAACCATACCATTACATCTTGACATCACTGTAATGCGTAAGTCATCAAACTAAAATTTATTCTGAAGAATCACCAATAAGCAGAAAGATGCAAATAGAGAAATCTTATTAGATGTACTCGACCCGGTGGGATACAAATCGGGACACTGAAGGAAGGGGGAGCACGCAGTAGGTAGAATAGAAAAGTCTGCATCAAATTTAGGCAATAAGTCAAGTTGCCTGCACAATTAATTTCCATCTGGCTAACATAACATTCTAATTTAGATTGTTAACTTTGTAAATGTAACAGTAAAAAAGAAAACGCATGAGTTTATTTAAGAACGAGGCGGGGCTCCATTGAATTATGAAGAGGGGAAACATCCACTTACAAGAGTGAAGCCCTATAAAAAAAGAAAACACACGAGTTTCTTTAAGAACGAGTTGGGGATCTTCCATTGAATTATGAAGAGGGGAAACATCCACTTACAAGAGTGGAGACGTACTTAAAGGCAACCCTGGAATAAAAAAAACTTAATAATACCACAACGAACATACTAGGTTGGACTACAGAAGAAAAGGCTATACCCCTTTTATCTCATGCTTATATTGTACACTACCCCTTTATCTCATGCTCATACAAGATGTTTGGAATGATAACATCTAACGTATCTGACAGGAAGGAATTCTTCCTCAGTTCCACAATCTGTTTTCCAATTTAATTTTGTAGTGACAATATGAACAGTGATATTTATTTTTGTATACAAACCAATCCTTGCACGCTGACTGGATTTCACCGAATAATCATTGCAGTAAACAGGTTTGCTTTTGGCCGGGTGTCAGGAACATTATCATATATCTACCATGAGTTATGTACGAGAAAAAAAATATCGATCATCAGTTGGCAAACTATAAAAGTTCTCACGACTTAAACATATTTCAAGTCTGTAGAACAATATATTTCAAAAATCGGCTACCAAATTAAATTTCCTCTGGAACCCGGCAATGAATCTGTACTTATATTAAGTACATGTAAAGGACCTTCTATATAAGTAGCCAGATATTAGAAGAATTGCAACTCACTTTTTTTTTCATAAAATTAAGTAAATCCCTGCCCAGCTAGAATTTTGTAGATCCCAATAGAACAGCAGAAGGTATACTCAAGCAATTCGGTAGTTCATATATAATGGAAATTTCACAAATAAACTTCAATTTGCATTACAAATTTAATGATCCTTTCTGGTTTGCAAATACATGAAACAACAACTGGAAAGTGTACATCTCTTAAAACGAGAACCTCGTTACAATGCTAGCAGCATGGTGCATAACGAGCTATCAAAGGGGTCAGAATTTGACAATTCGAGTGTGTCGTTGATCAGCTGCTAGCCGAGGCCTCAAAATGAATCCAAGCATTTGGAGAAGCTCTGTTCAGAAAATCCATCTGCTTACGTTGTCTAGACATCCATTTATAGTGAAAGCTAAAAGACATATGAAGCTTCACCGCACCCTTGCGTTTAAAACAAAGAATTTGACAAAGTTAACATCTGATATCTTGCCTGAATAGTCTGTCACTTTTATCAGTTTGAGATGATTTTGAATGCACTCTACAGTACCATCACGGGCTTGACGTTCATCTTCAATGGAACAGTGAGCATCTGTGACTGAAAAGATGACAGATCAATGTAGGGAATATATAATTTAGTAATATAGTAGGGATTGATGAACTAAAAGCTAAGATGCAAGAAATACACATTAACTACTGATAAGGAGGGAAAGCATTTGAGGGCGCCAATGACATGGTTTAACTTGAGAGCTTGGATAACGATGTACAAGATCTTTACATTTTGAAATGATAACTTTAGACTGTTTTGAAACATTACCTGAATCAAATGAAAGAAAATATATAGAAGAAGGTAAGTATAAATAATTAAGTTAGGTTGCAGGCAGATATATAGAGAGAGCAACACTCGGATTTAGTCTGCGCATGCATCACCGACAAGGGCGATGAAGTCGGCGGCGTGTTCCTCGCCATCCTCGTCGGGTTGGAGCAGACCAGGCTTCAATAATTGCTTTGAGGTCACACAGTAGCGTGGAATAGGCCGTTGTCGCTTGTCATTGATTGCAGGCCATCAAGGGATGTGCGTGGGCATCGAGTATGCTACGGTCCGTGCGGAGCGGCAGCGGATCGTCCAACGAGTTCGGGCTTTCGCTAGGATGGCACCGACTATGGGGACGACGTCTAGACAATCCCAAGGCGGTGCTGAAGTATGTTGAGCCGGACCTGTAGGTTGACTATGGTCTCCATCACGCCCGCATGAGGCGTGTGGCTCATCTCCGTCCTAGACCCAGGCATGAGTACTTGATTATCCAATTTGTGTTGTAATTTTATGTACTCCAGCTTGTTTCTATCAGCTTCTTATACTTGGACTTATTTAGGAAAATCTGTTTATATAAAATGGTTGATAATATTGTTTAGATCTGTAAAAAGCAGCAGATAACCTCTCTAATTATGCCCAATGAAAGTTTGAAATATTTGTGTGACCTTTCTCAACTAAAGTGTGTGCTGTTGTAAGCCTGCATCCCTTTTGCTTGTGCGAACAGGAGAGTTTCTGCATAAGATTTGGAACATATAGCTGTTTATTCATTGGGTACTGTCATGCTTGTTAATAAATGCCAGGTATAACCGTAGAAGAAGAAAGAGAGATAAGAAGATAAGACAGCATAGATATTGTTCTGATGAGGATAATGTCTATCGACCGCTTGAACTTGGAACTTTCAACAGAAAGAGATTGATTTCCGTCAACTCGTGAATTCTCTATTTCTTGGGGCTTTCAGTCAATATATGCAGGTGGACATAACGGATTACCTTTATACTCTTTATCTCAGGGTATGTCTGAAGTGGGCTTGCTTTAGATGATCCTCCTTCCCATGACACATGTGTGTGGAAACTATATTTTTGTGATGAAGTAACCACTCTATTTGAATTTGTATATATTAGCAATTCGATAGATGAGAGGACTAATGTATACATGTGTTGTGGGTAGCAAATAACAAATACGTGACATGCTTCTGATATTTTATTGGAAGTAGTAAATGTAATTATTTTTTAGCATAAATATGTTTAGTACTTAGATATGTTACTCTGCATATCGTCTCGGATGTTTTGGCTCATAAAAACCTAGATTGTTGTACTGGTAAGAGTGATGGCTCATACAAACCAAGATTGCTATTTTGAGAAGATGATGCTGGATAAATCTTGTGAAATTATGTTTAAGACCAAATATATGCAGAGAGTTACGGATCCGTTACAATCATATACTATTTATGATGTTGTCTTATATGTATCATCCTTGTATTATTATTTTGGACCACTAGGTCTGTACAGCTCGCAAGGAATTAGGATCATTTATTGGAAATTCTCCTATGAATTATGTATTTGCACAAATTTAGTTACTTAATTATCTCCTCACATTAGCTATTAGAGGCTTGCACCGGTTTAGTTGCAATGAAATTTCAATCGTATGTGTCAGGTTGCTTTGCGTTGCTTCGGTTGGAAACATTGGTTTCTCGGCTATCTTTTAGCGTTGGAAGTTTTCACATGTGAGAACTTGTAGTTCATTTATATCGACGAGGTATATATCGGCTAAAAAAGGTATATATACCATACGTGTTGCACGAGATGATTATTACATTTAACTCTTCCTTGTTCTTTTAGTATAACTACTTAGATCACCCCGTTCTTGATTTGACTAGATGAAGACAAGTGGCTAGTGGAATAATATTTACAGTTTTTTGTTCTACACTAAATTTTTTAAATAATCGTTTTCCATTTCTCAACTCTTCCATGTAAAAGGTCACATAAATTATTAGATTGCATTGATAGGATCAAATACATGTTTGAAATGTTCTGTGGGTGAAAAGATCAGACATATCTTGTGGGACGAGATGATGTGTATGAACCATGGTTAGCATTTTCTTTGGCAAAGTTGGAAAATATGATGCGTGTCAGCGGATTGACAGTACCACAACCGCATAATCATGTCAGAAATATGGGCGGGAAGTGTGCAAGATTCCAACCAGAAGGAACCGGATAGTATATTGAAGAAGAAGGGAGCCATCCATGTGTTTGCGATGACATATAAAGAAGGTTTATTCATATAAATTGGGATATAATTTATCAAGGTGTATGTTGATAGTAAGAGAGGTGGAAATTAAACATAATCCCTACAACACAAAGTTAAATATTAATTTTATTATTTCTTTGGACATTATTATTCTGTTAACCTTTATGTGAACATTATAGTACTTCAACAGTAGATGTTCTACATTTATCAATCTAGCAATTACATGCTAACAGGTTAATGTGCATTAAAGTTGCGATCATTTGTTTCCGTGCCCACCCAATTAGAGTGTGAATGAACACGAAGACAACAAGGACTTTTCTTCGGGCTACCTCTACACACATGTAACAAGATGCTCTGAATAACTTTGGACTCAAGTAAATATTCATAGAACTAGGTAACTAGAAACTATATGAACCATTTACCCTAAGAGATTTTTATTTTAAGTTTGTATATTCCTCATCTTTCACAATGTGCCATAATCCTGCACATTTCTCAATGCACAATGGTACTCTTAGGGTTCATAAATGTACTTACGGATGGCCCGCTATTTATTCTGCATCAACGTTCATGTAATTGGATATCTAGTATTAGCTTGATGATTATTTGGTTCTGGCAACCTGAAGGACGGTGTATTTTATTTGTTGTTATGGTTCTTTTATCCTTTTGTCAAGCATACATGTAAACATATCATTTTATTTTGCAGATACCATACTATGTTTGTATTATTTGGCACATGATATAGAGAAAGTCAAGTGAACAACAAAGTTAGTAGAGACTCTCTCTCTCCATCTGATGACCTGCCAATTTTATTTAAAAAAAGTTAGTAGGCGACATGCGAACATTCTATTTTTTGCAGGAAACATACCAGCATTCGACAAGGTGAAAATTCTTCATCGATCACTGCTGCTTTGAGCGTGTGAGTTTTAATTTGTACAAAACTTGCAGTATGTTTATTGATAGCCTACCAATTTATGTAGTATATTTGTGGCAATAATTGATGCCATGATGGGTGATTTTTCACATGTCTAATTTATTGTTGGTTGATTCCATGTATTTAGTTAATGATTTGATGTTTGGATCATGTCTAAGAAAAATTGAATCTTCTCAGACCTAAAAACAATATCCTATGGGTATCAATTTGGTTCCGAGTGTTATAGAATGATGGGTATCATTCAGCTAAGATCTCACGTAAACCATTAAGGTTGAGATGTGAGTTATGCAGAAGTTCATACCTCATATACTCCCTCTGTCTCAAAATAGATGTTAAATTTGTCAAAATTTGGATGTATCTAGACACTATTTAGTATATAGATACATCCAAATTTTGAAAAAAAATCCCAACATATATTTTGAGTCCGAGGGAGTACAATATTATTATAAAAAATGACACTCCTAGAAGGTTTTTTTCCTTCGCGAGCAAATCATTTGGTTCAAGACAGAATTTCAAGAAAAACGATTTTGGTTGATGCAGGTGTAAGCATTGATCTTCTTGCCACTCGAGGTTTACTATGGTGCCACATTTACTCCTCAATCCAGGGACCTCAAGCTATGATTCATGAAAACCTTACAATGATGTATAATCTAAAGAATACTGCAAGATTTCTTTGATTCATGTTAACATGTCTTTCTTGACTCATGTCGAAGGGAGGTCCTGTAGTGGTGTTTGTTGGGGAATCCTTCATTGCTGCACCCAGGTCAGAGAAGTCTTGTTTATATGCTCTGGTTATATGCTTTATGCTATCGCAAATACATGGCACTGGATATTCTGGCAGTAAAATCTACATATCAGAGAATTTAGCCCTATTGTTATGTATTGGTAGCTCTACACTATCCAAGTTTACTTACAGACACGATACTTAGTGATCTATTTATATCCATGTTTATTTATAGAACAACTTATATCCAACACAATTCTCTTCAGTCCTGGAAGAGCCGCTCAAGTACAAATCAACTATGTTATATTTGTTGCAACGTTATTTAAAGACCTCTTTTGTGTTCAGAATTTGCATACAGGCAAGGAAACAAGCAAATAGTGTTATCAAGTAAAGCCTGCTGGCTCAACTATTGGGTTCTCTGATAACCGTTCATTTAAATTCATGCAATGTTAATGATGTGGTTGGATACTTCGAACCTGTATCGACATGTCTGATTCCAATTTCTCTTGTTATGTCCCTCTCTATTGCAGGGACTTACATGACACCATGTGGTTACACGCTTGAGGTATATAACAGTGTATATTCCCATGTCTTGTTTGTTTCTGTGGAGTCTAGCTAAATAGAACGAGGGTTACGATACATTTTTATTTGAATTTCGGTCATACTAGAAGGCAATATTCGAGGTGTATGCTTAAGTTGGTTGCAAATTTCAGCTATAGTTTATTTTTATTTAGTGATCTTCTCGTGTGCTTAAATGGTTGTTGATTATGCTGTAAACTCCTGTTTTTCGCATGTGAGTATGCAGATTTCAATCTCAGGCCCATCTAGCATTTTACATACTGTTTGACACACTGGGGTAGGAGGTGCTCTTTTGAAAACCAATATCTTGGGTAGCTCTTCCAATCAAATGTTTCTTGGATTTTCATTTCCGTGTGACTTGTTGTTTATTCACAGAACTAGCACTCAATACCATTGTGCATATGGACTTAGTTCCAGGAAGTCAGGTTATCACACCTATATTTAGTGTTAGGCAGACATGCTTCCTAGCGTCGTCAAACACATGTACGTCTAGGGCTAAGCGATACGCTGACGGCATGGCCTTTACTGTGAAGTTGGGCATCCCTACAATTCGCTCTACTTCCTCATGATGCAAGATGGAGCAAGGTCTCCGCAGAATTTTACGCTATGATTGTGCAACTAGAGAGCTGTACCCGCTTGCCCATTGCCAGGAGATCCAGTACTACCAGGAAAGGTAAGGATACAAACCTTTCTTTTTGCCTACCTTTTCCTCGCATTTGAGAAATTCTTTTTTCAATATGGGGATGAGAGCAAATAACGAGTCCTCGATTCAAAGAAATGAATTTCTCTTTCACTGCCTATTCTTTGGTGTTTGCAGCGCATGAGGCCTTCGCTTTCTTTTGCAGCCTACTACATGCTGGAGTTCAACAAAAAGGGTTTTTCTTAGAGACAGATATTCACACACCCTGCCTCGCCACCGCACACACACAGGCCTGACGTTGTTGTGCCTTTGACTATGCCACGACCTGCAAAACTGGTCAATACGGATTCCCCATCCAGAAGAAGACACTTCATGCTTTCATGATGACCGACTTCGTGGGGGAAATCTCGTGTGCGCAATTGGAGTATGCTAGCTATGCTAAAAAAGGGATGCTTGCACCAAGCCATGAAAATAAAGTTGTTAGAATATGTTGGAAATTTTCTTTGAAGAAGCAATAACAGTCTCTATTTTATGATGTGAGACTTAGGGGATCAGTTGGAGATTGCAGTTATATTTTCTTAGAGTTTGCATATGTGACTGGAAAAACATATATTCTAGCAAAACCGAGTTTTATCTTCGAGTTTATGATGTACTCCCTTCGAGTTTTTCTACCCCCTTTGATTAGGCAAAACCGAAAGGGGGATCAGCAATAATATATTCTAGCAATAAAATTCTCTACTTTATGATGTGCGACTTAGGCAAAATCGAAGGGAGATTTCCAATATTATATTATAAAAAAGGGAGATTGCAAAGTAAGAAATAGGAGAGACCCGGTGGAGGATATGTTCAAGTATAAGGAAATTTTCATGATGCATCTATGATATAATTTTGTAATTTCCGTGGCGATGAACAAAACTCCCTTTCTTTTTACACAAGTGAGTATTCACGTATAGTATAATATACTGACATGCTTTATGAGAAAAAAATAACTGTGGTAACGCACGGGCATTCAACTAGTAAACCTTTTAATAATAAAGATAACAAACATAATTATCAAGTTAAGATAATATGATGCATCCAAAAATATGAATTAATCGTATAGTTCCAAAATTTATTTGCTCACAGTGAATATCTATCTTATCGGTTATAACCATACCATTACATCTTGACAACAGTGTAATGCATAAGTCATCAAACTAAAGTTTATTCTGAAGAATCACTAATAAGCAGAAAGATGCAAATAGAGAAATCTTATCAGATGTCCTCGACCGGTGGGACACAAATCGGGATACTGAAGGAAGGGGGAGAACGCAGAGGGTCAGAATAGAAAAGTCTGCATCAAATTTACGCAATAAGTCAAGTTGCATGCACACTTAATTCCATCTGCCTAACATAACATTCTAATTTGGATTGTTAACTTTGTAAATGTAACAGTAAAAAAGAAAACACATGAGTTTCTTTAAGAACGAGGCGGGGCTCTTCCATTGAATTATGAAGAGGGGAAACATCCACATACAAGAGTGAAGCCCTATAAAAAAACAAAACACACGAGTTTCTTTAAGAACGAGGCGGGGCTCTTCCACTGAATTATGAAGAGGGGAAACATCCACTTACAAGAGTGGAGCCGTGCAACGCTGGAACAAAAAAAAACCTTAATAATACCACAACGAACATACTAGGTTGTACTACAGAAGAAAAGGCTATACCCCTTTTATCTCATGCTTATATTGTACACTACCTCTTTATCTCATGCTCATACAAGATGTTTGGAATGATAACGTCTAACGTATGTGACAGGAAGAAATTCTTCCTCAGTTCCAGTATCTGTTTTCCAATTTAAGTGACAATATGAACAGTGATATTTGTTTTTGTATACAAACCAATCCTTGCACGCTGACTGGATTTCACATAATAATCATTGCAGTAAACAGCTTTGCTTTTGGGTGGGTGTCAGGAACATTATCATATATCTACCATGAGTTATGTACCAGAAAAAAACATATCAATCCTCAGTTGGCAAACTATAAAACTTCTCACAACTTAAACATGTTTCAAGTCTGTAGAACAATATATTTCAAAAATCAGCTACCAAATTAAATTTCCTCTGGAACCCGGCAATGAATCTGTACTTATATTAAGTACATGTAAAGGACCTTCTATACAAGTATAGCCAGATATTAGAACAATCGCAACTCACTTTTTTTCATAAAATTAAGTAAATCCCTGCCCAGCTAGAATTTTGTAGATCCCAGTAGAACAGCACAAGGTATACTCAAGCAATTCGGTAGTTCATATATAATGGAAATTTCACAAATAAACTTCAATTTGCAGTACAAATTTAATGATCCTTTCTGGTTTGCAAATACATGAAACAACAACTGGAAAAGGTACATCTCTTAAAATGAGAACCCCGTTACAATAATAGCACTATAGCAGCATGGTGCATAACGAGCTATCAAAGGGGTTCAGAATTTGACAGTTCGAGTGTGCCGTTGATCAGCTGGTATCCGAGGCCTCAAAATGAATCCGAGCATTTGGAGAAGCTCTGTTTAGAAAATCCATCTGCTTACGTTGTCTAGACATCCATTTATTGTGAAAGCTAAAAGGATTATGAAGCTCCACTGACTCTAGCACCCTTGCGTTCAAAACAAAGAATTTGACAAATTTAACATCTGATATCTTGCCTGAATAGTTTATCACTTCTATCAGTTTGAGATGATTTTGAATGCACTCCACGGTACCATCAACCGGCTTGTCGTTCATCTTCATTGGAACAGTGCACATCCGTGACTGAAAGAAAAGACAGATCGATGTGGGGAATATATAATTTAGTAAGATAGTAGGGATTGATGAACTAAAAGCTAAGATGCAAGAAAGACACATTAACTAGTAACTCACCAAGATGTGAAGCTGCTGTAAGGAGGGAAAGCATTTGAGGACGCCAATGACATGGTTTAACTTGAGAGCTTGGATAACGATGCACAAGATCTTTACATTTTGAAACGATAACTTTAGACTGTTTTGAACCATTGCCTGAATCAAATGAAAGAGAATATATAGAAGAAGGTAAGTATAAATAATTAAGTTAGGTTGCAGGCAGATATATAGAGAGAGCCACACTGGGATTTAGTCTGCGACCTGGAATTGTGTCTTCCCCTGGTGTACAGTGGACATCATGTCAGTGTGCAGGCAATCCAAAATCTCAAGTTTTAGTGCAAACCTTACTCGTACGAATCGTGGACCGTCACCACACTTGAGGGTCAGTTTTTCTAGGCTTGGAGCATACATGATGTTGAGCTCATCCATCACATGATTGTGTTGGTCAATCAACACTCTGATGCTTACAATGCTCGGGGACCAAATGGTTACGCGATGGAAGAAGTAGTTTCTGTCCATGAACAAGGTCTGGAGACTCGGACATGCGGCAATCATGGCGTGCAGGGTGTTCTCGTGGTTGGTGATCCGAGAGAGAGTGAGATCGATGAGATTCGGGAAGCTGATGCGCATGCCCAAGAGATTCTGAGGGAAATGGCAAAGGCCAAACGTGGCGACGCGGAGAGAGGAAAACCTGAGGGCGGACGGCGGCAGGGGCGGCATCAACTCTCCGGCTTCAAGGGCGGCGTTGCCGAGCACCCGCACATAGCTGAAACTGAGCTCCTCAAGGCGATCGAGCACTGGGGACCGGAACCAGCCGTCGAACATAGGGTAGCAGTCTGCGTCGCCGGAGTGACGACATAGAGTGTTGAGACAAAGCCGACGGGCGAGGGTCTGGCGTGGGGTGTTGAGGATATCCGAGATCACGGGGACTAGGTTGTCCCCGGAGACCCACTTGTGGAGATCACTGTCGTCGAGGTTGAGCGGGGTGGAGGAGAGCCAGAGGTGGATCCACCGTAGGGAGATCGCTTGTGTGCGGATGGCCTCATCGGTGGGGAGCAAGGAGATGATGGTGCCGAGGACGTCGTCAGGGAGGGCGCTGATGTAGTCGGCATCAGGAGCGGGCGCGTCCACTGGTTGCGCTGCAACCAGCACCGGCTCCGGCGCCGGCAATTCGCCGGCGAAGCTGCAGACGTGGCCCTTCTTGGGGAGGCCGCAGCGACTACAGCAGTATCTGCCGCGTTTCCTGGGTGTCGTCGAGGCCATTGATTGCTGTCTGCTTCAACCTACCTAAGGGGCTTTGGGGAAGGTGTGGGGAACGAAGGGTTCCATTTTGGGGCTGGGGAAGGTTGCAGGTCAACAAGGGGAAGGGAAGAACGCCATTGTTGGGCTTCCTGAGGTTTGCTGCGGCTTGAACATGTGAAGTCTGCGAGATAATATCAGTTTCTCGTCCGTCGGTCCGAGGTCTGACTATCGGTGTGTGTCGCGTGACCTCACTCAGCGTCTGCAGGGTGGATGACGCCAAGATGGAAATTGGCTTTATTAGCTTCGCTCCTGTGACCGCACGTTTTGGACCACCGAAAATAAGCATCCCAGAGTGGGGTCCATTGAAAAGTGAAGTTAACTTGTGACGAAGTGCAACTGGAATTTATCCAAACTAGCTGAATGCCCGTGCGTTGCTACGGGTAAATTTTATTTGTCTCACGGATGGATCCAAGATCCATGATGGTAGTTTCTCTTTTCTTATTCTCGGCATTGAGCAATCAAGCATATACAAAAACTTGAATCTAATTATTCCATGGTACAGCGGGAATGCAGACACAGGTCAGAGGATCACGACTGAACTTATCAGGTGTATGGAAATTGAATCTAATTACATATTTAATATGCAACTATGCATCACTCTCCCTTTTCAGACATAAACACCTCCATTAGCTTCATAATTAGCACCATCTATATTCCAAAAGTCATACGTGGCAGGTGTTTGACTACTCAAGAACTGTTTGTGATGTTAGTTTTCATGTACGCACATCTGAAATCCCTATTTGTACCTGCAATTTAAAAAAATCCAATTTGTAGACCGATATTTTCATACGAAAATCGATTATTGCCATCGATTCATGCATCCACACCGCAAGATGTCATAGCTGGACGGCTAGCTTTTTCCTTTTTTGTTCAACAGCCAGACGGCTATCGATATATAGCCTAGATGACTAATGGAACCAGACACATATAGTGTGTAGCTGCAGAGAAGAAAAGGAGTGTCCACGTTGATGTAGATGGCAACCAGGGATAAAACAGCAGCACGTCCCTGGCAAGAGCAGCAGCGGAAGAAAACCATCGCTGGTCCAGAGGACTCGTTCCTTCCAATCTAGCCACCATGATAAGAAAATAGTGGGGAAAGGATAGGCCATCAGGATCCGAGCACAGCATCACCACAGGTCAGACTCCACACTGCAAAATCGAGTCCATGTCCGCCACCCATCGTCGACTCTCCAGCCACCACACGACGGCCAGACCAAGCAGAAAAAGGGATCGGAAACGAAGATACGGGCCCTCCTTTCCTATGGCAGCGAGGAAAAAAATCCTATCCCCCGCCGATTCGATCGAAATCGGTCGGATCCATTTTTCCAAGAACATGATTTGGCCATGGTAGCTCCGCTCGTAGGTCATCGTTGATGCCGTCCTACGACCAGATCCCGTCAGTCGCCACCGCTAAGAGGAGTAGCAGGGGCGGAGGGGCGGGGACGGCCTCGCTGCGTTCTCCCGTCAATCGCCGCCGGGATGGCCTATCACCGGCGGGAGAGGAGCAGGGACGGAGGGGCGGCCTCGCCGTCCACCTTGGCCGACACCTCCCATCCGTTCGGCGCTCGAGGGAGACGTCGCGTGGGGACGGGGATTTTTTTCTTATCCACGGAACCGTTCAGTTTCGTGGGTGGCAACGGTGGGCAATTTCACTGAACTGGCAGGGGCAAAATCGTCCAACGAAAAATCGGAACCAAAAACTGGAAGGACTAACCTACCTCTCTGTAAATTAGTAGATAGATAAGTATTTGAAATTCCAATGAAATATATGCGATTGTTCCATGTCTGCATTGTGATTTAGTTGATTTAGAAACCACGAGAAAGGGGAAAAAATAGAAGTAACTTCGTCGGATGTGCGCTTTCTACGTACTTTGTGTAGTGTCATGCGAGTAGAGAGCTACACCCCGCGCTAGGTGGCCAAGCAAGCCTATATATTTTTGATATAATTAAGGGTCGAGATTACGATCAACTATGGTATTCTTATTCGGAAGCTTGTTGAATAAGTAGTTTCCGTGAGGTGTTCTTATGTTGCAATAGATCATCTCTCACTCTCTCTCGACACACAGTTAAGTACGAACTTTATTTTCATTGTGAAATCAGTTCCTAATAAGTAGGTTCCTTCTCAGAGAGGACAAGCCTTAAAATTGTATTAAACCATTTTGATGATATACAAGCAACTATATACTTGAACCTTTCTTTGAGACAAACAGTTCGCACATGTATTCCACTGACCCATGTTTGAACAAGATTATGTTTTGGCACACTAACTTGCTTTTGAAAGATTAAACGTGCTTGCAACTATATACGAGCGATCATGTTTTTCCCCAACGGTTCAAAACTTATGCTAAGCTATGTGTTCGTGAGAACATTATTTTATGCTCCAAGTTTAATTTTTTATGGAACTTCTTTTCGTGTACTAAATTTCTAGATATTTAATCTATGTATTGCCAAATATACATGTGCTGGTGAAAGTTTCTTTTTGGCTGGAGATGACCCTCAAGCCATGGCATGGTATCTGTCCTTTTGCGTTGTGAAGTGGAAACACCTAATATGGAGGCACAAGCACGGATAACAAAGAAGTTAATCACACTAGATACCTTGTACTTATGTGCCACAACACACACACATAACACGAGTATTTATGCGTCAACACATGGGCATAACATGGGTTAGATTGTTTAGCGACGTACGAGGCTGACGTAGAATGGCTAGAGGATTAGAAAAAACTATTTTAGAAAAATTTCGAGTGTATGTTTTAGGCTATCTTTAATGAGTGTGTTATATCGTAGTTCGATGGTGCATGAACGCCATCTAGATGCTTTCTTATAATAAATTAGCTAAAGAAATTCATGATACTGCATAGGTACCAGGTTGTAAAAATATATTGTAGATGCTCGTAGGTGCATTTGCACCCCTCCTATCATGAGTATTTTCTAGGAGATAATTTTCAAGCCACAACACCACGTTGTTTTTCGTTTTATGGTGTGAGTGGAAATACAAAGAAGCCGAGCATGTTTTATTCTTTTTGTTCCGTGTCAACCCACATGCCATGACGTGGGGTTTGATTTAGCGTTGCGTGAGGCCTAGTGTGTAAAATAGGGAGGACTAGGATAACCTGTTTTAAAAAAGGTTCAAGTTTGTGTTCTAGGCTTTCCTTTAAAGAGTGGGCTCTCTAGGGAGTTGAATGGGAACGTCCATCATCTAGTTGCTTTATTATGTAATTAGCTTAAGATCAATATGATATGGCATTAGTTTTTTTCGAAAAGGGGAGAAAAGCCCCGGTCTCTGCATCCTAGGATGCACACAGCTTTATTAAGATCCAAAAAATATCATCATGGCATTACACTTTAAGGATCAGATAGGGTTGATACATGAACCAACCATCTAAAAAAAGATAAAAATCTCACAAGAAAGCAATTCCAGCAGCTAGACATTTGTCAACCTACTAGAATACCGAGTCAGTTGATATTTATTCTAATAGTCATCACTTTGCCAAAAGAAACGTGAGCGATAAAAATCCAGTTTTTCCTTACTCCCTTTGGTATTTGAAGGAAACCCAACATAAACATCGGCATGTTTGATAAAACTGAATTAATTAGGACAAGTCTATTCCCATAGGATAACAATTTTCCTTGCCAACGCCCTAGCTTACCCACATCTATATTCTACCGGGTTCCATTCAGAATTACGAAGTTTTCTATGATGTATAGGTGCCCCAAGGTATCTAAACGGTAGGGACCCCGATTCGCAACCAAAAATCTCCCTATAGGAGTGTTCTTGTTCAGAAGCCTTGCCGAAACAAAAGATCTCGCGCTTATGGAAATTAATTTTTAGCCCCGATAGTTGTTCAAAAATATATAGAATGAGGTTCATATTGACTGCCTTTTGAAAATCATGTTCCATGAACAAGATTGTATCATAGGCATATTGCAATATAGACACTCCCCCTTCAGCTAGATGGGGTATTAGTCCATCTACCTGATCATTCTCTTTTGCCCTGGCAATTAGGATGGCAAGCATATCAACTACAATATTGAATAGCATAGGTGACAGTGGATCCCCTTGTCATAATCCTTTTCTAGTCTGAAAATAATGGCCAATGACATCATTGACACGAATGGCTAAACTTCCATCTCGTATGAAGTTATCAATCCATTTACACCATAGAGGATCAAAACCTTTCATACGAAGGAATTGCTGTAAGAATGGGCACTTTACCTTGTCATAAGTTTTTTCAAAATCAATTTTCAATAAAACCCCATCAATTTTCTTCCTGTGAATCTCATGGATGATCTCATGCAAAACAACCACTCCTTCAAGAATATGAAGTCCAGGCATAAAAGTTGTTTGTGTGGGTCTGATAATATTTTTGTGCAATCCTAGTTATACGGTTTGTTGTAACCTTAGTGAAAATTTTAAAACTTACATTCAGTAAAAAATGGGTATGTTGTATTTGTATAGCATTTTCTTTTTTGGGCAGCAAGGTTACTATACCAAAATTTAGCTTAAACAGGGGAAGGTTGTTTTCATGCAACTGTGCAAAAAGAGCCATCAAATCATGTTTAATCACCACCCAAAAAATTTCATAGAATTCCGCAGGAAATCCATCAGGTCCAGGCGCCTTGTTATGTTCCATGAAAGCTATACCCTCGTATACTTCTTGTTTAGAAAACATGCTAGTTAAAATTTCATTTTCTTCACTTGATACCTGAGGGATATCATGAATTATATCTTCTATAAGAGTGAAGCCATTGGGAGTCGGCTCCTCGAACAAACTCTTATAGTATTCAGTGATAAAGACTTTCAAATTCTCCTCTCCTACAATTGTTTCTTCCTCTTGTTCTAGTTGGAATTTTTTCTTTCTATGTTTTCCATTGGCTATAAGATGGAAGTATTTGGTATTATTTTCTCATTTCTGCATATGTTTAACCTTGACACGCTGAGCCCACTTAGACTCTTCATCGCTCCATAGTTTGTTTACTTGTTCATGTGCATCTCTCAAATCCTTTATTATATTTTTAGAGAGAGGAGATGGTTCACCTAAGTTGACCGCCAAACGTAGCGTTGTCAGCATAGCACGCCTGAAAGCTATGCCGATGGCTTTGCCGTAGGCATAGTTCTTTTCCATTTTTTTCCCATTTTTACTGCATTTCCTTGTATTTACTTATGTTTGTATTTGATTTTTTTGTTGCATTGTAATTTTACTTAGTGCTAATATATCACATAAAATCAAATAGTATAAAGTTTATTGGTCAACTCTCACTGGAGGTCGGTCAAAAGGGTAGATCTTTGGGGCCCACCATGTTAGGTTAGTTGGAAAATAACCATCGGAACGCCAAAATCTCTCAAAACCTTACATGTTGACCTAGCATATGTTTACAAGTATGGTGGAAGGTTTAGATAGGCATGGCCGCCAGAATTCCATAAGGTCCTAGTGATTGCTACGCATCCCCCTAAGCCGACAGCCAGGCCGTTGACATAGCTCCAATACCGTTAGAAAAATGTCCCGTCAATTTTCAGTGTCTACGGTCGTATTGCACCGACGGTCGTACGGTCGAGTCGGCTTAGCTAGCTATGCCAACGGCCGGACCTATGCCGACGACCATGAACCTATGCCTACAATGATGGCCACCATCGACATAGCCTATGATGGCGACATTATGTCCTATGCCAACGTCTTTTGGTCATTGTCGTAGTCCCGCGGTCTGTAATGTTCGGTACGAACTTTATTTTCCCCTATGAAAACAATTATTGATAAGTAGGTTCCTTCTCGACGGCATGCCTTAAAATTGTATTAAACTATTTTGATGTTATATAAGCAACTATATACTTGAAACTTTCTTTAAGACAAATAATTCGCACATGTATTCCACTGACCCATGTTTGAGCAAGATTATGTTTTGACACACCAAGTAGCTTTTAAAAAATTATACGTTCTTGCAACTATATACAAGATCATGTTTTTTTCCTAACTGTTCAAAGCTAGCTTCTAAGCTATGTGTTTGTGATAACATTATTTTGTGCTGCAAGTTTACTTTTTTATGAAACTTATTTTCGTTGGACTAAATTTCTTGATATATAATTAATTCATGTTTTCCCAAATATACATGTGCTGGTGGAAGTTGCTTTTTGGGAGTTGTTGAAACCACTTGCATTTTTATTGGTTCTTGTTGAAATAAGACTAACGTATTGGATCTGTTTGGGAGTCCCGTGTAGAATTTTAGAAAATTTTGGAGTGTGTGTTTCAGGTTATCTTTTAATGAGTGAGTTATGGGTAGTTCGATGGTGCATGGCCGGCATATAGATGCCTCCTTATAAACTAGCTAAAGGGTTTATGATACCACATAGGTACCATGCCACCAGGTTGTACAAATATACAGTAGATGCTCATAGGTGCATTAGCTCTCCTCCTACCATGCGTATTTTTCTAGGAGATTTTCTTCATGCCATGGCATCATGGTGTTTGCCGTTTTACGGTGTGAAGTGGAAAGATAAAGAAGCCGAGCATAGTTTATTATTTTTGTTTCTATGTCAACCAACATTCCATGCCATGACATATGGTTCGATTTAGCGTCACGTGGGACCCAATATGGAAAATTATGAGGACTCGGAAAACATGTTTTTTAAAAGGATGAAGTTTGGGTTCTAGGCTTTCCTTCAAAGAGTGAGCTCTCTATGGAGTTTAATAGTGCAGGCTATCATCAAGTAGCTTCCTTATGTAATTAGCTTAAGAGCAATATGATATGGTATAGGCCATGTTTTGCTACGTGGAGGTGCAAATGTGTGCTTCACATATTCCTTTAGGCTCATCGGTTTAAACCAGAGCATAAGGCCAATATTCTTGCTTGGGTAGCAACACTTGTATAGTTCTAGGGTTGTATAGTTCCCTTTGTTCCCTCGGTCTCAGTTCAGTAGTAATTGTATATCCACCACCCCTCTACCTGATAGGTAGGTAGAGGTTTTTTTTCTTTTTCTATTTTTGTACTTAGTTTTGTTTGGAATTTTGGTTTGATTTTTTGGAATAAAGTTGGGTTGTTGGGAATTTGTACCACAGTAGGTAGTCAAAAATATGTCTATGCTTATATTAGTTAACTCTCTGAGCAATTATATAATGAGCTACTTAATTACTTAAATGAGGGTGGGGAAATATATTTAATATAGTCAAAAAAGAGAGTGCAAAATACAACCATATTAATATATGATCGGGAAGAAAGATAAGTTATGTGATTAGGTAATTCTCTAGTTTTACCTTATATCAACTAAAACAGAAGTTACCCAGTCTAGGCACATGTGTGAATTGTATATGAAATTATATGAACCTTTGCCTACTCTATTGAATTTCTTAAGGAGTCGATCAGTACATACCATTATCCATTATTACCTACTATCTTGAATTTAAATATAAAACAATGTTTAAAGAGGAGAAAGCCCACTTGACCTAGTTTAAAATAGATTTATCATCGACCTATATATGAGAAAATTTGAACAACTCATGTATACTTTCAATAGGATGAACACGAGTAAACTCTATATTATGCTCATACTAAATTATCTTTTAGTTTCTCGAAATCACTATATTCTGTGTACTAAATTGTGCGCCACAAGTGAACGTGAACTCATGCATGCAATAATGAAATGTATGTGTGAAGATTGAATATGGAAATATGCATAATTCCTGAAAATACTCAGAGGTGTGGATGTACCATCCCACCACACATGGTTTTAGGTATTGATGTTCTTGAACTTGGATTCTTATTTGTTATAATGAAGTTTACCTTACAAAATTTATGATTATAAAATGTTATACAAGTTGGCTACATATGTTGATGAAGGATAGTTTTCACAATTCCTTCGCAGTCTCACTTGCAAGGAACAAAAGAGAGTTTATTTGTTCGACAATTAGCTCCGGTCAGTAGGTTTTGATCTCCAAAGACAAAGATGAAAATATGTGTATAATCTAGGGATTCCCTTAGACTTTATTCCTAAGATGGTCTTGAGATCGTACAAAGTGGCTACAAGATGATCTCGGTGGGTTTATAATGTTACCCGATGAAAGATGAATCTTGGGTTTATTACTGTTATCGCCATATTTTGGCCAAAGAAGGAGATGGGCCGTGATCAAGATGGGCTTGGAAGATGCGTATATTCAACGTGTTGTTGGATCGGCCTAGTACGTAGAATTGGGCTAAACTGCCCATGTATCTTGTATCATAGTAGGTTTCGTTTTAGTTTAGGTAAAGATAGAGTTGTAGAGTTATTCCAAAAGTAGAGAGTCTCCGGACTATAAATATATACCTAAGGTTATCAAGAAAAGGAGGACAATCACGTTCACAACAAACACAATCTCGGCGCATCGCCACCCCTTGTTCTAGGGTTTCTTTCGGGTAAGTGTCATGCTGCCTAGATCGCATCTCGCGATCTAGGCAGTATTTTTACTTATGCGTTATTTAGTGTTACTCGTACTGAAGCCTTGTTGATGGCGAGTAACACTACTATCGTGGATTCGTTGAGGCTAGCATCGGTGTTCTTCGTTATAATCGTTTGATTTTGCTACCTCTAGTTGTCTCGCTACCTTTGCACCTTTTTCCCAAGCGCAAGGGTAGCACCTTGCTTGGTCTTTATTTAGCTGATTCGATCTGTTATGGTTGTGCCTTGCTCGCCAAGGTTTAGTTTGATATCTACGTAGTCAGGCCTTACAAACGGGTTGAACGATCCAGTAGTACGTAGGGACGTGGCTTATTCGCTCTAGAGAAGTTGTTCCGGTAATTGACTTTACGTTGGTTATTAGGCCTCCTCTAGGGTTAATATTCTTCATCTTTTGTACATACCAGGCTCAATTACGTGTAGGACGTTCCAGTTACGTGGTGAAAACATTAAACTGTCGTAGATCGATTTAACTTGTAGTGATCAAGCAAAACCCCATGTTATCGTAAATCTAATGCAGAACCATGGGGCAATCGGCTCTAGGAGCCGATTTACAGGGAAACCTGGGAGCCGGTCACGGCTCGAATTTTACGTATACTTGTTTACCATGCAGGAAATCAATCGGAGCAATCCTTCACCTTCCTGACCAGGTATAGGTCAGGTGGCACGCCCTCGAACCAAACCAGGGCGCGTGCCGGAGTTTTGCGGGCCGTTGCCCGAGGGACCAGGGCCCACCAGCAGTTCTGGGAGCCTCCCGGCTCTTCGTGTTGCTCGTCGCTGCCCGCCGGTGAGTTTTGACAGGCAACACATTCTGGCACGCCCGGTGGGACATTCAACAACGTCTACATCAACATCCGACGCTGCAATGGAGAACAGACCAGTCACGTACGACGAGCTTCCTGAAGAGCACAAGGCGAAGTATGACGAGATCAGAAATCTCTTCGAAGCCGATCTCATCGGCTCTTTTGAGAGGACCCGTAAACATGGCATCAAGTGGAGGGGGTTCTCCCCCGAGGGTGCTCTCGATGAGGTGGATCTGTCTGTTCCTTCGGAGGCGCGCACGCAGCTCTGACAGGAAGTCAACTACATGGTGGCTCATTCTCTGCACCGCCATTCTGAGAGCCTGGTGAACGCTTTCGAGCGGGTCGCGGTTCGCGTAGTTCAGGAAATCATGAAACATCAGTACTCTCCGTCGGGGCCTACCTTAGGGACTCACCAGGGAGAAAGACCGCTCCAGACTAGGCCGCAGCTGCCATTCACGCTTGCAGCCCCAGAGCCACCAGGAGCAGCGGCGTACGTCGTCTATAAGGCTGGAGGCGACCCAGGCGACTGCCAATTCCTGTTCGAGCCACCTAAGGAAATCCCACACGGATACATATGCACCTACGTGCCGGACTGCAACAACCTGCCACGCACCAACCAGATTGCAACCGCAGGAGTTTCTGCGGCAGGGGTTCCTGGGGCAGGAGCTCCGGGAACAGGCGTTTCTGGAGCAGCGATGTCTGGGGTGGACGCCGATAAACAGGCGTGGCTAGCCAAGTACGCCACTGGAACAAGCCATGAGAATCTAGCCCCTGCGGCTCAAACAGTGGAGCAAATCCGTACCATCTTGAGAGACCAGTTCGGCTTCGTGCCGAAGAGAAGGACAATCGGCTATTCAAAGCCGTACCCCAACGAGTTTGATCTGATTCCGCTGCCACCCAAGTATCGACTCCCTGAGTTCTCAAGGTTTAGCGGGTCGGAAGGATCGAGCTCAATCGAGCACGTAAGCCGATACCTGGCACAGCTAGGCATAATTTCGGCATCGGATCAGATGCGCGTAAGGTTTTTTGCGCAATCTCTGACAGGACCGGCTTTTGGGTGGTACACCTCGCTGCCACCTGATTCGATTCAGACCTGGAAGCAACTGGAAGAGCAGTTCCACATCCAATATCATTCAGAGGCTACCGAGGCTGGCATTGCAGACCTGGCACAGGTGCGGCAGAAGCGAGGAGAAACAGTAGCCGAGTACATCCAGCGCTTCAGGACCGTCAAGAACCGATGTTACTCCGCTCGTTTAACTGAGAAGGAAGCAGTCGAACTGGCAGTGTTGGGTCTCTCAGCACCCATCAAGGATCTGGCTTTCCAAGTAGAGTACAACTCATTGGCGCACATGGCCCAGAAACTGACGATGTATGAACAGCGCCACCCTGAGTTATACCAAGACAAGTTCAAGCGTCCAATAGGCCTGGTCGATACAGAAGAAGGTGATCCTACGCAAGACCAGGAGGTGGCCGTGGCTGAATGGGCTCGGGGGGCAGACCCCGTGTCCTGCAAATGGGTGAAACAGCAAGGGCCTGCAAAAGGGTTCGACTTCGACGTGAGCAAAGCTGAGCAGATTTTCGATTTACTGCTGAAAGAGAAGCAGCTGAGGTTACCCGACGGCCATAAAATCCCCACGGCTCAGGAAATGAACGGGAGACCATACTGCAAGTGGCATCACTCGTTCACCCACACCACCAATGACTGCAAAGAGCTACGTCGTCAAATCCAAATGGCGATAGAGCAAGGCCGTCTGATCCTTGGGCAGTTCGCCATGAAAGTGGACACAAACCCATTTCCTGGCGTCAACATGGTAGAACTCAGTCGCTCCGCGAGGCGCCAGCTGGATTTTTCGTTCGGTGTTAATATGGCAGGGTCTGGGTACCACCATGACACGTACAAGGAGGAAGGTGGTCGCTCTCGGGGCAAAGAAAGAGAAGAGGCTGGTCCATGCGACCGGCCCGGCCATAACGACAGGCGGTACTTAACAGAGGAACAGGTGAGGAGAGTGCGGTATCAGAAGCCGCATTCCACGCATCTCCTTAACAAGTATGAGCGTCAGTATGACCAACGGCGCCAGCGCGATGGAGACGACAAAGGATATGAGCACCTCGCTAGGGGACCGTCAAAAGGAAAGGAAGGCGCAGACAAACATTGGGATTGTCCTTTCTTCAAGTATTGCTGGGACGCGGGAATGAGCCGATTGCCTACAGTCGACAACTGCCCGGAGTGTGGACAGCAGAAGGAGGACACGAGGCCAGTTTCAGTATTCAAACGTTTAGGGCCTCCCCCACCTCAGAGCCGTCACAGGGAGTCCGCTCGAGCAAAGGACCTCGAGAAGCCAAGGGATGACAAGGAAGAAGACAGATATCACCGTCCAAGATGGTGTCCAGACGGACTCAGACATACCCAAAAGCGTAGAGTGCAGCGGCTGCGTAACTTGGAGGAAGCTGAAGCACGGTATCTCCACGCTTTAAAGAAAGCGCGGCCCGATCTAGCCGTCAAAGTCAGGCAGACCTTGGAAACGGGAGACCGCCCGACAAAGAAAGAGTGGCGCCCCAAACAAATAAAAGCCGATGCACAGACATCGGCTGGTACAAACATGGTGTTCATACTTCCGTCAGAGTTCTGCGCGCCAAGAACCAATGAGCTACCAGTGGCACAGTTCGACTGCGGCCCACGGCCAGTTATTTTTGAGAAGCCACGTGAGAAGGGCTACAAACATCTGAAAGCCCTGTACCTGCGAGGTTACATCAATGGGCAACCTGTCAGCAAGATGTTGGTGGACACCGGAGCGGCAGTCAATATCATGCCGTACTCCATGCTACGACGTTTGGGTCGCTCTACTGCAGATCTGATCAAAACCAACGTCACGTTAAGCGACTTCAACGGCCAGTCTTCGGAAACACAAGGCGTGCTGAACGTGGATCTGACAGTGGGCAGAAAAACCATACCCACGTCATTTTTCGTCGTGGACAGCAAAAGTACCTACGCTGTCTTGCTAGGTAGAGATTGGATTCACGCTAATTGCTGCATTCCATCCACGATGCACCAGTGCCTCATACAGTGGGACGGAGATGAAGTGGAGGTCATCCATGCAGATGATTCTATCAAGGTTTCCATAGCTGGCATGAACGTCTGGGAAGCAGAAGACCAAGAGCCGATCTCTGGAATCAGTTTAGACGGCTGTGAGCGCATTGAAGCTACAAAAAACGGGGTGAGGCTGGTCTTATCCACTGGCCTGACAGAATAGAAAAGTCCACAATCATACGTGGTACGGCCGATCCTCGTGATCGGCCACAAAAAATGAAAAGCACCAATCACACGACAAGAGGATCATGCAGTCGTAGCAGGGAGACGCCATGCCATTGTAAAACAATAAGGTGTAAACCATCCTTGACTAATGCAAGCAAAAAGGCGGCCGATTCAGGCGATCGGCCCAAATTATTTTTGTTACCCTCACCCACTATTTTCCCTGTGTTTACCATCGATTTGACAGGTGACGGAAAGCTAGGGTATGGGTTTACATCTGCTGATGAGCTAGAAGAGATCGACATTGGTCCTGGGGATAAGCCACGACCAACATTTATCGGCAAGAAGTTAGACCCGAGTCTGCGGGGTCCGATGATAGCCCCGTTGAAACAATATCCAGACTGCTTCGCCTGGGACTACACAGAGATGCCTGGGCGAGACAGGAGCATTATTGAGCATCGACTCCCGCTTAAAAAAGGATTTCGGCCATTTCAGCAGCGAGCACGACAAATGAAGGCCGAAATTCTGGAAGAAGTCAAAAAAGAGGTCGAGAAAATGTTGACGGCCAAGTTAATCAGGCCATGCAGGTATGCTGAGTGGATTTCTAGTATAGTACCTGTAGAGAAAAAGGATGGCCGATGGCGTGTTGCCATAGATTTTCGGGATCTAAACAGAGCTACCCCAAAGGATGAGTATCCGATGCCGGTGGCAGAGACGTTAATTAACGCAGCAGCTGGTCATAAAATCCTGAGCTTCATGGATGGCAATGCCGGTTACAACCAAATTTTTATGGCTCCAGAAGATATACACAAGACGGCGTTCAGAGTCCCAGGCTCAGTGGGGTTGTTCGAGTATGTAGTCATGACGTTCGGACTGAAGAATGCCGGCGCCACTTACCAAAGGGCCATGAATTACATTTTCCATGATCTGATCGGCAAGTTGGTGTAAATTTACATCGATGACGTGGTGGTCAAGTCTGCTTCCGTGCACAGACACTTGGACGATCTTCTGCGCGTTCTGGACCGAACAAGAAAATTCGGGCTACGGATGAATCCAAAGAAGTGTGCCTTCGGGGTCACGGCCGGTCAGTTCTTGGGTTTTTTGGTCCATGAACGAGGGATTGAGATCGGCCTGAAAAGTCAGGAGGCAGTGCGAACAATGAAGCCACCCACTACAAAGAAAGAACTGCAGTCTCTCATCGGCAAGATCAACTTCGTCAGAAGATTCATCTCCAATCTGTCAGGAAGAATAGAGCCATTCATGGGACTGGTGAAAATTAAATCTGACGAGGAATTCCGCTGGGGGGCAGAACAACAACGAGCCTTTGACGAAATCAAAGAATATCTGACGAAGCCGCCAGTGTTGGTTCCGCCCCAGCCGGACAGACCATTCTACATTTACTTGTCAGTGGCTGACACGTCCATCGCCTCGGTGGTGGTACAAGTTTATGATGGGCTAGAGCGAGTCGTATTTTACATAAGCAGAAGGATGCTGGACGCGGAGACAAGGTATCCCGATATCGATAAGTTGTGCCTCTGCCTGTTTTTCACCTGCACCAAGTTGCGCCACATTTTGCTATCAGCAGAGATCATCATCATATGCAAATCAGACGTCATAAAGCACATGTTGTCGGCTCCTATGTTGAAAGGCCGACTGGGCAATTGGATGTTTGCATTATCAGAGTTTGACATCCGGTATCAACCCGCAAAAGCAGTTAAGGGACAGGCGTTGGCCGACCTTATCGCTGAAAGGATCAACACTAACATAGCAGCACTGTCTATAAGAGTGTGGGCTATGTTTTTTGATGGATCGGTTTGTGACGATGGCTGCGGCATCGGCATTTTACTCGTATCGCCCCGGGGGGCAACATTTTCCTTCTCCATCAGATTGTCTACCTCCAGCACCAACAATGTCGCTGAGTACGAGGCGATACGAAAGGGGATGGAGTTACTCCTCGAAGCCGGAGCAGAAGCAGTGGAAATTTTTGGAGACTCCAAGTTGGTGATTTCCCAACTCACGGAGGAATACAAGTGTGAGAGCGAGTCCCTCTTCCCATTATGGTTGCCGCTGAGCTGATGACACAGTTCGGTACCTAAACTTCACTGGATCCGCGGTCGCAGAACATAGAGGCCAATGATCTTGCACAGATGGCTTCAGCTACAAGGATGTAGTAGAGCCGATATTCGGTCTGATTCACGAAGTCGGATTGGAGCCGATATCTTCAATTACTTGAAGGATTCGGCTCGGGCACCTAAGCGGATAAGGTACAAGGCCATGAAGTATGTGCTTATTGGGGATGACATGTTTCTGAGGACTGGAAGGGTTATTGCTCAAATGTCCAGGGACAGCCGAGGCCAATCGGCTCCTACACGAGGTACACGAAGGCGCCTGTGGAACTCACCAATCGGCTCACAAGATGAAATGGTTGATCAGGCGATCAGGGTTTTATTGGCCCACCATGCTTGAGGATTGTTTCAACTACTACAAAGGGTGTCAAGCATGTCAGAAATTTGGGAAAATTCAGATGGTACCCGCGTCAGCAATGAACCCCATCATCAAGCCTTGGCCATTCCGAGGTTGGGGCATGGATATGATTGGCAAAATCAATCCTCCATCAAGCAAAGGCCACATGTGGATTTTGTCCATCACTGATTATTTCACTAAATGGGTGGAGGCTGTCCCGATGAAATCAGTAAACTCAAAGGATGTTATCAATTTTGTGAAAGAACATGTCATCCATAGATTCGGGATTCCCCAAACTATCACGACTGATGGAGGTTCGGTCTTTATTTCTTAGGAGTTTAGAAAGTTCTGCGAGGACATGGGGATTAAGCTGATCAGATCATCTCCATACTATGCTCAGGCTAATGGGCAAGCTGAAGCATCCAACCAGAGCCTCATCAAGCTGATCAAGAGAAAAGTCGATGAGCACCCTAGGCGTTGGCACGAGGTTTTGTCAGAAGCATTGTGGCCTTATCGCATGTCATTCCATGGGGCGATTAAAACCTCGCCATACCATCTAGTATATGGACAAGAAGCCGTATTGCCCTGGGAAATTACGGCTGGATCGAGACGTGTCACCTTTCAGGACAATCTAACAACTGAAGAATATGCAACCCTGATGAGTGACAGTATTGAGGATGTAACTGAGCTCAGGCTGTGGTCACTTGAGAAAATCAAAGAGAACAAGGCCAAGGTGGCTCGTGCTTATAACAAGAAAGTGAGGCCAAAGGAGTTTCACGTTGGTGATCTGGTATGGGAAGCTGTGTTGCCATTAGGGACTAAGGATGCAACATATGGTAAATGGTCTCCAAATTGGCACGGACCGTACAGGATCGATCAAGTTTTAAGAGGAAACGCGTACATGCTTGAGGAGCTAGACGGTGTGAAATTCCCAGTGGCGGTCAACGGTCAGCATCTCAAGAAATATTTCCCAAGCATGTGGGATGATAGATAGTGAGACTTGGGGCCGATACATGAAATCGGCCAAGTAAAAGCACGTGAGATGTTGGACAGTAAAAATGTGGGGGCCGATGCTGAAAATCGGCCGAATAAAAAAAAAATATATAGCCGATGCACGGTCATCGGCTCTAGAGGTTCACATATGTTACAAACAAGTGCCAGTATCCACATACAAGTTGCTGAAGAAATCTTCATCCTTGCCCGCCGTTGGCTGTTTGTTCAGGGCACGTATTTCGATGGGCAATTGGAGATCTAGGTCGCCCTTTTTGAACAGGGTCGCAGGTTACCGTTTGAGACTAAGAAGTGACCGTTTAGGTTTGCCTGAGTATGTGACCAAGTCGGACCTTGTCAACGATTTTGGGAAAGCCGATATGCATCAGCTCTTTGAGCTGTGGCTTGGTTGACTGTGTAAACGTAACAAGGTGAAAGCCGATGCATTGCTATTGGCTTCTGAAGCATCGACCTGTTTTGGTTATCAGCAAGATTGGGGCAACAAGAGCAATCTTCGAGGAAACAGATTTTTCATTCAGAAGCTGGTTGCTTACAAAGGCTGATCAACTACAAAAGGGAGCTTATTGCTACTACTATTACTGCTACTAGTTCCTAATCTAGGCCGAGGTCGTCGTCGCTGTCGTCGCCGCCGTCTTGTGCGCTATCCTCAGCGCTGCTACCGGCGTCGTCTTCGCTGCTGCTGCTGAAGAAGCCGGCAGGGGCCTCCTCGTCCTCGTCGTCGTCGGTGTCCTCGCTGGACCCGGCGCGGAAGTACTTCACCGGCTGGTACTCCTCGGAGGAAGTGTCCTCCTCTTCCTCCTCCTCGGAGGAGTCGACGCCGTCCCAGGACATGGCGTCGTCGATGTTGTCTGCCTCCAGTTCCCCATCAGCAAGGAACTGCAGGTCTTCTTCGCCGTCGGTCAAGGACGCGTCGTCCTCCGACCAAACGGCGAAGTCCCAACCCCTCTCGTCCCACCATTGTGGGGCGAGAGTGTTGTACGCCGCCATCGGCGGGTGCTCCGGCGTCGGCTCTCGGTCGCTCATTGAGTTGGAGGCGTGGGAGGACAGGCCAGAGGAAGCAGAGGAGGCCATGGCGGAGAAAGAGGGTTTTTTCGGCGGAGGAAGAAGGGTTTTTTGGCTGTTGGAGGAAGATGGGGATTGCGAACTGCTTAGATGGATTTAAATAAGGGGAATAGTGGAGAGACGGTTCAATGCCATAGCGGTTTCCCAGAATGTGCTGCCAAAATCGTCAAATCATGCACTGCGAAGGAGTTGAGAAGACAGGGCATCATGATGAAGGGGTGGCGTGACGATCCTGTTCTGCAACGCATTCTGTCAACGCGCAACCCGATACAAAAAAAAGAGGGGGAAGAAAAAAAATATCAGCAGAGTGGTTTTGGAATTATCATTGCCAAAACCAGGGGGGCATGTGTTATCGCCATATTTTGGCCAAAGAAGGAGATGGGCCGTGATCAAGATGGGCTTGGAAGATGCGTATATTCAACGTGTTGTTGGATCGGCCTAGTACGTAGAATTGGGCTAAACTGCCCGTGTATCTTGTATCATAGTAGGTTCCGTTTCAGTTTAGGTAAAGATAGAGTTGTAGAGTTATTCCAAAAGTAGAGAGTCTCCGGACTATAAATATGTACCTAAGGTTATCAAGAAAAGGAGGACAATCACATTCACAACAAACACAATCTCGGGCGCCATCGCCACCCTTGTTCTAGGGTTTCTTTCGGTAAGTGTCATGCTGCCTAGATCGCATCTCGCGATCTAGGCGATATTACTTATGCGTTATTTAGTGTTACTCGTACTGAAGCCTTGTTGATGGCGAGTAACACTACTATCGTGGATTCGTTGAGGCTAGCATCGGTGTTCTTCGTTATAATCGTTTGATTTTGCTACCTCTAGTTGTCTCGCTACCTTTGCACCTTTTTCCCAAGCGCAATGGTAGCACCTTGCTTGGTCTTTATTTAGCTGATTCGATCTGTTATGGTTGTGCCTTGCTCGCCAAGGTTTAGTTTGATATCTACGTAGTCAGGCCTTACAGACGGGTTGAACGATCCATTAGTACGTATGGACGTGGCTTATTCGCTCTAGAGAAGTTGTTCCGGTAATTGACTTTACGTTGGTTATTAGGCCTCCTCTAGGGTTAATATTCTTCATCTTTTGTACATACCAGTCTCAATTACGTGTAGGACGTTCTAGTTACGTGGTGAAAACATTAAACTGTCGTAGATCGATTTAACTTGTAGTGATCAAGCAAAACCCCATGTTATCGTAAATCTAATGCAGAACCATGGGGCAATCGGCTCTAGGAGCCGATTCTGAGAAACACAGGAGCGGCTCGAATTTTACGTATACTTGTTTACCATGCAGGAAATCAATCGGAGCAATCCTTCACCTTCCTGACCAGGTATAGGTCAGGTGGCACGCCCTCGAACCAAACCAGGGCGCGTGCCGGAGTTTTGCGGGCCGTTGCCCGAGGGACCAGGGCCCACCAGCAGTTCTGGGAGCCTCCCGGCTCTTCGTGTTGCTCGTCGCTGCCCGCCGGTGAGTTTTGACAGGCAACAATTACTAAGGCTAATGACTCCAACTTGGACGATTATGGCGTGTCCCCTTCAGGTGAATGTCCTTAGGTACTTATAGGCATCGATGGTGTTAGAGTTTCCCTTATTATTCGTGTAAGGTATTCGTCTTGTCTTGCACGTCATGTTGATCTTTGACGTTCCTTGTAAGCGCTTCTAGTCTTCCGGATATACAGAGAGCCGTCTTGCAGCCTCACAGGCCAGGCCGGTGGAGAGCTTCTAGTTGCAGGCCTTCAGGTCTTTGATTGTAGTGACACACGTGGGCAGGAAATTTGGATTAAGGCCCATGTGAGTTAAAGGCCTAAATCCACCCATCATTGAGAAATGTCTTCTATTTTATTATTTCCAAATTTCATAACCATTCATTACTATGATCGAAGGAACTGTTTTTTGATGGTTAAATCTATTTTACTCTGTGTGTCTACAAAGACTGGTCACAATTTAATTTGGGAGATATTAATGTCATGACTTCTAAAGAATAAGCATCTGAAGGATATGATGTATGTCTTGTATTCTAGCACTCATCCAATATTTGTCTCACCGTAAGCAGAGAGTTGCAAAATTATGGCATCAAATTACTTGATAAAATGCATGTACCTGCGGAAAGTTCTAAACTTTTCCCTTTTTGTACCCATCAAAAGAAAATCAATGTATTGAGTTTTTTTTCAAAATGAGATGCCCCCACCCTATCAATCAATTGATGCACACGACCTTTTATTAATAATTAAAGTCTTACAAAGTCTCGCACAAAGTATTCCATCTCATGGATCACACAAAGTTGACATAAAAATGAGCAAACGAAAGGAATATAAAAACATGAATCCTCATTGCATCAATATAAGAGTCTCTTGTAAAAACGCCACCTAAATTGGCTCTAGAAATCTTGTTCTACTATTTCCAAATGGCTGTACCCAGAATCCATGGCGAGTGTCTCCAATGGTTGGAGATAAGACCGCAAATGGATTGTTTGGGTAGTGAGGGGGATAACCTGCAAAAAGGAAGGATAAATATCTTGTTAACGATAAATTCATTGCACATATGTTATATAGCCCACAATAAAGTAGAAACTCCCACTCAGATGTGAGCTTTAAGATTCTTTTCAACCCCATATAACCAATTCTCGAATAGGTTTGATATACTAATCGATGGTGCTATGCTAAAGGACAAGTACAGAATCCTCCATAGAATTTTTGTGAAGGCACAATCTATAAATAGCTCTTGTATTGTTTCATCTTGATAATGAAACAGCATTTTTTACATCCATGCCAAAAAAAATTGGTCAAATTATCCTTGGTGAGAATTGCTTTGTGAAGAAGGAACCACATAAAAATTCTAATCTTAAGAGGAACCTTAATTTTCCATATATATTTACAAAGAAATTTAGTATTCCTTTTTAGAAAATCTAGATACATGAAACAAGCCGAGGGGACGCCAGACGTTGTCAATTTCCACTTAAAGGAATCTTGATTGTAAGAGAGTTGGACATTCATTAGTGTCTCTACTAAATGTGTCAAGTGTGTCCAATAGTTACCCGTCAAAGCCCTCCTGAACCCTATGTTTAGAGGTGTTCTCGACATTACATGCGCCACCGAAACATCTTTTCAATGAGTTTAATAAAATGTCGTATGCATCAATTGATGAGAGGCTGGGGACTCCCCATTGTTTTAAAAATGAATTAACCATATGCATAATTTACTCACTCCATCTTGTAAACTAATAGTAGATCTATTACGTTGATCATGTTCAGAAAATAATGTTTCTATGTTTACAAGAAACCAACTTAATGGACAAATGTCTATGATTTTGGATAAAATATATTAGTTAATTGTTTGATCAATTGTACAATGATCTAGTTAATTACTTAATTGTGGGATGGGAAAATGTATTTAATAGAGTCAAAAAAATGTTGCAAAATACTACCGTATGATCATTAAGAAATATATGATTAGATAATTCTCTAGCTTTACCATATATCTATTGAAAAAAAGTACCCCAGTCTAGGCACATGTGTGAATTGTATATGAAATTATATGAACCTTTGCCTACTCCATTGAATTCCTTAAGAAGTCGATAAGTACAATCCATTGTCCAATCTTTCCTACTATCTCAAATTTAAATAGCAAACAATGTTTAAAGAGGAGAAAGTCCATATGAGAAAATTTGAACACCTCATGTATACTTTCAATATGATGAAACATGAGTAAACACTATATTATGCTCATACTATATTATTTTTTAGTTTCGTGAAATCACTATATTTTGTGTACTAAATTTTGCACCACAAGTGTACATCAACTTAATATATGCATGCAATAATGAAATGTATGTGTGAAGATTGAATATGGAAATATGCATAATTCCTAAAAATACTCAGAGGTGTGGATGTACCATCTCACCACATATGGTTTTAGGTCTTGATGCTCTTGAATTTGGATTATTTTTTGATATAATGAAGTTTACCTTACAAAATTTATGATTATAAAATTTTATACAAGTTGGATACAAATGTTGATGAAGGATAGTTTTCACGATTCCTTCGCAGTCTCACTTGCAAGGAACAAAAGAGAGTTTATTTGTTCGACAATCAGCTCGGGTCAGTAGGTATTTTATGGAACTTTACCTTACAAAATTTATGATTATAAAATGTTATATAGCTTGAATAAGAATGTATTTTATGGAATAATATCTCATCCATGTCAGAAACTTTTATTGTTTATTATTTCAAATTTCATAACCACTCATTACTATGATCGAAGGGAACTTTTTTCTAATTCATAAATCTATTTAACTCTGTCATGTTTGGAAATAGTGACGGCGGGTTAATTTGAATGTCTTTCCTGTTCTGCCTTCTGAAGAACAAGCATCCAGAGGATCTGATATATGTCTTGTATTCTAGCAATCATCCAATATTTTTCTAACTGTAAGCGTAGAGTTACAAAATTATTATATCAAATTACTTGATAAAATGCATGTACATGTAGAAAGTTCTAAACTTCTCCCTTTTGTCCTCATCAAAAGAAAATCAATGTATAAGTTTTTTTTGAATTGGGGCGCACCCGGCCTCTACATTACACTACTAGGAAAACGTCTATAGGTAATCTGCACATCTGTGGCGCACTTGCTAGTGGTACCCCACGAGTAAAATAGGCGTGACGCACTGTCCACAGGTGTCCTACGGCTAACTGTCGTAAGCGTGGCGCACATGGGGAGGTGCACCACGACTATGTGTGGGTCAGGGCACAGGTGGCCGCAGACCACATACCCGTAGTGCACTATGTCAGGGTGCGCTATGTGTGTGAAACTTAGTAGTAGGGCACATGACCTAATGCGCTACGGATATGTGGGTTGTGGCCTGCTGGGTAAACTTAGCCGTAGGACACCTTGCCCTAGTGCCTACGACTAAGTACCTGCACAAACTCCACCCCCTTGGATCGCCTTTTTAGGCTTTACAAAAAATGAAAGAAAATGATAAACACTTCGAAAAATAAAATTCTTTCATATGTAGGTAGTTAATATGGTATAGTTTGTAGGAAAATTAACAAACAATAATTTTCACTTTATCTGCAAAAAAAGTCATGCCACAGTAAAATGGCCGTAACTTTTGCATACTATATCGAAAAAATCGTATAATATCCGGTCGTTTAGCGATTATTTATATTTTCAAAATTCAAAAAGAGTAAAAATTTATGGTCAAAAGACCGTTTTTTCCTGCAAAAAAAAATAGAGGGCAACTTACCCGTGGCGCACCACCACCTAGTGCGCTACGAGTAAGTTGGGCGGGATTCAAAATTTGAATCCCCACCCCGTCCACCTACCCCTCTTCTCTTCCCTTCCTCTTCTCCTTTTCATTCTCCTCCCTCCTCCTTTTTATTCTCTCTCCTCCTCCTCCTTTTCCTTCTCCTCCTTCCCCTTCTCCTCTCTCTGGCCTCCTCCTCTCCTTGCACTGACGACGACGATGGCGGCCTTCTCCTCCTCTCCTTGCACTGACGACGGCAACGACGGCCTTCTCCTCCTCCTTGCTTCGGCATCCTCCTCTCCTTGCAGTGACGATGGCGACATCAACATTCTCCTCCTACTTGTAGTCAAGACGAGCGATGACGACCTCCTTCTCCTTGCGGCGACCTCCTCCCTTCTCTAGCCACACCTCCTTCTCTCCCTCTTCCTCGATGCCGGCGAGGACTAGCACGGCCATTGCCTCCCGCACCTCCCTGCGATGGTAGGTCGTGGCCATGGCCACCATGCTCCAGCGAGGCGACACGACGGTGGCGATGCGCCCCGATTTCTTTTGCAATTCAAAACGAGGGTGTTTTTTGTTTTTTTTTTTGTTTTTTGAAAAACACATCTATGGCGCACCCTGAACCCCTACCCGTGGCATACCTGGTAGTGCGCTACGCCTATTCCCATATAGACGTAGCGCACCAGGCAATGCGCTACGGGTAAGAGATAGCCATAGCGCGAGGATAGTGGCGCACAGCTAGGGCGCCACAGATGCCCTTTTCATGTGTGCCACGAACTACCCTTTTCCTAGTAGTGTTAGTTGATGCATACATCCTTTATTAATTTATTAAAGTCTTAGAAAGTCTCATACAAAGTCTTATATCTCATGCATCACACAAAGTTGACAAAAGCCAACGAAAGAAATAAAAAAAATAAAACCTGGTTCCATCAACATGAGAGTCACTTGTCAAAACGCCACTCAGCTTGGCTATAGAAAGCCCGTGTTTCCAAACAGTTGCACCCAGAATCCATGGCATGATAGAGCTCCGTTGGGTGGAGATAAGACCACAAATGAAGCCAATGGGTAGTGAGTGGATAACCTACAAAAAGGAAGGATAACTTATCTTGTTAAAGATAAACTCATTGTGCACATGCCATATAGGACATAATAAAGCACAAACATCCACTTAGATGCCAGCGGTTGCGAAAGATATCCCGTGTATCCAAATATTCTATAGTTTCTCAATGAATGGAATGTTTTCAAATAGCAGAGGTCTTCGGGACTTGCCTAAACATTTATTCTTTGCTGATTGTGTGAGAGATTATAATTTGAATTTTCTGGGTATTTCTGAGACTGGTAGGCGAGATTTTTCACAAGCCCTACTCAATCGCCTTTCTGGTGGAGTGGAATTTACGTGGATATCACGTCCTTGTGATCGATCTGGGGATCCTGTTAGGCGTCAGAGATGAGACTATGGAAGTTTTAGCTAGTTCGGTGGGAGATTTCTTTATAAAACTCCATATCCGTAACAAGGCTGACAATTTCACATGGTCTTTAGTCGCCGTATATGGGGCCGCTCAGAATGTTTATAAGGCTGACTTTTTGCGTGAGCTTGTGAATTTGGCAAAGGATAATCCATATCCTATTCTTATGGAGGGGATTTTAATTTGCTCAGATTTCCTCACGAGAAGAGTCGGGGCCGGTTCGATGAACATTGGCCTTTTCTGTTAAATGTTGTTATAGACAGTCTGGACTTGAGAGAGGTTACAATGTTAGGAAGGCAATTTACATGGGCTAATAGTCTTCCGGGGCCAACATACGAAAAACTAGATAGAGTGCTTATGGATACTGACTGGGAACAAAAATTCCCTATGGTAACTATTCGCGCTCTAGAACGTATCGAGGCTTTGTCGGATCATGCTCCTTTACTTTTATCTTTTGGATTACTGCCATGAAAGTCTGCGAATGAGTTTAAATTTGAACTCGGTTGGATGATCCGTGATGATTTTTATGAGATGGTTAAGGATATTTGGGAAAAAACGGTCGGTGGCAAAACGCATATTCTTCGATGGAATAATAAAATGCGTACTTTACGCAAATTCCTTCGGGGCTGGGCCAGGCACACAGCTGGTAACCTAAAAACTGAAAAAATACGCCTTACATCTATAATTGATGACTTAGAAGCTACCGCAGAAGTCAGGCCATTAACTGCACAGGAAATTGAGCTCAAAAGCCAATCGAATGCGGAGATAGCCCGACTTCTGCGTGAGGAGGAACTCAAGTGGTACCAACGCTCTAAAGCAAAATTCATCCTGGAAGGAGATGCGAATACTAGGTACTTCCATGTTGTTTCCAGTGGCAAGCATAAGAAGAAACTTATTCATTCTCTGATTTAGGATGAAGGTATGATTGAGGGACAGGAGCATCTAAAGTCATATATCACTACTTATTATAAATCCTTGTTTGGGGCCCCAGAGGAGAATTCTTTCTTTATGGATGAGTCCCAAACGTCAGATATCCCTCAGGTTTCTGATGAAGAAAACAGCTTTCTAACTGCCTCATATACCGAGGAAGAGGTCAAGAAAGCAGTTTTTCAAATGGAACATAACAAAGCACCAGGACCTGATGGCTTCCCAGCGGAATTTTACCAAAAATTCTGGGATATTATTAAGGAGGATCTGATGAATTTGTTTGGGTTTTTACAAATCGGGCAATTGGATCTCTTTAGGCTTAACTTTGGAAATATAATTTTACTGCCTAAGGTTAACAATGCAGAACGTATACAACAGTATCGTCCAATCTGCTTACTTAATGTTAGCTTTAAGATTTTTATGAAGGTTGTCACAATTAGACTAAATTCAGTTGCTGAAAATGTTGTTAGCCCGTCTCAAACCGCGTTAATGCAAGGAAGAAATATCCTAGATGGTGTTGTAATTTTGCATGAAACAATCCATGAACTACACTCAAAAAAATTAAATGGTGTATTGTTCAAGATTGACTTTGAGAAGGCATACGACAAAGTTAAATGGTCTTTCCTCCAGCAAACTCTCCGCATGAAAGGTTTTTATGAGGAGTGGCGCTCTCTTATTCAGTCGTTTGTGTCTGGGGGTAGTGTTGCCATTAAAATAAATGAAGATACTGGCAAATACTTCCAAACCAAGAAAGGACTGAGACAAGGGGATCCACTATCGCCTTTACTATTTAATATAGTGGCTGATATGTTGGCTATCCTTATTGAGAGAGCTAAGGCTGATGGTCAAATTAAAGGAGTGGTTCCACATCTTATTGATTGTGGACTTTCTATTCTTCAATACGTCGATGATACAATTCTTTTTATGAAACATGATCTGGAGAAGGCTAAGAATCTGAAATTGATATTATCAGCATTCGAGCAGCTATCCGGGCTTAAAATAAACTTCCATAAGAGTGATTTGTATTGTTTTCGCGAGGCCCAAAACGAGGCTCACCTATATGCTGAACTTTTCGGCTGTGTTCAGGGCCAGTTTCCAATCAATTATTTGGGAATACCGATTCATTATCGGCGTCTCACAATTGCTGAATGGAAATATGTGGAGGAAAGGTTACATAAACGTCTTAATAGTTGGAAAGGTAAATTTTTATCCCTTGGTGGAAGACTAGTACTCATAAATTTAGTACTCACTAACATGGTACTGTATATGATCTCGTTCTTCCAATTGCCAAAAGGGGTCTTGACCAAAGTGGATTATTTTCGTTCAAGATTTTTTTGGCAAGGGGATAGTGAGAAAAAGAAATATCGACTGGCCAGATGGAATGTGGTTTGCCGCCCGAAGGAATTTGGTGGACTGGGCATACATGATATGCAAGTCAAAAACACTGAACTCCTGGGCAAATGGCTTTTTAAACTACTTACAAAAGATGGTGTTTGGCAAACCATGTTATGGAGGAAATATGTGGGGTCCAAGGCTGTGTCTCAAGTGGTTTGGAAACCCGGTGATTCACATTTTTGGGCGGGTCTTATGGCCAGAAAGAAGCATTTCTTTCGTTTTGGTGCTTTCGAGATTAAAGATGGATCACATATTAGGTTTTGGGAAGATAGATGGCTTGGCCCTTCTACTATTCGCGAACAATATCCGGCTCTATATTCGATTGTTAGACATAAAGGGGATACAATTTTCACGGTCATGGAAGATTATCATCCTAATGTGTCTTTTAGAAGAAGTCTCATCGGTCCTAGACTGGTATCTTGGAACAATCTACTATTACGATTATCCAGAATACAATTATCGGACGGTGTTGATGTGTTCAAATGGAAATTACTAGAAAGTGGTAAATTTTCTGTTGGCTCACTATACAAAGCCTTGATCCAACCTGATATCCCGGTCGATGTTAATGATAATAATAAAATTTGGAATATGAAAATACCCCTTAAGACGAAGATATTCGCTTGGTATTTACGGAAAGGGGTAATTCTAACAAAATATAATCTTGCAAAGAGGAATTGGCATGGAAGTACACAATGTGTTTTTTGTCATCAAGTTGAGACAATTCGCCATTTATTCTTCCATTGTAAATTTGCTCGCTCTATATGGTCATTCATCCAAATAGCTTCTGGTTTATCTCCGCCATGTTCTGTAACCAATGTTTTTGGTAATTGGTTGTATGGAATTATTGATAAGTACAGAACTTTGTTTAGGGTGGGAGCGCTTACCATTATATGGTCGCTATGGCTATGTAGAAATGACAAGATTTTTAATAACATTGTGTCTTCTCCTCTACAGGTTATCTATCGAGCCACGGCTATCCTCTGTTCATGGAAGATTCTCCAACGTTTCGAGTTCCGCGACTTATTTATGGAGGGATGTAGGCGATTGGAGGACACGGCGAGGGATATTTTTTCTCAACATGGATGGCCACGTGATTTGAGGATTGATCTGTCTTAGATACTAGTCATTTATTTTCATAGTGCCTTTGTGTAATATTTGTATACTTTTTACCTTAACTATGCCGGTCGTGTGGCTGTGTGCATCTTGGTTATGCAGAGGCCGAGTGTAAACATTATCTTTAATAATGCGCCCTTTTCCAAAAAAAAGATGTGAGATTTCATATTCTTTTCAAACCTCATATAACCAGTTCCCGAACATGTTTGATATACTGATCGGTGGTGCTATGTGAAAGGACAAGTGTAGAATCCTCCATTGAATTTTTGTAAATTGACAATCTAGTATTGTTCCATCTTGATAAAAAAACAACATTTTTAAATCCATGCCAATTCTGTTTTGTCAAATTATCTTTGGTGAGAATTACTTTGAGATGAAGGAACCACATAAGAATTCTAATCTTAAGTGAACCTTAATTTTCGAAATTTATTTGCGAAGAAATCTAGTATTCCCGATTATAAAATGTAGATACATAGAACGAACCAAGAGGATGTGAGATGACATTGTCAATTTACACTTAAAGGAATCTTGATTGTCAGAGAGATGGACATTCATTAGTCTCTCCACTAAATGTTTCTAGTGCATCCAATAGTTTCCCATCAATGCCCGCATGAAGCCTATGTTTAAAGGTGTGCTCGACATTACATGCGCTATCAAAACCTCATTTCGATGAGGGATGTTGTAAATAGAAGGGTATTGGTTAGCTATAGGATCATCCCCCAACCAAGTATCTTACCAAAACCTCTTATTTGACCCGTTACCAACAAGAAAATACCCCCTCTATAGGAATATTTCCTTCACATTCGTAAGGCCTTTCCAAAAAGGAGAGTTAGTTCGTTTTGCTCAAACCTCACATAAAGATATCGAATGAAGATATTTATTATGTAGAAGTATCTTAAAAAACCACATGCTATAAACATCTATTTTTTATATCGAGAACCTCTACTCCCAAGCCCTCTTGATATTTTTGCCTATAGTTTATATTCCATTTAGTTAATCCATACTTCTTTTTGTGGCCATTGCTCTGCCAAACAAACCTATGGACCTAAAAATATCCAGTCTCCTCCATACCCCTTTTGTTATTTTGAGAAAGGATAGCGTGAACATGAGAAGGCTTGTAAGGACTGATTTAATAAAAACTAAGCGGTGCCCATAGGATAACAACTTTCCAATCCATCTACTAAGCTTTTTCTCAAATCGGTTCTCAGTTGGTGTCCACTCTCCATAGGATAGCTTTTTCTAAAAAGGATAGCTTTTTCTTAAATCGCTCGAGGCGCTTCCTCCCGAGCATATCAGGAGGCGCCCTCCACACCCTAAAACCTAGGCGGCTCCCCCGTCCCCCGCCCCCGGCCGCCCCCACTGCCCTCCCCGGCAGCGATAGTGTCCTCCTCCGCGTCAAAGACGGTGGCAGGGATGGCGAGCTGCTACTGCTGGTTTTCCTCAGCAGATGGAGGAACGCCGGTGGAAGTGCAGGGCGGCGGCTGTTTGGGTCGGGGCCCGAGGCCCTCCGGCGAAGCGGCAGTGAGGAGGCGGCGGTTCACCCTCAGCACATCTTCGGCAAGCATAGCAGTGAGCTGGGTTGTCGGGTCAAGATCTGGGCTACGAGGCCGATCTGGCTAGATGGGTCCAGCCACGGCCGGGACGGAGGGATCTGGCGGTTCCTCGGATCGCCAGTACCTGCAGCCTTGCACTTGGACTGCCTCTTTTCTCTCTTGTCACTCCGGTATGGAGGTGACTGGGGCGTGGGGCCTACTAATCTCGCGAATAATGGTGGCGGTCCTAGGATTCCTTATATCGCCAAGATGATGATCTGTCGGTGCTTGTCCCCATCGATTTGGAGGAAGTGGAGTGTTTCAGAAGGCTCCGTCGACGAACTCCCATGGGTGAATAATGCCTGGAGATTGCTGGATTAGAGGGATTCAGTCGTGCGCACCCATGTTTTACTCTGACTGTTAGGGTTCAAAGGGAGCGTTTCAAAGCTCTCTTGGTTGTTAAATCATGGGGCATGTTCTCGTTCCATGGTGCTAAAGGAAAATGTCATGGAGAACGAGATCTGAGGACTGACAATGGTGATTTGAGTCTAGGTGGTGATGAGGAATTGGCTTGGTGACTTGTGACTTGGTGCAGTGGCATGCAAGTGGGGGCGAATGTACATGAGAGGTTCATAGTCCTACCTTTGAGGGTGAAAATCCAGGGTCTGGCCTTAATTGGTTGTGCCTGGCAATGGCCTTGTTGAAGGTATTGTTTTGAGAGCATGGACGTTTTTCAGGGTAAAAACCTAAGATCTATGATTGGGTGATGACGGTGTTTGTGCATTGTTACTTCTTGGAGGTGTCACTTTTGGAGAAGCTGGACTTCTGGTGTTGTCTTAGTGGTGATAATACCGATGTTTCAACGAATGGGTCAGTGTAGCAGGACTTTTCTTTTTTGTAATTATTTTTTCTTTTTTGGGGATGTATGCATCTGTATTGCCGCTAGGGCAATGTGTTGTTGCAGAGGCTAGGTGTAGTTGGTATCTTCTAATATTAATATTGTTAGATGTATATTTGTATATTGTATGTCACCACTTGTTAGGGGGTTTTTCTGTATATTTCCACCTGTACATGTACTATTATTGTGGCCTTTGGCCCCCTGAGGAATACAAGTTGTCTATTCCTAACATGGTATCAGAGCCATGTTAGCCCCGTCCTCTTCCTCGCAACTTCGTCGCCGCAGCCGCCACCGTCCCTGTCGCTGCCGCCATTTGCCGCCCATTTTGCCTCGATCAATTTTGTTTCGATCTGTTTCGATCCAGATCCAGATCGATCCCTTCTGCCCCGTACTCTTCCACCTGACCAGATCCAGACTCCCGACGATTTCCTCTACCCGCGCGGGCCAACCCGATCTCCTCTGCTCGCGCGCCGATCCAGAGAAGATCGATCTTCTCTGCCACCCGCCGAGGTCTGTCGCCTGCCTGCCTTGGTCCGCTGCCCGCCGGCCTCGGTCATCTGGCCTCCCGCCATCGGTCCGTCGAGGCCGCTCGCCCTCGATCCGTACTGCATCGACCCCCTGGCCTCGGTCTTCTCTTCTGCCTTGGTCCACTTGCCGGATAGCCAGACCGCCGGACCTTTGCCCCCGGCCATCACTGCTGCCGGGAATCGATCCCCGGCGGCCGGAATTGGTCTTCCCCGGTCCTTAGGCACCGCCCCTCGTCCCGGTTAGCCGGAATTTGTCCGGATTTTGGCCGGCATCTTCCTGCAGCCACAGGTTGACCAGATCTGTTCCAAAAAAAATGAGAGAGAGATGTCTTCTGCATCGGGCTATGTTGCGATTCCTCGCTGCCCAGAGATCTTCGATGGTGCGAATTATCCTGATTTTGCTTCCTTTATGCGTGTTCACATGCGTGGTCTCCTTTTATGGGGTGTGCTCTCTAGCGAGGTCTCCTGTCCGCCGTGCCCCACTGCTCCTCTAGCTCCTCTTCCGCCGCTGTCGATCGTTCTTGGAGGTGATGCTTCTCAGAAGGCCAAGGATGCTACTCAGAGTGCCGATGATATTGTTGTTGCTGCATATGAGCTGAAGCTCAAACAATACTCTGCTGATCTTGAGACCTATCGCCTCAATCTGACGGCCTACACTCAGTGGGTAGATGAGGATGCTCGTGATGCTGTTGTTCTCACCTCTAGTGTTCTGCCCCAGTTTGCCGCTGAGTTCATGAGTCTTCCTACTGTTGCTGCTCAGTGGGAACATCTCTGTCAGCGCTATCAGCCGTCTGGGGATGCTCTTTACCTATCTGTGGTCCGCCAGGAGCATGCTCTTCAGCAGGGTGATTCCACTATTGATGAGTTCTATAATCAGAGGGCTGCTATCTGGCGTCAGCTTGATTCTCTCCGTACTGCTATTTGTGGCACATGTCTGTGCTGCCAGATTGTGCGCTCGGATTTGGAGTTCCACCGCATCTATGAGTTTCTGTCTCGGCTCCGCCAGGAGTTCGAGCCCCGCCGTGCTAAGTTGAATGCTTGTCGTCGTGTTCCGCTCTCTGAGGTGTTGTCTAAGCTTCGGGCTGATGAGACTCGTCTTCGTGCTGCTAGTCTTCTTGTGGTTCCGTTTGTGCTTGCTACTCGTGGTCCTCCTCTGTCGTCTGCTCCCTCGACTCCCTCGACTCAGCCCTGGTCCAATGTGCCACCTCTCATACTACCCACTCCTCCAGGTCAGGGTCAGAGTCATCACCAGCAGTCTCAGGGTCAGAGTCAGCACCAGCAGGATCGTGGTCAGGGTTGCCGTGATTCTCTTCATCACTTCACTTACTGTAGCAGGGATGGCCACACTTGGGCCACCTATTATACACGGGATCCAGTTTACGTCAGCAGCACCAGGCTCGTGGGAAGTCGGCTCCTTTCGAATATTTAGCAGTTGCTCTCTCTGATCAGGACATTATCAGGAGTCTTCGTGGTCTGCTTGCTGCTACAGGCTCTTCTTCGACGGGCACTGTTGGTTCTGTGACTGATTCTTCAGGCATTGTGCGACCACCACCTTCTACACAGTCAAGTACGTCCCCGTGGTATCTGGATTCTGGAGCTTCTTTTCATATGACCTCTAAGTCTTCTCTTCTGTCTGCTATTCGTTCTCTCACTTGTCATGTTCGTGTTCTCACGGCCGATGGTACCTCTCTTCCTATTTCTAGTCGGGGCACCCTTTCTACTTCTTTTTTTTCTGTTCCTGATATTTCTCATGTTCCTCGTCTTAAGATGAATCTGTTCTCTGCTAGCCAGCTTACTGACTCTGGTTGTCGCGTCATTCTTGATGCTGATTCTTGTGTTGTCCAGGATCGTCGCTCACAGGCCCTGGTTGGAGCTGTCCCTCGCAGCCGTGACTCTTCAGGACATTGGGAGTTAGACTGGCGTCGTGTTCCTTCCGCTGCCACTTCATCTGCCAGTTCTTCTCCGGTCGTCGCCTCTACTACAAGCTCGTTTCAGCAGTGACATCATCGTTTTGGTCACCTTTGTGACTCTCGCTTGTCATCATTAGTTCATCGTGGTCTTCTGGGGTCTGTCTCAGGAGATGGGTCTTTACATTGTCAGGGTTGTAGGTTGGGCAAACAGATTCAGCTTCCCTATCCTACTAGTGCGTCTGTATCTCAGCGACCTTTTGATTTAGTTCATTCCGATGTTTGGGGTACGGCTCCTTTCGCTTCGAAAGGGGGCCATTGCTACTATATTTTATTCAACGATGATTTTCCCGGTACACTTGGTTGTATTTTATGCGCTCTCGCAGTGAAGTGCTCCCCATATATCAGTGTTTTGCGGCCATGGTTCGTACTCAATATTCTACACCCATTCGTGTGTTTCGTGCTGATTCTGCTGGTGAGTATATCTCCCAGATGTTGCGAGGTGTTCTTGCTGATCAAGGTACCCTCGCTCAGTTCTCCTGTCCCGGCGCACATGCCCAGAATGGAGTTGCTGAGCGTAAGCACCGCCATCTTCTTGAGACCACTCGTGCCATGATGATTGCTTCTTCCCTTCGGCCGCATTTCTGGGCTGAGACTGTCGCTACAGTGGCTTACCTCATCAATATTCAGCCTTCTGCTGCTCTGCAGGGTGGTATCCCTCTTGAGCGTTTATGTAGTAATTCTCCAGACTACTCCATGCTTCGCTTGTTTGGTTGTGTTTGCTATGTTCTCCTTGCCCCTCGCGAACGCACCAAACTGACCACTCAGTCTGTTGAGTGTGTCTTCCTTGGATATAGTGATGAGCATAAGGGCTATCGCTTTTGGGACCCCGTTGGTCGTCGGATGCGTATCTCTCGCGACGTTACTTTTGATGAGACGTGCCCTTTCTATCCTCGTCCCACCGCTGGTACCTACCAGGTGGAAGATATCTCTTTTCTTCTTTTTCCTGACACACCTCCTTCTACTCCTATTACATCTTCTTCAGGAGTCACTCTCCCTGATGTCTCTTCTTCGACACCATCCTCCTCTGCTTCGTCTAGTTTCCCTAGTTCTCCTCATTCTTTGAAGACTTCCTCTGGTATTCCTTCTTCTTCCTCGTCGTCTCATGAGTCGTCCTCCTCTGATGAGCTTCCCTCTACTCGTCATGTTCGTCAACGTCGTGCCCCCAACCGTTACTCTCCAAGTCAGTATGGTCTTTCTGTTGCCTCTGAGCAGACTTCTTATCGGGATGCTGAGCATCATCCTGAATGGCAACTGGCCATGGATGAGGAGATTGCTGCGCTTGAGCGCACTGGCACCTGGGATCTTGTTTCTCTCCCTCCCGGTGTTCTTCCTATCACGTGTAAGTGGGTCTATAAAATTAAGACCCGCTCTGATGGATCTCTTGAGCGCTAAAAGCACGTCTTGTGGCTCGTGGTTTTCAGCCGGAGCACGGTCGTGACTATGATGAGACCTTTTCTCATGTGGCTCATATGACCACTGTGCGTACTCTTCTTGCTGTCGCTTCTGTTCGTCACTGGTCTGTGTCCCAGCTTGATGTTCAGAATGCATTCCTCAATGGCGAGTTGAGTGAGGAGGTTTATATGCAGCCTCCTCCTGGGTATTCTGTTCCCGCTGGGATGGTTTGTCGTCTTCGGCGTTCTCTTTATGGCCTGAAACAGGCCTCTCGTGCTTGGTTTGAGCGCTTTGCCTCTGTGGTGACTGTTGCTGGTTTCTCCCCTAGTGCTCATGATGCAGCGCTGTTTGTTCACACTTCTCCTCGTGGACGCACTCTTCTCCTTCTCTATGTTGATGATATGATCATTACTGGTGATGATCCTGAGTATATCGCCTTTGCCAAGACTCATCTTCGTGATCAGTTTCTTATGACTAATCTTGGTCCTCTTCGATACTTTCTTGGGATTGAGGTTTCCTCCACTTCTGATGGATTTTTCATCTTCCAGGAAAAGTATATTCAGGATCTTCTTGCTCGTGCTGCTCTTGGGGATGAGCACGCTATTGAGACCCCTATGGAGCTTAATGTTAAGCTTCGTCCTACTGATGGTGATCCTCTTTCTGATCCGACGTGTTATCGCCATCTTGTTGGGAGTCTTGTTTATCTTGCTGTCACTCGTCCTGACATATCTTATCCTGTTCATATTCTGAGTCAATTTGTTTTTGCTCCTACCACTGTTCACTATAGTCATCTTCTCCGTGTCCTTCGTTATCTTCGAGGCACGATCACTCGTCATCTATTCTTTCCTTGTTCCAGCTCTCTCCATCTCCAGTGCTATTCAAATGCTATGTGGGCGAGTGATCCTACGGATCGCCGTTCACTTTCTGCTTACTATGTGTTTCTTGGTGGGTCGCTCATTGCTTGGAAGACGAAGAAACAGACAGTGATTTCCCGTTCGAGTGTGGAGACTGAGTTGCGTGCTATATCCTTGTTGACTGCTGAGGTGACCTGGTTACGGTGGTTGCTTGCGGATTTTGGGGTCTCTATTACCACACCCACTCTGGTTTTGTCTGACAGTACAGGTGCTATTAGTATTGCACGTGATCCGGTCAAGCATGATCTTACCAAGCATATTGGTGTTGATGCTTTCTATACACGTGCTCAGGTGCAGGCTCAGGTTGTTGTGCTTCAGTATGTTCCTTCAGAGTTACAGTTGACGGATTTCTTTACGAAGGCACAGACCATTGCACAGCATACTTTCTTTCTCTCCAAACTCAATGTTGTGGAGCCACCATGAGTTTGAGGGGGGGGGGGGGGGTTAGTTGTATATTTGTATATTGTATGTCCCCACTTGTTAGGGGGTTTCCTGCATATTTCCACCTGTACGTGTACTATATATTATGGCCTTTGGCCCCCTGATGAATACAAGTTGTCTATTCCTAACAAATATATGATCCTTTCCAGAAAAAAAGTTTATGAAAGTGTATGTGTATGCCCAAATATCTAAATGGAAGAGATCCTGATTCACAGCCAAAAAGTATCTGCTACTCTTCCTCCATCTCGTTTGCTTTCCCCAAGAAGAATATTTTGCTCTTATAGAAATTAATTTTTAATCCCAAAAGTTGTTCAAAGATACAAATAACAAGTTTCATATTAAGATCTTTGTCTAGGTTAGTATAGTAGTTGTATCCTAGGAAAATCTAGAATATTCCAGTAGAGTGTTGTGAGATAGTTGTTGGAGATATGCCCAAGAGGCAATAATAAAGTGGTTATTATTATATCTTTGTGTTTATGATAAATGTTTGAATCTCATGCTATAATTTTATCAATAGGAAACACTAATACTTGTGTGTTTTGTAAACATAAAAGAGTCCCTAGTAAGCCTCTTGTTAAGCTACCTTGTTTATTAATAGATGATCATGGTTTCCTAATCATTAACATTGGATGTTATTAATAACAAGGTCATATCATTAGGAGAATGATGTGATGGACACACACGCATAGTAATCATAGCATAAGATTAAGTCATTAAGTTTGTTTTTCTACAAGCTTTCAAATACATGGTAACCTAATCCTTCGACCATGAGATCATGTTAATCACCAACACCGGATGAGTGCTTTGATGACATCAAATGCCACTTCGTAACTAGGTGGTTATAAATGTGGCATTGAGTATTCCAAAAGTATGAGTTGAAGAGCATGGATCAAGTATGGGATTTGTCCATCCAAATGACGGATAGATATACTTTGGGCCCTCTCGGTGGAATGTCATCCAATTGGCTTGCAAGCATGTGACTAGGTCACAAGGGATGTCATGTCACAATATGAGTAAAGAGTACTTATCGATAATGAGGTTGAAGTAGGTATGGAGATACCGATGATCGAACCACGGATAAGTATAGTATCGCGCGTAAAGGGAATCAGTATCGTATGTTAATGGTTTTTTCGATCACGAAGTCATTGTTGAATATGTGGGAGCCATTATGGATCTCCAGGTCCCGCTATTGGTTATTGATCGGAGAGGTGTCTCGATCATGTCTGCATAGTTCATGAACCGTAGGGTGACACACCTAAGGTTCGATGTTTTTTAAGTAGATATGGAATGTGAGTTGGAGAACGAATGTTGATCGGAGTCTTGGATGAGATCTAGGACATCACGAGGAGGTCCAGAATGGTCCGGGGAATAAGATTCATATAATGAAAGTCAACTTCCAGGGTTTGGAAATTTTTTGGTGTTTTGACCGGAGCTTCTAGAAGGTTCTAGAGGGACACTAGTGGGCCCACCACCCCAGGGGGGCACATGGGCTGAGGGAATGTTGCGGGGCCCCATGGGCCAGCCACACCAGGCCCAAGAATCCCACCTAGCCAAGCCCCATAGGGATAAGAGCAACTCCCTAGAAAATAGGGGATAGACTTGGGGGAAGTTTTCTTCCCCCTCGCCTTGCGCCGGCCCTAGGAGGAGGTGGGCCAAGGGGGGAAACCCTAGCCGCATCCTACCTCTATAAATAGAGGGGGGGTGGCCGGCCCCTTTGCCCATCCCCAAAGCCTAGCCACCACCTCTCCTCCCTCCTCTTTCTTCTTGGGCCGGCTTAGGCGAAGCCCTGCAAAAATTCTCCTCCACCACCATCACCACGCAGTCATGCTGCTAGGATTCCGAGGGGATCTACTACCTCCGCTTCCCACTGGAACAGAGAGAGAAAGGTTCTCATCGACTCCGTACGTGTGACGGAGTGCGGAAACGCTGCCGGATCACAGCGCCAAAAGGATCGTCTTTATCAACCACGAGATTAGATCCCGTTAAGGCTTTGGATCTTCGAGGGTTAGTTCTCATCTGTCTCGTTGTACCTATCTCATATATTAGATCTTGACTTTTCCATAGATTGGATCTTGGTTTTATTCGTTCTTGTGGTAATTTTTTTTTCTATGTTGGGAACCCTACAATAATATCCTAGCGAAGTTTGTAATATTTTAGTGTACAAGTTAAGATGTATGCCTAAGTTGAGCTATATATAAGAAGGTGTGAAGATGCAGCGGACCATCTTATGCGGAAGTTTCCCTAAAAATCCTATAATGAGTATACAAAAGAACAAACAATAGCCATAAGAATTGTCAAATATGTTCTTTTAATTTTTTTGGGACATTGTTTTAATAAGTTGCAAATTGTACTGGATAAATTATACTACTTAGAGAAAAATTATTAAAGGAAATCCAGACCGTACGTACATGCATGTTGAACGAACAATACTGAGCATTTCATATTTTCGAGGAAAGAAAGCAATTTTCTTAACGCTGTGTTTGGGTAGGAATTGGGGCTTGGAATTGCTCTTTTGGAAATGGCCCAGCCGAAATTCACTAGTTTGGATGGCTTATGAAATGGTCCATGGAAACGTCGACCCAATTCCGCATCGGCCCGTTCCCCGTGTTAGTTCGCTTCGCTCGTTTCCGAGCTCTCACGCTCGGAAAGGCTCGGAAAGGAAGCCTCGCTTACCCCTTCGTCAACAGCCCGCAACCAGGCGACACCGTGTGACCACGGAAGGCGACGGCGATGGCTCCGGTAAGTCGTCCCCTGCGTCTCCTCTTCCCCGACCTCCTCGTCCATCCTTCTTCTCGTTCCCCACGCCCTCCTCGTTCGACGGTGGCCATGGCGTCAGCCCACATTCACCGCCCCGCCCTCAACCCTAATCGAGGAATGGGGAACGGCGACGGGAGGGAAAGCAGAGGGAGGGGACGTCCAAAGGCGAACGGCGGACGGAGGCGAACGACGGCCACGCTCATGCCCTGCCCCCAAGCTAGCCTCTCCCTGGCCTCTTCTTGTTCTTGTGTCCCACTATGTCCTGTAGTAATTTGGATTCATTTTTTGGAAATTGTAGATCCTGTAAATTATTATCCAGGTTGTAATATACACATGTATTATTGTGTATACATTAGACAAGTTCATATTGTCCAAAATCAATAAAATGGACAATTCTATATTTTTATACATCCAAACAGGACTTGGAAATGGCTATTTCCCTTCGTTTCCAACAACAACAATGCACATACAAACAACAGAAATAGAATTGCAATCAGTTTTCTTTCCATCTTGGATTTGAAATTTCAAGTCTAATTCAATTCTGAGCTAAAATTCCTACATCCAAACACAGTGTAAGACAATTTATCTGGCATAGCTAGAAACACAGTTAATAACCAACATTAAAATAATTTAAATATGCTTCAACACGATGCAGCCAAATAAGTATATCTTTTAGTCAAGGCCATAATCTAGTATCTTACACAATCTGAATCCGTCGACAATTACATCTGGATGAAGTCTGTACCACTAGTACAAAACATGCCTCTAGTCCCGATTTATAATGGGCTTTAGTATGGGGACTAAAGGTTAAGTCTTTAATCCAGGTTCTGTTAAGAATAAAAACTAGATTGTCTCCACGTGCCTCCGCTGCGCACTGGGCGGGAGGATTTTTAGTCCCGGTTCGTAACATGAACTGGGACTATTGTTGTTGTGCCGCGGCAACGTTTTGCGGCAACCTGCTACCGTGGCAGGAGATGGGGTTTTAGGGTTTTCTTTTTTCTTTTTTTGTGTTCAATTATTTTTTATTTTGTGTTTTCATTTCAAACAAGTTTTCATATACATATTATTCTACGCTATTACATGTTGTATACGTTGATGCATATATAATATCATTTCTCTCACGATTACATACAGACATGCATATATATACACAACTTGGTATATGAGTGTCAATCGAGACTAGATCTCGTCTATTTGATTTACACGAAAATCATTATATTATATGGATACTTTAAGGTCTATACACATTGTACTGTCCTTTTATGTTTATAACGTTCTGAGCAAAAATCCCGACAACTCCACTTGAATTGCTAGTAGACGTTCATGTGGTAGGAGCTTATCCCGCATCGCATCCAACTATATATAAAAAAGTTGATCATTATGAATGAAAGTAACAAAAATTATGGTATAAAATAAATTATGAATATATTGTTTATGTACTCGAAGAAAGTCTATGTCATGCTCCATACACCCACGAATGAACCGGGACTAATATTTTCTGGGCCCTGCGGCCGTTTCTAGCCGTTGGGACCAAGGCATTAGTCCCAGTTTATAACAAAACAGGGACTAATGCTCTGGACCAAAGGTCCGTTTTCTACTAGTGTATATTCACCAATTTCATAGAACCATATCAGCTGCCGAATGTATGTTCAAAACTCTTCTTATTTTTGCAGCGTTGGTGACCATTGCAATTTCATAGAACCATATCAGCTGCCGAATGTGTGTTCAAAACTCTTCTTATTTTTGCAGCGCTGGTGACCATTTGCAAAAGTGCTAGGATCACCTAGTGCTAGACGAGATACTCGTGCTCCTTAAGAAGCTCTTCACAGACACCTATATGCCTTCAGCTGCAACCAGGATTCTGGACCTAGGGTTTTTTTTGGTATTCGCTTGATTGTAACTAAATAGCAAAGTCCATGGTTTCATATCATTGTATTTTTTGGTTCTGTAAACTAATTAATAAGCTGATATCCTGAGCAAACTTGATACTGCTTTGGCCTTTTGGACTTTATTAATTTAAAGCTAGAAATTTTGTTTTCGAAAAGGAGATTGAAATTCTCTTTCTTTGCATCAAAGTGATACACACTTCATTTTTCATTAAATCCAGACACTTTGTGCTTTAGTACCTAAAAAGAACCAAATCGCAGAAGTATCTAGTGTTTCAAACAATATTTGGTACACTACAACTATCTGTCTAGTATTCCATTTTGTTGTTATATCTCTGTCGTCTCTACCTCGCGTCGCCTCCCTCTAGCAGGAAGAAATCCTAGCCGCCACCCCTCCTATCTTCCCCCTCAACTGGTCGTCCTCACTGGCGGCAGCCGGGACATGCCCCACTCATGAAGGGGACGGCGGAGCCCTGGCACCCCTGACCGTGGTGCGGCGAGAGGGGCAATTCTCAAGAGCGTTTTGGAGAGGCGAAAATACCTACTGTAGTTGCTTCTATCGGATGACGGCGTTGCTACGGAGGCTTCGCGAGGACAACGGTCTATACAAGGAGTGTTGATTGATCTACGACGCATGGACCCTAGAGCGGCGACTCTGGAAACGACAGCCCCCTCCTTCGGGCAAATTTTTTCACAGGAGGCGCATGGCGGCCATAGATTTCTCCTGCATCGACGGTGCTGGATGCCGGAGAGCCATCGCCCTTCGGGGCCTGCGGATCGGAGATGGTGGCTCCATGTCCGCTTGGTTGGTGCTAGCGAACGGTGGGGTGCGAGGCTGCCGGTGAAAACCGTGCCAACTTTGGTCATCGCGACACCTTGGTGTCATTACCTTGTTGAAGGCATAGTTGTTGCAGCTCTTGTCTTCTCGATCGAGTTGCTCTAGGGAAACCCAAAATTTGGGTTTTCTGGAACGGATGATGGCTGTGCGCAACATCGTTTTCCCTCATGGGGTCATCTTCTTTGGCATATCTATAGGTCCAAGGTGGAGATACCTAACCTCCAGGTGCTACGCTTATTCATGCCTGGTTCGGTAGGTGCCGCGTATAACTGATCTTTCAGAGGTTTCAAGCTGCATCGGATGGCTGGACTCGGCAGCATGGTGCCAAGGGGCCTCGGTGGCAAACGCCGTGCATGTTGATGGATGCGCGTAGGGTGGTGGTGATGTATGGCGTCGTGGTGGCATTGGCGATAGTCTTGACAAAGTCATTATTCTGGTCCTCCTAAAGATGGATCAGCAGAAGACGGCAGCAGGAATAGTTTGTGCATGCATGTTGGTGTGTGTTCAGGATCAGCTGGACTGGTTTGTGTCCCTGAATCGCTGTTGGGTGGTCATGGGGACTCCGGTTTTGTGATGATATGCGTAGGTGTATGGTCAGAGTGCTGGCTCCGACATGTTCACCCGTTTCATTAAGTTGTAGGAGTTACGACTTTGGGGCTAGAGAGGTGGCTTCTGGTTGATCTTCTTTATTATCTTTATAAGGTTTCGTTAAATAATAAATAAAGAAGGATGCCGTGGTGTCACCTCCATTTAAAAAAAAACTACCTAGCTAGCATAGGTTCTTAATTCTTGCATTGTTTCAAAATATATTTTGTTTTAGCTGGAAAAAATTATAAGTTTCCATTGGAAACGGCATGTCTAGTAACCCTTGAATATTTGTTTTCATAGAACTCTTCTTGGACCTAGGTGGTCAAGATGGCTGCATTTAGTTACTAGGTTGATGGATGTTCATTTAGATAACAGATCCGATCAATTTAGTTGGGATCTAACAACATCTAGGGTCTTTACGGTAAAATCTATGTACCTAGACTTACTAAATGAGAATACAAGGTACCTATATAAGTATCTATGGAAAATGAAGGTACCATTGAAAATAAAGATTTTCATGTGATTCTTACATCGTAAAGAGTTGCTAACAAAAGATAATTTAGCAAAAAGGAGGTGGCAGGATAGTCAAAAGTGTGTTTTTTGTGATAATAATGAGACCATTCAACATCTTTTTATAGATTGTCGCTTTGCATGCATAGTATGGCGTATTGTTCATATAGCTTTCCATCTAACTCCCCCCAAAATTATTGAGAATCTATTTGGGAATTGGCTAAATGGGGTTGATAAAAATGAGAAAGTTCAAATACGAGTAGGTGTTTGTGCTTTACTCTGGGCACTTTGGAATATTCAAAATGATTTGATTTTTAACAGGTCACCAAATGCTTCTTTTATGCAGGTTATTCCTTTAACCATATATTGGATCCGTATGTGGTCTTTCCTTCAGCCCCATGGGCGCAGGCCGTCCATGGATATTGGATGCAACAGTTTGGAGACAGTAGCACATGACTTATTCATCTAGTGCGGCTAGTGTTTTGATAATAGAATATCATGTTGATGCGCTGATTGTTTCTGATATTTGCTTTCTTTGGATAGCTAGTGCATGTGTCGACTCTTTGTGACCCATGAATTGGGCATGTAAGATACTTTTGTAATAAACCCAATAAAGTAATAGAGGCCATATGCATTAGTCGATGCAGAGGTCGGGGCTTCATCTCCATTTCGAAAAAAAGCTGGAAAAAATATTTATTGAAGTTCCAGTTGATTGAGATTTGCACTTCACAGTTATAAAGTAAGGATGCAATTACACGAACATCATGCAAAAAACTATACTGAAACAAGAAATATTTGTATCGGGGAGAGGCATAAATATAATTTATGTGAATAGATCCAAGCTTTGTATTCTAAGATTTCTTCCTGCTTTTTATTCCATGTGTAATGTTGTATATCTGAAGTTTTACATGCCCAGTCAATCTTTTATTAGAATGTCTATAAAATTTTTAATGGTTATTGCTACTTAGTAAACGGACTGCATAAGCGGTTGTAAATTTTTAAAAAAGCCTCCCGCCTGCGGAATCAACACGGTATAAGATTATTCAGAGTTCTAATGAGCTGATTGAATACTCAAACATTTAGGATATTGAAGTAAAATATACAATTTAGTACAACAGTCATGTTTTACTCAGAGATATGTGTATTGTCAGTCGTGAAACCTGCACATAGGTCACCTTTTGATCTGTTATCATCCAGGCCTACACCGCCCATCCACATTAAATATAAACCAAAATTCCTTTTTCGTTCAAGGAGGGTATAATATTTGTTCCAAAATAATAAAATCATACTCTCCAATTGATACGGGAAAAGAGTTTGTTCCAAAATATTAAAATAACATGCAGCCACTTCTAGTTCTCAAGGAAAAGTAATCAAATATATCCAACTGCATGTTATATTAGATGACAAACATAATTATCAAGTTAAGATTATATGGTGCATCCAAAAATATGAATTAATCGTATCGTTGTGAAGTACTAGTCTCAAAATTTATTTCCCCACAGGGAATATCTATCTTATCGGTTATAACCATATACCGTTACATCTTGACATCACTGTAATGCATAAGTCATCAAACTAAAATTTATTCTGAAGAATCACCAATAAGCAGAAAGATGCAAATAGAGAAATCTTATCACATGTACTCGACTCGGTGGGATACAAATAGGGACACCGAAGGAAGGGGAGCACGCAGTAGGTCAGAATAGAAAAGTCTGCACCAAATTTAGGCAATAAGTCAAGTTGCCTGCACAATTAATTTGCATCTGGCTAACATAACATTCTAATTTAGATTGTTAACTTTGTAAATGTAACAGTAAAAAAGAAAACACATGAGTTTATTTAAGAACGGAGGTGGGCTCTTCCATTGAATTATGAAGAGGGGAAACATCCACTTACAAGAGTGAAGCCCTATAAAAAAAGAAAACACACGAGTTTCTTTAAGAATGAGACGGGGATCTTTCATTGAATTTTTTTTTTCGAAATAGGCTTTCGCCCCTCTTTATAAATAAAGCACACAGATGAGACCGCTGCTGGGCCAGACAGCACATCGTCCAAAGGAACAAACACCACAAGATACAAGGCCCTAGGGAGAACCCAAGCCCAACACGAAACGCAAGAAGAAATAAAAGAAAAAAGAAAGCCGAGAACGGCGATGTGCTCAAAACGGAAACAACTCGCGACCGGAGCGCCCACCGGAAGTACCACCACACATCCCGCAGTCCAAAGCGCCTGCGTACCAAGATAGCACCTCCAAGAAGGGGAGTGACGACGACACTGTTGTCCGGCCGGGGGCCTAAGGGTTTCCCCCGGTACGCAGCGGGGGGGTGGGGAAGGGAGGCCTCCGACACCCTTCAAGAAGGAATGTGATACCCACGGGCGTCACCGTGCTAGTGTCAATAGACAAGGATTTCTCCTGACCCCTCCAGCCCCACCCACCCGAGCACTTTGTAAAGCCCCACCAAACACGCCACCCACGAACACGCGCCACCCTGGTCTTGAAGTCACCACCGCCGTCACACCGGGAACCACGGAGCGAGACCGGTAGGCCGAGAGAGTGGAGACTTCGGCGATGGCCGGCATGCCAACGGTAGCGGGAGGGAACGACCTCCACCACCAGCAGGTGGTAGCCGACCGTATGCAACAGCAATACAAACCAGACCCTCAGGCCCGGCCGAGCCCGCGGAGGCTCGTGAAGTCCCGTCGCCGCACTGCAGCAAGAGTGCCACCGAACATGCCAACCGCCAACCCAGACCCTACTCTACCTCCCACCAAGAGATCCGCCGCACCGGCAAATCCCGGTTGTCAAGTAACAACACCATCGCCACCGAGCTCCCCCGGGCCTACCGGATCGCCGCCGGTCTGGGGATCTCACGTCACCTCCCAGAGCCGCCTCCGCCAGAGGGATGTCGTCACCGTCCACCTTCCGGGGCTGCCGCCCCGGCATCCACGAGCTCGAGTCCTAGCCATCGCCCGCATCACACTCAAAAGGCCGCCGGACTGGGTATGGTGATCGAGCGCTAACGCCAGAGGTTGTTAGTCCGTGTGGCCCCCAAGCGTGGGGTACTACCCACCACCACCCGAAGTGACCGCCGACCGGACACAGCGGCAAGGCCGATCAACCGGACTCAGGCCCCGATCAGCCCGCAGGCCCGCAGACCCAGATCTGGCCAAGATCAGCCCCGCTGCCGCGCTGTTGCGTCTTGGGGTCGCCGCCGACCGAACCCCGGAAAGAGCTCTCCCAGCACCACCACCGCCGCGCCGTCCTTCATCGTGCTCCGCCACCGCCGGAAAGGACACCGCTGCCACAGGCCGTCCCCGAGCCGGCCCTAGGGCACCGCCCGAGACAGAGCCGCATCCCGCCGGCCAGGAGCTGACGAGGTCGAGACCGCCGCCACACCTCCACCTCCGGCCAAGCCCCCGACCGCTGCCGCCACTGTGGCAGCTCGCGCGCCAGATCTAAGGCCAAGACTGCCGCCACCAGAGGTCGCACCACACGCAGCCCTCCCGCCACCGACCAGACCCCGGCCACGCCGCCAGGACCCACCGCCACGGCCTCGCGCCCCACGCCAACGGCGGAGCTCCACCTGAGAGCGATGGCCCGCGCCGCCCCGTCGCGCGGAGAGGAGGAGGGCGCCCCGCCGCCGCCTACGCTGGGCGGTCTTTTCCCGTCAGCGGCCTTGGCGGCAGCGAGGGGAGGGACGAGCAGAGGGGGGAGCTCGCCGGCGGCGGGGTTAGGGTTTCCCCCCGGTCGCTCGCGGGAGCGACGCGGGAGGAACTCCCCTGTTTTTTTTTTTGGTCTGTTTCACTTCTCTTCTCCTTCCATTGAATTATGAAGAGGGGAAACATCCACTTACAGGAGTGGAGCCGTACTTACAGGCAACGCTGGAACAAAAAAAACTTAATAATACCACAACGAACATACTAGGTTGTACTACAGAAGAAAAGGCTATACCCCTTTTATCTCATGCTTATATTGTACACTACCCCTTTATCTCATGCTCATACAAGATGTTTGGAATGATAACATCTAACGTATCTGACAGGAAGGAATTCTTCCTCAATTCCACTATCTGTTTTCCAAATTATTTTTTTAGTGACAATATGAACAGTGATATTTGTTTTTGTATACAAACCAATCCTTGCACGCTGACTGGATTTCACATAATAATCATTGCAGTAAACAGGTTTGCTTTTGGGTGGGTGTCAGGAACATTATCATATATCTACCATGAGTTATGTACCAGAAAAAAACATATCAATCCTCAGTTGGCAAACTATAAAACTTCTCACAACTTAAACATGTTTCAAGTCTGTAGAACAATATATTTCAAAAATCAGCTACCAAATTAAATTTCCTCTGGAACCCGGCAATGAATCTGTACTTATATTAAGTACATGTAAAGGACCTTCTATACAAGTATAGCCAGATATTAGAACAATCGCAACTCACTTTTTTTTCATAAAATTAAGTAAATCCCTGCCCACCTAGAATTTTGTAGATCCCAGTAGAACAGCACAAGGTATACTCAAGCAATTCGGTACTTCATATATAATGGAAATTTCACAAATAAACTTCAATTTGCAGTACAAATTTAATGATCCTTTCTGGTTTGCAAATACATGAAACAACAACTAGAAAAGGTACATCTCTTAAAACGAGAACCCCGTTACAATAATAGCACCATGGTGCATAACGAGCTATCAAAGGGGGTCAGAATTTGACAGTTCGAGTGTGCCGTTGATCAGCTGGTATATGAGGCCTCAAAATGAATCCGAGCATTTGGAGAAGCTCTGTTTAGAAAATCCATCTGCTTACGTTGTCTAGACATCCATTTATTGTGAAAGCTAAAAGGATTATGAAGCTCCACCGACTCTAGCACCCTTGCGTTCAAAACAAATAATTTGACAAAGTTAACATCTGATATCTTGCCTGAATAGTTTATCACTTCTATCAGTTTGAGATGATTTTGAATGCACTCCACGGTACCATCAACCGGCTTGTCGTTCACCTTCATTGGAACAGTGCACATCCGTGACTGAAAGAAAAGACAGATCGATGTGGGGAATATATAATTTAGTAAGATAGTAGGGATTGATGAACTAAAAGCTAAGATGCAAGAAAGACACATTAACTAGTAACTCACCAAGATGTGAAGCTGTTGTAAGGAGGGAAAGCATTTGAGGACGCCAATGACATGGTTTAACTTGAGAGCTTGGATAACGATGCACAAGACCTTTACATTTTGAAACGATAACTTTAGACTGTTTTGAACCATTGCCTGAATCAAATGAAAGAGAATATATAGAAGAAGGTAAGTATAAATAATTAAGTTAGGTTGCAGGCAGATATATAGAGAGAGCCACACTGGGATTTAGTCTGCGACCTGGAATTGTGTCTTCCCCTGGTGTACAGTGGACATCATGTCAGTGTGCAGGCAATCCAAAATCTCAAGTTTTGGTGCAAACCTTACTCGTACGAATCGTGGACCGTCACCACGCTTCTGGAGGGTCAGTTTTTCTAGGCTTGGAGCATACATGATGTTGAGCTCATCAATCACATGATTGTGTTGGTCAATCAACACTCTGATGCTTACAATGCTCGGGGACCAAATGGTTACGCGATGGAAGAAGTAGTTTCTGTCCATGAACAAGGTCTGGAGACTCGGACATGCGGCAATCATGGCGTGCAGGGTGTTCTCGTGGTTGGTGATCCGAGAGAGAGTGAGATCGATGAGATTCGGGAAGCTGATGCCCGTGCCCAAGAGATTCTGAGGGAAATGGCAAAGGCCAAACGTGGCGACGCGGAGAGAGGAAAACCTGAGGGCGGACGGCGGCAGGGGCGGCATCAACTCTCCGGCTTCAAGGGCGGCGTTGCCGAGCACCCGCACATAGCTGAAACTGAGCTCCTCAAGGCGATCGAGCACTGGGGACCGGAACCAGCCGTCGAACATAGGGTAGCAGTCTGCGTCGCCGGAGTGACGACATAGAGTGTTGAGACAAAGCCGACGGGCGAGGGTCTGGCGTGGGGTGTTGAGGATATCCGAGATCACGGGGACTAGGTTGTCCCCGGAGACCCACTTGTGGAGATCACTGTCGTCGAGGTTGAGCGGGGTGGAGGAGAGCCAGAGGTGGATCCACCGTAGGGAGATCGCTTGTGTGCGGATGGCCTCATCGGTGGGGAGCAAGGAGATGATGGTGCCGAGGACGTCGTCAGGGAGGGCGCTGATGTAGTCGGCATCAGGAGCGGGCGCGTCCACTGGTTGCGCTGCAACCAGCACCGGCTCCGGCGCCGGCAATTCGCCGGCGAAGCTGCAGACGTGGCCCTTCTTGGGGAGGCCGCAGCGACTACAGCAGTATCTGCCGCGTTTCCTGGGTGTCGTCGAGGCCATTGATTGCTGTCTGCTTCAACCTACCTAAGGGGCTTTGGGGAAGGTGCGGGGAACGAAGGGTTCCATTTTGGGGCTGGGGAAGGTTGCAGGTCAACAAGGGGAAGGGAAGAACGCCATTGTTGGGCTTCCTGAGGTTTGCTGCGGCTTGAACATGTGAAGTCTGCGAGATAATATCAGTTTCTCGTCCGTCGGTCCGAGGTCTGACTATCGGTGTGTGTCGCATGACCTCACTCAGCGTCTGCAGGGTGGATGACGCCAAGGTGGAAATTGGCTTTATTAGCTTTGCTCCTGTGACCGCACGTTTTGGACCACCGAAAATAAGCATCCCAGAGTGGGGTCCATTGAAAAGTGAAGTTAACTCGTGACGAAGTGTGTTAGCACGGCCCCTGCCGCCGAGTACTTTTCGACGACACCGACGAGGGAATTCCGACGAGACGACACACACGTATCCGGTAACTTCTGCTGAGATGCACGTACTGCTAGCCGATCGATTCTTTTGATCTAGCTAGTATACTCACGCACGCACACGCAAAACAACTTTGATCGCCAAAGGCTCTTGTCGAGCCTTGCTTTCTTTTGTATTGCTTCTCAACTCACGGTCACGGTATGATCTGGTACAAGCACCTAGATACATGCATATATACTAGGATTCAGCTGGACCGGATCGAACTAGCTGACCGACTCGGGTAAGGACTCCTAGACCTACACGGTTACATGCATGCACGGGCAGGACACAAGTTCGTATGCGACTCGTATACGCGACGTCGTGCCGGTGCCGGAGAGCCGGAGTGCTTATTCCTAACAATCACCCCCTAAGCACGACGTGCTCTCTTCGTCTTCGACCAGGGTCCCAAATGCGCCGGTTGCTCCTCGCCGACGTCTTCCTCGGCATTGCTTTCGTCGTCCCCTTCCTTGGCACCCATGTCACCGACATTGCTTTCGCCGGCTTCTCCATGGCTTCACATCGACCCTTCTCGTCCGCGTCCTTCTTTTTCGCGTCGTCCTTGTCGATATTGTCCATGACTGTGTCGTCAGTCTTCATCGGTTCCTTGATGAACAAACATTGATTTTCGTACTCCATCTTCACCAGATAATTTACTGTCCAAAATTCTTTCTTTGGATAGTAGTCCAGCACGTCTCTCATGCGTGCTTGCATCAGTCGTAGTCGTCTCATCTCCAATACAGTCGGAGGCTCTGCGACATACTCTTCTGCGTCCGACAACGCGTTTGTTTCTTCAGTTTCTAAACATTGTGTGCCTCCACATAGAGCTCCTGGAGCCAACGGCTCTACATGCAACGTATTCTGCATGCCTATTTCTGAGCCAATTTCTTGACTCACCACCACATCACATGACCCTTGCACTTCTGGACACTCCTTTGCCCCAAGCTCTTCACGTGGATCATCACCTCCTGTATTAGCGGATGATGAGCTAAACACAACACCTTCTAGCTCTATTTTTTCTGACCACGGACTAGCCTTTTCTCCGGACACTTTTCCTTCTGGGAGTATCCCTAGTGCTTCTGGCCTGGTGTCCACGCCTGGAGCACCCCCTAGGTATTTAATCTCTTCTAGGTCTGAATTTGCTGACAAAGATAAGCTTGGTTGATCCATATTTTCTTCATACTCAAGATCCCACGTGATGTGAAAAGATGAATATTCTGGTTCCTTGGAGCCCCAATTCCATGTTTTCTCTTCGTCAAAGACTACGTCGTCCGTGAAAACCACCTTATTGGTATAGGGGTTGCACAAACGGTATCCCTTCGAGCCTTCATAGCCTGTCATGATCATTGGAGTACTCTGATTCACCTTATGCGCCATACATCCAAAAGTACGAAGATGATCAATCGAGGGCTTTCGTCCGTGCCATCCTTCATACGGAGTCATACCAACTCCACTCTCAGTTGGCTCCATGTTCAGCAAATACACAGCCGTATTGACTGCCTCACCCCAGAAGTTTCCTGGCAAACCTTTACTCTTCATCATCCTCCGTGCCATGGTCAACACGGTTTGATGCAGCTCGCCTTCCTGATCAATGCGTAGAGCTCTTATCTTCGCCTCTACCTTAAACTCTTCGGCTTCCTTGATCTTCTCGAATGCTTGTTGTGCTTGATACTTAATTTTCAGCAACACAATCCACATGTATTTACTATGATCATCCACCGCAAGCATGAAGAACTTATTGCCGGACGGAGTTGCAGGTGAAATTCCAATGCATAGATCTCCATGATCAGATTCTGAAGCTTCACTCGCCTCAAATGTGGCTTCACGCAGAAACGGGGCACTCCGTTGCTCGTGATCCACACACGGTAGATCGTGATCCACTTGCGCCACAATCTCCGTACCCGGTGATGGAGGATCCTCCTCATCCTTCAGCTCAGTTACTTCGAGCATCAGCATCATCGGTCCATCATCATCTCCTTCCTGGGCGATGAGAGCCCTCTCCTTCGACGATTTCTTGCAATCCTTCTTGAAGTGACCGAGCTCGCCGCACTTATGACATCTTACTTTCTTGATGTCAAACTTCCTCCGCGGCGGAGCCTCGTCCTCGTCCTCCCCTGCGATATGCTTTTTCATTGGCGAATCTTCTCTATCACTCCTGCTGTCGGATGCTTTATCGCCCTTCTTCTCCTTGGCGAACAACGCTCGATCCATAAGCATAAGATGCTCATCCACTTTCGCGTCGCCATAGGTGATCTTCATCCGCTCATCGTGTGCCTTGAACCGTCCAACTAGATCATCCATCGTGAGAGTCTTGAGATCAACGCATTGCTCGATCGCCAAGACAACGGGTGAGTAACGCGGCGGCGCCACGCGGAGGAAACGCCTCACAATAGAGATCTCATCCAGCTTCTCTCCAAGTCCGCGAATCCCATTGACCAGTGTAGCGACCCTTGAAGCAAAGGCGTCTAGCGTCTCATCTTCTCCCATCTCCGATTCGCATTCTTCTGCAAGGTTTGCAGGGTCGCCTCACGGACGCGCTCGTGCCCAAGATTTAGCGTCTTGAGTGTATCCCACACCTCCTTTGCAGATTTCTTCGAGATCAGGTGTTGCATCAGATCCGTCGGCACCACCGAGCAGATTGCCGTGAGTGCTAGTCGGTCTAGGTGGTACTTCGACGCGCCTTTCTTGAACTCGTCGTCGCCTGGATCGACAGCCTCCCAGAGTCTGGCGCCTTCTAACGCCCACTCCATCTGGACCGCCCAGACCGTGTCGTTGTCGCGGTTGTACCTCGGATACTGCATCGACACCGGTGCACCCGTAGACGCACCAGAATAGCCTAGCTCCTTGCACGTCATGACCTCCTGTTACTAGGAGATCCTCCGCGAGGCTCTGATACCAATTGTTAGCACAGCCCCTGCCGCCGAGTACTTTTCGACAACACCGACGAGGGAAATCCAACGAGACGACACGCATGTATCCGATAACTTCCGCTGAGATGCACATACTGCTAGCCGATCGATTCTTTTGATCTAGCTAGTATACTCACGCACGCACACGCAAAACAACTTTGATCGCCAAAGGCTCTTGTCGAGCCTTGCTTTCTTTTGTATTGCTTCTCAACTCACGGTCATGGTGTGGTCTGGTACAAGCACCTAGATATATGCATATATACTAGGATTCAGCTGGACCGGATCGAACTAGCTGACCGACTCGGGTAAGGACTCCTAGACCTACACGGTTACATGCATGCACAGGCAGGAGACAAGTTCGTATGCGACTCGTATACGCGACGTCGTGCCGGTGCCGGAGAGCCGGAGTGCTTATTCCTAACAAAGTGCAACTGGAATTTATCCAAATAAGTATTTGAAATTCCAATGAAATATATGTGACTGTTCCATGTTTGCATTGTGATTTAGTTGATTTAGAAACCACGAGAAACGGGGAAAAATAGAAGTAACTTCGTCGGATGTGCGCTTTCTACGTACTTTGTGTAGTGTCATGCGAGTACAGAGCTACACCGTGCGCTAGGTGGCCAAGCAAGTCGGAGGGCATGATTATATATATTTTTGATATAATTAAGAGTCGACATTACGATCAACTGTGGTATTCTTATTCGGAAGCTTGTTGAAGAAGTAGTTTCCTTGAGGTGTTCCTATGTTGCAATAGATCATCTCTCTCGACACACTGCTCAGTACGAACTTTATTGTCATTGTGAAATCAGTTACTAATAAGTAGGTTCCATCTCAGAGAGGACAAGCCTTAAAATTGTATTAAACCATTTTGATGATATACAAGCAACTATATACTTGAACCTTTCTTTGAGACAAACAATTCGCACATGTATTTCACTAACCCATGTTTGAACAAGATTATGTTTTGGCACACTAAGTTGCTTTTAAAAGATTAAACGTGCTTGCAACTATATACGAGATCATGCTTTTTCCACAACGGTTCAAAACTTACGCTAAGCTATGTGATTGTGAGAACATTATTGTGTGCTCCAAGTTTAATTTTTTATGGAACTTCTTTTTCGTGCACTAAATTTCTAGATATTTAATCCATGTATTGCCAAATATATATGTGCTGGTGAAAGTTGCTTTTTGGCTGGAGATGACCTTGCATGGTATCTGTCCTTTTGCGCTGTAAAGTGGAAACACCTAATATGGAGGCACAAGCCGGACAACACCCGCGGCGGTTGGGTGCGGGTGGAGTTTAACCAAACCCGCACCCACGATCTTAGATCTTTTTCGCCATCCACACCCGCACCCGCACATGGGTATAGATTTTGTTTCATACCCACACCCGTCAAGGGTAAAAAAAACCGTGGGTAATATCCACTTATCAGTCCAATCAACTTAACAAGTTATTATAATAACACAACATATAAAAAATGATAGCATATATTTTTCATTCATTCACAGTTTCAGCAAGCAAGCAAATATATATTAAATAATAAAAATACATTGCCAAACGCATGATATTATGAAGAAAACAAGTTACGTCCAAACATAAGTTGCATAGAAAGTATATAGCTAAATTTTTTTAAATAATACATTTTTTTAGTCAATTTCACAAATAATACACGAAATCCAAAAATTGCAAATCTAACGGACCATCGTCCGTTGAAAAGACGAAGGTGGTGGTTCGTCTTTTGAAAAGACGAAGGGGTGCTTCGTCCGTTCAAAAGACGACCGACCACGCCAAGCCAAAGTGCGAAGAACATGTCCATCATCTTTTCAAAAGATGAACCATCCCCTTCATCTTTTCAAAAGACGAAACCCCCCTTCGTCTTTTCAACGGACGACGGTCCGTTAGATTTGCAATTTTTGGATTTCGTGTATTATTTGTGAAATTGAATTTAAAAATGTATTATTTAAAAAAATTTAACAAGTATATAGTTCAAACTTTAAAATCCCAAAGAATTACAAAGTAGTCACATGGCATACCACAATTAGCCACATAGCAAGACTCGTCAACTCCAGAAGTTTACAACTTTTTAGAAAATGCTATAATACTAATGCCCCACGTGTCATCTACTAAGATGTCAGCTAGGTATGCGGGTGCGGATTTTCCATTACCATACCCGCACCCGCAATACCCAACGGGTAGAGATTTTTGCTCAATTACTTACCCGCGGGTATAACTTTACTACCATACCCTTACCCTAATGGGTAAAAACCCGCGGAGTAAGCGGGTAGCGGGTACCCATTGCCATCTGTAGGCACATGTACGGACAATAAAGAAGTTAATCACACTAGATACATTGTATTTATGTGCCACAACACATACATAACACGAGTATTTATGCGTCAACACACGGGCATAACATGAGGTTAGATTGTTTAGCGCCGTACGAGGCTGACGTAGAATGGCTAGAGGATTAGAAAAAACTATTTTAGAAAAGTTTCGAGTGTATGTTTTAGGCTATCTTTAATGAGTGTGTTATATGTAGTTCGATGCTGCATAAACGACATCTAGATGCTTTCTTATAATAAATTAGCTAAAGAAATTCATGATACTGCATAGGTACCATGGTCATAGGTGCATTGGCGCTTCTCCTAGCATGTGCATTTTTCTAGGAGATGATCTTCAAGCCATGGCATCATGGTGTTTGCTGTTTTATGGTGTGAAGTGGAAAGATAAAGAAGCCGAGCATAGTTTATTTTTTCTGTGTCCATGACCTATGGTTCGATTTAGTGTCACGTGGGACCCAATATGGAAAATCATGAGGACTAGGAAAACATGTTTTTTTAAAGGATGAAGTTTGGGTTCTAGGCTTTCTTTCAAAGAGTGAGTTCTCTAGGGAGTTTAATAGTGCACGGCTATCATCAAGTAGTTTCTTTATGTAATTAGCTGAAGAGCAATATCATATAGTATAGGCCATGTTTTGCTACGTGGAGGTGCAACTTTGTGCTTCACATATTCCTTTAGGCTCATCGGTTTAAACTAGAGCATAAGGCCAATATTCTTGCTTGGGTAGCAACACTTGTATAGTTCTGGGGTTGTATAGTTCCCTTTGTTCCCTCGGTATCAGTTCACTAGTAATTGTATATCCACCACCCCTCTACCTGATAGGTAGGTAGAGGTTTGTTTTCTTTTTCTATTTTTGTACTTAGTTTTGTTTGGAATTTTGGTTTGATTTTTTGGAATAAAGTTGGGTTGTTGGGCATTTGTACCACAGTAGGTAGTCAAGAAAAATGTCTATGCTTATGAATACAATATATTAGTTAACTTTGTGAGCAATTGTATAATGAGCTACTTAATTACTTAAATGATGGTGGGGAAAATATATTTAATAGATTCAAAAAAATAAAGTGCAAAATACTACCATATTAATATATGATCGGAAAGAAAGATGAGTTATGTGATTAGGTAATGCTCTAGTTTTACCTTATATCAACTAAAACAGAAGTTACCCAGTCTAGGCACATGTGTGAATTGTATATGAAATTATATGAACCTTTGCCTACTCTATTGAATTCCTTAAGGAGTCGATCGGTACAATCCATTATCCATTATTACCTACTATCTTGAATTTAAATAGAAAACAATGTTTAAAGAGGAGAAAGTCCACTTGACCTAGTTTAAAATAGATTTATCATAGATATATATATGAGAAAATGTGAACAACTCATGTATACTTTCCATAGGATGAAACACGAGTAAACTCTATATTATGCTCATACTAAATTATCTTTTAGTTTCTAGAAATCACTATATTCTGTGTACTAAATTGTGCGCCACAAGTGAACGCAGACTCATGCATGCAATAATGAAATGTATGCGTGAAGATTGAATATGGAAATATGCATAATTTTTGAAAATACTCAGAGGTGTGGATGTAACATCCCACCACACATGGTTTTAGGTATTGATGTTCTTGAATTTGGATTATTATTTGTTATAATGAAGTTTACCTTACAAAATTTATGATTATAAAATGTTATACAAGTTGGATGCAAATGTTGATGAAGGATAGTTTTCACAATTCCTTCGCAGTCTCACTTGCAAGGAACAAAAGAGAGTTTATTTGTTCGACAATTGGCTCAGGTCAGTAGGTTTTGATCTCCAAAGACAAAGATGACAATATGTGTATAATCTAAGGATTCCCTTAGACTTTATTCCTAAGGTGGTCGAAAGATCATACAAAGTGGCTACAAGAAGATCTCGGTGGGTTTATAATGTCACGCGATGAAAGATGATTCTAGCGTTTATGACTAAGGCTAATGACTCCGACTTGGGTGATTATGGCGTGTCGCCTTCAGGTGAATGTCCTTAGGTACTAATAGGCATCGATGGTGTCAGAGGTTCCCTTATTATTCACGTAAGGTATTCATCTTGTATTGCACGTAACGTTGATCTTTGACCTTCCTTATATGCGCTTCTAGTCTTCGGGATATCTAGAGAGCCGTCTTGCATCCCCACAGGCCAGGCCGGTGGAGAGCTTCTAGTTGCAGGCCTTCAGGTCTTTGATCATAGTGAAACGCATGTGAAGGAATCGTGGATTAAGGAACATGTGAGATAAAGGCCAAAATCCACCCATCATCGAAAAATGTCTTATATTTTATTATTTCCAAATTTCATAACCACTCATTACTATGATCGTTTTTTGATTGCTAAATCTATTTTACTCTGTATGTCTACAAAGACTAGCCACAAGTTAATTTGGAAGACATAATTTTCCTGCCTTCTAAAGAATAAGCATCTGAAGGATATGATGTATGTCTTGTATTCTAGCACTCATCCAATATTTGTCTCACCGTAAGCAGAGAGTTACAAAATTATGGCATCAAATTACTTGATAAAATTCATGTACCTGTGGATGGTTCTAAACTTTTCTCTTTTTGTACCCATCAAAAGAAAATCAATGTATTGAGTTTTTTTTCGAAATGAGACACACCCACCCTATCAATCAATTGATGCACACAACCTTTTATTAATTAATTAAAGTATTACAAATTCTCACACAAAGTATTATATCTCATGGATCACACAAAGTTGACACAAAAATGAGTAAACGAAAGGAATATAAAAACATGAATCCTCATTGCATCAATATGAGAGTCTCTTGTAAAAATGCCACCTGAATTGGCTGTAGAAATCCTGTGCTACTGAAGGGTTCGCAGTATAGAAAACAAAAAAATTCCAACGATGGGAACAACTATGTACCAAGATCGATCTACTAGATACAAGCAACGGGTGGAAATATATCCATATAATACATACCCTCGAAGACCGAATAGTGTTAACGAGGTTGTACTCGTGGATGATGTAGTCGAACGCTTGCCGATCTCAAGATCGAGAAAAAGTCCATCCGGTCCAGCATCATCTAGTCCAGCATCGCAAAGCAGTGGTTCATCCATGATCGCACACACGTTCGGGTACCCCGACAACCACTGCGCCCTCGCTCCAGCGAAGCAGCGGAAGCAACAAATCCTTCTAGAAAAATCCATGGGAACATGTATCTCGCTGATCCGAGACCATAGGAAAATTCTAAAGGGGGGGAGATCCTTCACGAGGTGGTGTGATATGAGAGGAGGAGAGGGAGGCCTTTTATAGGGAGAGGGGAGGAACCCAAGGGGCATGGCGTCCAGCCATGGTGGCTGCTCCCACCTCTTCCAGATTCATGTGAGTGGAGCTCCCACTCAAAATGAAAAGCCTCCACTCACATAAACATAACTCCACTCAAAAATCCACTCACATGCATTAAATTTCCACCAAATTTAATGCAAACTCTCATTTAAATAAAACTCTTTTATTTATTTATTCAGAATTTTGTTAATTACTTTAATTAACAAACATTCATATAAAACCCCTTACAGTATTTCAATTTCACATGCACAGCCAGTTTCAGCAATTTCAACTGAAACACTTCCGGTATCTGGTGAAATAAATCCATGCTCTTTCTTTTTCTTTCTCTAGCATATTATTTGCTCTGAATAGTGTTAGTATCCCTTAAGTGTGTCACCCTACGGTTCGATAATAATGCAGACATGATCGAGACCCCTCTCCGATCAATAATCAGCAACGGGACCTAGAGATCCGTACTGACTCCCACATATTCAACGATGACTTCTGTGATCGTGTGAAACTTATACGCATGTAACTCAATCCCTTTGTCTCGCGATATATTACATGTTCGAGATTCGATCATCGGTATCTTCATACCTAGTTTGATATCATTACCGACGTGTACTCTTTTCTTGTTCCCGTGATATAACATTCTAGTGATCAAATCACTTGCTTGCAAGCTAACTAATGTGATATAACCGAGAGGGCCTAGAGTATATCTCTCCGTCATTGGGATGGAAAAATTCCACTCTTGATCCATGAGCCTCAACATAACACCTTCATAGCAGTGAACCCATCTTTATATTCACACTGTTACGGTGTGACGTTTGATGTTACCAAGATACTCTTTCGGTGTTGATTAACATGATCTCATGGCCTAAGGACTAAGATTACTTTGTATGATGTTATAGCAATATAAACACAATGACCTTGATCGTAATGCTACACTTCAGATGAATGTTCATCACACCATTCTTCATCACACAATGACCTTGATCGTAATGCTATACAACATCCAATGTCCATGATCAGGAAACCTTTGATCATCTTGTTAATGAACGAGCTAGTTTATAAGAGAGACATAACTAGGAACTTTCTATTTGTTTATTAAACACACATGTATTAATGTTTCCGTATTAATACAATTATAGCATGCAAAATAAACATTTATCATAAACTTGGAATATACATAATAACAACTTTATTATTGTCTCTCAGGGAATATTCCCTTCAGCTACTATTTCCAAATGGCTGCACCCGGAATCCATGGCCAGACGCTCCAATGGTTGGAGATAAGACCACAAATGGATTGTTTGGGTAGTGAGGGGGATAACCTGCAAAAAAGAAAGGATAAATATCTTTCTAAAGATAAATTCATTGCATATATGTTATATAGCCCACAATAAAGTAGAAACACCCACTCAGATGTGAGCTTTAAGATTCTTTTCAACCCCATATAACCAATTCTCGAATAGGTTTGATATACTAATCGATGGTGCTATACTAAAGGACAAGTACAGAATCCTCTAAAGAATTTTTGTGAAGGCACAATCTATAAATACCTCTTGTATTTTTTTCATCTTGATAAAGAAATAACATTTTTTACATCCATGCCAATTTTGTTCGGTCAAATTATCCTTGGTGAGAATTGCTTTGTGAAGAAGGAACCACATAAAAATTCTAATCTTAAGACGAACCTTAATTTTCCAAATATATTTACAAAGAAATCTAGTATTCCTTTTTATAAAATCCAGATACATGAAAAAAGCTGAGGAGTTATGAGAGTTGGACATTCATTAGTTTCTCTACTAAATATGTCGTGTGTCCAATATTTACCCGTCAAAGCCCTCCTGAAGACTATGTTTAGAGGTGTTCTCGACATTACATGCGCCACCGAAACCTCTTTTCAATGAGTTTAATAAAAGGTTGTATGCATCGATTGATGAGAGGCAGGGGACTCCCCTTTGTTTTAAAAATGAATTAACCATATTCTTAGTTTTCTCACTCCCCCTTGTGAACTAATAGTAGATTGATTACGTTGATCATGTTCAGAAAAGAATTTCTCTGTGTTTAAAAGAAACCAACTTAATGGACAAATGTATATCATTTTAGATAAAATATATTAGTTAACTGTTTGATCATTGTACAATGATCTAGTTAATTACTTAATTGTGGGATGGGAAAATGTTTTCAATAGAGTCAAAAAAGATATTGCAAAATACTACCATATGATCATTAAGAAATATATGATTAGATAATTCTCTAGCTTTACCATATATCTATTGAAAAAAAGTTCCCCAGTCTAGACATATGTGTGAATTGTATATGAAATTATATGAACGTTTGCCTACTCTATTGAATTCCTTGAGAAGTCGATAAGTACAATCCATTGTCCAATCTGTCCTACTATCTCAAATTTAAATAGCAAACAATGTTTAAAGAGGATAAAGTCCATATGAGAAAATTTGAAAAACTCATGTATAATTTCAATATGATGAAACATGAGTAAACACTATATTATGCTCATACTATGTTATTTTTTAGTTTCTTGAAATCACTATATTTTGTGTACTAAATTTTGCACCACAAGTGTACATCAACTTAATATATGCATGCAATAATGAAATGTATGTGTGAAGATTGAATATGGAACTATGCATAATTCCTAAAAATACTCAGAGGTGTGGACGTACCATCTCACCACATATGGTTTTAGGTCTTGATGCTTTTGAATTTGGATTATTTTTTGATTTAATGAAGTTTACCTTACAAAATTTATGATTATAAAATGTTATACAAGTTGGATACAAATGTGGATGAAGGATAGTTTTCACGATTCCTTCGCAGTCTCACTTGCAAGGAACAAAAGAGAGTTTATTTGTTCGACAATCAGCTCGGGTCAGTAGGTCTTGATGCTCTTGAATTTGGATTCTTATTTGTTATAATCAACTTTACCTTACAAAATTTATGATTATAAAATGATATACAGCTTGAATAAGAATGTATTTTATGAAGTAATATCTCATCCAAGTCAGGAACTTTTATTGTTTATTATTTCAAATTTCATAACCACTCATTACTATGATCAAAGGGAACTTTTTTCTAATTCATAAATCTATATAACTCTGTCATGTCTGGAAATACTGACCGTGGGTTAATTTGAATGCCTTTCCTGTTCTGCCTTCTAAAGAACAAGCATCCAGAGGATCTAATGTATGTCTTGTATTCTAGCAATCGTCCAATATTTTTCTAACTGTAGGCATAGAGTTACAAAATTATTACATCAAATCACTTGATAAAATGCATGTACATATGGAAAGTTCTAAACTTCTCCCTTTTTGTCAGCATCAAAAGAAAATCAATGTATGAGGTTTTTTTGAAATGGGGCGCACCCGACCTCTGCATTAGTTGATGCATACATCATTTATTAATTTATTAAAGTCTTAGAAAGTCCCACACAAAGTCTTATATATCATGGATCACACAAAGTTGACAAAAAATGAGCCAACGAAAGAAATATAAAAAAATGATACCGGGTTCCATCAACATGAGAGTCACTTGTCAAAACGCCACTCTGATTGGGTAGAAATCCCGTACTACCGTTTCCAAACAGCTGCACCCAGAATCCATGGCATGACACAGCTCCACTGGGTCGGTGGACGTAAGACCACAAATGGAGCCAATGGGTAGTGAAGGGATAACCTGCAAAAAGGAAGGATAACTTATCGTGTTAAAGATAAACTCATTGTGCACATGCCATAAAGGACATAATAAAGCACAAACATTCACTTGGATGTGAGATTTCATATTCTTTTCAAACCTCATATAACCAGTTCCCCAACATGTTTGATATACTGATCGGTGGTGCTATGTGAAAGGACAAGTGTAGAATCCTCCATTGAATTTTTGTAAAGGGACAATCTAGTATTGTTCCATCTTGATAAAAAAACAACATTTTCAAATCCATGCCAATTCTGTTTTGTCAAATTATCTTTGGTGAGAATTACTTTGCGATGAAGGAACCACATAAGAATTATAATCTTAAGTGAAACCTTAATTTTCGAAATTTATTTGCAAAGAAATCTAGTATTCCCGTTTAGAAAATGTAGATACATAGAACAAACCAAGAGGACGTGAGACATTGTCAATTTACACTTAAAGGAATCTTGATTGTCAAAGAGATGGACATTCATTAGTCTCTCCACTAAATATGTCCAGTGCATACAATAGTTTCCCATCAAATCCCGCCTGAACCCTATGTTTAAAGGTGTGCTCGACATTACATGCGCTACCAAAACCTCTTTTCGATGAGTGATGTTGTAAATATAAGGGTATTGGTTAGCTATAGGATCATCCCCCAACCAAGTGTAAGACCCCACCTTTTAAGGTAAAGGCCCTTGTGATTGCAATGTTAGTCCCTGGATCGAATTGCTAGCATCCACAGTTTAAGATGAAGTACACAGATACAAAGGTCATTATTAGATCGTAAAATTCTAGAGATACAATAGTTCTTACAACTCATTATCCCAAGGCTAATACATAGAGTTCATAATACTTAACAAAATAAATAAAGTCTTTATCTTCATGTGCCACAGACAAACATGTTGAGTGTAGACTCACAACCCTAGTCACCATCAGCGAAACCTGCAACATAATAAGTTACAACCACAAAGGGTCAATACATTTGGAATTGTATTGTCAAGTGATACCATGGTAGTATAGTAACATCTAATAACTATATGAATTTGGATAAGTGTAGTTCAGGCTGGCTTTGCTCAAAATAAGATTTTATTATTAGTTGAAAAACACTAAGTTTTTGTTTGCCAAAAACTCCCAATGAAGCACCAATATACATTGGTGATCATTTACCCTTGTTCAACCACAAGTTTTAACTTACTGAAATTGGTATGAGGAGATCCTTGATCATTTCAATGTCTTTGAGGCTCAAAATGTCCGTTACCGGGGACACGACTAAGTACTTAGGTTTTACCCTCTCGAGAGGTGGTGCACTTTTCCCACAAGACTCGACATGCATCGAAACGAGACTTTTCAGAAGCATTCCCTTAGACCATCATGGACGCATTCTATCCTATCAACCCTACCACCAACTATCCATCTGGCTAAGTTCTTGCAACCTAGAAAGAAAAGCCCATATACCATGTGGTTGCACTAGAAGCTTCTCAACACTAAACATCTCAAATCTCTTTGTTCCTGGGTGGCCATCCACAAGTGTGATACACAAGGTAAACCATAGACATGGGCCTTGTGTAACCACTCAACATAAACCAATCTTCCCATTCCACCCAGGTGATTCATTCACATAGTTGTTTTATTAATCAAAAACATAGTCATAGATTTTGCATAATAGAATAGCATGAATATTCCACCCTTGTATTCTATTAGCTAGGCTAAGCAATACTAGTATAGCAAGTTTCTTAACTTAGGGAAAACTACTAAGACACTATCTATAGTATTTACCATAGCATAGCATATACTTAGAAAAATCCCCGTGCAAATCCTACTCAAAATATCACTAGTGCATAGATAAAATAGTAGGACAAAAATATGAAGCATCACTTGCCTTGGTAGCTGGGGGAATAGGAACAATCCTCACAATCACACTCTCCACAATCACCAAAATCTACACATAAAATCATACCACAATATTCACATTCAATATACAAACAATAACATATATGAATGCATGAAAAATGCAAATGAATGATTTGTCACACTATTCAAAACAAACTAAACAGTACTGAATACAAAGCATACTTTATAAGGTCTAAATAAACCAAAATTTGCTTTAAAACAATTTTCTAAATAATTTCTATAGCCAAAGTAGGCCTAAAAATGTTTCTGCATAAAATCCTAACTTTATAGAAGCAAATGTACAAACCAAGGCCATAGTTACAAAGATATAATTTTTCTGAATCCAATGATATATAATTTGTAATTTTTGGACAAACAGATCAAAAGTTATTGAATTTACAAGTTTGAATAACTAATAGATCTAAATTCAGATTTAAAAAAACAGGGACACGCGGCACGTTCTGATTGGCGCGTACCGCTTCGTGCTGGATCACGCTTCGGTGCTATTAGATCTAAATAAAATCTGTGGCTCAGATCTAAACGTACCGATTCGATAAGTGATCTAATCCTAACCATCAGATGCAGATCTAACGGATCAAACTAGTCTGACCAAATCCTAGCGGCGGGAATGGCTCTGGAGGCGGTGACGTGGCTGATGGCAATGCGCCGACGAGGCTAGAGGGGTAGGAGTGTGCTGATGCTTAACACGTTTGTGTGGAGACGGTGAAGATCAACATGGTCGTGGCTTGGGCAGGGGTGCACGGACACGACCGTAAAACCTCGCCGGAGTTTGTACTGGCGTCGGGTGCTCACGAACGGCGACGGAGACGACGACCTAGGGCGAGATAAGGCAAACGGTGGGCATTATAAGTTGCACAAGGTCACGGCGAACACAGTCGCATGAAGCAGAGGTCAAGGGGCATGCGGATTTTACCGTGATTGCTCGCCAGAGTTGAACGGTGCCTCGGGTGCTTGCAGTTGATGACGGGAACGGCGACCTAGGGCAAGATTGGACAAACAAGAGGCATGAGTATATGCACAAGGACCTGGCGAACACGTTCATGTGAACGAGAGGCAGAGGGACGCACGAAGCTTACCGCGATAGCTCGCCGGAGCTTCTCGGTGCTGCGGTGGTGCAAGTACAAATTCGAGGAGCCTGGTGGCGCTTGGTGTTGGCTAGGTGAGAGAAATGGCCGCAAGGGGTGGGGATTAAGTAGCTGGAGCGGGGGCGGAAATCACTCGGCAAATCAATGGAATTTAACTCGCGAATCAAACGGCAGTGAAGGGGGAAGAAACGGGCGGAGGAACTGGTCGCGAGTGCGGTTTCGGGACGACGATGCTGACATGGTATCGGGGCCACGGGTCAGTGGAAGAGGGTGTGCGCGCGGGTGAGAAATGCGGGGGGGGGAGGGTGGTTTCCCCAGGTGGGCTTTCTGGGCCGCTGGGGCTTGCTAGGCCAAATGGTTGCCGCCTTTTATTTTTTCCTTTTTATTTTTTTCCTTTTCTGTTTTGATTTTTTGAATTGATTTTGATTGGCTATTTCAAATCCAAATCAAACCAAACCTTCACCAAATTTTTGTATGGTGATCCTAGTAACCAAAAGTGTGGCAAACACATCTAAGCATTCCCCATATATATTTATTTTGAAACACATCTAACCAAATGATTTATTTTTGTATGGTGATCCTAGTAACCAAAAGTGTGGCAAACACATCTAAGCATTCCCCATATATATTAAATGAATGTTTCATTTAGGGTTTTGTTTTGAAACATTTTATGCAAAGTAATAATTCCATGATGATATGAATGCAATAACATGATTTTGCATTTGATAAAATTTGGGATGTTACACCGAGTGTCTTACCAAAACCTCTTATTTGACCCGTTGCCAACAAGAAAATACCCCCTCTATATATAGGAATATTTCCTTGACATTCGATATGGCCTTTCCAAAAAAAGAGAGCTAGTTGGTTTTGCTGAAACGTTATATAAAGATATAGAATGAAGATGTTTATTATGTAGAAGTGATGTTGGATCAGTTGATGTAGAGCCTGTTGGGAACCCCAAGAGCAAGGTATGATGAGCACAACAACAAGTTTTCTCTCAGTTATGGAAGCAAGGTTATTGAACCAGTAGGAGAAAGAAACCACTTCCGAAGGTGTTGCTAGGAACGTGGAACCTGCACATAACGCGACCAAAATACTTTGCCCCAACTTATAAATGATGTTGTCAAGCTCACTGGTTTTGCTGAAAACAAAGGATTAAACATATAGCGTGGAAGAAAGTAATTGTTTGTGGAAATTGCAGAAAGTAAACAGTAAACAATAGATGGAATATCAATGACAGTAAACAGTAGCTCACTTAAAGGCGTTAAAGAAAAGTACTTCTTGGGAGATAACCCAATAGTTTTCTTGAGTCTTGAAAGTTATTACTTCTGTAATAACCTCTCCTTATCCTTTTTGTTTGATTTTTGTGCCAAGAATAACCTCTAACGATAGAGACGATTTGGGGAAGTTGTTGTCTCGAAACAGATTTTTGTGCTTCACTGTAAAAATTTGTGAAATATCTCTGTATGTCGGATTGAGATGTAATTTTCTCAGTAAATCCCCCAGGTTGTTATCTAACTTACGTTCGTTCAACACTTTTCGATTTGAGCAACAAAAAGTATTCGAAAAAACTGGTTTATACCTGCTAGTCTGTTTTGACAGATTTCTGCCATTATTTACGTTTGCCTCTTTATCGATTTCTTTTTGGGTTCTCTTTGGTAAATTGAGCTTTTTGAATGAATTGCTATAGTATCTTGTGTTTTTAATGAAAGTTTTGCTGTTTTGAAACTAAACCCAAAGGTTTATTACTTTTGAATGCACTAATGTTGCTAATGAAGATTGTGTGAAGTTTTGTATGAAGGAAATTTTCAAGTGTAGAGGAAGAATGATGTAATAAGATGAAGAATGGACAAAAGCTCAAGCTTGGGGATGCCACCCCATGTCACCCCAAGAAATATTCAAGAGGTACAAGCATCAAAGCTTGGGGATGCCCAAGGCATCCCCTTCTTCATTAATAAAAATCTCAGATCTCTTTCTAGACACTTTGTTTTTATTGTTTCATGCACTGTTGTGTTGTTTTTGGAGCGTCTTAGTTTTTGTTTTTGGTTTTTGTTTTCTTAGTTTGCTTGAATAAAATAGTTATACCCCCTCTTTCGCTGTGATGTTTTAAATAAGTCGATTGGTGTTGGAAAAGAGTAGAAAGTTTCATGCTTATAGTGGTACAAAAGGGATGTTGTTTGGACTGTGGCTTAGAATTTATCATGTCATGCTAGATGTTGTTTTGACCTTATTCTTAGTGATTATTGTTGTAGAATAACTTGTTCCAAACAATTGAGATTGCTTAATGTGCCTTGAAAGAATCATGTGTTGTTTTTAGCATACAAAAGCATAATATTGTGGTATTCTCTTTTGATGCTTTGTTTGGGTTGACTTGGCACATGCTCACACCATGTTATGACTATGAACCAGTCACCTTAGCCTCTATGATCATTTAGTTTTTGACTTGTGGTACCACTTGATGCTTTAGTTGATAATGTTTTGTCACTCTGCATGATTATGGCCATTATTGTTCTCTTAGTTGGTCGCTCCCAGTCTTTTGCTAGCCTCCACTTGTATTGAGTAAGCTCTACTCATGCATCCAACTCCTAAGAAACCAAGTTATTCCAAAGTGTCCACTATAAATTCCTAAGCATGGTGTGTTATACATTCCAAGTATATTCTTGTTTTATCTATCTTGCAAATTAAACTTGTTATGTGAAAATTAGTGATTAAAGCTCTCACAAACTTGATGGCACACTTTATTTTTCTTGCCCCTAATAAACTTGAACCATTGTGTCATCTATGTTGTATATGCTTGCACTTATAAGTTTGGAATTAGCAGAACCGTGCTGTCACGGGGAACGCTTTCAACACCAGTAAATATCTACCCAGTTGATATCATGCTCTTTTGTTTATGGATGTCGTTGGTGTTAAATAAAATGGGAGCTTGTAAGTCCATGGAGTTATGTATGTGTGTTAGAGAAATGCCTGGGCCGCTAGCTTATGCCATGCCTAATCATGGTGGAAACTTGCAGTATCACCATAGTGAGAAATCTATGAAGCATTCTTCTTATAAAAATAGAGATAGAAAAAAGAGATGAGAAAAAGGGAAAAAGAGAGGAAATAAGAGAAAAAAGCACCATTTTCCCATGGTAACTAAGAAGATTGCTGAGATGCTCATTGTCTGTTGCCTTTTCATTTTGATATGGGATAGCTCCTATGTCATGGGGCAAGGGGTACCCCATTGGAGGTTCTCTATGATACACATATACTTACAATGATAAGAACTTACCGGTAACTAAAGTTGAGTAGCATGAGGAACAACACTCATACTCAAGGGACATGAGATCACCAACTTATATTTTGTCAAGCATATACTCCATACTTTGTTCACTTTAACCTTAATCACTCCAAGATGCTTATGATAGGGGCAATGAGAGCTGAAAGCTAATAAGTTCCATAATTTTTGAAAGCTCTTTATGAAACTTGAAATCCCTGCTTCCCTTATAAAGGGCCTTTCTTCCACTTTTATATTGAGTATCCACCTTCTATATTTATGCACCAACTAGGAGAGCATAGTTGTCATTCTTAGTTCTATGTGCATTGACCCAAAACTTATTGATTGATTCATAATGTTGATATTGCTTGTTCTTGAACTATTTGTATCTAGTCACCCTTATGAACTTTGAAGGTTTCCTATGCATTTATGTTTTGCTACTCCATGAGGGACATGATGAATACCACTATGCTATGTTTTCTATATGTGAAACAAACAAACGTATTTCAATGCATTGTTATTCATGATCTTTGTTTGTATCCTTTCATGTTGCAACATAGTTACTTTGTCTTATTGTTAGAACTTCATCTTTCATGCTCATGTTTAGAGTACTTTGATCCCAGCTTTCAATGCTTGTAAATGGATTGATCTAGATTGTGATGGTGCACATCACCTCAAAAATTATTCTTTTTATCACTTACCTACTCGAGGACGAGCAGGAGTTAAGTTTGGGGATGCTTGATATGTCGTAAAAGTATCTATAATTTTTTATGTTCCATGCTTGTTTAGTATCAAATTTGCTATGCTTTGTCTACACTTTGAGGTATTTTTATATATTTTCTGGGACTAACCTACTAACAAGATGCCGCAGTGCCAGTTGCCTGTTTTATGCTGTTTTTGGTTTCAGAAAAGCTAGTAAGGAAATATTCTCGGAATTGGACGGGACAAAAGCCGAAGTCAATATTTCACTAAGGAGAACACAGATACCGAAGGGCGATCGAAGGAGGGACACAAGTCCGCCACACCCTAGGGTGGCGCGGGCCCCCCTAGGGCATGCTGCCACCTGGTGTGGGCGCCTTGGGTGCCCCCTGCCTCGCCTCTTCACCTATAAAAGCCCCCCGATGCCAACCCTAAGTACCCGATTAGATCTCCACGAAACAGTCTGTAGCCGCTGCCACCATCGTTCCTAGATCAGGGTGATCTGAAGCTCTTCTCGGCACCCTACCGGAGGGGAGAGATCATCCCGGAGGCCTTCTTCATCACCATGATAGCCTTTGGTATGATGCGTGAGTAGTTCACCCTTGGACTATGGGTCCATACAATAGCTAGATGGTTGTTTATCCTCCTTTGTGCTATCATGTTTAGATCTTGTGAGCTCCCTTCATGATCAAGATCATCTATTTGTAATCATACATGTTGTGTTTGTGGGGATCTGATGGATATTGAGATTGCTATGTCAGATTGATTATTGATTCTATCATGTCTTATTGATTATTGATTCTATCATGTCTATGTTGTTTGAGATCTTGCATGCTCTCCGTTTCTAGTAGCTATCTTGGCCATGTAGATGCTAGTGATTCCAAGAGGGAGTATTTATGCTCGATAGTGGGTTCATGCCTCTATTGAATCTGGGGAAGTGACAGAAATCTCTAAGGTTGTATATGTGTTGTTGCTACTAGGAAAAAACAACAATCTTTTGTTCATGGAACAATTGTATTGTTTACTTTACACACATTGCTTAATGCAATTATCCGTTGCTTGCAACTTAATACTGGAGGGGGTTCATACAATAACCTGAAGGTGTATTATTAGTCATAGATGCAGTTGGATGGCGGTCTATGTATATTGTTGAAATGCCCAATCAAATCTCATAGGAATCATGAATGTCTAGTTTTTGCATTGTTATGCCTTGCTCAGTCCTGTCAATTGCCCCGCTGTAATTTGTTTACCTAGCATGCTATGTTATTTATCTTAAGGAGAACACCTCTAGTGAACTATGGACCCCCGGTCCAATCTTTACCATTGTTACATCATCTATTGTTACCGTTACTTTCTACAAGCAACCATTACCTTCCACACTGTATGTTTAATCCTTTGTTTTCAGCAAACCAGTGAGATTGACAACCTTACTGTCAGTTGGGGCAAAGTATTGAGTTTGTGTTGTGCAGTATTCCAAGTTGTTAGAAACACCTTGGAGTTGTTTCCTTGCTCCTACTGGTTCGATAACCTTGGTTTCATAACTGAGGGAAAACTTATTTCCGTGCTCATCATACCTTCCTCTTGGGGTCTCCCAACGAAGCTCTACTATTGATCCACGACATAGGCATAGGGAAGGATGGACGGGCGTTGCATGAACAAGACTATTCATGTAATATCAAGACCAAGGGCATTTGCAGATAAATGAGGTAAAGCATCCAAGTACTAAATAATCATAGGCATGCGTTCCATATATAGTCATACGTGCTCGCAATGAGAACTTGCACAACATCTTTTGTCCTGCCAGCCCGTTGCAGCGGGGCCTCAAGGGAATCTACTGGCAATTAAGGTACTCCTTTTAATAGAGTACCAGAGTAAAGCATTAACACTCCGTGAACACATGTGATCCTCACATCACAGCCATCCCCTCCGGTTATCCTGATTTCCGTCACCTCGGGGCCTCGGGTTTCGGACAATAATATGTGTATACAACTTGCAGGTAAGATCACAAACAATAATATCATCATGAATCAATAACATGTTCAGATATGAGATCATGGCACTCGGTCCTAGTGACAAGCATTAAGCATAACAAGTTGCAACAATGTCAAAAAGCACTAACAAAAGATACTAGGAACCATGCCCTAACAATCTTATGCAATTACATGATAGATCTCATCCAATCCCTATCATACCCATAACCTACTATGGGGGGATTACTCACTCATGGATGGGGGAATCATGAATGGTTGATGGCGAGGCGATGATGATGATGATGATGGCGATGATCTCCTCCAAATCCCTGTCCTAGCAGGGTGCCAGAATGGGGTTTCTGGTTCCGAATCATGGTTTCTGGTGGTGGCGGCAGAGCGGAACTCTCTCTAGAAAAACGTCAACCCCCCCGGTGTTTTTACGTCAGAGGGCTTATGTAGGTAGAAGGAGATGTCGAGGGAGTGCCCGAGGAGGCCTCACCACCCCCTGGTGCGGCCTGTCCTGGCCCGCGCCACCAGGTGGTGTGGGCCCCTCGTGGCCCTTCTTCGTCTCGTCTTCTGACTCCGTGAGTCTACTGGTAAAATAGGAGTTTTGCGATATTTTTAGGGATTTTTCATGAAAGTTGATTTCCTGCACAAAAATGAGACACCAAAGCAATCCTGTTGAAAACAGCGTCAGTACGTTGATACGTTGGAAACGTATATATTATTTTTGATGCTCCATACTTGTTTAGTATCTACTTTGCTTTGCTTTGTCTACATTTTGAGGTGCTTTTTACATGTTTTCTCGTACTAACCTACTAACCAGTTGAAACGGTGCCAGATGCCTATTTTCTGCTGTTTTTTGTTTTACAAAAGTTAGTAAACAAATATTCTCGAAATTGGATGGGACAAACGTCAAAGTCAATTACTTTCTGTGGGGAACAAGAAGTCCAGAGGGGAGCCGGAGAGGCTGGCCAGGGCGGCCAGACCCACCATAGGCGCGGGTGGGCCCTGCCCCGCGCCTGGGAGGAGTGTGGGGCCCCTGGCCGCCGCCTCGGCCTATACCTTCGCCTATAAGAAGCCCCCAATACAGAAACCCTAGGCACCCGATAAAATATCCACGAAACCGTCTGTAGCCGCCGCCACCATCATCCCTAGATCGGGGGATCTAAAGTTCTTCCCGGCACCCTGTCGGAGGGGAGATCATCTCGGAGGCCTTCTCTCCGGTATGATGCGTGAGTAGTTCCACCTTGGACTATGGGTCCATGTAGTAGCTATATGGTTGTATATCCTCCTTTGTGTTTTCATGTATAGATCTTGTGAGCTCCGTTCATGTTCAATATATAATCTATTTGTAATCATGCATGTTGTGTTTGCGGGGATCCGATGGATATTGAAATTATTATGTTGGTTTGATTAATGGTTTTGTCTTTATGATTCTATCATGTCTGTGTTGTTTGTGATCTTGCATGCTCTCCGCTGTTAGTAGCTATCTTGGCCAAGTAGTTGCTAGTGACTCCAAGAGGGGGTATTTATGCTTGATAGTGGGTTCATGCCTCTAGTTTCCAAGGGAAGTGACAATAATCTCTTCGGTTGTAGATGTGTTGTTGTTACTAGGGAGAAAACAACGGTCTCTTGTTCATGGAACATGTGGACTGTTTACCTTACACACTTTTCTTAAAGCAGTTGTCTGTTGCTTGCAACTTAATACTGGAGGGGGTTCGGATGATAACCTGAAGGTGGACTTCTAGTCATAGATGCAGTTGGATGGCGGTCTATGTATCTTGTTATATTGCCCAATCGAATCTCATAGGATCTTTATGACTAGTAATTGCATTGTTATGCCTTGCTTAGTTCCTATCAATTGCCCTGCTATAATTTGTTTACCCTTCATGCCATGTTGTTTATCTAAGGAGAGCACCTCTACTGAACTATGGACCCCGGTCCAATCTTTACCATTGATACATCTTCCACTGTTACTTATTTACTTGCTGCAAACCATTACCTTCCACACCATACGTTTAATCCTTTGTTACAGCAAACCGGTGAGCATGACAACCTCAGCGATTCGTTGGGACAAAGTCTTGAGTTTGTGTTGTGCTGGTATCCATGTTGCTTGCAACACCTTTGAGATGTTTCCTTCCTCCTTTAGGTTCGATAACCTCGGTCTCTACTGAGGGAAACTTGTTGTTGTGCTCATCACACCTTGCTCTTGGGGTTCCAACAAAGTGTCTCACGTCAACACTGGATGCACGCATCAAGATTTCTAGCGCCGTTGTCGGGGAGGCTGAGGACGTCTTCACAAGGGGAGTCCTTCACTTCCTTTATCTTTACTTTGTTTTTAGTTTGCTTTGTTTATTTTTCTTGGTTTTGTTTGCCTCTTTTAAAAAAACCAAAAAAATAGTTTCGTTTGGTTTGCTTGCTTTATTCAAAAACACAAAAAATTAGTTCCTGCTCTAGTTTCCACCTTTCTCTAGCTCGCCATGTTGCTCCCCAAGTTCGCCCTGAAAGATCTTGCAATAGGTAGTGGCTCCATAATTGGGAAAGATAATATTGAAGAATTCTTTAATCATATTAGCAAGCATGAAGATATTGAGGATAAATCTATAGCAGAGCTTGATCCTAATTATGAGATTGCTAAAGCTTCCTTAGTCCATATGTTGGAGGCTAGGTTTGTTAGCCTTAACCCCTTCATACAATTCTTGTTCCTAAAACTAAAAGAAGAAAAGAATGCTGAAAAGAGAGAATTCATCCTTGAAACTTTATCAAAAGAATTTCATGATGTTGCTAGGGAGGCCAAAAAGGTCTTTGAGCATTTCAATATGCTAGGCTCAAGTGTATATGTTCTGGGTATTTATGATAAAACTAAGCCTAGAGAAGAATTCAAGATACCCATACCCTTTAAGCTTGTTGGAATGCATGAAGCCTTTGAAAAGAATTTTGATTGGATTGCTCCTGAAAACCTTTTTGATGAAAGTAGTAGACCAAAGAGAGATGAGAAGGGATCCTCCAAAACCCATTTGGATGAGATACCTTTCATAGTTGAAGATTTTGCAAGTATTGATGTTAATGCTTCTTCATTTGAAAATACTTGATTCTTCTTGTTTCTTGTGCCTAACTTAAAGGCATTAAAGAAAAGTACTTGTTGGAAGATAACCCAAGAATTTCATTGAGTCTTGGAAGTTATTACTTCATTAATGACATCTCCTTATCCTTTTTGTTTGATTTTTGTGCCAAGAATGACCTCTAATGAGAGGGAAGTAAGATTTGGGGAGTTGCTGTCCCGAAACAGATTTATGTCCTCCACCAAAAAAATCGTGAGGAGTCTCTATAACTCTGATTGAGCTCAAAATTTACGAATGAATCCCCCCGTATGTTAGCTAACTTTTGTTAGTTCAACACTTTTTGATTTGAGCAACAGAAGATGTTCAAAAAAATCGGTTTCTACCTACTGGTCTGTTTTGACAGATTTCTGTCATTATTTGCATTTGCTTCTTATTGATTCCTTTTTGAGTTCTCTTTAGGTGAATTGAGCTTTTTGAAGGAGTTACTACAGTATCTTGTGTTTTTAGTGAAAATCCTTGCTGTTCCAAAGCTTTGCCAGAGGTCTAATATCTTTTGAATAAACTAATGTTGCTAATGAAGATTGTGTGAAGTTTTCTATGAAGGAAAAATTCCAGGTGTAGAGAGAGAATGATGCAATGAGATGAAGAATGGACAAAATCTCAATCTTGGGGATTCCACCATGGTGTCACCCCAAGAAATATCCAAGAGGTACAAGCTTCAAAGATTGGGGATGCCCAAGGAATCCCCTTCTTCATCAATAAAAAGCTCAGGTCTGTCTAGAAACTTCGTTTTATTGTTTCATGCTCAGTTGTGTTATTGTTGGAGCGTCTTAGTTTTAGTTTTCTTTGCTTAGGTTGTTTAGTTTGCTTGAATAAATAAGTTTGGACCCCCGTTCTCGCTATGTTGTTTTGCAAATAAGTTGCTTGGTGTTGGAAAGGAGTAGTAAGTTCTTGCTTGAAGTGCAAGAGGAGCTTGCATTGACTGTGACTTAGACTTTAGCATGACATGCTAGGTTTTGTTTTGACCTTATGCTTAGTGATTATTGTTGTATCATGTATTTTTCCAAACAATTGGGATTGCTCAGTGTGCCTTGAAAAAATTGTGCATTGTTTTAGCATGCAAAAGCATAGTATTGTGGTATTCTCCTTTGATGCTTTGCTTGGGTTGACTTGGAACATGCTCACACCATGTTATGATTATGACAAGTCACCATTAGCCTCTATGATAATTTATTCCTTGACTTGTGGTACCACTCTTTGCTTTGATTAGTATGCTTTGTTGCACTGCATGATTATGGCCATTATGCTCTCTTAGTTGGTTGCTCCCAGTCTTTTGCTAGCCTCCACTTGTATGAGTAAGCTCTACTCATGCTTCCAACTCCCAAGAAACCAAGTTTTTCAAAGTGTCCACTATAAACTCCTATGCATGGTGTGTTACACCATTCTAAGTATATTCTTGTTTTCAGCTATCTTACAATTAAAAACTATTTTGTTATGTGAAAATTTAGTGATTAAAGCTCTCACAAACTTGATGGCACACTTTATATTCTTTGCCCCTAATAAACTTGAACCATTGTGACAACTTTGCTGTATATGCTTGCACTTATAAGTTGGAGTTAGCAGAACCATGCTGTCACGGGGAACGTTTTCAACATTGCACTTGTACTTTGTACTAAGTTATATCATGCTCTTTTGTCTATGGATGTCACCGTTGTGAAATAAAGAGGGAACTTGTAAGCCCATGGAGTTTGTATCCTGTGTTAGAGAAACGTCTGGGCTGCTAGCCTAAGCCATGCCTAATCATGGTGGAAACTTGCAGCATCACCATAATGAGCTATCTATGAAGAATCCTCGATAAAAAGCTACACATATGGTAAATAAAAAGATTGTTGAGATGCTCATTGTCTGCTTGCCTTGTCCTTTTGGTTATGGGAAAGCTCCTGTACCATGTGCAAGGGGTACCCCGTTGGCGGTTCTCAATGATATGCAGATACTTACAATGACAAGAACTTACCTAGGCCCAAAGTTGAGTATGCATGAGGTGTGGCCCTCGTATTCAAGGGACTTGAGATTGCCAACTTATACTTCGCCAAGCATATACTCCATCTTTGCCACTTTAACCTTAACCACTTCAAGATGCTTATGATAGGGTCAATGAGGGATTAAAGATAACAAGTACCATAATTTTTCGAAGCTCTTTTTGAAACTTGTAATCCCTGCTTCCTTTACAAAAAAAGGCCTTTCTTCCACCACTATTGAGTCTCCACCTTCTACATTTAGGCACCATTAAGAGAGCATAGTTGTCATTCTGTGTGCAGTGTTCCAAAGCTTATTGATTGATGCATATTGTGATATTACTTGTTCTTGTGCTATTTGTTTCTAGTCACCCTTGTGAACTTTTGAAGGTGTCCTATGCATATATATTTATACTCTATGAGGGACAAGCTGATTGCCAATATGCCATGTTTTCTGTAAGTGAAACAAACAAACATTTTTCATTGCATATTATTCATGATCTTTGTTTGTAGCTTGTCATGTTGCATGCATAGTTACTATGTCCTATTGTTAGAACTCCATCTTTCATGCACATGTTTAGAGTTCTTTGATCCCAGCTTTCAATGCTTGCAAATGGTTGGATCTTTATTGTGAGGGTGCATCTCACCTCAAAAATAATTCTTTTATCACTTACCTACTCGAGGACGAGCAGGAGTTAAGCTTGGGGATGCTGATACGTTGGAAACGTATCTATAATTTTTGATGCTCCATGCTTGTTTAGTATCTACTTTGCTTTGCTTTTTCTACACTTTGAGGTGCTTTTTACATGTTTTCTGGTACTAACCTACTAACAAGTTGCAACAGTGCCAGATGCCTGTTTTCTGCTGTTTTTGGTTTCAGAAAAGTTAGTAAAGAAATATTCTCGGAATTGGACGGGACAAACGTCAAAATCAATTACTTTCCATGGGGAACAAGAAGTCTAGAGGGGAGCTGGAGAGGCCGGCCAGACCCACCCTAGGTGCGGGTGGGCCCTGCCCCGCGCCTGGGAGGGGTGTGGGGCCCTGGCCGCCGCCTCGGCCTCCCCCTTTGTCTATAAGAGCCCCCAATGCATAAACCCTAGGCACCAAATAAAATCTCCACGAAACTGTTTGTAGCCGCCGCCACCATCGTACCTAGATCGGGGGGATATGAAGTTCTTCCCGGCACCCTGCCAGAGGGGAGATCATCCCGGAGGCCTTCTCTCTGGTATGAAGCATGAGTAGTTCCACCTTGGACTATGGGTCCATGTAGTAGCTAGATGGTTGTATCTCCTCCTTTGTGCTTTCATGTATAGATCTTGTGAGCTCCGTTTATGATCAAGATCTAATCTATTTGTAATCATGAATGTTGTGATTACGGGGATCCGATGAACATTGAGATTATTATGTTGGTTTGATTAATGGTTTTGTCTTTATGATTCTATCATGTCTGTGTTGTTTGTGATCTTGCATGATCTTCGTTGTTAGTAGCTATCCTGGCCAAGTAGTTGCTAGTGACTCCAAGAGGGGGTATTTATGCTCGATAGTGGGTTCATGCCTCTAGTTTCCAAGGGAAGTGAAAATAATATCTTCGGTTGTAGATGTGTTGTTGCTACTAGGGAGAAAACAACGGTCTCTTGTTCATAGAACATGTGGACTGTTTACCTTACACACTTTGCTTAAAGTAGTTGTCTATGTCTTGCAACTTAATACTGAAGGGGGTTTGGATGATAACCTGAAGGTGGACTTCTAGTCATAGATGCAGTTGGATGACGGTCTATGTATCTTGTTGTATTGGCCAATCGAATCTCATGGGATCTTTCTGACTAGTAATTGCATTGTTATGCCTTGCTCAGTTCCTATCAATTGCCCTGCTGTAATTTGTTTACCCTTCATGCCATGTTGTTTATCTAAGGAGAGCACCTCTAGTGAACTATGGACTCCGGTCCAATATTTACCATTGATATATCTTCCACTGTTACTTGTTTACTTGCTACAAACCATTACCTTCCACAACAGATGTTTAATCCTTTATTATAGCAAACCGGAGAGCTTGACAACTTCACTGATTCGTTGGGATAAAGTCTTGAGTTTGTGTTGTGCAGGTCTCCACGTTGCGTGCAACACCTTTGAGACGTTTCCTTCCTCCTTCAGGTTCGGTAACCTCGGTCTCTACTGAGGGAAACTTGTTGTTGTGCTCATCACACCTTTCTCTTGGGGTTCCAACGAAGTGTCCCACGTCAACACTAGGTGCACGCATCATACGTGTTAGTTATATCCAGATCACACAAATTAGAGGAGAAACAATAGCAAAAGTGTTCAGAAAAGCATATACGTTTTGGACGTATCAGGCACAAAAACCAAACAAAAAGGATAAGGAGAGGTTATTACAGAGGCAATAACTTCCAAGACTCGAAAAAATTAAAACTTATTGAAATAAAAATTAGGTTATATCCCAAGAGTGCTTTTCTTTAACGCCTTTCAGCTAGGCACAGAAAGTAAGAATCAAGTATTTTCGAATGAAGAAGCATCAACATCAAAATTTGTTCTAATAAGAGAGTCAAAAGATAGCTTCTTTATTTTTTGTAACACCCCAGATTTCTACCTAGATGGCGGTGTAACTACACTTCTTAAATTATGATCAAAACTAACTAGAATTCAAAATTTCGGCAGCACCTCCTTTGTTTCAAAGGACATCCACGACATGCAAAACATAATATAATGGATAAAGACAGTAAAGACCATATAGCTAAGCAATCCACGTAGTTCACATAGTGCATAATCATTCCATGACACGAGTACTAACGGTGGAGCGACCAAAGGCTCACAAGAACATGCAAACGACTCCACGAATTATGACAAAGGAATAATGGTAAACTAAGTATTATGTGTGATCGATATTCTATGATATGTAGAATGGATGTGTGGGCCCAAGTGGTGGCGATCTACTCCATCCCATGCATGTCGCTACGCTGAGTACCTGAAATCCAAATAAAAAAACCAAAGAAAACACAAGGGTGAGTAAAAATATACTCAGCAAGCACAAGTCCAGAACCAAATCAATATCATACAAACTCCAATACTCATTCCAAATGATATCTAGAAACACCATTAAACTTATTTTGTTTTACGGTACGGGCGTTCCGGAATATTCACTGTTAACTTCCTCACCGACCTCGCGGAATAGTTAATCACGTGAATAGTCACCAACCTAGCCCAAGCTCACCGGAGTAGTTACATAATAACTTAATTCACCGTCCGCTCCGGACTAGTCACTTGTAACTTATTCATCACCCTGGCTTAAAATAATCTTTTTGACGACATCTCAAGGTAAGAAAACCAAAGAAAGAACCAAGATCACACAGCCAACAATTTTAAGATGGCAAACATAACACAAAGGGTTCGTCATGCACTTGACTTAAAACGGCGTTTAAACTGAAGAACCACTCCTAGCACCCGAAGCTCCAAACCCTGTAGGTAAAACATGGTTTTAGAAATTGTCCTTATTCTAATTCTATACTGTAGCTAGAACTGAACATTCTTCAGCTCAAACATTCTTATTATTCGTCCAGCATGAGGATTCAATCTAGAGAAGCAACAACAGTACGTTTCCTAAGATGAATAATTCAGTTTAATCTGTAACTCCCATTATTGCAAAACTTGCGGCGATAGACAAAAACTTGACCCAGGAAGCCTATTAGTGCTGAAATCTGTAGTACAAAATCTGATACGGTGAAGCAACTACAAAGTTTATTTAATTAAATGAATCCACCGGTTTCCGGCCGATCGGCTACATACAAATTCAATGTCAGACCGACCGATCGGCTACATACAAATTCAATATCAAACTTAGCAATTAGACCCTACGCGCGTAGGTACAGGCAAACCAAATTACTTGGTCGCTCCTGCCCAAATAGCTGATACAACAAATCTTCTCCTACCAGCGTATCGATGGGAAGCAGCTGGATAGCGCCGAACCTAGATAAAACAACTGCAAAGGAACAAAGGGCATGGAGATTTACCACATACCTAAAAGCTGCAGCTCGGAATATGCCTCCGGGCGACCGTAGAAGACACGGACCAGAACGTCTAGGGTGCTCGCACTGGAACAGGAACGGACGGACTAGGAAGGAACCCAAACTATGGCGGCGACGGCGACGTAGTCTACGAGTTGGGAAGCGTTTTGGTTCTGGCTAAGGCTAGGTCTGAATCGGGTGTTTTCTTTTCTTATGTCTATTTTTTTTCCTACTCGAAAACGTAGTCCGGGTTCAATCAAAAATATTAATAGCCAAAAAAATTAACATATCTCCAATAATTTATTTGATCTCCAAATTGCATAAATTTATAACTTTTTTCTATCAGCTCGACGAGACGCAACCGACCATGGTATTTGATTATCCATTGGACAAAAAATTAAATTTTGGTCAACTGTAAAGAGATATTAAAATTAACATTTATAGATTTACGGGATATTATATTCTCCACCCGTTTAACAGAATTCGTCCCCGAATTCTCTCGTACTACTCATCCCAAGAATAACTTAAGATTATAAAAACATATTTACTCACCAGGTGTAAATAACTCAGGATATTTCTCTCGCATCAGTTACTCAAGCTCCCATGTTGCTTCACGCTCCGTCTGATTTGTCCATAGAACCTTGACAAACTTGAGAGTCCGACGCCTCATTACTCTATCAGGCACTTCCAAAATTCTTACTGGGCGAGCCTCAAAACTCAAATCTTGCTCGATCGTAATTGGCTCCAGTGTCATTTGTCGTTCTGGATCTCGAAAGTACTTCCTCAACATCGAGACATAAAATACATTGTGTACACCCTTCATTGACTCAGGCAACTCCAGTCGATACGCCAACTTCCCGAAACGTGCCACTATCTTGAAAGGCCCTATGTATCGTGGGCTAAGTTTTCCTTTGATATTAAATCTCACAACACCCTTAGTAGGTGATACTCTAAGAAACACCTCATTACCTACTTGAAATTCCACATTCCGTCTTTTCGGATCAGCATAACTCTTTTGCCTACTCTGTGCTGCCAACATGTGCTCTCTAATCTCAGCAACCCTCTTAGTGGTCTGCTGAACCCAGTGTGGCCCCAATACTGATTTCTCACCTACGGCAGTCCAACAAAGCGGAGATCGGCACTTACGTCCATATAAAGCCTCGTAAGGCGCCTTGCGAATGCTAGCTTGGTAACTATTATTATATGAGAACTCCACGAGCGGCAAATGGTCCTCCCAACTCCCTTGCCAAGATAAAACACAACATCTCAACATATCTTCCAAAGTCTGGATCGTACGCTCTGACTGGCCATCCGTCTGGGGGTGAAACGCCGTACTAAGCCTCAATTCTGTACCCAATGCACTCTGCAAACTCTCCCAGAACTTTGATACAAATTTAGCATCTCTGTCAGAAACAATGGTTTTTGGAACACCATACAACCGTACTATCTCCCGCACATATATCGGTGCCAGGTCACTTGCTGAGTTAGTGGTGCGTATGGGAATAAAATGAGCAACCTTGCTTAGTCGATCCACGACCACCCAAATAGCTTCCTTCCCTTTTTGAGTACGAGGTAGCCCAACAACAAAATCCATAGCAATGTCATCCCATGGCCACTCTGGAATCTCTAGGGGCTGCAACAATCCTGATGGCCTCTTATGCTCAGCCTTCACTTGCTGACAAACACTACAACAAGACACATACTTGGCCACATCGACCTTCATTCGTTTCCAACAATAGTTTTCCTTCAAATCTTGGTACATCTTGTTCTCACCTGGGTGCACCGTATATGGAGTACGGTGTGCCTCTCTCAAAATATCTTCTTTTACTTGTGATTTCTGTGGCACACAGAGACGACCACGAAATCGAACAGCTCCCATGGAATCCAAGGTAAAATTTCCAATCCTCCCTTCTTGAACACGCTTTTTAACTTGCTGCAATAATCGATCATGCTGTTGTGCTTCCAAAACCCGCCTAGGTATGGCTGACTCAAGTATGAATCGTGACTCTGATTCTACAACTCCGGCATAGCAATATGAAATATCCTTCCGCTCAAAATCAGCTATCAAGGAATTTACTGTGGAAGGAACTGGCTTACGACTAAGAGCATCCGCAACCACATTCCCTTTACCCGGTGTATACTGGATATTAAGATCATAATCTTTAATCAACTCTAGCCACCTCCTCTGCCTTAAGTTCAAATCCTTCTGTGTGAAGATATACTTGAGAATCTTATGATCCGTGAATATGTCATAAGTTGCTCCATAAAGATAATGTCTCCAAAGCTTGAGTGCAAACACAACTGCTGCAAGCTCTAAATCATGGGTAGGATAATTCTCCTCGTGCTTTTTCCACTGCTTCGACGCATAAGAAATCACCTTGCCATTCTGCATGAGAACACATCCAAGTCCCACCAAAGAAGCATCAGAATATACCGTAAAACGCTCTCCAAAATCTGTAAGTGTAAGAATAGGTGCTGAAACCAATCGGTCCTTCAATAAACAAAAGTTATGCTCACACTCCTCTGTCCACTGAAACTTTACCCCTTTATGCGTAAGCATTGTCATTGGCTTGGCAATGATAGAAAAATCCTTCACAAAACGCCTATAGTAGCCAGCCATTCCCAAGAAACTTCTCACCTCCTTTACATTAGATGGTCTTTCCCAGCCAACGACAGTGGAAACCTTGCTAGGGTCAACATAAATACCTTCACCATTAATAACATGACCCAAATAGGCCACTTCCGAAAGCCAGAACTAACACTTCTTCAACTTAGCATAGAACTTATTCTTCCGCAATGTCTCGAGAACCATGCTCAAATGACGTTCATGTTCTTCCTCCGTCTTGGAGAAAATGAGAATGTCATCGATAAATACCACGACAAAATCATCATACTTATGGAACATGCTATTCATCGCCTCCATGAAATAAGCAGGTGCAATCGTTAAACCAAAGGACATAACCTTGAACTCATAATGTCCATACTTCGTAGAGAACGCTGTCTTCTCAATATCCTCTTCACGCACTCTTATTTGATTATAGCCTGACTGCAAATCGATCTTTGAAAATACCTTGGCACCCTTCAATTGATCAAATAAGTCCTCAATGCGTGGCATCGGATATTTGTTCTTGATAGTCACGGCATTAAGAGCCCGATAATCAATACACATCCGCAATGTCAAATCTCTCTTCTCAGTGAACAAAACATGAGCTCCCCAAGGTGAAACACTACGCCGGATCAAATCCTTGGCTAGCATATCATCAATTTGCTTCTTCAACTCATCTTGAAAAGGACGAGCTAAACGATATGGAGCGATTGAAATTGGGCGTGCACTAGGAACAAGGTCAATACGAAAGACCACGTCCCGCTCTGGTGGCATACCTAGTAGTTCACTAGGGAAAACATCAGGATAATTTCTAACCACATGAATGTTCTCAATCTTCAACTCTTTACTCAAATTCCCCACCAAAGCCCAAAGAAATCCGTTCTTTAGTACTCTCTGACCTGGAAACAGGCTAGCCAACACTAATAGAGAATGTTTAGGTGCACTGCACTGAAAGATTAACTGTTTACCAGATGGAGCCTCCAAAGTGATGGTCTTCCAGAAACAAGATATAACGGCCCGATAGCGGTGTAGCCAATCCATACCAAGAATAACATCAAAGGCCGGTAAAGGAATTACCATCAAATTTGCCACAAAATCTTCATCGTCTATGGAAATCACACATCCTGCACATACTACGGAACTAGTGATCAATCCTCCCGAGGAACTAACTCGAACAAATTCAGAAATCTCTTGGCTAGATAGACCAAATTTCTTGACTAAGTCAAGTGATACAAACGAATAAGTAGCACCGGAATCAAAGAGAATTAGAGCATCATGGGAATCAACTGGAAGTATACATGTAACAACGTCTGGACGTCCCAGAGAGGAGATAGTAGGCATGGCATAGATCCCAGGAGGTGCTGAAGAAGAAATCCCAGTATTCTGTTGTGGTGGTGGTGGAGCAGTAGGTGGTGCAGGTAACTGAAGTGGGGCATGCGGTGTAGGAAGTGGAGTAGCTGACAAGTAATAACCTGGCGGTGGAGGTGGAAATTGTTGAGGCGGATATTGCGGTAATGAATACGCCTGATAGTGTGGCTGAAACTGCTGAGAAGATGCCATCATATGCACTGAACCCTGGGAAGATTTGGCTGTTGATGCTGAACCACGAGAGGCTCCATCTCCGGATGACCCTATTTTAGAAGATGTGGCCACCTCCCACTTGATGAAAGAATTTGGGTTCTCCCTGCAGACCCTACTCATGTGCCCATGCCTGCCGCACTGGCGACAAGACCCAGAAAAGTCACATTCAGCGGCACGGTGACCCTCCCCGCACTTGAAACAAAGCATACCTTGTCCTGGAACGGGTCGTAGGAAGGTAGGTGATGCAGAGTGTGACCCTGAATAAGACTAAGCTCCTGACTGCCTGGGCTTGAATGACTGCTGAGTCCGTTGCTCTGGCTTGAACTTCTTGAAGTCGGATCGCTGAGTAGACCCACTCCCATCCTGGTAGTTCCTCTTATTTCCTCCACCATTGTTGTTGGCACCATTTGTACGAGTTTTCTCTGCCTCTGTGAGCTGATATTGTAACTCCAAACCTCTAGCCTGCTCAACCACGGCGAAATAGCTGGATGGGCGATTCACTCCCATCACATGTCGATATCGCGAATTAAGTCCCTCGAAGAACCTCCTTTCTTTCTCGGGCTCATTCTGATTAATATGGTCCATAAAATGAACCATCTTACTAAACTCAGCATCATACTCATCCACCGTCTTGTTTCCTTGCTTGATATTCCTGAGGGCAACATCCATCTTCTCCTTGAATGAAGCCGGGTAGTACTTAGCAGTGAATTGTGTAACAAAAACATCCCATGTGGGCGGTCCATGAGCCGGTGTCCAAGCTGCACGGACTCTGTCCCACCAAACATCAGCCAAACCCTTTAGCTGAAAAGCCACATACACAACTTTGTCCTCTGGCGTCATCACTGATGCATCCATATATTTCTCCATGGTGCGGAGCCAACTTGCAGCATCCATTGGTGTCCCTGATCCATCAAACTTGTCTAATTTCATATCCATCCACTTGGTGAGCGTCATGTTCGTCCCATGATGTCCATCACTATTCCCAGATTGGCTCACTTCCTCATCTGAACCCCTGCACGACCATTGCGGCCAGCACGGCCACGAGCCCGACCTCTACGATTCGGCGCCATAACTATACAACACATTATCAATAATCAGTAAACCAAAAACAAATAAGATCAAATAATTTCTATCTTCCCTCAAATGGATAAGATAAACAAGCGAAATTAAATCAAAAGAACGCAAATGAGATGCATGTCCCATAAACCCCATCCTATAGTGCAGTGTGTCATTTTTTTGGTTGGTACTAACTCAAGTTTTAGATTTTTTTTATCTTATCCTAACTTATTACGCCAGAGATCTAAAGCCTAGGCTCTGATACCAACTGTAACACCCCAGATTTCTACCTAGATGGCGGTGTAACCACACTTTTTAAATTATGATCAAAACTAACTAGAATTCAAAATTTCGGCAGCACCTCCTTTGTTTCAAAGGACATCCACGACATGCAAAACACAATATAATGGATAAAGACAGTAAAGACCATATAGCTAAGCAATCCACGTAGTTCACATAGTGCATAATCATTCCATGACACGAGTACTAATGGTGGAGCGACCAAAGGCTCACAAGAACATGCAAACGACTCCACGAATTATGACAAAGGAATAATGGTAAACTAAGTATTATGTGTGATCGATATTCTATGATATGTAGAATGGATGTGTGGGCCCAAGTGGTGGCGATCTACTTCCTCCCATGCATGTCGCTACACTGAGTACCTGAAATCCAAATAAAAAAACCAAAGAAAACACAAGGGTGAGTAAAAATATACTCAGCAAGCACAAGTCCAGAACCAAATCAATATCATACAAACTCCAATACTCATTCCAAATGATATCTAGAAACACCATTAAACTTATTTTGTTTTACGGTACGGGCGTTCTGGAATATTCACTGTTAACTTCCTCACCGACCTCGCGGAATAGTTAATCACGTGAATTGTCACCAACCTAGCCCAAGCTCACTGGAGTAGTTACATAATAACTTAATTCACCATCCACTCCGGACTAGTCACTTGTAACTTATTCACCGTCCTGGCTTAAAATAATCTTTTTGACAACATCTCAAGGCAAGAAAACCAAAGAAAGAACCAAGATCACACAGCCAACAATTTTAAGATGGCAAACACAACACAAAGGGTTCGTCATGCACTTGCCTTAAAACGGCGTTTAAACTGAAGAACCACTCCTGGCACCCGAAACTCCAAACCCTGTAGGTAAAACATGGTTTTAGAAACCGTCCTTATTCTAATTATATACTGTAGCTAGAACCGAACATTCTTCAGCTCAAACATTCTTATTATTCGTCCAGCATGAGGATTCAATCTAGAGAAGCAACAATAGTACGTTTCCTAAGATGAATAATTCAGTTTAATCTGTAACTCCCATTATTGCAAAACTTGCGGCGATAGACAAAAACTTGACCCAGGAAGCCTATTAGTGCTGAAATCTGTAGTACAAAATCTGATACGGTGAAGCAACTACAAAGTTTATTTAATTAAATGAATCCACCGGTTTCCGGCCGATGGGCTACATACAAATTCAATGTCAGACCGACTGATCGGCTACATACAAATTCAATGTCAGACTTAGCAATTAGACCCTACGCGCGTAGGTACAGGAAAACCAAATTACTTGGTCGCTCCTGCCCAAATAGCTGATACAACAAATCTTCTCCTACCAGCGTATCAACGGGAAGCAGCTGGATAGCGCCGAACCTAGATAAAACAACTGCAAAGGAACAAAGGGCATGGAGATTTACCACATACCTAAAAGGTGCAGCTCGGAATACGCCTCCGGGCGACTGTAGAAGACACGGACCAGAACGTCTAGGGTGCTCGCACTGGAACAGGAACGGACGGACTAGGAAGGAACCCAAACTATGGCGGCGACGGCGACGTAGTCTACGAGTTGGGAAGCGTTTTGGTTCTGGCTAAGGCTAGGTCTAGATCGGGGGTTTTCTTTTCTTATGTCTATTTTTTTTTCCTACTCGAAAACGTAGTCCAGGTTCCATCAAAAATATTAATAGCCAAAAAAATTAACATATCTCCAATAATTTATTTGATCTCCAATTTTCATAAATTTATAACTTTTTTCTATCAGCTCGACGAGACGCAACCGACCATGGTATTTGATTATCCATTGGACAAAAAATTAAATTTTTGTCAACTGTAAAGAAATATTAAAATTAACGGTATAGATTTACGGGATATTACAATTTTCTATACCTTTCTTGAGTGGGAATTGATATTTAATAGTGCCTTCCTTCATATCAATAATGGCACCAACAGTTCTAAAAAAAGGTCTTTCTAAAATAATAGGACAACAAGCATTGCATTCAACATCCAAAACATAGAAATCAACGGGGATAAAGGTATTACGTTACGTAGCTTCGACTGTTACATGCTGACGGGTGGGACCGTGTTGGGACGGGTCCTGTATACGTGGTGAAGGGTGGGGCCGGCTTGGGATGGGTCTTGCATACGTGGTTAAGGGTGGGCCGCATGGATACACGTCGGACCGGCCATTCTCGCTCACCCAAAGCATTCGCCCCCCCCCCCCCCGAGCCTGAAACGGCTCCCACACCACCCCTCCGCTGCCCCACCGTCGTGCCCTCCTACCTTATGTCGTCATCGGCCCAAGAGCCGCCCCTTCCCCAAGTCGTGGATCCCACTCCACCTCTGTCTCCACTCCCGACCCTGCTATATCTACCCCTTTCGCGGACCAGTATGCAACGCCGGCTGGTGCACCGTTCATCCGCGTCGAGCACGGAGAAGATTGGGTGGAATCGCAGGGATCTAACGCATGGATTCCATCTGGGTAAGCATCGTTTGCCTTTTGTGGATTGATTATTAACAGTATTTGAGTGTGAATCGTTGGTGCTCAACTAATTGCCTTCTTTTTCGAATAGGATTGATCCAGTGCTGGCATTTCGGCTGGCGGTTAGACTAGATACTAGCGTAATTCATGGTTGTGAACAATATCTCTCTGTATTTTACTTCCCGGCGGTGGTTGCAACCTCCATAACTCTCAGATATTTGATAGATAAAATATATTGTAAATCCCCCTACAGTAGTGGCGATTCAGTTGATTTGGAAGAGTTTTTATAATTATGAAACTCTCGTATGGTCTGAAACTATAATTGACACAACTCTCTCATGGATGGCGATTCACTTTTAAATTAAAAAAATTATACATCTCTTAATGTACAAGAGTGTTTATAATTGACACAACTCTTGAACACTTTCAAATTTCAAAAATTATACAACTCTTAATGTAAAATAGTGTTTATAATTGACATAATTCTTGAACACTTTCAAAATGTGAAAAAATTATACAACTCTTAATGTACATGAGTGTTTATAATTGACACAACTCTTTAACACTTTCAAATTAAAAAAAATTATACAACTCTTAATGTAAAAGAGTGTTTATAATTCACACAACTTTTGAACACTTTCAAATTGAAAAACTTATACAACTCTTGAACCTGCGTATACAAAAATCTTGCTATGAAAACCATTTTTAGACTATGAAAAGTGATCCCTAAACTTGCGTATACAAAAATTATAAACTTTTGAACACTGTGAAATCTCACTTCATACGTGATAATGATGTTCTTAGAAAATCTTCAGAGATTATCATTTTCATAGAATGTAATACATAAACTTGCATATGGCAAAAATTATACACTTTTGAACTCTTTGAAATCGCACTTAGGACATGATAATGTTGTGCTAATAAAATCCTGATCATTTATCATTTTCATGGAGTGAAATATAATGCAAAAATTATACACATTTGAACACTTTCCCTTGAAATTATATTCAAAATCATTTGTTTATGGAGTTAAAGCATTGGTGGCAAACTCGTTATTTTGCATGGATAGAGGGTGCCCCCCGACAGATATAGGGGTTATCCTGTCTGCTAGATCATAAAGGATCAATTAGAGGATCAACGGTTGGTGGGTACAATCCACGTGACAACTGTCTCGACCAATCAGAGCATAGCAGCCAAGATGAGTACAGGTGTGAGAGTTTGTGACTAAGAGAGAGGGGAAAGCTGGGTAGAACTTAAAAAAACAAGGGCAAAACTAAGTAGAACTTAAAACCAAGGGAAAAACTGACAAGGAGGTTCAAATAGAAAACAAAAAGAGATTTAAAAATGGAAAATGCTTCTTTTATACAATAAAATACATATTGGCACACATCAAACTATTTGCAATTCAAATATATATCAGTTTGACAATTATTGCCTCATTCAGACAAATTATGTTTTGGGGAGGGATGTTTTGGGAAGAGGCTTGAGTAGAAATCCATGAACCTTCATAGATAGTAGGTGATTTGAGAAATTGTGTGATTTAGGTTAAAACTTGATTTATATACATTTCTTATGGTGGCAGGTCACATAATAAGACTGCCTGGGTAGATGCCGCTATGTTTTGATCTTTTTGAATTTTTTGTGCATAAAATAACTTAATTAGCTAGCTAAAACCCATTCGTTTACTCTCTGTTGACCAGCCACCGGAGGGTAAAAGTGAGTATATTGCACATTGCAGTGTTAGTACTAGAGGGTAAAACTGAATACAACCAAACTGCCAGTGCTACACTCGAGGGTTTAACTGCGTATAACCAAGTGGCCAAGGTTAGACACGAGGGGGATAACATGATGCATGGTACGCGTGTCTCGGTGCACGGGGCAGTAGCGGACGCGTGTGGCCGTGGAAGGTGCAGTAGCATACGCGGTTACACGGTGCACTATAGTGCAACAAAACGTCTCTTCCATTCACCTTTATAGAGGCCTCCTCACTCTCACTCATCACTCGCTCACTCACTCACGCAACCATCTCCACTATCCCATCACCTTCTGCAAACCCCCAAGAAAACCCCAACCACGCTGGTGATGGAGAAGAACGACACGGTGGCCATCGTCGCCTCCAAGGCCGCCGATGAGGAGGCCCTCGTCCCTGTAGAGGCCGTGTCGAGGCATCGAAGGCAGCCACCATCCCCGTCCAGACCCCCGTCCCTGCTTTCGGCGTAGCTGCCGGCAAGGAGGCCCCCGTCCCCGTATAGGCCCCCGTCGAGTAGGCCCCCGCCATTCTCTGGCAGATCCCGCAAGGATGGGACCCCTACGGGGACAATGATTACATTAGTCCAAAAAACCCCTACGACACCATCTTAGCCGACCCATGGTTGGAGGTAACTAGGGTTTTCTCCCCTTACTTTGTTCTTCCCTCTTTCCCATCGTTGGATGCTAGATCATGTGTTATTAGGGCTCGGTTGTTCGTATTTTCAATCGTTGGATGCTAGGTATTTTTACAGTAGCTAATCCTCTTGTGTTAGATCTCGTAATTCGATGAATGCCCCTAGTTGGGATTAGTACTAGCACCGATCTGTAGTTGGGATCAGTACTAGCACCGATCTGTAGTTGGGATCAGTATTCGATTTGGTTTGAGATTTGGGGATTGGGGAATAATCAGGGGATCTCAATCGGTTAATTTATGCAAGTAATCAATCCCGGTAATCAAGGTATCTCAATCATGTCCTTATTGCATGCTACTGTTTTTTGTAATAGGTGGATAGCAGCAACATTTGCAGTGACAACGAGTCCACAGACACCAAGACTCGTTAGGTGCTGAGGAAGATGAAGTCCGGCCAGTTCGACGACTTCTTCGCTGGCGACGTCTACAGGTGCCCCTTCTGCACCAGGGGCCTCGCCACCGACTTCAACTCCCTCATGAGTCATGCCGAGGATGTGAAGACCTACGGCCTATCAAAGAACGTCCACGCCTTCAGAGCCAAGAACCAGGCGCTCAGTTTTCACTTCCACAACCTCCAGAAGGTGGCCATCGAGGAGGGTCACATGCCCCCGATCAAGCCCAAGGCGCCCAAGGTCAAGGGACTGGGCAGCAAGAAGTGAGAAGTGGAGGAAGCGCCTGAGGGAGGAGGCAGAGGCCCTCCTAGCGGAGGCCATGAGGGGCCACTGATCTTGTGATGATGTTGCTGCTATAAAGCAGCTTCTTTTGTTTTGTTGTATGTGTTGAACTTGTCCGCTGCTGCTACTGAGCGTCCTAATTGTCGAACCTCATTTAAGTATCGTACTATATAATCCTATATTAGCTGCTTTATCTACAGTTGCTCTATTTATCTACATAATATGGCGCTGGTTAGATTTGTTGCTCTAGATATGCTACCAGATTGAAAAAATACGAGGGCCAAAAGGAACCATGAATGAAGAGAGAAGTTACTCTAGATTCGCTGCCTTTTTGGGCAAAAATTAACACAACTGTTAGCGACATAAAGGGGAAAGGCGCTCTTAAAAATGTCAATCATAAAAATAACAAAAAATAAATCTTCCAATTTAGGCGGCAGGACGCACGTAACTACCAAACTCGCCCCACATGGTCCCACACCACATCCCCAAAACACGTTCCCACCAAGCCGGCCTCACGCAATCCAACATGGGGGGTCCTACTATGGGACCCGACTGAACATGGCCCCACTTGTCATCATGTAACGGGGCGTCCTACTTGTCAGCACGTAACGGCGAGGGTCCAATACGTGACCCGACTGAATGTGGCCCCACTTGTTAGCACGTAACGGCGAGGATTCACTAACGGGACCCGACGGACAGCGAGTTTCAAACCGATGCGAGAGTTTTGGACAAGGAGCTGGGCAAAAGTGAGGAAAAGTTAAGTGGGTGGGGAAAAGTGAGTACAGCTAACGAACCAGGGGCACGAAAATAGAAATCCCATTTAATTATATGTCCTAAAGGATTCACTACCCTTATGTTCATTTGTGAACAATAATAAAGGTTAATGATTTTGGCATTACTTTGAAGTTTGTGCTCATAGATGATACTTCATTCTAGGTAAGATAGTAAGATTGCTTTCTAATATGCCTTACCATACAATGTGATCTCATTGATTCCCTACTAACTTGATTATAGGGTTTAGAATAATGAATCGGACACGGGTTTTGATAGGGATTGATATATTATTTGTTAAAGACTTCTCAAGAATTCCTATCTTAAATTCTTCATTAAGCTTGGGATTTAGTTGAGAAATTCCTTTCCTAGACATACTAAGTATAAATCTCTCATCTAATTCACTAAGATCACATCTTCCTAAATAAACTAATCATCTGACTCCACCATATCCATCATCATATGATGGTATGGTCATGTCACTACAATAATACTCGTTCTCCATCCTTCCTCCTATCTAACTTACATTACTTAGCTACCCTTGATAAATCCATCAATGTAGTTATTTCAAACTCCATCCATTGACTCCTTTATTTCTCCTTGTATCTACTTCCAAGTCTTGCAAGATTATAATCCTCACTATATAGCAAGTGATACCAATCCTCTAGAAGAGGTATGGTACTACTCCCCAAAGTATGAAATTGTTCTTGTATTATCTTGGTTAACATTACCATTTCTCCAACTGATCCATTAAACTCAGGTTATATACTTCATCATATACTAGCTTGACTTCTCATGATCAATCTAGAGGACTTATCTAACTAAGGTTTAGTATATCTTGGTATACTATCAACTCTTCAACACTCAGTCAATTATCCTCAAGTGAATTGAGAATAATGACCACTATCCATTAAGTACACTAACTTAAATTTCTAGTTGTCTAGTCAAAATCTATCCTCAACTAAGTAGTAGGCTTGTACTACACCTAGTTTCTTTATAGGGCTTATATTGCTAATGAAGCTTATCTTATGGATGTACCTACTTGGCTTAACAAGATTATTCTTTGATACTCTATCTTTACTAGCTTTCTTGTAACCTCTTAATTACTAGCTTAACTCTTAGGTTAAGATGCTTCTTCTAGTTAACTCAAGAATGAGTTAACTCCTCCAACAACAAATGGTTTGACCTCCACTAAGGATCTCATCCCAATAATGATGACACACTCTACCATAACTAGTTCCTTCTTATTATTAATTTACTTTAGGGCCTTGGAAAGGACAATACATCAAAACAAATCCTAAGGTTCAAGGATTGATCACCCATATTGATGATTGATGACCCACAAGTATAGGGGATCACAACAGTCTTCGAGGGAAGTTAAACCCAATTTATTGATTCGACACAAGGGGAGCCAAAGAATATTTATAAGTCTTAACAACTGAGTTATAAATTTATCTGCACCTGGAAATAGTCTTGCTCACAGCAGTTTATCAGTAGCAACAGTTTTATACTAGTAAAAGCAAACTAACAGCAGTAGTAAAATAGAGGCAGTAGTAACAATAGTGGTACATCAGGATTTGAGTGCGGTAGGCATATGTATGGATGGACGGGCGTTGCATGGAAAAGACTATTCATGTAGTATCAAGATCAAGGGAATTTACAAATCAATAAGATCAAGCATCCAAGTACTAAATAATCATAGGCATGTGTTCCATATATAGTCATACGTACTCGCAATGAGAACTTGCACAACATCTTTTGTCCTGCCAGCCCGTTGCAGCGAGGCCTCAAGGGAATCTACTGGAAATTAAGGTACTCCTTTTAATAGAGTACCGGAACAAAGCATTAACACTCCATGAACACACGTGATCCTCATATCATAGCCATCCCCTTCGGTTATCCTGATTTCTATCACTTCGGGGCCTCGGGTTCCGGACAATAATATATGTAAACAACTTGCAGGTAAGATCACAAACAATAATATCATCATGAATCAACAACATGTTCAGATCTGAGATCACGAAACTCGGGCCCTAGTGACAAGCATTAAGCATAACAAGTTGCAACAATGTCAAAAAGCATTAACAATAGATACTAGGCACCATGCCCTAACAATCTTATTCAATTACGTGATAGATCTCATCCAATCCCTACCATCCCCATAGCCTACAGTGGGAGATTACTCACTCATGGATGGGGTATGGAGAGGCGTTGGTGATGATGATGGCGATGATCTCCTCCAAATCCCCGTCCTGGCAGGGTGCCAGAATGGAGCTTCTGGTTCCGAATCGCGGTTTCTGGTGGTGGTGGCGCAGCGAAACTCTATCTGGAAAAATGTTGAAACCCCTATGTTTTTAGGTCAGAGGGCTTATGTAGGCGGATGGAGTGGTCGATGGGGTGCCCGAGGTGGCCACACCACCCCCTAGCGCGTCCTGGCCTGGCCCATGCCACCAGGTGGTGTGGGCCCCTCGTGTCCGTTCTCCGTCTCGTCTTCTGGCTTTGTGAGTCTTCTGGTAAAATAAGATTTTTGCGATATTTTCCGGGATTTTTCCTGAAAGTTGATTTCCTGCACAAAAATGAGACACCAAAGCAATTCTGCTGAAAACAACGTCAGTCAGTGTTAGTTGTATCCAAATCACACAAATTAGAGGAGAAACAATAGCAAAAGTGTTCGGGAAAGTAGATACATTTTGGACGTATCAACTCCCCCAAAGTTGAGCTTATTGCTTGTCCTCAAGCAATTCAGTTGAAAACTGAGTGCGATAAAAGAAACTTTCATAAACACATTTCTTTACTATTAAAAAGAAGTTGGTGTTGGTACGTCCACTTTGCCTCAAACATCCAATTTGACGTCAAACGCTGGGACAATCCAGGCCATCCACTCTGCATCTGAGGGTATGGTTGGTCGTAGTAATCCTTCGCATGGCTAATTACCCTTCTTTGCCACCGATTAGACAATACCGTTCAGAAAACCAAACAAAGAAGGGAAGCCAACAGCCCGATCCTCCTCCCATGAAACCCTAGAACAGGGTCCCGCCGCCGCCCCTCCCTTCTCCCTCACCCGCCCTCTTTTGGATCGTCTCGACCCCGACAGTGGTCTGAGATTGCCGCCGCCGTTGTTTCCCAAAACGTACCCAGCGCGCCCTGCGCGCCGCTCCCACTCCCACTCGGACTAGGCTGACCACCGTCAAGCGCCGGCAGCAGGTGCTCCAGTTCCCCGCACCACAAAGTGTGTGGCATCCCGCAAAACCACTACTAGAAAATCGCGTTGTTTTTGTGCATTGCATCATCATGACCGCATGCTCATGTCATCATGCCACATTGCATTTGAGCATCGTCATCATCTTGCATTTGCTCGCATAAAACTATTTGCGGAAAAGCCTGGTTTTTTTTTTCCAAACGCCTCGTCTTAATTCTAACGCAAACCCGGGTCTCCGGATTATTTTGTTTGCCTGCTATCGGTTTGCCAACGCCGTGTTTGAAACAAATAAAATTTTAAATTATTTTTAGTGGGGGCAGTCGAACGGGCCGATTCGACCCGAACGACCACCCCCGGTTCAAAATCGGTCCGCCTAAATTCCTAAACCTACCCAACCTAGTCTACCCACCCCTCTGGCCACCTCACCCCAGCCAATGGTCTCTCGCCACCTCATATCTCCTCAACCCTCACCCAATCCCTCACAGCCACCTCACCCCACTCCCTCTCTCTCTCCCTCTCTCCCTCTCTCTCCCAACAAACACCCAGCCACACACACACAAGCACACACGCAGCACCCCCTGCCCACTCTCCACTCACCCCGCGGGCCCACCCCACCTGTCGCTGTCCCCGGTCCCACGCCCGTCCCCACTTCCCCCGCAGACCCCGCGCCCCGCTCCTCTCTCTCACCACGCGCGCGACGCCCCTCTCATGTCTTCTTCCTCCCCGCGGCTCACCTCGCCACCGACGGCCCTCCACCGCTCCTCCGGCCACCGTCCGCCTCTCTCCCCCTGCCGCCGCGTGCCCCCCCGAGCCGCGCCGCCAACCTCCTCACCTCCCTCTGCCGCCGCAAGCCGAGTCGCGACGCCCCTCCCTCTGCTTCTCCCTGCCGCCACGGACCTCCTCCGGCCGCTTGTTGCCGCCAGGCGCCGCCCTCCGCGGCTCTCCCGGCGCCCTCTCGCAGCCGCCTTGGCCTCCACCGCCTGCCCGCCTGGCTGTCCGCCTCCTCTGCCCGGACCGCCGCCAGCGTCCCCGCCCGAGCTGCCGCACGCCTGCCGCCTCCTCCTGCCGCCCGCCTCGCCCGCCGCGCCCTCCTCGCCGTCCTCTCCACTCGCCTCCCAGACCGCCGCCCGCCTGCCGCCCGGCCGCCTCGCCGCCGCCATCGCTGTCGAGCTCGCCGGCGGGCCTCCTTCCTCCACGCGCAGCCCGCCTCCCCAGGCTCCTCGCTTCCCCGACGGATCCTCCACCGCGCTCCTGGTGTCGCATTCCCGTCTGCTGCGTCGACCAGCCGCCACGACCTCCCTTGAGTAGAGCCATGCCACCGGCGGCCTCCCGAGCTCGCCACCTCTTCGCCCCTCGTGCACCGTCGTGGGAGCCTCCCGCGGTGGATGGCGTGCCCGCACGAGACACATCTTGTTTGCCTTGCGGTGCCCCGTGTTCGCCTCCCTGTTTTGTGGTTACGCGGTTGGGAAGATGGAACCCGACGCAAGCTGCTCGGTCTCAGATCTGAAGCACCGGGTGGTTCTCACGGACAATCAACCTTGAGATCTTCTGCCGATGTGTTTCTTTCAAGACCTTCGCCTGTGTCGTGATCGTGGCCACCAAGTTCGGCTCGCATGCCCAAATTCGACACCGCAAACCAAGATGGAAGCACAAGACCGCCGATACGGATACGATTTGGAGACCCGGTCGCCAAGAACGCCACACGGAGACTCACCCGATCACGGACCGCAAGAACGTCCCCAGAGTTGAACCCCGAAGACCGATCCCGGCGAGGCCGAGACCCCGAAGCCCGATCCCGGTGATCCAAAGGCCACGCCAAGACCCGGATCCGAAGACCGCCAAGATCGCCTACCCGGGACGACAAGCACTTCACCCCGGATGCCGAGACCGACTCGATGGCGTGGGCCCGACAAGACCCTCGCAACGGCAAGATCGACCCCGTGGGACCTGACAAGACCTTCGCGATGACAAGGACGGCACCGACCCGGAAGAATCCGATGCGCCCCCGACACCAACCCAAGTCCTGCTTCCCGGATGCGACAAGATCTATCCCAGTATCCGAGAACGACCTGTCGAACCCTGGGCCCCGAGACCCGACCCCGAACCCCGGAACCCCAAGTTCGTCGAGGCCCTCAATGTGTGAACCTTCTCCCGAGCCCTATTTTATAAATGCTAAATATAAAACCTGTTGCATATTAAGTTGTCATTGTCATACTTGCATGCATCCTTGTCTGTGGTTTGGGGGCCTTATGCCGATTCACCTAATAAATAAATATGGGGCCCATATGCGGGCAAATCTAGCCTTATATTGGCCTTATTTAAACTTGTGTAGCGAACCGGTGCCATCTTTTGTCTTGCTAATGCAACATTTAATTTGCGGGGGTTCTAAACAACTTGAACCATTTAATTAATTGTCGGAACCCCGGTTCCACTTAATATGACCTAATTGCATCGCACCTTGCCAGGCCATGCATCATACATGCATCATGCCCGATCTTTTGCCGTAGTATTAAATATTGCATCCGGTGTTTATTCTAGTGTTTTGCTTCTTCGCGGATAAGGCCGTTGAGTTGATGCGAGTGTCGACCCGATCTTCGGTTGAACCTCCGGCAATGTTTTCAAAGCAGCATCTCCCCTTTCTACCTATCTTACTTTTATAGTATTTATTCCTCCTGTTGATCTATTGCTATGTGTTATGCGTTGCTCTAGTTTTCGCACCGTGATATCCCTTGCAGCCTATATTGCCTTGGACACATCCTATTACTGTTGTTTGGTAGATAGATGGACTTGCGGCCGTAGTCGCTTGCTCAATTGCTGCTGCGTGTCGTCAAGTGCCACGCTTGTTGGTGTATTGTCGCATGTTGATGTTGGAGATGATCATGGCTTTACTTATCGCTCACTTTAATTCATGTTTAACAACTAAAATTGAAGTAAGAGGCATCGTGGGTGATAGAAAATATTTGGTTTCCGAACGCCCACTTGTGTCCCGTAGGACCCAGTACTTGATACTTGTTCCTTGATTTATCGCTATCCACATCCGGAGGTATATGGGACCCCCCTGAGCCAGAGCTTGATTCAGTCTTATTTCTTGGGGCCACAAACTAGTTTGAGGTTTTATTTACTATCCTGTACATATGCCATGCTACTACTGTATTTACAATTGTGCGACAGATAGCACCTGTACTGTTTAGGATCGGGACACGATTCCGCGGTGTCGACAAGCCCAGTTTTGGGTTCCCAGTCGTTCACAGCCGTCTACCCAAACCTTGAGTCCGTCTCGGAGCTAGCTTACTTTGTTTCGGGTAAGACTTCAAGGGGTGGCCCCCTGAAATATTTCTGAATCCTGTGATTGCTTTGTCGTGAAAGCCTCGTTGGGTTTTGATTTGGTTTTTCCGAGGTTGATCGAGCGTGTGTTGCTATTGGTGCACCCCGGCCGGGTAAAACTTTCTGAAAGCCGTGTCCGCGGTTATGGACGACTTGGAGCACAGTATCTCGACCATAGACAAGCATAACTAAAGTAGTATTATAAATTTGACTTTATAATGACTAGTAATCAGCTTCACTATAATGGAATGGCTAAATAATACTGCCAACAATTGCTTGTTTGGGGTCGCTTGCGACCATTGTACCTGACTAGTAAGTATTGCAACTACAATGGAATGGCTAAATAAAAGTACCAACAACTGCTGGGTTTTGGGTTATCTCATGCTTATTGTATCTGACTAGTAAGTGTTGCAACTACAATGGAATGATTAACTAAAAGGGCCCACTGCTTCTTTTATCAGGACGATTATTTAAACCTGACTAGTAATTGCTGCAACGATAACTGAATAAGTAAAACTGCCAACTGTGTGAGTTCCTCGGTGGACTTCCTCGATTGGTCTCGAGGGGGAAATGCCAGGATGGGTTTGTTTGATGGTAGTATCAGGTTGGATCCGAATAGGTCTTTCTTACCCCTCTCTGATAGTCGCCTGTTGTATCGAGTCTCTATAGGTTGTTTAGTGCATGCTGCCGCTGCCGCTTCAGTCCACCATACCTATGTAGGCGAGGACCGCCGAATTCTAGCCTCGCCGTGTACTGGCCTCAGTACTGACGCTCCTCTTTTTCCTTTGCCCTTTGTCGGCACCCCTTTTGTTTACGCAGGTTTTGAGATCGACGTCGTTAGCAGGGTTACCCTTCCGGCTTGGCCTGGGCAGGGTTATGGACGCCAGTGGTTATTCTTCAGGGCTCTTAGCCCCATTTGCATCTTGTCCGTAGCTGGACGCTCTATCGTTTTCAAGGTGATTTGGATCTTCGTACCTCATATCTGTATTCTTGACTCATGGAGTCGTGTTGTATATATATATATCTGTTCTGTGGTCCCATCGAGGACTGTTGTGTAATGTTATTACTGCTTTCCACCCGCACGAAAGTGCTCGGGCACCTTGAATCGCTTTCTATGCGGGTTTGGAAACGCTGAAACTTGCATAGGCCCGATTCGAGGGTGTTACAGAGTGGTATCGAGCTCAGCTATGACATTCACAAGTCCAAAATCAGAGGATAACCTAGCTAACGGCAAGTAGAGTGTCAAAACTATTTTTGCAAAATCGGTTGGATAGTTCGATTAGGTCTGATTTTACTCCTTACCCTCCGCTTCTCCTCTTATCTCGTCGTGTTTTGAACCTGCTCTCTTATCTTTTCTTCGAGTCCAGGAATTCTCGTGGTGGGGTTTTCCGTCGTACCTTCAGGGTTTCGCTTCCTCCTCTGTTAACGGTGTTCTACCGTCCGGTGTTCAAGCTGCCTGATGAATCCGTTTACGGTGTTACCATTCTTTGTTCCTTGTTTGTGCCTCCCGGTGTTTTCCGACGCGACGACATCATCTACGCCAGATCCGATGCAGAGTCTGCATCACTCCTTTGTTCCGAACCTCGCTTGTCGAGATCTTCAGTCTGATTCCGAGAATGGTTGCACCCTTTTCTACTGATTGTGCAGAGTAATAGTTTGGGCGCGTTATGGATTGGCCCCCATGCCGACTACCCCTTCTATTCGCTTTTGTACATTGCAGTGGATGAGAATGCATCGGTTCCCTCTTTCCATCGAAGTTAGAGGTGGCTTTATTTGTGGATACCTCTACCTTCGACCTTTTGCTTCCGGAGTGTTCTCTCGACGATCACGGACAACGACCTCTTGTTAGTGGTGTCGCGAGGATCTACACGAAGCGCGAAGGATCCGACCGCCGACCTTCCTTCCGGTACCATGAGGCGGATCTCGAGGACGAGATCCATTGTTAGTGGTGTCGAATTGTGGCATCCCGCAAAACCACTACTAGAAAATCGCGTTGTTTTTGTGCATTGCATCATCATGACCGCATGCTCATGTCATCATGCCACATTGCATTTGAGCATCGTCATCATCTTGCATTTGCTCGCATAAAACTATTTGCGGAAAAGCCTGGTTTTGTTTTCCAAACGCCTCGTCTTAATTCTAACGCAAACCCGGGTCTCCGGATTATTTTGTTTGCCTGCTATCGGTTTGCCAACGCCGTGTTTGAAACAAATAAAATTTTAAATTATTTTTAGTGGGGGCAGTCGAACGGGCCGATTCGACCCGAACGACCACCCCCGGTTCAAAATCGGTCCGCCTAAATTCATAAACCTACCCAACCTAGTCTACCCACCCCTCTGGCCACCTCACCCCAGCCAATGGTCTCTCGCCACCTCATCTCTCCTCAACCCTCACCCAATCCCTCACAGCCACCTCACCCCACTCCCACTCTCTCTCCCTCTCCCCCTCTCTCTCCCAACAAACACCCAGCCACACACACACACACAAGCACACACGCAGCACCCCCTGCCCACTCTCCACTCACCCCGCGGGCCCACCCCACCTGTCGCTGTCCCCGGTCCCACGCCCGTCCCCACTTCCCCCGCAGACCCCGCGCCCCGCTCCTCTCTCTCACCACGCGCGCGACGCCCCTCTCATGTCTTCTTCCTCCCCTGCTCACCTGCCACGGCGCCTCCACCGCTCTTCCGCCACCGTCCCCGCCTCTCCCTCCCGAGCCGCGCCGCCACCCTCCTCACCTCCCTCTGCCGCCGCAAGCCGAGCCGTGACGCCCCTCCCTCTGCTTCTCCCTGCCGCCGCCCGCCGGACCTCCCTCCGTCCGCGCCTGTTATCGCCAGCGCTCTCCGTCGCGCCTCTCCCGGCGTCCCTCTGCAGGCCGCCTTGGCCTCCACTGCTCGCTTCCGCTGGCCCGTCCGCCTCCCTCTGGCCGGACCGCCGGCGTCCGCCGAGCTGCCGTGACGCCCGGCCGCCTCCTCCTCCGCCTCGCTTCCGCCTCGGCCGGCCGCTTCCTCGCCGTCCGCTTCCACCTCGCCTCCCAGACCGCCGCCCGGCCGCCTCCTCGCCGCCGCCACCGCTGTCGAGCTCGGCCGGCGGGCCCTCCTTCCTCCACGCGCAGGCCCGCCTCCCCCAGGCTCCTCGTTTCCCCGCCGACGGATCCTCCACCGCGCTTCCCTGGTGTCGCCTTCCCGGCCGCGTCGGCACCAGCCGCCGCCACGACCTCCCTTGAGTAGAGCCATGCCACGGCGGCCGCTGCGTCTCCCGAGCTCGCCACCTCTTCGTCCTCAGGCACCGTCGTCGGAGCCTCCCGGTGCGGTGGCGTGCGGCCCGGCACGAGACACATCTTGTTTGCCTTGCAGGGTGCCCTGGTGTTCTGCTCCTGTTGTTTTGTGGTTACGGTGCGGTTGGGAAGATGGAACCCGACGCAAGCTGCTGCCTGGTCTGTACTGAAGCACCGGGTGGTTCTGTCACGGACAATCAACCTTGAGATCTTCTCTGCCGATGTGTTTCTTTCAAGACCTTCGCTCTGGTGTCGTGATCGTGTGGCCACCAAGTTCGGCTCTGCATGCCAAAATTCGACACCGGCAAACCAAGATGGAAGCACAAGACCGCCGATACGGATACGATTTGGAGACCCGGTCGCCAAGAACGCCACACAGAGACTCACCCGATCACGGACCGCAAGAACGTCCCCAGAGTTGAACCCCGAAGACCGATCCCGGCGAGGCCGAGACCCCGAAGCCCGATCCCGGTGATCCAAAGGCCACGCCAAGACCCGGATCCGAAGACCGCCAAGATCGCCTACCCGGGACGACAAGCACTTCACCCCGGATGCCGAGACCGACTCGATGGCGCGGGCCTGACAAGACCCTCGCAACGGCAAGATCGACCCCGTGGGACCCGACAAGACCTTCGCGATGACAAGGACGGCACCGACCCGGAAGAATCCGATGCGCCCCCGACACCGACCCAAGTCCTGCTTCCCGGATGCGACAAGATCTATCCCAGTATCCGAGAACGACCCGTCGAACCCTGGACCCCGAGACCCGACCCCGAACCCCGAACCCCGGAACCCCAAGTTCGTCGAGGCCCTCAATGTGTGAACCTTCTCCCGAGCCCTATTTTATAAATGCTAAATATAAAACCTGTTGCATATTAAGTTGTCATTGTCATACTTGCATGCATCCTTGTCTGTGGTTTGGGGGACTTATGCCGATTCACCTAATAAATAAATATGGGGCCCATATGCGGGCAAATCTAGCCTTATATTGGCCTCATTTAAACTTGTGTAGCGAACCGGTGCCATCTTTTGTCTTGCTAATGCAACATTTAATTTGCGGGGGTTCTAAACAACTTGAACCATTTAATTAATTGTCGGAACCCCGGTTCCACTTAATATGACCTAATTGCATCGCACCTTGCCAGGCCATGCATCATACATGCATCATGCCCGATCTTTTGCCGTAGTATTAAATATTGCATCCGGTGTTTATTCTAGTGTTTTGCTTCTTCGCGGATAAGGCCGTTGAGTTGATGCGAGTGTCGACCCGATCTTCGGTTGAACCTCCGGCAATGTTTTCAGGCGAGCATCTCCCCCCCCTTTCTACCTATCTTACTTTTATAGTATTTATTCCCTCCTGTTGATCTATTGCTATATGTGTTGCGTTGCTCTAGTTTTCGTACCCGTGATATCCCTTGCAGCCTATATTGCCTTGGACACATCCTATTACCTGTTGTTTGGTAGATAGATGGACTTGCGCGTCGTAGTCGCTTGCTCAATTGTTGTTGCGTGTCGTCAAGTGCCACAGTTGTTGGTGTATTGTCGCATGTTGATGTTGGAGATGATCATGGCTTTACTTATCGTTCACTTTAATTCCTGTTTAACAACTAAAATTGAAGTAAGCAGAGGCATCGGTGGGTGATAGAAAATATTTGGTTTCCGAACGCCCACTTGTGTCCCGTAGGACCCCGAGTACTTGATACCTGTTCCTTGATTTATCGCGCTATCCACATCCGGGAGGTATATGGGACCCCCCTGAGCCAGAGCTTGATTCAGTCTTATTTCTTGGGTCCACAAACTAGTTTGAGGTTTTATTTACTATCCTGTACTTATGCCATGCTACTATTGTATTTACAATTGTGCGACAGATAGCACCTGTACTGTTTAGGATCGGAACACGATTCCGCGGTGTCGACAAGCCCAGTTTTGGGTTCCAATGCTCGTTCCTGACCGTCTACCCAAACCTTGAGTCCGTCTCGAGCTAGCTTACTGCTATGGTAAGACTTCAAGGGTGGCCCCTGAAATATTTCTGAATCCGTGATTGCTTTGTCGTGAAAGCCTCGTTGGGTTTTGATTTGGTTTTTCCGAGGTTGATCGAGCGTGTGTTGCTAATGGTGCACCCCGGGTAAAACTTTACGAAAGCCGTGTCCGGTTATGGACGACTTGGAGCACGATATCGACCATAGACAAGCATAACTAAAGTAGTATTATAAATTTGACTTTATAATGACTAGTAATCAGCTTCACTATAATGGAATGGCTAAATAATACGCCAACAATTGCTTGTTTGGGGTCGCCATACCATTGTACTGACTAGTAAGTATTGCAACTACAATGGAATGGCTAAATAAAAGTACCAACAACTGCTGGGTTTTGGGTTATCTCATGCTTATTGTATCTGACTAGTAAGTGTTGCAACTACAATGGAATGATTAACTAAAAGGGCCCACTGCTTCTTTTATCAGGACGATTATTTAAACCTGACTAGTAATTGCTGCAACGATAACTGAATAAGTAAAACTGCCAACTGTGTGAGTTCCTCGGTGGACTTCCTCGATTGGTCTCGAGGGGGAAATGCCAGGATGGGTTTGTTTGATGGTAGTATCAGGTTGGATCCGAATAGGTCTTTCTTACCCCTCTCTGATAGTCGCCTGTTGTATCGAGTCTCTATAGGTTGTTTAGTGCATGTTGCCGCTGCCTCTTCAGTCCACCATACCTATGTAGGCGAGGACCGCCGAATTCTAGCCTCGCCGTGTACCTGCCTCAGTACTGACGCTCCTCTTTTTCCTTTGCCCTTTGTCGGCACCCCTTTTGTTTAAGCAGGTTTTGAGATCGACGTCGTTAGCAGGGTTACCCTTCCGGCTTGGCCTGGGCAGGGTTATGGACGCCAGTGGTTATTCTTCAGGGCTCTTAGCCCCATTTGCATCTTGTCCGTAGCTGGACGCTCTATCGTTTTCAAGGTGATTTGGATCTTCGTACCTCATATCTGTATTCTTGACTCATGGAGTCGTGTTGTATATATATCTGTTCTGTGGTCCCATCGAGGACTGTTGTGTAATGTTGTTACTTCGTTTTCCACCCGCACGAAAGTGCCTGGTGGGCACCTTTGAATCGTTTCTATGCGGGTTTGGCGGGAAACGCTGAAACTTGCATAGGCCCGATTCTGAGGGTGTTACAAAGTGCCTCCTCAATCTCTTTGTTTATAGATGACATCCCCTCACTGTCCGCGCGGTGGCCATCGTTCTCCGTGCTAGCCCCGCTGCGGTGCAGGCAACCTCCGCCACTGTGCCTCTGCTTGGGGCATTGCCGGACAAAACCTACGATAGCCAAAAAATTCCCCATGTAGGTTCCCAGCGCGCCACCGTCAACAGGAACACGCGGGTCGACCCCTTGCTCTCCCTGACGCCACCGCCTAGAGGAACATGTGCGCCATCACCCCAGGCCGTCATACGCCTCCCCAAGAGCGCTCGACTTGATTCCATGACCATGGGATGGCCAGACCTATTTCCTAAGCTCGTGGTCTCGGATCGAGCGGACCATGACTCGATTCCATGACCTCGTGCCCGTCATAGTGGTGGCTTGATCCGGAGTTCATCAGTAGCGGAGAGGTCCATGCGCCTTCCTCCTGCATGGCGCTGCTCCGCCCAATGCTCTGGATTGCATCTGGTTCTTGATTTCTCGGCATGGCCAGCTTTCCTTGGTGGCATAAGAGGTCTGACCTGGTTTGATCTTAGGAGTCCAAAAATGCTGAAGCGCCGCTGCCAGGGTTGCTGATAAGCTGCAAGGCTTGGGATTTTTCTGATGGCAGAGGCTACCTTGGACGCGCCCACAACGGAGGAATATGGCCAGGCAGTGGCAAATGATCTAAAACCAAGAAAGTGCGGTGGATGTGGCCATGGTCGCAAGGAGATCAAGGGGAAGAGGAACCAGATGGAGACATAGTGGCAAAACATAGCCCTACCTTAGAACTTTGTCCCCCATTCTTCCCATCTCTGGTGAAATTTAATTGTCCACGGACCGGTGAAGATTACTGCTGCGCGATGGATCTTGGATTGCCGAGTCTTGATCTGATTTTCCTATTAGAGGCTCTATATATATATAAGACGTATATGATTCCATCTTCTTTTCAGGAATTCTAGCATGTTCACATTATAGTATAGCAGCAGGTAACATATATCATCCATGCAGACATGCTATTCCACCATGTAAGTCTCCTCATGAATTTTGTAGTTTATCTAGATTGCGTACTGGTGCACATAGGATATAAATAAATTACGCAATAAAAAAAGTTATTGTCATTTACGTCTAAATTTTTCATTGGTATCGCATCTGTCTATATCATCCATGCAGCCATGCTATATTCATACAACATGTAATAAGTCTCCTCATGATTTTTGTAGTTTATCTAGGTTGCCTACTCGTGTACAGTGGATGTAAGAAAATTGGTTGGGTACTCGTTTGTAAAAAAAATACGTAATAAAAAAGTTATTCAGCGTACTGTTCTTGGTTACATCTAAATTTTTTATTGGGATTTGTTTCACTGCAGAGTGGGTGATACAGATGAAGAAAAAATATGGCTAAATAATTCAGGGAGGAAACTGGTTTGGCTATCAGTTGTTCTCCATGTTCTTATTGTCTGGATTAATTTTCTCATATTTTGGAAATTGACAAGTCAAACTCAATCAATTTCTCCAAATACATATTTGTAATAAGCGTTCTCAAAATATGGTCATCTATAGATGTATATCTGCAAATTCTTTGTTTACAATCTTACTCAACTAATGATGATCACTTAATATAGAATTTTTCTTCTCCTGTTTTAGGTTGGAAAGATGCAGAGGAAGAGAGCACACGATGGTACATAAAATCTCGGAGGTTGTGGTCAATCATTTTAGATTTGCTGGTTGTTTTTTCTGCACATATTTGTATAGCTTTATTCACTTAGATAATTGGAGAACTAAGTCATGTAGCTGCTTTCTATGGGACATTATTTTGGAAGCAACTTATTGGAGATGTGCATCTCTAGCCGTCTAACTGAAAGGTATTTCAAATGCAGCGGTAATGCCTTCACAAATGGTTGTTGAAAGGGGAATTTGCATGGAGAATTTGTACGTCTCCATGGTGAATTCCTGGACTATATCGGACAAGGGATCACGAAGGATAAGACGGTCCTGACGAATGGAATGGTGCTAGACCTAGACCTAATGTTTCTGATCCTCTCCGCGAGCTTCTGAACCATGTTGTTGGCGCTCACACTGGTTGTCAAGCTTTTAGCAGACCACCCTTGTGTCCCGGAGGAGCTCACGATGAGTATAAGTGGCCTTAGTGTCTCGTCTGAGCATAGCAAAGAAGAGCAATGTGTGCTAAATATTGTGTGATTTGTCTTGGTTGTAGGTGGAGCATAAAACAATTCTGAAGTTGTGTCTGGCAGAAAATGAGTTAGAAGGTGATATGGTTACATGAAAAGAGTATAATTCCATGACGTTCACATACGAGGTATTGCATTTGGTCATACTACTTCTTAAGTTAACATGAAGCTCGAGTGTATTTGTGCTAGATGATCACGGTCACATGTATTTCTGTTTACAGGTCATAAACGAGACGGTTCGATTGGCCAACATTGCACCTGACATTTTTTTAAGAAACACACTAAAAGATCTACAATTCAAAGGTGATCATGCATATGAAACCAAACATCGTGTCCCAATCTTACGACCTAAGTCATGCTTTCTCCCTGAATAAAAGAAGCATTAGTCGCATACTTCTAAAATGTCATTTTCTTGGCCACGGGATACACAGTTCCAGCTGGATGGGGAGAGATTGTCTGCCCTCTGGCCATGCACATTTGAGTACTGATATTTATCTAGATCGACACGCCTTCAACCCTTCAAGGTTCAAGGATTGTGGACGTTAATGTTCAACTAATGCAAGGTCAAATAGCCCCACCCAGGATGCATATACTAGGACAAGTTTATGTCGTGTTGCCTGAAGCTTTTTTCCTAGCTTCTTGACTTGTTGAGATAAACCTAGATATTTTGTATTGCTAGACTTTTAATATAATCATTTATATTTTTATCATTTTGTGTTCAATAGAATTGTAGTTAGTACCATATATTTGGAAATCCTTTTCGTTTTTCACCAGAATTAGTTCTATCTTGTTAAACGAGTAGTCAACAGAAATCAAATAGTCATTTATTTATTTAGCTGTAACACATGCCGACTCAAGTAGAGATTCACTCTAGAAATCACATTAATGATACTGCTAATGGATCCCATGGTGGTGAGTTGTGTTAATTACTTTTTGGCTTTTCAGCTTTGACATGTAAATTCTGTTTCTCAAAAACGGTTGTACAGAGGGTTACCATGCCACTTGACTACTCTACGTGCGAAAATTGAGCTGGGGCTACTGGATGGAGGTTGGGTTGATCATTGGCGCCTGCGATGTCGCATCCCCCTACATTGAGCCAGAGTTGTATGTCCCGATCCAAGTGGAGCTGTTCCTCAGCAATTGTCAGAAGGACATCTTCATCTTCAGGTGCGGATCTACTAACAAATGCATCAAGCTTCTATAGGGTAACACATTCTGCCAGTTTGGCTTTGAGGGTAGCTCTTCGTTCTTGCTTGTTTGCCAAACAGTAACTGAAGACACTGCATCCACCAACATCAACCACTGTGAATCCCCTGGTTTGGAAAGGATGAACTCAATCATACATTCGAACAAGGAGTTGCATGTGAGTAGTATACACATGTGGGTTAACGATAATTCTTTGGCTGTTGGCCATATCCCCATTTTTGCACTTTCCTTGAGGTCAATTGCCACGGTGTTTGCTGGAAAAATGGTGGAACATGCGGCTTTATTTTGGGTGCAACATGTGTAATCTTGCATTGATACTATGATACCACCATTTTAGATTACACGTGAGCCAGTTTTAGTGATGCTTAGGGGTCTATTTCTGGTTCGGTAGTTGTCTATGCAATGTTTTTCTAGCTTTTATTTATCATTTGTTTTCATATGCATTGTATTTGCATATGTGATAAAATATGTATTATAGTTTCATATGCAATAAGAAAATTCAAGTAAACTATAGCAAGCGCATGGTATTTAGCTTCTGAACCATTATTATGGATCTTGGAAGGTTTTCAGAATTTGTGACGTATGAATCTATTATTCCGTAGCAACGCACGGGTATTAACCTAGTGCTTCATAAGATGTATATATTCTCAGCATATGATCAAATACTTAGACAATTCATTATAAGGAGTATGCAACTAAGTCTACTCAATAGTCATGCAAACTATGAAGAGATTCCAACACAATAATAATAAGCAGCATGGAACATAAGAATAAGCAACATTGTAATGCTCATAAGAAGTTATGATAAAGTGATATCTCGCTTGCCTTTGATTGTGGATCAAAACATAAATGCCAAGGCACCTCTGAAGTTCAAGTGAAGACTAGAGGTAAAGATATCAAAGATACAAGCATCAAAGTTATGTCACAATTAACCGTGTTCTAGGACAAGCACATTACAATAAGAATAAGAGATATGCTCTCAGGAAAGTGCTCATAGAATAAATGGTGACTCAAAATAAAAGATGAAAGAAAAGATTAAAAAGTTTGAAAGGCTTCCAAATGCCTGAAAGTATGGTACTCATTAGCTTTGATCTCTCATTGCCCCTATCATAGGCATCTTTAAATGGTGAAGTTTAAAGTGAGCTCAACTACGAGTTATATGCTTGACAGATCATAAACTAGAAATCTCATGTCCCTTGAGTACGAGGGTTGTTCCTCATGCTACTCAACTTTAGTCACTGGTAAGTTCTTGTCATTGTAAGTGTATGTGTATCATAGAGAACCGCCAACGAGGTACCCCTTTCCCCATGATATAGGAGCTATCCCATATCAAAATAACAAGGCAACAGACAATGATCATCTCAGCGATCTTTTTATTTGCTATTTACATAGGTTTTTACTAAGGATGCTTCACAGGTTCCTCACTATGGTTATGCTGCAAGTTTCCACCATGATTAGGCATGGCTTAGGCTAGCCGCACAGGCGTTTCTCTAACACATATACATAACTCCATGGACTTACAAGCTCCCCTTTTATTTCACACCGTCGACATCTGTAAACAAATGAGCATGATATCAATTGGATAATATTTATAGGTGTTGAAAGTGTTCCCCATGATAGCATGGTTCTGCTAACTCCCAGCCTATAATTTGCAAGTATATAACTTTCATGGACAGTCACAATGGTTCAAGTTTATTAAGTGCAAGAGAATGAACTGTGCCATCAAGTTCGTGAGAGATTTATTAACTAATTTTCTCATAACAAGCAAACATTTTATTTGGAAGAAAATAAGGGATAATGAATATGCACGGAATAGCAATGATGCTAATAGGTAGATATGGTGGACACTTTTTTGACAATTCTGGTTTTGGGGAGTTGGATGCACGAGTAGAGCTCATACTCAGTGCAAGTGAAGGCTAATAATAGAAAGGGAGCGACAATCGAGAGAGCAGTAACTGTCTGAATCATGCTTGCGACAAAACAAAATTAATTATGGCATAAAAGTTACACAAGAACTCTGAGGTAAAATAAATCATCGAGTATTAACTGACTTTTGTTTAGTCATATGCATGCGTGAGCATGTGCCAACTCGATTCAAATGAAACATTCAGAGGAGGATACCACAATGTCATACCAAGTTATGAATAGAACAATGCAAGCAAACATTTATATTACATGCTACAAACTATTAGCAAGTTGGAGCTAATAATAAGAGAGCAAGAACTACTAAGCATCCATTAAATAACATACACCCTACATGAATAGACTAAGCATGCCCACAATCAGGGGCGGACCCAGAGCGAAAATAACCCGGTGTCACACTTCTAAGTCACACATTTTTTTACATGAAATTAGGGGTGTCACACACTACAAATGAATGAAATATATCAAATAAATCCACTTTTACCCGGTGTCCTGTGACCCCTAGAGCTACAACGTGGGTACGCCCCTGCCCACAATGATGAGTATATGTACAAAAATTAAAACAAATAGTGTTCATTACCAGCCTCTTACCACACCTCGAGTTGTCATAAATCATCATTGCCTTTCACTTTTGTGGCTTGAATAATAATATGAAAACCAAACTCCAAGGAGTCACTGAGGACCGCTGAAACCTGCAACGAACTTTACAAAACTAGAGAAGAACAACAAATATTTTTAGGTTTTTGATTTTTTAAAGCAAGCACTAAAGGCAAAAGTAAACAAAGCAAAATCTTTTTGGATTTTTCTTATAACAAACCAAAGCTAAAAGCTAAAGTAGAAAGCAAAGAGAAACAACAAATATATTTTTGGTCTTTTTGTGTTTTGGAAAGAAGAAACAAAAACTAAAAAGAAAGCGAAACATGGATATGCAAAGTACCGACAAAACATGATATGTAGATGAGTGTGATGTCGGTATACCTCCCCCCAAGCTTAGGCTTTTGGCCTAAGTGGAGATCAATCAAAATGTGGGTAGTAACTCCAAGCCGGTGGATCATCATAGGAATGATCATAATCAGGCCCTCGTGATGAAGAAGAGGAAGCGCCCCAATCATAAGAGGTTTGATGGTATGAAGACTCCCCTGTGTTGGAGGGCTGAACCAAATTATCTTCAGCTTCCTCCCCAACATTCTCCTCTTGCTGGGAGAGCTTCGCCATGTATGTGTCAAGTTCTTTTTTCTGTGAGTGACCATCCTTTCCTGGTAACTGACGGTGCTCGACGTGGCACTTTGTTGGTAACCCCAAGCGCAAGGTGTGAAGAGCACAGCATTAAGTTTTCCCCCAGTTGAGACCGAGGTAATCGAACCAGAAGGAGGAAGGAAATGTAACACGGGTGTTGCAAACAACGTGGAGACCTGCACAACACAAACTCAAGACTTTGTCCCAACGAATCAATGAGGTTGTCAAGCTCACCGGTTTTCTATAACAAAGGATTAAACGTATGGTGTGGAAGGAAATGGTGGTTTGCAGCAAGTAAACAAGTAACAGTGGAATATGTATCAATGGTAAAGATTGGACCGGGGTCCATAGTTCACTAGAGGTGCTCTCCTTAGATAAACAACATGGCATAAAGGGTAAACAAATTACAGCAAGGCAATTGATAGGAACTGAGCAAGGCATAACAATGCAATTACTAGTCAGAAAGATCCCATGAGATTCGATTGGGCAATACAACAAGATACATAGACCGCCATCCAACTGCATCTATGACTAGAAGTCCACTTTCAGGTTATCATCCAAACCCCCTCCAGTATTAAGTTGCAAGCAACAGACAACTACTTTAAGAAGAGTGTGTAAGGTAAACAGTCCACATGTTCCATGAACAAGAGACCTTTTTTTCTCCCTAGTAGCAACAGCACATCTACAACCGAAGAGATTATTGTCACTTCCCTTGGAAACTAGAGGCATGAACACACTATCGAGCATAAATACCCCCCCTTGGAGTCACTAGCAACTACTTGGCCAAGATAGCCACTAACAACGGAGAGCATGCAAGATCACAAACAACACAGACATGATAGAATCATAAAGATAAAACCGTTAATCAAACCAACATCATAATCTCAATATCCATCGGATCCCTGCAAACACAACATGCATGATTACAAATAGATTAGATCTTGATCATGAATGGAGCTCACAACATCTATACATGAAAGCACAAAGGAGGAGATACAACCATCTAGCTACTACATGGACCCATAGTCCAAGGTGGAACTACTCATGAATCATACCAGAGAGAAGGCCTCCGGGATGATCTCCCCTCCGGCAAGGTGCCGGGAAGAACTTCAGATCCCCCCAATCTAGGGACGATGGTGGCGGTGGCTACAGACGGTTTCGTGGATTTCTGATCGGGTACTTAGGGTTTCTGCATCGGGGGATTATTATAGGCGAAGGGGAGACCGAGGCGGCCGCCAGGGCGACCAAACCCTAGCCAGGCGTGGGCTAGGGCCCACCCGCGCCTAGGGGGGTCTGGCCCCTCTGGCCGGCCCCTCGAGCTCTCCTCTGGACTTCTTGTTCCCCACGGAAAGTTATTGACTTTGTCCTTCGTCCCGTCCAATTCCGAGAATATTTCTTTACTAACTTTTATGAAACCAAAAACAGTAGAAAACAGGCATCTAGCACTGTTGCAACTTGTTAATAGGTTAGTACCAGAAAACATGTAAAAATCACCTCAAAGTGTAGACAAGTAAAGAAAAGTAGATACTAAACAAGAATGGAGCATCTAAAATTATAGATACGTTTCTGACGTATCAAGGCATAACACTAACTCCTGCTCCCAAATCACACAAATCACAACAGGAACATACTCACATATACCAACAGGAATAGTAGTAGACTTATCAGCCATTTGCAAATATATATCAGTTGGTATCAATTTTTCTAGTTGAAGTCTCTTATAGAGAGAGAAAGGCATAACACTAACTCCTGCTCCCGAATCACACAAAGCAGTTCTAACATAATTATTTTTGATAGGGTAAGGAATAGTTGGAATCCCTGGATCCCCAAGTTTCTTTGGAACCTTACCATTGAAGGAATAAATAGCAAGCAAAGTATAAATTTCCTCATTATAAATCTTTCTTTTATTAGAGACAATATCCTTCATATACTTTGAATAAGGAGGCAATTTAATAGCATCAGTCAAAGGAATTTGAAAAAATAAAGGTTTCATCCACTCACAAAATTTGTTATAGTGTTCGTATTCCTTTGACTTGTGTTTCTTATCAGGAGAAGGCATTGGTTTTTGAACCCAAGGGTCTCTTTCACTACCATGTTTATTAGCATCAAAATCTTCCTTAGTGTACTTAGTGTTCTTAGTGTGCCTTTCAGGTTGCTCTTAAATTTCTTCTTTATCAGGAGCATCATTTTTATCATTACCACTTTCAATTTCAGCATCAGAGATAGATAGACAATTAGGATCTATAGCAGGTTCAGAAGATTCTACAATTGTTTTATGTTTCTTTTTCTTTCTCTTAAAATAAGTACCTCTATTTTCAACTTGTTGAGATTATTGCTCAATTCTTTTAGGATGTCCCTCAGGATACAAAGGATCCTGAGTGGCAGCTCCACTCCTAGTTCTAATTTCATAAGCATGTCTTTCTCCAGAAGCATTAACTATCAAATCTTTTGTACTTTAGCAAATTGATAAATTTGAGTTTGAACCATTTGGAAATGTTTAATAAGAATTTTAACATCATCGGAGGTTCTTCCCACAATATCTTTCAACTCATTAATATCTCTAGAGTTTTCCATTAAATGATTCTGCATTTGCTTATTAAAATTATCTTGCTTAACAATAAAGATATCAAATTCTTATAAGCATTGATCAGGAGGTTTAGAATAAGGAATATCACCTTCATCAAATGTTGGAGAGAGTGTACCTCAATAGTAGATGAGTGGGAAATTGGCTTACATAATTCTTCTATAGGAGGTAAATTCTTCGCGTCTTCAGATTTAATACCCTTCTCCTTAAGACATTTCTTAGCTTCCTTCATCACTTCATCATTTAGTTCAATCACTCCCCTCTTCTTGTGTGTTGGTCTTGGCTCAAGCATAGTTGGCTCAGGTGTAGTCCAATCATCATAATTCTTGCTTATTTTAGCCATTAATTCCTCAGCTTCTTTAGGAGTTCTTTTCCTGAAAACACAATCAGCACAACTATCCAGGTATGTCCTAGATTCATCAGTTAGCCCATTATAATATATATCAAGAAGCCCATTTTTTAGGTAATGGACATCCAGGATGTGCATGAATCAGATCACAAAATCTTGCCCATGATTCAGGCAATTTCTCCTTTTCTCCCTGTTTAAAATCAAAAAGTTTCTGCAAAATGGCACGTCGAGCACTAGGAGGGAAATATTTCTGAAAGAAAGTATCAATCAAGCAATCAGGGCTATCAATGGATCTAGGAGGTAAATTATTAAACCAAGCTTTAGCTTCTCCTTTTAGTGAAGAAGGGAAAATTTTAGCAACAAATGTTGGAGATATGCCCTAGAGGCAATAATAAATGTAGTTATTATTATATCTTTGTGTTTATGATAAATGTTTACATTCATGCTATAATAGTATTAACCGGAAACATTAATACTTGTGTGATTTGTAAACTATATTAGAGTCCCTAGTAAAGCCTCTTTATAATACTAGCTTGTTGGTTGATAGATGATCGTGGTTTCCCGATCATAAACATTGAGATGTTGTTAACAACAAGATCATATCATTAGGAGAATGGTATGATGGACATACTCCTATAGATAAGCGTAGCATAAAGATCAAGTCATTTTAATAGTTCAATTGCTATAAGATTTCTGATACATAGTAACCTAATTCCTTCGACCATGAGATCATGCTAATCACCATCACCGGAAGGATGCTTTGATGACATCAAACACCACACCGTAACTGGGTGGCTATAAAGGTGGCATTGAGTATTCGGAAAGTATGGTTTGAAGCACATGGATCAAGAGTGGGATTTGTCCATCCATATGACGGATAGATATACTCTGGGCCCTCTCGGTGGAATGTCATCCAATTAGCTTGAAAGCATGTGACTGGCTCACAAGGGATCACATATCACGGGAACGAGAAAAGAGTACTTATCGGTAACGAGGTTGAACTAGGTATGCAGAGATACCGACGATCAAAACCTCGGATAAGTAAACTATCGTGAGACAAAGGGAAATTGGTATCATATGTAAGTGTTTCATTCGATCGTAAAGTAATCGTAGAAATATGTGGGATCCATATGAATTTCCGGATTCCTCTATTGGTTATTGATCGGAGAAGTGTCTCGGTCATGTCCGCATAATTCATGAACCGTAGGGAGACACACTTAAGGATTCGATGTTGTTGTGTAGTTATGGAATGATGAGTAAGAGACCGAATGTTGTTCGGAGTCTCGGATGGGATCCAGGATATCACGAGGAGATCCGGAATGGTCCGGAGAATAATATTCATATAAGGAAAGTCCTGTTTTGGAGTTCGGGAATGATTCCGATGTTTTCACCAGGAATGTTCTAGAAGGGGATAGAAGGTCCGGCACTCCGGAGGGGAAGGGTACATGGATGTGTCATGACAATGTGGAATCGTTGCATCATGTACTTGGTCACTTGGCTGGGCAATATGGAGAGAGAAATCAAATCCAAGTTTGAAAGTCAAACGCCAATTTGAAAAAGTCAAATCTGAAGTTTGCTTGGTGGAGGGAGAGTAGGAAACCTACTTGGGAAGGAAGTCCCACTCCCTCCACCCACCGGCCATGAGGAGGAGTTGGAGGAGGACTCCCTCCTCCCAAGCCGCCCCCTCCCACCTATATAAGAAGGGGTAGGGCACCCCCTACCCCTCACACAAAAACCCTAGCCCCAAGTCGCCGGCCACCTCCAAGCCGCCGCCTATGGTTCCTCCCAAGTCGCCGACTAGGGTTTCCCCAAACCCTAGCCGCCGTCCAAGCCCCCCCTTGGTGCACTCTAAACCATAGATCGCCAAGGCTTCTCTCATACTCCACCATACTCGCTCCGGCTTAAGGCGAAGCCTTACGAGATTTCCCCTCTACTTCTGACACCACGCCGTCGTGCTGCCGAAATCATGAGGAGAGTGCTACAACCTCCGCTGCCTGCTGGAAGAAGGGAGAGGAAGGTCTTCATCGAGTACCGAGTGTGTGACCGACTACGGAAGCGCTGCCGGAACGTAGCGCCGGAAGAATCGTCTACGCGATCTTGAGATCGACAAGAGTACGACTACATAACCCACGAGAATCTGCTCTCGTTAACCGCTTTGGATCTTCGAGGGTGAGTTCTTCTATCGACTCATTGCTACAATCTAGTAGATATATCTTGGCTTGTTTCTGTGCATGCGGTAGAAATTTTTTGTTTTCCATGCTACGAATCCCTACAAGAAAGTAGGTGCGCATATTAATATCATCAGAAAATAAACCACTCATAGTAGAAAGCTCAGTCATATGTGCCACAACACTTTCATTTTCAGTCCCACAAAAAGGTTCTGTCTCAACAATAGTTATATAGGATAAGTCAAGAGATAAATCATAATCTTTATCTTTAATGTTTATGGGAGATGTGGCAAACTTAGCATCAGGAAATAGTTTGGGTCTAATAGTACATCTATCAAGAAGACTCTTAATAGAACTTGCACCATGTGTGTTTCGACATTCTTTAATAAATTCATCAGTCATTTCAATATAACCATCACCAATATCATAGCTCTCTCTAGACTCAGGTGAACTAATAGGTGTAGTAGTATCTTCATTAGGAGTTTCAATGTTTCCCAATATAGTTCTAGCAATTGTAGCATCTAGGAAAGGACCTAATGAACCACTCTCATCAAGCATAGCAGAAGTAACATCATGAGCATCAGAAGCAATTTCAGATTCGACAGTTGTAGCAGTATGTGTAACATGTGTACGTGGTGGTTGTGTAAGGAGCTTACTCATAATAGATGGTGAATCAAGAGCAACAGAGGTGTTCAGAACTGTACCTCTTCTTGTAGTGGATGGTAAAATAGGAACTTTTTCATCATGAGTTTTACCCATGATGAATGGATAGCAACGAACAATAATAATTCCAAGTGAACATTATAAATAAAGCTATGCTCCCCGGCAACGGCGCCAGAAAATAGTCTTGATGACCCACAAGTATAGGGGATCGCAACAGTCTTCGAGGGAAGTTAAACCCAATTTATTGATTCGACACAAGGGGAGCCAAAGAATATTTACTAAAAATAATAAACCAACATCGACTATCACCCCTATCCTTCCAAGCTAACGATGCGGGTTTGATTACCGCTACCCGCTCCATTCTCTATCTCTATAAAAATAAAAGGAGTATTCTTTTTGTCTAGACAAGGTAAAGGCCTGTATTCAACCTACTCTGTCAACCAGTTTTTGGTACTCTAGAGCGGAGTAGAGCAGTTTGGTATAAGCCTTAACAACTGATTTGCCAATTTAGATGCACCTGGAAATAGTCTTGCTCATAGCAGTTTATCAGTAGCAACAATTTTATAGTAGTAAAAGAAAAGTAACAACATAATTAAAATAAAGGCAGTAGTAACAATAGTGGCAAACAACAGGATTTGAGTGCGGTAGGCATTGGTATGGATGGGCGGGCGTTGCATAGACAAGATTATTCATGTAGTATCAAGATCAAGGGCATTTGCAGATAAATAAGATAAAGCATCCAAGTACTAAATAATCATAGGCATGTGTTCCATATATAGTCATACGTGCTCGCAATGAGAACTTGCAAAACATCTTTTGTCCTACCAGCCCGTTGGAGCGGGGCCTCAAGGGAATCTACTGGCAATTAAGGTACTCCTTTTAATAGAGTACCGGAGCAAAGCATTAACACTCCATGAACACACGTGATCCACATATCACAGTCATCCCCTCCATTTATCCTGATTTCTGTCACTTCGGGGCCTCGGGTTCCGGACAATAATATGTGTAAACAACTTGCAAGTAAGATCACAAACAATAATATCATCATGAATCAATAACACGTTTAGATCTGAAATCATGGCACTCGGGCCCTAGTGACAAGCATTAAGCATAACAAGTTGAAACAATGACAAAAAGCACTAACAATAGATACTAGGCACCATGCCTGTCACATCCCAAAATTTTCCAAATTTTGAAATGTGAAAAATAAATAAACAAAATAAATAATTGTTGAAATTTAGGGTGAAAAGAAATTTTTTATTTCAAATTGGAAACATCAAAACCCATCTTGAACAAACTTTGAATAAAATTTGAATCCAACTAAATTCAAATCAAGTGAAATGCATTCTTCATAAATGCATCTTGAAATTTAAACACTTGGAAAATAAACCAAAACTCTAAAACCCTAATGGAAGAAAAACATTTCCAAGATACCTCAAAGACTATGGATTTGACCCATATAAAAAAATTCAATAAACATTTATAAATGATCAAGAATGATAAATAAATAAAACCATAGGAATTGATTTCATTCAATTTGGAACCTTGGATAAAATCTTATGAATTTAGTAAGATAAAGAAATTAAATTTAAAAGCTAATAAAGCTCCTATCTGAAATACATACCAAATTGTGATCAAATTAATCCTAAAGAGATATAAAAGGATAAACAAATATTAAATAAGATTTTTCAAATTGGAATCACCAAGTTTGGATCTTTAAATAAAAAGATATGGATTTTATAAGATAAAGGAAGAAATAATAAATAAGGAGTATTTAAAAGCCAAATTAAATCTTGGCCAAATCCATAAGCAAATGAAAATAAAGAGAATCCAAATAAAATAATAGGATAAAGATAATTCCAATACAATTATATGGCATTAAACCATATTCTAAATTTTATATGGATAAAGATAAAATTCCTAATAGAAATGATTAATTAAATCATGAGAAAGTAATAAATGGAAATTTGGGTTAAAAAGTTATCAAATTAACTAAAAAGAATTATTTGAATAAAAATTTATATGGTATTAAAACCATAATCAAATTCTATTTAATTGAAGACAAATACTCATTTTAAATGATTAATAAATCTAAGTGTTGTGGGGAAAGTGCACCACATCTACAGAGTGAAAACTCTAAGTACTTAGCCGTGTCCCCGGTAATGGACAATTTGAGCATCAAGACATGGAAGCTATCAAGAATCTCCTCATCCCAATTTCTAAGTTCAAATCTATTTTTAGCAAAGCAAGCCTAAGCTCCACTTAGCCAAATGCATATAGATGATAGATACCACTATTCTACCATAGTATCACTTGCCAATACAATTCAAATGTATTGACCCTTGTGGCTGTAACTTATTATGTTGCAGGTTTGTTTGATGTTAGTGAAGTATGTTGATTAGGATTACAAGTCTACAACCAACATGATTGCCTATGGCACTTTGAACATGAAGGACTCCATGCTATAGTTATTTCTGCTACATTGTAATGAGATAGCCAAATGAGCTATGTAAGATGTAATGAATTATTTTATTCCTGGTTATAAAGTTGTATTATGACCTTTGTTTCTTGATATTACATCTTAACTGTGGATGCTAGCTATTGATCCAAGGACTAGCATTGTAAACACAGGGATCTCTACCTTATTAAAGGTTGGGACCTCTACAGATGGTATCGAAATTGCCATGTTGCTCAGAGGATTTGTAACCCTAGGATTGGACAAAACCCCTTAGAAAAATAGGAGTTGTATTTGTTCCAAAACTTATTTACAAACAATCTTGTAAACTCTTTCCTCAACCTTTTGGTTTTGATTCTATATCTCTTCTATTTCAACTTGATGGATAAAACCTCAACCATGAGCAAAGACTTCAACATGAGCAAAGGACTTCACCAACTCAAATGACTTCAACTTTATTTTCATCAAGGACTTCAACTTGGACATCACTAAGAACTACCAGGGAGACAAGAACAATACTCAAGACTAGAAGACTAAGGAAACACAACCTAGAAGAAACCATCATCACCTTTGAAGTCTAGTGACCAAGACACAAGAATTTTTCCAAGGAAACCATGATCTTGATCAAGAAGAAACAACCAAGAAGAATGGAATGATCCCAAGGAATCCACATAGTTAGACCACCATGTATAGTTTAAATCAAACACACCAACTTATGTGGTGTAGCAAAAATATTTTTTTGCCTAAAAATGTGCTTGAAACTTGTTGTTTGAGTAGAATGTTTGTTTGTTATTGCTTGCACATTGCTTGTGTGAAATTGTTGTGTGTGATTAGACTTCTTCCTTAGAAATCTTTTGCCTATTCTAATCCCAATCCAACCCAAACAGATGACTTCTCCAAGAGACTCCAACAACAAGAGTGGCGACAACAACAACCAAGAGATGCACATGAGAGAACTCATAATAACCCAAACCTAGTTGAACCAAGTGACAACTCAGTTTTTAGCCAACAACAATGAGTTAGACCCAGCCATGCAAAGGTTTTTGGAAACCCAAACCCAATTTTTGCAAAGGATGACAAATCAAATGATCAACATGGGAGACAACCTTTCCCAAGGAGTTTGTGACAACAATGATGTCAAGGATGATATTATAGAAGGAACTCAAGCTTGCAATATTTGTGGAGACATGGATCACACTTCCAAAGAGCATGAAGATCAATGCCCTAATTATGAAGAGAAACATCCAGCTAAACAATGCCCCACATCTCAAGTGACTTGTTTCCTATGTGAAGGAAATAATCATGTCCCTATCCAATGCCCCGTCTATTCTATAGTTCAACAAAGGAAACAAGGTGGAGTGCATCAACAGTTTGTAAACCCCCATGAGGAAACAACTTCTACCAAGAAGGATGAAGACAAAGGAAAATCTCAGCTTGCATCTCCATGCACTATGACTCACCTTGATGGAAAAAAAGAGGAAACATAGGTATTATCCAAGGAAACGATTAAGGAAACAAGGAGACTTTTCCACCTTTGATGTGAGATATGAAGAGCATGAACTAGAAGAACTCCTAGCTTTGGAGAAACCCAAGAATAAGAAGTATAAGGAAATTAGCCAAGTGTGGTGCAAAAACTGCAAAGAGCTAGGCCATTATATATCAACTTGTCCACAGAAGATACGTGAAGAACTCAACCTTGTCACATGTTACAATTGTGGTGACCAAGGACATTATGCAAGAAATTGTCCATAAAAGATGAAGTACAAGACAAGCAAGCCTATGAGGGATCTCAGCCTTGTCACATGTTTCAAGTGTGGAAACAAAGGACACTATGCAGATGTCTGCCCAGAGAAGTTTCATCAAGATCCCAAGTGACCCAAGATGTAATCTAGTTGAAAACCTTTTAAGGGTGGTAGTACCCTAGTTGTTTTGAAGCCAACTTGTAACCTCCAGCTTTCCCAAATCTTGGGACGAGATTTCTTTTAAGGGTGATAGCCTGTCACATCCCAAAATTTTCCAAATTTTGAAATGTGAAAAATAAATAAACAAAATAAATAAACAAAATAAATAATTGTTGAAATTTAGGGTGAAAAGAAACTTTTTATTTCAAATTGGAAACATCAAACCCATCTTGAACAAACTTTGAATAAAATTTGAATCCAACTAAATTCAAATCAAGTGAAATGCATTCTTCATAAATGCATCTTGAAATTTAAACACTTGGAAAATAAACCAAAACTCTAAAACCCTAATGGAAGAAAAACATTTCCAAGATACCTCAAAGACTATGTATTTGACCCATATAAAAAAATTCAATAAACATTTATAAATGATCAAGAATGATAAATAAATAAAACCATAGGAATTGATTTCATTCAATTTGGAACCTTGGATAAAATCTTATGAATTTAGTAAGATAAAGAAATTAAATTTAAAAGCTAATAAAGCTCCTATCTGAAATACATACCAAATTGTGATCAAATTAATCCTAAAGAGATATAAAAGGATAAACAAATATTAAATAAGATTTTTCAAATTGGAATCACCAAGTTTGGATCTTTAAATAAAAAGATATGGATTTTATAAGATAAAGGAAGAAATAATAAATAAGGAGTATTTAAAAGCCAAATTAAATCTTGGCCAAATCCATAAGCAAATGAAAATAAAGAGAATCCAAATAAAATAATAGGATAAAGATAATTCCAGTACAATTATATGGCATTAAACCATATTCTAAATTTTATATGGATAAAGATAAAATTCCTAATAGAAATGATTAATTAAATCATGAGAAATTAATAAATGGAAATTTGGGTTAAAAAGTTATCAAATTAACTAAAAAGAATTATTTGAATAAAAATTTATATGGTATTAAAACCATAATCAAATTCTATTTAATTGAAGACAGATACTCATTTTAAATGATTAATAAATCTAAGTGTTGTGGGGAAAGTGCACCACATCTACAGAGTGAAAACTCTAAGTACTTAGCCGTGTCCCCGGTAATGGACAATTTGAGCATCAAGACATGGAAGCTATCAAGAATCTCCTCATCCCAATTTCTAAGTTCAAATCTATTTTGAGCAAAGCAAGCCTAAGCTCCACTTAGCCAAATGCATATAGATGATAGATACCACTATTCTACCATAGTATCACTTGCCAATACAATTCAAATGTATTGACCCTTGTGGCTGTAACTTATTATGTTGCAGGTTTGTTTGATGTTAGTGAAGTATGTTGATTAGGATTACAAGTCTACAACCAACATGATTGCCTATGGCACTTTGAACATGAAGGACTCCATGCTATAGTTATTTCTGCTACATTGTAATGAGATAGCCAAATGAGCTATGTAAGATGTAATGAATTATTTTATTCCTGGTTATAAAGTTGTATTATGACCTTTGTTTCTTGATATTACATCTTAACTGTGGATGCTAGCTATTGATCCAAGGACTAGCATTGTAAACACAGGGATCTCTACCTTATTAAAGGTTGGGACCTCTACAGATGGTATCAGAGCACTGTGTTGCCTGTAGGATTTGTAACCCTAGGATTGGAAAAAACCCCTTAGAAAAATAGGAGTTGTATTTGTTCCAAAACTTATTTACAAACAATCTTGTAAACTCTTTCCTCAACCTTTTGGTTTTGATTCTATATCTCTTCTATTTCAACTTGATGGATAAAACCTCAACCATGAGCAAAGACTTCAACATGAGCAAAGGACTTCACCAACTCAAATGACTTCAACTTTATTTTCATCAAGGACTTCAACTTGGACATCACTAAGAACTACCAGGGAGACAAGAACAATACTCAAGACTAGAAGACTAAGGAAACACAACCTAGAAGAAACCATCATCACCTTTGAAGTCTAGTGACCAAGACACAAGAATTTTTCCAAGGAAACCATGATCTTGATCAAGAAGAAACAACCAAGAAGAATGGAATGATCCCAAGGAATCCACATAGTTAGACCACCATGTATAGTTTAAATCAAACACACCAACTTATGTGGTGTAGCAAAAATATTTTGTTGCCTAAAAATGTGCTTGAAACTTGTTGTTTGAGTAGAATGTTTGTTTGTTATTGCTTGCACATTGCTTGTGTGAAATTGTTGTGTGTGATTAGACTTCTTCCTTAGAAATCTTTTGCCTATTCTAATCCCAATCCAACCCAAACAGATGACTTCTCCAAGAGACTCCAACAACAAGAGTGGCGACAACAACAACCAAGAGATGCACATGAGAGAACTCATAGTAACCCAAACCTAGTTGAACCAAGTGACAACTCAGTTTTTAGCCAACAACAATGAGTTAGACCCAGCCATGCAAAGGTTTTTGGAAACCCAAACCCAATTTTTGCAAAGGATGACAAATCAAATGATCAACATGGGAGACAACCTTTCCCAAGGAGTTTGTGACAACAATGATGTCAAGGATGATATTATAGAAGGAACTCAAGCTTGCAATATTTGTGGAGACATGGATCACACTTCCAAAGAGCATGAAGATCAATGCCCTAATTATGAAGAGAAACATCTAGCTAAACAATGCCCCACATCTCAAGTGACTTGTTTCCTATGTGAAGGAAATAATCATGTCCCTATCCAATGCCCCGTCTATTCTATAGTTCAACAAAGGAAACAAGGTGGAGTGCATCAACAGTTTGTAAACCCCCATGAGGAAACAACTTCTACCAAGAAGGATGAAGACAAAGGAAAATCTCAGCTTGCATCTCCATGCACTATGACTCACCTTGATGGAAAAAAAGAGGAAACATAGGTATTATCCAAGGAAACGATTAAGGAAACAAGGAGACTTTTCCACCTTTGATGTGAGATATGAAGAGCATGAACTAGAAGAACTCCTAGCTTTGGAGAAACCCAAGAATAAGAAGTATAAGGAAATTAGCCAAGTGTGGTGCAAAAACTGCAAAGAGCTAGGCCATTATATATCAACTTGTCCACAGAAGATATGTGAAGAACTCAACCTTGTCACATGTTACAATTGTGGTGACCAAGGACATTATGCAAGAAATTGTCCATAAAAGATGAAGTACAAGACAAGCAAGACTATGAGGGATCTCAGCCTTGTCACATGTTTCAAGTGTGGAAACAAAGGACACTATGCAGATGTCTGCCCAGAGAAGTTTCATCAAGATCCCAAGTGACCCAAGATGTAATCTAGTTGAAAACCTTTTAAGGGTGGTAGTACCCTAGTTGTTTTGAAGCCAACTTGTAACCTCCAGCTTTCCCAAATCTCGGGACGAGATTTCTTTTAAGGGTGATAGCCTGTCACATCCCAAAATTTTCCAAATTTTGAAATGTGAAAAATAAATAAACAAAATAAATAATTGTTGAAATTTAGGGTGAAAAGAAACTTTTTATTTCAAATTGGAAACATCAAACCCATCTTGAACAAACTTTGAATAAAATTTGAATCCAACTAAATTCAAATCAAGTGAAATGCATTCTTCATAAATGCATCTTGAAATTTAAACACTTGGAAAATAAACCAAAACTCTAAAACCCTAATGGAAGAAAAACATTTCCAAGATACCTCAAAGACTATGGATTTGATCAATATAAAAAAATTTCAATAAACATTTATAAATGATCAAGAATGATAAATAAATAAAACCATAGGAGTTGATTTCATTCAATTTGGAACCTTGGATAAAATCTTATGAATTTAGTAAGATAAAGAAATTAAATTTCAAAGCTAATAAAGCTCCTATATGAAATCCATACCAAATTGTGATCAAATTAATCCTAAAGAGATATAAAAGGATAAACAAATATTAAATAAGATTTTTCAAATTGGAATCACCAAGTTTGGATCTTTAAATAAAAAGATATGAATTTTATAAGATAAAGGAAGAAATAATAAATAAGGAGTATTTAAAAGCCAAATTAAATCTTGGCCAAATCCATAAGCAAATGAAAATAAAGAGAATCCAAATAAAATAATAGGATAAAGATTATTCCAATACAATTATATGGCATTAAACCATATTCTAAATTATATATGGATAAAGATAAAATTCCTAATAGAAATGATTAATTAAATCATGAGAAAGTAATAAATGGAAATTTATCAAAGTGGGTTAAAAAGTTATCAAATTAACTAAAAATAATTATTTTAATAAAAATTTATATGGTATTAAAACCATAATCAAATTTTATTTAATTGAAGACAAATACTCATTTTAAATGATTAATAAATCATACTAAAAATATTTCAAATAATTCAAAGAGAATTATTTAACACCCTATTAAATAAATAAAACCTGTTGAAAAGGATTTGATAAAATTTGGAATTTAAATAAAAGTTGGAAAAGATATTAAAATCCTATTTAAATAAAGACAAAGGGCCATTTTAAATAAACAATTAAACCATATGGGAATAAAAGAAATATTCCAAAATTATCTTTAAAATACATGTTTGAACAGAATACAAAATTTCTGAAAGTTGGGTAAATATTTAAATTCAAATGATGTTTGAAATCATTTGAAAGAAATCAAAACAGAATAATAGAAACAGAAAAAGAAAAAAATGAAACAGAACAAAAAAAAGGAAAGCAACCAGCCCAGCCCAGTAGAACCCACCAGGCCCAGCAAGCCCATTTTCTCTCTTCCCGCAGAAAACGATTCACACCGCAAACACAACCCGCAGAGACACTGACCGATGGACCCCACTCTTTCTCTCTCTCTCTCTCTCTCTCTCTCTCTCTCTCTCTCGTTGACGCACCCGCCCCACTGCCACGCAATCATCTTCTTCCTCACCGCCGCTGACCGCGCCCCCTCTAGCCGTTTCTCTGCCGATGAATGCCGACGTTTAATTCGCATCAATGCCGCGCTTAAACCTCGCCGCGACCACGCAAGTTAAAGAGCCCAGGTCTCCACCCCATTTCCCCTCGCTCACCCCTCCCTCTCAGCCACAGGGGTGCTCGAATTGTTTGCTCTGACCCCACTGTCCCCGACGAGCATCCGCGACAATTTCGGCGAACCACTACCCCCCCCCCTTGCCTCCTAGCTTCCACGAGGACATTCCCCATCGTCATGCGCATCCGCCAGTAGCCCCACTTGACCACGCGTGCCCCCTAGCGTCGGCAACCTCGACATAGAACGCCTCCGCCGTCTACCTCCACTCCGGCGACACCCCTAGGTAGCATCTGACCTCCCCTCTCCTTCTCGTTCACACGCGCGTACTCACCATGACTCGGCGCATCTAACAGTGCTTTCCCTTTTTCTCTTGCGTGCACGGTAGCCTCGTCACCGTCTTCAACAGAGCGTGCCCAAGCCAGTGCGGATCTCCGGCGAGCAATCCACTTCGACTCCGTGCGCCCCTACTCTCCGAAGACCACCTTGAGCTTCGCCACACCCCGACGATCACTGTGAGCTATTCCTCTCTCTCTCGCTTACTGTATCGCCGGCAACTCCACCGTCAGACCACGCCGCCGCCACTCGCCGCCGCCAGCGACGCCCATCTTAGGTCATCGTACGGTGAGCCGTTGGATCTTGATCTGAGGGATACGAAAGAATCACTTAAGCGAAGGGGTACGCTAGATCTGTGCCACACGATCTTCTTTAGATCCAACGCACCACGTTAGCTGATCCGTGCGAACCAAGCATTAATCGAACATGACGCTGCGGGCCGCCCTTTGATTTAAAAACCAGATTTTGTTCTATGGAATGTACAAACTTGCAAAAATCATAACTTTTGATCCACACATCCAAATTTTGAAAATTTTATATAAATGGAATCAGAAAAATAAATAATTTCCAACCATGTACTTTGTTTAGTAATTTGATTCTGTAAACTTAGTTGTATTTGCAGAAACTTGTGTAGGCATAATTTGAATATAAAAATTGTTCTAGAAATATTTTTAAGGTAAAATCTTTGGTAAATGGTTTGTTTTGAACCTACTGACCATAGAAACCAATTTATGGATTTAAAAGTGTATTTTGTGAAGCTAAAGAATAAATCTTTGAATAAAATCATTTCTAGCCATATAAAATTATTGAATAAGTTTTAAAAATGCTTTTTGAGTAAAAACTTTGGAAAATTATTTGAATTAAACTATCTGACCCTAAACACCAAGTTTTATGATTTAAAAATTAATTTTGTGAACTCTAGAAAATTATTACTTTGTTTAAAGGCATTTCTAATGAAATGCAATGTGGATTGAATTAAAAATGGTTTATAGGTAAGACCTTTTGCAAATGGTTTTAATAATAAACACTTGACCATAAAACACTAACATTTGTGTTTAAGAATGAATGTGACAAATACTAGAAATTATTACTTTGATTTAAAGCATTTCTAACAAAACAAAAATGATTTAAAGTGGCTATTTTTACTAACTTAATATCAAATGATTTTGCCACCTTTATAAATGAACAATAGGTGTTTTATAATATTTATAACCTATTAGAAACCACTTTTCAAAATAAAACAATCTTTGTCATGCTTGCATGCATTGCTTTGTTTTTATTATTCAATGTGATGAATTGCTTGAATGGTAGATTGAATTTATGCCTTGATTGAATTGTAGTGAGATTTGAAGAGTGTGACTATTGCAAGATCAAGGAGTGAACTTATATTATCTACCAAAAAGGCAAGTGATGCTTCATACTTTTGTCCCATTATTTTCACTATGCATTAGTGATATTTCCAAGTAGGACTTGCATGGAATTTTTGCTAAGTATAAACTATGCCATGGGAAATCCTAGTAGATGAAACCTTAGTAGAATTCTCCTAAGTTAAGAATCCTACTACTATCATGCTTAGCCTAGCTAGTAGAAAACAAGGGTGGATTATATTCATGCTATGGAATATTTCTAAGTCAAGGACTTGTGTTTTGTTTAATAAAACAACTATGTGAAGGAATCACCTGGGTGGAATGGTGGATTATTTTATGTTGAGTGGTTACACAAGGCCCATTTATATGGTTTACCTTGTGTATCACACTTGTGGAATGCCACCCAGGAACAAAGAGATTTGAGATGTCAAATGTTGAGAAGCTTCAAGTGCAGCCACTTGGCATTATGGGCTCTGCCTGGATCATATAGGTTGAAATACTTAGCCAAATGGACAGTTGGTGGTAGGGGATGATAGGTTGGAACACGTCCATTCTGGTCTAATGGAAGGCTTCTGAAATATCTTGTCGCGATGCATGTCGAGTGTTGTGGGGAAAGTGCACCACCTCTGCAGAGTGAAAAATCTAAGTACTTAGCCGTGTCCCCGGTAATGGACAATTTGAGCATCAAGACATGGAAGCTATCAAGAATATCCTCATCCCAATTTCTAAGTTCAAATCATGTGGTTGAACAAGGGTTAAAGGATCACCAATTTCTATTGGGAGATGCCTTGGGTGATTTTGACAAACAAAAACTTAATGTTTTCAAATGATAAGGAAAAATATATTTTGAGCAAAGCAAGCCTAAGATCCACTTAGCCAAATGCATATAGATGATAGATACCACTATTCTACCATAGTATCACTTGCCAATACAATTCAAATGTATTGACCCTTGTGGCTGTAACTTATTATGTTGCCGGTTTGTTTGATGTTAGTGAAGTATGTTGATTAGGATTACAAGTCTACAACCAACATGATTGCCTGTGGCACTTTGAAGATGAAGGACTCCATGCTATAGTTATTTCTGCTGCATTGTAATGAGATATCCAAATGAGCTATGTAAGATGTAATGAATTATTTTATTATTGGTTATAAAGTTGTATTATGACCTTTGTTTCTTGATATTACATCTTAACTGTGGATGCTAGCTATTTATCTAGGGACTAGCATTATAAACACAGGGATCTCTACCTTATTAAATGTTGGGACCTCTACAATGCCCTAACAATCTTATTCAATTAAATGATAGATCTCATCTAATCCCTACCATCCCCATAGCCTATAGCGAGGGATTACTCACTCATGGATGGGGGAATCATGGATGATTGATGGAGAGGCATTGGTGATGATCATGGTGATGATCTCCTCCAAATCCCCGTCCTGGCAGGGTACCAGAATGGAGCTTCTGGTTCTGAATCGCGGTTTCTGGTGGTGGCGGTGCAGCGGAACTCTATCTAGAAAAACGTTGAACTCCATGTGTTTTTAGGTAAGAGGGCTTGCAGAAGGAGAGGTTGAGGGGGTGCCCGAGGTGTCCACACCACCCCCTAGCGTGGCCTGGCCTGGCTCGCGCCACCAGGTGGTGTGGGCCCCTCGTGGCCCTTCTTCGTCTTGTCTTCTGGCTTCGTGAGTCTTCTGGTAAAATAGGAGTTTTGCGATATTTTCCGGGATTTTTCCTGAAAGTTGATTTCCTGCACAAAAACGAGACACCAAAGCAATTCTGCTGAAAACAGCGTCAGTCCGTGTTAGTTGTATCCAAATCACACAAATTAGAGAATAAACAATATCAAAAGTGGTCGGGAAAGTAGATACATTTTGGATGTATCAATGATCAACAAACTCTAGAACATGGTTCAATAGGAATGGCATTTATTAATATGATAATAAGGATATGTGGTAAATGGTCTTGACTTGACTTCCTTTTTACTCTATTTGTGATAATAAGTTAGGGTTTAAGAACTACCATGATGATCATGGTAATATTAACTATGGTAAGCATGATGGTTTTTGCAGCATAGTAAATCAAAATTTTCTACGGATACGAACGGGGAAAGCCAAGATCTAATCTAGGAGATGCAAACAACAAGGGGAATTAGATGAGATCTTCATACCCTTAAAGATTCGCACAGCGGAACGTTCGACGGAACGTGGGTGATGTAGTCGTACTCGCTTCTCCTCGATCCGATCCGATCTAACACCGCAAGTGGCGATGCCTCCGAGAGATGCACACGTGGAGCACCTCGACGTCTCCTCCTACCTCGGTCCAGCAAGTATGGTGGAGAGACAGATTGGATCTACAACGTGACGCTGCGGTGCAAGTGGTGGATAGTTTCTGCAGCAGGGCTTCGCCTACGTGCAGTCGGGAGGGAGAGAGAGAGGAGGGCAGCAGGGCGGCTAGGGCTTGAGGAGGAGGTGTGGGAGGGGGTGCGCCCCCATCCCTCTTTATATAGAGGGGTGGGCGGCCAGCCCTTGCCCCTCCCCCGCTCACTCTCCCTCAGTCGGGAGGGAGAGAGAGAGGAGGGCAGCAGGGAGGCTAGGGCTTGAGGAGGAGGTGTGGGAGGGGGTGCGCCCCCAGCCCTCTTTATATAGAGGGGTGGGCGGCCAGCCCTTGCCCCTCCCCCAAGCCCTAGGGCCGGCGGCCAAGGAGGAAGGAGTGGGGGAAAGTCCCCCACCCTTCTAGAAGCTCTCCTAGGGTTTGCCCTAGGTTTGGCCGGCTGGGCCCTATGGGGCCTTGTGCCCCTGGCCAATGCGGCCAAGGCACTCCCTCATAGGCCCATGCCCCCTCCGGAAGGTTCTAGAAGCTTCCGGTACAATACTGATTAACCCGAAACAATTCCGAACTCCAAAAACTGCATTGCCTTATATGAATCTTATTCTCCGGACCATTCCAGAACCTCTCGTGATGTCCCGGATCCCATCCGAGACTCCGAAAAAAAACTCATAAACCAATTATCCAATCTATCCTAGCGTCGAGACACGTTAAGTGTGTGACCCTTCGGGTTCGAGAACATGCAGACATGATCTTCTATCAATAATCAACAGCGGGGTCTGGAAACCCATATTGACTCCCACACATTCATCGATGATCATATCGGATGAACCACGATGCCAGGATTCAATCAATCCCATATATATATTCCCTTCGTCTCGCGATATTTTACTTGCCCGAGATTTGATCGTCGGTACCGTCATACCTAGTTCAATCTCGTTCACAGCAAGTACTTTACTCGTTCCGTAATCCGATATCACTTTGTGAGTAACTCCTTAATCACATGCTTGCAAGCGGTGTTGATATCGATTACCGAGTGGGCCCGAAGTATATCTCTCCGACTTGGGAGGGACAAATCCCATCTCGATACATACAACCCAACAGGTACTTTCCAATCACCTGAGAGACACCTTTATGATCACCCTCTCATAGGATGACGTTTGATGACCTCAAAGCTTTCTTCCGATACCAGGGAGTTGTATTATCTCATGGTCTAAGGAATACAATATTTGACATAAGAAAAGCTTCACAAAGATGAACACGATGACACGATCTAATTGCTCCGCTTAGTTTGGGTTTGTCCATCATATCATTCTCCCAATGATATGATCTCATTATTAATCGACAACTCATGTCTATGGTTAGGAAACCTTAACCATCATTAATCAATGAGCTAGTCCATAGAGGCATACTAGGGACATGGTGTTGTTCACAAACCACACAAGTATTAAAGTTTCCGCTTAATACAATTCTAGCATGGAATATAAACTTTATCATGAACAAGAATTATAATAATAACATCTTTATTATTGCCTCTAGGGCATAATTCCAACAGTCTCCCACTTGCACTAGAATCAATAATCTAGTTTACATTTGTCAACAATCTCACACCCATGTCACTAAGGTGCTGATCATGTTTTGAACGTGGAAGAGGTTTAGTCAATGGATCTACGACATTCAGATCTGTATGTACTTTTCTAATCTTCAGATCTCCATCTGCTATATAATCTCGGATTATATGAAACTTGCGGTTTATATGCTTGGTCTTTGGATGATATCTTGGTTCCTTAGCGAGTGCTATGGCGCCAGTGTTGTCACACAATATCTCCAGTGGGTCCAATGCACTTGGAACCACGCCAAGCTCAGTGATGAAGTTCCTGATCCAAACTCCTTCACTTGACGCTTCTGGAGCAGCCATGTATTTCGCTTCTACTGTAGATCCCGCGATCACGCTTTGCTTGCAGCTTATCCAGCTCACAGCTCCTGATTCAAAATATAAATGTATCATGTCTGAGATTTAGAATCATCCTTGTCGGTGTCGAAAATAGCGTCGATGTAACCCTTTACGACGAGCTGTTCATCACCTCCATAGACTAAGAACATTTCTTTAGTCCTATTTAGGTACTTTAGGATGTTCTTCACGGCTGTCCAGTGTTCCACTCCTGGATCACTTTGGTATCTTCTCGTCAAACTAAGAGCATTGGACACATCTGGTCTAGTACACAGCATGGCATACATGATAGAACCTATGGTCGAGGCATAAGGCACTTTGCTCATAGCTTCTCTATCATTTACCGTAGCTGGACACTGAGCCTTGCTCAATATCTTACCTGACAACATAGGCACTGAACCTTTCTTTGCCTTATCCATTCTGAACCTTTTCAGAACTTTGTCTAGGTATGTACTCTGGCTTAAAGCTATCAGGCGTCTTTGTCTATCTCTATAGATTTTGATGCCCAATATATAAGCAGCTTCACCTGGGTCTTTCATTGAAAAACATTTGTTCAAATAAATCTTCACATCGTTAAGCATGTTAATGTCATTTCCAATAATCAATATGTCATCCACATATAGTACCAGAAATGTCACTGAGCTCCCACTCACTTTCTTGTAGATACAAGCTTCGTAGCAATTTGGAACAAATCCAAAGCTCTTTATCACTTGATCAAAACAAAGGTTCCAACTCCGAGATGCTTGCTTTAGTCCATAAATGGAACGCTGAAGTTTGCACACTTTATCCGCATCCTTAGGATCGATAAAACCTTCGGGTTGCATCATATACAACTCTTCATCAATGTTGCCATTGAGGAACGCAGTCTTGACATCCATCTGCCATATTTCATAATCATGAAATGCAGCAATTGCTAATAAAATCTTAATGGACTTAAACATCGCTACGGGAGAGAAAGTCTCATCGTACTCAACACCTTGAACTTGTCGAAAACCTTTCGCGACAAGTCGTGCTTTATAGACGGTAACATTACCATCCGCGTCCATTTTCCTCTTGAAGATCCATTTGCACTCAACGGCCTTTCGGTCGCTAGGAGGGTCTACCAAAGTCCATACTTGGTTTTCGCTCATGGATCCCAATTCGGATTTCTCAGAGTCTAGGCTCATCATCGCTTCCTCATAGTTCATAGGTTCACTGTCTTCTATCAACAAGACAGTCAAGACAGGGTTGCCGTACCACTCAGGAGGGGCACGCGACCTTGTCGACCTGCGACGTTCAGTAGCAGCATTGTCCGAAGCTTCATGGTACTTGTCATTAGCTTCCTCTATTGTTGGTGCAGGCGGCACAGGAACAATTTCAGGTGCTGCGCTACTCTCCAACTCAAGAGAAGTTTCAACAACCTCGTCTAGCTCTACTTTCCTCCCACTCACTTCTTTCGAGAGAAACTCCTTATCAAGAAAGGAACCGTTCTTTGCGACAAACACTTTGCCTTCGGTTCTGTGATAGAAGGTATACCCAATAGTTTCCTTAGGGTATCCTATGAAGACGCATTTCTCCGCTTTGGGTTCGAGCTTGTCCGGCATCAACTTCTTGACATAAGCTTCGCATCCCCAAACTTTAAGAAACGACAACTTAGGTTTAGCACCAAAGCATAGTGTCGTCTCAATGGATTTAGATGGTGCCCTATTTAAAGTGAATGCAGAGGTTTCTAATGCATAACCCCAAAATGATAACGGCAAATCAGTAAGAGACATCATTGATCGGACCATATCTAATAGGGTTCGATTCCGACGTTCAGACACACCATTGCGCTGTGGTGTTCCGGGTGGCGTGAGTTGCGAAACGATTCTGCTTGCTTTAAGATGCGTGAGAAAATCATAACTCAAATATTCACCTCCACGATCGGATCGTAGAAACTTAATTTTTCTGTTACAATGGTTCTCCACTTTATTCTGAAATTCCTTGAACTTTTCAAATGTTTCAGATTTATGTTTCATCAAATAGATATACCCATATCTACTTAAGTCATCGGTAAAAGTAAGAAAGTAGTGATATCCACCGCGCGTCGAAACACTCATCGGTCCGCATACATCGGTATGTATGATTTCCAACAAGTCCGTCGCTCGCTCCATCATACCGGAGAACGGGGTTTTGATAATCTTGCCCATGAGGCATGGTTCGCATGTGTCAAATGATTCAAAATCAAGAGACTCCAAAAGTCCATCAGAATGGAGTTTCTTCATGCGCTTTACACCAATATGACCTAGACGACAGTGCCAAAAATAAGTAGTATTATCACTATCTACTTTGCATCTCTTAGCATCAATGTTATGGATGTGTGTTTCATCCCTTTCGAGATTCAGAAGAAATAAACCATTCATAGCAGGTGCATGACCATAAAAGATGTTACTCATATAAATAGAACAACCATTATTCTCCGATTTAAATGAATAACCGTCTTGCAATAAACACGATCCAGAAATAATGTTCATGCTCAACGCAGGCACATAATAACACTTATTAAGGTTTAAAACTAATCCCGAAGGTAAAACTAAGGAGAGTGTGCCGACGGCCATCACATCAACTCTTGATCCGTTGCCAACGCGCATCGTCACCTCATCCCTATGGTAGTCGTCTATTCCGTAGCTCCTGTTTCGAGTTACAAATATTAGCAACTCAACCAGTATCAAATACCCAGGCACTACAACGAGGGCTAGTAAGGAAAACATCAATAACATGTATATCAAATATACCTTTGATGGTGCCAGCCTTCTTGTCCGCTAAGTACTTCGGACAGTTGCGCTTCCAGTGACCCTTGTCCTTGCAATAGAAGCACTCAGTGTCCGGCTTAGGTCCAGACTTGAGCTTCTTCTCAGCAGGGGAAACGCCTTGCCGCCGCCTTTCTTGAAGGGCTTCTTTGCACCCTTACCTTTCTTGAAGGTGGGGGGCTTGTTGACCATCAACACATGATTATCCTTTTTGATGTCCACCTCCGACCTTGACTTTTGAAGAGCTCGGTGATCGTATCAGTGGAACCAATCTGATTATGAGTCACTACAAAACTTTTGTAGCTGGGAGGGAGTGATTGCAGAACCCTGTCAATCTTGAGCTCCTCTAGAATCTTGCAGTCCAGTTGCTCAAGGCGTTGAGTGTAGCCTGACATCTTAATGGCGTGCTCACTAACGGAACTCCCTTCCTCCATCTTGTAGTTAAAGAATTTCTCAGAGATCTCATATCTCTCAGAACGGGCCTGGGTCTGAAACATAGTTTTCAACTCGTCAGGAATCTCAAAGGGCCCGGGATAGTCTTCAAAACGATATTGAAGGTCCGATTCCATAGAAAACAATATGGTGCTCTTAATCACACCATAATCATCTTTGCGCGACTGATAGACAGCTTTCTCATCAGCCGGCGCATCTACAGCAGGGGCGTCACCTAGCGCATTTTCAAGGACATAGTCCTTTTGACCGCAAGAGAGAATGATTCTCAGATTGCGGAACCAGTTGGTGAAGTTAGACCCATTGTTTCTAAGCTTTTCCTTCTCAGCAAAAACGTTGAAGTTGAAGTTGGACTTAGCCATTTGATCTACAATGTTTGCAAGTACAAATTAGACTATGTTCATGATAACTAGTTCAACTTTAATCAAATTACTATATGAACTCCCACTAAATTCAACATCCCTCAAGTTGTTTAGTGAACATGATCCAAATTCACCACACCTAATCCGATCTTCACGAGAAGAGATGTGGTTTCAATGGTGGACAACGAAGTGTTGATCATATCATTCATATGACTCATGCTTAAACGTTCGGTTCTTGTGTTCCGAGGCCATGTCTGTACATGCTAGGCTCGTCAAGTTAGACCCAAGTATTTCTGCGTGTGCAAAACTGGCTTGCACCCGTTGTATGTGAACGTAGAGTCTATAGCACCCGATCATCACGTGATGCTTGGACACGACGAACTTTCGCAACGGTGCATACATGGGGAGAACACAGTTTTATCTTGATCTTTAAGTGAGGAATCATCTTATAATTCTACCATCGCGATCTAAGCATAATAAGATACATAAAAGGATAAACATCACATGCATATAACTTTATGTGACATGTATAGCCAATCTTCGCGCAATGATCTCCATCTTGTGCGTGCCGGCATGATCTCCATCACTCCACCATGATTGCCTCCACCACGAATAGCAACTACAACTATTGCTAACTACTTAGCGATAAAGTAAAGCTATTACATGGCGTATAAGAAGTTGACACACAGGTCATACACAATTATAAAGACAACCATATGGCTCCTGCCGGTTGTGTACTCATCGACATGCAAGTCGTGAAAACATTACAAAACATGATTGCATACAACATACACATCACATCTTGGGCCATACCATATCACAGAAAACACTCCCTGCAAAAACAAGTTAGACGCCTCTACTTTGTTATTGCATGTTTTACGTGGCTTATGGGAGTAGCAAGGTAAGAAAGATTCTTACCTACGGAAAGCCACAACGGTGATATTATGGTTGCCAAACTCCAGTGTAAATCCCATGACAACTATAGTGAGAGAAACTGGCATCCACCAGCCGCATGTGTGGAACAAGCCACACGTCAAGTGCGGAGCCGGTCTCGCGAACGACGTCGCGTAAAGTTGGCCTGGACCGCTTCGATATCACTATCCCGCGTCATAAGAAGAACACAAACAAGAGGCTTGCAATAGAAAACATCAACGCCCGCAACAACCATGTTGCGTTCTACTCGTGAAACACATCTACGCATAGATCTAGCTCTGATACCACTGATGGTTTTCGCAGCATAGTAAATCAAAATTTTCTACGGATACGAACGGGGAAAGCCAAAATCTAAACTAGGAGATGCAAACAAAGAGGAGGATTAGATGAGATCTTCATACCCTTGAATATTCGCACAGCGGAACGTTCGACGGAACGTGGGTGATGTAGTCGTACTCGCTTCTCCTCCTCGCTATCCGATTCGGTGAAAGTGGTGGAGAGTTTCTGCAGCAGGGCTTCGCCTACGTGCAGTCGGGAGGGAGAGAGAGAGGAGGGCAGCAGGGCGGCTAGGGCTTGAGGAGGAGGTGTGGGAGGGGGTGCGCCCCCAGCCCTCTTTATATAGAGGGGTGGGCGGCCAGCCCTTTCCCCTCCCCCAAGCCCTAGGGCCGGCGGCCAAGGAGGGAGGAGTGGGGGGCAAGTTCCCCCCCCCCCTTCTAGAAGCTCTCCTAGGGTTTGCCCTAGGTTTGGCCGGCTGGGCCCTATGGGGCCTTGTGCCCCTGGCCCAATGCGGCCAGGGCACTCCCTCATAGGCCCATGCCCCCTGCCGGTAGGTGGGGCCATGTTGGTCCCCCTCCGGAAGGTTCTAGAAGCTTCCGGTACAATACCGATTAACCCGAAACAATTCCGAACTCCAAAAACTGCATTGCCTTATATGAATCGTATTCTCCGGACCATTCCGGAACCTCTCGTGATGTCCCGGATCCCATCCGAGACTCCGAACAAAACTCATAAACCAATTATCCAATCTATCCTAGCGTCGAGACATGTTAAGTGTGTGACCCTTCGGGTTCGAGAACATGCAGACATGATCTTCTATCAATAGTCAACAGCGGGGTCTGGAAACCCATATTGACTCCCACACATTCATCGATGATCATATCAGATGAACCACTATGCCAGGATTCAATCAATCCCATATATATATTCCCTTCGCCTCGCGATATTTTACTTGCCCGAGATTTGATCGTCGGTACCGTCATACCTAGTTCAATCTAGTTCACAGCAAGTACTTTACTCGTTCCGTAATCCTATATCACTTTGTGAGTAACTCCTTAATCACATGCTTGCAAGCGGTGTTGATATCGATTACCGAGTGGGCCCGAAGTATATCTCTCCAACTTGGGAGGGACAAATCCCATCTCGATACATACAACCCAACAGGTACTTTCCAATCACCTGAGAGAGACCTTTATGATCACCCTCTCATAGGATGACGTTTGATGACCTCAAAGCTTTCTTCCGATACCAGGGAGTTGTATTATCTCATGGTCTAAGGAATACAATATTTGACATAAGAAAAGCTTCGCAAAGATGAACACGATGACACGATCTAATTTCTCCACTTAGTTTGTGTCTGTCCATCATATCATTCTCCCAATTATATGATCTCATTATTAATCGACAACTCATGTCTATGGTTAGGAAACCTTAACCATCATTAATCAATGAGCTAGTCCATAGAGGCATACTAGGGACATGGTGTTGTTCACAAACCACACAAGTATTAAAGTTTCCGCTTAATACAATTCTAGCATGGAATATAAACTTTATCATGAACAATAATTATAATAATAACATCTTTATTATTGCCTCTAGGGCATAATTCCAACAAAGCAAGTATATCAAGGTTTAGTTAATGAGTTTCTTTACTTGGGTTATATACTTGACTTTATATTCAGAGTTTGTTGTAAAGAATACCTTGATATAATCTTTAGAAGATTAAGTATTCATCCTTAAGCAATGTGTTATGGCTCTATTTTATTCTATTTGATATTACCTTTATCCAAAATAAGGTTTTACCAAGGTCATATTGAAACTTATCGCAGTCAAATTGATGATCTACTTCAATTCCATCAAGTTGATAGAAACTTCAATCATTTTGAAAAGTTTTGTTCAAAAGCACGAAAATTATTCAGATTTTCTATGCATGAATGCAATGCACACATCTGAGCTTAGATTATTTCTAAGCTCTAATGCTAGGATGTTACAAAAGGTCCATCATGCATGCATTATTCCAAAGTGAGGATCACATCGGGGACCCAACCGCCATACCCTACACGACTGTTGCATCGAGCAACGTTGCCAAGATCTAAATAGGGAGGCGCAGCATGGAACAAGAAAATTCATCATGCACACGTTTTACCTATTGAGAGGTTGACATCTAGGACCCAGCAGCCAGACCCTACACGGCTAATGCATCTATCAATGCTGCCAAGGTAAAAACAGCGGACTCGGCAGAAAAAAGTTCATCATGCACAAGTTTATTTTAAAGAGAGGCTGACGTGTGGGACCCAGCAGCAAAACTAAATGTCTAATACATCAAGCAACATTATCAAGTGTTGGCGTGTTGTCAACGCCTCATTGGCAGACCCCAAGAGCAAGGTATGATGAGCACTTCAGCAAGTTTTCCCTCACTAAGAAACCGAGGTTATCGAACCAGTAGGAGGAAGGAAACTTCTTAAAGGTGTTGCAAGCAACTTGGAAACCTACACAACACAAACTCAAGAATTTACCCCCAACGAACAGTGAGGTTGTCAATCTCGCCGATTGCTGTAACAAAGGATTAACGGTATGGTGTGGAAGGTAATGGTGGTTTGCAGAAAGTAAACAGTAACAATGGAGGATGTATCAATGGTAAAGATTGGACCGGGGTCCATAGTTCACTATAGGTGTTCTCCTTAGATAAACAAACATGTCATGCAGGGTAAACAAATAACAGCAGGTCAATTGACAGGACTGAGCAAGGCATAACAATGCAATACTAAACATCAAGATCCTATGAGATTCGATTGGGCAATATAACAAGATACATAGACCGCCATCCAACTGCATCTATGACTAGAATTCCACCTTTGGGTTATCATCCGAACCCCCTCCAGCATTAAGTTGCAAGCAATAGACAACTGCTTTAAGCAAAGTGTGTAAGGTAAACAATCCACGTGTTCCATGAACAAGAGACTGTTGTTTTCTCCCTAGTGGCAACAACACATCTACAACCTTAGAGATTTATGTCACTTACCTTAGATTAAATAGAGGTATGAACCCACTATCAAGCATAAATACCCCCTCTTGGAGTCACTAGCAACTACTTGGCCAAGATAGCTACTAAAAACAGAGAGCATGCAAGATCACAAACAACATAGACATGATAGAATCAATAATACAAAACCATTAATCAATCTGACATAGTAATCTCAATACCCATCGGATCTCCGCAAACACAACATGCATGATTACAAATAGATGAGATCTTGATCATGAACAGAGCTCATAAGATCTAGACATGAAAGCACAAAGGAGGAGATACAACCATCTAGCTACTACATGGACCCATAGTCCAAGGTGAAATTACTCACGCTTCATACTAGAGGCTGACATAATGAAGAGGAAGCCCTCCGGGATGATCTCCCCTCCAGAAGGGTGCCGGGAAGAGCTTCAGATCCCCCCAATCTAGGGACGATGGTGGCGGCCGCTACAGACGGTTTCATGGAATATTAATCAGGTACTTAGGGTTTAGGCGTCGGGGGCTTCTTATAGGAGAAGAGACGAGGCAGGAGGGCGGCCAGGGGGCCTACACACTGCCCAGGCGCGGCCTAGGGAGGCCCGCACCTACGGGTGTGGCCGCCCTGTGGCTCCCCTCCGTCTCTCCTCTGGACTCCATGTTCTCCTCGATGAAATATTGACTTCGGCTTTTGTCCCGTCCAATTCCGAGAATATTGATTTTCTGCCTTTCTGGAACCAAAAGCAGAAGAAAATAGGCAACTGGCACAGTGGCAACTTGTTAATAGGTTAGTTCCAAAATATATATAAAAACACCTCAAAGTGTAGACAAAGCAAAGCAAAGTAGATAGTAAACAAGCATGGAGCATCAAAATTTATAGATACGTTTCCGACGTATCAAGCATCCCCAAGCTTAACTCCTGCTCGTCCTCGAGTAGGTAAGTGATAAAAGAATAATTTTTGAGGTGACATGCACCGTCAAAACCAATATCAAACTATTTGCAAGCATTGAAAGCTGGGATCAAAGAAATCTAAACATGTGCATGAAAGATGGAGTTCTAACAATAGGACAAAGTAACTATGCATGCAACATGAAAGGCTACAAACAAAGATCATGAATAACATGCATTGAAAAACGTTTGTTTGTTTGTTTCACATACAGAAAACATGGCATAGTGGCAATCAGCTTGTCCCTCATAGAGTAGCAAATAGATCCATAGGACACCTTCAACGTTCACAATGGTGACTAGAAACAAGTATCACAAGAACAAGTAATATCACAATATGCATCAATCAATAAGTTTTGGGACACTGCACATAGAATGGCAACTATGCTCTCTTAATGGTGCCTAAAAGTAGAAGGTGGAGACTCAAATAATGGTGGAAGAAGGGCCCTTCACAAAGGGAAGAAGGGATTTCAAGATTCAAAAGGAGCTTCCAAAAATTATGGTACTTGTTAGGTTTCATCCCTCATTGCCCCTACCATAAGCATCTTGGACTATATGTTTGACAAAGTATAAGTTGGCAATCTCAAGTCCCTTGAATACGAGGGCCACACTTCATGCTACTCAACTTTAGTCAGCTGTAAGTTCTTGTCATTGTAAGTACATGCGTATCATAGAGAACCACCAACGGGGTACCCCTTGCACATTGATATGTCGGAAACGTATCTATAATTTTTTATGTTGCATGCTTGTTTAGTATCTACTTTGCTTTGCTTGTCTACACTTTGAGGTTCTTTTTACATGTTTTCTGGTACTAACATATTAACAAGTTGCCATAGTGCCAGTTGCATGTTTTCTGTTGTTTTTGGTTTCACAAAAGTTAGTAAAGAAATATTCTCGGAATTGGACGGGACAAACTTTAAAGTCAATTACTTTTCGTGGGGAACAAGAAGTCCAGAGGGGATACGGAAGAAGCGGGCCAGGGCGGTCAACCTCCCCCCCCCCCCCCAGGCGCGGCCAGGGGTGGGCCCACGCTTGGGTAGGGTTTGACCCCACTCGTCGCCTCCTCAGCCTCCCCCTTCGCCTATAAGAAGCCCTCGATGCAGAAACCCTAAGCACCCAATAAAATCTCCACGAAACCGTCTGTAGCTGCTGCCACCATCGTCCCTAGATCGGGGGATCTAAAGTTCTTCCCGGCACCCTGTCGGAAGGGAGATCATCCCGAAGGCCTTCTCTCCGGTATGATGCGTGAGTAGTTCCACCTTGGACTATGGGTCCATGTAGTAGCTAGATGGTTGTATCTCCTCCTTTGTGCTTTCATGTATAGATCTTGTGAGCTCCGTTCATGATCAAGATCTAATCTATTTGTAATCATGCATGTTGTGTTTGCGGTGATCCAATGGATATTGAGATTATTATGTTGGTTTGATTAATGGTTTTGTCTTTATGATTATATCATGTCTGTGTTGTTTATGATCTTGCATGCTCTCCGTTGTTAGTAGCTATCTTGGCCAAGTAGTTGCTAGTGACTCGAAGAGGGGCTATTTATGCTCGATAGTGGGTTCATGCCTCTAGTTTCCAAGGGAAGTGACAATAATATCTTCGGTTGTAGATGTGTTGTTGCTACTAGGGAGAAAACAATGGTCTCTTGTTCATGGAACAAGTGGATTGTTTACTTTACACACTTTGTTTAAAGAAGTTGTATGTTGCTTGCAACTTAATGGGGAGGGGTCAGATGATACCTCAAGGTGGACTTCTAGTCATAGATGCAGTGGGATGGCGGTCTATGTATATTGTTGTATTGCCCAATCGAATCTCATAGGATCTTTGTGACTAGTAATTGCATTGGTATGTCTTGCTCAGTTCCTCTTGATCAAACCCGGTGGCACATGGGTTCTGCTAAACATGACTTTGAACTCTTCCTAAGTCATCATATGTCCTACAGTCATGGCGCGAACGCTGTTCCACCATGCTCTTGCATCTTAGGCAAGATAGTGGGTTGCAAACAATACTTTCTCGTTAGCTTCCACTCCTGCAACTTCTAGGTTGTTCTCCATGGTTTGCAGCCAATCATCGGCATCTAGGGTCTCTTCAGACTTAGTGAAAATGGGTGGATTGGTGTTTTGGAAATTCTTGATCTTAGATACATGGTTGTCCTAATTTCCATGGCCTTGATTGTTGTTGGCCATCTGAGCTATTTGTTGAAGGGTAGCTAACTTGGCTTGACGTTCGGCTCTTTCAGCTTCATGGTCAGCAACCAACATTTTCAAGATCTGCAACATTGGGTCCGGGGATGAACTGCTTCCTCTGTGAGGCATATGAAGATTGATCTTGGTCATGAGAAAAGAGGGAAATTTCTAAGGTTCGGGGTTTGGTAAAGTTTTTGAAGTTTGACTCATATTTTTCTAGCAACTTGCTTTTCTTCCATTCATTCATAGCACACGATACAAACACACACCACAACAAAGGAAAACAGATGGTTTTAAGAACCATTCTGGGAAACTACGATACAGTGGGACCAAATACAACTCACTAACACTAGTGCTCAAGTGCTAATACTCCTCGGAGTCAGTGTCTTCATCATCATCGATGAAGGCGAATTCATCCTCATCGGTAAAGAAGTCCATGGCCTGATCCTCCAGAAAGTCATCATCGTCACTGATATAGGAGTAGGGGTCTCCACGGAGGTCTTCCCCTGCATTCTCCCTCTCCTCGAGCTGCATGTCTCTCTCGTGGATGGTCTCCTCCAAATCTATGATCCAGTGGCGAAGATGGGCAATGATGCGCTCCTTCTTGTCGAGCTGACGGCGACGAGACTGGCAATCCTTCACTAGCATGGCAATGGTCTTATCCTTCTTGGCGGTGATGGCGTACTTGTGGTTGGTGTAGGAGCGGGCATTGTCCAACTCCTTCTGTCGGTCATACATCATGAAGCCGAGGTGGTCCAATTGACTCTTCAGCTCGTGGTGATATGGGGCCTCCAGTGGTTGTCCCATAACATCACGCCTTGGGTAGAACTCGAAGTGGGTACCCTTGATCTGATTGATACTCTTCCCACACAGACGGGAGAGAGCTTCCTGCATGGCCCTGGCAAGTCTATCGAGCCAGTTGTTCTCTCTTAAGGTGAACTAAATTCCCTCGGATTATCATTAAGCTGAGCTCGAAGAACTCGGGGTGCGGACGCTCCAGAAGTTCCAAAAGTTGGTCCAAGTCACGCTCAAAAATGAGGTCTCCTCCATTCCCCAACTGATAGAATTTTCTATACTTCACGTCCATCTATAAGAATATAGGATGAGTAAGTTAGTAGAGTGATCAAGTGTGTCAAATTTTATGTAAGTTTGCAAGAATTTTTGAGGAACATGAATTTTCATGAAAGAGTCTAAGTGATAAGAATGAGGATAGGTTTTCATAAATACTCACTTCCTTGGTTTTGAAACTAAGTTTTTTATTCAAACGTACATTCTAAACTAGGGTATCCTATGTCAAGATGGCTCTGATACCAACTTGTCAACACCCGGGTTTTTAATCCCAGATGCCTGTTATGCTATACATCGCAATCCCAAGATTACCATTTCTGCGAGACATAACAGATTGGATATCACAGTACATCATCCATTACAAACCATACATAAGGTCTTACAACAAATAAAGATCTCATGATCCAGTCTTAATACCATTCAAGCAGCGGAATAATGTAATAATAATGGTAGCATAGGCGAGACTCCATCTTCATGGTCACAGGCGATGCTGACGATGGGAGATGATCCTAGTTGTCATAACCTTCCTGCTGTCCATCCTCCTGATAGTCCTCTTCATAGTCTGGCCACGGGAATAACCAGGGATAAAGCCATGAGTACTCTTTAAGTACTCGCAAACTAATACTAACAAGTGAAGTGGTTTTGGAATAGGAAGTACTAGGCTCTAGGTTGTTTTGCAAAAAAGCCAGATTTACCTTAACTGGGTTCAGAAGCAAAGAAAGGTAATTGAAAATTTTATAACACCTAAGTGGGAACTTGAATTTCATATCACAACTCTATTGTGGTCAAGTCAAGGTCATGAATCATTTCACAAGTCATTTTGAAAACATCCGACGACAGAACAGTATGGCCACTCCAACTGTCCATAACCACGGACGCGGCTATTCGAATAGTTTAACACTCTGCAAAGGTGGTACACTTTCACCACAACATTTGATACATCCGTTAGGAGAAATCCTGAATTCACCATACTCAGTATACGGATAATCAATCCTAACCTTTTGATTATACGCCCTAGTATAGGCACCTCTCCTGTGAGTTTGGCCTCCCAACCATGACCAACTGTCATCTTGGGAACTGCACAGGTGGACAATCTTCACAAGGTAGCCTCAGCTCAAACCTTGTCCGCAAGCGAACCCATACTAAGGTATATAAATTTCTAGTCAAGCCCTACCCAATTTTCGGGTATTGTGGTTGTACGGTAAAAATTGGAATGGTATCGCATCTAGACAACCATTAGTTTTTATAAAGGGCTAAGGCTCATGCCTTAACATTTTTATCATCAAAATCATCTGGTGTTCAAGAACACATGTCAAAACATTTCAGTAGAATGACTCATCATTCTAAGGTTTTCATAACCATTTTTACCAAGTATTCCCATCTAAAGTTGATCCAGTTTTATGCTTAGCACTAGCAACTACAGTGGGGGTAAACACTAATGAGGGGTAGTAATCAAGTGTATCTTATCTAAGTTCAATCTCATGCCTATAACATCGCAAAAATCATGATTTATAAAGTTTGCATATCATTCATGCATTCATAAGCATTTGGATCATTTTCAAATAAGATTTCAAAACAGAAGCATTATGTTGCCTATTATTTTATGTAGGAAAGGAAATGGCTTTATTTTCACTCTCAAATTATGAGAATACTTTGTTTCAACCAGAAAGGTTTGAATTTAAGTTTGAAGGTTGATTTCAAAGCTTGCTCAAATTTCCAAGACAAGAATCTAAAATTAAAACCAATTTCAATGCCTAATATAAATAAACAATTAAGGCATGGTTCTATTTTATTTTCAAGGGGGCAATGTATTTTTGAGTGAACAGCAATGTTTTATACTCAAACATGTGCATGGTTCACTTTATAAAAATCCAGAGAAAGTTTGAATTCAAACTCATTTGAAAAACAGTTGAAAAGGATTCCTGGAAAATCAATTGGAAAAAGAGAGAAAAGAATAAGGAAAAGGCCGGCGCCACCAATCTGGCCCAGCACCAAAAGCAGCCCACGAACCCACCCGGGAACCTCCCCCTCTCCTCTCTGTTTCTCACCTCGCCCACGCACACCCCCTCGCTAACAACTGGACCCCGTGGCCACGTCACTCCTTCTTCCCCAAATCTCGCCCGCGGACCACGTCGTCGCTGCCGATAATGGCGCGGTGTAATTAGCCTTGATTCTGCATGTGTTTCTTGTCGCGCTGCCGCCTACTTAAACTCCTGCACCCCACGGTCATTTCCCCTCACTCAACTCACTCGCTCCGCCACCAGCCTGCCCGTATTTCGCACCACACCGCCGTTGTCCGACGACCTCCGGCGATCGATTACGGTGAGTCCTGACCGCCCCTTTTCCTCTGCTTCAAACGAGTGTGACCAGCATTTCCTTATGCACCTTCTGATGCCATTTTTTTGCCTGCTCGTGACCCAGGTCGCCGTCCCGTTCACTCCCGCAAACAACCGCGTCGCCGCTCTACTCTATCGAGAAATCACGGTAAATACCGAGCGCCCCTTGACCCCTCTTGCACACGACTAGGTTCGCCATGTCCTTGTGCAGCTACTGATGCCCCTGGTTTGTTCTAGGGCGATCCACAGCATCGGCAACAACTTTGTCTGCAAGAACCCGACGCCGCCTGCAACTCCGACGAGCTCTAGCCCACGCTACAGCACGCCCCCGCCCCAACCGCGACCACGTTGAGCTTCCTCGCAACCGTGTGATGCTGGTAAGGCCAACCACTGCCCCTAGCCCCCTCTAGAATCACCGGAGCACCATCGCCAGTAGCGCCGCCGCCGCGCCAACGTCGCTAGCGCCGCCCATCCATGATCGTGTGCTCAGTAGCGTTGGATCTAGATCTAACGCGTAGGATTAGATCACTTAACGAAGGGGTACGAGTAGATCTGGCCCGTGCGATTTCATTTTGATCGTGCGGCTCACGTTGATCGATCCGTGCGAATCGGTATCAGCCAATAGAATTATTCCACGTGGCCTAGCATGTCTGTTTAAAATTCCAGAAATGATTTTTGAATGTTTAAACTTGTAAATTCAATAACTTTTGTTCTGTTTATCCAAAAAATGCAAATAAGATATCAATGGAATCACAAAAATAAATACTACACATCTGTAGGCTTAGTTTTGTATTTTGCCTCTGTTAAAATAGAATTTTATGCAGAGACATTTGTAGGCCTATTTTGTGTATAAAAATTATTTGGAAAATGTTTTAAAGGTCAAATTAAGTTTATTTGGTGTATAAATGTTTAGTTTATTGCTCAGTACTGTTTTACTTGTCTTGTTTGGTTTAGAAAAATTATCACATAGCATTTTCATGCATTCATATATTTTTGCTTGATTATTTGGAATATGAATTTGGTGCTATCATTTTATGTGTAGATTTTGGTGCTAGTGGTGATTGTGACTGTGAGGATTGTTGTTACTCCCCCAAATACCAAGGAAATTGGTGCTTCATATTTTTGTCCCAATATTTTGACTATGCATTAGAAATATTTCGTATAGGGCTTGCATGATAATTTTTGCTAAGTATCTATATGCTATGCTGGGGAAATCCTAGTAGTTGTAGAATTGTTAGAATTTTCTCTAAGTTAAGATACTTGCTATTTCCATGCTTAGCCTAGGTAGTAGCAACCAAGGTTGGATTATATATATATATGCTATGGAAAATATTGTTAAGTCTTTGACTTGTGTTTTTGCTTCATAAAACAACTAAGTGAATGAAACACCTGGGTGGAATGGTAGTTTGGGTTATGTTGAGTGGTTACACAAGGACCATATCTATGGTCTACCTTATGTATCACACTTGTGGAAAGCCACCCATGAACAAAGGGATTTGAGATGCCATATGTTAAGAATCTTCTAGTGCAGCCACATGGCATTATGGGCTCTGCCTAGATCATATAGGTTGCAATAACTTAGCCAAATGGACAGTTGGTGGTAGGGGTGATAGGTTTGGAACGCGTCCATTTTGGTCTAAGGGAAGGCTTCTGAAAGGTCCTGTCTTGATGAAAGTCAAGTCTTGTGGGGAAAGTGCACCACCTCTGCAGAAGGAAGAATCTAAGTACTTAGCCGTGTCCCCGGAAATGGACAATTTGAGCATCAAGACATGGAAGCTATCAAGAATCTACTCATCCCAATTTCTAAGTTAAAAACTTGTGGTTGAATAAGGTTAAAGGTTCACCAATGTCTATTGGTGGTTCCTTGGGAGTTTTTTCCAAACAAAAACTTAGTGTTTTCAACTGATAGGTAAAACATATTTTGAGCAAAGCAAGCCTAAGCTACACTTAGCCAAATTCATGTAGAAGCTAGGTACAATTATTCTACTAAGGTATCACTTGCCAATACTATTCCAATGTATTGACCCACTGTGGCTGTAACTTGTGATGTTGCAGGTTACTCTGATGAGGATTAGGGTTATGAGTCTACACTCAACATTTTATGCTTGCCTGTGGCACATGAAGATGAAGACTTTAATTTATATTGTTAAGTTAAACTCTTGTACTAGCCTATGTCTATGGAGTTGTAAAAGACTATATTATCTCTGGAATGACGATGTAATAATGACCTTTGTTTCTGTGTACTTCATCTTAAACTATGGATGCTAGCATTTGATCCAGGGACTAGCATTGCAATCACAGGGACCTTTACCTTTATAAAGGTGGGGTCTTACAATGCCTCAGGATGACATCAAGATTTATCTAACTTAGGTCAAGTTTTATGCTCTTTATGCTACCTTTAACAATCTCTCTAAATTTTAGAAATCACTAGGTAAACTTTAAAAGAAAGATTTGATAAAGAAATAAAATACTAAGCTTGCAAGTAAAACTAGGATTTGGTATCATCAAATGTATCTAACCAAGCATGCTTAATGCATTGCATAGGTTATCTAACTTTCATGGTTGCAAGTATTAGCTTGCATAATTGCAAGTATAAGCTTGCCTTGTGCAGAGCAGTGGTTGAAGTTCTCCTCGGCTTCTTCCTTATAGCATCCTCCTTCCTCCTTGTATCCTTTGTTGGTACTAGCGTCTATAAATAAATACGAGGTACACAATCACCAAACAATACTTAACTACTTCTATTTATCATACCAAGGTTTTCACTAGATGATCTATTGTCATCACAAACATTACACTCATTAAAGCAAATAGTTTTATTTTCTTTATTTTAGAAAAGTAATTTCTACTCATTGAAAAACTACTTAAGATTTAATATTCTCCAACTAAAACATGGGATCATGTTAACACATGTCATCACCACATAATTCAGTACTTGGGAATGTGATTAAAAGTGGTGTCACAATTTAATAAGGTTTAACCTTTTTATTTTAATTAATTAAAGTGACTAGAAATGCCTATGGGGCATTCTTTTATTGCTTGACCATTATTTCTGCAAGTAAACCTAGATATTTTTATATATTCTAAAAGGTCTTGTAAAATGTGATTTTTGAGAGTTGGAATCAACTCAAAAGCTTTCATGGTTGAAATTTGAAAAATGTCTGAATGCAGAAAATCTTCTGCCTTGTTATTTTTACCATGGGTGATCTACAAATCTAAATGGTTTGAATCTAACGGGCTTGGATTAATCATTCCATTACCTTTCTAACAAAATTGGTTTCATGCAATTTGGTTTAGTGAATCGACCTGGGTTGATTTTTGAATCTAGGTACAGAACTGAGTTTGAAACTAAAAGAATAAACCTAAATTTGAATTACTGGGTCGCGCGGGATGCTAACTGGGCCGACCCATGGGGTACAGCGCACTCGCAGGTGAGTTTAAGTGAACGACCCCACCAGTCAGTGAGACAGAGGGGTGCGAAGCATGGGGGATGTGGACCGCACGATCAAGCTCTAATCCTACGGCTGCGGTTCATCGTACACATCGGGCAACGCCGGCGAGACAGAACCCTAGCACGGACAGTGGGGGTCATGGGAGGCTCACCGGGGCTTAGGCGAGGGTCGATGATGGGGGTGAACAACACAGTCGACGACGGCGATCCTCCTGGTACCGGCAGCTCCTCCTGGGGCGGCTCCAATCAACGGCGCCCTTCTCCTCCAGCAGCGGCAAGCTCTGGCGAAATTCGGGCGATGCGCTGCTCGCCTTGCTCCGGGAGTGAGGTGGGGTGCTTATGAGAGAGAGGGGAGTGAGATGGTGTGAAGAATTCGTGTTGGGGTGGCCTCTATTTATAGTGCCTAAAGGGGACCGACGGGCGCGGGCTGAGCTCATCGTGGTCGTCGGCACAGTGGGCTAATGGCATGGGCCACGATAGGGGGCAGTATTGTGCTCCCTGGCGAATCTCAATGGCAAGGTCACGCGGCGTGGGGCGGTGCAAAATGGTCGGAACGTCGCTGCGCTCTGGGCAGGTCCAGTGGCGGTTTTAATGGCGCACAGGTGATACGGGTCGCACGGCGGCGAACGTGCATGTCTGCGGTGTTTTGGGGGTGCTGGCAATCCTGCTCGCACGCGGCGAGGGCGGCGCGCGGTCTGTGGGCGTGTGTCGCGGTTGGTGATCTGGCGCGCTCTTGGCTCGCTCGCAGAGAAGCTTGGCAAGCTCGGGATGTGTGGTCTAGGAGCTGGCTGCGCTCGAGGCTTGGACAGTGGGTGGACGGTGGAGAGTGTCCCAGACATGGTTGCTAGGATTAGTGCTTTTCCTAGCTTGCTGCCGACTGAGAGGTGGCAAGTTGAGCTCGGCCTGGTCACCATTGATGGCTATGGCAAGCTCACAGTGGTGCTAAAGCTTGTTAAATGGGCTAGATGATATACTAATAGCTTGCTGTGAACCAGAGAGGGAACACGTTAGGCCAAAATCACTGCTCCTAATAGTGTTTGATGTTTGTTGGTTTGGTGATTGCAAGGTGTTTGATGAAATGGCCGAAAGAGATTCAAATTTGATTTTTTGGATCAAACTTTGTGGATGTGTTGGTTACATACTAGGGAGTCTCTGGTTAGTGGGATTGGTCAAGTGGAATTGGTTTGGTTGGTTTTTGAGAAATGGGTGATCTTCACATATGAATCAAATTCAATTTTGAAATGTGATTTGAATCAAGTTGCCAAATGTTTCTGCAAGTTTGAAAGGTGGGATTTGATTCACTTTTACTTGGTCTATCAAGGGGTGAAACGAAATGGAAAAGTTTCTGTTTGAAATCTTGGACTAGAAACACTCAAAGTAGTCTAGTGAGCAAGATTGGCAAAAATGACCATTTGCCTTATTTGTTTTGTTTTTGAATTTCTCTTGATTTGTTTCTTCTTGGAAATGTTTTATATGATGTTGTTTTCATCTTTAAACCATTCCTTGCTATTTGGATCATCACACAATTCCATTCATGCATTCATATAATAATCACATTCACACATGCATTCATATTGATTTGATTAACAAAAGTTTTTGTTAACCCTAATTTTGGTGATTGGAATTTGATAATCATTGTTCAACATTTTTGGGATGTTACAGAAGTTAAATTCGGTTGAGGAAACTTCCTCTTTGAGTGAAAAGATTAATGTTATTATGGCTATGATTGTTAATGGGAAAGCTCCTCTAGATCCTAATAGTGTTCCCTTAGCCTCTTTGGTTGCTCAAGAAGAGCAAGTTGATGTGAACTTCATTAGAAACAACAATTACAACAACAATGCCTATAGGAATAATTTTGGTAACAACAACAATTATAGGCCTTATCCTCCTAATAATGGCAATTCCTATGGAAGATCTTACAATAATGCTAGAAGTGCCCCCTCTGAACTTGAAGTCATTCTCAAGGACTTTATTAGTAAACAAACCACTTTCAATAATACTATAGAGGAAAAGCTTTTAACTGTGAGAAAAATATATCCTCTTTGTCTGAAGCTCAAACTTCCTTGGTTAATAAAATGGCTGCTAAACCTGAAACTATGGAAAATACCTTGCTACTGCTCATGCCATACAAGTTACTATTGATGAAAATGTTAGGTTGTTAGCTCAACTTCATGCTAGGTGGGAAAGGGATGCTGAAATTTGATAGAAACAATAGTCTGTGCACTATCACTACTAAACCACAAGTAGTCCCTATTCCTCCTCTCACTATGCCTAAGCCTATTGACCCTACTACTAGTGATGCTAAGTTTGACTTTGATATTGATGGTTGCAATATTTCTGAAGTGATCATGTTCCTACAAAAGCTTGCTAGAAGTCCTGATGCTAGTGATATGCATGTTGCCTTTACCAAACACATTACAGATGCTCTTGTGAAAATTAAGGAAGAGAAGCTAAAACACAAAGCTTCTATTCCTAGGAAAGTAGAAGATAGTTGGGAACCCATTATTAATATGCAAGTGAATGACTTTGATCTCAAAGCTTCATGTGACCTTGGTTCTAGTGTCTCTATTATGCCTAGGAAGATTTATGAAATGCTTGATTTGCCACCATTGGAAGATTGTTATTTGGATGTCCCACTCAATGATAATGCTAAGAAGAAACTCATGGGGAGTATTAATGATGTTCTCATTATGGTTAACAATGCTTATTTCCCTGATTATTTCTATGTTTTGGATGTTGAATACAATGCTTCTTGTCCTATTACTTTGGGAAGACCTTTTCTTAGAATAGTTGGTGCCATTATTGATATGAAAGAAGGCACCATTAAATATCATTTTCCATTCAAGAAAGGTATTTAACACTTTCCTATGAGGAGAGAGAAGTTTCTTTTTTCTCCTCCTTTGAAAGCAAGGTTTGATGTTAATGCTTCTTCATTTGAAAATACTTGATTCTTCTTGCTTCTTTTGCCTAACTTAAAGGCGTTAAAGAAAAATACTTGTTGGGAGATAACCCAAGAGTTTCCTTGAGTCTTAGAAGTTATTACTTTAGTAATGACCTCTCCTTATCCTTTTTGTTTGCTTTTTGTGCCAAGAATGACCTCTAATGAGAGGGAAGTAAGATTTGGGGGGTTGCTGTCCCGAAACAGATTTCTGTCCTCCACCAAAAAAAATTCGTGAGGAGTCTCTGTAACTCGTATTGAGATACAAATTTACGAATAAATCCCCAAGTATGTTAGCTAACTTTCGTTAGTTCAACACTTTTTGATTTTAGCAACCGAAGATGTTCGAAAAGATCGGTTTCTACCTGCTGGTCTGTTTTGACAGATTTCTGCCATTATTTGCATTTGCTTCTTATTGATTCCTTTTTGAGTTCTCTTTAGGTGAATTGAGCTTTTTGAAGGAGTTACTACAGTAGCTTGTGGTTTTAGTGAAAATCCTTGTTGTTCTAAAGCTTTTCCAGGGGTCTAATATCTTTTGAATACACTAATGTTGCTAATAAAGATTGTGTGATGTTTTGTATGAAGGAAAAATTTCAGGTGTAGAGAGAGAATGATGCACTGAGATGAAGAATGGACAAAATCTCAAGCTTGGGGATGCCACCATGGTGTCACCCCAAGAAATATCCAAGAGGTAAAAGCGTCAAAGCTTGGGGATGCCCAAGACATCCCCTTCTTCATCAATAAAAAGCTCAGGTCTGTTTAGACACTTCGTTGTTATTGTTTCATGCATAGTTGTGTTGTTCTTGGAGCGTCTTAGTTTTCGTTTGCTTTGCTTATGTTGTTTATTTTGCTTGAATAAAGTAGTTTGGACCCCCGTTCTCGCTGTGTTGTTTTGCAAATAAGTTGCTTGGTGTTGGAAAGGGGTAGTAAGTTCTTGCTTGAAGTGCAAGAGGAGCTTGCATTGACTGTGACTTAGACTTTAGCATGAAATGCTAGGTGTTGTTTTGGCATTATGCTTAGTGATTATTGTTGTAGCATGTCTTGTTCCAAACAATTGGGATTGCTTAGTGTGCCTTGAAGAAATTATGCGTTGTTTTAGCATGCAAAAGCATAGTATTGTGGTATTCTCCTTTGATGCTTTGTTTGGGTTGATTGGCACATGCTCACACCATGTTGTGACTCTCACAAGTCACTATTAGACTCTAAGATCATTTAGTCCCTCACTTGTAGTACCACTCTATGCTTTGATTAGTAATGCTTTGTTGCTCTGCATGATTATGGCCATTATTGCTCTCTTAGTTGGTTGCTCCCAGTCTTTTGCTAGCCTCCACTTGTATGAGTAAGCTCTACTCATGATTCCAACTCCCAAGAGAACAAGTTATTCCAAAGTGTCCACTATAAACTCCTATGCATGGTGTGTTACACCATTCCAAGTATATTCTTGTTTTCAGCTATCTTACAATTAAAAACTATTTTGTTATGTGAAAACTTAGTGATTAAAACCCTCACGAACTTGATGGCACACTTTATATTCTTTGCCCCTAATAAACTTGAACCATTGTGACATCTTTGTTGTATATGCTTGCACTTATATGTTGGAATTAGCAGAACCGTGCTATCACGGGAAACGTTTTCAACATTGCACTTGTACTTTGTACTCAGTTGATATCATGCTCTTTTGTCTATGGATGTCACCGGTGTGAAATAAAGAGGGAACTTGTAAGTCCATGGAGTTTGTATTCTGTGTTAGAGAAACGCCTGGGCCGCTAGCCTAAGCCATGCCTAATCATGGTGGAAACTTGCAGCATCACCATAGTGACATCTATGAAGCATTCTTCTTATAAAAAATAGACACATTGAGAAAAGAGGAAAGAGAGAAAAAGCAGCATATTCCCATGGTACATAAGAAGATTGTTGAGATGCTCATTGTCTGCTTGCCTTGTCATTTTGGTTATGGGAAAGCTCTTGTACCATGTGCAAGGGGTACCCCGTTGGCGGTTCTCAATGATATGCAAATACTTACAATGACAAGAACTTACCTGGGCCCAAAGTTGAGTATGCATGAGGTGTGGCCCTCGTATTCAAGGGACTTGATATTGCCAACTTATACTTCGTCAAGCATATACTCCATCTCTGTCAGTTTAACCTTAGTCACTTCAAGGTGCTTATGATAGGGGCAATGAGGGCTAAAAGCTAACAAGTACCATAATTTTTGGAAGATCTTTTTGAAACTTGTAATCCCTTCTTCCTTTACAAAATGGCCTTTCTTCCACCATTATTGAGTCTCCACCTTCTACCTTTAGGCACCATTAAAAGAGCATAGTTGTCATTCTGTGTGCAGTGTTCCAAAGCTTATTGATTGATGCATATTGTGATATTACTTGTTCTTGTACTAATTGTTTCTAGTCACCCTTGTGAACTTTTAAGGTGTCCTATGCATCTATATTGCTACTCTATGAGGGACAAGCTGATTGCCACTATGCTATGTTTTCTGTATGTGAAACAAACAAACGTTTTTCAATGCATGCTATTCATGGTCTTTGTTTATAGCCTTTCATGTTGCATGCATAGTTACTTTGTCCTATTGTTAGAACTCCATCTTTCATGCACATGTTTAGAGTTCTTTTATCCCAGCTTTCAATGCTTGCAAATGGTTTTTTTTGTGAGGGTGCATGTCACCACAAAAATTATTCTTTTTATCACTTACCTACTCGAGGACGAGCAGGAGTTAATCTTGGGGATGCTTGATACGTCGGAAACGTATCTATATTTTTTTATGTCCCATGCTTGTTTAGTATCTACTTTGCTTTGCTTGTCTACACTTTGAGGTGCTTTTTACATGTTTTCTGGTAAACGTATTAACAAGTTGCCATAGTGCCAGCTGCCTGTTTTCTTCTATTTTTTGTTTCAGAAAAGTTAGTAAAGAAATATTCTCGGAATTGGACGGGACAAACGTCAAAGTCAATTACTTTATATGGCGAACAAGAAGTCCAGAGGGGAGACAAAGAAGTGGGCCAGGGCGGTCAACCCCCCTCCCCCCCAGGCGTGGCCAGGGGTGGGTCCGCACCTAGGTAGGGTTTGACCCCCCTGGTCGCCTCCTCGGCCTCCCCCTTCGCCTATAAGAATCCCTCGATGCATAAACCCTAAGCACCCGATCAAATCTCCACGAAACCGTCTGTAGCCGCCGCCACCATCGTGCCTAGATCGAGGGGGATCTGAAGTTCTTCCCGGCACCCTTTCGGACGGGAGATCATCCCGGAGGCCTTCTCTCTGGTATGATGTGTGAGTAGTTCCACCTTTGACTATGGGTCCATGTAGTAGCTAAATGGTTGTATCTACTCCTTTGTGCTTTCATGTATAGATCTTGTGAGCTCCGTTCATGATCAAGATCTAATCTATTTGTAATCATGCATGTTGTGTTTCGGGGATCCGATGGATATTCAGATTATTATGTTGGTTTGATTAATGGTTTTGTCTTTATGATTCTATCATGTTTGTGTTGTTTGTGATCTTGCATGTTCTCCGTTGTTAGTAGCTATCTTGGCTAAGTAGTTGCTAGTGACTCCAAGAGGGGGTATTTATGCTCGATAGTGGGTTCATGCCTCTAGTTTCCAAGGGAAGTGACAATAATATCTTCAGTTGTAGATGTGTTGTTGCTACTAGGGAGAAAACAACGGTCTCTTGTTCATGGAACATGTGGAATGTTTACCTTACACACTTTGCTTAAAGCAGTTGTATGTTGCTTGCAACTTAATACTGGAGGGGGTTTGGATGATAACCTGAAGGTGGACTTCTAGTCATAGATGCAGTTGGATGGCGGTCTATGTATATTGTTGTATTGCCCAATCGAATCTCATAGGATCTTTATAACTAGTAATTGCATTGTTATGCCTTGCTCAGTTCCTGTCAATTGCCCTGTTGTAATTTGTTTACCCTTCATGCCATGTTGTTTATCTAAGGAGAGCACCTCTAGTGAACTATGGACCACGGTCCAATCTTTACCATTGATACATCCTCCAATGTTACTTGTTTACTTGCTGCAAACCATTACCTTCCACACGGTACGTTTAATCCTTTGTTAAAGCAAACCGGTGAGCTTGACAACCTCACTGATTCTTTGGGGCAAAGTCTTGAGTTTGTGTTGTGCAGGTCTCCGTGTTGCTTGCAACACCTGTGTGACGTTACCTTCCTCCTTCTGTTTTGATAACCTTGGTCTATATTGAGGGAAGACTTGCTGATGTGCTCATCACACCCTGCTATTAGGGTTTCCAACAAAGTCCTCCACGTCAGCACACATGGTACAGGAGCTATCCCATAACCAAAATGACAAGGCAAGCAGACAATGAGCATCTCAGCGATCTTTTTATTTACTATATGCGTAGCTTTTTTTATTGAGGATGCTTCATAGATAGCTCACTATGGTGATGCTGCAAGTTTCCACCATGATTAGGCATGGCTTAGGCTAGCGGCCCAGGCGTTTCTCTAACACAAAATACATACTCCATGGACTTACAAGTTCCCTCTTTATTTCACACAGGTGACATCCATAGACAAAAGAGCATGATATAAACTGAGTACAAAGTACAAGTGCAATGTTGAAAACGTTCCCCATGACAACATGGTTCTGCTAATTCCAACGTATAAGTTCAAGCATATACAACATAGATGACACAATGGTTCAATTTTATTAGGGGCAAAGAATATAAAGTGTGCCATCAAGTTCGTGAGAGCTTTAAACACTAAGTTTTCACATAAAAAATACTTTTTAATTGGAAGATAGCTGAAAACAAGAATATACTTGGAATGGTGTAACACACCATTCATAGGGATTTATAGTGGACACTTTGGAATAACTTGGTTTCTTGGGAGTAGGAAGCATGAGTAGAACTTACTCATACAAGTGGAGGCTCGCAAAAGACTGGGAGCAACCAACTAAGAGAGCAATAATGGCCATAATCATGCAGAGCAACAAAACATTACTAATCAAAGCATAGAGTGGTACTACAAGTCAAGTACTAAATGATCATAGAGGATATGGTGACTTGTTCATAGTCATAACATGGTGTGAGCATGTGCCAAGTCAACCCAAACAAAGCATCAAAGGATAATACCACAATACTATGCATTTGCATGCTAAAACAACGCATAATTTCTTCAAGGCACACTAAGCAATCCCAATTATTTGGAACAAGACATGCTACATCAATAATCACTAAGCATAAGGTTAAAACAACACCTAGCATGTTATGCTAAAGTCTAAGTCGCAGTCAATGCAAGCTCCTCTTGAACTTTCAAGCAGGAACTTCCTACTCCTTTCCAACACCAAGCAACTTATTTGCAAACAAGACAGCAAGAACGGGGGTCCAAACTAATTTATTCAAGCAAACTAAACAACTAAACAAACCAAACGAAAACTAAGACGCTCCAAGAACAACACAACAGTGCATGAAACAATAAAAACGAAGTGTCAAGATAGACCTAAGCTTTTTATTGATGAAGAAGGGGATGCCTTGGGCATCCCCAAGCTTTGACGCTTGTAACTCTTGGATATTTCTTGGGGTGACACCGGGGTGGCATCCCTAAGCTTGAGCTTTTGTCCATTCTTCATCTCATTACATCATTCTCTCTACACCTGAAATTTTTCCTTCATACAAAACTTCACACAATCTTCATTAGCAACATTAGTGTATTCAAAAGATAATAGACAAATTTAATGCATGTGAGTGGATTTTTGAGTGGAGGCTCTTTTATGGGAGTGGAGGCTTTTCATTTTGAGTGGGAGCTCCACCCAAATGAATGTTGAAAAGTTGGGGGCATCCACCATGGTTGGAGCCATGCCCCTTGGGGTGCCCCCCCCCCCCCCGCCTCTCCCTAAAAAAATCCCCCATCTCCTCCTCTCAAAGCACACCTCCTCGCGAAGGATCTCTCTCCCCCCTTTAGAATTTCCCCATGGTCTCGGATCAGCTAGATACATGTTCCCGGTGGCTTTTTCTGGAAGGATTTGTTGCTTCCGCTGCTTCGCTGGAGCGAGGGCTTGTAGATTGTCGGGGTACCTAGATGTGTGTGCGATCACGGATGTACCACTGCTTTGCGGTGCTGGACGTGATGGTGTTGGACCGGCTGGACCAGATGGACTTCATCACGATCTTGAGATCGGCAAGCGTTCGACTACATCATCCATGAGTACAACCTCGTTAACGCTATACGGTCTTCGAGGGTATGTATTCTATGGATGTATATCCACCCGTTGCTTGTATCTAGTAGATAGGTCTTGGTACTTAGATGTTCCCATCGTGGGAAAAATTTTGTTTTCTATGCTGCGAACCGTGGAGTGGTATCAGAGCCGGATCTATGCGTAGATGCTTTGCATGGGTAGTACACATATGTGTATGTGGGTGATGATGATCATTTTATTGCTTCTTCATTGTACTTTGGATATTGGTGGCATAGTGGGATGAAGCGGCCCGGACAAACTTTACATGTCCTCACACATGAGACATGTTCCACGCTTGACATGCAACTAGTTTTGCATAAGTGGCTAGCGGGTGTCTATCTCTACTACTATAGTCAATATCTAATTTGCAACGAGCTGTCAACAATTTGGTTATCCTCGTTGTGGTTCATGTTCGTAGGTAAGAACGGTTCTATCTTCGAAAGCCCTAAGCCATGTAAAACTTGCAATGGATAAATTAGAGGCGTCTAGTTTGGATTGTTGCTGGGCTAGTGTTATGATATGGTGATGTTGTAAGTAGAAGTATGAGATGATACTCTTACAACACACATAACTGTAAGTTCCATAGACCTTGGCCTTACACATAGAGGTATGATAGTGATCATACCAAGGAGCACATGATGGAGATCATATGCAAGAACCATATCATTTCACTTAGAAACATGTGATGTTTGATTGCATCTTATATTGCTAGTTTAGCGTTTTATTGGCATAATAATATGATCCCTCATTTAGATATCAAGATAAAAATGTGTTCTTCCTTAAGTATGCACCGACAATGTTTTGTCGCTTTAAGACATCACGTGATGATCGGGTGTACTTGAATCCATGAGCATATCTCGGGTGTAAGACAGTTACACACGCGAATACTAAGGTTCTTACTTGGTGAGCCTAGCATGTACAGACATGGCCTCGGAACACGGACCGAAAGGTTAAGCATGAGTCATATGTTTTGATATGATGACCATATAGATGCTCGCCTTTGAAGCTACACCGAATCACGTGATGATCGGACTTGGTGTAGCGGATTTGGTTCATGTAATCACCAAAAAGGCACGAGGGATGTCGTTTTTGAGTGGAAGTTCATTTCTAATTTGGATGTAGAACTCAATTTATCATAAATTAAATAAAAGTGAATTTGCATAATTTGTTGTAGTCATTGGCATTCGTTCACCACCTTATGCTTAGTTGTAATTGAGATAATAGAACTATAGAATTCTGGATATTTACTTTACGAACTGGTATCGTATTGTGTTGAGTGTCAATCTAAAGTTTAAAGTCCTATTGCAAACTTTCAGAAAACTTTGTTTACTCCGTAAAATTTAATAATTTGTATTAAATCGAGAGTAACAATTCCAGTGTTAGTATCTTAAGTATCATGTTTTGCCTCCATGATTCTTGATTGTTTTAATATAAAGTTTATCTAGGAGCTGAAAGAATTGTTTCAGAAACCATTAAGTGTGGCAGATATAACGATATCTGAAACAATGTTTTGGTTGCACTATGATAGAGTATAATATATGTTCTCATATTGGATGAGAATTTGCAAAGGGGAGATGCTAGACATCCTAATCATCCAAAAGGGTTTTGTAAAGTAATGTTATACTCATGACTCGCCTTTATAAGCTACAGTAGCTTGATCATGAAAGTCTTCATGATAAGGGTGAATAGAAGATGTATGTAAAGTGTTTACTACACTAAAAGATTACTAAAGAATGGATTTTAAAAGAATGTCAATCATTTTGATGATGGTGATCTACTTCAAAGTGCAAGTCCAAAGGTATTATTATTTGAATATACACGCTTTGGACTATGTGTCATGTATATGGTGCCACTTTTGATGTTTATAGATTCTTTTAAAAGGAAAAAGGAAATGTTGAAAGAGAATCTATAAAATATATTTGGCAGAAAAGAAAAGATTGGAAATATCCAGTTTAGGTATATGGATGATATACATGTTATGGTTGTATTCTTTGCTTGTTAAACAATGTGGTTCTTGGGTATTGGATACCGAATTGGTTGGTATGAAATTTCATATGGAACGATGCAATTCATAAACCACAATGGCCTAAGTAACTAGCAAGAGAATATGTGATGATGTTCATCGAAAACAAACAAACCGTTGTTTGTATTTCTCGTTGACATCAAAGCTTGACTTCAAGATTTGTTATAATAATTGTTATTTAAATCATGTATTATGATAACAAAGGTTGTTCAAATAATTACCGTATTCCATATAAGATGGATGATTTACAAATCTAGTTGGAGAAATCACATCCATAAAACCTAATGCTAAAATGTCGCAAGACAAATGATTGAAAGAACACTTACAAAGTGACATCGCCGTTTAAATTATATTGGAAATAAAACATGAAGAATCTCCATATTCATGTATTTTTGGAGTCTTTGATTTGATCAAGTGACGCTTGTGATACTTTCCTTCGGATAATTAAAACTTCGTTCAAAGGCCAAAGAAGAACGATCGACTAAATTATTGGAATTTATACATATCGATGTATGTAGTCCATTATGTATAGTCGTAAGCGATGGACTTCAACTTCATATGCTTTCTCCGGAAATTTGAGTGAATGTTCACTTAATGAGAAAGAAGTATGAAATATTTGAAAATGTTCAAATACTTTCAAGATGAAGTGGAAAATCATTGTAATAAGAAAATAAATGATTTATGATTTTATCATAAAGGGATTTATTTGAGTTACAAGTGTAACAAGAAAAATAAATGAATTATGATTCATCATAAAGGGATTTATTTGAGTTGCAAGTTTAGCAAAAACACCTAGATTTACATCTCCCGAAACACCATAGGAGTATGGAGTGTTTGAGATTTGTAATAAAACCTTGTTTGACATGGTTGTATCAAAGGTGTTATCTATAAAACTGCCATTGTGTTTTAAAAGATTAAAGCTTTAGAGACTACCGCTTTTACACTAAAAAGAGCTCCATCTTGATTCGTTGAAATGACACCATATGAGATATGGTTTTGGGTAAAACCCAAGTTGTCATTTCTTAAATTTTGGTATGCTAAGCATAAGTAAGATGTTTACAACCGAAGTCGGATGAGCATGTCTTTGTAGGTTATTTTGAATAACAATTGGTTATTCCTCCATAACACCAAGGACAAAAAGGGTTTTTCGCTTGAAACGTGAAGTTTCTTGAAGAAGGAATTTTTCATAAAAGTTAAGTGGGAGGACGATAGAAATTTGATAAGGTTAACGAACCTTAGCTAAATGTGCTGAGTTGCGCAGCACCGGAAATCGTTCCAGAGGCTGCCATAATGCTCATAGCTTATGTGCCTCAAAGGTTGTGGTCACGGGGATCTAAGTTCTTATTGAACCAAGTCGGTCGGATAAACAATCAAATACTGAGATTTGAGAGTAAATCATTATTGTTTGACAATGATGAACCGACTACATGCAAAGAAGCGATGATGGGCCCTGACTCCGTCAAATGGCTTGAAGCCATAAAATCCGTGATAGTTCCATACACGAGAAATCAAGTTTTGAACTTGGAAAACCCTCCGGAAAGGTGTAAAAACCTATCGGTCGTATTTGGATCTATAAAGAAACAGACATGGATGTTTCACATCTATGAAATAGTTGACATGTCGTAAAGTATTTTATGACAATATTCAAGGAGTTAACTATGACAAGGTTTGATCTTTCATAGCGATATTTAGTCTGGACGGATTAAAGTAGCAACCACTACATATAATTTGGTATATGGTAGATGAATAAACAAAACAAAGTTCTTCTAATAGAATGATTACCTAGGACGTGTAAATGACACGATCCAAAGAGTTTTGTTAAATTCAAAGGATGCTAAAATGGCATGCAAACTTCAATGGTTGAAGTAAGCATCGCGGAGTTGGAATCTTCACCATGATGAAAAAGGACTTTTTCATCAGGAGACGATGAAGATACTTGCATTTGCAAGAAATTAAGTGAGAGCGCTAAGACATATTTCTAAAACATTATGTGGAGGACATCTTATTGATTGTAAATGATGTATCTTTTATTGACAAAGGTTAAGAATTTCATTTCGATGAAAGACTTAGGAAAAACCCGAATATTTAGCATGAATGTCTATAGTGGATAGACTGTGACACTAATATGGTTGTGCCAAAAGTACATATATGAGATATTGAAGGGGTTCTATATAGAAACGACAAGAAACGGTTCTTGTCGCACAGAAAGGGATTGAATCGAGATTCAAGTGCATCGACACTTGATAAGTGAAACAAGATTCAAGTGCTTTGACACTTGCTGAGTGAAATCACAAGGATATTTTGATCAATCATACCATGATATGTACACATCCAGATATGTCCTATGCTCTAAGTGTTATGAGCATATACCAGAATGAATCATAAAATGATCATTGGATGATAGTGGGGATATTCTTATGATCTTTTGGAAGAACTAAGAATATATTTGTGTAGAGGTGACAAACAATTACAAATAGTTCATTGTAAAGCGTTACATTGATACTAGTTTTGTCACAATATACAAAACTAAGTTTATCTCAATTTAAACTATGGGTGGCACAATGAAATGGAAAGGAGTTTCCATGACGGATTTGGATGAAGTCCAAAGTTAATACATTGTGACGAATACTACAACAAAAGGCTAAGTATATGACTGTTATAGTAGCAGCAAAGGAGGGCATTTGTGTCAAGTAGTTTGTTATCAAACTAAGGTGTGGTTCGCAACGGGCTAACACTAAAGATATATTGTACGACAATAGTATCAACATGATTTAACCCCAAGAAACTAAAGGTCTCACCAAAAGACCAAATTTATACAATGCCATCTCATTGGAGAATGAGTGATGCGTGGAGACGCAAAGACATGCGAATACACATGGACCTGAAAGCGTCAGATCCGTAGATTATGTTAACCACTTGCAATCGCGTATATGGAACACCAGAAAGCCATAGGTGTTCAATACGCAAAGTTTTTCAAACTAGATTATTGTCTCTAGTGCAAGTGGGAGACTAAAGGGAATATGCCCGAGAGGTAATAATAAAGTGGTTATTATCATATTCCTTGTTTATGATAAATGTTTATATTACATGCTATAATTGTATTAATACGGAAACATTAATACATGTGTGTTTAATAAACAAAAGGAAGTTCCTAGTTATGCCTCTCTTATAAACTAGCTCGTTGATTAACAAGATGATCAAAGGTTTCCTGATCATGGACATTGGATGTTGTTAATAACAAGGTCACAACATTATTGGAATGATGTGATGAACATTCATCCGAAGTATAGCATTACGATCAAGGTCATTGTGTTTATATTTCTATAACATCATACGAAGTAATCTTAGTCCTTAGACCATGAGATCATGCCAATCACTAACACCGAAAGAGTATCTTGATAACATCAAATGTCACACCGTAACAGGGTGATTATAAAGATGGGTTCAGTGCTACGAAGGTGTTATGTTGAGGCTCATGGATCAAGAGTGGAATTTGTCCATCCCTATGACGGAGAGATATACTCTGGGCCCTCTCGGTGATATCACATTGGTTAGATTGCAAGCAAGTGATTTGATCACTAGAATGTTATATCACGGGAACGAGAAAAGAGTACATGTCGATAACGAGATCAAACTAGATATGGAGATATCGATGATAGAATCTCAGACATGTAATATATCGCGAGACAAAGGGATTGAGTTACATGCGTATAAGGTTCACACGATCACAGAAGTCATCGTTGAATATGTGGGAGTCAATACGGATCTCCAGGTCCCGCTGCTGATTATTGATCGGAGAAGGGTCTCGATCATGTCTACATTATTCGCGAACCGTAGGGTGACACACTTAAGGGATACCAACACCATTCATAACAAATGATATGCCAGAGAAAGAAAAAGGAAAGCGCGGGAATTTATTTCACTAGACACCAAAACTGTTTCGGTTGAAATTGCTGAAACTGGTTCTACATGTGAAATGGAATACTAGCAAGGGGTTTTATGTGAATGTTTGTTAATTAAAGTAATTAACAAAATTCTGAATAAATAAATAAAAGAGTTTTATTTAAATGAGAGCTTGCATTAAATTTGGTGGAAATTTAATGCATGTGAGTGGATTTTTGAGTGGAGGCTCTTTTATGGGAGTGGAGGCTCTTTTATGGAGTGGAGGCTTTTCATTTTGAGTGGGAGATCCACCCACATGAATGTGGAAGAGGTGGGGGCAGCCACCATGGCTGGAGACATGCCCCTTGGGGTGCCCCTCTACCTATAAAAGGCCCCCCTCTCCTCCTCTCAAAGCACACCTCCTCGCGAAGGATCTCTCCCCCCTTTAGAATTTCCCCATGGTCTCGGATCAGCGAGATACATGTTTCCGGGTGGCTTTTTATGGAAGGATTTGTTGCTTCCGCTGCTTCACTGGAGCGAGGGCGTGGAAGTTGTCGGGTTACCCGGACGTGTGTGCGATCACGGATGCACCACTGCTTTGCGGTGCTGGACGTGATGGTGCTGGACTGGCTGGACCAGATGGACTTCATCACGATCTTAAGATCGGCAAGCGTTCGACTACATCATCCACGAGTACAACCTCGTTAATGCTATACGGTCTTCGAGGGTATGTATTCTATGGATGTATATCCACCCATTGCTTGTATCTAGTAGATAGATCTTGGTACTTAGATGTTCCCATCGTAGGAAAAAATTTGTTTTCTATGCTGCGAACCCTACAATAACATCAATCTTTTCACTCAAAGAGGAGGTTTCTTCAACAGAATTTACCTTCTTACAATGTGTAGCTCTCTCAGTGTGCCATTCAGAGTAGTTAACCGTCATATTGTCAAGGAGCTTTGTTGCAGCACCCAAAGTAAGGCCCATAAAGGTACCTCCAACAGGTGTTTTGAAGAGAAGTTCAGACCTGCATAAAAATTATGGATAATCATCCAAGCAGTGAGTCAACGAGTGGGACAATTCTTAACCAAATACTTCATTCTTTCCCAAGTTTGAGCAACATGTTCATTATCAAGTTGTTTAAATTTCATAATGTCACTTCTCAAAGATATAATCTTAGCAGGAGGATAGTACTTTCCAATAAAAGCATCTTTGCACTTAGTCCAAGAATCAATACTATTTCTAGGCAAGGATAGCAACCATTCCTTAGCTTTTCCTCTCAAGGAGAAACGAAACAGCTTAAGGTTAATAATATATCCATCTACATCTTTATACTTTTGCATCTCACAAAGTTCAACAAAGTTATTGACATGGGCAACAGCATCATCAGAACTAGCACCAAAAAATTGCTCTCTCATCAGAAGATTCAACAAAGCAGGCTTAATTTCATAAAAGGTAGCATCAGGAGTAGGTGGAGCAATAGGTGTGCTAAGGAAATCATTGTTGTTTGTGCTAGTGAAGTCACACAACTTGGTGTTCTCAGCGGAGTTCATTTTGGCAAAGGTGGGCAAGCCAAAAAATAGCAGCAGCTAGAGCAGGAACTATTTTTTTGTGTTTTTGAAAAGAGGCAAACAAAACCAAGCAAAAGAAACTAAGAAAACTAAAAACAAAGTAAAGAGAAAGGAAGTGGAGGACTCCCCTTGTGAAGACATCCTTAGCCTCCCCGGCAACGTCGCCAGAACAGTCTTGATGCAGCGCTGAGTTGATGTAGGAGTGCTTCGTTGGGAACCCCAAGAGCAAGGTGTGAAGCAGCACAGCAACAAGTTTTCCCTCAGTAAGAAACTGAGGTTATCGAACCAGTAGGAGGAAGGAAATGTCACACAGGTGTTGTAAGCAACGTGGAGACCTGCACAACACAAACTCCAGACTTTGCCCCAACGAATCAGTGAGGTTGTCAAGCTCACTGGTTTGCTGTAACAAAGGATTAAACATATGGTATGGAAGGTAATGGTTTGCAGCAAGTAAACAAGTAAAAGTGGAGGATGTATCAATGGTAAAGATTTGACCGAGGTCCATAGTTCACTAGAGGTGCTCTCCTTAGATAAACAACATGGCATGAAGGGTAAACAAATTATAGCAGGGCAATTAACATGAACTGAGCAAGGCATAACAATGCAATACTAGACAAAAAGATCCTATGAGATTCGATTGGGCAATACAACAATATACATAGACCGCCATCCAACTGCATCTATGACTAGAAGTCCACCTTCAGGTGATCATCCGAACCCCTTCCGGTATTAAATTGCAAGCAACAGACAACTGCTTTAAGCGAAGTGTGTAAAGTAAACAATCCACTTGTTCTATGAACAAGAGACCGTTGTTTTCTCCCTAGTGGCAATAGCACATCTAAAACCGAAGAGATTTCTGTCACTTCCCTTGGAAACTAGAGGCATGAACCCACTATCGAGCATAAATACCCCCTCTTGGAGTCACTAGCAACTACTTGGCCAAGATATCTACTAACAACGGAGAGCATGCAAGATCACAAACAACATAGACATGATAGTATCAAATAGACAAAACCATTAACCAATCTGACATAGTAATCTCAATATCCACCGGATCCCCGCAAACACAACATGCATGATTACAAATAGATTAGGTCTTGATCATGAACGGATCTCACAAGATCTATACATGAAAGCACGAGGAGGAGATACAACCATCTAGCTACTACATGGACCCATAGTCCAAGGTGGAACTACTCACGCATCATACTAGAGAAGAAGGCCTCCGGGATGATCTCCCCTCTGGCAGGGTGCCGGGAAGAACTTCAGATCCCCCCGACCTAGGGATGACGGTGGCGGCGGATACAGAAGGTTTCGTGGAGTTTTGATCGGGTGCCTAGGTTTCCGCATCGGGGGCTTCTTATAGGCGAAGAGGCGAGGCTGGGAGTCGGCCAGGGGCACCACACCCTTCCCAGGCGCGGGGTGGGCCCACCCGCTCCTAGGGGGTGTGGCTGCCCTGTTGGAGATATGCCCAAGAGGCAATAATAAAGTGGTTATTATCATATCTTCACACTTATGATAAATGTTTACATACCATGCTATAATTGTATTAACCGGAAACATTAATACTTGTGTGATTTGTAAACTAAAATAAGAGTCCCTAGTAAAGCCTCTTGTTAAACTAGCTTGTTGGTTAATATATGATCATGGTTTCCTGATCATGAACATAGAGATGTTATTAACAACAGGATCATATCATTAGGAGAATGATGTGATGGACATACTCCTATAGATAAGCGTAGCATAAAGATCAAGTCATTTAAATAGTTCAATTGCTATATGCTTTCTGATACATAGTAACCTAATTCCTTCGACCATGAGATCATGCATATCACCTTTTCCGGATGGATGCTTTGATGTCATCAAACACCACACCGTAACAGGGTGGCTATAAAGGTGGCATTGAGTGTTCAGAAAGTATTGGTTGAAACACATGGATCAAGAGTGGGATTTGTCCATCCATATGACGGATAGATATACTCTGGGCCCTCTCGGTGGAATGTCATCCAATTAGCTTGCAAGCATGTGACTGGCTCACAAGGGATCACATATCACGGGAACGAGAAAAGAGTACTTATCAAGATGTGAGGTTGAACTAGGTATGCAGAGATACCGACGATCATAACCTTGGATAAGTAAACTATCGTGAGACAAAGGGAAATTGTTATCGTATGTAAGTGGTTCATTCGATCGCAAAGTAATCGTAGAAATATGTGGGATCCATATGAATTTCTAGATTCCTCTATTGGTTATTGTTCGGAGAAGTGTCTCGATCATGTCCGCATAATTCACGAACCGTAGGGAGACACACTTAAGGATTCGACGTTGTTTGAGTAGTTATGGTATTATGATAAAGAGACCGAATGTTGTTCGGAGTCTCGGATGGGATCCGGGATATCACGAGGTGATCCGGAATGGTCTGGAGAATAAGATTCATATAAGGAAAGTCCCGTTTGAGTTCGAGAATGATTAGGTGTTTTCATCGGGAATGTTCTAGAAGGTTCGGATTGTCCAAGCACTGGGGGAGGGTACATGAATGTGTCATTGAATGATTGCATCATGTACTAAGTGTTCTTGCTGTTCCAAAACTGAAAAGTCAAACTGCCAGTTTGAAAGTCAAGCAGCTAAAACAGAGCTGTGGAAAACAGAAAACGTGGGAAGCAGGAAACTGTGGGAAACAAGCAAGAGGAGGTTGAAACCAACTTGGAGGAGTCCTCTCCTCCAAGCCGGTGCCAGCCTAGGCGAGTTGGGAGGACTCCCCTCCCTCCCCCAGCGCCCTCCACCTATAAAAGGAGGCGGGCCTCCTCCTCTGACACACAAGTTCCTATCCTCTAATCTCGGTTTAGAGCCGTTTTGGTTTAGAGCTTCTAATTGCTTTAGCCTGGTTTAGAGCCTTCTAATTGGTGTGTCTAATATCTAGACCACTAATATCCCTCTCTCATACTCCACCATACTCGCTTAAGGCGAAGCCTGGATCTCCCTCTACTTAGGTACCACGCCGTTGTCACTGGAATCGAGGAGAGTGCTACAACCTCCATTGCTTTGGAACAAGGGAGAGGAAGGTCTTCGTCGTGCACCGAACGTGTGACATTGCTGAGCGCTGCCGGAACGTGGCGCCGGAAGGATCGTCTACACGATCTTGAGATCGGAAAGAGTACGACTACATCACCCGCGAGAATCCGCTCTCGTTAAACACTTTGGAATCTTCGAGGGTAAGTTATTCCATCGACTCGTTGCTACAATCTAGTAGATAGATCTTGGCTTGTTTGTTTGTATGCGATAGAAAATTTTTGTTTTCCATGCTACGAACCCTACTGATGTATCGAGCCGTGTCTATATGTAGATCATTGCTGAGTAGAACACAATGGTCATTGTGGGCGTTGATGCTTTTATTGTCGATTGCTTTTTGTGTACTTTGCATCTTGCGGTATGTTGGGATGAAGCGGCCCGGGCTAACCTTACATGACATCGTTCATGAGACTTGCTCCACGCTTAACATGCAACTTGTATTGCATAAGTGGCTTTACGGGTGCCTGTTTCTCCTAGCATAGTTAAGATCCAATTTACAACGGGTGATCAACAATGCTAGTATCAATGTTGTGGTTCTTGTTCGTAAGTTAGAACGACACTTATTGAAAGCCCCAAACCACGTAAAATATGCAAAGAAAGTAGAGGCGTCTAACTTTGTTTTGCGGTGTGATGATGTGATATGGCCATGATTGTGATTATATTTGATGTATGCAATGTTCCTTATTGTAAGTTGGCAACCGTAGGAGCCATATGGTTGTCTTTAATTTATGTTAAGACCCGCGTGTCTATTCAAAGTAGTTGTAATAGTTGAAGCGGTGGGCGACAACCATGGAGAAGCGTCATTGACCTTGATGCAATGCCGGTGATGATGGAGATCATGTTCGTGCTTGAAGATGGAGATCGGAAGCACAAAGAAGAAAACCATATCATATCACATATTATGAATTGCATGTGATGTTAATCCTTTATGAATCTTGTATTGCTTAGTAGGCGGCGGTAGCATTATAAGATGATCCCTCATGCACATGAATTTCAAGTCATAAAGTGTTCACCCTTAGTTAGCATCGTTGCTAAAGCTTGTTGTTTCAAGCACCACGTGATGATCGGTGTGTTAGATTCTACAAGTGTATACAACGTGAGCAAGCCAGATTTGCTCATGCGGAAACTAAGGTTTGATCTTGACGAGCCTAGCATGTACGGACATGGCCTCGGGAACACGGATTACGAAAGGTAGAGCATGAGTCATATAGTAGATATGATGAACATGTTGATTGTTCGCCATTGAAGCTATATCAACTCTCGTGATGATCGGTTTTGATGTGGTGGATTTGGTTCGTGTGATCACTAAAACAATGTGAGGGATATTGTTTTGAGTGGGAGTTCACCTAGATTAATTTAATTATTAATTAGAACTCAATTTATCATAAACTAAATCAAAGTGAATTTGCATAGTTGTTGTAGTCATTGGCATCCGTTTACCACCTTGCGCTTAGTTATAATTGAGATGATAGAACTATAGAATTCGTTAGTTACTTTCTGAACTGGTATCGTATTGTTCAAGTGTTAATCTAAAGTTTAAAAGTCCTATTGCAAACTTTCAAGAAGTTCCGTTACTCCATGAAGTTTAATAATTAGTATTAAATCAAGAGTAAAAATTCCAAGTGTTAGTATATAAGTATCATGTTTGTCTCCATGATTCTTGATATTCAAAGGATTCTCCTAATATCAAGGTTATCTAAGGATCTGAAAGAGTTGTTTGAAACCATGATTTGTGGAAGATATTGTGATATCTGAAACGAAGTTTTAGTTGCAACATGATAGAGTATAATATGGCTAAAGTCATGTTCTCATATTTGATGAGAATTTGCAAAAGGTTGGAGACACTAGTTGTCCTAAACCTCCAAAAGTTTTGGGGAGAGCAACATTATACTCACGATTCACCGTTACAAGCTAATGGTAGCTTGATCATGGATAATTCCATGATAAGGGTGAATATTTGATGTAGGTAAAATATTTACTACACCAAGAGATTACTAACGAAAGGAATTTGAAAGAACACCAAACATTTGATGATGGTGATCTACTTCAAAGTGCAAGTCCAAAGACATTGGTATTTAACTATACACGCTTTAGACTATGTGTCATATGAATGACTCCACTAATTGATGTTGATAGATTCTTTCAAACAGAAAAGGAAATACTGAAAGAGAATCTCATAAATATATGGCAGAAAAGAAAAGACTAGAATTGTTCAGTTTAAGTATATAGATGATATACATGTTATGGCTATATTCTTTGCTTATTAAACAATGTGGTTCTTAAGTATTTGATACTGAATTTGTTGGTGTGAATCGTCATACGAAACAACACAATTCATGAACTACAATGGCCTAAGTAACTAGCAAAAGAATATGTGATGATGTTCATCGAGAACAAAATAAAGGGTTATTGTGTTGCTCGTTAAACATCAAATCTTGCCTTCAAGATTTGTTTAATCAGGTATTATGAGAACAAAAGGGTTGTTCAAATAATTGCCGTAATCCATAAAAGATGGATTCACAAATCTCGTTGGAGAAATCACATCCATAAAACTAGTGCTAAAAATGTCGAAAGACAAATTGATTGAAAGATCACTTAGGAAGTGACATCGCCGTTTAAATTATAATGGAAATAAAACATGAAGAAACTCCATGTGGATGGAATTTTGGAGTCTTCTGATTTTTGATCAAATGACGCTTGTGAAACTTTCCTAGAGATAATTAAAACTTCGTTCATAGGCCAAAAGGGAACGAATGACTAGCTTATTGGAACTTGTACATATTGTTGTACGAAATCCATTATATGTAGTCAAGAGCGGTGGATTTTAACTTCATATGCTTTCTCCGAAAATTTGAGTGAATATATGAATATTTACTTAATAAGGATAAAGTATGAAACACTTGAAAAGTTCAAAGACTTTCAAGATGAAGTGCAAAATCATTGTAACAAGAATATGAATAGTTTATGATAAGATCATAAAGGAAAATATTTAAGTTACAAGTTTAGCATAATACCTAAGATTTAAGGAATCGTTCCATGGATCTGCATTTCCGAAACACCATAAGAGTATGGAACGTTCGAGATATGTAACTAAACCTTGTTTGACATGGTAAGATCAAAGGTATAATTCATAAAACTGCCATTATATTTTAAGATTGAAAGCTTTAGAGATTACCGTTTTTCCACTGAAAAGAGCTCCATCATAATCCGTTGAAATGACACCATATAAAGTTATGGTTTGGGATAAAACCCAAGTTGTCCTTTCTTAAACATTGGTATGCTATGCATAAGAAAGATGTTTGCAACCAAAGTCGGATGAACCTGTCTTTGTATGTTATTTCGAATAACTGTTAAGTAATCCTCCATAACATCGGAGACAAAAGTGTTTGTCACTTAAAACGTCAAGTTTCTTTGAGAAGGAATTTTTCGTGAAAAGTTAAGTGGGAGGACAATAGAACTTTGATAAGGTTAAAAGAACCTTAGTTGTATGTGCAGAGTTGCTTGGCAGAAAAGTGTTCCAGAGGCAGCAACAAAGCTCATGGCTCACGTACCTCAAAAGTTGTGGTCACGGAGATCCAAGTTCCTATTGAAACAAGTAGGTCGGATGAACAATCAAATACCAAGATTTGAGGGTTGAATCATTATTTGAGAATAATGAACCGACTACATGCAAAGAAGCGATGATGGGCCCTGACTCCGTCAAATGGCTTGAAGCCATAAAATCCGTGATAGTTCCATTCATGAGAAATCAAGTTTTGAACTTGAAGGACCCTCGAGAAAGGTGTAAGACCTTACAGTTGTGTTTGGATCTATAAAGAAATAGACATGGATGTTTTACATCTATGAAATAGTCGACATGTTGGGAAAGAGTTCACAAAATGTTCAAAGGTTAACTATGACAAGATTTGATCTTTCATAGTGATATTTAGTCTAGACGGATTAATGTAGCAACCACTACATATAATTTGTTATATGGTAGTTGAATAAACAAAACAAGTTCTTCTAATAGAATCGTTACCTAGGACATGTGCATAACACGGTCCATAGGGTTTTGTTAATTCATAGGATGCTAAAAGAATATGCAAACTTCAATGGTTGAAGTGAGCATCGCGGAGTTGGAATCTTCACTATGATGAAACTGTTAAAGGAGTTTAAAAGTTCATTAGAGACAATGAAGATGCTTGCATTTGCAAGAAATTAAGTGGGAGCGCTAAGACATGTTTCTAATACATTATGTGGAAGACATATTGTTGATTGGAAATAATGTATCTTTATTAACACATATTAAGAATTTCATCCCGATGAAAGACTTAGGCAAAACCAAATATTTGGCATCAATAGACGCTAATATGGTTGTGCGGAAGTACATAGACAAGATATTGAATGAGTTCAATATAAAAACTACAAGAGAGGTTCTTGTGCACGTAAAGGATTGAAAGAGTTCAATGTTGATGATATATTCAAGTGTATTGACATTTGGTAAAGTGAAACAAATAATCAAGTATAGATTGATACTTGATGTATGAAATCACAAAGAGTATTTATATCAATCATACTGTGATATGTACAAATCCAGATATGTCCTGTGCTCTAAATGTTGTGAGCATATACCAGAATGATTCGTAAGATGATCATTGGACAATAGTAAGGATATTCTTATGATCTTTTGGAAGAACTAAGAGTATATTATTTGTAGACGTGACAAATAGATGGTTACTTCATTGTAAAAGTACTACATTGATACTAGCTTTGTCACAAAGTACAAATTAAGTTTATATCAATCTAAACTAAGGGTGGCACAATATAATGGAAAGTGAGTTCCATAATGGATTTGGATGAGTTCCAAAGTTAAGACATTGTGACAGATACTACAACAAAAGGCTAAGTATATGACTGCTATTATAGCAGCAAAAGAGGGCATTTGTGTCAAGTAGTTTGTTATCAAACTAGGTGTAGTTCACAGTGGGATAATACTATGAAGATATATTGTGCGACAATATTATCAACATGTTTTAACCCCAATGAGCTAAAGGTCACACCGAAAGACCAAATTTGTACAAATCCATCTCATTAGAGAATGAGTGATGCGTAGAGACGCAAAGACATGCAATTACACACGGACCTGGAAGTGTCAGATCCGGAGATCAGTTGAACACTAGCAATCGTGTACATACAACACCGGAAAGCCATAGGTGTTGAATACACAAAGGTTTGAAACTAGATTATTGACTCTAGTGCAAGTGGGAGACTGTTGGAGATATGCCCAAGAGGCAATAATAAAGTGGTTATTATCATATCTTCACACTTATGATAAATGTTTACATACCATGCTATAATTGTATTAACCGGAAACATTAATACTTGTGTGATTTGTAAACTAAAATAAGAGTCCCTAGTAAAGCCTCTTGTTAAACTAGCTTGTTGGTTAATATATGATCATGGTTTCCTGATCATGAACATAGAGATGTTATTAACAAGGATCATATCATTAGGAGAATGATGTGATGGACATACTCCTATAGATAAGCGTAGCATAAAGATCAAGTCATTTAAATAGTTCAATTGCTATATGCTTTACGATACATAGTAACCTAATTCCTTCGACCATGAGATCATGCATATCACCTTTTCGGATGGATGATTTGATGACATCAAACACCACACCGTAATGGGTGGCTATAAAGGTGGCATTGAGTGTTCGGAAAGTATTGGTTGAAACACATGGATCAAGAGTGGGATTTGTCCATCCATATGACGATAGATATACTCTGGGCCCTCTCGGTGGAATGTCATCCAATTAGCTTGCAAGCATGTGACCGGCTCACAAGGGATCACATATCACGGAACGAGAAAGAGTACTTATCGAATGAGGTTGAACTAGGTATGCAGAGATACCGACGATCATAACCTCGGATAAGTAAACTATCGTGAGACAAAGGGAAATTGGTATCATATGTAAGTGGTTCATTCGATCGCAAAGTAATCGAGAAATATGTGAGCCATATGAATTTCAGATTCCTCTATTGGTTATTGTTGAGAAGTGTCTCGATCATGTCCGCATAATTCACGAACCGTAGGGAGACACACTTAAGGATTAGACGTTGTTTGAGTAGTTATGGTATTATGAGAAAGAGACCGAATGTTGTTGAGTCTCGGATGGGATCCGGGATATCACGAGGTGATCCGGAATGGTCCGAGAATAAGATTCATATAAGGAAAGTCCGTTTGAGTTCGGGAATGATTAGGTGTTTTCATCGGGAATGTTCTAGAAGGTTCCGGATTGTCCGGCACTCCGGGGGGGGGTACATGAATGTGTCATTGAATGATTGCATCATGTACTAAGTGTTCTTGCTGTTCCAAAACTGAAAAGTCAAACTGCCGGTTTGAAAGTCAAGCGGCTAAAACAGAAAGCTGTGGAAAAGCGAGCTGTGGGAAGCAGAAACTGTGGGAAACAAGCAAGAGGAGGTTGAAACCAACTTGGAAGAGGAGTCCTCTCCTCCAAGCCGTGGCAGCCTAGGCCGAGTTGGGGAGGACTCCTCCCTCCTGGCCAGCCCTCCACCTATAAAAGGAGGGCAGGGCCTCCTCCTCTAGACACACAAGTTCCTATCCTCTAATCTCCGGTTTAGAGCCGTTTTGGTTTAGAGCTTCTAATTGCTTTAGCCTGCGGTTTAGATCCTTCTAATTGGTGTGTCTAATCTCTAGACCACTAATATCCCTCTCTCATACTCCACCATACTCGCTCCGGCTTAGCGAAGCCTCATGGGATCTCCCTCTACTTCCGGTACCACGCCGTTGTCTTCGGAATCGCGAGAGTGCTACAACCTCCGTTGCTTTGGAACAAGGGAGAGGAAGGTCTTCACGAGTCACGAACGTGTGACCGATTGGAAGCGTCAGGAGCCTTGGCCGGAAGGATCGTCTACGATCTTGAGATCGGAAAATGCGACTACATCACCCACGAGAATCCGCTCTCGTTAAACACTTTGGAATCTTCGAGGGTAAGTTATTCCATCGACTCGTTGCTACAATCTAGTAATAGATCTTGGCTTGTTTGTTTGTATGCGATAGAAAATTTTTGTTTTCCATGCTACGAACCCCTACAGGCCCTGGCTCGCCTCTCCGTTTCCCCTCTGGACTTCGTGACTCCCACGGTAAAATATTGACTTTGGATTTTTTTCCCGTCCAATTCCGAGAATATTGATTTTCTGCCTTTCTGGAACCAAAAACAGAAGAAAACAGGCAAGTGGCACTGTGGAAACTTGTTAATAGGTTTGTTCTAGAAAATATATAAAAACACCTCAAAGTGTAGACAAAGCAAAATAAAGTAGATAGTAAACAAGCATGGAGCATCAAAAATTATAGATACGTTTCCGACGTATCATGGATCTATACTCCAAGGTGGAACTACTCACGCTTCATACCGGAGGCTAGCATAATGAAGAAGAAGGCCTCCAGGATGATCTCCCCTTCGGCAGAGTGCCGGGAAGAGCTTCAGACCCCCCCCCCCCGATCTAGGGACGATGGTGGCGGTGGTTACAGACAGTTTCGTGGAATATTGATCGGGTACTTAGGGTTTAGGCATCGGAGGCTTCTTATAGGCGAAGATGCGAGGCAGGAGGGCGGCTAGGGGCCCACACCCTTCCTAAGCGTGGCCTAGGGTGGGCCCGCGCCTGGGGGTGCGGCCGCCCTGTGGCTCCTCTCCGTCTCTCCTCTGGACTCCGTTTTCTCCTCGATGAAATATTGACTTTGGCTTTTGTCCCGTCCAATTCCGAGAATATTGATTTTCTGCCTTTCTGGAACCAAAAACGGAAGAAAACAGGCAACTGGCATTGTGGCATCTTGTTAATAGGTTTGTACCAGAAAACATATAAAAATACCTCAAAGTGTAGACAAAGCAAAGCAAAGTAGATACTAAACAAGCATGGAACATAAAAAATTATAGATACGTTTCCGATGTATCATCAAGTCAGAAATAGGGAGGCACGAGTGAAAGGTGATCATACACACATTTCTTTTGATGAGAGGCTGACATCTCGGACCTAGCATCCTGACTAAATGAATGATACATCGAGCAAGGTTATCAAGTTCAAAACAGGTATGCACGACCAAAAATGGTCCGCTAGAGACACTAGCATCTCATCCCCAGTGGCATCGACCAGAGTCAAAATTGCACAAGGAACCGAAAATCTAACATCTACCCGACCGAGCTTCTGCCACATTTCTAACGATTATATGGTAGTAGGGTGCCTCCAAAACAAAAACAAGATTTCCATCTACCACAGGAAAATAGCAAAGTCATGGCAGAAGTTGCACCTTGTAGCATGCTCGATGGACAATTGCGGATGGCGACTTTTCTTGTAGTGTCTTCTATCTCCCGTGATGTCGCAGGGAGATTCCTTCTCGTGACTTCCTCCTCGGCAATCACGCCACGCCAGGCAATGAGCTTCCTTGGAGATATGGTCGTCGCCTCTCTCTCCTACAACGTCACGGGGAGGTTCCAGCTCGTGACTGCCTCCTCGACGATCACAACGTGGCAGGCGATGAGCATCCTCTAGGCCCTCATTGAGAAAGACGAGATGGTGAGCTACATCCCACACTATCAATGGTGGAGGGGCTCGCACCGTAGAGCAAGAGCGCACTATTTCCTCCCGAGGCGGACCGCACTTACGAAGTGGGCCAGCCTTGCCAACCACATGTTGGCCCAAGAATTTTCTCCGACTGCTTCGGGTGGGAATTCCAGCATGGCGTCTACTGGGGCGTGTGACGATGGGATTGTGCATCCCTGGCAGAGTCTGAGCAGGGCGCTGGATAGCAGTGCTAGTCGAGATTCCCCATGGGCCACTGTCCTCCTCACAGTTGTGCGGGCGCGGTAACACGATAGGAGTCGAGCGCTGCCTAGCGGGCTCGCCACCCTCTAGCGCTCGCGCTTCCGTGGTGTGCACGCATTCCTCGGAATTGCGTCCACCAGAGAGCGGATGCTCAGGTGAAGCATTTCCCACGGGCGTCCGGGGCCGGAGGGATTCCTGGTTCGTTGACGCCAGGCTTGAGGAGCCCTCTTCTTCGAGCCGCTAGCGCTCCACCCTTCATCGAGCGGCACTAGATCGGGTGGTGGCACCAGTCACGCCTTCAGCAACTCCTCGCGATCCCCTCGACATGATGAGTAGGGGGTGAAGATGACACAGACGAGAGCATCCACGTATGCACCCCTACCTGGCGCGCCATATGTCGCGTCCTAATTCATGGACACTAGGGATCTGAGTCCCCTTTTGAGTTCGGCCAGCGCAACACTCAGAAAGCTCTGATGATCAACGAGAAAGAAGCACAAGAGCACACATAGTTTTTTTTAACCAGATTCAGGTTGCATTGTGCGAAAACCTATGTCTTAAACTATGAAGTATATAATGGATGTGTATCTGTTGAGACGTTATTCTTGAGGAGGGACACTCTCTCTTCTTCTCTACCTAGCTAGTTCTCTATCCCTCTCTCTTTGGAAAAAATCCTTCCTACCCTCATCTAGATCCCGATCCTCCTTTTGCAAGGTTAAGGGGTTTCCTCACTGGGTTGCCCGCCATGTTGCCCTAGGTTCAGCGCATGGTGCAACATGGCGAGGTAAATCTTACAACATGGGCACGTGGCGAGGGAGCCTGTCTTCCTGGGCGCTCTGCCTCGATGAGGTTGCTTCCTCCTAGCGCGGTGTCTGACTTGTCATAAGTTGTCCACCTGGTGGCAAGGGAAGCCCCCGAGTTGTCTCGGGTGACCTCGCTAGCATCGTTGGTGACATCGCCAATCTCTTCCTGGGTATGACATTTCGAGGTTGCGCCGCGGCTCATCCATCCTTTGCGGGGAGGTGACGGTGGATTCGCTTAGAGAAACTCCAACAGCTTACCCATATATAGGTAAGAGGGCCAATAACCATTTTTTTTGGGTAAGAGGAGCAAAAAACTTGCTCCAACAGCTTACCCATAAGTGGTCCCCCACCACAAATTTTTGGGTGATCACCTATTTTTTGTCACCTCTTACCCATATATGGGTAGATGGACACAAATTATGGGTAAGAGTTGCCTCTTACCCATATGGTGCCACATCAGCATAAACATAGGCGGGAGGGCTCCAACCGCCGAGATGGAAAAATCGCCCCGACCCTTCCGACCCTGCCGGCGGTCACCACGGTCCCTTCACTCTTCGGTGACCTTCCTGCACTCCACCGCTCCTCCTCTCCGCCACCCTCCTGTATCCCCTGCCTTCCCGCCTCTCCCATCGACCATCCCCGTCGCTCCCAGCGTCGCGCCAGCCAAGATCGACCCCGCTGGTGCCAAGCTTGATTCTGGTCGGGGAAGGTCGTTTCCGGCCGGGAATAGCTTGATTCTTGGTCAAGGAAGATTGATTTCAGATATATGATGGGGAGAAGAGGGGCGACGCCTGCAGGCCATGGACGGGAAGGAGAGGGACGGTGTCGGTGGGCCACGAACATGGAGGAAACGGGCTGGCGCAGAAGGAACTGCTCCGGGGCAGGGCGCTGGCGGACAGGGAGGAGAGGGGCGGCGGCGGCCGGGGCCTCACAGGTGTGGGGCGGCAGCGGCGGTCAGGGCTTCTCCGGTGAGGGGCGCTGGTGGTGGAGAAGGATGTGTCGGGTAGCTGGGGGAAGAAGAAACGAAAAAAAAAGAGGAGAAAAAAAGGACCCAATGACAAGTGGGTCCCATGTAGACTTTTCCTAGTACAGTTTTGGGTAGGCTAATATGGGTAAGCTAGAAAAGCAAACAAAAATCTTCTTACCTATATATTCTCTCTTTTTTTATCCAAATATTTTTTACTTACCTATATATAGATAAGCTGTTGGAGTTGCTCTTAGGTGTATACTTTTTTTTTTTAGACTTCTTAGGCGGATCCGTGACCCTTGTTCACAGAGACGACAATTCCTTTTTCACATGCACTTAGCTGGGTCGGAAGGCTAATTTCCATGTTGTTAGTAGGCCTCACGATGGGCCATACCGGTTAGTCAAAGTCCAAGAAGCATCACCAAATCTGACGGACTCGATTCGTACCCCCACTGCCGACTCCGGCGACCAACATGGCCACCCGCCGGAGCCCAGCCACCACCATCCGCCACCGCCTCCTCCTACTCTTCCTCCCCTTCCTGATAATCTGCTTGCACCTCCTCCCCTTGGCGTCCGCCTACCGCCCTGGCGACATCGTCCCCATGCTCCGCTCCGGCCAGTACCACGGCGTAATAAGATCGAACCATATGCCCTTCCCCAGAGCTAGCGAGTTCCTTCGTTTTCATCTCGTCCTGATCCGTGCTGGTTTTGTTGCAGTCGAGGTCGGTGTGGTTCGACGTCATCGGCCGCCACTGCCCGGCCTTCGCGGTCAACCGGGAGGTGAGGGTTTCTGGCCGTGAGGGTTTCTTGTAGGGAGTGTTGGTGATTTGGTTCTCTCTTTCGTGCAGGTGCTGATGCCGATCCCCAAGCCCACGGGGTTCACTGGCGCGGATCCGTATAAGATGTAAGATTTTCTATCTTTCTCTTAGATCTCCCAGCTTAAACATGTCTTTTGGAATTATCTTACACCACTACCCTAGGACATTTTGAGTAAATTGAGTGAGTTAGTCAAATTTGGGGTGTTCGATGAACTTGTGTGCATCAGTCAACTGTTTTCTACTCGTAGATGGTAGAATTTGCAGAAGAACGATGTGGATGAATGCCCCCCCCCTCCTCCTCCTCTTCTTTTGAATGGATGATATGTGTGTTGTAATGTAACGTGATGTTTATAGATGCACTATGAATGAAATGATGACTGCTCTGTGCTGTCTACTGTAATTTATGAGTAGGCTTCATAATGCAGTTTACTCCAGATATTTCATACAACAATGCCATGAGACATCTGGTTTGGCAAATGTGAATTGTTGTTATGTTAAATTCACACCATGATTTCATGAATGATCTATGTTTGCAAACGTCAAGTGGTGATAACTACTATGACTACCCCTGAATTATTGAAGAGTAAATGAGGCACAAAAATCGTACTTCTAATTTTTTTTACACATTTTGCAACTCAGAAGGTTTGGTGGTATGCAAAATTTCTGCTATATCACTGTACTTGTTTTGTTAGAACATATTGAAGTTAGTCACAGTGGTAATGAAATAAGGAAATTGGTAAGGTTGCTGGCAAGAAGTCCTTGTCCAAATTTATAAATAATATGGCACATAGTTAAGTTTTGTAAATGATATGTTTCAAAAGATGTGTTTCTCTTACCCGATCCTTTCTATGCAGAACATTTCAGATTGGACACGAAAAGTTCCATGTTCCTTGGCTGTATGTTATAAATCGCAAAAGCTCTGAAGTTCCACTGATAGATTTCCACTTAGTGAGTCCCTAGTTTAACTGTTATTGTATGCATATATCCAGTGGAATAATGTCTTCATGCTTATAAGCATCACCTTTGATTATGCAGAAGTACACTGGAAACGATTTACTTGGTGTTACGGCTAAAGTAGTGGACATGCCTCACCACTGTATGTAATGCTATCACCTGTCCTCATGATATATATTTTTGTATGTTATTTTAAATACTCCCTCTGATCCATAATAAGTGTCGGTGATTTAGTACTGTTGTAGTACAAAGTTTGTACTACATCTCCGACACTTATTTTGGATCGGAGGGAGTAGTTCATATTCCCAGCATCTGTAGTGATGTTATTATGTATCAAGAAAAACTCTCTGCGAATGTGTGGGGCTTCAAGAGCGGCTCCGTACCGTTTGATTTACACAGTGCAAGTGCGTGGTAATTGTGATGGTATAGTCAAGTGGTGTGTGCTAACTGTGCATTCACAATTTATCGATGTTTCTAGGGTAGAGGAATTTACTAACTGTGCATTCACAATTTATTTTTCGCTCTTTAATTTCCTGAATTGGTAGCCTAGTTGCTAACTGAGACGTGTTTCCTTGGGCAGTTTTGGAACTTCATCCTGACATAAAGAAGAATTTCTGGGATCCACAGAACTGGCCAAAATATGTCCTTGTTAGTTATACATGGTAAAAAAAATTGTCTGGCTTAATTTGCAATATCAAAATTTTGTTTCCAAAAGTGTGCGATAACTTTGAAGCATGACAGTACAAATTAATTCTTGTGTACAGGGAGGAGCAATCAGAGATAGATGTTGCTGGAGGGTTCTATGTGTTATTTGGATCTGGTGAGTTAATTGGCCAGATCACAAAGTATATATGTTTTGTCATGCCATCTTCCGTTTTATTACCGTTGGAGTTCCCCTTATGCCTGAACATGTCCTTTCTGATACCATCTATGCTCATATAGCAGAATGCGTTACTTTCCAGATTTTGATTCCTTCCACATTTTTGCGCTTAAAAAAAGTTTTCACTATGGTATGCAGGTCTCGTTCTTTCCTTTGTCCTTGCAATCTACGTCTTGCAATCATCTCAAGAGAAGTTGACAAGGTATGATTATTCACCTTTTGTTTAGATTCAGGATATAGGTTAATAGTATATGATGTGTTCTTACGGTAAAATGGAAGTAAACAACATAAGAGATTGGAACAATGACATTTTACGGTGTTATTGATGGTTGACACATCACTGCTGTTAACTAGCTCCATAATATGTCTAGTTCCACATCCAGCATGTTCAACTCATCTGGACACAAGCATCACTCGTAGTTAGCTAGGTTGTTTGGCTTTGTGCGTGCCCACTGATATCTCCCACCAGGAGTCACCACATATAAGAAAATGGCACACTGATAGCTAGCTAGGTTGTTTGGAAATGTGTTATTGACACCTAATCTGCTTTGCAGGTTTGTGCGAGAAGCAGTTTCTGATAGCAGTCTACCTGAAGGAGGGGTTGCAAAGGTGGAGTGATATTTCCAAAGGGGCTCTGTTGGCTTATCGACCAATCTTCCTGCTGATGGGCAAAAGACATCCTGAAATCACGCTACCAAATTTCTCGGGTGTGCAGTTTCTGCCGCTATGCAAAGGGTGTGCATCTGAAGAACCAGTGGACTTGTCGTTATAGGAGACCCTTAAAATTAACTGTTATAACATGGCAGGTCGAAAGAGAAACGAATTGTGTACTAGTACTAGTACTAGTATTTTTCCTCAGTTTAGCAGAACTTGAAGCAAACTGGGGTATAGGCAGTTGCTAGCTCATTACAGCTTTGATATATCACACCTGTGAGATCTGAATGTGTGTGGGAGAATACAAAATTCTGGTTGTTAAACTCTAAGCTCCTGTTTGAGATCGTGGGAAAGTAAAAACGCAGGAATAGGAAAAGCAGAAGAACAGAAAAGGAATGTATGAGCAAAACAGAGGAAAGAAAAACAAGGTAGGACATAGGAATTGAACTTGATTGACTCGTTGAAAGAATTCGCTTAACTCCATGCTTATGTTCAGGGGGGATAGTTACATTTCCACTGACTTACTATTGGCCTATAAAAATTATTACGAGCACAGCGGCGTTGGCTGCTCGATGGTGCAAGCGCTGCATATTTTTGTGGTGTTGGACTGTTGGTCAGAGGCAATGCTCATTTACCTCGATCGACACAAAGGAAAGAAAAAAATGTGCTCTGAGCCAAAGTTCTGATTCTTGTGGTTTTCCTGTCAAAACGTTGACTGCAAACATTCCTTTGCCTTTCCTACAGTAATCTACTTTTGATCTAATAAAGGGGGCAAAAAGGTAAACGTTTTACTAACAAATCGAGCAGTACCGTAGTCAACAGGCGATGCGAAAACTTACATAAAACGGAAACCTTTCTGCAAATTAAACTACAGTTGGAGGCCGAGTGAATCTGAAAATTCACAGGACAAAGGGACTAAATTTTAATTTGAAGAATTGGCAGGGGCCGCGCGAACGCGTACCCTCTCTACCACAAATTATGACGTCCACTCTCCCACTTGGGGAGATGGTAAGCTAACGCACCCACCAAGTGCAATGTGGGCCACTGGCCTAGGCCACGAGACTTCTTGATCTCCCGTCGACCCCGTCCAGGTAAGTATGGAACAACGCCGCACCTGCCCCTCTTCTTATAGCTAGAGTTCGCGGGCAACCTTCCTCCGCTTCCGAGGTGGGACTAAAGAGCTCCTCACCCTTTCTGGCTGCTGCTGCGCGCACAGGAGCTGGTGTATGGGCTGGCGAGATAACATGATGCACGTGGGCTTCTCGTCTTGGGCCCTCAAGGAAACGCTGGAATATGAGCCGGGTGTTGGACTTGGACAGAACGTCCCCTGGACCCTTTTTCTCCTTTTACTCGTCTCTCTCCTTTTGTTTTTTTTTTGTTCTCACGTGGTCCCTACTAACATGGCCTGGGTTTTCTTCACTCCCAAACTTTTTTTCTTTCAAATTTATATGGTACAGAAGAAATACGCACATAGAAGCCTTTGCTAAGAAGGGCAAGACATGAAATTTAGTTCTCCTGTTGGCGCTAAGAAGTACGGTCGTGTTCATACAAAGAAAAAATATTTTTCATCTAGGCGGCCAAGACGCGTCTGCGTAAAAACAACTCCCACCCCCGTGTCACCCAACCCTAGGCGACACGGGGACGACACCACCGCCGGCTCCCCTCTCGCCGCTGCTAGAGGAGGAGGACCTGCCAGGAGAAGCACATGCGGCGACAGCGGCATCGGGTACATCTCCCTCGTGTGGTGGTGGACTGGTGATCTTCCCTCCAACGACGATGGCGTGTTGTCTGATGGTTGTCCGACGGCAAGGCGCTATGGAATCCCAACGACGAGCATGGCACGGCGACGACGGAAGGGATGTAGTCTCCCCGTGGTGGAGGCACCCCTATTGCTGCGACTAGGAGCTTCGAGCCCGCTCGCGAACCATCTAGGCCTAGGCGAGCCTGCATATCTTGGTGATGGAAGTCGGCATATGTGTTAGAGTCTGAAGGTGCCGGTTTTTGGGCACTGTGATGGTGTCGGTGGCCGGCCAGGCAGCGGCGAGTTGGGTACTCATTGCCTAGCCCTCGTCCGGTGGTGTGGTGGTTAGAGGGTGGTCAGCCTCCTAATCCACGAACGACTTCTATGGCTCGCTTCTCTTCGGCATTGAGGACAAAATTGCTCCTCCTTCCTGCGTGTCTGATGGGAATTGGGGCCGATGCGAAATCCTTGTGTGAAGTTGATGGTGACGCCCGCAGGTGTCGTCACCTCTTTGGAGGCCACTATTACACGCAGCGCGTGCTCTGGCCCTTATAAACGCCAAGGCACATGCCTAATTTGCGCTTTCGCGCTAGCACCGCCAAAAAAACCAATTGCGTCGGAAAAAGTTTTTAGGCAGCACTTTTTTTTTGGCTTGGTACATCGCCATCCGCCGAACTAGCTCGACCATGATACCACTGATGGATGCGCCTTGGCACAATGGAAGATGACGCATATTATGAGTGTCGTTATAGATAAAATATTGTGCCGCATTTGGTGTGCCATTCAATGGCAGAGTCATACTAATCACAATTACTATAAACAAATAGTTAGTTCATGAGATTTGAATCCAAATTAATTTTTAAAGGGAAATTTCTGTTACATTAAAATATAATTTTATTTCCATTACATATTTGAGCCCCTCTCACTTTATCCTATTCTACAGAAGTATCATGCAACTGCTAAAAAAAAGGAAAATATTGAGCGTCACTCTATTCTGCTAACACTAATTGATAGACGCGGCGACGCTCCATCCTCCGAGAACGATATTGTGACGGCCGTGGCGACGCGCTCTCCATCCTCCGTGAATGGTGTCGTTACGGCTGTGGAGGAGCGTCCTCCATCCTCCACGAACGATGTTGTGATGGTTGTGTCACCATGGCGTCCAACCTCCGTGCTCCGTACTTTCAGGACCGGAGCACAATGACCTCCATCCTCCGCACGGCTTACGCCAACTACATTATCGTTGATCTGAAAGACAACAAACCGATTACAGAGAGGACAAGATGCAACACGGTCGATCTGTGGATGAGATGAGATAAAGATACCATAGCCATGACTGCATCTAGGAGGGCCGAGGTAGGAGTTGGTGAGATCTAGCAATTAGCGGATTTCTGGAGATGCCTGTTATGCCATACATCGCAACCCCAGGATTACCATTTTTGCGAGACATAACATAATTGGATACCATAGTACTTCATCCATTACAAACGATACATAAGTTCTTACACAAATAGGGATCTCATGATCCAGTTCTTAATACAACATTAAGCAGCGGAATACGTAATAATAATGGTAGCGTAGGCGAAGCTCCATCTTCGGGGTCATCGGCAATACTGACGATGGGAGATGATCCTAGTTGTCGTAACCTTCCTGGGGTCCATCTTCCAGGTACTCGTCTTCATAGTCTGGCCATGGGAATAGCCAGGGACAAAGCCATGAGTACTCTTTAAGTACTCGCAAACTAATACTAACAGGTAAGGGGGTTTTGGATAATAGGACACTAGGCTCTAGGGTTGTTTGCAAAAATCCAGGTTTATCTCTACTAAGTTCCAAAGCTAGTCCCAATTTTATAACTCCTAAGTGGGATCTTGTAATTCAGGTCACAACTCTGTTGTGGTCAAGTCAAAGTCTCAATTTATTTCACAAGTCATTTTGAAAAGTCTGACGGGGGAACAGTATGGCCCTCAGCTGTCCATAATCATGACGCTATTCGAATAGTTTGACACTCTGCAGAGATTGTACACTTTCACCACAACATTCGATACATCCGTAAGGAACAAATCCTAAATTCACCATACTCAGTATGCGGATAATCAATCCTAACCTTTCAATTACACGCCCTAGTATAAGCACCTCTCCTGTGAGTTTGGCCTCCCAACCATGACCAGCTGTCATCTTGGGTACTGCACAGGTGGACAATCTTCACAAGGTAGCCTTAGCTCAGACCTTGGCCGGGAGGGAACTAATACTAAGGAATATAAGTTTCCAGTCAAGCCCTACCCAATCTTCGGGTATTGTGGTTGTACGATAAAATTGGAATGGTATCGCATCCAGACAACCATCAGTTTTATAAAGGGCTAAGGCTCATGCCTCAACATTTTCATCACCAAAATCATCAAGTCTTTGGAAACACATGTCCAAAACATTTCAATAGAATGATCCATCATTCCAAGATTTTCATAACCATTTTTCCACCAAGTATTCCCATCTAAAGTTGATCAAGTTTTATGCTTAGCACTAGCATCTACAAGTGGGGGGGTAGTACTAATGAGGGGTGGTAACTAGTGGAGTTTCATGAAGTCCAACCTTATATCTTAGGCTGGTATCAAGGTTTCTAGCTTAGGCCAATTTAATGCTCTTGATGCAACCTTCAGCACAACTGCCTAATATCTACCAAACTCTTAGGTAGACTCTAAGTAAGCTTTGATAAAGAAATAAAGTAGGAAGCTTGCACATAAAACTAGGATTTGGTTTATCAAGTGGGTATGATCACATATGCTTAAGGCATATAGTAGTCATATCACAAGTATGGGTGTGTGGCATCAGTAGGGTATCTGGCAAGGGTTAGCTTGCATCAATATCAATATAAGCTTTCATAGGTATAGTATCTTGCAAGTGTTAGCTTGCCTTGTGCAGAGCAGTGGTTGAAGTTCTCCTCGGCTTCCTCTTCGTAGTATCCTCCTTCCTCCTCGTATCCTTGGTCGGTACTAGCGTCTATGAATAAATACGAGATACACAATCACCAAACAATACTTAACTACTTGCAATCATCACACACAAGGGTCCTATAGATGATCTAGCATCATCTCTAACATTACAAGGTTAAGGCTTGTAGTTTAATTCTTTTTTATTTTTAGAAAAGTAATTTCTACTCATTGAAAAATTACTTAAGATTTAATATTCTCCAAACTAAACATGGGATCATATTGACACATGTCATCACCACATATTGTAGTCCATGGGAATGTGATTTAAAGTGGTGTCACAATTTAATAAGGTTTTACCCTTTTATTTTAATTAATTAAAGTGGCTAGAAATGCTTATGAAGCATTCTTTTATTACTTGAATAGTATTTCTGCAAGTAACCTATATTTTTTTTTTATATTCTGAAAGGTATGGTTAAATGTGATTTTTGAGAGTTGGAAACAACTCAAAAGCTTTTATGGTTTAAATTTGAAAAATGTTTGAATACAGAAAAGCTTCTGCCTTGTTATTTTTACTAGGGGTGATCTAGAGATCCAAATGACTTGAATCCAACGGGCTTGGATTAAGCATTCACAGACCTTTCCAACAAAATTGGTTTCATTCAAAATGGTGCACTGAATCGATCTGGGTTGATTTTTGAAGTTGAGTGCTGAAGTGTGTTTGAATTGAAATAGAAAAAGATTTAATTTGAATCGATGGGCTGCGCGGGAAAAGTTACTGGGCCGGCCTACTAAGTGCAGTGCTCCCGCGGGCTGCTTAAGTGGGTGTCCCCACTCGTCAGTGACACGGGGATGGGCGAAGCGGTATGGGGCAACGTGGATCGTTCGATCTAGTTCTAATCTAACGGCTGGGAGTCATCGTCGACGCAAGACAACTCCGGCGAGAACGAAACCTAGCGCGGCCAGTGAGGGGTGACGGGGGCTCACCGGGGTATGGGCGAGGGTCGGCGAGGCGGGCGAACGACGAAGTCGACGACGGCGAACCTCCTGGTACCGGTGGCTTCTCCTGGGGCGGATCCAATCGCTGGCTCCCTTCTTCTCCAGAGGCGGCGGGCTCCGGTGAAATTCCGGCAAGGTGGTGCTCGCCTTGCTCTGAGAACGGTGTGGCACGGAAAGTAAGGAGAGGGGAGTGAGATGGTGTGAAGAAATCGTGCGGGGGTGGCCTCTATTTATAGTCGAGCGAGGGGACCGTCGGGGCGCATGGTGAGCTCGTCGGGGCGCATGGTGAGCTCGTCGGGGGCGACATTACAGGTGGCTAATGGCATGGGCAAGGGTAGGGGACGGTGCTGTGTCTCCTGGCGATGCTCAACGACATGGTCGCGAGGCATGGGGCGGTGTGGTTTGGTCTGGAACGGCCGGTGCTCTGGCAGGCGGCGCTTCGACGGCGGTGGGCTGCACGGGCGGCAAATGGGGATGTCTGGCGGTCTCTGGGTCGGTGGTGATCGTGTGTGCACGGTGAGGCGCGTGATGCATGGATCTTTGGTCGAGGGTGGCGCTCTGGCGCACTCTCATGGTCTGGCGCGGCTTATGCGCTTGTGATCGAGGCTTAACGCCGCTCATGGTGGGAGAGTGGCGGTGGGCGGTGGGCTGCCTCCTAGACAAAGTTGGCACGGCTAGTTCTTCCTCTAGCTTGCTGTCCACAATGGGGTGACATTGGGGTGCTCATTCACCATTTATGGCAATGGCAAGCTCACAGTGGTGCTAGTGCAGCTAATCTTTCTAGATGATCTCTTGAGGTGTGTGAGCTAACTAGGGAACAAGTTAGGCAAGAATCACTGCACACTATAGTGTTTGATGTTTTGTTTGATTTGTGTCATGCAACTTTGTTTGATGAAATGGCCGCATGAAATCAAGTTTTGAATTTTGAAATGATTTTTGGTGGGTTTGCTAGATTGGTGCTGGTGAGTCTGCAGATGCTTGGGTTTTGAAAGTTGAGCTTGTTTGAGTGGGTTTTGGAAAAGTGGGATCTTCCCATATGAAGAAGATTCAATTTTGAATTGTCATTTAAACTATGCATTTAAAAGTTTCTGGATGATCACAAAGTGGGCCTTGATACTCTGTTATGAGTACATTCAAGGGGTGCAAAGATCCAGAAAAGTTTCTGTTAGGTTTTGAAAGTTTGAGACAGCCAAAGTAGGCATGGGAGTTAAATTGGCCAAAATGACCATTCACTTAATATATTTGTTTTGATTTACTTGTCTTTAGGAAAAGTGTGGTAAATGTTTTAGATGATGTTCCTTTCACCTAAGAAGCATTTTACAAGCAATGGAACACACAAACAAGGTGGTTTTTAAAGAAATTCAAAATCCATGCATACACATATACATGCATTCATGAGTTTATTTAGAAAAGTTTTTGTTAACCCTAATCTTGATGATTAGTGTTTGATGATCTAAGTTTGGTATTTTTGGGATGTTACACGTGTCGTCTAAAAAAATCCCCAACAATTGGTGTTACATGCAACATCATCTCACATTGAGGCTTTTAGGCTCAGGTGGGCACTCATGGGCCGCGCCTGTTAGCGAGACAAGACAAACCAGTCGGTGGGTTGTATTTTACCATTCACCAGTGTGAGACAAACAATGAACGGCGCTTACAATGGACGGTGTCGCGTGGGATTGCCTCCATTTCCCAAGCGCGACATATAAAACTGCCATGTTTGCGGACCATCTAATACGGCATTAATATGTGCCAGTATCAACTGTGTCACGGTGTATACTTAACCTGACCGCCGCGACAAAATGGTGCGCAATAGCTCATCCGCTGGCTAACCAAAATTTTGAGATGCTTTTTTGCTTGTGCCGCTCTAAAAAAGTGTCGAAAAGGGTGGTATTTATGTAGTGGACGGCGTCATGGCACTACCCGTTCTCCCTACCTCGAGCAGGGAAACCCTATATACGTTCTTCGGTTTGGGCGGCGACAACGCAGCTATGTCGTTCCCTCCTTGGGAGCGTCCCCTAGGTGGTTCTTGGAGTTCTCGGTGCAGCCACCACTTGGAGCGTGGGCTTTCGCGGTGTTATGTACACCATCGTTGGTGCTTCTTGGTCGAAGCCTCCCCCGGATGGGTTCGGTCCCGCCGTTCACTCATTGACTCTTAGGATCTTATGGGCGGGCAGTGCGTTGGAGTTGGTCTCGTCAAGTTCCCATCTTCGGTTGTGAGGCAGCCTAGAGTCAAGTTCCCATCTTTGATTGTGAGGCAACCTAGAAGCTCGGTGTATCGCCCTCGTCACTCTTGACAGGAGGCAATACAAGGCGAGTCCTTTAACGTTTTGGTTGGTGTAGGTTGTGTTGTAAACCATGTGACATCAAATTTATATTGTGTAGCCTTTTTTTTGCGTATCGGCCCGTTTGAGGAGTGCGTCACTTTGGTCCTGTCCTCCATGGAGGACTTTAAAAAAAATATTAAAAAAATTGAAAAAATAACTAAAATAAAGATAATAATTTATAATATGCACGTGAAAAAATATGTAAAAATTGTGTTATGGCCTCAGTAAAAAGAGAAGTTTTCAGACCTAGGTGTAAACAGTGGAATTTCGATTGGGCCTCTGTTTTCACAAAAATTGTCATTTTTTGTGTGTTCGAAATACAAGCTATTTTTCATTGAAAAATTGCAGACTTGTATTTTATATTGTTGGCTACAGTTAAATTTTTCAAAAATGTTTAATGCTTTTTGAAAATTTCACAATCAGGCTCTAGTGAGCCCGTGCTCTAAAACGATTTTCCGCCGTCTGGACCTCTTACAAAATACGTGGAAAACTACAAGAGAATGGCATCTTTCCATTTTGTCCAACCGAAATGTACAACACTTGCAATCAGTGGGTCGAAGGTAAATCTGAACTTGCAGTTGCAAACTTGAACCTGTAAATACTTCACTGGTTCTTAGGATCTTCAGTACAAAAAGAATGGAATCTATCTGTATGTGGATTAATGTCCCAACATGAAGTTTTCTAAAAAGGTTTTCACTATGGTATGCAGGTCTTGTTCTTTCCTTTGTCCTTGCAATCATCTCAAGAGAAGTTGACAAGGTATGATTATTCACCTTTTGTTTAGAAGTTAATAATATATGATGTGTTTGTGTTCTTACGGTAAAATGGAAGTAAACAACATAAGAGATTGGAAGAATGACATTTTACTGTGTTATTGACTGTTGACACATCACTTCTGTTAACTAGCTCCGTAATATGTCTAGTTTCACATCCAACATGTTTAGCTCATCTGGACACAAGCATGGCTCGTACTCCCTCCGTCTCAAAATAGATGTTCTAATTTGGATGAATCTAGACATTATTTAGTATATAGATTTATTTAAATTTTAACAAATTTACGACATCTATTTCGAGACGGAGGAAGTAGTTAGCTAGGTTGTTTGGCTTTGTTCGTGACCACTTATCTCCCACCAGGAGTCACCACATATAAGAAAATGGCCCAATATTGGAAATGTGTTATTGACACCCATTCTGCTTTGCAGGTTTGTGCGAGAAGCAGTTTCTGATAGCAGTCTACCTGAAGGAGGAGTTGCAAAGGTGGAGTGATATTTCCAAAGGGGCTGTCAAAGACATCCTGAAATCACGCTACCAAATTTCTCTGGTGTGCAGTTTCTGCCGCTATGCAAGGGTGTGCATCTGAAGAACCGGTGGGCTTGTCGCCATGGATGCTTGAACAAAATTAATTGTTATAACATGGCAGGTCGAATGAGAGATGAATTGTGTAGTATCTTTCCTCGGTTTAGCAGAACTTTAAGCAAACTAGGGTATAGGCAGTTGCTAGCTCCATTACAGCTTTGATATATCACCTGTGAGATCTGAGTGTCTGGGAGAATACAATATTCTGATCTGTTGGGTGTTGGCATCCTTTGTTGTGTGTCTGCTCCATCAGAAATGAAAAGATCTCACAAAAAATAATTACGAAAGTTCTAACAAAGATTTATCTCTTGGCATTCTCATGTACTCCCTCTGTTTCAAAATATAAGATGTTTAGGTTTGCGAAGGAAATATATCTAGACTTCTTTTAGTGTGTAGATTCGGTGACAATGTTCATTTACCTCGATCAATGTTCATTTACCTCGATCGACACGAAAAATTGATATCTAGGCCAGTATTTTGATTCTCAAAACGTTGAAATACTCCGTAGGAAACTTTCGTTTGTCTTTCCTACGCTTGATTCATGTGTTTCAAACTCATTTGTCATCCCTCCGCTTGATTCATGTGTTTCAAACCCTACTTTAGGGAACTTTTCTACACGAATCCTTTCCTGTGAAAGTAAATGTTGAACTAACAAATCCGGCAGTTCCGGAGTCATCAGGGACCTTCTGAAAGAAATAAATTCCAGTTGGAACTCAACTGAAAATGGAACTTTCAATTGACGCAGGGATCAAATTTTAATTTGAAGAATTGGCAGGGGCCGTGCGATCGCTTCCAACACGAATCCTTGAAAGTAAATGTTGAACTAACAAATCCGGCATCTCCAGAGTCATGAGGGAACCTTCTGTAAGAAAGAAATTACAGTTGGAACTAAAATGATAATGAAACTTTCAAGTGACACAGGGACCAAATTTTAATTTGAAGAATTGGCAGGGGCCGCGCGAACGCGTACCCCCTCTACCACAAATTATGACGTCCACTCTCCCACTTGGGGAGATGGTAAGCCAGCGCACCCACCATGTGCAATGTGGGCCACTGGCCTAGGCCACGAGACTTCTTGATCTCCCGTCGACCCCGTCCAGGTAAGTATGGAACAACGTCGCACCTGCCCCTGTTCTTATAGCTAGAGTTCGCGGGCAGCCTTCCTCAGCTTCCGAGGTGGGACTAAAGAGCTCCTCGCCCTTTCTGGCTGCTGCTGCGCGCACAGGAGCTGGTGTATGGGCTGGCGAGATAACATGATGCACGTGGGCTTCTAGTTCTAGGTACGTCTCGTCTTGGGCCCTCAAGGAAGCGCTGGAATATGGGCGGGTGTTGGACAGAACGTCCCCTGAAGCCCTTTTTCTCCTTTTACTCGTCTCTCTCCCTTTTTTTCCTCACGCAGCCTAACATGGCTAATTTTTCTTCATTTCGAAACTTTGTTCTTTCAAATTTATATGGTATACAGAAGAAATATGGGCGGGTGTTGGACAGAACGTCCCTGAAACCCTTGTTTTCCTTTACTAGGTTCCATCTTTTTTTTCTCAGGCAGCCTAAGAGAACTCTAACTAATCCTGTAAAAATGGCGAACATATATAATAACTACCTTTTTAGGTTTTCGTGTCAAAAAATCCTCACACAGACACCGTAAAAATCAGGAGCCTATAAAAAATTTATGGGGCCGGAAAATTACTCGCACAAGCCCATATAGATGACGGTTATAGTACGGAACTGCATACAGCGCTTGGCGTGAAGGACATTTCATTTTCGTTTCCTCAGTCGTGACGACGAGGATCTACCACTCTCGTCTCTGTCCAACCTCGTCGTGGCTCCCAAACGTCGTCGTGGCCCCTGTCGAGCCGCCGCCCGTCAATGAGCATGTCATGCCACCCAAGTTGACCAACCCGTTGCTCCCCCAAACCCCATCTCACAATGTTTCCGGCGCCGCCACACTGGCGGATGCACCTAGCCCAATTGCCGCTCCTCACACAACTCCGTCACCTAGCACGCCGCCTGCTGCGAAGCGCAAGCGCCTCAACAACCGCCTGGTCCAAGGAGGCGACTCCATCGTTGCTCCCGCTCCTAGGGTCGCTCTGTCACCCAAGCAGCGGGAATCGGAAGAAGACGGTCCACCGCTCCACCTTGCCGCCCCTTTCCCCGACCTCGCCATCGCCTGATAGGTATCAATTTTATCCCTCCCCAATCATTTTGCGACATTGCGTGCAATTACTCTTGGTAAATTCGGAATTTTGATGATGTAGCATTCAGTTGCACGAGGCCCCTACTTCATATGTTGATATGTTGAATGAGAGTGTTGTTAACATTGATGAAGCGTCACTTGAGTTTGATTTTGGCATGGAGGGTGGTGGTTTGGAGGGTGGCATAGAGGGTGAGGGTGAGGGTGACGGTGGTGAGGAGGTTGACGGTTGAAAGGATACGGATGTCGCCTAGAGGGGGGTGAATAGGCGATTAAAACTTTTCCTAGAGTGGCTCAACAAAGGCGGAATAAAACTAGTGTTTACTTAGTTAAGCACAACCTAGAACAACTAAGGTTCACCTATGTGCACCAACAACTTATGCTAAGCAATACAAGCAGCAAAGTGACAGCAAGATATATATTAGTTCAAGCACGAAGGCTATCATAATGTAAAGTGCATAAGTAAAGAGCTCGGGTATAGAGATAACCGAGACACGCGGGGACGCCGATATTTTACCGAGTTCCTCCCAACATGGAGTACGTCTCGTTTGAAGAAGGGGTGGTATCAAACCACCAACGCCACAAAAGGCCTCCCTTATTCTCCGGTGAATCTCACCCCAACGGGATCGATCCACGCTTCCACTATCGGTGCACTTGTCGGTGGCAACCGGAACCTCTCACAAGATTGGGGCACTTCTCCACAACTTAATTGGAGGCTCCCAACAAACGCCACAAAAGGCCTCAACAAATGCCACCAAAGGTCACAATGCCACCAAGGCCACAAAACCTTCTAGGGTTCCAAGAACCCAAGAGGGACAAGCTCCAATGAGCAACTCAAACCAAATCCTCCGAGGAGAACTCAAACCGATGAACCAAATGCAAATGGCAAGAACACCACAAAGGTGCTCAAATCCCTCACTCTCAAGTTCCAACAAAGCTACTAAAGCTATTGGGGGAACAAGAGAGGAGGGATCAAAGAGAGACACAAAATCCCCCAAAATCTAGATCCCCAAAGATACACTCACAAAGAGATGTTTTGGTTTGGTCAAAACATAGATCTAGATCTCCTCTATATTTCTCTCAAATATTGGCATGAATCATTGGAGAGAAATCATAGAATCAAGCTCAAGAGGGAATAAGAATTTGGAGCAGAGCTTGAGCAAGAATAGAGAGAGAAGAAGCAACCCTAAAAGACAAAGGGGCAAAGCTATTTAAAGGGCTAGGAAAAATCTGCCCGTTGGGGCATTTTTTCTGAACGGTCCTGTAGTATCGGAATTAACCGGTAGTACCGCATGCTCCGGGAAATCGAAAGCGACAAGTCAGCAGAGCGGAGCGAAGCGAGAAAAAGCGGGTCAAGATCTGGGTGCGCTTGGCAGGTGGCCAAGAAGAACATCAAATAGCGCCAAGAAGAAGCAAAGATAGCGCGCGATGCAAGTAGAAGAAGAAGCAGCGGCTAGCGGCAGACTAGCGAAGCGGGCAAAGAATTAGCGGCGGCAAGCGGCGGCGGCGAGCTAAGCGGCGAGGCATGCAGAGCGGGGCCAGCGTGGGCAGAACATCTTGAAGCTTCATGGCCCAATAGTAGTGGGTGGCAAGCGTGTGTGCAAGCAATAAACGGCGAAGCAGAGCGAGATCTAGATCTGGGAAAAGAAACTGGGTCAACCGGTACTACCAGCCCACCAGGGCGGTACTACCGGGCCAGCCGGTAGTACCGGATTTCGGTACCCAGCGAGGCAGAAAGAAAACGGGCCGTTCTCAGGGGCGGGCGGTAGTACCGCCCGGGCGGGCCGGAAATACCGCTCGGCGCAGAAAACAGATTGACGGGCAAATAGTCAAACGATAATAACTTTTGACTGAAAGCTCCGATTGACCCGATTCCAATTGCGTTGGATAGAGGACGACAAGGGCTTCCCAATAAAAAGATTATCACCAAATGAGAAAGTATCAAGTAGAATAATGTGAGATACCTCACTTGGTGAGAAACCGAAAAGCCGCATAAATCAAAGTCGCAACAAGATACATATGGGAGATCTGATTTTGATGAACAAGAGCTTGTTATGGAGATTACCACAAGCTCTATATCCTCACATGGATAAGACCAAATAATACCCAAATATGATGATGCAATTATGCAAAGGTTTGAGCTCTCTCCGAACGTTGTGACCGCATTACTCATTCGAGAGCCCATCTTGATAGTACAGTTATCTATCCTAAACCCGGTCTCCTACACATAACAAGAGACCGGCAAAAGGGAAAACCTACAAAGATTATACCTTTGCCTTGAGCATTCCACTTGAGCTTGATGTAGACGATCTTGCCCTTCTCAAGATGGAACGCCTTCCTTAATTCCTCATCATCGATCCATGATCACTGAGAATGGCAAGCATCAAACATGAGATCTTCTATAGATGGTGCATTTTGAGCTTGCGCAATGCATCTTCTTCTCATTTCATCGACCTTGAAGCCATCACATGCTCCAAGTGATGCCAATGGAAAAATCCTACAAGTATAACTTAATACACACATTAGTCCATAAAGATTGTCATTAATTACCAAAACCACACATGGGGGCCCAACATGTTCTTTCAATCTCCCCCATTTTGGTAATTGATGACAATCCCTTTAAGAGGGTTTATATAAGGAATATTAATGAATAAAATGGTAATACCAATATCAAATACTACAAAAGTATGTGATATTGGTACCACCACCATATATAGAGGAAACTCCCCCACGATCTATGCATGTGTGATGAACTTGAATTTCATTGCATATATTGCCAATCATTATCATTGGTGGAGTTTCCTTTATATACCACATGCTAAGCAACAACAAAGATGCAAGAGCATGAAAGGCAAATGCTTTTCCTTTATATACTACATGCTAAGCAACAACAAAGATGCAAGAGCATGAAAGGCAAATGCTTAAGAACAAACTCAAAACATAAACCATTTCCCTTAAACCCTCTAAAACTTCTCCCCCATTGGCATCGATTGCCGAAATGGGTGACAAGTTCTAGAAGGCAAATATAGTAATATTTCCTCCAAAGATGTGCATTCGCACATATCCAATGATGAATACTTGGGAGGGAGTAGAACTATATCGAGGACCCGAATATTGCCAAAGGAATAAAATAAAATGACGTATCACAAATGACGCAAGCAATCACAAGATCCGACAAATCAATTGAAAACAACAAATGAGTTCAAATGGAAACTACGAGATATTATGAAATAAGCAAAATAGTGCTTTAAATAACAAATAGAGAAGCTCCCCAAGATTTGTGCATCCGTTAAAATCGATGTATTTCAATACAAAAATGCACAAATATGGAATCCTCACTCCTCCATAAACATTTAAGGCACAATGAATGAGAAAGAAGACAAAAGTGCATTATTAGATGAATTAGATGAGCTCCCCAAAGATAATGCACCAATTATGATAATTGTATTTGGGATCAAGGTGCATAATCACGGAATCCTCACGCATCCGAGTTCTTTTAACAATACAAGGCATGAGAGAATAAATATGAGTGCCCAAAGATGCAAACAAGCGGAACAAGCACTCATAGGCAATTAAATTTGGAAGCCACCTGTCACATCCCAAGATTTTCCAAATCTTGTAATGTGAAAAATAAATAAACAAAATAAATAATTGTTGAATTTTAGGGTGAAAAGAAACTTTTGTTTTTAAATGGAAGTTAAAATCCCATCTGGAACAAACTTTGGTTAATACTTGAATCCAACTAAATCCAAATCAAGTGGAATACATTCTCCATAAATGCATCTGGAAATTTAAAACACTTGGAAAATAAATCCAAACCCTAAACCCTAAATGGAAGAAAATCATTTTCAAGTTATCTCTAAGACCATGGATTTGATCCAAATAGAAATTTGACAAACAAACATTTCAAAATGATCAAGAATGACAGATGGAAATATTATAAGACCATATAAATTGGTTTCACCTAATTTGGAACCATAAATAAAATCTTATGAATTTAAATAAGATAAGGAAAAGTAATTTCCAAAGTTAATAAAGCATTTATCAATAAATCCATACCAAATGGTGAGCAATTAATCCTAAAAAGATTTAAAAGGATAAATAAATACCAAATAAGATTTTACAAATTGGAATCACCAAGTTTGGATCTTTAAATAAAAGATATGGATTTTATAAGATGAAGAAAGAAATATTAAATAAGGATTATTTAAAGACCAAATTAAATCTTGGCCTAATCCATTAAACAAATGGAATGAATTTAATCCAAACCCAAATAAAATAAAAAGGATAAATAATTTCCAAAATAAAAATAAAATGGCATTAACCATTCTATCCCTATTTTAATAAAGACAAATCACTAATAAGAATAACTATTTAATTCATGAGAAAATAGTATTTTGGAATTACCCAAGTGGAATAAAAGTTGTTTAATTAATTTAAATAAAATAAAACTTCCAAATAAAATTTAGGGAATTAAAACTATATTAATTTCCATTGGAATTAAAACAAATACCCAATTCAAATGATTTATGAATCATATTAAATACTTTCCAAATAATTCAAGATGAATTATTTGACACCCTATTAAACAAATAAAAACCTAATGAAAAGATTTAGAAAGTTTTTAGAAACTTAAATGGTGTTTGAAAATATTATTAAATCTTATTTGATTTAAAACAAGGGCTTATTTGAATAATTAAAAGTCCCCAAAAAGAATAAAGATTTATTCAAAAATTGACTTCAGATTATATTACTAATCATTATTTAAACCTACACAAATTTTGGTTGAGGTTTGAATTCAAATGAGTGTTTGAATTGTTTATTCAAAATCAAAACAGAATTAAAGAAATGGAAAAAGGAAAAAGAATCAGAACAGAAAAAATAGAGCAAGGTCGACCCAGCCCAGCTAGCCCAACAAGGCCCAGCAAGCCCATTCCCCACCCCACCCGCAGCGAACCGTTTTCACTCACGAATCAACCCACAGCGTCGCTGACTGTCGTGGGAATGGTCACGGTAGATGCTGCAATCGGCAGCGAGTAGTAGAACGAGGGGCAAGGGCGGTCATCCATCCGCGGTGCGAGGTGAGGGCGGAGACACAGGGTTTTACCCAGGTTCGGCCCCCCGGAGGATAAAGACCTACTCCTGCTAGATTGTATTATGATGGTGGTACAATGGGGCGAGCTCGGCGGCTAGGCGGCGAGTCGCTTGGGTGTATGATGGAACGTGCCTCTACACGCCCCATAGGGAGGTTTATATAGACTCACCTCCCCCTAGGGTTTACATATCTCAACCGAATCAGTTAAGGCTTCGGTACTTGTTTAACCTAATCCGACTGGGCCTATCTACTCGCCTGGGCCTTCAGATTCCAGTTGCTCGAATCCACACCGGGCCTTGATCCAGTCGCCGTCTTGCAGGCCCACTCGCCAGTTCCTGGGCCAGTCGGAAATGTCCTGCTGGGTATACCCCGATAGGCATATCCCCATCAATAGTCCCCGAGGCCATCGTCGATTGGGCGCAGGTGGTTGCTGGCAGTCAGAGCATACGACTTTCAATGCGGAAATCCAGTCGAATCGGCGGCAGGCTCCTGAACAAAGGAGGAAACTAGCCATTCTGGTCGCAGCTTTGGCGATTGGATCGGCGAAATATTTAGTCACTATTTGTAGTGATTGGGTCGGCGAGCCGAGTGGCTGAAGTTGGACCGTCAAAACGCAGTCAAACTAGCCGTTGGGGTAATCCAACGGCAACTTTCGGCGTAATCACCGCGTAAACGGCTCCCTGATTTGGCGGGTGACAACCGCTATATAAAGGGAATGGTAGGCGATCGGAAAACCACCTCCTCGTCATTTCCTCCGATTGCGCGCACCTTCGTTTTCCTCCGCATCGCGATCCAGCCGAACCGAAATCCTCCGATCCCCACGAATCCTTCCGCCTATGGCCCCCTCCACCGAGCCATGGGGCAGATCCAAGTGCACGAGAGCGCAATTGGCGTCCTTCGAGGAGGCCGGGATCCTGCGCGCCGGTAGGTGGCGCATCCATGCGGCCGGAGAGGTGACTCCGGGCCCGCGCGAGGGAGAGTTAATCTGCTTCACCAGCCACCTAGAGCGGGGGCTGGGATTCCCAACATCTCTTTTCTTTCGGCACTTCTGCGCCTTCTACGGGATCCAACCGTCGGACCTGGGTCCGCACATCATCGAGCAGCTCGCCATTTTCGTGGCGTTCTGCGAGTGTTACCTGGGCTCCAGGCCCTACTTCCCCCTATGGCAAGACCTGTTCCACGGGAGGATCAGTCGCGAAGAGGCGGGCGGCCCAATGCTCGCTGCGGGCGGCCTGACGTTTCAGCTGAAATCGAAGGCTTCCTTCTTCGATCTGATGCTAGCCGCCAAGGCGACGAGTGAATGGAAGAAATATTGGTTTTATGTCACCGAGGCGACTCCGGACGGCGAGGTGGCGATCCCAAGATACTCCGCCGATCGGCCCGAACCACGCCGACTCCAGGTCGACAAGCTTCCAACAGACCAGCGGATGGTTGTGGATGAAATGCTTCAGACCATCCGCGGCCTGAAGAAGAAAGGTCTCCAGCCCATCAACTTGTATAACTGCTGGCTCGGGCGGCGACTCGTCCCCCTGGCCTGCCGCGACCACTACATGTACGAGTACGCGGGCCGGGAGGACTCGACGAAGTCCTGCCTCGCCGAGTGGCAACTCGAGGATTACCTCCTGGCGCTGAAGAAGATCACCCAGGCGGCGTACCTCGACGCGAAGGCCGGGGTCGCACCCTACACCGTGAAGCATCCAGCTCCAATGGTAAGTCATCTTTCTATCATTCGCAATCGTTGTTAAATGCTGTCGCGGTTATAATGGTATTGTCTTATGCTTATTGCAGCTTTTTCAAGTGGTGGAAGGGTGGCTTCCGCCCGCGGACGACGAGAATTCGAGCTCGTTCGTCCAGGAGGTAGGCGACTCGCCCCCAGCAAGGGGCGGCGTCGAGAGTGACGGGAGTGGCGACGACGACGAATCCGAGGAAGAGGTCGCCCCGTTGGTCCAGAAAACTCGGGGACAGCGGCAGCGTGAGCTCGAAGCGAGCAAAAGCCTCGAGCGTCATGATGACGACGGCGACGAGCTCCCCGAGCACACCTCGAATCGCGAGGCTACTCCATAGAAGAAGAAGAAGAAGAAGAAGAAGAAGGAGGTGAAGGCCCCTCCAAAGAAGAAGACAAAGCCTGCAAAACAGGCGTCTCCGCCTCATTCGCCAAGCAGCTCCGACGCCACCAGCCTGGCCAGGGGTGAAGCTCCATAGACGATGGCGGCGCCGGATATCACCATCGTCCTGAGTGAGGTGCCTCTGGCCTCGATGCCTCCGCCGTTCGCCCCAGTCTCTGGGTCGGGGGCCGCTCGTCGGCGGCAGCCGCCTGTGGATGCTCCGTCAGCGTTTGAAGCTCCGCGGACTCGACAACGAAGAAACCATCAGTGTCTTGGGCACACGATGTCCTGGAGATGGGCCTCAGTCGGCGACTGGGCCCCGAATTGGAGAAGCTGGCCGGCATCCGCACGGGGCTGCGGTTCCTACCGGTCGCCACGTGAGTTTTATTCTCCTGTCTTTGTTTTTCATTGTACTCGAACTACTTTGCTCATGTGATCAATTTGTAGGACTGGAGCCAAGAAGATAGGCCATCCGACCGTGGCCAAGGTGCCGCCAGTCGTCAGCGAGGAGGACCCCTCCCGGAAGAGGAAGGCGGACGAGGTCGTCGCTCCCGCGGATAGCGCCAAGAAGACCAAGGGCGACGAGGTCGTCACGGTGTCCGACGACACAGCGGTCGCCCCGAGTGAGCCCGTGGCGGAGGCGGCCTTGACGACCAAGGAGGGTGCTCCCTCGCCTGGGGTGGCCGAGCTGGCCTCTTTTGGTGTCGGTGCATCCATCGCGACCTTCCCGCGCTTCATGGCGAGAGCGGCTACGACGAGTGGCACCATGCCCTCGAGCCGCGCGCCTGAAGTCGCCGAGACGGAGGTCGAACAACTCGCGGGCACACTTCAGCGCTTCTCGCATCCGTGGACGCGATACAGCTTCATGGCATGCTTGGCGCAACCATCCAGGTATGTCCAATCCCCGAGGATCGGGACGCTGGTTTGCAGCGGTCGGATTCTTTTAGTGTCTTTTTTTGTTTATCGCGTCCAGTCCCCGAGTGCCTAGTCGTTGAATTTCAGCGGGTGGGCACTTGGTTTTTTGATATCCAGTCCCCGAGTGCCTACTCACTGAATTTCAGCGGGTGTGCACTTAGGATTTTTTATCTCCAGTCCCCGAGTGCCTACTCGCTGAATTTCAGCGGGTGGGTACTTAGGATTTTTGATTTCCAGTCCCCGAGTGCCTACTCGCTGAATTTCAGCGGGTGGGCACTTAGGATTTTTGATCTGCAGTCCCCGAGTGCCGACGTGTTGTATTTCAGCGGGTGGGCACTTAGGATTTCGTTTTCGTTAACTAGTTATCTTTTGCGCAGGGTTTGCAGCGTGAGTCAGCCGACCGGCTTGCTGCGAAGCGTCGTGCGGAGAAAGAACTTGCCCTCATCCAAGAGGCAAACAAGGGGCTCCAGGCAACTGCTGCGAAGGCAGAGGAGGTCCGCCAGGGCCTTGTCCCGGCGAGTGAGTTGGCGGCAGCTCAAACTGCCTTGAGCTCGGCTGAAAAACGGATCGCCGACCTTGAGCGCAAGCTGAAGGAAGCGAAGGAGGAGGCAACTTCGGCGGATGGGCGAGCCAAGGCTGCCGTTACAGCCGCCGCTGAGGAGCGTAAGGTCTCCGACGCCCTTGTTGCTGGGCTTTAAGATGACTACACCTATCTTTAGAGCTTCATCACGGATCTCTCCCGTCCCTTGATTGGTGAGTGTGCCTGCCTCTTCCTGTAACGTTTGCATTGTGTAATCTTTGATGTATTCACTGTCACTTTCTGTCTGCAGGTCGAATCATTGATAGCGCGGAAGAGGCGAGTTCGTTCGACGCACGACAATGTGTGGCCACGCTGGTCGACTCAGCCACGTTGTCGGCGATGTGCATATGGGCGTATCTTCAGGAAATGTCGCCCACATAGGTGATTCCCAGCGATCTCGTCGAGGTGTGGCGGTACTTGGAGAAGGCGCCGTCAGTCGTCGAGTTTATGACGCGGTCGGCGTTCCGACGCGGAGCGGCGACGACGCTTAGCCTTGGGCTCGCTCACTTCCCGGAGGACTTCGACCTGGACGACGTGACGAGTGGTTACCCATCGTCGACTGGCTCGGTGGAGATCTCCGAGGTGCTGAAGTTGACGGACCGCTCCGTGGTATACTCCGAGCGCGTCTGGGCGATGGGCGACCTACTTCCTTATCAGGAGACGGTCGTTGCACCCAACGACCCTGAGCCGCAGCACCGGGACTTCAAGATCGAGCAACCCTTCCATGCGGCAATGGCGGGTGAGCTGACGACGTACCCGTCAAACCCGTACACTCCCTTCATTCGCAGTCGCAAGGATGGTGGTGAGTCGTCATCAAAGCCTGCGGAGTAGAATAATGTGCCCTAGGGCGTTAGTAGCAGTTCTGCCATTGGGCATACCTTGTATTTTGTGACAATTGCGACATGCTATAGTGAGATATCGTGTTGTTTTGTGAATTGTCGTGTGTTTCTGATTGAGGGTTGAACGAGTCCCCGAGCGCGTCCGCCCTTTTTATGGGGTTTACCTCGTTTGTTATGTGTTTGCGATTTTGAATGTTTTGTTATTGAGGTCGACTCGCCCGGGCTTGGAAATCCAGTCGCAAGGCGACTCCCATGAGTGCTCTGTACTTCACCGTTTTCCCTTGCGCGAACGAGGTCGGGTGGCCGAGTCCCCGAGCGTGGTACTTGGTTGTTCTAGGCGCGACTCGAGGGTGGATGAGGACTTGGCGCGTTAGGGTGAACGCATCACTCCTGCCTGGCCCGTCGGGTCAGTCGCATGGCGAGTCCTGGGCATGCTCTCATACTTGGCGTTTTCACGCCGTCTTTGGGCTGGTCGTCGATCCCGGCGTGGTACTTGTCCATTCGAGTCGCTATGTCGAGGATGCGGAGGATCATGGTCACTGTGAGAAGCGAAGGCAGTTGTCTTGGCTCGTAGAGCCAGTCGAGCTAGGCGACTCCAATGGGGCTCCGGGTAGGCGTTTTTCATGGACGTTACAAGACCTGGGGTGACCCAGTGCCCTTGTAACACACTACTTGGCCGTGCCGATCGCTGTACCAGAGGTTGACTTCTGCAGTTAGCTTGACGCTGTTATTACGAGTGCGAGTGGCACAAGACACGGAGAGTAGGCGCAATTTGCAGTAACCAATTCTTTTTATTTCATAGCGACTGGAGGATACATATGTGGGGTTCTAGGAGTAGAACTTCCGTAGGAGGTTTACATTCCAAGGTCGCTTGACGTCGAGTTTCCCGTCCCCGCGGACGTCGATGAGGTAGTAGGCGTCATTGCCGAGTACTCGCCCGATGGCGAATGGTCCCTCCCACGGGGGGGAAAGCTTGTGCATGCCTTTCTTGTCCTGGATGAGGCGCAACACCAGGTCGCCTTCTTGGAAGGTGCGAGTTTTCACCCGCCGGCTGTGGTAGCGGCGGAGTCCTTGCTGGTAGATGGCGGTGCGTGATCGAGCTAGGTCGCGTGCCTCGTCTAGTTGATCGACTCCATCCTGTCGTGCGAGTTCGTTCGCGGCCTCCGTGTAGTGGACGACCCTTGGCGAGTCGTGCTCGAGGTCAGTGGGCATGACTGCCTCGGCGCCGTACACCATGAAGAAGGGGGTGAACCCTGTCGACATGTTAACCGAGGTGCGGATGCCCCAGATTACAGAGGGTAGCTCCTCGACCCAGCACCCGGCGGTGCGCTCGAGTGGTACTTGGAGCCGCGGCTTCAGGCCGTGGAGTATGCTCTGGTTGGCCCGTTCCGCCTGGCCGTTGGACTCCGGGTGGGCGACTGACGCGAGGTCGAGCCGGATGTGGTGTTCCTCGCAGAACTCGGCCATGGCTCCTTTAGCGAAGTTGGTATCGTTGTCCGTGATGATGCTGTTTGGGAACACGGAGCGATATATGAGCTCGCGTAGGAATTTGGTGGCGGTCTTCCCGTCGCATTTCCGGACTGGCTTGGCTTCCACCCACTTTGTGAATTTGTCGACCGCGACCAGAGGGTGGGTGAAGCCGGAGGGGGCCTTTTTGAAGGGGCCTACCATGTCCATACCCCACACGGCGAATGGCCAGGTGATGGGGATTGTCTTGAGCGCTGAGCTCGGCACGTGTGTCTGGTTGGCGTACTTCTGGCATCCGGTGCACCGCTGGACAATGTCGATGGCATCGGCATGTGCGGTGGGCCAGTAGAAGTCGTGTCGCATAGCCTTGGCGACCAGCGGGCGCCGGCGTGGTGGCCGCAGTTGCCGGAGTGGATGTCGTGGAGGATCTTGCGTCCTTCGGCGGGTTGGACGCAGCGTTGGAACACGCCGGTCACGCTGCGCTTGTGGAGCTCGTCGTCGATGATGGTGAAAGATTTGCATCGGCGTGCAACCATCCGGGCGTTTGTCTGCGGCAAGGTGCCACCTCGGTAGGCGATGTACGGCTTGGTCGTCGTGCGCTCGGCGACGAGTGCAACCAGGGCTGCCTCTGGTTGCAGCGGGACTCCGATGTCGATCTCCCTTGGGGGAGAGACTGATGGCTTGGTGATCGTGTCGAGGAAGACGCCAGCGGGTGGTGCGAGTCGAGCCGACCCGATGCGAGAGAGTGTGTCAGCCTCCTCGTTCTTCCGCCTGTCGATCCACTCGACTGAGTAGCCTGCGAAGTGTACACCCAGCTTGTCTACTGCTTGGCGGTATGCCGCCATGGTAGGAGAGACGGCGTCGCAGGTGCCAGCGACTTGCCCAGTGTGGCATCCCGCAAAAACCACTACCAGAAAATCGCGTTGAATTTGTGCATTGCATCGTCATCATCATGCATTGTTTGCCAAAACTATGTTTGCAAAGCCGTGTTGTTTTCTAAAACGGCCCCTCTTGATTCAACATCGAAAACCGGGTCGCCGGAATATTTTTGTTTTGATTAAAATTGTTTGCAAACGGTCCGTGTAATTAAATAAAGCCTTTAATTAATTTTAGCGGGGCAGTCGAACGGGCCGAGTTAGCCCGAACGACCGCCCCAGAAATCAAAACGGTCCACCTACCTGCCCCCCTAATTCCTAAGTCTACCCAGTTTCCTACCCACCCCTTGCAGCCACATCACCCTAGCCTATCACTGCTTGCCACCTCATCTCCTTCCTCTCCCCCTCCTCTCACAGGCTGCCACGTGGCCAGCCAGCCCCTCAACCCTCACCCTCCCTCTCTCACCCTTTTTCCCCACCAGCTAGCTACACCCCAGCAGCCCCACGCGCCAGGAACTCCCCCTCTGACCCGCGGGCCCCACGCCCCACCTGGCCCTGGCCACTCCCTGCCTCCCCCGGATCGCACCCCCCCCCCGAGCGGGCCCCACCCGAGTTCACCCACCGCCCCGCGCCTCTCTTTCTTCTCCCTCACGCGCTCTCCTTCCCCTGCTAGCAGCCGTCCCCGCCAACCGCCTGAGGCCCGCTGGTGCCTCGACCCCGCGCCCCGCCACCGGCCTCCGCCCGCCTGCTCCCTCCGCCTCCCGGCCACAGATCCTTCTCCTGCTCGGCCGGCCGCCGACGCCGCCACCGCGACCCCGCCTTCCTCAACCCGAGCTGGCTCTGCCTCTTCTCCACCTTCTCCGGCCACGCCGCCCCGACGCCGGCCGCTCAGCGCCTGGCCCACCCGCTTCTCGACGCCAAGACTTCGACCATCATACCATGGCCGCCTTCGCGCCTCGAGCCATGCGCAGCTCCTCCGGCCGCCCGTTCCGACACCCGCACTCACTGTCTGGCCCGCCGTTCCGCCGCCCGGCCGTGCGCTTCGACCCGCGTCCCTCCGCCGCGACCCGCTGCCGCTTCGCTGGTCCCGAAGGCCCGCCATCGCCGGGCGTCGTGCTCGTCCCAGGCGCGCCGGACCTTCTCGCTGGCGCTTCCACCTCTGCGCCATCCCGTCCAGCCGTGGCCACAGGGCCACGCAGCGTCGCGTGTATGTGTGTCGTGTGTGTGAGCGTGTATGTGTCATGGTAACGCGTATGAACCATGAAAATCCCGAGGCTCAAGATCTGCTGCCCGGCGTCAAGTTCGTCTACTCGGACCACAAGACCGTTCGAGGAAACATCGAACCCCGATGCCCGGATCCGAATAACCGCCAAGTTCGCCAAGACCCGTTCACGGATTCCGTTTGTCAAGCCGAACCCGTGGAACCCGAACCCCCCAAGATCTACGCAGCGGACCGACATGATCTTCTACTCGGACGCCAAGGTTCGTCAAGAGTCCGGAACGCCAAGTACTCCCCCGGACGACAAGTTCTCCATCCCGGAACGGCAAGATCGACCCCGTGGGGCCCGGCAAGACCTGGCCGACGACAAGAACGACACCGCCCCGGAAGGACCCGATGCGCCCCCGACGCCGAACCAAGTACTCCCTCGTGAACGCCAAGGTCTACCTCACGGACACCGAGTGCTTCGCCCCGAACGCCAAGACCGACAACGTGACCCGAAGACCCCGGATGCGACAAGAACTACCCCCGATGTCCGAGCACGACCCCGTCAAACCCCGGAACCCCCAAGTCCGTCGAACCCTGAACCCCGAGATCCGATCCTCGTCGAACCCTGGACCCTGAACCCGAACCCCGGAAACCCCAAGATCGTCGAGAACCCTAATGTGTGAACCCCTTTTCCTCGAACCCTATTCTATAACATAACAACAACTTGATTGCATAGTAAATTGTCATCTCGCATGCCTATCTGTGGTTTGGGGGCCTTATGCCGATTCACCTAATAAATAAATATGGGGCCCATATGCGGGCAAATCTAGTCTCATATCGGCCTCATTTAAACTTGTGTAGCGAACCCGTATTACTTCTTGCCTTGTTAAACAACATTTAAATTGCGGGGGTTCTAAACAACTTGAACCGCTTTAAATAATGTCGGACCCGGTTCCGCTTAATATTGACCTAATTGCATCGCATCTTTGCCATGCCATCCATCATGCATGCATCATGCCGATCTTCCGTCGTTTGTTAAACAAATGATCCGTGTTTCTTCTAGTGTTTTGCTTCTTCATGGATTGGACCGTTGAGTTGATGTGAGCTTACCGATCTTGGATGAACCTTTCGACAATGTTTTCAAAGAGCATCTCCCTTTCTACCTATCTTACTTTATAGTCTTTATTCCTCCTGTTGATCTATTGCTATACGTGTTGCGATGCTTTAGTTTCCGTACTGTGATATTCCCCGCAGCCCTATATTGCCTTGGACACATCCTATTACCTGTTGTCGGTAGATAGTTGGACTTGCGTCGTAGTCGCTTGCTCAAGTAATGTTGCGTGTTGTCAAATGCCACGATTTTGATGTATTGCCGCATGTTGATGTTGGAGATGAATCTAGTTTTACTTATCGTCACTTTACTTTCTGCTTTAACAACTAAAATTGAATAAGCGAGGCATCGGGTGATAGATAATATTTGGTTTCAACGCCCACTTGTGTCCCGTAAGACCCCGAGTACTTGATACTTCCTTGATTTTATGCCGCTATCCACATCCGGGAGGTATATGGGACCCCGAACGAGCTTGATTCATTCTTATTTCTTGGGGCCACAAACTAGTTTGAGGTTTTATTACGATCCTGTACTTATGCCATGCTTTATCGCTTTATTTACGATTGTGCGAGGAGCACACTTTATCGCTTAGGTAAGCGGAGTGATTACGTGTATCGGCTTCCCGTTTGGGCATACTGTCGCATGACCATTGGCGCAACCTTGAGTCCGTCTCGCTTGCTTACTTGCTATGGTGTACTCTAAGGGTGGCCTCAAATATTTCGAATCTGTGATTGTTCACGTGAAAGCCTCGTTGGGTTTTGATTTGGTTTTTCCGAGGTTGATCGGCGTGTGTTGCTATTGGTGCACCCCGCCGGGTTAAAACTTTCAAAGCCGTGTCCGCGGATATGGACGACTTGGAGCACAAGATCTCGATCATAGACAAGCATAACTAAAGTTTATTGTTATAAACTTGACTTATAATGACTAGTAATCAGCTTCACTATAACGGAATGGCTAATAACACCGCCACAATTGCTTGTTGGTTGTCGCTATACAATTGTATCGACTAGTAAGTATTGCAACTACAACGAATTGGTGAATAAAAGTACCAACAACTGCTGGGTTTAGGGTTATCTCATGATAAAAGTATCGACTAGTAAGTGCGCCACTATAACGGAATGGTTAACTAAAAGTGCCCACCGCTTACTTTATCGGGACAATTATCTAAATCGACTAGTAAAGTGCCACAACTATAATCGAATAAGTAAACCGCCAACCGTGTGAGTTCCTCGGTTGACTTCCTCGTTTGGTCTCGAGGGGAAACACCAGATGGGTTTGTTTGGGGTTAGCTTCGTGTTGGATCCGAATAGGTCTTTCTCACCCTCTCCGATAACCGCCAGTATCGAGTCTCCATAGGTTGTTTAGTGCATCTTTGCCGCCGCTCATCCACCATACCTTTGTAGGCGAGGACCGCCGAATTCTAGCCTCGCTGTCTCGGCCTCAGATCGACGCTCCTTCTTTGTTTTCTGCTTTGCCCTTTGTCGGCACCCCTTTGTTAAGGTGTTTGAGATCGACGCCGTTAGCGGTGTTACCCTTCCGCTTGGCACAAGGGGTTATGGACGCCATTGGTTATTCTTCGTGGCTCTTAGCCCCATTTGCATCTTGTCCGTAATGGACGCTCTACCATTTTCAAGGTGATTTGGATCTTGTATATTATATTCGTATTCTTGACTCTTTGAGTCGTTATATATATATCTGCTCGTGGGTCCCATCGAGGACTGTGTAATGTTATTACCGCTTTCCACCCGCACGAAAGTGCTGGTGGCACCTTTGAATCGCTTCTATGCGGTTTGGTGAATTTTGCCCAAACTTGCATAGGTCCGATTCGAGGGTGTTACAGTGGTATCGAGCTCAGTTGCGATACCCCACAAGTCCAGCCTGTAGGATAACCTAGCTAACGGCCGAAGTAGAGTGTCAAAGTTATTTTTGCAAAATCGGTTGGATAGTTCTGATTAGGTCTGATTTTACTCCTTACCCCCTGCTGTTCTCCTCTTACCTCGACGTGTTTTGAATCTGCTCTCTTATCTTTTCTTCGAGTCCAGGAATTCTCGTGGTTGGGTTTCCGTCGTACCTTTAGGGTTTCGCTTCCTCTTTTGTTAACGGTGTTCCACCATCCGGTGTTCAAGCTGCCTGATGAATCCGTCTTCCGTGGAACCATTCTTTGTTCCTTGTTTGTGCCCTCCGGTGTTTCCGACGCGACGACATCCTCTATGCCAGATCCGATGCAGAGTCTGCATCACCCCTTTATTCCGAACCTCGCTTGTCGAGATCTTCAGTCTGGTTCCGAGAATGGTTGCACGCTTTTCCGCTGATTGTGCAGAGTAATAGTTTGGGTGCGTGATGGATTGGCCCCCATGCCGACTACCCTTTCTATTCGCTTTTGTACATTGAAGTGGACGAGAATGCATCGGTTCCCTCCTTCTATCGAAGCTAGAGGTGGCTTAATTTGTGATACCTCTACCTCCGACCTTTTGTTTCCGGAGTGCTCTCTCGACGATCAGGAACAACGACCCTTCGTTGGTGGTGTCGCCGATTTCAAGATGGAGGATGAACCCTCGTTAGTGGTGTCGCGAAGATCTGCATGAAGCAAGAAGTTTCGGACCGCCGCCCTTCCTTCCGGTACCATGAGGCGGATCTCGAGGGCGAGATCCATTGTTAGTGGTGTCGAATTGTGGCATCCCGCAAAAACCACTACCAGAAAATCGCGTTGAATTTGTGCATTGCATCGTCATCATCATGCATTGTTTGCCAAAACTATGTTTGCAAAGCCGTGTTGTTTTCTAAACGCCCCTCTTGATTCAACATCGAAACCGGTCAGGAATATTTTTGTTTTGATTAAAATTGTTTGCAAACGGTCCGTGTAATTAAATAAAGCCTTTAATTAATTTTAGCGGGCAATCGAACGCCGAGTTAGTCCGAACGATCGCCCTGTAAATCAAATCCCACCTACCCCTAATTCCTAAGTCTACCCAGTTCCTACCCACCCCTTGCAGCCACATCACCCTAGCCTATCACCGCTTGCCACCTCATCTCCTTCTCTCCCTCCTCTCACAGTGCCACGTGCCAGCCACCTCAACCTCACCCTCCCTCTCTCACCCTTTTCCCCACCACTAGCTACACCCAGCCCCACGCCAGAACTCCCCTCGACCATGGCCCCACGCCCACCGCCCTGGCCACTCCCTGCCTCCCCCGGATCGCACCCCCCCCCCGAGCGGGCCCCACCCGAGTTCACCCACCGCCTCGCCTCTTCTCCTCACGCTCTCCTTCCCCGCTAGCCGTCCCGCCAACACCTTTGCGCCTCGTGGTGCTCCGACCCCGCGCCCGCCACCGCCTCCTCGCCGCCCGCCTGCTCTCCGCCTCCGCCTGCCTCTTCACAGATCTCTCCTCGCCGGCCGCCCCGCGACGCCACCGCTGACCAGCTCCTCCCCAACCGAGCCAAGGCTCTGCCTCTTCCACCCTCTCCGTCACGCCTTCCGCCCGACAATCGGCGCGTCTCCGCCCACCCGCCTTCCTCGACGCAGCGCACTTTCGACCACGCGCCCGCCTCGTCCGCGAGCCGCAGCTCTCCGCGCCGCCCGCTCCGGACACCCGCCACCAGACTGGCTGCGGGCCTTCCGCGCTGTTTCCACGCCGCCGCCGCGGCCGACCTCGTCCCTCCGCCGCCCGTCCGCGACCCGCTGTCGCTGCCGCGGCCCCGCCATCGCCGGCGTTGCTTCAGCCGCGCCGGACCCTTCGCCGTGGCGCTTCCACCCTCGCGCCATCCCGTCCCCGTGGCCTGTGGCTTGCGCAGACGCGTATGTATGTGTGTGTGTGTGAGCGTGTATGTGTCATGGTAACCGCGTATGAACCACGAAAATCCGAGGCTCAAGATCTGCTGAAGCCGCGTCAAGTTCGCTTACTCGACCACAAGACCGTTTCGAGCGAAACATCGAACCCGATGCGGATCCGAATAACCGCCAAGTTCGCCAAGACCCGTTCACGGATTCCGTTTGTCAAGCCGAACCCGTGGAACCCGAACCCCCCAAGATCTACGCAGCGGACCGACATGATCTTCTACTCGGACGCCAAGGTTCGTCAAGAGTCCGGAACGCCAAGTACTCCCCCGGACGACAAGTTCTCCATCCCGGAACGGCAAGATCGACCCCGTGGGGCCCGGCAAGACCTGGCCGACGACAAGAACGACACCGCCCCGGAAGGACCCGATGCGCCCCCGACGCCGAACCAAGTACTCCCTCGTGAACGCCAAGGTCTACCTCACGGACACCGAGTGCTTCGCCCCGAACGCCAAGACCGACAACGTGACCCGAAGACCCCGGATGCGACAAGAACTACCCCCGATGTCCGAGCACGACCCGTCAAACCGAACCCCAAGTCCGTCGAACTCGAACCTCGAGATCCGATCCTCGTCGAACCACGGACTCGAACCCGAACCCCGGAAACCCCAAGATCGTCGAGAACCCTAATGTGTGAACCCCTTTTCCTCGAACCCTATTCTATAACATAACAACAACTTGATTGCATAGTAAATTGTCATCTCGCATGCCTATCTGTGGTTTGGGGGCCTTATGCCGATTCACCTAATAAATAAATATGGGGCCCATATGCGGGCAAATCTAGTCTCATATCGGCCTCATTTAAACTTGTGTAGCGAACCCGTATTACTTCTTGCCTTGTTAAACAACATTTAAATTGCGGGGGTTCTAAACAACTTGAACCGTTTAAATAATGTCGGGACCCCGGTTCCGCTTAATATTGACCTAATTGCATCGCATCTTTGCCATGCCATCCATCATGCATGCATCATGCCGATCTTCTGTCGTTTTGTTAAACAGCGCATCCGGTGTTTCTTCTAGTGTTTTGCTTCTTCGCGGATTGGACCGTTGAGTTGATGTGAGCTTCGCCCCGATCTTCGGATGAACCTTTCGACAATGTTTTCAGGCGAGCATCTCCCCCTTTCTACCTATCTTACTTTATAGTCTTTATTCCCTCCTGTTGATCTATTGCTATCTGTGTTGCGATGCTTTAGTTTCCGTACCTGTGATATTCCCTGCAGCCCTATATTGCCTTGGACACATCCTATTACCTGTTGTCTGGTAGATAGTTGGACTTGCGCGTCGTAGTCGCTTGCTCAAGTAATGTTGCGTGTTGTCAAATGCCACGATTCCGATGTATTGCCGCATGTTGATGTTGGAGATGAATCTAGTTTTACTTATCGTCACTTTACTTTGCTTAACAACTAAAATTGAATAAGCAGAGGCATCGGTGGGTGATAGATAATATTTGGTTTCCGAACGCCCACTTGTGTCCCGTAAGACCCGAGTACTTGATACTGTTCCTTGATTTTGGCGCTATCCACATCCGGAGGTATATGGGACCCCCGAACGTAGCTTGATTCATTCTTATTTCTTGGGGCCACAAACTAGTTTGAGGTTTTATTACGATCCTGTACTTATGCCATGCTTTATCGCTTTATTTACGATGCGAGGAGCACACTGCATCGCTTAGGTAAGCGGAGTGATTACGGTATCGGCAGGTCCCGTTTGGGGCATACTGTCGCTTCTGACCATTGGCGCAACCTTGAGTCCGTCTCAAGCTTGCTTACTTGCTATGGGTGTACTCTAAGGGTGGCCTGAAATATTTCTGAATCCTGTGATTGTTCAACGTGAAAGCCTCGTTGGGTTTTGATTTGGTTTTTCCGAGGTTGATCGGCGTGTGTTATTGGTGCACCCCGGGTTAAAACTTTCTCAAAGCCGTGTCGCGGATATGGACGACTTGGAGCATGATCTCGATCATAGACAAGCATAACTAAAGTTCTTGTTATAAACTTGACTTATAATGACTAGTAATCAGCTTCACTATAACGGAATGGCTAATAACACCGCCACAATTGCTTGTTGGTTGTCGCTTGCGACAATTGTATCGACTAGTAAGTATTGCAACTACAACGAATTGGCTGAATAAAAGTACCAACAACTGCTGGGTTTAAGGGTTATCTCATGATAAAAGTATCTGACTAGTAAGTGCTGCCACTATAACGGAATGGTTAACTAAAAGTGCCCACTGCTTACTTTATCAGGACAATTATCTAAATCTGACTAGTAAAGTGCCACAACTATAACTGAATAAGTAAAACTGCCAACTGTGTGAGTTCCTCGGTTGACTTCCTCGTTTGGTCTCGAGGGGGAAACACCAGGATGGGTTTGTTTGGGGTTAGCTTCAGGTTGGATCCGAATAGGTCTTTCTCACCCCTCTCTGATAACCGCCAGTTGTATCGAGTCTCCATAGGTTGTTTAGTGCATCTTCACGCCGCTTGATCCACCATACCTTTGTAGGCGAGGACCGCCAATTCTAGCCTCGCTGCATCTTGGCCTCGATCGACGCTCCTTCTTTGTTTTCGCTTTGCCCTTTGTCGGCACCCCTTTGTTAAGGTGTTTGAGATCGACGCCGTTAGCGGTGTTACCTTCCGGCTTGGCACAGGGTTATGGACGCCATTGGTTATTCTTCGTGGCTCTTAGCCCCATTTGCATCTTGTCCGTAGTCGGACGCTACCATTTTCAAGGTGATTTGGATCTTGTATATTATATCTGTATTCTTGACTCTTTGAGTCATGTATATATATATCTGCTACGTGGGTCCCATCGAGGACTGTTGTAATGTTATTACTGCTTTCCACCCGCACGAAAGTGCCTGGTGGGCACCTTTGAATCGTTTCTATGCGGGTTTGGTGAATTTTGCCCAAACTTGCATAGGTCCGATTCTGAGGGTGTTACACCCAGCGATGAGGTCGGAGTCTCCGTAGCAGCGTAGGCGGTTGACGTTCATCTCCTTGGCAGCTCGCATGCCGTGGAGTAGTGCCTCGTACTCGGCCATGTTGTTGGTGCAGGGGGTGAAGTCGAGGCAGAGGACATAGCGGAGCTTGTCGCCCTTTGGTGAAGTCAGCACGATCCCTGCTCCTGCGCCGTCCGCGTTCTTGGAGCCGTCGAAGTGTAGGCTCCGGTAGTGGAGGTATGGCAGCTTTTCTGGCTGCTGGGCCTCTTCCTAGTCGGCGATGAAGTCCGCTAGAGCCTGCGACTTGATCGCTTTTCGTGGCTCGTATTTGATGTTGTGGACGCCGATTTCGACGGCCCACTTGGCGACTCGCCCGGTCGCCTCGCGGTTGCGGATGATGTCCTGCAATGGTACTGAGGAGACGACCGTGACCGGATGCTCCTGGAAGTAGTGCGGCAGTCGCCGCTGTGCTCTGAAGACTGTGTATACTAGTTTCTGGTATTGCGGGTACCGCTGGAGCGACTCGGTGAGGACCTCGCTGATGTAGTACATCGGTCGCTGTACCGGGCGCTCCTTTCCTTCCTCTGGCCGCTCGACGACCATGACGGCGCTGACGACGCACTCGGAAGCTGCGACGTAGACCGGCATGGGTTCTTTGTCGACGGGGACGGCGAGTAGCGGTGCTGCGAGTAGCACCTTCTTGAGGTCGCGGAGCGCATCGTCCGCCTCCTTGTCCCACTGGAAGGTGGGGTTCTTGCGCATCAGGAGGTATAGGGGCATTGCCTTTTCACCCAGGCGGGGGATGAAGCGACTGAGAGTCGCTACTCGCCCGGCCAGCTTCTGGACATCGCGCAGGCACTCGGGTTTGCCGAGTCGAGCGATCATGTCGATCTTGGTGGGGTTCACCTCGATCCCGCGCTTGGATACGACGTACCCCAGTAGTTGCCCTGCTGGTACACGAAGGTGCATTTGCCTGGGTTAAGCTTTATCTTGTATTTCCGCAGGTTGGCGAATGTTTCCGCCAGGTCGGCGAGTAGATCGCCCTGGCGAGCGGACTTCACGACCACGTCATCGATGTAGACGTGGATATTGCGGACAATTTGGCTCGCGAGGCACTCCTGCATGCACCGCTGGTAGGTCGCCCCGGCGTTCTTGAGGCTGAAGGTCATGGCGGTGTAGCAGAAGGTTCCGAATGGCGTGATGAACGCCATATTCTCCTCGTCCTCAACAGCCATGTTGATCTGGTTATACCCAGAGTAGGCGTCGAGGAAACACAGTGATTCCGAGCCCGCGGTGGAGTCGATTATTTGGTCGATCCGTGGGAGGACGAACTGCTCCTTCAGGCAGGCGCTGTTCAAGTTTGTGTAGTCGATACACATCCTCCAGGTCCCGTTCTTCTTCTCGACCAAGACTGGGTTTGCCAGCCATTGGAGTATTTAATTGGCCGGATGAAGCCTGTAGCGAGTAGACGCTGCACCTCCTCGGCGATAGCTCGGCGGCGCTCTTCATTGAAGGGCCGCAGCGACTGCTTGACGGGTCGCACTTTGGGGTTGGCGTTTAGTTTGTGCTCAGCGAGCTCCCTAGGGACACCAGGCATGTCAGAGGGCTTCCATGCGAAGATTTCCATGTTCTCACGGATGAACTCGATGAGCGCGCCTTCCTAGGATGGGCTCATGCCCGTCCCGATCGTCACCGTCTGGCTGGAGTCGCCTGGGACCAGCTCGACGGTGCGGGTGTGCGTCGTTGCCTCGAAGGCTGAGGTGTTGCGCCCTCCGAGTTGGGCTTCTTGAGTATGGTGGGGTCGTCGTTGTTGACCCCGCTCGCGTATTTGGCGAGCTCTTCGGCGTGGTTGGTCTCTGCCGCGATGACGGCGTCGGCGAGTTCGGCTCCTTTGGCCTCGCACTCGGCTGCCATGTCGGGGTCGCCGTTGATGGTGATGACGCCGCACGGCCCGGGGAGCATCATTGCGTTGTACGCGTAGTGGGGCGCTGCCATGAATTTGGCGAACGCCTGGCGCCCCAGGACGCAGTGGTAGGGGCTGTCGCAGGGTACCAGCTCGAAGACGATCTACTCGGTGCGGAAGTTTGCTGGTGTGTGAAGGTGACTGGTAGCGTGACATTGCCGATCGGGTACGCCTTACGACCGGGGACGATGCCGTGGAACGTGGTGTAGGTCGTCTCGACCATCGACTGCGGGAGCCGCAGTCGCCTGAAGGTGTCCAGGTACAAGATGTTGATGGAGCTGCCGCCGTCCATCAATGTCTTGGGGAGCCAGTAGTCGCCCACCTTAGGCTTGACCACCAGGGCGACTCGTCCTGGGTACTCGATGCGTGGCGAGTGGTCCTGGCGTCTCCAGGTGATGGGCTGCTCCGACCAGTTGAGGAACTGGGGAACGTCCACCTGGGCCACCGCGTTGACGGCGACGGCGCGGGCGATGACCTTCTTCTCGCGCTTCGCGTTGAAGCCTGTGAAGGTATGGAGCGAGCCGCCATTGCTGAATTTTCGCCGTTTGGCGGGTTATTGTCGGGTCCTCCCGCTCGCCGTGCCTTCTCAATCTCCCCGAGTGTGGCGGTCGTGTGTGGTGGGCTTCCTTCCGCTGTGAAACGCACAAGGTTGGTTAAGGAGGGCCGCGGGTCGAATCTTGGTTTCGCTTGTAGTTGCCGCCGGGCGCGTTCTCCGTCGCGGCGAAGCTATTGAGCTCGCTGCGTGTGCGGCGTTGGCGACGAAGTCGACGCCGCCATCGCGGGCGCTTGTCGAGGCGAGTGTTGCTTAAGCGTAGGTCGGACCGTCGTCCGTTGTCATTTCGCTTCATGGCGTTGGCCTCCGACTCGTCGCCGGTTTCCTGGTTTGGATCTTCCTCCGCGTCGCTTTGGCGATCTCGAGGAGGTCCGGTATGTTGTCGGCGCGAGAATGTCGCTGAGCTTGGCGACCAAGGGCTCAGAGGCACGAGGTCTTGAAGCAATGGATCGCGGTGTCCGGTGGATGCCGACCGTTGTACCATAGTTCTTGCCACCGCTGGACCCGCTATTCTTGGTCGACTGGGGTCCCCGGACGATCGCTCCAGGTCCTCGATGGTGGTGGCGCGGGTGTAGGAGCACTCGAAGTGCCTGACGAAGGCGTCGCGCATCTCCTCCCAGGAGTCGATGCTATCCTGGGGGAGGGTGTTGATCCACTGCCTGCACGTCCCCTCCATCATCAAGGGGAGGTAACGGGCGGCTAGCAGGTCAGTGTGGCCAGCGATCCCCATCGCCATGAGGTATGTATCCAGCCACACAGAGGGGTCGATTTAAGGGTCGATTTCTATTTCCTTCGGCGCCTTGAAGTTCGCCGGGTATTTTTCACCTCGGATCATCGGTCTGAAGCACCTGGGCCTGAGTCGGCTTAGCGACCCCATCGACTCGCCGTCGTGGCGATTTGTTAGGGTGTGTCGCAGGTCGTCGGGCTGGCATGCGCGCCAGCTTTGGTTGTTAATGATGTGGGTGCGGGCGTCGACGGGCTGACCGTTGGCGGCGACGAAGTTGGTCGCTGGCCTGGGGTCGTTGGTGGAGAGTGCCGCGTTCGCGGGTCGATGTTGGAGCTGCAGTGGCTCTGGTGGCGGGCAGTTGAGGGTGTTTGCCGCCAATGGGCGGCCGCTTGAGGCCGCTCTGCTACCCGAAGAACGCGAGTACACCCGACCCTGTGAGTCGGCCCCCGCGTTTTGCTGCTCGACCGCCTTTGCGAGTAGGGCCCTGACGTACTAGATCTACAGTGCACCGTCACCAGTGGCCGTGATGTTGTCGGCCGCTGCTCGGCCGGCCACGAGGTTGTCCATTGGGGTGGATAACAGTGGTAGGCCATTAGCGTCTCGCTCCCGTGAGGAGACCACTATCCGCGGCTGATCCCTAGGGGGTGTGCGGTTGGGTGGAGGTGGGGCGCCCATCGCCGTCGACCCTGGTGGGGGCCGGGCGCTTCCTCCTGGTGGCGCGTTCTCGCAGATCGCGGCCGCCACGCGGCCGGGTCGCTCGTCATCAAAGTTCAGGCGCTACGGGCGGTGGGGTTCAGCGCGACCTGATTCGGCTGCCGGTGGTAGCGCGATAGCTCTGGCATCACACCGCCGAGGCGAAATTTTCGGCCGCTTGCTCCTTGTGGACTGCCTCCGCCAGCTTCAGGAGGAGTTCCTCGACCTCCGTTGCCGTGGCGTTAGGAGGGATCGGGGTGGAGAAAGGATCCTCCGGCGGATCGGTGCCAGTCGCCATGTAGGTCACGGCATGGCGACCGGTCCCATCGCGGAGATCGGCGGAGTTTTCTGACCTAGAGTCGAAGTCGAAGATCCCAAGAATGGAGGGATCCTCGAAGTCTCCCATGTTGGAGACCTGGGTGATGGAGCCCGCGGGTGAAGCCGCGATGATGGATCCAGCGAGCAACGCCGGGGTCGCCGAGTCGGCGTCGTCGTTGAGGGTCGCGTCTTCCGCGGCCGCGGAGTTTTCGGCCACGTTGCTATGGGCTAAGTTGTACTCGGAGGCGAGGCGATGGATCGTGCGGACCTGGCTCTCGGAGAGCCGATCGCGTGGCGGCGACTCGCGGATGCGAGCCGAATCCTCCGAGATGATGACGTCGGTGAGGCCGACAAAGAGGCTGATCGTGCCGACCGGCAAGATCATGCTGTGCGTGACGGGTCGCGCCGCCGGGACGTAGCTGCTCGGCAAGATCTGGAGCATCTCGCCGATCTCTATCATGCGGCCGGTGACGACCGTCTCGTTGATGGGCAGATTGGATCTCGCCGCAGAACACCGGCCAGACCGTCCAGGCCCCACGGTGGGCGCCACTGTTGTGGGAATGGTCACGGCAGATGCTGCAATTGGCAGCGAGTAGTAGAACGTGGGGCAAGGGCGGCCAGCCATCTGCGGTGCGAGATGAGGGCGGAGACACAGGGTTTTACCTAGGTTCGGCCCCCCGGAGGGTAAAGACCTACTCCTCTAGATTGTATTATGATGGTGGTACAATGGGGCGAGCTTGGCGGCTAGGCGGCGAGTCGCTTGGGTGTATGATGGAACGTACCTCTACACGCCCCATAGGGAGGTTTATATAGACTCACCTCCCCCTAGGGTTTACATATCTCAACCGAATCAGTTAAGGCTTCGATACTCGTTTAACCTAATCCGACTGGGCCTATCTACTACTTTGCCTTGGCCTTCGCTCGAATCCACACCAGCCTTGATCCGATTGCCGTCTTGCAGCCCACTCGCCTGCACAGGCGGTCGGAAACGTCCTGCTGGGTATACCCCGGTAGGCATATCCCCATCACTGACCGATGGACCCCATCTCCCCACTCCCTCTCTCATTGACAGACGGACCCCAGCACCACGTCATCGTCTTCCTCGCGTGAAACCCGCCCCCTCTTTCCTCCTCGCCGTTTCTGGCCGTTGAAGCCGGCGTCAATACGCTTTATTGCCTGCGTTACTCCACCCCACGACCATGCCCTCTTATTCGCCTGCGTCCTCTCTCTCTTTCCCCTTCGTCGCCACGCCCTCCTTGCCACCAGGCTGCCTCCATTTTGCTTTGCACTGCCACTGTCTCCGGCGAGATTCTCCGTCGATTCCGGCCAGCCTCCTCCGCCCCTCGCCTCCTCAAGCACATGAACGTGACCCCCAGGCCCTAGCGCACCTCTCTGTGGCCTCATCTCACTCGTGCGTGCCCCCAAGCGTCAGCAACGACGACGACCTGCAGCGTTGCCGTCTGCCTTTTTCTCCGACGAAGCCTCCAGGTAGTAACTGGCCACCCCTTGTCCTTCCGATGATACGCATGTGTCCAGTGCACTCGCCCGCATCTAACCCTACCTTTTTCTTGCTTTCTGGTGGACCGCAGCCCCGTTCCCGTCGACAATCAGAAGCTCCTGGCGCCAGCCCTATCTCCGGCGAGGAATTCCGACGACACCCGTGCGCCCCTGCTACCCGAAGACCACCTTGAGCTTCACCACGATCCCGCGATTCTGGTGAGCATCTCCTTCTTCTCCCTCGCTTCCTGCATCACCAACAACGTCGCTGTCTGACCGCGCGCCGCCAGTCGCCGCCGCCAGCACCGCTAGTATATGGTCAGAGCATTGAGAGCCGTTAGATGCTAATCATGTGGTTGTGTTAGATTAACTTAACGAACCGTTTTTGATCGATCTGTGCCGCACGATCGTCATTAGATCCAACGCCTCACATTGCTGATCCACGCGAAACGGTACCGACGAATGAAAACACGCCACGTGGCCCTGTTTGTTTGATTAAAAACAGAATTGATCTATTAGATGTTCTAATTTGAAAAATTCATAACTTTCAAACCACACGTCCAAATTTTGCAAATTTTATATCAATGGATTCATCAAAACAAGTACTTTCTGACCATGCACTTTGTTTAGTAAAATGCTTTTGTTAAATTGACTGTTTTTGCAGAAACTTGTGTATGCATTTTTTAGGATATAAAAATTGTTCTAAAATAATTTTGGGGATAAAATCTTTGGCAAATGGTTTGTTTTGAACCTACTAACCCTAGGAATCAATTGGTGGTTTCAAAAATGTATTTGGTGAAGCAAAAGAATAATACCTTGAATTAAAACATTTCTAGCCAAATAAAAATATGGTTTAATTGTTAAAAATGATTTTGGAGGAAAACCTTTGGGAGATGTTTGATTTAAACTCTCTGGCCCTAAACACCAAGTTTTATGACTTAAAAATATATTTGGTAAACCCTATAAAGATTGCTACTTTGATAAAGGCATTTTCAACCACATAAAATAATGATTTGGTTTGAAAATGGTTTATAGGTAAAATCTTTTGCAAATAGTTTTGACACTTTATAAAATGACCAATAAGTGTTTTAGAATGTTTATAACCTGTTATAAACCACTTTTTGTAATAAAACAAAGTTTGGCATGCTTGCATGCATTGTGTTGTTTCTGTCATTTCATGTGATGAAATTGGTTGAATGGTAGATTGAAATATTGTTTACTTGATTGAATTGTGGTGATTTGAAGTGTGTGAACATTGCAAAGATAAAGGAGTGAACTTACACTCTCTACCAAAAAGGCAAGTGATGCTTCATACTTTTGTCCCATTATTTTTACTATGCATTAGTGATATTTCTAAGTAGGACTTGCATGGAATTTTTGCCAAGTATGCCATGTGAAATCCTAGTAGATGAAACCTTAGTAGAAATTTCCTAAGTTAAGACTCCTACTACTATCATGCTTAGCTTAGCTAATAGAAAACAAGGGTGGAATATATATTCATACTATGGAATATTTCCAAGTCAAGGACTTGTGTTTTGTTTAATAAAACAACTAAGTGAATGAATCACCTGGGTGGAATGGAAGGAATGGTTTGTGTTGAGTGGTTACACAAGGCCAGGGGACTGGTGAACCTTGTGTATCACACTTGTGGAATGCCACCCAGGAACAAAGAGATTTGAGATGTCAAATGTTGAGAAGCTTCAAGTGCAGCCACTTGGCATTATGGGCTCTGCCTGGATCATATAGGTTGCAAATAACTTAGCCAAATGGACAGTTGGTGGTAGGGGATGATAGGTTGGAACGCGTCCATTCTGGTCTAAGGGAAGGCTTCTGTAAGATCTTGTCTTGGTGAAACCAAGTCTTGTGGGGAAAGTGCACCACCTCTGCAGAGTGTAAAATCTAAGTACTTAGCCATGTCCCTGGCAAAAGGACAATTTGAGCATCAAGACATGGAAGCTATCAAGAATATCCTCATCCCAATTTCTAAGTAAAAACTTGTGGTTGAACAAGGGTTGAAGGATCACCAATTTCTATTGGGAGATGCCTTGGGTGATTTTGTCAAAGCAAAAACTTAGTGTTTTCAAATGATAGGGAAAATATATTATGAGCAAAGCAAGCCTAAGCTCCACTTAGCCAAATGATAGATGATAGACTCCACTATACTACCATAGTATCACTTGCCAATACAATTCAAATGTATTGACCCTTGTGGATGTAACTTGTTATGTTGCAGGTTTGTTTGATATTAGTGAAGTTTAATGATTAGGATTACAAGTCTACAACCAACATGTCTGTATGTGGAACTTTGAAGATGAAGGACCCCATGCTATTGTTATATTCTGCTGCATTGTAATGAGATAGCCAAATGAGCTATGTAAGATGTAATAAATTATTTTATTCCTGGTTATAAAGTTATATTATGACCTATGTTTCTTGATATTACATCTTAACTGTGGATGATAGCTATTGATCCAGGGACTAGCATGGTAAACACAGGGATCTCTACCTTATTAAAGGTTGGGAACCTTACACCACCGAAGAATCAAAAGGAATAGAAAGGTGGTCTCCAAGGATTAAAAATCAACTAAAATTATCTTCACATATGTGTGTATGTCTCTAAGTGGATAACATCACAAAGACATATGCCCATAAAGAAACAAGCACATACAAGGAAGATATACAATAAAGCACATGGAAGCAAAAATGAAGTCACAACATATACTAATAAGATTTTTGCTTCAAAGCATGGCCAAAGGCTCACATATATGTTATTGTACATTAATGAGCTTCAAAAACCAACACACTACATATATTACAACTATCACCAAGGGAATAGGAGAAAGTTGGAATATATGGATAAAGGCAACAAGTATCACAAGGAATAAACAACTAGCAAAATCTCACTATTGCACATGAGAGAAGTTGAGGACAACATAGGCAATAAATTGCTAGATTGGCATATTTGGGATTGGTGGATCATATGCATGATTTTGTATAGTCCCAATTATATGTACTCATCTCAACTTATACAAATTTACAATAGAGAGTTCTCTTAAACCATGGCTAGAACTACAACAATTACAAATACATGAATTCATGCCAGAAGGCAACCGACAAACGGTTGGAATCAAGATATATGAGCATGAGAAAGAGATACTTGTTACCGAGATATAATTGGTAGGATGTAGAGGATATGAATTCATTGATCATCCTATAGCTTGCCTCCAATTTTCATTAACACACAACTTCTTCAAGATTGAGAGACAAGCATCCAATATATCTCCACTGTACCTAAAACATATTTAAGTACAAAAATGGTCCCCAAACTTATTGGGTCCAAAGTAGTTAGTGCAACTACGATACATAGGTGAGACTCCACATAATTATGTGCATATTGATATGAAATTGAATTTCATGCACAACTTAGCCGATGGGAATTGATGGAGTTTTCCCTATATATTGGATCAAAGAAAGCAAGCATGCCATAATATAAACATATAGTAAAAATGCATGCATAAAGCATTCAAGAACCAAAAGGAGATACAATTTGAACAAAAACACCAAGTACATCGAGATTGCATGCAAAAGAGTGTGACATGACAAACGATGTCCAAATTGTATCAAAGAACCAATTCAACACATGAAAGATCACAAGTTCAACAAATGAACTAGGCTAAAACCAAAGGAGCAAAATATAGATAGAAATAAAAATGCTCAAGGATTTATCTCATTCTAAAATGTTCGAATCATGAAATAAGGAATGAGACAAAACTAACTCCCAAAAAGAGCAAGGTTCCAACAAGAAACCAAACTCCCCAAACTTCTCGTGATGTCACAAAATACCAAAACGAAAATATTGAGGTTCCAAGCACATACAACCCGATATGGATCAACCAAAGAAGCATAAATAGGATTGCTCTAGATAATATAGGAGAGATCACCCATAAGTAGTACATTATATAGAATTTTGCTTTTGAATGCAAAATGCACACAAATGAGATCACCACTACTACCTACATTAAAAAACACACAAGAGGATACCAATAAAATAAGATCCACAAAAAGCAAGGAAGGCATGGGAGACAACACAAAACATTTTCTTGGCCAAAGATAGGATAAAATTAAACAAAGGCCAAAGTGAATATGATCAATAAATCTACCATAAATTAAGTACTCATTGTTCAAGGACAAGAAATATTGGGAATAATTTTCCCAAGGTAGCTAGCATGGATATCCAAGATCATAGTCACAACAAGAAGCATATAACAAAAGATAAGAATTAAGCATGATACTTCGAACAAGATTCTTGGTAGCTTCCAATAGTCACACAATCACTAGTGATTAGAGTAATTTGAAGCAAATGGTTTCCATGAGGATATTTATATCTAAATATGAGGAGACACATACCAAGAAACACTCTCATATACAAGATCCAAAATAAGATCAATAAAGCCATTCAAGCAAATTGGAAATTGTATGAGCAAATGTGTCACATAGGTTCTAGATAATTATCAATATCAATTATAAGTGACACAACCTCGAATATTCATATTTTCTAGGATTTGTAATATACACTAAGCATATGACTCCTCCATAATGTGATACTACCATAAAACCAACACGAGGCAAAAGGATACAAATAGAGATAATTAATGGATATTATAAAACTTAAAATTCTCATGAGAATTGTACCACATAGAGACTATATAATACCCCGATATAAATACTAGGTGGTATTCCTCATGTACACACATTTTTAGGATTGTGGAATGCCTAACCATAACACTCCCCCAAAATGGGATAGTCCATTAATCTCTCACAAGAGCCAAATAAGATACCAAATATAATCAAGTAAGGCTCAAACACAAGAAACACACATACATGGTGTGCCACCTAATCATACACACATATGCTTGATATCTCAAGATAATTAAGTGGAAAGCACAACATGTACAAAAGCATGGAAGATACAAAACCAACACATGCACAAGGGGCGAGTAACTTTCAATGTAATGAGTTGAGCATATGTTACCGCAAGGAGGAATATTGGAAATATAATATAATCATGATAATACAAATGTCTTGGCTTGACAATAATAATAGATGAAGATCCCTCAATTCTTCATAATGTAACCAAGACTCCAATGCCCTCCAAAACACACCTATTTATCAAGTTTTGGCTTGTTGGTCCCCAACCAAGTTGGGTCCTAAGAGGTTAGTCACAATAGGCTTGGCAACCCAAATGGATCTTTTCTTGACACCACTGGGCACCAACAAATTTGGCAAACACATTGCCAACCTCATCCTTATAAAGAGAATAAGCATCATCAATAATGATAGGATTGGATGAGGAGATACCAATAGTGCATGAGGAAGAAATGTGCCCTTTCTTACGACAAATGTTGCAAGTTCTACTCTTGCCATTTATTTTTGGATGTAGCGACAACTTGAGGAAGAGCTTGAGTCTTTTTGGGATGAGGCCCATCTCTAACAAGATGTAGAGCTTGATGCCGCTTCCCTTGTTGCTTCTTGCCAAGGGACTTCTTCTTTAATGGGCAATGTTTGACATGATGCCCTTCTTCCTTGCACTTGAAGCAAACAATGTTGACCGGATTCTTGACTTGATCTTGGCCATTCTTCTTGTTGTCCTTGTGCTTCAACATGGTAGTGGACTTGTTCTTGACATTGGAGTTGAATCCAAGCCCACTCTTGTCATTGGGGGATTTTTGCACACTCAAGATTTTGTTGAGTGCGACCTTCCCTTGATGACCCCTTTTCAAGTCATTCTTCAAAGAAGTGACTTGAGCCTTGAGCTCTTTGATTTCCTCTACATGGTTAGTTTCAACAAATATACTAGAGGAAGTAGATGACACATTGTTAGAGCAACAAGGCACGAAATGTAATTCATCACGAGATATAGCATGGTTGTGAGAGGATGAATTACATGGACTAGCACATGGCAATATAATATTTGGAGTAGATATAGTGCTAATGTCCACATGAGGCCCACTAGATGTTACCTTTGACACGATGGCCTCATGAGCTAATTTTAGCCTACCATGGGAGACTAGAAGATCCTCACGCGATCTCGAGAGCTTATCATGACTTTCTTCTAATTTCCCATAGTTGCTAGTTAGCAAAGCAAGTTGAGCCTTTAGCTCAACATTCTTCTTCAAAATAGATGCTTAACAAGAAATATAGTTAGTAGCACAAGCATCATTATTATTAGCAAGAGGTGAGGGCAACTTGTCAAACTCTTTTAAATATGAAGCTTTAAGTTGCTCATGTGACTCAGTGAGTTTGATGAGCTCCCACTTAACGACCCGAGAGCCATTTTCGAGGTGCTTAAAATCCTCAACAATTTTAGCATAAGCAACTTCAAGTTCATCATTTTTAATCTTGAAGGAGTTAGCCACCGCAAGTTCTCTATCATGGTATTCCTTTACTCTAGATAATTCTAGAGTAAAAGTCTCCTCAAGAGATTCTTTGGTGGTTTGTTCTTCTTCAAGGGAGTCCTTTAGTTGTGCAACCTCATTAGCATACTCACGCTCAAGTGCAAACTTTTCATCAATTAAGTTTTCTTGCTCCTCAATAAGATCATTGCCTTCTATGGCACAATTCAAGATTTCAAGAAAGTTGGAGGAAGCAATTTTATTTTTGAAGAGAGCGCTATAGACAACCTCTCCCATTTTCTTAATAGAGGTAATATCATACTTACTTCTATAATCATCATTATCATTCTAAACCTCATCATCATCATCATCAGATACAATGGGATTCAAAGAGGTTACCTTTGTTCCCTTAGCCATAAGGCACATGTGAGAACCGGAGGAAGGTGATGATGCGATTGCACTTGTAGCTCTCTTCAAGACCTTGTCTTGGCCCATAGAATCTTCATTTTCCTCTACATGGTTAGCAACACAAGCACTAGAGGAAATGGAAGCATTTTTATCATGGCAACAAGACAACACAAGCATATCATCATGAGATTTATTCAAGTCATTTCTACATGATATGCAAGGACTATTAACACAAGCATGTAAGGAGTTTTGAGTGCTAGAAGTGTTAAGGTCCAAAGATAGATCATTGCAACTAGATAGGGATGAAGGATTACAAGTAGTAATATCACTATCCATATTGCAATTTCTATCACCACTCACCATATCATTACCTTGTGAAAATCACATGTTGGTGAAGTGGTAGACGATGAGAACTCATATCGACCGGAAGTGGAAGCAACACAATCATCCTTAATAATGTTGGACTTGCTATATTTATCTTGAAGCTTGGTCCATATCTCACGAGCGCTTGAATAAGGCATGATAGAAGAAAGAACTACATTGCTCACAACATGCAAAAGAATTTTAGTAGCTAGAGCATCTATATGAGAGTTCAAATTCTCCTCTAAAGATTCGTTTTGGGTATCCATAGGAGAAGAGAGACCCACATATAGATATCCCTCGATAATTGATTGAATTTCCCAAAATAAATTAAGCATGCGAATTTTCCAAACATCATAATTTGTGCCATCGAATGTGAGCGTGTCCTTGTGCACTAATCCCCTAGCCGACATCTTTACTCTCAAGGCGGTGAAGCCTAAAATAAGAGACTGGGCTCTGATACCAATTGAAAGGATACGGATGTCGCCTAGAGGGGGGGTGAATAGGCGATTAAATTTTTTCCTAGAGTGGCTCAACAAAGGCGGAATAAAACTAGTGTTTACTTAGTTAAGCACAACCTAGAACAACTAAGGTTCACCTATGTGCACCAACAACTTATGCTAAGCAATACAAGCAACAAAGTGATAGCAAGATATATATTACTTCAAGCACGAAGGCTATCACAATGTAAAGTACATAAGTAAAGAGCTCGGGTATAGAGATAACCTAGGCACGTGGGGACACCGATATTTTACCGAGTTCCTCCCAACATGGAGTACGTCTCGTTTGGAGAGGGGGTGGTATCAAACCACCAACGCCACAAAATGCCTCCCTTATTCTCCGGTGAATCTCACCCCAACAGGATCGATCCACGCTTCCATTATCGGTGCACTTGTCGGTGGCAACCGGAACCTCTCACAAGGTTGGGACACTTCTCCACAACTTAATTGGAGGCTCCCAACAAACGCCACAAAAGGCCTCAACAAATGCCACCAAAGGTCACAATGCCACCAAGGCCACAAAACCGTCTAGGGTTCCAAGAACCCAAGAGGGACAAGCTCCAATGAGTAACTCAAACCAAATCCTCCGAGGAGAACTCAAACCGATGCACCAAATGCAAATGGCAAGAACACCACAAAGGTGCTCAAATCCCTCACTCTCAAGTTCCAACAAAGCTACTAAAGCTATTGGGGGAACAAGAGAGGAGGGATCAAAGAGAGACACAAAATCCCCCAAAATCTAGATCGCCAAAGATACACTCACAAAGAGATGTTTTGGTTTGGTCAAAACGTAGATCTAGATCTCCTCTATATTGTTGGAGATATGCCCAAGAGGCAATAATAAAGTGGTTATTATCATATCTTCACACTTATGATAAATGTTTACATACCATGCTATAATTGTATTAACCGGAAACATTAATACTTGTGTGATTTGTAAACTAAAATAAGAGTCCCTAGTAAAGCCTCTTGTTAAACTAGCTTGTTGGTTAATATATGATCATGGTTTCCTGATCATGAACATAGAGATGTTATTAACAACATGATCATATCATTAGGAGAATGATGTGATGGACATACTCCTGTAGATAAGCGTAGCATAAAGATCAAGTCATTTCAATAGTTCAATTGCTATATGCTTTCTGATACATAGTAACCTAATTCCTTCGACCATGAGATCATGCATATCACCTTTTCCGGATGGATGCTTTGATGTCATCAAACGCCACACCGTAACTGGGTGGCTATAAAGGTGGCATTGAGTGTTCGGAAAGTATTGGTTGAAACACATGGATCAAGAGTGGGATTTGTCCATCCATATGACGGATAGATATACTCTGGGCCCTCTCGGTGGAATGTCATCCAATTAGCTTGCAAGCATGTGACTGGCTCACAAGGGATCACATATCACGGGAACGAGAAAAGAGTACTTATCGGTAACGAGGTTGAACTAGGTATGCAGAGATACTGACGATCATAACCTCGGATAAGTAAATTATAGTGAGACAAAGGGAAATTGGTATCGTATGTAAGTGGTTCATTCGATCGCAAAGTAATCGTAGAAATATGTGGGAGCCATATGAATTTCCATATTCCTCTATTGGTTATTGTTCGGAGAAGTGTCTCGATCATGTCCGCATAATTCACGAACCGTAGGGAGACACACTTAAGGATTCGATGTTGTTTGAGTAGTTATGGTATTATGAGAAAGAGACCGAATGTTGTTCGGAGTCTCGGATGGGATCCGGGATATCACGAGGTGATCCGGAATGGTCCGGAGAATAAGATTCATATAAGGAAAGTCCCGTTTGAGTTCGGGAATGATTAGGTGTTTTCATCGGGAATGTTCTAGAAGGTTCCGGATTGTCCGGCACTCGGGGAGGGTACATGAATGTGTCATTGCATATTGAATGATTGCATCATGTACTAAGTGTTCTTGCTGTTCCAAATAAAGGATTAAATTGAATCCTAAACCAGAAAAGTCAAATGGCCAGTTTAAAAGTCAAACGGCTAAAACAGGAAACTGTGGGAAACAAGCAAGAGGTGGTTGGAACCGACTTGGGGGAGGAGTCCCTCCAAGCCGGTGCGCCAACCAAGGCCGACTTGGGAGGACTCCTCCCTTGGCCGACCCTCCACCTATAAAAGGAGGCGGGGCCTCCTCCTCTAGACACACAAGTTCCTATCCTCTAAATCTAAACCCTAGCCACGACCTCCGGTTTAGAGCCGTTTTGGTTTAGAGCTTCTAATTGCCCTAGCCTTGGTTTAGAGCCTTCTAATTGGTGTGTCTAATCCCTAGACCACTAAAGCCTCTCATACTCCACCATACTCGCTCGGCTTAAGGCGAAGCCTGCGAGATCTCCCTCTACTTAGGTACCACGCCAGTTGTCTTTAGGAATCGCGAGAGTGCTACAACCTCCGCTGCCTGCTGGAACAAGGGAGAGGAAGGTCTTCGTCGAGTACCGAACGTGTGACCGACTGCGGGAGCGCTGCCGGAACACAGCGTCGGAAGGATCGTCTACGCGATCTTGAGATCGGCAAGTGTACGACTACATCACCCACGAGAATCTGCTCTCGTTAACCGCTTTGGAATCTTCGAGGGTGAGTTCCTCTATCGACTCGTTGCTACAATCTAGTAGATAGATCTTGGCTTGTTTGTTTGTTTGCGATAGAAATTTTTTGTTTTCCATGCTACGAACCCCTATAGTGGTATCAGAGCCGTGTCTATATGTAGATCTGTTGCACGAGTAGAACACAATGGTCATTGTGGGCGTTTATGCTTTTGTTGTCGATTGCTTCTTGTGTACTTTGCATCTTGCGGTATGTTGGGATGAAGCGGCCCGGGCTAACCTTACATGACATCGTTCATGAGACTTGCTCCACGCTTGACATGCAACTTGTATTGCATAAGTGGCTTTGCGGGTGCCTGTTTCTCCTAGCATAGTTAAGATCCAATTTACAACGGGTGATTAACATTACTAGTATCAATGTTGTGGTTCATGTTCGTAAGTTAGAACGACACTTATTAACAGCCCCAAACCACGTAAAACATGCAAAGAAAGTAGAGGCGTCTAACTTTGTTTTGCAGGGGTGTGCTGTGATGTGATATGGCCATAATTGTGATTATATATGATGTATGCAATGTTCCTTATTGTAAGTTGGCGGCGGGGAATATGGTTGTCTTTGATTTCTATTAAGACCCGCGTGTCTATTCAAAGTAGTTGTAATAGTTGAAGCCGGTGGACGACAACCATGGAACAACATCATTGACCTTGATGCAATGTCGGTGATGATGGAGATCATGTTCGTGCTAGAAGATGGAGATCGGAAGCACAAAGAATAAAGGCCATATCATATCACATATTATGAATTGCATGTGATGTTAATCCTTTATGCATCTTGTATTGCTTAGTAGACGACGGTAGCATTATAAGATGATCCCTCATGCACATGAATTTCAAGTCATTAAGTGTTCACCCTTAGTTAGCACCGTTGCTAAAGCTTGTTGTTTCGAAGCACCACGTGATGATCGGGTGTGTTAGATTCTGCGAGTGTATACAACGTAAGCAAGCCAGATTTGCTTATGTGGAAGCTAAGGTTGATCTTGACGAGCCTAGCATGTACAGATATGGTCTCGGAACACGGATCACCGAAAGGTAAAGCATGAGTCATATAGCAGATATGATGAACATGTTGATTGTTCGCCATTGAAGTTGCATCAACTCTCGTGATGATCGGTTTTGATGTGGTGGATTTGGTTCGTGTGATCACTAAAACAATGTGAGGGATATTGTTTTGAGTGGGAGTTCACCTAGATTAATTTAATTATTAATTATAACTCAATTTATCATAAACTAAATCAAAGTGAATTTGCATAGTTGTTGTAGTCATTGGCATCCGTTTACCACCTTGCGTTTAGTTATAATTGAGATGATAGAACTATAGAATTCTGGTTAGTTACTTTACGAACTGGTATCGTATTGTTTTGAAGTGTTAATCTAAAGTTTAAAAGTCCTATTGCAAACTTTCAGTAAGTTCCGGTTACTCCATGAAGTTTAATAATTGGTATTAAATCAAAAGTGACAATTCCAAAGTGTTAGTATATGAGTATCATGTTTGTCTCCATGATTCTTGATATTCAAAAGATTATCTTAATATCAAGGTTATCTAGGATCTAAAAGAGTTGTTTCAGAAACCATGATGTGTGGAAGATATTGTGATATCTGAAACGAAGTTTTGGTTACAACATGATAGAGTATAATATGGCAAAGTCATGTTCTCATATTTGATGATAATTTGCAAAAGGTTGGAGACACTAGTTGTACTAAACCTCCAAAAGTTTTTTTGGAGAGCAACATTATACTCACGATTCACCGTTACAAGCTAAAAGTAGCTTGATCATGGATAATTCCATGATAAGGGTGAATATTTGATGTAGGTAAAATATTTACTACACCAAGAGACTACTAAAGAAAGGAATTTGGAAGAACACCAAACATTTGATGATAGGTGATCTACTTCAAAGTGCAAGTCCAAAGACATTGGTATATAATTATACACGCTTTGGATTATGTGTCATATGTATGACTCCACTATTGATATTGATAGATTCTTTCAAACAGAAAAGGAAATATTGAAAGAAAATCTCATAAATATATGGCAGAAAAGAAAAGACTAGAATTGTTCAGTTTAAGTATATAGATGATATACATGTTATGGCTATATTCTTTGCTTATTAAACAATGTGGTTATTAAGTATTTGATACTGAATTTGTTGGTGTGAATCGTCATACGAAACAACACAATTCATGAACTACAATGGCCTAAGTAACTAGCAAAAGAATATGTGATGATGTTCATCGAGAACAAATAAAGGGTTATTGTGTTGCTCGTTAAACATAAAAGCTTGCCTTCAAGATTTTTTTTATCAGGTATTATGAGAACAAAAGGGTTGTTCAAATAAATTACCGTGATCCATAAAAGATGGATGATTCACAAATCTCGTTGGAGAAATCACATCCATAAAACTAGTGCTAAAAATGTCGAAAGACAAATTGATTGAAAGATCACTTAGGAAGTGACATCGCCGTTTAAATTATAATGGAAAGAAAACATGAAGAAACTCCATGTTGATGGAATTTTGGAGTCTTCTGATTTTTGATCAAATGACGCTTGTGAAACTTTCCTAGAGATAATTAAAACTTCGTTCATAGGCCAAAAGGGAACGAATGACTAGCTTATTGGAACTTGTACATATTGTTGTACGAAATCCAGTATGTGTAGTCAAAAGCGATGGATTTCAACTTCATATGCTTTCTCCGAAAATTTGAGTGAATATATGAATATTTACTTAATAAGGATAAAGTATGAAACACTTGAAAAGTTCAAAGACTTTCAAGATGAAGTGCAAAATCATTGTAACAAGAATATGAATAGTTTATGATAAGATCATAAAGGAAAATATTTAAGTTACAAGTTAGCATAATACCTAAGATTTAAGGAATCGTTAGTGGATTTGCATTTCGAAACACCATAAGAGTATGGAGCGTTCGAGATATGTAATTAAACCTTGTTTGACATGGTAAGATCAAAGGTATAATTCATAAAGCGCCATTATATTTTAAAGATTAAAAGCTTTAGAGATTACCGTTTTCCTTTGAAAAGAGCTCCATCATAATCCGTTGAAATGACACCATATAAAGTTATGGTTTGGGATAAAACCCAAGTTGTCCTTTCTTAAACATTGGTATGCTATGCATAAGAAAGATGTTTGCAACCAAAGTCGGATGAACTTTGTCTTTGTATGTTATTTGAATAAGCATTAAGTAATCCTCCATAACATCGGAGACAAAAGTGTTTGTCACTCAAAGCGTCAAGTTTCTTTGAGAAGGAATTTTTCGTGAAAAGTTAAGTGGGAGGACAATATAACTTTGATAAGGTTAAAGAACCTTAGTCTGTATGTGCAGAGTTGCGGTAGAAAAGTGTTAGGAGGCGACAACAAAGCTCATGGCTCACGTACCTCAAAGGTTGTGGTCACGGAGATCCAAGTTCCTATTGAAACAAGTAGGTCGGATGAACAATCAAATACCAAGATTTGAGGTTGAATCATTATTTGAGAATAATGAACCGACTACATGCAAAGAAGCGATGATGGCCCGACTCCGTTAAATGGCTTGAAGCCATAAAATCCGTGATAGTTCCATTCATAAGAAATCAAGTTTTGAACTTGAAGGACCCTCGAGAAAGGTGTAAGACCTTACGTTGTGTACGGATCTATAAAGAAATAGACATGGATGTTTCACATCTATAATCGACATATTGGGAAAGAGTTCACAACAATGTTCAAAGGTTGACTATGACAAGATTTGATCTTTCATAGTGATATTTAGTCTAGACGGATTAATGTAGCAACCACTACATATAATTTTGTTATATGATAGTTGAATAAACAAAACAAGTTCTTCTAATAGAATCGTTACCTAGGACATGTGCATAACACGGTCCATAGGGTTTTGTTAATTCATAGGATGCTAAAAGCATATGAAAACTTCAATGGTTGAAGTGAGCATCGCGGAGTTGGAATCTTCACTATGATGAAACTGTTAAAGGAGTTTAAAAGTTCATTAGAGACAATGAAGATGCTTGCATTTGCAAGAAATTAAGTGGGAGCGCTAAGAAATGTTTCTAATACATTATGTGGAAGACATATTGTTGATTGGAAATAATGTATCTTTTATTAACACATATTAAGAATTTCATCCCGATGAAAGACTTAGGCAAAACCCAAATATTTGGCATCAATAGACGCTAATATGGTTGTGCGGAAGTACATAGGAGATATTGAATGAGTTCAATATAGAAACTACAAGAAAAGGTTCTTGTCGCAGAAAGGATTGAAAGAGTTCAATGTTGATGATATATTCAAGTGTATTGACATTTGGTAAAGTGAAACAAATAATCAAGTATAGATTGATACTTGATGTATGAAATCACAAAGAGTATTTATATCAATCATTTGTGATATGTACAAATCCAGATATGTCCTATGCTCTAAATGTTGTGAGCATATACCAGAATGATTCGTAAGATGATCATTGGACAATAGTAAGGATATTCTTATGATCTTTTGGAAGAACTAAGAGTATATTATTTGTAGAAGTGACAAATAGATGGTTAGTTCATTGTAAAAGTACTACATTGATACTAGCTTTGTCACAAAGTACAAATTAAGTTTATCTCAATCTAAACTAAGGGTGGCACAATATAATGGAAAGTGAGTTCCATAATGGATTTGGATGAGTTCCAAAGTTAAGACATTGTGACAGATACTACAACAAAAGGCTAAGTATATGACTGCTATTATAGCGGCAAAGAGGCATTTGTGTCAAGTAGTTTGTTATCAAACTAGGTGTAGTTCACGGAGGATAATACTATGAAGATATATTGTGCGACAATATTATCAACATGTTTTAACCCCAAAGAACTAAAGGTCACACGAAAGACCAAATTTATACAAAGCCATCTCATTAGAGAATGAGTGATGCGTAGAGGCAAAGACATGCAATTACACATGGACTGGAAGTGTCGGATCCGAGATCGGTTGACCACTAGCAATCGTGTACATACAACACCAGAAAGCCATAGGTGTTGAATACACAAAGGTTTGAAACTAGATTATTGACTCTAGTGCAAGTGGGAGACTGTTGGACATATGCCCAAGAGGCAATAATAAAGTGGTTATTATCATATCTTCACACTTATGATAAATGTATACATACCATGCTATAATTGTATTAACCGGAAACATTAATACTTGTGTGATTTGTAAACTAAAATAAGAGTCCCTAGTAAAGCCTCTTGTTAAACTAGCTTGTTGGTTAATATATGATCATGGTTTCCTGATCATGAACATAGAGATGTTATTAACAACATGATCATATCATTAGGAGAATTATGTGATGGACATACTCCTATAGATAAGCGTAGCATAAAGATCAAGTCATTTCAATAGTTCAATTGCTATATGCTTTCTGATACATAGTAACCTAATTCCTTCGACCATGAGATCATGCATATCACCTTTTCCGGATGGATGCTTTGATGTCATCAAACGCCACACCGTAGCTGGGTGGCTATAAAGGTGGCATTGAGTGTTCGGAAAGTATTGGTTGAAACACATGGATCAAGAGTGGGATTTGTCCATCCATATGACGGATAGATATACTCTGGGCCCTCTCGGTGGAATGTCATCCAATTAGCTTGCAAGCATGTGACTGGCTCACAAGGGATCACATATCACGGGAACGAGAAAAGAGTACTTATCGGTAACGAGGTTGAACTAGGTATGCAGAGATACCGACGATCATAACCTCAGATAAGTAAACTATCGTGAGACAAAGGGAAATTGGTATCGTATGTAAGTGGTTCATTCGATCGCAAAGTAATCATAGAAATATGTGGGAGCCATATGAATTTCCAGATTCCTCTATTGGTTATTGTTCGGAGAAGTGTCTCGATCATGTCGCATAATTCACGAAGCGTGGGGAGGCACTTAAGGATTCGACGTTGTTTGAGTAGTTATGGTATTATGAGAAAGAGACCGAATGTTGTTCGGAGTCTCGGATGGGATCCGGGATATCACGAGGTGATCCGGAATGGTCCGGAGAATAAGATTCATATAAGGAAAGTCCTGTTTCGGAGTTCGGGAATGATTCCGGTGTTTTCATCGGGAATGTTCTAGAAGGTTCCGGATTGTCCGGCACTCCGGGGGGGGGGGGGGGGGACATGAATGTGTAATTGCATATTGAATGATTGCATCATGTACTAAGTGTTCTTGCTGTTCCAAATAAAGGATTAAATTGAATCCTAAAACAGAAAAGTCAAATGGCCAGTTTAAAAGTCAAACGGCTAAAACAGGAAACTGTGGGAAACAAGCAAGAGGTGGTTGGAACCGACTTGGGGGAGGAGTCCCTCCAAGCCGGCGCACCAACCAAGGCCGAATTGGGGAGGGACTCCCCTCTCCTTGGACGCCCCTCCCACCTATAAAAGGAGGGGCAGGGCCTCCTCCTCTAGACACACAAGTTCCTATCCTCTAAATATAAACCCTAGCCACAGCCTCCGGTTTAGAGCCATTTTGGTTTAGAGCTTCTAATTGCCCTAGCCTTCGGTTTAGAGCCTTCTAATTGGTGTGTCTAATCCCTAGACCACTAAAGCCTCTCTCATACTCCACCATACTCGCTCCGGCTTAAGGCGAAGCCCTGCGAGATCTCCCCTCTACTTCCGGTACCACGCCGTTGTCTTTGGAATCGCGAGAGAGTGCTACAACCTCCGCTGCTCTTTGGAACAAGGAGAGGAAGGTCTTCGTCGTACCGAGCGTGTGTGACCATTGCGGGAGGCTGCCGGAACTTGGCCGGAAGGATCGTCTACGCGATCTTGAGATCGGCAAGTGTACGACTACATCACCCACGAGAATCTGCTCTCGTTAACCGCTTTGGAATCTTCGAGGGTGAGTTCCTCTATCGACTCATTGCTACAATCTAGTAGATAGATCTTGGCTTGTTTGTTTGTTTGCGATAGAAATTTTTTGTTTTCCATGCTACGAACCCCTACATATATTTCTCTCAAATATTGGCATGAATCATTGGAGAGAAATCATAGAATCAAGCTCAAGAGGGAATAAGAATATGGAGCAAAGCTTGAGCAAGAATAGAGAGAGAAGAAGCAACCCTAAAAGACAAAGGGGGCAAAGCTATTTAAAGGGCTAGGCAAAATCTACCCGTTGGGGCATTTTTTCTGAACAGTCCGGTAGTACCGGAATTAACCGGTAGTACCGCATGCTCTAGAAAATCGAAATAGCGATGAAGTCAGCGGGCAGCGACAGCGAGGAAAAGCAGGGGCGGCCTTTGGGCGCGCCCGCTGGTGGGGCCAGCTGCTTGACAACGAAGCGGCGCCCGTGACAAGCGGCGTGGCGCTCATGAAGTGGGGCGCGGTAGCGGCGGCACTAGCGACACATGCGGCGGCGACAGCTAAGCGGCGTGAGGCATGCGAGCGGGCAGCAGCAGGCGAACATCGCGGCGGCACATCTTTACGGCCGCAGCTCATGAGCAATGGCGATGTGGCGTGTGGCAAGCGCGTGTGAAGCGGCAATGAGGCAGGCGAGATCTGGATCTAGGAAAAGAAACTAGGCCGGCCGGTACTACCGGCCCACCAGGGCGGTACTACCGGGCCAGCCGGTAGTACCGGATTTTGGTACCCAGCGAGGCAGAAAGAAAACGGGCCATTCTCAGGGGCGGGAAGTAGTACCGGCCTGCCCCGGGCGGTACTACCGCTCGGTCCAGAAAACAGATTGACGAGCAAATATTCAAACTACAATAACTTTTGACTAGAAGCTCCGATTGACCCGATTCCAATTGCGTTGGATAGAGGACGACAAGGGCTTCCCAATAAAAAGATTATCACCAAGTGAGAAAGTATCAAGTAGAATAATGTGAGATACCTCACTTGGTGAGAAACCGAAAAGCCGCATAAATCAAAATCGCAACAAGATACATATGGGAGATCCGATTTTGATGAACAAGAGCTTGTTATGGAGATTACCACAAGCTCTATATCCTCACATGGATAAGACCAAATAACACCCAAATATGAAGATGCAAGTATGCAAAGGTTTGAGCTCTCTCCGAACGTTGTGACCGCATTACTCATTCGAGAGCCCCTCTTGATAGTACGGTTATCTATCCTAAACCCGGTCTCCTACACACAACAAGAGACCGGCAAAAGGGAAAACCTATCAAGATTATACCTTTGCCTTGAGCATTTCACTTGAGCTCGATGTAGACGATCTTGCCCTTCTCAAGATGGAACATCTTCCTTAATTCCTCATCATCGATCCATGATCACTGAGAATGGCAAGCATCAAACATGAGATCTTCTATAGATGGTGCATTTTGAGCTTGCGCAATGCATCTTCTTCTCATTTCATCGACCTTGAAGCCACCACATGCTCCAAGTGATGCCAATGGACAAATCCTACAAGTATAACTTAATACACACATTAGTCCATAAAGATTGTCATTAATTACCAAAACCACACATGGGGGCCCAACATGTTCTTTCAACGGTAGCTCTCAACCCACACAACGGAGGAGGACATTGAATTACACTGAGTATGAAGATGTTTGCTTGGCGAGGGCATGAGAGTGTGTCTCACTCCATGTGGTGATGGGCAACGATCAAACCGGTAAAAGATATTGAAACGGATCAAGGATAAGGTTTGCCATCTTTTATCCATCCAAGGCCCAACAATATCGACTCGCACGACAAAATCACTTCAAAGAGTCCGTTGCGATATGATCAAAGAAGTTTGTAGCCGTTAGAGTGTGTATGTGTGTGTGAGGGGGGGGGGGGGTTCAAAGGAAACTTTGACGAGGGAGACGTTGCAAACAAGGAAGGGGATGCCCTAGAAAAAGCAACAAGAAAAGCATGGACGGTCAGATTTTTTGAGTCACTTGCGATTGAACTTTGCCCATATGTTTTGGGTAACATTTTGCAACAATTTGATGTAGAACCATATACTATTGCATCCACTGTCATATTGTATGAAAATGAAATATTTGGTTTTGTGCAACACACGGGCACTTATGCTAGTTTCCTCTAAAAGGAAGGCGCGGGTCTCACCAGGCGTGGATGGATCGGTACGTTTCCAAAACTGCCCCTCCTCCTCGTTCTCCCTTCTCCTCAAAACTCGAGAGCACTTAAACCACCGCCGCCTCTGTTTGTTCGTCTTCCGAGGCTCGGAGTAACTGCGTCGCCCCTTCCGTTGAAGAAAAGGATCCCCACGCCGGCATGAATCCTCATCCTTCCCCAGTTCATCTCCTTCCCTGGCCGTTTTCCCATCCAGGAAAATTGCAAGAGGAAGAAGAGAATAGAGTTAACCTTCGTCGCTTTCCACCTCGAAGAAAAAATCTCCTGCTAGTTCACGTGCCTCGCCATCGAAATCTTCCAGGTCATCCCAGTTTATGGGCTCGTTCAGGTCGAGATTTTCCATTGTTGGAGGAAGAACAAGAGGTAGAAGATGGTGAGCTCTGAAGACCATGGCGGGATGGACCTATATAGGGCTCGAAAATTTTCAATTCAATCTCACTTTGCCTCCATCGTCCTCTCACTTTGCCTCCATCAAGCTCCATCGGGCGATCTCCAGCGTAAGTTCAGCTGCTGGTCCGTGGCTCAAGCTTCTCCCCAATGGACGATGAACTCAAATTTTTCTGGTTGGGCAAAAACGAGGGAAGAGCATCTCCACATGGAAAAAGGGAGTAGATCAACGCGCCTGCAAATATACGCCTTATTTAACGGAACGGAGGGAGTATTACAGTTCATCACATATCGTGTTTTATAGGCCCATTTTTTAAGGAAGCTGTTTAGAGTTTGCTCTAACATGGCCCTGATTTTTCTTCGCTCAGAAACTATTTTTCTTTCAAATTTATTGCACAAAAGAAATACGCACACAGAAGCCTTAACAAGGCAAGACATGACATTTACTTGCAATATAGCACGCCACTCCACTCCTGTTGGCGCCAAGAAATAGGGTGTGCGTTCATACGTCGAAAACTACAAGAAAATGGCATTTCTTTTCTTTTGTCCAACTGAAATGTACAACACTCGCAATCACTGGGTCAAAGGTAGATCTGAACTTGCAGTTCCAAATTGAACCTATAAATACTTCACTGGTTCTCAGGATCTTTGGTACAAAAAGAATGGACTCTATGTGTCCGTGGATTAATGTCCCAACATGAAGTTACAGTGAGAAGATGTGGCCCATTTCCAGGTACAATCATACAGTATATCTGCTGTCTAGTTTCATGGTAGATCTGCAATCGTCGAAGGTAAAATCCTCCAAAGAATCAGATCCTTTTACAGCTAGTAGATTAAGCGCAAAAAATGTAGCCGAAATGTCCATTACTTCATTACTGTGGGTTGGCTTCCAACCCTACTATCTGCCTACTTAACTGAATCCTGTATAATGCCATCCACTGGCTAAAAGAGGAAATTTCTCACGCCCTCGAGTACTTTGAGCTCCACATCGGTACCTTCAAAGGCTCGTCATCATCGCCTCCGTTTTCAACTTTGCTCAGAGAGTCTGAGATCAAAGGTGCCGAGTCGCCTTCTTTTGTCTACGAGAGTAGATGGGGAATTATAAACAAGAAATGGAACTCATGAAGCTAGAGAATCACAGGGTCCGATACAAATAGGTATATGTTACAAAAGTATTATTGCAAAATTAGATACTGGAGTATTTACATGCCATGAGACTCGGACAGGAAAGTACCTGCTGTGGGGATACTTCAGCATTTTTTGGCTCTATTGAGCAGAAGTATGAGTATAGTACCATCCCAACTACAGCAATTAGGATGCCAAGTATATTTCTCCAGCTAAACGGATCATGAAGCAAAACGTAGCCGAAGGTGAGAACTAGGCATGTTTTAAGATGGCCCAGGACTTGGTAAGTAACAGGAGATGTCTTTCCGATCACAAGAAAGGTGCTAAAGTTTACTGATACCGATATCAAACACGACAATACAATGAAAAACTGCATAGGGAACAACCAAAGAATCAGAATCAGATTAAACAACATAAGAAAAAGTCTACAAAAGCTGCTTCCCAACTTACCACAACTTGAGATGTGTAATTGAAAGCGAAGACATTTTGGTTGGTTAAAAATCCATCAAGGAACGGACCAATAAGAAATAGTGTCAGTGATTGATAAGGGCAAGACTGGTATAGTAGCTGAGTTGAAGAAACCTTGAATTTCTTCTGAATTGTGTTTGTCATCTGGCAGTTGGTTAAGGACCACAGAACCACATGAAAAAACAATAGTAATGCAAAACTGCACGAGTACTGCCACTGTAGGTAGGGCACTGATGAATAAGTGGACCATTCTTGCGTTTAAATGTTAAATGAAAAAATAGACAGTTATGAAGGGGGGCCTTGGCCCAGCGGTAAAGCTGTAGCCTTGTGAAAGGCTGCGTACAAAGACCCCAAGTGGGTCCGACCCTTCCCCGGACCCGCGCAAGCAGGAGCATTGTGCACCAGGCTGCCCTTTATAAGTAAGCTTCGTTGCCTAGTGCAGCAGTCATCATATTATGTCTTTGCAGATACTATTAAAGAATTTGACTGGGCCTGGATACAAATTCCACTCTCGTTTCATTTTGAAACTAGATGAAAATTCCACTCTCGTTTCATTTTGAAACTAGATGAAAATTCCACTCTCTGACCAATAAAAGATGCAATGAAATTTCAATTTGTGAAAGAAAAGGCAAAAGCTGTCAGCAAAGGATACGATTTGAGCAATGCAGGTCGTGATAATTGCCAGCAAGGACAGTATGGATCCCACAGCATTGAGTTGCAGGTCAGTGACAGTTGCAACACCAACACCCAAAAGGAGCACGGAAAGGGAGATCTGGATAGTCCGGCTGCAGTTTCAAATCAGAAAGTTTTAGATGAAGATAGTACGGAAATAGTGCACACGATATATTAAAGACAAACCTGAACTTCTTCCTGAAGAAAAGAGTCTCCAAAATGACGGTGCAGGGGATAATGGCCAGCTTCGTCATCTAGATACAGAAGTGCATTTCAACATCAGTTAGGTGGATTGATTAGTGCTGAAGCAAGCGTTACATTAATAGCAATGAATGCGTGTACAAAATGTTGCAACTCCTATAATTAATCAAAGATTTCTCGTCAATGTTTCTTGCACAATAACTTAGATAGTACTGTACGTCAGTTAGAAGATACCCCAACCTGCATTCCAAATCTAACCCGCCAAGTAACTATACTGTTGTTACACCTCGCGAAACTAAGTAGTAGCACTGTTGTACCACAGAGGTAATAAGTGCAACTGGAGTGAATTAACTAGGAATCCTGACTATTAGTACGATAATCAATGTAAAGAAGATACTAGTAGTAGCATAATGCTTACCTGGTAAAAACCAACAGAATTAAAACCAAGACTCAAATTGAGGAGGCCGATGGAGATGCCATTAAGCACTCCAAACCCCATGACAGTTCTTGAATCAAAAGCCTTATGCTCGAAGAACTTCATCCATAATGCTACATGAAGTGAGCAGAACGTGACTAGGAGATGCCAGCTCGTCAAGGTGGTGGCTGCAAAACACAATTCCATGTCACACGAACGGTAGAGGCGATTAAAAGTTACCCCCTTCTCTACGCATTTATCTATTAAATTCAGTAATATCTCAAATTTCCATTGCACTTTTCGGAACAAAGTCTCACTAGTCACAAACAAAAACAAGGCAACATTTAGAAAGAAAACACAAGTCAAAGGTAACAAGGTTTTTAACGGTGAATGAGTGCATACACTCCAGAGACACGGTTTAATTGCATCACAAACAAACAGAAATACAACGTATGCTACATTTATAAGCAACCTAAGCAGCAAGCAACCAGGAGATGCTACACGACCAAGTTCTCTACAAGTAATAATCAAAGCTTCCGTAGTAAGTACGCTAGTTCCAAGAGATCACACTCACTCAACCATTTTACACTCAAGTTCCCCTCATTTCTACATTATGCTGAGACGAATCACGATATCTGGTTATAAACACATGAAAAATCAATTGGCACTCTTTGGCCAAGGTTACCACATAAATACCCGGAAAGTGTAGCCGCACAGATCTAGCAAATTGCAGAGCACCAAACACTAGCAGCATACACGTAGAAAAAAATCAAGAAACCAGGATGTAATAAACGGTTAGATCTCACACCAAAGGTGAAGCCGAGGGAGCTCATGAGGGCCTTGTTGCAGATGACAATGGAGACGGAGGAGACCACGGAGAGGCCCAGCGCCCCCACCGTCCCCAGCTGGAACTTCTCCCCTCCGACACCCATCTCCGCTGCTTATTACCCTCCAAACAAAAACAATAGCACGCCTGATCAGACTGGCCTGACCACGCCGCCGGCAGCACCTTCAGGAAAGAGAGATTCCCATTTCGATCAGCCAATCGCAGCAACAAGCGGGGTACCAAGAAACGTACGAACGGGAGGGGTCAGAACCTACCGCGCGCTGCCTCGGTGGATCTGCGCAAGGAGGGCGCGAATCTGAGCGGGGAGCGAGCAATGGCGGGGAGATCTGCGGAGGGGATCGGTGGCGGTGCGAGGATGGGACTGGCGGTGGCGCTGCCTCTGGCTTGGCGTGGCCTTGCGAATCAGCGGCGGGGAGGGAGACGAGGTATTTTATATCGGTGGTCGCCTCGTCGGTGAGATTGGTGATTAAAGGCAGCGGCAATTAGATATGGTTGGCCATATCGTATGCCATATGGGAGCTTTTGACTCAACTCTCAAGTGGATACTACTCACTTCGCTAGGTAATTTTTTTAATGGGGAGTAATTTTTTAAAATTTTGCTAGTTTTAATTTTGTAATCATGGTAGTTTCAAAAAATCATCCAAAATCACACAAGGAAATGGATGAATGTAAAGCATCTGGCGAGTCTTTGCTTCAGCAGTGACCAAAGGGCTTGGTTGTGTTTTCCATGTTTTCTTTAGGGCCATTTATCTAGGAATGTTCTGCAATTTTCTTATCTCTCAAAGTCCTATTTATAAAAAGGTCTTTAACCGCCCGAGAATTAATGCAGCTTCTCGGCCCTTTGGGGCCTTATCCATTTGAAATTAAACGTCTTTGAAAGGGGAAATAATCTTAGCCATAATTTAAATTTAAAGGCCTTTAGAGTTGTTAATTAGATTCGTTGGTTTTCGAGGATCTAGTCCTTGATAATCATGGTGCACTGATAAAATTTATATCAATATTTTTTTAATGTAGCCTGTGGTGGCCTTGATGTACTGCTAAATGACTCTTTATCGAAATGATTTAACCTGCTTGCAGTTATTGGTAGGCGATTTTTTAACTATAATTAATTATGTAGGCGATTTGTCATATCACTACATCCTAGCACATTAACCTGTATACACCGTGAAGATAGTACACTTTTTATAAATCTAACAACATACCGAACAAACATAACTACTCATACAAGGGATTTTGTTATTTTGTTTCATCCAATTGATGAGAAATTGAGAAGGATAATTTAAGATAAAATATCATTATACCCACTATTCTTGTCAAAATTACCAGAAATGTGGGCACTTGAATGTCTATTTCATGAGACTTCACTTAGTCCTAGAAGGTGTTTTGTAAACTAATTTAGTTACACAATATATAAAACACAAAATTAGACTAAATTTTGGGGTGTAAACTTATGGTTCTTCCTCCGTTGAATAGTAGAATGTTTATTTAGGACAGAAAAGCATGGTACAACTTCACCAAATATTAATCGAGTTATGTCTCTTCTAGATATGTGTTTGTGATCAGTACGGTGAAACAAACATGCATATTTTTCATAAGTTGCATAACCCTCATTCCAAAATACAAGTCACATTTAGTCTTGCGCTAAGTGAAACTTATTTGAGTTTGATTAATTTTTTAGAAAAAAATATCAATGTCTACAATACCCTCAAAAAAAGAAAAAAAATATCAATGTCTACAATACCCAACCAATATAAGCAATTACACCCAGCCACGCATTGCCCTAGCGGCCACACGGATGCACACAGCAAAAAAAAGAATTACAAAAAAAAAGTCTCGCTACAGTGACTCATTTATTGAAACAGCAGTACTACCACCACCTAGACAGCACCAGAAGTCCAGCTTCTTAAAAAACAACGCCTCCAAGAACAGTACACAAACACTGACATCGCCTGATCAAAGTTCTAGGTTTTCACCATGAAGAAATTCCGCGCTCTCAAAACAATAACTTCAATAAGGCCATTGTCAGACACAACCAATTAAGCCAGACCCTGGGTTTTCACCTGAGAGGTATACGTATCATAAATATGTTTTTTAGTGTATTTACGTGGTATTGCAATTTGTAAGCACTGATACTTTTTATAAGTTCAGCAAGACTTAAACAGGAGGTTTGACTTAAGATAATGGAAAAAGGGAGTATTTTGCTGACACGTTACAAGGATAGATGTTTTGGCAGCAAATGGTTTGTTGTAAGGTAACTGGTGATTTATGGTGGGAGTTTGACCAGAGCTGTTGCTTGAGAGTTGGGTCTAATTATGGAGGAACACAAGCCAACAAAAAGTTTGGCAGGTAGCCCGGTTGGTTAGCTCACTTTACTTCTTTTTTTTCTCCCATGCGTGAGTGGGAGGTGAGGAAGAGAGGGAACAGGCTGCTAGAAGAAATCAAAAGATCATGTGGATTAGTTGACCCCGGCACCCTGCCCAACCATGAGCAGACAGTGCTAGCTTGTAAGAAATAAGAGAAGGGATAAAACTTACGCAGATGTTGTCCTGGGGTGGATATCCACTTTTGGGGTTAGGATATATTTCCTCTGTTTTATATTACTCCGCATGTTAGTCTTGGTTAAAGTCAAACCTCACAACGTTTGACTATGTATAAATGATAAAAGATCACAATCTACAATACAAATGTATATAATTTGAAATTATAATTCATTGTGTTTATAGTCGTATAGATTTAGCATTAAAAACCTCTGTATATTTTTCTATATAATTGGTCAAACCTAACGAAGTTTGACCTTGACCGAGCCTAACGTGCGGAGTAATATGAAATAAAGGTAGTACTCCGTATGCATATGTGGTTGAAGTAAGAGCAATTTTTTTAAAATTGTAGCCATATGCACTCAAGAGTTCCTATTTCAAATTAACTTCCCCCGGAAATTCCACCTGTTGCATTCTACTAGCTCAGAAATATGCCATATTCAAAAAATGTCAAAAGGAATTAAAAAATAAGTAAAGATCGTAATGTCATGACGAACCATGTCGGAGGATGGTACTGGACGAGGACAGTTTTGCCCCGTCACCTGAGAACAAACAGGGCATCAAATTCAAAATTTGAACCAGATGTTAAATTAACGTTTGCTCTAATGGAAGGGGGATATAATCACTCAACCATCCAAACAACGTTTTGTAAGCAGATATTTGCAATAACATATTCCGCAACAAGCACTTTAGGAGTTTAGGGTGTCAAATACTCCCTCTGTTTTAAAATATAAGATGTTTTAGCTTTGTGAAGCAAATGTATTTAGACTTCTTTAGTATCTAGGTTCACTAAGGTTTGGAGTGAATCTACACACTAAAACAAGTCTAGATACATTTTCTTCACAAACCTAAAACATCTTACATTTTAAAACGGAGGGAGTACCTGTTATATTTAGAATTTTGACTTTCACCTCGAAAATTTCAAAAATTGGGAGCGCATCTAATTTCAAGCCTGGACATAGGAGGTGGTCTCTACTCTTTGTGAATCTAGCATCTCTTATTAGTTCTTAGTGAAATATTTCAAAAGGTGAATCAAAGAGGCCCTAGGTTAGTGAATTCTCTTAGTATTCTGCAACAAGTACATGGTATCAAATATCTTGTCTTATTTAGAAATTTGGATTTTAGGTTCAAAGTTCACAAAGCTTAGTGAGCATCCAAAGTTCACAAAGGTGGTCGATTCTACTTTTGCAGATCTAGTAGTTGCTCTTGGTTTTCAGGGATATATATCGAAATATAGTTTTCAGCGAAATACATGGGTTTGTGTCATGGGGACCGTGGTCTTAAAGAAGATTCCACCGTACAGGCTTGTGAACGGATCCGATGACCGATGCTAATCGTTCTTTTATGCTTACTTTGCCCCATTCTTTCTACTCGGATACCACAGCAGACAGCACTAATCTCAATGATCAGGTAGTACTATCATTACGAGCATTTCCACCAAATTAAAGGATCAAGAATCTTTCTCCGGATAAAATTACTTGCTTTAGTACTTGTGCTCCTTTTCTTCTTGGGCCAAGAGGTTAGGCTCATCAACAAAGAAACGGGTTTGGTAGTGTGGAATTCTCATAAGCCTTTTGGTAGTACTTGATGCTCTGTCCAGCCAGGCGAAAGGCCTAGTTACATGTGCTGCAAGCAAATTTCCATAGAAAATATGAGACTTTGAAGCTAATACTCTTGTCCCTTTTCACACAACGGGAATATTTGAGTTACACGGCTGTTTTCAGAGTCTCAAAGCCTCTCTCTTCTCTCTTCCAAGGGAAAACAGATTGTGTATTTTGTAAGTCCAATTTGCTCCATTGCCATGAAATTCCATGTATAGCTCTGACAATAGGATGTTTGATTGTTGAGTAGCAAGAAACTTCCCGTTCGGGCCTCTTTGATTCACAAGATTCCAAATATGCTGAAATAGAAAAAAAATGTACCAATAGTCTGTGTCATGGCCATAATCGATCTTACATAAATGAAGAATGTTAGATGTATATATTTGTATATTGTATTTTCCCTATTTGCTAGGGGGCTTTCTGCATATTTGCACCTGTACCTGTACTATATATTGTGGCATTTGACCCCCAGAGGAATACAAGTTGCCTATTTCTAACATGGTATCAGAGCCAAGTTAGCCCCGTCCTCTTTCTCGCAACTTCGTCGGCCGCCACCGTCCCTGTCGCCGCCGGCCTTGCCGTCGACGTCGCCGCCGGTTGCCGCCCGTCCGCGCCTTGTGCCTTGCCGTTTTCAGATCGGTCTTCCTTCAAGCGGGCGATCAGGATTCAGATCCAAATCCAGATCGAGCTGCAACTCCCTGGACTCCCTGGTTCGATTTCTTCGTCGGTTCCCTGCGCCTCCCCGTCTCCCTGGATCCACCTCGCGTGGGACACCTCCTCCCGTCTCCTGGATCCACCTCGCGGGACACCTTGCGGCCTCCGTCTCCACGGACAACGAAGCCTCCTCGCTGGGACTGCTCGCGCCCCGCCTCCCACTGCTCCTCTTAGTCGACGCCGATTATTCTCGGTCTTGATGCTTCTCGAGAGGCCAAGGATCTTTTCAGTCGATGATAGTCTTTGTTCTTGCTTATGACCAAGTTCAAACAAGATTTCTGGCGATCTTGAGACATATCGCCACACTCTGACTGCCTACACTCAGTGGGTCGATGAGGATGCTCGTGTTGCTGCTGTTCTCACCTCCAGTGTTCTGCCCCTATGCTGCTGAGTTCATGAGTCTCCCTACTGTTGCCGTTCAGTGGGTCCATCTTCGTTAGCGCTATCGGCCGTCTGGGGATGCTCTTTACCTGTCAGTGGTTCGCCAGGAGCATGCTCTTCACCAGGGTGATTTCACTATTGATGAGTTCTATACTCAGAGTGCTGCTATCTGGCGTCAGCTTGATTCTCTCTGTACTGCTGTTTGTGGCACATGCTCGTGTTGCTAGATTGTGCGCTTGGATTTGGAGTTTCACCGCATCTATGAATTTCTGTCTCGGCTTTGTCAGGAGTTTGAGACCCGGCGTGCTCAGCTGAATGCTCGTGGTCGTGTTCCGCTCTCTGGGGTGTTGTCTGAGCTTCGGGCTGAGGAGACCCGTCTTCGTGGTGCTGGTCTTCTTGCGGTTTCATCTGTGCTTGCTACTCGTGGTCCTCCTATGTCGTTTGTTCCCTCGACGCAGCCGCGGTCCTCTGTGCCGCCGCCGATACTTCCCACTCCTTCGGTCGATCGAGTCGGCCTGGCAGTTGTGGTCGAGTCGGCACCAGGTTTAGGGGCAGTCAGCACCAGCAGGCTCGTGGTCAGGGTCGTCGTGGTTCTCTTCGTCACTGCTCTTACTGTAACAAGGATGGCCACACTTGTTCCACCTGTTATACACGGGATCCCAGTTTACGTCAGAAGCACCAGGCTCGTGGGTAGTCGGCTCTTTCTGGATCTTCAGCGGTTGCTCTCTCCGATCAGGACATTATCAGGAGTCTTCGTGGTCTGCTTGCTGCTACAGGATCTTCTTCGGCAGGCACTACTTGTTCTGTGACTGATTCTTTAGGCACTGCGCGACCATCACCTTCTATACAGTCAGGTACGTCTCCGTGGTATCTGGATTCTGGAGCTTCCTTTCATATGACCTCTGAGTCTTTTTTGCTGTCCGCTCTTCGTTCTCTCCCTTCTCCTGTCCGTGTTTTCACGGATGATGGTACCTCTCTTCCTGTTTCTAGTCGAGGCACCCTTTCTACTTCTTTTTTTTCTGTTCCTGATATTTCCCATGTCCCTCTTCTTAAGATGAATCTGTTCTCTGCTAGCTAGCTTACTGACTCTGGTTGTCGTGTCATTCTTGATGCTGATTCTGTGTTGTCTAGAATCGTCGCACACAGGCCCTGGTTGGAGCTGGCCCTCGCAGCCGTGTCTCTTCAGGACTTTGGGAGTTAGACTGGCTTCGTGTTCCTTCCGCTGCCACTTCATCTGCCAGTTCTTCTCCGGTCGTCGCCTCTGCTACCATCTCCTTTCAGCAGTGGCATCATCATCTTGGTCACCTTTGTGTAACATATGTTGTTCGGTTCCACAAAACCTCGATTTGTTGGATTCAAGGAACGTTGGATAAGAAAAAATATACGAATTGTTTGTCATGTTCAATCATAAAGACGCGAGACTGCGAAACATAATTTGTTTACTTGCACCATAAGAAAAATTGCAAGAATTTTCTTGAAGGGTTAAACGCTGTTATAATTGACAAAAAAACACAGAAATGGTGTTTCGACTCAATGGAATATTTTCCTTGATAATTACTCCGTCCGTTCCAAATTATAAGATGTTTTAGCATTTTGTATGTAGATGAACCTTACATCTAGATACATGTGTTTTAGAAAAAATACATCTAGATACATGTGTTTTAGAAAAAATGCTAAAACATGGTATATTTATGGAGTACTTGCAAAGTGGTCCACGGAAATAACTTGTATCCCACGTAAATAACTTGTACTACATGTTTCTGAATGTCTTAATCCTACGAACCAAACCTACTCCCTAGGAAAATTTCCCCAAACCTACTCCCCTAGGAAAATTTCTAAGGAGTTTACAATGTTCTACAACAACAATTTCTAAAACTCCCTTAAATCAAAGATACCACCGTCCTGTTACAGGAAACCGACACCCCGACTGAGATCTGGAGCGCCTTCACTTCTCTTCTTCTTTTGTCAAGCAGCAGGTGTGCATGCATGACATGACAACCAATTGTCCCAGGCTAGCAGATCGAACATAGGCAATGGACCACGCCAAGGACCAGTTCATCAGTTTCTCGTGTGTCTTGGCATGTAAGCTGGTACCAAAACAGAACTACAGGCACTTTACTACAAGGAGAGGACAGACACCTACCTGTGCAGTTCCCAGCATAGTCCTGCACTGCTGGATTTAACGTCTGGCCTAACAACAACAACAACAACAGATTTTCATGTACTAGGAAAGAAGTTAGAGCAACTTTGGCATATTTTCCAGGGTGGAAAGCTAAGCCAGACCTGTTTAGATCAGAAGAATGATATGATGCATTGGATGCCCATACAGTGTCAGCATTTTCTCAATGTGTTGGGTAGACCCTTTGCTTTGTTGGCTGCATTGGATGTAATACCTGGCAATGTTTTTGGGTTGGCCAAGGGCCGGGCTAGACACCCTGAGAGCCCAGACTTTCGGGCCGGATGGGCTGGGCAGGCAATCTGCGGTACTATCATGAACACACAGTTCGGCTCAGCAAAGCCTTTCTCCAGTGTAAGGCATGTACTCCGTAGAATTTTTCTCTGATAGAACTTACTTCATGTCTAATCTTTTCTTCTGAAGATTTGAGTTTTCTAGCTGAAGAATTACATGAATGCGGTATTAAAGAAGATGCAAATGAAATGATAAGAATATATGATTGTGGAAATGATAAGGCATGAAGGAGTTTGACAATGTTCACACATCCTTACAAAAAAAACTTCAGCATGACACGGGATAGTTCATAGTTTCATGATATTTCCACATGATCCAAGGCTTCAGACTTGAGCAATAAAGTATTTATAGAAATACACAAGATAGACTGATTTGGACGACCTTGATTTGGACAACCCCATCGATGCTTTTCATCTTCCTCTATCCACCCAAGCTTTTGAGGAGTTCCATGAATTCAACCAACCCATAGTTGGTTGAACTACACAGGATTTATAGAACTACACGGGATAGTCTGATGGTATTCTCACAGAACACAGAATCAAAGGCTTCACACTTAATCAAGGGACTCCAATTTAATCAAGGAAACACTTCAGTGCAAAAGGTAGGAGCGTTTTTCAGACATTTTACAGGAACTTTGCAAAAAAAAAAAGACAGAAACAAATGACCTGGGATGTACCAGGTTAGCTTCAGCATTTGCCTCTGACTTGATTAGGCTATGACTCTTGAATTTGCTTACTCCAGATCCTCAATCACATCTCAACAATAATACTTGTATGAGAAACATACATGCACATTCATATAACTTGACAAACTCATCTTAGATTGGACGACACAATACTGACTCAAACATGCCACAGGTTGGCAAACTAACATCACCGTTTCAAAGACCAAAACATAGAATCCACAATGTTGAATATCCGACAAGAGTGTAACGGAGTAACAAGAGCAACGGCGACCGACACAATTCTTGCATTACAGTACAGTTGCACAAAGGCATCACAGAGTTCTTCTGGACTGAAGAAGCTACAGAATCCAATTCATAGCACGGAAGGATCTTGGGAATCCAAGAAGGATGCACTTAATCAGGCTGCCATCATCACCAATGGTCTCCTGTGGCCCTGCTGCAGCATCTCGCGCAGCTGCTGGTACCCGCTGCGGTAGTGCTCAAGTGAGAAGCACAGCTGCCTGATTGCCTCGCGTTTCCCCTCGGCACTCTCAGAAATCTCAAGCTTCTGCTTCTCCACCAGTTTCTCGAGCTCAGAAACCCGAGCAAGAAGCTCCGACAGGGACTCGCGCACGACAGCAGCCTCTGACGTTACCTTGGCATGCTCAAGACGAAGATGGCTAAGGTGGTCATCCATCTGTTTTATCTTTTCATCACGTGATGTGATGTCAGCTAATAGAGTGGACATCTTGTTATCGACTGTGGCTTTCTCGGATAACATCACTTCGATCTTGCTTGTAAGGTTGGCCAGGTCTTGATTCAGCACAGATATTTCTTTCTCGCGGCTCATATATTCTTCTGAGCTGTCAGCATAAGCTTGCCCAAGCTTTGCTTCCATGGATGTCAGCTTGCCCTCGAGAGAAGCATTGGCCTCTGATAGTGTTAAAAGTTTAGCACTAAGAGAAGACTTCTCAAGTGAATGTTTATCCAAAGAATCACATACTACCTTCTCCAGCTCCTTGATATGGTCCTGGAGTATTGATTTATCTTGTATGGCTCTTTCTAGCTGTGCTTCCAGGTTCATGATGGTTTCTGCTTTCTCCAGTGAAAATTCTTCTAATTCTGCTTTTGTATTCTTTATCACTTCTTGCAGCTTCACCAGCTCGGAAGTTGAATTATCCAAGCTGCATGCTGCCTGTTCAAGCTCTTCAATGCGAGACCCCAGCTGCAACTTCTCCTGTGACAATCTTGCAAGCTCACCTTCGTAATTCGTGATGACTGCCTGAAGCACTCCAGTCTCAGCCTCAAGAGCAGATTTATCATGCAGATACTTCGCTGAAAGTTCTCTAAGCTCCTGCTTGCACTTGTCAACTTCAAGATTACGATGAGCCAATTCAATTTCAAACTGCTTAGCTGCTGAAGCCATTGCTTCCTTCAGCCCATCAGTCTCTTTTTTGTTCATCAACAGCACAGCTTCCAATGCTTCATTCTCACTGTTGACTTCTTCAAGATCCTTCTCAGAACAATTTTCGGTTTCCACATTTGAAACCTGCAGGTTTTCGTCATGTTCAGACACCTCTGAGCTAGTACACATATTACTTTGTGAACGCATGTTCATTTCCTCTAAGGCGTCAAGTTTTCCTCTTGCTTCATGAAGCTCATCTTCAAGCTCAATAATTCTTTGGCTCAAGGCATATAACATACTATTGCCATTTTCTTCTTTGGATTCATCAAGCTCTGACTCAGATTCTGAAGATGAAGACCCATCACTGCCCTTCTTGGATATGTCAGAGCTCACAGCAGAGCCCATGGACACATCAAAGCAATCTGATTGATTTTGGGCCTTTCTTTGTGCCATCGTATCTTCCATGTCAGGCTCTGCAGATGGAGAGGGAGATCGTATCTCAGAATCTGATTCAGAGATACCACAAGAGCCATTTGACTGCAGCGATGATGGGATGTTTTTGCGCAATTCTCCAGTTACATTGTCGTACCGCTCAGCAAGGGCACGATACTTGCGGTAGAAATTCTTGATATGGGCGACAAGCACAGGTCGTTCTTGGTAATACGCCTCAGCCTTTTCTGTAGAGGATTCACCTTCCTCCTCAACAAGCCTCAGCATCTCTGTCACTTGTGTCTCCATCTCTGTTCAGTTAGAAGAATGGTTATGTTCAGAAAACAACCTGGTATGAGACTAGTACTAAGATTAAAACATAGTCCTGCACATCGCTTTTTTCTAGCAACCAACAAACTATCTAATTCCAGTGTGTAAGAAAGAACAGAACAATTGAGTAATAAATTAAGTCATTGCCTTTCAGACCTCAAATAAGAAATTTCTTTACCTTGTAAGTTCTCAGAGAGCCACTTGGAGTTTTCTGAACTGATGTGGCTATCCCACCACCATGAGCGGGGTTTCCTTAATTCTGCCACTTGTGTTCGCTTCATTTTCACCAGAATATAAGAAAATCCTCTCTGTTAGGAAGGCCTGACAATGATTCAAAAAGATACATGAGTGAGAAGGAAGAACAAGATACACACAACAAAAGTAAAGTTCTAAGAAAGACATGGGAGTACAGATCTATAACAAATTTTACTGCAGAAACCACAAATCAATTGTCTCAGAATTCATGGCAATTTGTCTTAGAATTCATGAAAATGCAATAAAGGATTAGAGGGGGAAATAAAATGCAGAAATGCGATCTTGCTGGCAAAACGAGCTCTGGACTGAAGCTCCAGCTGAGTGACTTGCCTGTGCAAAGGAAAGATTGCAGAAATGCGCAATTATCTGGCCAACAAAGCAGCTCACTAGCTCTTGCACGCACTATATAAAAAGATCATGGAGAAACACAACTTCTTCTCAGATAAGCAAACCTTATATCCTACTGATGAGCACATGGCAGGAAGAGTAGACAGATAGGATGCGAAACCCCCGGGGACCAGAACTGCTGGAAGCCCATGACTGACAATGACTAGCTATCTAAAGAAGAGTAACATGGAGTGGAAGACAGTGACATTTTTTTCTTGGAAAAAGGAAAACATCCGTATTTCAGTATGCATGAATAGGTGTATGCTATCACAAGGAAACATTTACAAACGGCATATCAGATAAATATTTAGTACAAGTGAAGAATACCAACACAAGATAGAACCCGTGTCTATAATAACAATTTTCTTAAGACCAAAATCACAGATATAGCATGCATACTTGCAGACAGACAGTAACATTGATCAGATCTTGTACTCCAGAAACATTATTCACAGAATAAAATGGCTGAGACTTGGGCATCAGATGTCCAACTGCAAGAGACACATCAACTACAGCTACGTGCCTGTTTTCTTTTTTTTGAGAGAGAAGCTATGTGCCTGTTAGGCAGGCCAGGCAACTTGATTCAATGAACTGGGGAACGATTTCAGACAGACAAGAAGAATGGACAACAAACATTCTGCCCCACGTTGATTACTACTTTGGGGTTCAGGCAAGAAGCTGCAAACGTGCAACCAAAAACGCCATTATTCATGTGATAGGCCATCAGGAACACTGCTCAATGAATTCGACATTATTGGATATCCGGGATCCACAAGACATGGCAGGGGCACACACCTATATAGACAGACAGGTGAAGGCGATACAGCATCAAGAGCACGGTCACCATCTGGACAGTTCCATTCAGCAAATAACAGATAAACTGTCTATCCAAGATAATAAAATGTAACGCAAAGCAATTCAGCTAATTTGCGTCCTGTCTTCTCAACTGAAGCGTAAATAAATAAATTAACAGATAAACCATCAGGAACACTGCTCAATGAATTCGACACTTTTGGATATCCGGGATCCACAAGACATGGCAGGGGCACACACCTATATAGACAGACAGGTGAAGGCGATACCGCATCAAGAGCACGGTCACCATCTGGACAGTTCCATTCAGCAGAACAACGGATAAACTGTCTACCCAAGATAATGAAATGTAACGCGAAGCAATTCACAGCTAATCTGCGTGCTGTCTTCTCAACTGAGGTGTAAATAAATTAACAGATAAATTTGGCTGCGCTGAATCTAAGGAAACTGAATCCGTGGCATGGACCGAGCGTCCCGCAAGAGTACGGGTCGCTTGAGGAAACAGCGTCACATCGGTGCTACGAGACGCACAGGATCGATTGCATCTTTGCTGAGCAGACTGTACGGGTGAAAAGGAGGACAGTACGAACCGATCTCCCGCCTACGGGCAGGAGGAATACGAAGAGAAACCGAAATCCCGGCCTTCCGGGGCGGCTACGGCCTACGGGCCTACGACCCTCCAACGAACCACACGCCCACCCAGCCGTATCGCTATTCCACTCCGCCGGAGAGATAGAGCACCGCGAGAAGGGGCGGCAAACAGCATCGCGAAGAGAAGACATACAGTAGAGAGAGAGAAGGGCAGACGCGTGAGTTACCGAAGTTCGCCGGAGATCCTCCGATCCGCAGCGCCAAAGCCCCCGCACTGCAGCCGGGAGAGATTCACACGCAGGACACGAGCAGGGAGAAGGCTGGGGAAAAGAGGTTGTTACGCGAATTGGGGGAGCGCTAAAGCCCAGAAACGCATCGGAGCGTGGGGGTTTTCGGCGGCGAGGTTACGGTAATGCCCCTGGACCGTCGGGGGTTTCGAGCTGGAGCCGCGGGAGAAAGGGTAACTGCCCGGTACGCAGTCCCTTGAATGAATGATGCTGCTGCTCTGTGGGGGGACCACCAGGGAGGGGCGCATGGCCCAGCGGCCGGCCGCGGAGCATGTCCCCGGGGAAAGTGGGTGGTAGGACCCGACGGGGTGGGGACAGCCTTGGATCGCGCATGGCGGACGGCAGCATTGGATCCATGCGGGAGTGTCCTTGTTGAGCGTATTTTTTGCGAGTATAGGATGCATATATACCCTCAAAATAAGCTGAATCGGCATGAATTTGGACCGTCTGGTTGCTCGTAAGAGATTTGCATTTTGGCCCGTACTGTAAAGCACCACGAAGGCAGGCCCAACGATAACACCCGAATCGTTTTTTTTTCAAGCCATGGCCCAGAGCTGCAAAAAGGGGCGACCGCGTACGTGCAACGTCCGCATCTCGAAAACACAACATTCTCGTTCCTGTTTCATGTCAAGAGCAGTCTCATCTAGTTTAGTCGCTCGCCTCTTTTTATCGGCTTCTCCAAAAAAAATACCCCTCTTCACTCGTGGAGGTAGCGGGAGGTGCTGGCGGCTGAGACACAGTTCTACTGTATCGATCGTTTTCTTCCACTCCGGTAGTTTCATCGTGCACATCTCCCTTCCTCTCCCCGGCTATGTATTGCCTCGACTTCCATGGCGGAGGTAAACCACTATGAATCCCTCTTCCCTATTGTTTTGACTCCAATTGCAGTATCATGGTATAACCGCATCGTTAAGTCGACAGGATGGCACTTATCCATCATGAAACTGTTATTATAGTTGTCATTCATGTATGGATCTTGTTGTTGCGCAAGAGAGTTGTTAGGCATGCTGCCTTTCCTCGACCGACATACAATCCTGTATTGGCCCGAGATCAGAAGAGGATGGCTAATCTAAACTACATCTTCAACGTCAACGATATACAGGGCCTCCAAATGCTCGGGATGAATAGATCCCTATTATTTGCATTTGTCACAAGGTTAAAGGGGTGGTTTGTTGGAGGACAACATCCACGCCTTTGTGAGCAAGTACTGGTGGCCAATCAGCATAGCAACAAACAATAGCTGAGAAGATGGACGAATGCTGAGAGATTTGACATGGTGTCTGTTCGCCTCTCTGGCGACACCGGAGGCGACGCTGGTGGAGATCCTCCCCATCCCCTGGGGAGTAAGGTTGAGTTTGACAGTGACCAAAGCTGCCAGATCCTACGCCCAAAGGACTCGAATTTCATCCATGTAGCCACAAGAGAGAGATTAAGAGAGATTATCAAGAAATCCCAAAATCCACGAAAAAGCCTAGCATACATCTAGTCAAAATTTGCTGATTTCCTAACTCGGAGCATTAGCATCAGTGCGGAGATTGGGCGGACTCTGCCCGTCGTGCCCGCCACTGCCCCTACAGATCTGCGTCTGACTGAATTAGAGCGGGTTGAATGCCCCACGATCCTCGCGCCCCCTGGTGTTGATGGAGCGTGATGTGCAGCCCGTGATTATCGCGGCCACCTTGATTATGCTGATGCGGGATCCTCGTTCCGTCATCATCGCGCCTACCCAGGGAGCCGATTCGGGTCCTTTATGGAAGATAGATGATGTGGCATCAACGGGAGGGCATTATCTGGTCCAGGACCCCCCCCATTTTCGCTCCCCGCGGTTGAAGATCGAATGCCATGTCCATGTGCTTGATCAGATACAGCTAGCCGCGGTGTCTGGGGGTCAGAGGATCAAAAGTTAGTCATTGCACACCACAGTCAAGTGTTTCTATGCAAGGAGTAATCACAGGATCAAATTATGTTGTGGAAAGCCTATAAATTCTTCCCTCATTAGCTTGTATACCGCCACTCCTCTCCACCTCATCTCATCACCGTCCCTTCCCACTACATGTCTATGTGTCGTTCACATAGTTGTTTCTGCTGGGATTGTGGCTATGGATGCCGCTATCTCTGCTCCTGCTGCTACGGTTGGGAAGGACACCACTGGTGAGAACGACATCAACAACATAGTGGTGTCCGTCGAGGGGCCCACGGCCAACACCGTCAACGCCCTGGCAGCCCCCTCCCCGCGGCGTAAAGGAAAGGAGATCGCCATGGTCATGGAGCTGGGCATTGAAAAGGAGAAGACTGCGCTGGTGGTGAACATGACAAAGGCTCGAAGAGCTACTCCTACCAGATTCCTTGCGGTAGGAATCTTCCTCTCGCTCCTCCTCGTGAGTACAAAATCCCTCATCGACATCATGAAGAAGATCTGGAGAATCCGCGGCCACCTCAACATGAACCAGCTCCAGGTCAGAAGGTTTGTTTTAGAGTTTTCTGAAGAAGGTGACTTCCTCCATGTTATTAGGGGGGCATGGTCTTTCAAAAATGATGTTGTCCTTGTTGATGAGCTTAAGGAAGGTGAAGATATCATGTCTGTAAAATTCACCACTTTTCCCATCTGGACTCAGTTCAGAGAGATACCTTTCTATCTCCTCTTAAAGAAGTTGGCCAGAGAAATAGGGAGGAATCTGGGTAAGCTAATTTACATTGATAATAATGCTAGAGGAGATATTTGTGCTAAGTTTCTCAGGGCAAGAATTCTACACCCCATTGACCAAGCTCTGCAAAGATGGATCACACTCAAAGATGAGAAAAGCGACAAAGAGGTGATCGTGTCGGTCTTCTACGAACGGCTCCCAAACTTCTGTCGCTTCTGTGGTAAGATCGGGCACCAGATTCCGGGTTGTAGGATCCCAGCAAACGAGAGGAAGAAGGTGTACAATGTTGATCTTGGAGTGGCACCAATCCACCCCGAGGACCAACGCTGCTGGTTCCTACCAGAGTTCACCGAACAAGATCGTCAATGATACATCGGAAACGTATCTATAATTTTTGATGCTCCATGCTTGTTTAGTATCTACTTTGATTTACTTGTCTACACTTTGAGGTGCTTTTAACATGTTTTCTGGTACTAACCTATTAACAAGTTGCAACAGTGCCAAATGCCTGTTTTCTGCTGTTTTTGGTTTCAGAAAAGTTAGTAAAGAAATATTCTTGGAATTGGACGGGACAAACGTTAAAGTCAATTACTTTCCGTGGGGAACAAGAAGTCCAGAGGAGAGCCGGAGAGGCCGGCCAGGCCGGCCAGACCCACCCTAGGCGCGGGTGGGCCCTGCCCCGTGCCTGGGAGGGGTGTGGGTCCCCTGGCCGCCGCCTCGGCCTCCCTCTTCGCCTATAAGAAGCCCCCGATGCAGAAACCCTAAGGACCCGATCAAATATCCACGAAACCATTTGTAGCCGCCGCCACCATCGTCCCTAGATCAAGGAGGATCTGAAGTTCTTCCCGGCACCCTGCCAAAAGGGATATCATCCTGGATGTCTTCTCTCCGGTATGATGCGTGAGTAGTTCCACCTTGGACTATGGGTCCATGTAGTAGCTAGATGGTTGTATCTCCTCCTTTGTGCTTTCATGTATAGATCTTGTGAGATCCGTTCATGATCAAGATCTAATATATTTGTAATCATGCATGTTGTGTTTGCGGGGATCCGATGGATATTGAGATTATTATGTTGGGTTGATTAATGGTTTTATCTTTATGATTCTATCATGCCTGTGTTGTCTGTGATCTTGCATTCTCTCTGTTGTTAGTAGCTATCTTGGCCAAGTAGTTGCTAGTGACTCCAAGAGGGGGTATTTATGCTCGATAGTCACTACAAGAAATGTGGCAAACTATGACCTTCTGATAGTGACCGTGAATAAAATCGTCATAGATCTATGACGATTTTGCACTAGATAGCCATAAGACGTTTGAAGGGGTAAAAACCTTGAAAAATTAAGACGTTTTGACTCCAAAACGTCATATTTGTCGTAGCTAAAATCATCATAATATGGCGGATGTATCCTACGACATATATTGTAGCTAATTACGACGATTTAAATTGGTCATAACGTCTAAAATAGAATAAAGTTGAAATGAGTAAGCATTTTCCCCAGCATTTTTATCTATGTGGCATGTCTATGTGTTAGTTTTTGCATATGTGGCATACCTATGTGTCAATATTTGGTTCCATTACACCCACAAATTGAACTCGGCACTTGGAATAATAACCAAAAAGGGACGCAGGAGGACTCGAACCGCGACCTCCCCACCGATGAAAGGCACCTAACCACCGGACCAACACAACTTAATTGTTCCATACCGCGCTCAAGCCTTTTGACTATCACGGGATCCAAAGCGGGCTGCCTCAGTTCCCCTAATGGGCCTCGCTGGGAAGGTGTATTTGGGCGGGCTTTGACCTTGGGCGCAGTAGATTAGGTCCGGTTATGTTTTTTTTCGTTTTCTTTTTGTGTTTTCATAATTCTTGTGTATCTTTCTCATAAGAACTCCAAAATAATTGATTTTTGTCTCTAAATTTTTATAAATTTCATTAGATCATACTAGGATGTTAATTATGAATAATATGATTATTTTAAATTGTGGATCTACTAATACCATGTTAGTCCATAGTAGGGACAATATCATAATTCAACATATGATTTTGAAACTATGGTTTTGAAGATTCTTAGCTCAGGGCCGAGCCTCGCTAAACTTGCATTGGATCTCTAGAATAGCATATTGCGAGTCTAAAACACATTTTTTCAAAAAATAATGGGCATCGGATCATGTACCTGTAGTTCAAATCGGACCCACTTCCTACTGATTTGGTAGGAATTTGTCTTTTTCGCCAGGGGTGTACGGAAAGGTTTGAGATACCCCGGTTGGGACATTGTCCATGTAAGGCAGTCTAATATTTTTACAAAATGTGGCGGTACCATTCTAAAACTGTCATTTGGTGGTTGCTTCACAAAACGCCCCGTTTTTTACGCTCGGAAAATGGAAAATGGTTTTTCCGTGCGTAGAAAAGGAAAACTTCCTCCTGCAACATTGTTCTCCATACCATGATACATATGTGTGCACAATATGGGCACATTATCACAAACTATGCCCTGATTCTAGCCATAACATTGGTCATTTGACCCGAAACCTCGAACATGATAGGTCATTTTGTGAAGGGTTTTTTGAGACATACTCAATTTACCAAGTTTGGTATTTTTCCTTGCAATTATGTCACATAATAAGACACCACGCGAAGGATTTGCGTTGATCGGACCATTTTTTATTTTTTTATGCCCGTTTCAAACTATGGTCAAAACGGCGGGCATGAAGGTTCTTAGCTCAGGGCCGAGCCTCGCTAAACTTGCATTGGATATCTAAAGAAATAGCATATTGCGAGTCTAAAACACATTTTTTCAAAAAATCATGGGCATCGGATCATGTACCTGTAGTTCAAATCGGACCCACTTCCTACTGATTTGGTAAGAATTTGTCTTTTTCGCCAGGGGTGTACGGAAAGGTTTGAGATACCCCGGTTGGGACATTGTCCATGTAATGTGGTATAACATTTTTACAAAACGTGGCGATACCATTCTAAAACTGTCATTTGGTGGTTGCTTCACAAAATGCCCCGTTTTTTGCGCTCGGAAAATGGAAAATGGTTTTTCCGTGCGTCGAAAAGGAAAACTTCCTCCTGCAACATTGTTCTCCATGCCATGATACATATGTGTGCATAATATGGGCACATTATCACAAACTATGCCCTGATTCTAGCCATAACATTGGTCATTTGACCCGAAGGCCACGAAACCTCGAACATGATAGGTCATTTTGTGAAGGGTTTTTTGAGACATACTCAATTTACCAAGGTTGGTATTTTTAATTGCAATTATGTCACATAATAAGACACCACGCAAAGGATTTGCGTTGATCGGACCGTTTTTTATTTTTTTGTGCCCGTTTCAAACTATGGTCAAAACGGCGGGCATGAAGGTTCTTAGCTCAGGGCCGAGTCTCGCTAAACTTGCGTTGGATATCTAAAGAAATAGCATATTGCGAGTCTAAAACACATTTTTTCAAAAAATCATGGGCATCGAATCATGTACCTGTAGTTTAAATCGGACCCACTTCCTACTGATTTGGTAGGAATTTGTCTTTTTCGCCAGGGGTGGACGGAAAGGTTTGAGATACCCCGGTTGGGAAATTGTCCATGTAAGGTGGTCTAATATTTTTACAAAATGTGGTGGTACCATTCTAAAACCGTCATTTGGTGATTGCTTCATAAAACGCCCCGTTTTTTGCGCTCAGAAAATGGAAAATGGTTTTTCCGTGCGTCGAAAAGGAAAACTTCCTCCTGCAACATTGTTCTCCATGCCATGATACATATGTTTGCACAATATGGGCATATTATCACAAACTATGCCCTGATTCTAGCCATAACATTGGTCATTTGACCAGAAAGCCACGAAACCTCGAACATGATAGGTCATTTTGTGAAGAGTTTTTTGAGACATACTCAACTTACCAAGTTTGGTATTTTTCCTTGCAATTATGTCACATAATAAGACACCACGTGAAGGATTTGCGTTGATTGGACCGTTTTTTATTTTTTTATGCCCGTTTCAAACTATGGTCAAAACGGCGGGCATGAAGGTTCTTAGCTAGGGGCCGAGCCTCGCTAAACTTGCATTGGATATCTGAAGAAACATGATATTATGAGTCTAAAAATGATTTTTACCAAAAATCATGAGCATCGGATCATGTACCTATAGTTCAAACCGGACCCACTTCCTCCTGATTCGGCAGGAATTTGTCTTTTTCGCCAGGGGTGGACGGAAAGGTTTGAGATACCTCGGTTGGGACATTGTCCATGTAAGGTGGTCTAATATTTTTACAAAATGTGGCGGTACCATTCTAAAACTGTCATTTGGTGGTTGCTTCACAAAACGCCCCGTTTTTTGCGCCCGGAAAATGGAAAATGGTTTTTCGGTGCGATAAAAAGGAAAACTTCCTCCTGCAACATTATGCTCACATGTGCATCTTGGAATACGAACAATGTTATCGCAGGAATTTTCATTTTAGTTGCAAAAAAAGTCATTTCTGATTCTCAGAGTGCAAAAAATGAGGTGTTTTCTGAACGAACCAATCAGAACACAGGAAAGAGCCTCTCACAGATCAGCCTTATCGAACCGATCTGGACCGTTCAATGCCAATCCAACGCACCGTGGCTCACCCAAAGAAGCACAACTTACACCTCGTCATGCCCACGGCCTTTGCAAACCCTATCCTCACCAACTCTTCTCTAACCTATCCGCACGCGCCGCCTCCCCCAACACCCGACCCAGATCGGTGGCCACCCCAGATCTCCAACACCGTGCTTCTCTTCCTCGCTGGTGACCAAGCTTCGACCATCTCCCTTGGAATCCCCCTCCTCCCCTCTATCCATGCCACCTCATGAAACCTAGCCCAGATCCTGGCTGTCCGGTGAGGAGCGCTCACGCCGTGCTTTCCTGCGGAGGAGATCAGATCAGAGTTTCCAAGACCGGAGCAGTCCACATCATCCTCTTCGGTGCCGATGTCTCCTCCTCCTTCGTGCGAGCCGACCCCAAGAAGATCGACTTCTTTCTCCTCGCCGACGAGTCCCTCCTCGAGGCCATCGCCGACTCGCGGGACCGAGCGACAGTGGAGAATAAGCCCGCGGATCCCGAGGACCCCAGCGGCCCTGACAAGCCTGACCTCTTCGGGTGCGTCCTCGCCCTCTCCCGCCTGGTTGTACCTCACCCTCTCCCGCGACCGCGTCTGGGCGAACCAAATCCATAACCTCATGTCCGCGCTCCTCGTCGGCGCACCGCTCTTGCCTCTCCGAGGACCAGCACTATATCCGTGTCACCGGCATGCCGCGCAGATGGGATACCGCGGGCATCTTCAGCTTCATCTTCCTCTCATCCACCGCGGGCATCAAGGGCCAGCAAGAGGATGCCGTCATGGCGCCGCCGTCCTTCGTCCTCGTTCTCCGGCCAAGGGCAGCGGGCGAAATCCTAGCAGGACGGGCGGGAGTTGGCGAAACCCCGCATGGATCTGGTGCCCCTAACCTCCTTCGGTCTTCTGCACCTCCGCGCATGCCTTGTGTAGTCCGTCCGCCATCGACAGCCCCTGGATCCCCTTCCACCGCGTTGGTCGGCTCCTCCATCTCCCTCATGCAAAGATAAACATCACCATGTTGGTCGTCTGTTTACTAGTATGGTGGATTAGTTCTTGCTGAATGTTTTGGAATCGGGTATCGATGATGAATAGGTAGAAAGGGATACAAGCAATCGTGTTCCTGTTATTACTATTTGTGGATCTGTGATTGCAAAAAAAACTCATATGATTGCCAATTTATGCCTGGCAGCTAGCAATTGGTATATTTAGGAGCTATTAGTACCATAATTCGTAGGAATGGCCAATGAACTCGATTCTAGCACTCTTGTACTGCTATCTTTAGCTAAGATTTGATACTGATTAGTTCCTAATTTTGTGTATATCCTGATGCATGTATGTAGATGAACAAATAAGAGAAATGGCATCCCCTATTAAGTATGGCCATGGATGCATGTATACTGATTCCTAGTCACATACACCTTGTATAGTCATTGATTTGTTGATGCCCTACTATGATAATCAAGGTGGGTATGGTGGATATGGCTATAACCAAGGCCAACAAGGAAACTACCAATCTATAAGTGTAGCTTGTAAATTTCTGTTGCTGATCTTGCTTATTTAAGAAATTTTGATGCTCAATTGATTTATTGAACCAATGTAACTATCAAGTGTCAGGAATATACTTATGTTGTAGTTTTTACAATGTAAAATGTTCCAGGATGTTCATTTGATCTGTTACTTTTGTTTGAGACACTCCATTTACCTGTTAGTTTGCCATGCAAATATCCTAGTATTGTCCTATATGAACTCCTTTTGAGGGTAAATTCTGCATGTGTTCTGTTCATTTGTATATACATATTATGTTGCATCCTGTGAAATAAACAAGCTCCCTATTTGTAGCATGGACTGTATACCTTTATGGTCTGAAATTGATTTTATTCTTTGATGGAAAGGAAGATCACATGCTTTTTTCCTGGGTTGTTAATTCATCTGGACATTAGCTCTTGCTTGTATGCCTGATACAAGCTTGAAAGTCTAATTAGTTTTAGACGTAGTTTGTTTGTCCTAGTATAGTTTCATCTGCAAGAACTTGTTTCAGGCGTGTTATTTGTTTAACAAAGGCTTAACTTATAACCTTTATTTTGTTGCTTTACTAGATACTGTCATCTTCATTTACCACCATGCGCCTCAGGGGGATCCTTGACCTGATCTTCTTCGTCTAGATCTTCCTCGACAAGTACATGTAGTAAGATGCATGTGCTAGTGGTTCTCAAGGTAATAGGATTGCGATGTCGCTGCTCTATTTTTCTCGTACTCCTTAATTTGTATGTTGATAGCTAGATAAACTGAAGCAAGGCTAGGAAAAAAAATCTAGAGTGAGAAAAGCTTGGCATCCTCAATTGTTATTTTGTTAGTGATGTTAGTTGTAGATGAAGCACACTGAAATGATGGAATTTGGTTCAGTCCTGGAACTATTTTGTATATTACTTGTGCCATTTGTGTCTGCTGGCATTTGGTTTAGTCCTGGAATTTGGTTCAGTCCCGTGATCCCTTTCTCCTATCATGCTTTCTTCATTTAGTGCTTTGTACTCGTGCTGTTGTTGAAATAGAAACAGTAGAAATATCGGTTCCTTCATTTCTTGATTGACTATACTTCTCAGCACGTTTCTAGTTCCTAACGAATTCTGCACAAAATGGTTTTAGTCACGTATGGGAGATTTGATCATAACTTATTTGGTATATTGGGTAACCTGGTCATAGCTATCATGGATACAATAGAAGAAATTGCTTTGGCAGCTAGTTTGCTTTTGATAATGGTGGAATTACATCTGGCTGGCTTTAGCATGTTGTTAGTTGATTGTTGCATCTTTGAACAATAACTAATTCATGCAGAATTTGATCTCCCTATAGTAGTATAGGAACTAAGTGAAATCTGTGCGAATGTAATCTTGTGCTAATGCAACTTTTCTGTTTAAAATGCAGGAGAAGGCTTAGAAGCTCAAGGCCTAGTACACCATTCAAACCGTCTTTTATAAGCGCTAGTTCAAGAGTAGCTAGCTTTAGTACTTTCTAAGAGTTTTATTTGTAGACTGTAGGGTATGAAATATTTGATGGCTGCATTGTCAATTGTGCAATTTCACATGTGTTATAACTATTCCGACAATCATACTGTAACAAAGCGATTTCGCCTGTTATTTATAGATTTTAATTTGTATTCTTTCTCCTTTCTAATTGGTATATTGGTCATTCATTTGACGTGAAAAAAATAAAAACCTTACAAATGAGATGAACTGACAATTGGGACCCACCTGACAGTTCAGACCCATTGTAGAACAATCTGACAATTGTGACCCATTGACAAAAAGGCCAAAATTGGAAAATAAATGGATTGTAAAAAGGCTGAAAATAGAAAACAATTGGACTATAAAAGGCCAAGGCATAAAACAAACAGGCCGAAACGTTGGATTTGGCCCATGTAGTTGAGACAAAATTGGTAGGAAACATAAGCATAAATGTATTGAATTGTTGGGCTTGGCCCATTTAAATGGGTGAAGTGGACCGGGCTGAATCGTTGCCACATCGGATCTGCCACGTAGGATCTGACGTGGCCAGACTAGATGTCCCATGACGATATTGGATCGTCATAGACGTTATGACGATCCAATATCGTCATAGACGGTTATGACGATTTCACAAAAAACGTCGTTATAGTTCATTTGCGACGCCCAACTTTTGACGATCTCAAAATCGTCATAGAAACGTCATAAATGGACTACTATGACGATTCTGTGACGAAAATGGAGGGTCATATATAGCCAGATTCCTTGTAGTGAGTGGGTTCATGCCTCTAGTTTCTAAGGGAAGTGACAATAATCTCTTCGGTTGTAGATGTGTTGTTGCTACTAGGGAGAAAACAACGGTCTCTTGTTCATGGAACATGTGGACTGTTTACCTTACACACTTTTTTTAAAGCAGTTGTCTGTTGCTTGCAACTTAATACTGGAGGGGGTTCGGATGATAACCTGAAGGTAGAATTTTAGTCATAGATGCAGTTGGATGACGGTCTATGTATCTTATTGTATTGCCCAATCGAATCTCATAGGATCTTTCTGACTAGTAATTGCATTGTTATGCCTTGCTCAGTTCCTATCAATTGCCCCGCTGTAATTTGTTTACCCTGCATGCCATGTTGTTTATCTAAGGAGAGAACCTCTAGTGAACTATGGACCCCGGTCCAATCTTTACCATTGATACATCTTCCACTGTTACTTGTTTACTTGCTGCAAACCATTACCTTCCACACCATACGTTTAATCCTTTGTTACAGCAAACCGGTAAGCTTGACAACCTCACTGATTCGTTGGGGAAAAGTCTTGAGTTTGTGTTGTGCAGATCTTTGCGTTGCTTACAACACCTGTGTGACGTTTCCTTCCTCCTTCTGGTTCGATAACCTCGGTCTCAACTGAGGGAAAACTTGCTGCTTGCTCTTCGCACCCTGCGCTTGGGGTTACCAACGAAGTGCCACGTCAAGCATCATCAATCAACAACAAAAGCTCTCTCTTCTTCGACAAGCGTCAATCATTTCTCATGTGGCGAACAAAGTGGGCAAACTCTCTGTTCAGGATAACATGAACGAGGGAGGTGCGACCTTGCCGCCCCCTTCGACACCTGCACCCTCTGCTTCCAAGCAGTTGTTGTTGGGGGCCTACCACAAGGTGGTCAACACTCCCGTCGCGGAGACCGCCCTCGCCGCGGACACCTCTAGTTCCGCGAACACTGCTGGCGTTGCGGACACCACTGCCTCCGTGGGCATCGCTGACGTAGCTGGCACTGACCCTCTAAAGAAAAGGGAGCACCGCTGGAGGAGGACCCAAAGGAAGTCGGAGGTCAAGTCCCATGATAGGGCTGAAGCGTTGGCAACCCAGGGAGGAGCCCTGGGGGTTCGACACAATAGGCCCAGTATCAAAGTAGATGACGCCTACCTTAAGCCTCCTCTGAAGAAGATCTCATTCTCTGTACCATCCATGGAGCAATGCCTGGGTGTGGACAACTTTCGCAAGCTGATCGAAGAGGAGAACCTTCCCCTTGCATGGGGAAAACTGGGAGACCTCATGGCCGAACTAGAGACCTGGAAGGTGAGAAAAGTGACTCTTTTGTGCTGATAACATGGGACCTCCAGGAAGCTAAGTGATACGCCCAATTTGCATCACCATTCTATATCATAATTTACCTCTATTCATTGATATTTGTCTTATTATGAGGTATTACTTATGGCTTTTTTATCTGTTTATGCATGTTGGATGATTCCTGGAGGATGGACTGTCGGAGTCTGGATTTTGATGGAAAAGAAGGCATTTCTGTGCAATTTCGCGAAGATCAGAAAAATACCAGAAAAATATGGAAACATATTATTTCACCAGAAGACGAAGGAAGCCAGAAGGAGGAGCGAAGGGGGGCTGCAGGAGGCCCAAACCCCCTAGGCGCGAGCCCACCTGAGGTCACGCCTGGGGTGGTTTTGGCCCACCTGCCCGGCCTCCGACTCTCCCCCTTCACCTATAACTTCCCTTCGGAACCCTAAGCCTCGGGGAGCGACCACAGATAGATTTCCGCCGCCTCTGGGGGGCGGAAAACACCGAGAGAGAAAGATCTCTCCGACAGACAGATTTATGCCGGGGGAATTCCTTCCCGGAGAGGGGAGACCATCGCCATCAACACCATCATCAAGCTAGGCTTCATAGGGATCATCATCATCATCCACACCATCATCTCCACCAGCACCATTATCACCACTCCGTCCCACTGTAACAATTGTGTTGGATATTGCTTTAGTTCTTAGGGGAAACTTTCCCGGTGTTGATTACTATTGTAGTTGATGCTTGTGAGTGGAACCATTGGATTATTGTTTATGTTAAGATTGTTATCCATTATCATATCATCTTTGATCTTGATCCATATGATATCTTGTGAGTAGTTCGTTTAGTTCTTAAGGACATGGGAGAAGTCATGTTGTTAGTAGTGACTTTGTGATGAGTTATTATTCAATGGTTTAGTATTTAAGTCGTGGTGCTATTCTTCTAGTGGTGTCATGTGAACGTCGACTACATGACACTTCACCATTTATGGGCCTAGGGGGATGCATTGTGTATTTGGCTACTAATCGTGGGGTTGCCGGAGTGACAGAAACTTGAACCCCCGTTAGGACACCTTTCCACAAGGGAGTGTAGGATATCAGAGTTTAAGGCTGTGGTTAGATTATATCTTAATTACTTTCCTGTAGTTACGGATGTTTGCAGGGGGGTTAATCACAAGTATGTATTAGTCCTAGGAAGGGCGGTATGTTAGCACAGGTTCATCCACACAACACTTACAAACACCAGAGAAGAGTACTCAGCTATTTGTAGCGAAAGCACTTGACAGAATTCCAATGTGTCCTCGAGAACGTTTGGTCCTTATAAGTATTTCCATCAGGTTGTCCATTGCTAAGAAAGGATTGGGACACTTGCCCCGTTTGTTTGTTACTTTTGTTACTTGCTCATTGTTTTGTTGCCTTGTCAGAAAACTACTAAAAATTCGTTTGCTAAGTATTCATAGGGATTTCCTGCTCCATACCACTGTTCAGCACCTTCTGCTCCTCATTGGGATCGACACTCCTATTTATCGAAAGTACTACGATACACCCCCTATACTTGTGGGTCATCAAGACTATTTTCTGGCGCCGTTGTCGGGGGTGAAGCGCTATTGAAGAGTGGAACTGGTAAGGGAAACTTCGACTGTGAGTATTTCATTTTGTTACTTTGTTTCCAATATGGATAACCCACTTGGTTTTCTGTTTGGGAGAACTACTACCACTGAAAGGGTAGTATATGAACCACCACTTGTTGATATAAATCCTTTTAAGATACCTACAAGTATTGTTAATCGTGTTATGGATAATTATTATTTTGGGGATGGAACTTTCCATCTTGGTGATAACTTGCTTTTTATCCATGAATTATGCAAGTTGTTTAAGTGTGCAGGTATCACAACTGAACAGGTGAAGAAGAAGTTGCTCTCCATATCCTTGAAAGGGAGAGCTGAGCCATGGTATAAGCTGGTAAAGAATGGACAATCCATGGAATGGGGGAGATGGCATCTCTCTTTTACTCTAAATTTTATCCTCCCAGTGAAATCCATAAGGATAGAAGTATTATTCATAACTTTTGGCCTCTTGATTGAGAAGGTATAGCTCAAGCTTTGGGGAGATTGAAGTTACTAATGCTTAAATGTCCTATTCATGAACTCCCTAACAATATTATTCTCAATAATTTTTATGCTAGGCTTTCTCTTCATGATAAAGATTTACTAGATGCTTTGTGTGATGGATCATTCACATGTATGACGGGAGAAGCTAAATGGGATATACTAGACCATATTCAAGATAACACTAAAGCTTGGAAGAATGACAAGGGAAGAAAGTCAGGTATAAACTATGATTATGAATGCATTAAATTGTTTATGGGAACTGATAGATTCCGTGATATTAGCAATGAGTTTGGTCTTGATTCTCAAAGTATTGCCAGCTATTTTCAGACCTTTGCCTCTTACATTGAAATTCCCAAGAAGAAGTGGAATAAGTACCATGCTCCTTATAAAGATGTTGTTAGTCATGTTCCTGTTAGAAGTACTCAAGTTTGTACTACTAATCATTTTGTGCCTGAACCCCATGTTGAGAAAATGCCTTTTCCAGCTAAGTAAAGGAGTATTTGTTGGAGATATGCCCAAGAGGCAATAATAAAGTGGTTATTATCATATCTTCATACTTATGATAAATGTTTACATACCATGCTATAATTGTATTAACAGGAAACATTAATACTTGTGTGATTTGTAAACATAAAAGAGTCCCTAGTAAAGCCTCTTGTTAAACTAGCTTGTTGGTTAATATATGATCATGGTTTCCTGATCATGAACATAGAGATGTTATTAACAACAGGGTCATATCATTAGGAGAATGATGTGATGGACATACTCCTATAGTTAAGCGTAGCATAAAGATCAAGTCATTTAATATAGTTCATTTTCTATAAGCTTTCTGATACATAGTAACCTAATTCCTTTGACCATGAGATCATGCTTATCACCATCATCGGAAGGATGCTTTGATGACATCAAACACCACACCGTAACTGGGTGGTTATAAATGTGGCATTGAGTGTTCGGAAAGTATGGGTTGAGACACATGGATCAAGAGTGGGATTTGTCCATCCATATGACGGATAGATATACTCTGGGCCCTCTCGGTGGAATTTCATCCAATTAGCTTGCAAGCATGTGACTGGTTCACAAGGGATCACATACCATAGGAACGAGAAAAGAGTACTTATCGGTAACGAGGTTGAACTAGGTATGCAGAGATACCGACGATCAAAACCTCGGATAAGTAAACTATCGTGAGAAAAAGGGAAATTGGTATCGTAAGTAAGTGGTTCATTCGATTGCCAAGTAATCGTAGAAATATGTGGGAGCCATATTAATTTCCAGATTCCTCTATTGGTTATTGATCGTAGAAGTGTCTCGGTCATGTCCGCATAATTCACGAACCGTAGGGAGACACACTTAAGGATTCGATGTTGTTGAGTAGTTATGGAATGATGAGTAAGAGACCGAATGTTGTTCGGAGTCTCAGATGGGATCCGGGATATCACGTGGAGATCCGAAATGGTCCGGAGAATAAGATTCATATAAGGAAAGTCCTGTTTCGGAGTTGGGGAATGATTCCGGTGTTTTCATAGGGAATGTTCTAGAAGGTTCCGGAATGTCCGACACTCCAGAGGGGAAGGGTACATGAATGTGTCATAACAAGTTGGAATGATTGCATCATGTACTAGGTGTCATCGCTGAACAAAATAAAGGGTTTAATCAAATCCTAGTTTGAAAAGTCAAACGGCTATTTTGTGAAGTGGAGGGAGAGAAGGAAACCTGGGAAGAGAAGGTTTCCCTTCTCTCCTCCAAACCACCGGTCAGCAAGGGAGTTGGGGGAGGACTCGGCTAGCCCTAGCCGCCCCTCCCACCTATAAAAGAAAGGGAGGGGGCGCCCCCTCTCCCTACACCTTGTCCCTTAGCCGGCGCCCTTCTAAACCCTAGGCCAGCCGCCGCCCCCTTCTAGATGCGGTTGCCCTAGATCTCCTCTAAACCGCCGTCTAGCTAATCCCGCTGTTGGTTGCTCTAAATCCCTTGGTGCCTCTAAACCCTAGATCGCCAAGGCCTCTCTCATAGTCCACCATACTCGCTCCGGCTTAAGGCGAAGCCTTGCGAGATCTCCCCTCCGTTTACGCCGTCGTCTTGCCGGAATCGCGATGAGAGTACTACAACCTCCATTTTCTTTGGAACAAGGGAGGAAGGTCTTCTTCGAAAATACGAGCGTGTGACCCATGAAGCTGCCGAACGCAGCCACGGAAGGATCGTCTATGCGATCTTGAGATCGGCAAGTGTACGACTACATCACCCACGAGAATCTGCTCTCGTTAACCGCTTTGGAATCTTCGAGGGTGAGTTCCTCTATCGACTCGTTGCTACAATCTAGTAGATAGATCTTGGCTTGTTTGTTTGCATGCGGTAGAAAATTTTGTTTTCCATGCTACGAAACCCTACAGTATTCTGTGATTATTAGTGCAAATAGCAAAAGTATAATGAAAACTGTGGAGCCTGGTAAGCATTTGAGTGATGAACCTGTGGTAGCTATTGTGAAAGACATTGTCACTAGAAATATATAGGATGAGCATATTGTCTTCTGTGAAGACGCTTCTAATATTATTTCTCATCCTAGTAAGACTAGAAAATCTAGTGTTCCTGTGCTTTCTGTTAAAATTGGTGATCATTGCTATTATGGTTTATGTGATATTGGTGCTAGTTCTAGTGCTATTCCTTATAAGCTTTACAGGGAAATTATGCATGAGTTTGGTCCTTGTGAGCTTGAGGACATTGATGTGGTTATTCACCTTACTAATAAGGAAACCATTTGCCCCATTAGTATTGTAAGAGATGTGGAGGTTCTCTGTGGTAAGATTAATTATCCTGCTGATTTTCTAGTGCTTAATTCAGCAGCTAGCAAAACTTGTCCTATCATTTTTGGTAGAACCTTTTTGAACACTTGTGGTGCTACTATTTATTGTAAGAAGGAAAAGGTTTTAACTAAGTTTGATGGAGATTCTTATGAGTTTAACTTTTCCAAATTTGCTAAAGCTCCTTGTGAAAATAGCTTGCCTAATAAAGATTTCAGGATGGAACAACTTGCTTCTATTGATCCAGTCTATAACCTTGGACCTCTTTTTGATGACTGTAAGTATTCTTATTCTAATGATAAAGTTGCTTCCAGTGATAGTTATATTTTCAACTTTATTCAAAGTGCTACTGAAAGTTATTTTGAGAGAGGGAAACATGGTTTTATGCATCTCAATGATGTAAAATTTCCCTGTTTTATGTTGAAAGCTTTGAAGTTGCATATGTTTTGTCTTCCTATGCCTGTGGCCTTTTGTTTCAACAATTTGTTTTCTCATGATACCCCCATGCATAGGAAGTGGGTTAGACTCAAGTGTTTTGGCTATTTGCTTCTTGATGCTCTTTTTCACTCCAGATATATATATCCTATGTGAGCATCTTTGGAAGTTTCAAGCCTAACTTAAAGGCATTAAAGAAAAGTACTTGTTGGGAGATAACCCAAGAGTTTTTGTCGAGTCTTGGAAGTTATTACCTCTATAATAACCGCTCCTTATCCTTTTTGTTTTGGTTTTTGTGTCAAGTTCAACTACTTTTGTGAAGTAGAAGAGTTGTGAAAAGTGGCTGTCCTGGGACAGATTTTTGTGTTGCATTGTAAAATTTCGTGAGGGAGCTCAGTAATTCGGATGTAGATGCATTTTTCTGATCTTGTTATCCTAGTTGTTATCCAACTTTAATCAGTTCTGCACTTTTTGATTTGAGCAACAGATGGTCTTCGAAAAAATCAATCTTTACCTGCTGGTCTGTTTTGATAGATTTCTGCCATCATTTGCATTTGCCTCTTACAGAAGCTTTTGTTTTGATGGGTTTTCAGTTGAAGTGTTTACCAAAGGTTTATTGTTCTTGCTTACACTAATGTTGTCATTGAGTTTGTGCAAAAGTTTTGTATGAAGGAAATTCGCAGGAGAAAGAGAGAAGGAATCTTCAGAGTTCGTCTTTGAATAGGTAAAAGTGGTGAAAACAGAAGGTTCGTTAAACCCCAATATTTTTATATTTTTGATGTTTTTAATACATAAGGGAAGTTACGAGACGAAACTGAAGAGGAAACGGAGCCCGGGGTGGACAAACCCACCCCAGGCACGGGCCTAGCCTGGTCGCGCCTGGAGGGGGTTTGCCACCCTCGAACTCCGTCTCTGCTTCGTTTCCATGGCAAAACCTTCCTTATGCATAGAATCTTCGTAATATAAACCCCCCGGATCCCCCGAGGTTCGTGCATCGTGTTCTCGTCGTGTTTTTGTTTCGATTTGTTTCTGTCAGGAAATCTTCTCAAGTTTAGAGTACCATGGCCTCCGCCGACGACAAAGGGAAGAAGCCCGAAGAAGAAGAACCTCAAGTTCCAAAGGAGGAGGAGATTCCAGTAGGTTATGAAGGAGACATGGATGAGGACAAGCAACCAGACACCTGCACTACCGTTGCAAGCATTGGTTTGGTGGCACGACCTACCAAGCTTAAGAAGACAACACAAATGTCTACAGGAGGGAAGCCTCCACGTCTCTTCTACAATCCACAGCCATCTCCTCATGTAACAAGAGACCCTTCCATACACTTATACATGAATATCAATATCAGCATGTGCCCAAGGAAAGTTTGCCTTCGGTTTGGGATATGCGTCGTTGTAACAATGCAGAGAAGGATCATGCTAAGGATGAAGAGTGGGGAAAGAATAACAAAAACTGGGATTCTCAGACTGACATGATCCCGAACCGTATAGAGCAAAACTCGGAGCTAATCCGTACTCTTACTTTTGAGTTCGAGGAGTTGAAGAAACTTATTGAGGAGCTTAACAAGAGAACACCACCACCACCACCAAGGGAGTAATTCGTCATCAGTTTTGGCATCCCCTTGGCTTGTTCCAAGCTTGGGGGAGTGTCGCGGTATCACCACCATTATCTTTTACCTTTTTATTGGATTCATATCTATGGTAGAGAGGTTATTTTATAGTTTGGTTTTCATGTGGAAGTATCTCTACTTTAGTTGATTATCTATGTATCCCTTGGTGTGAGTGCCTTTATTGAATATTAATGAGAAGTCTCATCTCTTACTTTTTGCACTTCTTAATTTTAGTTTGCAATCTCTATTATATGATGGATCTTCTTGTTCAGTATTGGCACCACTTTGGGATCATAAAGTGGATCTAAATTGGTTTTGGCAAACCAAGTTCTGGTCAGTGGCATTAGTTTGAAAGAAAAAGAAAGAAAGAAAAAGCTTAAAGGTATTTGGTATCATTTGTTTTCTTTCTGGTTGGCTCATAAGCTTAGTATTCTTTATTTAAGATTCTTTTGTGTCTTCAAGGAAGATTGCATATTTGGCTTTATTACTTGTATGTTTGCTTGTTTCTTTCAACTCTCTTGCTTGCTACCCACCCTTGCTAGCCAAAAACCTGTTTTGAGAAGGCATACTTCTCATGTTTCCAAAATCCTTTGAACCCAAAAATTTTGCCACTTGTGTCCACCATATCTACCTAATAGCTTTTGCTATTCCTAGCAAATTTTCAAGCTTCATCTACCTTTCAAATTTAAAATTATTTTGTTATGTGAAAACTAGTTAGTAAAGCTCTCACGAACTTGATGGCACACTTTATTTACTTGCCCCTAATAAACTTGAACCATTGTGAACATCGAAGTTGTATATGCTTGCATCTATACGTTGGGATCAGCAGAACCATGCTGCCACGGGGAACGTTTTCAACATTGCACTTGTACTATGTACACAGTTGATATCGTGCTCTTTTGTCTATGGATGTCAACGGTGTGAAATAAAGAGGGAACTTGTAAGTCCATGGAGTTTGTATTCTGTGTTAGATAAATGCCTGAGCCGCTAGCCTAAGCCATGCTCAATCATGGTGGAATCTTACAGTATCACCATAGTGAGTCATCTATGAAGCATCCTCAATAAAAAGCTATACACATAGTAAATAAAAAGATCGCTGAGATGCTCATTGTCTGCTTGCCTTGTCATTTTGGTTATGGGAAAGCTCATGTACCATGTGCAAGGGGTACCCCGTTGGCGGTTCTCAATGATATGCAAATACTTACAATGACAAGAACTTACCTGGACCCAAAGTTGAGTATGCATGAGGAGTGGCCCTCATATTCAAGGGACATGAGATTTCCAACTTATATTTCGTCAAGCATATACTCCATCTTTGTTCACTTTAACCTTAATCATCTTAAGATGCTTATGATAGGGGCAATGAGGGCTCAAAGCTAGTAAGCACCATAATCTTTTGGAAGCTCTTTATGACTTGTAATCCATGCTACCCTCTAAGAAGGGACCTTTCTCCCAGTTACCATTTTGAGCCAGTAAACCTACTTCCTCTCTATCTCCAGCAAGCATTTGAGTTGTTGTGTTTCAAGCATTCATATGGTGATTTATTCAACCATGTTCTTTATCTGCCTTGTTTGCACAAAACTCTTATCTATTGAGTATTACTTTGAAAGCCTTCACTTGTGAAAAACCTTTTTGAGGAAAGAGTGCTCCTATTTTGAAACTTCTACAAAAAGCTTTTGTGAAACTGTTTGCCAGGTGTTCTCTGACCAAGAACAAGTTTGCCAATTCCAATTATGATATATCTTTATGCATCTCTATTGTGACTGTTGTACTTGGTTGCAAGCTAAGTTATACAATGGTGAGTTGCTTTCTTCTATGAGTTGTGCAATGGTAAGTGTGATGCTTCTTGTTTGTATTCTTTTATCGACACTTCACTCCATAAACCCGTGGACATGTTTAATGAGCTCAGTATTCGCTTGGAGACAAGCGAAGTCTAAGCTTGGGGGATTTGATATGCCCAATTTGCATCACCATTCTATATCATAATTTACCTATATTCATTGATATTTGTCTTATTGTGAGGTATTACTTATGGATTTTTCATCTGTTTATGCATGTTGGATGATTCCTGGAGGATGGACTGCCGGAGTCTGGATTCTGATGGAAAAGAAGGCGTTTTGATGCAATTTCGCGAAGATAAAAAAAATACCAGAAAAATATGGAAACATATTATTTCACCAGAAGACGAAGGAAGCCATAAAGAGGAGCAAAGGGGAGGCTGCAGGGGGCCAAAACCCCCTAGGCACGGGCCCACCTAAGGCCGTGCCTGGGGTGGGTTTGGCCTGCCTGTCTGGCCTCCGACTCTCCCCCATCGCCTATAACTTCCCTTCGGAACCCTAAGCCTCGAGGAGCAACCACAGATAGATTTCCGCCGTCTCTGGGGGCGGAAAACACCAAGAGAGAAAGATCTCTCCGATAGACAGATTTCTGCCGGGGGGATTCCTTCCCGGAGAGGGTAAACCGTCTCCATCAATACCATCATCAAGATAGGCTTCATCGGGATCATCATCATCATCCACACCATCATCTCCACCAGCACCATCATCACTACTCCGTCCCACTGTAACAATTGTGTTGGATATTGCTTTAGTTCTTAGGGGAAACTTTCCCGGTGTTGATTACTATTGTAGTTGATGCTTGTGAGTGGAACCATTGGATTAGTGTTTATGTTCAGATTGTTATCCATTATCATATCATCTTTGATCTTGATCCATATGATGTCTTGTGAGTAGTTCGTTTAGTTCTTGAGGACATGGGAGAAGTCATGTTGTTAGTCGTGAATCTGTGATGAGTTATTATTCAATGGTTTAGTATTTAAGTTGTGGTGCTATTCTCCTAGTGGTGTCATGTGAACTTCGACTACATGACACTTCACCATTTATGGGCCTAGGGGGATGCATTGTGTATTTGGCTACTAATCGTGGGGTTGCCGGAGTGACAGAAATCTAAAACACCGTTAGGGCACCTTTGCACAAGGGAGTGTAGGATCTTAGAGTTTAAGGCTGTGGTTAGATTATATCTTAATTACTTTCCTGTAGTTACGGATGTTTGCAGGGGGGTTAATCACAAGTATGTATTAGTCCTAGGAAGGACGGTATGTTAGCACAGGTTCACCCACACAACACTTACAAACACCAGAGAAGAGTACTCAGCTATTTGCAGCGAAAGCACTTGACAGAATTCCAATGTGTCCTCGAGAACGTTTGGTCCTTATAAGTATTTTCACCGGCTTGTCCTTTGCTAAGAAAGGATTGGGCCACTTGCTTCGTTTGTTCGTTACTTCTGTTACTTGCTCCTTGTTTTGTTGCCTTGTCAGAAAACCACTAAAAATTCGTCTGCTAAGTATTTACAGGGATTTCCTGCTCCATACCACTGTTCAGCACCTTCTGCTCCTCGTTGGGATCGACACTCCAATTTATCGAAAGTACTACGATACACCCCCTATACTGTGGGTCATCACTGAGTCAGGGATGGAGGAAAACAATGGTGTTGCTAGGCGCGTGTCTGGCGCAAAGGAGCAAGAAGAAACTGCTAGAGGGAAAGATGAAGAGACAGTCAAGGAGGCAGCCAGCCCAGGGGCCGTTGGCCAACTGACCGGCGTGGAGGATCGCGCCGGTCAGGAGCCATGATACTCCTAAGTTGGAATTGTCGTGGCTTAGGCCGGGCTGCGATAGTTCAAGAGCTTGTACGGCTGATGCATGTACATCATCCAAAAGTTGTGTTTCTTTCGGAGACGCGCTAGAATAAAGAGTATGTTGAGGGTCTTAGGTGGAGGTTAGGGCTCAAACACATTGTAACCTTTAGTGGTAAAGGAAAAGGGGGTGGCCTAGCTTTATTTTGGGATGAGAGCGTCCATATTGAGCTGTTCAAGATGAGTAGGCACCACTTTGATGTAACCATCCACAATCTGCCAAAAGGAAATAAATGGAGATGTACGTTTGTCTATGGAGAACCTCGCACACATGAAAGATATAATATGTGGGAACTTATGCGTAGAATAAGACCCCTCCTTCCAGGTCCGTGGCTGATGATGGGAGATTTCAATGAATGTATGTGGAAGGATGAACACTGGTCAAGGAGAAGGAGGGGGGAAAGACAGATGTTTGATTTTAGAGAGGCTCTTTCCCACTGTAACTTACATGACTTGGGTTACAAAGGGAGGCCATGGACGTTTGATAATAAACAAGATGGTTTGAATAATATCAAAGTTAGGCTGGATCGGGCGGTTGCTTGTCCGGATTGGTCTGGTCTTTTTCCAAACTACCAATTGATGCATTTGACCTCCTCTCGATATGATCACTGCCCTATCTTACTAATTTTGGATAGTGATAGTGCTGCGACAGGTTTTGTCCCAAATCGCAGGCATGAAGTATACTGGAAAAGAGAAGCAACTCTAAGCGAAGAGATTAGTTGTGCATGGGGGATGCACAAGAAGCCAAGAGACCTTGGCGAGGTCGCAAACAATCTGAAGGGTGTCATGGATTCTTTGCACTCATGGAGCAGACGCACAATAGGATCGGTTCCAAAGCAAATAGAGAAGAAAAGAAAGAAGCTTGGGGTTGTATGCATGCGGTCTGATAGTGCTAGAAGAAGACTTGCAAAACGACTAAGCAGAGAGCTAGATGAATTATTATAAAAAGAAGAACTTCACTAGCGGCAGAGATCACGTGTGGATTGGCTCCGCTCAAGGGACATAAATACTCTATATTTCCACCGGAAAGCTACGTGGCGTGCAAAAAAGAACAGAAATCAGAATCTAGCTGCTGCTAATGGCTCAGTGATCACTGATGAAAACCAGATGCATTGCCTGGCAAATGAATTCTTCAAGGATTTGTATACTGCTGATGAGTCTATACAACCGTCTCTAATTACAGACATACTCCATGAGAAATTATCTCTAGCAGTAAACGAAGACCTGTGTGCTGCCTTTACAGATGAGGAAATTAGCTTTGCTCTTTTTCATATTGGCCCGACAAAGGCACCGGGACCTGACGGCTTCCCCGCATGTTTTTATCAAAGGAATTGGGGAATCCTGAAAGAAGATATCATTGCAGCTGTGAAAAGGTTTTTTGAGGAAGGGGTATGCCGGATGGGGTAAATGATACAACAATAGTGCTTATTACAAAGATAAAGAACCCTGTCTCTCTCAAGGATTTCAGACCGATCAGCTTGTGCAATGTCATATACAAAGTCGTCTCAAAATGCCTAGTTAACAGACTGAGGCCTCTTCTACATGAGCTCATTTCTGAGACACAAAGTGCTTTTATCCCGGGGCGTATGATCACAGTCAATGCGGTTATTGCATTTGAGTGTATCCACGCCCTCCAAAATGGTTCTGCAAATGCCGGGAAATTCTGTGCTTATAAACTTGACCTTATGAAGGCCTATGATCGTGTGGACTGGAATTTCCTAGAGTAGGCAATGAGAAAACTCGGTTTTGCTGGAAAATGGATTGACTGGATCATGACCTGTGTTAGAATGGTAAGGTTTTCAGTTCGCTTTAATGGGAAGTTGCTTGAAAGGTTTACTCTAACTCGAGGTCTTAGACAGGGAGACCCGCTCTCTCCTTACCTCTTTCTCTTTGTGGCAGAAGGTATGTCTACTGTCTTACAAGACCAAATCAACTTTGGTAATATTCAGGAATTGCAAATTTGTAGAAGAAGTCCAGAAATCTCTCACCTCCTTTTTGCGGATGACTGTCTGCTTTTTTTCAAGGCAAATCCAGATCAAGCAACCAATATAAACATGACTATGAGAAGATATGAATCTAGCACTGGACAACATCTTATCCCGACTAAATGTTCTCTAATGCTTGGCCAATATTGCTTGGAAAATGATAGGGAAGCTGTGGCCCAAATCTTGAAAGTGGAGAACACTATGTTTGATGAAAAATATCTTGGTCTGTCGATCCCTGAAGGTCGCATGAAAGATGACAAATTCCAACCCACAAAAGAGAGATTACAAAAAAGATGCTCAGACTATAATGACAAATATATGTCGGGGGCTGCAAAAGAAACTCTTATAAAATCTATGGCCCAAGCCATCTCTACTTATGCCATGAGTGTCTTCAAGTTCTCTGCCAGGATGTGTGACGAGTTAACCCAAATTATAAGGAACTTTTGGTGGGGAGATGAATTTTAAAGAAGGAAAGTCTATTGGTTACAATGGGACAAGATAACAAGACCAAAATCACAAGGGGGGATGGGGTTCAGAGACCTCAGATTATGCAATCAAGCTCTCCTAGCTAGACAAGCTTGGAGATTGCTTGAATTCCCTGACAGCCTTTATGCTAGGCTCCTAAAAGCAAAGTTTATCATTCTGGTGAGCTTTTGGACACGGTCTTTCCCAAAAATGCTTCTCCTTGTTGGCAAGGGATCTCTCACGGTTTGGAAATTCTTAAACATGGTATGATCTGGAGGATAAATTCAGGATCTAAAATTAGGATCTAGAGGGACAATTGGCTTCCAAGGGGTAATCTGAAACCAATGGCCAATGCAAGCAAACTAAGGATAAAGTGGGTTTTAGATTTAATTGAACCATCAACAAAAACATGGAAGGAAGACCTAGTGAGAAAGGTGTTTCACCCGCCAGATGCTGAAACTGTGCTACAAATAAATCTTCCAGCGACCGAGGGTGAAGATTGGCTAGCTTGGCACCACAATCAGTCAGGTTTATTCTCAGTTAAAAGTGCTTACAGGTTGGCGCTGGAGCTAAAGGATAATGGCAATGGAACAGGGACCAGTAACAAACCTGCTAGAGAGAGATACGTGGAACATTATCTGGAAGGCTGAAGTTCCCCCTAAAATTCATGTGTTTGGTTGGAAGCTAGCCTCAAATTCCCTTGGTGTTCAAGCTACTCGGTGTGAAAGGAACATGGAAGTGATAGCAACTTGCTGCATTTGTGGTATGGCGGATGAAACAAGTCATCACGCCATGGTGGACTGTACTAAGGCTAAAGCTCTACGACATAGACTGAGAGAGTCGTGGGATTTACCTGAAGAAGACAAATTACAATGCACTGGTAAGGATTGGGCTCTGGTTTTACTCAGTCAACTTGATAAACCAACCAAAACAAAGCTTTTGTTTCTCTGGTGGAGAGCCTGGCACTTGCGAAACAATGCAATTTTCAGTGATGGCAAATGCAGGGTAGAACAATCTGCACTCTACCTGCTATCATACCATGATGCTTTCCAGAATATAAAGGGAGAAAAGGAACCACCAGATATAAAAGGGAAATGTCCTGCCAATGATCTAACCTGTTTGAAAGAGATCAAGATAAATGCTCCAGTTGAAAGTTGGAAGAAGCCTCTACCGGGTTGGGCTAAATTAAACACTGACGCTTCCTTTTATGAAAATAATGGTACAGGTTCTTGGGGAGCTATTCTGAGGAATGACTTGGGAGAGGTGTTGTTGACGGCTTGGGGCCCGATCCCTCGGTGTCAAAATGCAGTGACATTGGAAGCTCTGGGCATGCTAAATGGTGTTAAAGTCATCCTGAAGGTGTATGATGGGCCTCTTCAAGTTGAAAGTAACAATACGTTTCTTATAAATGAGCTGAAGCGGACTATTCCTAGTAAATCTAGTATCGCAGGTATTACTCAGGACATAAGATATGTCCTGAATTCGTTCCAGGATATTATTTTTTCAAAGGTTAGTAGAACAACAAACAGAGTTGTTGATGGTTTATCTAGCCTAGGACATAGTGTGTTGAGTGAGTTTGTCTTGCTGGGTTTGGCTCCATTGTGTGTGGTGGAGACGATCAGACAAGATTGTATGAAAATGGTTGATGTTTCTATATAATTGATACCCAGGTTCAAAAAACAACAACATCCACGCATTTGTTGAAGAGCAACCTTTTATGTCCCTTTGTGTTGTAGGTCATAACCAGAGGTTTAGGGTCATCCACAAGACGTTTAGAAGAAGCATGGAGACATTATCACGCTATTTCAAGTGAGTGTTGTATGCAATTGGGGAGATCGGAGAAGAGATGATCAAGTCGCCAATGGGTCAAACAACTCCCAAGATACAAAACAACCCTATGTGGTAGCTGATGGCGCCTAGCACTTGTCGTGAAACGCTTCATTGGAAACCCCGAGAGCAAGGTACGAAGCAGCACAGTAGTAAGTTTCCCTCAGTAAGAAACCGAGGTTATCGAACCAGTAGGAGGAAGGAAACGTCATACAGGTGTTGCTAGCAACGCGGAGACCTGCACAAGACAAACTTAAGACTTTGCCCCAATGAAACAGTGATGTTGTCAAGCTCACCAGTTTGCTGTAACAAAGTATTAAATGTATGGTGTGAAAGGTAATGGTTTGCAGCAAGTAAACAAGTAACAGTGGAAGATGTATCAATGGTAAAGATTGGACCGGGGTCCATAGTTCACTAGAGGTGCTCTCCTTAGATAAACAACATGGCATGAAGGGTAAACAAATTACAGTAGGGCAATTAAGAGGAACTGAGCAAGGCATAACAATGCAATTACTAGTCAGAAAGATCCTATGAGATTCAATTGGGCAATACAACAAGATACATAGACCGCCATCCAACTGCATCTATGACTAGAATTCCACCTTCAGATTATCATACGAACCCCCTCCAGTATTAAGTTGCAAGCAACAGACAACTGATTTAAGCAAAGTGTGTAAGGTAAACAGTCTACATGTTCCATGAACAAGAGACCGTTGTTTTCTCCCTAGTAGCAACAACACATCTACAACCGAAGAGATTATTGTCACTTCCCTTGGAAACTAGAGGCATGAACCCACTATCGAGCATAAATACCCCCTCTTGGAGTCACTAGCAACTACTTGGCCAAGATAGCTACTAACAACGGAGAGCATGCATGATCACAAACAACACAGACATGATAGAATCATAAATACAAAACCATTAATCAAACCAAAATAATAATCTCAGTATCCATCGGATCCCCGCAAACACAACATGCATGATTACAAATAGATTAGATCTTGATCATGAACGGAGCTCACAAGATCTATACATGAAAGCACAAAGGAGGAGATACAACCATCTAGCTACTACATGGACCCATAGTCCAAGGTGGAACTACTCACGCATCATACCGGAGAGAAGGCCTCCGGGATGATCTTCCCTCCGGTAGGGTGCCAGGAAGAACTTCAGATCCCACCGATCTAGGGATGATGGTGGCGGCGTCTACAGACGATTTTGTGGATATTTGATCGGGTCCTTAGGGTTTCTGCATCGGGGGCTTCTTATAGGCGAAGGGGGAGGCCGAGGAGGAGACTAGGGGGCCAAATCGTAGCTAGGCGCGGGCCCACCCCTGGCCACGCCTAAGGTGGGTCTGGCCGCCCTGGCCGGCCTCTCCGGCTCCCCTCTAGACTTCTTGTTACCCACGTAAAGTAATTGACTTTGACGTTTGTCCCGTCCAATTCCGAGAATATTTCTTTACTAACTTTTCTAAAACCAAAAATAGCAGAAACGGGCATCTGGCAGTGTTACAACTTGTTAATAGGTTAGTACCAGAAAACATGTAAAAAGCACCTCAAAGTGTAGACAAGTAAAGAAAAGTATATACTAAACAAGCATGGAGCATCAAAAATTATAGATACGTTTCCGACGTATCAACATCCCCAAGCTTAACTCCTGCTCGTCCTCGAGTAGGTAAGTGATCAACAGAATAAGTTTTAAGTTGACATGCACCCTCACAATAAAGATCCAACTATTTGCAAGCATTGAAAGCTAGGATCAAAGAACTCTAAACATGTGCATGAAAGATGGAGTTCTAACAATAGGACATAGTAATTATGCATGCAACATGAAAGGCTACAAACAAATATCATGAATAACATGCATTAAAAATGTTTTTTTGTTTCACATACAGAAAACATAGCATGGTGGCAATCAGCTTGTCCCTCGTAGAGTAGCAAATAGATGCATAGGACACCTTCAAAGTGTTGGAGATATGCCCTAGAGGCAATAATAAATGTAGTTATTATTATATCTTTGTGTTTATGATAAATGTTTACATTCATGCTATAATAGTATTAACAAGGAAACATTGATACTTGTGTGATTTGTAAACTTAATTTGAAGTCCCTAGTAAAGCCCTGTATATAATACTAGCTTGTTGGTTAATAGATGATTGTGGTTTCCATATCATAAACATTGAGATGTTATTAACAACAGGATCATATCGTTAGGAGAATGATATGGTGGACATACTCCTATAGATAAGCGTAGCATAAAGATCAAGTCATTTTAATAGTTCAATTGCTATATGCTTTCTGATACATAGTAATCTAAATTCCTTCGACCATGAGATCATGCATATCACCTTTACCGGATGGATGCTTTGATGACATCAAACACCACACCGTAATTGGGTGGCTATAAAGGTGGCATTGAGTGTTCGGAAAGTATTGGTTGAGACACATGGATCAAGAGTGGGATTTGTCCATCCATATGACGGATAGATATACTCTGGGCCCTCTCGGTGGAATGTCATCCAATTAGCTTGCAAGCATCTGACTGGCTCACAAGGGATCACATATCACGGGAACGAGAAAAGAGTACTTATCGGTAACGAGGTTGAACTAGGTATGCATAGATACCGACGATCATAACCTCGGATAAGTAAACTATCGTGAGACAAAGGGAAATTGATATCGTATGTAAGTGGTTCATTCGATCGCAAAGTAATCGTAGAAATATGTGGGAGCCATATGAATTTCCAGATTCCTCTATTGGTTATTGTTCGGAGAAGTGTCTCGATCATGTCCACATAATTCACGAACCGTAGGGAGACACACTTAAGGATTCGACGTTGTTTGAGTAGTTATGGTATGATGAGAAAGAGACCGAATGTTGTTCGGAGTCTCGGATGGTATCCGAGATATCACGAGGAGATCCAGAATGGTCCGGAGAATAAGATTCATATAAGGAAAGTCTCGTTTCGGAGTTGGGGAATGATTCCAGTGTTTTCATCGAGAATGTTCTAGAAGGTTCTGGAATGTCCGGCACTCCGGAGGGGAAGGGGTACATGAATGTGTCATTACAAGTTGGAATGATTGCATCATGTACTAGGTGTCATCGCTGTCCAAAATAAAGGGTTTATTCAAATCCTAGTTTGAAAAGTCAAACGGCTAGTTTGAAAAGTCAAACGACAGTTTTTGGAAAGAGGAGGAGAGGTGGAAACCGAGTTAGGGAGGAGTTCCCTCCTCCAACCGGCGGCCCACCTCCAAGACGAGTTGGGGAGGGACTCCCCGCCCCTTGGCCGCACCTCCCACCTATAAAGGGAGGGGCAGGGCTGCCCCTCCTAGCACACAAGTTCCCTGCCCCAAACCCTAGCTTGGCGCCACCACCTCCTGCAGCTGCCGCCGCCTCCTAGGGTTGCCCTAGCCGCCGACTTGGGTTGCCCCAAGCCCTAGCCGCCGGCTCTAGCACCTCCTCCTTGGTGTGTCTAAACCCTAGATCGCCGAGGAGCTCTCTCATAATCCACCATACTCGCTCCGGCTTAAGGCGAAGCCCTGCGAGATCTCCCTCTACTTCGGTACCACGCCGTTGTCTTCCGGAATCGCGAGAGTGCTACAACCTCCATTTTCTTTGGAACAAGGGAGAGGAAGGTCTTCGTCGAGTACCGAATGTGTGACCGATCGGGAGCGCCTTGGGCGTAGCCGGAAGGATCGTCTACGCGATCTTGAGATCGAGAAGAGTACGACTACATCACCCACGAGAATCTGCTCTCGTTAAACACTTTGGAATCTTCGAGGGTGAGTTATTCCATCGACTCGTTGCTACAATATAGTAGATAGATCTTGGCTTGTTTGTTTGTATGCGATAGAAATTTTTTGTTTTCCATGCTACGAAACCCAACATTGGTATCAGAGCCGTGTCTATATGTAGATCTGTTGCACGAGTAGAACACAATGGTCATTGTGGGCGTTGATGCTTTTGTTGTCTATTGCTTCTTGTGTACTTTGCATCTTGCGGTATGTTGGGATGAAGCGGCCCGGGCTAACCTTACATGACATCGTTCATGAGACTTGGTCCACGCTTGACATGCAACTTGTATTGCGTAAGTGGCTTTGCGGGTGCCTGTTTATCCTAGCATAGTTAAGATCCAATTTACAACGGGTGATTAACAATACTAGTATCAATGTTGTGGTTCTTGTTCGTAAGTTAGAATGACACTTATTGAAAGCCCCAAACCACGTAAAATATGCAAAGAAAGTAGAGGCGTCTAACTTTGTTTTGCAGGGGTGTGCAGTGATGTGATATGGCCATGATTGTGATTATATTTGATGTATGCAATGATCCTTATTGTAAGTTGGCAACCGGCAGGAGCCATATGGTTGTCTTTAATTTATGTTAAGACCCGCGTGTCTATTCAAAGTAGTTGTAATAGTTGAAGCTGGTGGACGACAACCATGGAGAAGCGTCATTGACCTTGATGCAATGCCGGTGATGATGGAGATCATGTTCGTGCTTGAAGATGGAGATCGGAAGCACAAAGAAGAAAGGCCATATCATATCACATATTATGAATTGCATGTGATGTTAATCCTTTATGCATCTTGTATTGCTTAGTAGACGACGGTAGCATTATAAGATGATCCCTCATGCACATGAATTTCAAGTCATAAAGTGTTCACCCTTAGTTAGCACCGTTGCTAAGCTTGTTGTTTCGAAGCACCACGTGATGATCGGGTGTGTTAGATTCCGCAAGTGTATACAACGTGAGCAAGCCAGATTTGCTCATGCAGAAACTAAGGTTTGATCTTGACGAGCCTAGCATGGTATGACATGGTCTCGGAACACGGATCACCGAAAGGTAAAGCATGAATCATATAGTAGATATGATGAACATGCCGATTGTTCGCCATTGAAACTATATCAACTCTCGTGATGATCGGTGTTGATGTGGTGGATTTGGTTCGTGTGATCAATAAAACAATGTGAGGGATATTGTTTTGAGTGGGAGTTCACCTAGATTAATTTTATCATTAATTTGAACTCAATTTGTCATAAACTTAGTCTAAACTATTGCAAATATGTTGTAGATCAATGGCAGCCCCTACCATCAATTTTAATGCGTTCCTAGAGAAAGAAAAGTTGAAAAACAATGGAAGAAACTTTGCGGATTGGTTCCGCAATTTGAGGATTGTCCTCACAGCTGGTAATTTGACCTATGTGCTGGATGCATGCATTGGTGACCCCACACTGCGGTGATGCTACCGATGAAGTAAAGAATGTTTACCTCGCTCGGAAGAATCAGTACTCCATAGTTCAGTGTGCTATCTTGTATGGTTTAGAATCGGAGCTTCAGAAAAGGTTTGAGAATTCAGACCCATATGATATTGTCGAAGATCTCAAATTGATTTTTGAGACTCACGCGGCAATTGAAAGTTATGAGGCTTCTGAAAAGTTCTTTAACTGCAAGATGGAAGAGGGCAGCTCCGTCAGTGAGCATGTGCTTAAGATGTCTGGGCACGCAAATAAACTTCAAAGCTTGGGTATAGTGATTCCTAATGCTTTGGGGATTTACCGTGTCCTCCAATCACTACCACCAAGTTACAAGAACTTTGTGATGAACTACAACATGCAGAACATGAACAAGCAGTTGCCAGAACTGTTTGCTATGTTAAAATCTGCAGAAGTGGAGATCAAGAAAGAGCACCAAGTGTTGTTGGTCAATAAGACCACCAAATTCAAGAAAGGCAAGTCTAAGCAGAAGGGACACTTCAATAAGGGTGGTAAGAAAGTTACCGCACCGACGAAGAAGACCAAGGCTGGACCTAAGCCTGATACTGAGTGCTTTTGCTACAAGGGAGAAGGTCACTGGAAGCGGAATTGCCCAAAGTACTTGACGGATTTGAAGAACGGCAACATCAAGAAGAAAGGTATATCTGATATACATGTTATTGATGTGTATCTCACTAGTACTAAATAGTAGTGCACGGTATTTAATCTTGGTTGGTTGCTCATATTTGTAACTCAAAGCAGTCTTTGCTAATGCGGAAGCTAGCGAAGAACGAGGTGACGATGCGTGTTGGAAACGGATCAAAGGTTGATGTGATCGCGGTCGGCACGCTACCCCTTCATCTACCATCGGGATTAGTTTTATACTTAAATAATTGTTATTTGGTGCCTGCGTTGAGCATGAACATTATATCGGGATCTTGTTTATTGCGAGACGGTTACTTGTTTAAATCCGAGAATAATGGTTGTTCGATTTATAAGAGTAATATGTTTTATGCACATGCACCTTTGATAGATGGTCTATTCTTGTTGAATCTCGATAGTGGAAATACACATATTAATAACATTGAGGCTAAACGTTTGAAATCGAACGATAACTTGACCTATATGTGGCACTGTCGTCTTGGTCACATTGGAGTGAAGCGTATGAAGAAACTCCATTCTGATGGACTTCTTGAATCACTTGATTTCGAATCACTTGATAGATGCGAAGCATGTCTGATGGGTAAAATGACTAAGACTCCATTTTCTGGTATGATGGAGCGAGCTACGGACTTATTGGAAATCATACATACCGATGTGTGTGGTCCAATGAGTGTAGCATCATGTGATGGTTATCGTTATGTTCTTACCTTCACAGATGACTTGAGTAGATATGGGTATATCTATTTCATGAAACATAAGTCCGAAACTTTCGAGAAGTTTAAGGAATTTCAAAGTGAGGTAGAGAATCAACATAACAAGAAGATTAAATTTCTACGTTCTAATCGTGGAGGTGAATATCTAAGTTACGAGTTTGGCGAGCATTTGAAGAAATGCGGAATACTTTACTGATTGACACCGCCGGGAACACCACAGCGTAATGGTGTGTCCGAACGTCGTAATCGAACTCTCTTAGATATGGTTCGTTCTATGATGTCACTTACAGATTTACCGCTATCATTTTGGGGTTATGCATTAAAAATAGCCGCATTCACTTTAAATAGGGCACCGTCTAAATCCGTTGAAACGACACCGTATGAATTATGGTTTGGGAAGAAACCTAGATTGTCGTTCCTTAAAGTTTGGGGATGCGAAACCTATGTAAAGAAGTTACAGCCGGACAAGCTTGAACCCAAAGCGGAAAAATGCGTCTTCATAGGATACCCGAAGGAAACTATTGGGTATACCTTCTATCATAGATCCGAAGGCAAAATCTTCGTTGCCAAGAATGGATCTTTTCTAGAGAAGGAATTTCTCTCGAAAGTAGTGACTGGAAGGAAAGTAGAACTTGACGAGGTTGTCGAACCTTCTCTCAAAATTGCGAGTAGAGCAACACCGGAAGAAGTTCCTGTGGTGCCTGCACCAATAAGAGAGGAAGCTAATGATGATGATCATGAAACTTCGGTTGAAGTTGCTACAGAGCCTCGCAGGTCAACGAGAACTCGTACCACTCCAGATTGGTATGATCCCGTTATGAGTGTCATGTTGGTGGACAACACCGATGACCCTGAGACATATGAGGAAGCAATGATGAGCCCAGATTCCAATAAATGGCAAGAAGCCATGAAATCCGAGATTGGATCCATGTACAAAAACCAAGTATGGACTTTGGTGGACTTACCGGATGGCCGGAAGGCTGTCGAGAACAAATGGATCTTCAAGAAGAAAACAGATGCTGATGGTAATGTTACTGTCTATAAAGCTCGACTTGTCACAAAAGGGTTTCGACAAATTCAAGGAGTTGACTACGATGAGACTTTCTCACCAGTAGCGAAGCTAAAGTCTGTGAGGATTATGTTAGCAATCGCTGCATATTATGATTATGAGATATGGCAGATGGATGTCAAAACAACATTCCTCAATGGAGACATTGATGAAGAGTTGTATATGATGCAACCCAACGGTTTTGTCGATCCTAAAGATGCTAACAAGGTATGCAAACTTCAACGGTCCATCTATGGATTGAAGAAAGCATCCCGAAGTTGGAATCAACGTTTTGATAAGGTGATCAAAAGTTTTGGTTTTATACAAACTTATGGAGAAGCTTGTATTTACAAGAAAGTGAGTGGGATCTCTGTAGCATTCTTAATACTATATGTAGATGACATATTGTTGATTGGGAATGATGTAGACCTTCTTAATAGTGTCAAGGAATATTTGAATAATAGTTTTTCAATGAATGATCTTGGCGAAGCAGCTTACATATTATGCATAAAGATTTATAGAGATAGATCAAAACGCCAAATATCATTGTCACAAAGTACATATTTGGACAAAGTTCTAAAGAGGTTTGGAATGGAAGATAGCAAGAAAGGGTTCTTGCCCATGTTGCCTAATACGACCTTGAGTAAAACTCAAAGTCCAGCAACGGCAGAAGATAGAGAAAGGATGAGTAAGACTCCCTATGCCTCAGCCATAGGATCTCTATTGTATGCCATGCTATGTACTAGACCCGACATTGCATATGCTGTTACTTTAACTAGCAGATATCAAAGTGATCCAGGAGTGGATCATTGGACAGCGGTAAAAAACATCCTTAAGTACTTGAGAAGAACTAAGGATATGGTTCTTTCTTATGGAGGTGATGAACAGCTCGTTGTTAATGGTTACACCGATGCTAGTTTGAACAACGATCCGGATGATTCTAAATCTCAATCGGGATACGTATTTACTTTGAATGGTGCAGCAGTTAGCTGGAGGAGTGCAAAACAAAGCGTTGTGGCGAGATCTTCAACTGGATCGGAATACATGGTCGCTTGAGGCTTCACAAGAAGCAATATGGATGAAAGAGTTCATTACAGCTGGGTGTGGTTCCTAGTGCTGGACACAATGTCTATCTCTTTGTGATAACATGGGCGCCATAGCCAATGCGCAAGAACCAAGGTCACACAAGAAGTCAAGCACATCAAGCTACGTTTTCACGCTATTCGAGAACATATCCAAGATGGGGATATAAAGATTTGCAAAGTACACACAGATCTGAATGTGGCGGATCCGTTGACTAAACCTCTCCCGAGGGCAAAACATGACCAGCACCAAACTGCCATGGGTATTCGGTATATTACCATGTAATCTAGATTAGATGACTCTAGTGCAAGTGGGAGACTGTTGGAGATATGCCCTAGAGGCAATAATAAATGTAGTTATTATTATATCTTTGTGTTTATGATAAATGTTTACATTCATGCTATAATAGTATTAACAAGGAAACATTGATACTTGTGTGATTTGTAAACTTAATTTGAAGTCCCTAGTAAAGCCTCTATATAATACTAGCTTGTTGGTTAATAGATGATTGTGGTTTCCATATCATGAACATTGAGATGTTATTAACAACAGGATCTTATCGTTAGGAGAATGATATGGTGGACATACTCCTATAGATAAGCGTAGCATAAAGATCAAGTCATTTTAATAGTTCAATTGCTATATGCTTTCTGATACATAGTAATCTAAATTCCTTCGACCATGAGATCATGCATATCACCTTTACCGGATGGATGCTTTGATGACATCAAACACCACACCGTAACTGGGTGGCTATAAAGGTGGCATTGAGTGTTCGGAAAGTATTGGTTGAGACACATGGATCAAGAGTGGGATTTGTCAATCCATATGACGGATAGATATACTCTGGGCCCTCTCGGTGGAATGTCATCCAATTAGATTGCAAGCATGTGACTGGCTCACAAGGGATCACATATCACGGGAACGAGAAAAGAGTACTTATCGGTAACGAGGTTGAACTAGGTATGCAGAGATACCGACGATCATAACCTCGGATAAGTAAACTATCGTGAGACAAAGGGAAATTGATATCGTATGTAAGTGGTTCATTCGATCACAAAGTAATCGTAGAAATATGTGGGAGCCATATGAATTTCTAGATTCCTCTATTGGTTATTGTTCGGAGAAGTGTCTCGATCATGTCCGCATAATTCACGAACCGTAGGGAGACACACTTAAGGATTCGACGTTGTTTGAGTAGTTATGGTATGATGAGAAAGAGACCGAATGTTGTTCGGAGTATCGGATGGGATCCGGGATATCACGAGGAGATCCGGAATGGTCCGGAGAATAAGATTCATATAAGGAAAGTCTCGTTTCGGAGTTGGGGAATGATTCCTGTGTTTTCATCGGGAATGTTCTAGAAGGTTCCGGAATGTCCGGAACCCCGGAGGGGAAGGGTACATGAATGTGTCATTACAAGTTGGAATGATTGCATCATGTACTAGGTGTCATCGCTGTCCAAAATAAAGGGTTTATTCAAATCCTAGTTTGAAATGTCAAACGGCTAGTTTGAAAAGTCAAACGACAGTTTTTGGAAAGAGGAGGAGAGGTGGAAACCGAGTTGGGGAGGAGTTCCCTCCTCCAACCGGCGGCCCACCTCCAAGCCGAGTTGGGGAGGGACTCCCCTCCCCTTGGCCGCACCTCCCACCTATAAATGGAGGGGCAGGTCTGCCCCTCCTAGCACACAAGTTCCCTGCCCCAAACCCTAGCTTGGCGCCACCACCTCCTGCAGCCGCCGCCGCCTCCTAGGGTTGCCCTAGCCGCCGACTTGGGCTGCCCCAAGCCCTAGCCGCCGGCTCTAGCACCTCCTCCTTGGTGTGTCTAAACCCTAGATCACCGAGGAGCTCTCTCATAATCCACCATACTCACTCCGGCTTAAGGCGAAGCCCCGCGAGATCTCCCCTCTACTTCCGGTACCACGCCGTTGTGCTGCCGGAATCGCAAGGAGAGTGCTACAACCTCCGCTGCCTGCTGGAACAAGGGAGAGGAAGGTCTTCGTCGAGTACCGAACGTGTGACCGATCATGAGGCGGCTTAACGGAGCAATGGCTGGGAAGGATCGTCTACGCGATCTTGAGATCGGGAAGAGTACGACTACATCACCCATGAGAATCTGCTCTCGTTAAACACTTTGGAATCTTTGAGGGTGAGTTATTCCATCGACTCGTTGCTACAATCTAGTAGATAGATCTTGGCTTGTTTGTTTGTATGCGATAGAATTTTTTTGTTTTCCATGCTACGAAACCCAACACAAAGTTCACAAGGGTGACTAGAAACAAATAGCACAAGAACAAGTAATATCACAATATGCATCAATTAATAAGCTTTGGAACACTACACACAGAATGACAACTATGTTCTTTTAATGGTGCCTAAAGGTAGAAGGTGGAGACTCAATAATGGTGGAAGAAAGGTCCTTTTTGTAAAGGAAGCAGGGATTACAAGTTTCAAAAAGAGCTTCCAAAAATTATGGTACTTGTTAGATTTCAGCCCTCATTGCCCCTATCATAAGCATCTTGAAGTAATTAAGGTTAAAGTGGCAAAGATGGAGTATATGCTTGCCGAAGTATAAGTTGGCAATCTCAAGTCCCTGGAATACGAGGGCCACACCTCATGCATACTCAACTTCAGTCACAGGTAAGTTCTTGTCATTGTAAGTATTTTCATATCATTGAGAACCGCCAACGGGGTACCCCTTGCACATGGTACATGAGCTTTCCCATAACCAAAATGACAAGGCAAGCAGACAATAAGCATCTCAGCAATCTTTTTATTTACTATATGCATAACTTTTTATTGAGGATGCTTCATAGATAGCTCACTATGGTGATGCTGAAAGTTTCCACCATATTAGGCATGGCTTAGGCTAGCGGCCCAGGCATTTCTCTAACACAGAATACTTACTCTATGGACTTACAAGTTCCCTCTTTATTTCACACCAGTGACATCCATAAACAAAAGAGCATGATATCAACTGAATACAAAGTACAAGTGCAATGTTGAAAACGTTCCCCGTGACAGCACGGTTCTGCTAATTCCAACTTATAAGTGAAAGCATATACAACAAAGTTGCCAAAATGGTTCTAGTTTATTAGGGGCAAAGAATATAAAGTGTTCCATCAAGTTCGTGAGGGCTTTAATCACTAAGTTTTCACATAACAAAATAGTTTTTAATTGGAAGGTAGCTGAAAACAAGAATATACTTGGAATGATGTAACACACCATGCATAGGATTTTATAGTGGACACTTTGGAATAACTTGGTTTCTTGGGAGTTGGAAGCATGAGTATAAATTACTCATACAAGTGGAGGCTAGCAAAAGACTGGGAGCAACCAACTAAGAGAGCATAATGGCCATAATCATGCAGAGCAACAAAGCATTACTAATCAAAGCATAGAGTGGTACTACAAGTCAAGGACTAAATGATCATAGAGGCTAATGGTGACTTGTCATAGTAATAACATGGTGTGAGCATGTGCCAAGTTAACCCAAGCAAAGCATCAAAGGATAATACTACAATACTATGATTTTGCATGCTAAAACAACGCATAATTTCTTCAAGGCACACTAAGCAATCCCAATAGTTTGGAACAAGACATGCTAAAACAATAATCACTAAGCATAAGATCAAAACAACACCTAGCATGTCATGCTAAAGTCTATGTCACAGTCAATGCAAGTTCCTCTTGCACTTCAAGCAAGAACTTACTAAGTTACTACTCCTTTCCAACACCAAGCAAACTTATTTGCAAAACAACACAATGAGAATGGGGGTCCAAACTACTTTATTTAAGCAAACTAAACAGCCTAAGCAAAGCAAATGAAAACTAAGACGCTCCAAGAACAACATAACTGTGCATGAAACAATAAAATGAAGTGTCTAAACAGACCTGAGCTTTTTATTGATGAAGAAGGGGATGCCTTGGGCATCCCCAAGCTTTGACGCTTGTACCTCTTGGATATTTCTTGGGGTCACACCATGGTGACATCCCCAAGCTTGAGCTTTTGTCCATTATTCACCTCATTGCATCATTCTCTCTCTACACCTAAAATTTTTCCTTCATACAAAACTTCACACAATCTTCATTAGCAACATTAGCTTATTCAAAAGATATTAGACCTTTGACAAAGCTTTTGAACAGCAAGGCTTTTCACTAAAAACACAAGCTACTTTAGCAACTCTTTCAAAAATCTCAATTTCCCAAAAAGAACTCAAAAGGAATCAATAAGAAGCAAATGCAAATAATGGCAGAAATCTGTTAAAACAGACCAGCAGGTAGAAACTGATTTTTTTGGCTGTTGCTCAAATCAAAAAGTGTTGAACTAACAAAAGTTAGATAACATACCGGGGGATTTATTCGTAAATTTGTAGCTCAATCCGAGTTATAGAGACTCCTCACGAATTTTTATGGTGGAGGACAGAAATCTGTTTCGGGACAGTAACTCCCCAAATCTTACTTCCCTCTCATTAGAAGTCATTCTTGGCACAAAAAGTAAACAAAAAGGATAAGTTGAGGTCATTACTGAAGTAATAACTTCCAAGACTCAACAAAACTCTTGGGTTATCTCCCAACAATTACTATTCTTTAACACCTTTAAGTTAGGCATGATAATTTGAGAGGATGCTCACATAAGAATTATGAATTGAAGTCAAAGAGAGCATCAAGAAGCAAATTCAAAACACATTTAAGTCTAACCCTCTTCCTATGCATTAGAATCTTGTACACAAATAAATTTACAAAGAACAAAGTGACAAGCATAGGAAGATAAAATAAGAGTAACTTCAAAACTTTCAGCACATAGAGAGGTGTTTCAGCACCATGAAAAATCCTACAACCATAATTTCCTCTCTCGTAATAATTTTCAGTAGCATCATGGATAAACTCAACAATATAGCTATCACATAAAGCATGCTTTTCATGATCTACAAACACATAATTTCTATCAAGCTCAAAAACAGTGGGATTAAAACCTCCACAAGTTTTATCCAAAGTAGATATTTCAAAATAATCCACATGGACATAACATTCATCCTCCTTTGTTAAGCATGGGAGACAATCAAATAATGTAAGGTATAAAGAGTTACACTCATTAGAAGGTAGGCATGGGTAGATAATCCATTATTCCTCCTTTAGTTCATCACTCTCCCCCTCTTTTTCATCTAATGAGCTTCCAGTTTCAGCAATTTCTTCTTCCTTAGGCTCCTGCAAGGCATTAGACTCTTCCATTAGTGGAAAGCATGTATTAAATTATTCAAGAATATAGCAATTTTTCCCTTGTAATTATCAAAGCAAAATTCGAGTATCTCATAAACCTCATATTCATAAGGTGCATCATCAGTATTTTCAAGCAAACTGGCAAGTTCAAATGCACCCTTGAAGGCAATAAATTCTTCAATTTTTTCCACATCATAAAAGTCATAATTTACTTTAACATAAGAGGATATGGTAACATTATCATTATACTCACATTGAAAAGGTAGGTGTTTATACATCCTGCAACAACAAGATTTATCAAAGCAATAAGTAACATTATAAGTAGAGCACACATCTCTACCAATAGTATTCAACTTATCAATTTGTTCCCATAAGTTTTTCCCTTTTTGTGACAAACGGTGTTCCTTATAATAATACTTTTGTTCTTCCGTGAACCCACCTTGTCAATAAGAACTAGTTTCAAAGAAACCATCCATTGATAGTAAGCATGACCAAGCAAGGCAACAATAGACCAGCAACTAGAGCAGGAACTATTTTTTTGTGTTTTTGAAAATAGGCAAACAAAACCAAGCAAAATAAACAAATCAAATTAAAAACAAAGTAAAGAGAAAGGAAGTGAAGGACTCCCCTTGTGAAGACGTCCTTAGCCTCCCTGGCAAAGGTGCTAGAAAATAGCTTGATGGCGCCCATCACTTGTCGTGGGACGCTTCGTTGGAAACCCCAAGAGCAAGGTATGAAGCAGCACAACAACAAGTTTCGCTCAGTAAGAAACCGAGGTTATCGAACCAGTAGGAGGATGGAAACGTCACACAAGTGTTGCTAGCAACGCGGATACCTGCACAGCACAAACTCAATACTTTGCCCCAATGAAACAGTGAGGTTGTCAAGCTCACCGGTTTGCTGTAACAAAGGATGAAACATATGGTGTGGAAGGTAATGGTTTGCAGCAAGTAAACAAGTAACAGTGGAAGATGTATCAATGATAAAGATTGGACCGGGGTCCATAGTTCACTAGAGGTGCTCTCCTTAGATAAACAACACGACATGAAGGGTAAACAAATTACAGCAGGGCAATTGACAGGAACTGAGCAAGGCATAACAATGCAATTACTAGTCAGAAATATCCTATGAGATTCAATTGGGCAATACAAAAAGATACATAGACCGCCATCCAACTGCATCTATGACTAGAAGTCCACCTTCAGGTTATCATCCGAACTGTAGGGTTCGCAGCATAGAAAACAAAAAATTTCCTACGATGTGAACTATATACCAAGATCTATCTACTAGATACAAACAACGGGCGGATGTATATCCGTAGAGAACATACCCTTGAAGACCGACAAAGCTTAACGAGTTCAACTCGTGGTTGATGTAGACGATCTCTTGCCGATCTCAAGATCGAGAGGAAGTCCTAGCGCCGCAAATTAGCAGCGCATCCGTGCTCGCACACACGTTCGAGGCACCGAGCAACCTCCGCCTCCTCGCTCCAGCGATGCAGCGGAAGCACAACTCTTTCTTGCCGAATAGCCACCGGGAACATGTATCTCGCTAGTCCGAGACCATGGGGGATAAATTCTAGAGGGGGAGAGAGATCCTTCACGAGGAGGTGTGAGAGACAAGTGAGGAGGGGCTCCTTTTATAGGAGGAGGGGGGGAACCCCAAGGGGGTGGCCGGCGCATGGGGGCTGCCCCCTTGCCCTCCCCTCTTCATGTGGGTGGACACTCCACTCACAAATCTCCTTTAAATTCCCTCCACTCAAAAGTCCACTCAAATTCCCATTAAATTTCCACCAAATTTAATGCAAACTCTCATTAAATAAAACTCTTTTATTTTATTTAGAATTTTGTCAATTACTTTAATGACAAACATTCACAAATAACCCTTGCTAGAATTCTATTTCACATGCATAACCACTTTATGCAATTTCACCCGAAAACCTGTTTCGGTATCTAGTGAAATAAATTCTGCGCTTGTTCATTCTTTTCGGCATGAAACATTTGCTCCAATTGGATGTCGGTGTCTCTTAAGTGTGTCACCCTACGGTTCGTGAATAATGCGGACATGATCGATACCTCTAGGATCAATAATCGAAGCGGAATCGGAGACCCATCTCGACCCCACACATTCAACGTGACTTTCTTGTGATCGTCGGAACCTTTTACGCTAGTATCTTAATCCCTTTGTTTCACGATATATTACATGTCCGAGATTCGATCATCGGTATCTCCATACCTAGTTTGATCTCATTACCGACATGCACTCTTTTCTCGTTCCTGTGATAAAACATTCTAGTGATCAAATCACTTGCTTGCAAGCTAATCAATGTGATATCACCGAGAGGGCCCAGAGTATATCTATCTGTCATCGGGATGAACAAATTCCACTCTCGATCCATGAGCCTCAACATAACACTTTATTATTTCTGAATCCATCTTTATAATCACCTTACATTACGGTGTGACGTTTGATGTTATCAAGAAACTCTTCCGGTGTTAGTGATTGACATGATCTCATGGTCTAAGGATTAGGATCACTTCGTAAGTTGTTATAGCAATATAAACTCAATGACTTTGATCGTAATGCTATACTTCGGATGAATGTTCATCACACCATTACACTAATGTTGTGATCCCGTTATTAACAACATCCAATGTCCATGATCAGGAAACCTTGATCATCTTGTTAATCAACGAGCTAGTTTATGAGAGAGGCATAACTAGGAACTTTCTGTTTGTTTATTAAACACACATGTATTAACGTTTCCGTATCAATACAATTATAGCATTCAAAATAAACATCTATCATATACTTGGAATACACATAATAAACACTTTATTATTGCCTCTCAGGGCATATTCCCTTCAGTCTCCCACTTGCACTAGATACAATAATCTAGTTACATAGTGATAAATATAACACCCATTGAGTTCTGGTGTTGATCATGTTTTGCTCTAGGGAGAGTTTTAGTCAACGGATCTGCTACATTGAGATCCGTATGTACTTCTAAATCTTTATATCTCCATCCTTGACATGCTCATGGATGGAGTGAAACCGGCGCTTAATATGCTTGGAATGCTTGTGAGACCTTGGCACTTTGGCATTGGCAATGGCACCATTGTTGTCACAATAGATCACCATTGGGTCCAACGTTTGCCACCACTCCTAGTTCGGATATGAACTCCTTCATCCAAAGCGCTTCCTAAGCCGCTTCAAGCAACATATTCGCCTCCGTTGTTGATCCCGCTACCACAGGTTGTTTGGAGCTCCTCCAACTAACCGCTCGCCATTCATGAGAAATACGATCCGGATTGAGACTTAGAGTCATCCGGATCGGTGTCAAAGCTAGCGTCGACATAACACTTAGCGACGAGCTCTTCTTCACCTCCGTATACAAGAAACATATCCTTAGTTCTTCGTAAGTACTTAAGGATATTCTTGACCGCTATCCATGTTCGAACACGGATCCGATTGGTATCTACTAGTCAAACTAATAGCATGTGCCACATCCGGTCTTGTACATAGCATGGCATACATTATAGAGCCTATGGTGAAGCATAGGGACTTTGTCCATTATCTCTCTTTCTTCATGGCCGGACTTTGAGTCTTACTCAATGTCTTGCCTTGCAACATAGGTAAGAACCCTTCTGACTTCCGTCCATTTTAAACTTCTTTAAAATCTTATCAAGGTATGTACTTTGCGATAGCCCTATTAGGCGCCTAGATCTATCTCTATATATCTTTATGCCTAATATGTATGACGCTTCACCTAGGTCCTTCATTGAAAATTTCTTTGTTTAGATAACTTTTAACATCATTAAAGATCTATATCATTTCCGATCAATAATATGTCATCAACATATAATATCAGAAATGCCACATTGCTCCTACTCACTTTCTTGTAAATACAAGCTTCTCCATAAGTTTGGACAAATCCAAACTCTTTGATCACCTCATCAAAGCGGAGATTCCAACTTCGTGATGCTTGCTTCCATCCATAGATGGATCGCTGAAGCTTGCACACCTTGTTAGCATCCTTAGGATCGACAAAACCCTTTGGTTGTATCATATACAACTCTTCTTCAATATTACCATTGAGAAACGCGGTTTTGACATCCATCTGTCATATCTCATAATCGAAATATGCAGCAATTGCTAACATAATCCTAACTGACTTTAGCATCGCTACGGGAGAGAAAGTCTCATCGTAGTCAACTCCTTGAATTTGTCGAAACCCCTTTGCGACAAGTTGAGCTTTATAGACGGTCACATTACCATCAGTTTTCCTTTTGAAAATCCATTTGTTCTCCACGGCCTTTCGGTCGTGAGGTAATTCCACCAAGTTCCAAACTTGATTTTCATACATGGATTCCATCTCGGATTTCATGGCTTCTAACCATTTGTTGGAATTCGGGCTCATCATCGCTTCTTCATACGTCGCAGGTCATCATTTTCATCAACCATGAAATTCATGACAGGATTTCCGTACAGCTTGGGAGCTGCACGCGTCCTGTTTGACCTGCGAGGTTCGGTAGTACTCTCTTTCGGAGTTTCATGATCATTATCATTAGTTCCCTCTTCAACAGGTGGAGCCAACTCGGAACAACTTTCATGCTACTTGCCATACTTTGAAGAAGGTTCCACAACCTCTTGAGTTCTACCTTCCGACTACTCACACCTTTCGCGAAACTCTTTCTCTAGAAAGGATCCATTCTTAACAACAAAACCTTGCCCTCGGATCTGATAGAAGGAATACCCAATAGTTTCTTTAGGGTATCCTATGAAGACGCATTTTTCCGCTTTGGGTTCGAGTTTATCCGGTTGAAGTTTCTTCACATAAACATCGCATCCCCAAACTTTAAGAAATGACTTAGGTTTGTTTCAAACCACAATTCATCGGTGTCTTTTCAACGGATTTAGATGGTGCCCGATTTAAAGTGAATGCAGCGGTTTCTAGTGCATAATCCCAAAATGACAACGGCAAGTCCGTCGGAGACATCATAGATCGAACCATATCTAATAAAATACGATTACGTTCGACACACCATTTCATTGTGGTGTTAGGAAGGTGTGAGTTGTGAAACAATTCCACACTCTTTCATGTGAGTGCTAAACTCGTAACTTAGATACTCACCTCCACGGTCGGACCGTAGAAATTTGATCTTTCTATTACGATGATTTTCCACTTCATTCTGAAATTCCTTGAACTTTTCAAAGGTTTCAGACTTGTGTTTCATCAAGTAGATATAACCGTATCTACTCAAATCATCCGTGAAAGTAACAAAATAACGATATCCACCTCGCGCCAACACACTCATTGGACCACATACATCAGAATGTATGATTTCCAATAAATCTGTTGCCCGTTCCATTGAACCGAAAAACGGTGTTCTAGTCATCTTGACCATAAGGCATGGCTCACATGTATCAAATGATTCATAATCAAGTGATTCCAAAATTCCATCTGAATGGAGCTTCTTCATGCGTTTAACGCCAATATGACCTAGACGGCAGTGCCACATATATGCGGATATATCATCATTAAGTTTAATCCTTTTAGCATCAACATTATGAATATGTGTAACATTATCATCGAGATCTAATAGAAATAAACCATTCATCATCGGTGCATGACCATAAAAGATTTCATTCATATAAATGGAATAACCATTGTTCTCGGATTTAAATGAATAACCACTTCGCATCAAACATGATCCAGATACAATGTTCATGCTCAGTGCAGGCACCAGATAACATTTATTCAAGTTTATAACTAATCCCGATGGTAAGTGGAGAGGCAGCGTTCCGACGGCGATCACATCAACGCTTGATCCATTGCCGACACGCATCTTGACCTCACCCCTTGCTAGCGGTCGCTTGTTCCGCCACGATTCGAGTTACAAATATTAGCAACCGTATCAAATACCTGGTGCTACTGCGAGCACTAGTCAAGTACACATCAATAACATGTATATCATATATACCTTTGTTTGCCTTGCTGGCCTTCTTGTCTGCCAGATACTTGGGGCAGTTGCGCTTCCAGTGGCCAGTCCCCTTACAATAGTAGCACTCGGAATCAGACTTAGGTCCAACTCGGGGTTTCTTTTCAGGCGCGGCAACAGGCTTGCCGCCCTTACTTCCCTTTCGTTTTCCCTTCTTGTCTTTCTTGAAACCAGTGTTCCTATTGATCATCAACACTTGATGTTCCTTTTTGATCTCCACTTCTGCAGTTTTAAGCATTGACAGAAGCTCGGGGAGAGACTTCTTCATGCCTTGCATATTATAGTTCATCACGAAGCTCTTATAGCTAGGTGGCAGAGACTGCAGAACACGATGGATGCCTAAGTCAATGGGAATCGATATTCCCAAGGACACAAGCTTATCGGCGTAACCCGACATCTTGAGTACATGCTCACTAACGGAGCTGTGCTCTTCCATCATGCAACTAAAGAACTTTTCTGAAGCGTTGTAGCTCTCTACAGCAGCATGTGTGTCGAAAATCATTTTCAACTCACCCATTGTATCAAATGCATTGCCGTTTTCGAAACGCTTTCGAAGTTCCGGCTCTAGCCCATACAATATGCCTCAATGAACTAAGTTGTGGTCCTCCTGACGAGTCTGATAGACATTCTTCTCCTCGTCAGGGGCATCATCAAAAGGTGGGGGGCCTAATGGCGCTTCTAGCACATATTGCTTTTGTGCGTGAGAGGAGAATCCTCAAATTCATGGCCCATTCGGTAAAGTTGCTACCGTTCGTTGCTAGTTTCTCTTTCTCCATGAACACATTGAAATTAAAAGCAGGTGGTGCCATCTACAACAGAATTTGTAAAGTTTGGACTAAGTGTATGATAGATTAAGTTCAACTAATCTATATTACAAATGAACTCCCAATCAAAAACGACATCCCTCGTGCCTTTTTGGTGATTACATGAACCAAATCCACTACACCAAGTCCGATCATCACGTGAGTCGGTATAGCTTCAAAGGCGAGCATCAAATGGGCATCATATCAACTATATGACTCATGCTTAACCTTTCGGTCCATGTTCCGAGGCCATGTCTGTACATGCTAGGCTCGCCAAGTTAGAACCTTAGTATTCGCGTGTGTAACTGTTTTACACCCAAAATATGGTCGTGGATCCAAGAACACCCGATCATCACGTGATGTCTTGGAGCGACGAAAACATAATCGGTGCATACTAAAGGAAGAACACATTCTTATCTTGATATTTAAATGAGGGATCATCTTATTATGCTAACAAAGCGCTAAACAAGCAATATAAGATGCTATCAAACATCATATGTTTATTAGTGAAATTATATGGTTCCCGCAGATGATCTCTATCATGTGCATCGTGGTATGATAACTATCATACCTATATGTGTAAATCCAAGGTCTATGGATTTTACACGCTATGTGTGTTGTAAGAGTATCATCTCATACTTCTACTTACAACGCTACCATATCATAACACTAGCCCAGCAACAATCTAAACTAGACGCCTCTAATTTATCCATTGCAAGTTTTACGTGGCTTAGGGCATTCGAGATAGAACCGTTCTTACCTACGAACATGAACCACAACGAGGATAATCAAATTGTTGACAACTCGCTTGCAAAATAGATATTGACTATAGTAGGAGAGACAGACACCCGCTAGCCACTTATGCAAACTAGTTGCATGTCAAGCGTGGAACAGGTCTCATGTGCGAGGACATGTAAAGTTTGTCCGGGCCGCTTCATCCCACTATGCCACCAATATCCAAAATTACAACAAAGGAGCAACAACATGATCATCATCGCCCATACTCATATGTGTACTACCCGTGTAAAGTATCTACGCATAGATCCGGCTCGATACCCTTTGTAGGGTTCGCAGCATAGAAAACAAAAATTTCCTACGATGTGAACTATATACCAACATCTATCTACTAGATACAAACAACGCGGATGTATATCCGTAGAGAACATACCCTTGAAGACCGACAAAGCTTAACGAGTTCAACTCGTGGTTGATGTAGACGATCTCTTGCCGATCTCAAGATCGAGAGGAAGTCCTAGCGCCGCAAATCAGCAGCGCATCCGTGCTCTCACACACGTTCGAGGCACCGAGCAACCTCCGCCTCCTCGCTCCAGCGATGCAGCGGAAGCACAACTCTTTCTTGACGAATAGCCACCGGGAACATGTATCTCGCTAGTCCGAGACCATGGGGGATAAATTCTAGAGGGGGAGAGAGATCCTTCACGAGGAGGTGTGAGAGACAAGTGAGGAGGGGGGCTCCTTTTATAGGAGGAGGGGGGAACCCCAAGGGGTGGCCGGCGCATGGGGGCTGCCCCCTTGCCCTCCCCTCTTCATGTGGGTGGACACTCCACTCACAAATCTCCTTTAAATTCCCTCCACTCAAAAGTCCACTCAAATTCCCATTATATTTCCACCAAATTTAATGCAAACTCTCATTAAATAAAACTATTTTATTTTATTTAGAATTTTGTCAATTACTTTAATGACAAACATTCACAAATAACCCCTTGCTAGAATTCTATTTCACATGTATAACCACTTTATGCAATTTAACCCGAAACCTTTGGTATCTAGTGAAATAAATTCCTGCGCTTGTTCATTCTTTCGGCATGAAACATTTGCTCCAATTGGATGTCGGTGTCTCTTAAGTGTGTCACCCTACGGTTCGTGAATAATGCGGACATGATCGATACCCCTCTAGGATCAATAATCAGAAGCGGAATCTGGAGACCCATACTGACCCCCACACATTCAACGTGACTTTCTTGTGATCGTCGGAACCTTTTACGCTAGTATCTTAATCCCTTTGTTTCACGATATATTACATGTCCGAGATTCGATCATCGGTATCTCCATACCTAGTTTGATCTCATTACCGACATGCACTCTTTTCTCGTTCCTGTGATAAAACATTCTAGTGATCAAATCACTTGCTTGCAAGCTAATCAATGTGATATCACCGAGAGGGCCCAGAGTATATCTATCTGTCATCGGGATGAACAAATTCCACTCTCGATCCATGAGCCTCAACATAACACTTTATTATTTCTGAATCCATCTTTATAATCACCCTGTTACGGTGTGACGTTTGATGTTATCAAGAAACTCTTCTGGTGTTAGTGATTGACATGATCTCATGGTCTAAGGATTAGGATCACTTCGTAAGTTGTTATAGCAATATAAACTCAATGACTTTGATCGTAATGCTATACTTCGGATGAATGTTCATCACACCATTACACTAATGTTGTGATCCCGTTATTAACAACATCCAATGTCCATGATCAGGAAACCTTGATCATCTTGTTAATCAACGAGCTAGTTTATGAGAGAGGCATAACTAGGAACTTTCTGTTTGTTTATTAAACACACATGTATTAACGTTTCCGTATCAATACAATTATAGCATTCAAAATAAACATCTATCATATACTTGGAATACACATAATAAACACTTTATTATTGCCTCCCAGGGCATATTCCCTTCACGAACCCCCTCCAGTATTAAGTTGCAAGCAACAGACAACTGCTTTAAGTAAAGTGTGTAAGGTAAACAGTCTACATGTTCCATGAACAAGAGACCGTTGTTTTCTCCCTAGTAGCAACAACACATCTACAACCGAAGAGATTATTTTCACTTCCCTTGGAAACAAGAGACATGAACCCACTATCGAGCATAAATACCCCCTCTTGGAGTCACTAGCAACTACTTGGCCAAGATAGCTACTAACAACGGAGAGCATGCAAGATCACAAACAACATAGACATGATAGAATCATAAAGACAAAACCATTAAGCAAACCAATATAATAATCTCAATATCCATCGGATCCCCACAAACACAACATGCATGATTACAAATAGATTAGATCTTGATCATGAACAGAGCTCACAAGATCTATACATGAAAGCACAAAGGAGGAGATACAACCATCTAGCTACTACATGGACCCATAGTCCAAGGTGGAACTACTCACGCATCATACCGGAGAGAAGGCCTCCGGGATGATCTCCCCTCCGGCAGGGTGCCGGGAAGAACTTCAGATCCCCCCGATCTAGGGACGATCGTGGTGGCGGCTACAGAAATTTTTATGGATAGTTGATCGGGTGCTTAGGGTTTCTACATCGGGGGCTTCTTATAGGCGAAGGGGGAGGCCGAGGAGGCGACTGAGGGCAAACCTATCTGGGCATGGGCCCACACTGCCACTCACGGGGGCTGCCCTGACCCGCTTCCTCGTCTCCCCTCTGGACTTCTTGTTCCCCACGGAAAGTAATTGACTTTGAAGTTTGTCCCGTCCAATTCCAAGAATATTTCTTTACTAACTTTTCTGAAACCAAAAACAGCAGAAAACAGGCATCTGGCACTGTTGCAACTTGTTAATAGGTTAGTACCAGAAAACATGTAAAAAGCACCTCAAAGTGTAGACAAGTAAAGCAAAGTAGATACTAAACAAGCATGGAACATCAAAAATTATAGATACGTTTACAACGTATCAGTAGCCATATTTCAAGGTGATGACTTGAACTTAATTTTCATTGCATCAAAGGTCTCTATTTTGCCAAAATCATGATTCCCTTGTGTTACTGTAATAGGATTGTATTGGTGCAATTAATGGTACTCATGTCACTACTAGAGTTCCGAGGTCACGGTCTACAACAGCAGGTGAAGAAGAACTGTGAAGGAAGAACTCACCAGCTAGAATGTGCTTGATGCTTGTGATTTCGATATGAAGGTTGCATATGTGCTAGCGGGTTGGGTAGGATCATCTCCGGTGCAACCATCCTCGCTAACATCATGTCTAGACCTGACGGGATCAATATACTCGATGGTAAGTTCTACCTAGGAGATCCTGGATATAGTTGTTGCCCTGGGATTCTTCCACCCTTCAGATCAATCAGGTGTTATCTGAACAAGTTCACCGGAAGGTTCAGGCCCCAGAATGCCAAGGAGTTGTTCAATCTCAGGCACAATAGGATTAGGGTCACCATTGAGATGGCATTCACTGCTTTGAAAAACGGGTTCAAGATCCTTGATCATAAGCCATTCTACCCTTTCCCCATCCAGGTAAAGTTAATGCCTGCATGTTGCATTCTCCACAACTAGATCTTGGGGTATGGCCTTGATGAATTTGTGTCAGATGAGGCAAGTATAATTCCTCACGAGGATGGCATTGACCGTGGTGTCGAGCCATCTAACAATGAAGCTTGGAAGACCAATAGAATGGAGTGGAAAACGGTAATGTAGAATGCAAGAGGTCCCTCCATAATCTAAGAAGAAGAGCAAAAGAAGAATAAGAAAGTGGGTGGATAAGATTCATGATCCATTGAACTCAATAAATATATAACTTCTCGTTGATTTGTACTAGTTATGGGTGAACTAATGAACTACCACTCGTAATATCTAGGCTTGTGCTGATGAACTGCCTGTGACGATGAACTGCTTGAGATGATTAGTACTACCTTGGGTTGTGATAGAAGGGTGTAGCACCTCGGGTAAAACCACTACTAGAAAAATTGCTTGGTATTTTTGTTTTGTGCATCATCATGACATCATCATGCATCTAATTGACTAAAACTATTTTCTTAAAACCTAGTTTTGCTTTCTACAAAGATCCCTCTCTATTTCAAAAGTAATCCCCGAACCCTTCGAAATATTTTGTTTGTCTAAAAACAAATTGCACAAGTCTTTTAAATAATACATAAAATTTTATATTATTTTTAGGAGGCAGCCAGCCAGGCCCAAAAACCTAGCCGGCCACCTCCAAACCTAACCCTAAATTCCCTCCCACCAAACCCTAGACCTACCACAGCCTCCACTCCTTTCCATCCACCCCGCCGCCACTCTCCCCTGACCCCGTCGCCACACACGCCTCCACACCCATCTGTCCCATGTGGACCCTGCCCCGCGGGTCCCTCTCTCTCTCCCCTTCACCCCGCAACCCCATCTTCCCCGATGCCCACCTCGCTCGCAACCCAGAGCGTCGCTGTCGCCAGTTCCCCCCTTCCCGGAGCTCCCGCGACCAGCCTCGCTCCTCCTGGCCCCACCCCACTCTCATGATTCTCGCCCACCTTCCATCGATGCTCCCTCGATTCCCCACGCCGTCTCCTTCCTCTCGCCATCAACCGCCCCCTCCTCGATGCGCCCTCCTCCCTACGATCTTGCCTCCGCCTCCGCCCACAGGCATACTTTGCCAGGCTGCTCACCCATCCCCGCTTAGCTTCTGCCGTCGCTGGCGCTGTCCTCCGACAAAGGCTGTCGCCGCCGTCCTCGCCATGTCTGCGGGGTCGCCAACCGGCCCGAGCGCCGCTGTGGGCCTGCTGCTACCTCGACCAACCCGGCAGCTATCCTTATTCTTGAGCATGGGCCCCACGCGTGCCTCGTCGTCCTTTTGCTAAGAAATCATCTGCCGCCTTGTGTCTCTTTGTACATAAGGGCTCTGCTTGTTTCCCTGCCTCTGTGCCTTTGCGAGCACCCCGCATGGTCGCATCTAGTGCCGTTACATGGACATGATACCCTTGTCTTGGCCCAATTATGTTGATGTGGTGGTATTGTGGAGATGTCGCGATCAAAGTCCAAGACGAGTCCTGTTCCGGGAAACGCCATGATCTTCGAAAGATTAACCGATGCAAGTTTGGTGCGACAATGCCTCCTCGTTGACAAGCAACCACGAGCACGCCATCAAGGAACCGAGACGCTGACTCCTAAACCCTAAGGCTAATCCGGAGATCCTCGAACCCTCGGCGAACCCCAAGATCGCCGGTACCCAATGTGTGATTCCCTTCCCGAGCCCTATTTTATAAAATGAAATATAAACTTGTTGCATATTAAATTAACATGCTTGCATACATATGCGTGGTTTGGGGGCATTATGCCGATTCACCTCATAATTAAATATGGGGTCCATATGCGGGCAAATCTAGTCTTATATTGGCCTCATTTAAAATTGTGTAGCGAACCGGTGATGTACTTTTGCCTGGTTAAGACAACATTTAAATGACGGGTACCTAAACAACATGAACCATCTAAATAAATATCGGGACCCCGGTTCTGTTTAATATTGCCTAATTGCATCGCACCTTGCCATGTCATACATCATACATGCATCATGCCGATCTTTTGCCATAGTATTAAATAGTGCATCCGGTGTTTGTGCTAGTGCTTTGCTTCTTCACGGATTAGGCCAATTGAGTTGATGTGAGCTTCGCCCCGATCTTCGGATGAAACTTCGGCAATATTTTCAGGCGAGCATTCTCCCCCTTTCTACCTATCTTACTTTTATAGTATTTATTCCCTCCTGTTGATCTATTGCTATCTGTGTTGCGATGCTCTAGTTTCGCATTCGTGATATCCCGTGCAGCCTTATATTGCCTTGGACACATCCTATTACACGTTGTTTGGTAGATAGTTGGACTTGCGTGTCGTAGTCGCTTGCTCAAGTGTGTGTGTCGCCCAAGACCACGCTTGTTGGAGTATTGCCGTATGCTTTATGTTGGAGATGATCATGGCTTTAATTATTGTTTAATAACTAAAATTGAAAGTAGGTAAATGCAGAGGCACCGTGGGTAATAGACAATATTTGATTTTAACCGCTCCTTTGGTGTCCGTAGGACCCCGAGTTCTTGACACTGTTCGAGATCGAGCGCTAACCACGGTGTAGGGTGTGTGGAACCCCATCGATTAGTACCTGATTTCAAAGTCTTGTCCGGAGGCCACAAAGTAGTTTGGGGATTTATTACTATCATGTACTTATGCCATGCTTATCGCTTTATTTATTTACATGCGTGGAGCGCTCAGTATGCTTAGGTAAGCGGAGTGTTTTCGCAGTATCGACAAGCCAGTCACACTTTCGGGTTCCCGATGCGTTTACAACCATTGACGCAAATCCTGGGTCCGTCTCGGAGACCGGCCGACTTCGTTACGGGTAGCTTAGTGGGGTGGCCCCCTGTGCTTGCTTTGGGTCTGGGAAATGTCGTGTCCGAAACCCCGTCGACATAACGTTGGGTGTATGTTTTGTGATCTTGTACCTACCTGATCTGACAACAAGGGTGTAGGTGCGTGTGGGAACTTTGGTGCACCCCTGCAGGGTTAAATCTTTTCGAGAAGCCGTGTACGTGGTTATGGATGACTTGGAGCACAGTTCTCTATCATAGACAACTATAACTAAAGTTTACTGTCATAATTTGACTTGTATCTGATATGACTAGTAATCAGCTCCACTATAACGGAATGGCTAAATAAAAGTGCCAACAACTGCTGGGTTTTGGGATATCTCATGCTAATTGTATCTGACTAGTAAGTGTTGCAACTACAACGGAATGGTTAACTAAAAGTTGTTGGAGATATGCCCTAGAGGCAATAATAAATGTAGTTATTATTATATCTTTGTGTTTATGATAAATGTTTACATTCATGCTATAATAGTATTAACAAGGAAACCATTAATACTTGTGTGTGATTTGTAAACTTAATTTGAAGTCCCTAGTATAGCCTCTATACTTCACTAGCTTGTTGGTTGATTAATGATTGTGGTTTCCCTATCATGAACATTGAGATGTTATCAACAACAAGATCATATCGTTAGGAGAATGATATGGTGGACATACTCCTATAGATAAGCGTAGCATAAAGATCAAGTCATTTCAATAGTTCAATTGCTATATGCTTTCTGATACATAGTAACCTAATTCCTTCGACGATGAGATCATGCATATCACCTTTACGGATGGATGCTTTGATGACATCAAACACCACACCGTAATCGGGTGGCTATAAAGGTGGCATTAAGTGTTCGGAAAGTATTGGTTGAAACACATGGATCAAGAGTGGGATTTGTCCATCCACATGACGGATAGATATACTCTGGGCCCTCTCGGTGGAATGTCATCCAATTGGCTTGCAAGCATGTGACTTGGTCACAAGGGTTCACATATCACGGGAACGAGAAAAGAGTACTTATCGGTAACGAGGTTGAACTAGGTATGCAGAGATACCGACGATCATAACCTCGGATAAGTAAACTATCGTGAGACAAAGGGAAATTGGTATCGTATGTAAGTGGTTCATTCGATCGCAAAGTAATCGTAGAAATATGTGGGAGCCATATTAATTTCCAGATTCCTCTATTGGTTATTGTTCGGAGAAGTGTCTCGATCATGTCCGCATAATTCACGAACCGTAGGGAGACACACTTAAGGATTCGACGTTGTTTGAGTAGTTATGGTATTATGAGAAAGAGACCGAATGTTGTTCGAGTCTCGATGGGATCCGGATATCACGAGGTGATCCGGAATGGTCCGGAGAATAAGATTCATATAAGGAAAGTCCTGCTTGAGTTCGGGAATGATTCCGTGTTTTCATCGGAATGTTCTAGAAGGTTCGGATTGTCCCAAGACTCGGAGGGGAGGGGTACATGAATGTGTCATTACATATTGGAATGATTGCATCATGTACTAAGTGTTCTTGCTGTTCCAAAAACATGAAAGTCAAATTGCCAGTTTGAAAGTCAAACGGCTAAAACAGGAAACTGTGGGAAACAGGAAACTGTGGGAAACAAGCAAGAGGAGTTGGAACCAACCTGGAGGAGGAGTTGGACTCCTCCAGGCCGGCGCCCAGCCCTAGGCCGAGTTGGGGAGGGACTCCCTCCCTCCCCTGGCGCGCCAAGGCCCCTCCACCTATATAAGGAGGGGCAGGGCTCCTCCTAGACACACAACTTTCTACCTCTAAATCTCCGGTTTAGAGCCGTTTTGGTTTAGAGCTTCCAATTGCTTTAGCCAGCGGTTTAGAGCCTTCTAATTGGTTTAGAGCCTTCTAATTGGTGTGTCTAATTACTAGACCACTAATAGCCTCTCTCATAAGCTCCACCATACTCGCACCGGCTTAAGGCGAAGCTCATGGGATTTCCCTCTACTTTGCATTCACTGCCGTTGCCGGAATCGCGAGGAGAGTGCTACAACCTCCGCTGCCTGTTGGAACAAGGGAGAGGAAGGTCTTCGTCGAGTACCGAACGTGTGACCGACTACGGGAGCGCTGCTGGAACGTGGCGCCGGAAGGATCGTCTACACGATCTTGAGATCGGAAAGAGTACGACTACATCACCCACGAGAATCCGCTCTCGTTAAACGCTTTGGAATCTTCGAGGGTAAGTTATACCATCGACTCGTTGCTACAATCTAGTAGATAGATCTTGGCTTGTTTGTTTGTATGCGATAGAAAATTTTGTTTTCCATGCTACGAACCCCTACAAGGGTATCGAGCCGTGTCTATATGTAGATCACAGACGAGTAGAACACAATGGTCATTGTGGGCGTTGATGCTTTTATTGTCGATTGCTTCTTGTGTACTTTGCATCTTGCGGTATGTTGGGATGAAGCGCCCGGCTAACCTTACATGACATCGTTCATGAGACTTGCTCCACGCTTGACATGAAACTTGTATTGCATAAGTGGCTTTATGGTGCTGTTTCTCCTAGCATAGTTAAGATCCAATTTACAACGGGTGATCAACAATGCTAGTATCAATGTTGTGGTTCTTGTTCGTAAGTTAGAACGACACTTATTGAAAGCCCCAAACCACGTAAAATATGCAAAGAAAGTAGAGGCGTCTAACTTTGTTTTGCAGGTGTCAAGTGATGTGATATGGCCATGATTGTGATTATATTTGATGTATGCAATGTTCCTTATTGTAAGTCGGCAACGGCAGGAGCCATATGGTTGTCTTTATTTTATGTTAAGACCCGTGTCTATTCAAAGTAGTTGTAATAGTTGAAGCCGTGGACGACAACCATGGAGAAGCGCCATTGACCTTGATGCAATGCCGGTGATGATGGAGATCATGTTCGTGCTTGAAGATGGAGATCGGAGGCACAAAGAAGAAAGGCCATATCATATCACATATATATTGAATTGCATGTGATGTTAATCCTTTATGCATCTTGTATTGCTTAGTAGACAAGGTAGCATTATAAGATGATCCCTCATGCACATCAATTTCAAATCATAAAGTGTTCACCCTTAGTTAGCACTGCTAAAGCTTGTTGTTTCAAGCACCACGTGATGATCGGGTGTTAGATTCGCAAGTGTATACAACGTGAGCAAGCCAGATTTGCTCATGCGAAACTAAGGTTTGATCTTGACGAGCCTAGCATGTATGACATGGTCTCGGAACACGGATCACCGAAAGGTAAAGCATGAATCATATAGTAGATATGATGAACATGACGATTGTTCGCCATTGAAACTATGTCAACTCTCGTGATGATCGGTGTTGATATGGTGGATTTGGTTCATGTGATCACTAAAACAATGTGAGGGATATTGTTTTGAGTGGGAGTTCACCTAGTTTAATTTTATTATTAATTTGAACTCAATTTGTCATAAACTTAGTCTAAACTATTGCAAATATGTTGTAGATCAATGGCAGCCCCTACCATCAATTTTAATGCTCCTAGAGAAAGAAAAGTTGAAAAACAATGGAAGCAATCATGGATTGGTTCCGCAATTTGAGGATTGTCCTCACAATTGGTAATTTGACCTATGTCTTTGGATGCACCATTGGTGACCCACTGCCGCCAATGCTCCCGATGAAGTAAAGAATGTTTACCTCGCTCGGAAGAATCAAGACTCCATAGTTCAGGTGCTATCTTGTATGGTTTGGAATCGAGCTTGTAAAAGGTTTGAGGATTCAGACCCATATGATATTGTCGAAGATCTCAAATTGATTTTGAGACTCATGCGGCAATTGAAAGCTATGAGGCTTCAAAAGTTCTTTAACGCAAGATGGAAGAGGGCAGCTCGCAATGAGCATGTGCTTAAGATGTCCGGGCACGCAAACAAACTTCAAAGCTTGGGTATAGTGATTCCTAATGCTTTGGGGATTTACCGTGTCCTCCAATCACTACCACCAAGTTACAAGAACTTTGTGATGAACTACAACATGAGAACATGAACAAGACGTTGCCGTAACTCTTTGCCATGTTGAAATCTGCAAGTGGAGATCAAGAAAGAGCACCAAGTGTTGTTGGTCAATAAGACCACCAAATTCAAGAAAGGCAAGTCTAAGCAAAAGGGACACTTCAAGAAGGGTGGTAAGAAAGCTACCACGCCGAAAGAAGACCAGGGCTGGACCTAAGCCCGATCTTGAGTGCTTTTACCGCAAGGGAGAAGGTCATCGAAGCGGAATTGCCCAAAGTACTTGGCGGATTTGAAGAACGGCAACATCAAGAAGAAAGGTATATCCGATATACATGTTATTGATGTGTATCTCACTAGTACTCATAGTAGTGCGGTATTTGATCTTGGTTCGGTTGCTCATATTTGTAACTCAAACAAAATTTGCAGAATAAACGGAAGCTAGCGAAGAACGAGGTGACGGCGCGCTGGGAAACGGATCAAAGGTTGATGTGATCGCGTCGGCACGCTACCCCTTCATCTACCATCGGGATTAGTTTTATACTTAAATAATTGTTATTTGGTGCTGCGTTGAGCATGAACATTATATCGGGATCTTGTTTATTAAGTAGACGGTTACTTGTTTAAACTGAGAATAATGGTTGTTCTATTTATATGAGTAATATGTTTTATGCACATGCACCTTTGATAGATGGTCTATTCTTATTGAATCTCGATAGTGGAAATACACATATCAACAACATTGAGGCTAAACGTTTGAAATCAGCGATAATTCGACCTATATGTGGCAATCGCTGCCTTGGTCACATCGAGTGAAACGTATGAAGAAACTCCATTCCGATGGACTTCTTGAATCACTTGATTTTGAATCACTTGAAAGATGCGAAGCATGTCCGATGGGAAAATGACTAAGACTCCATTTTACGGTATGATGGAGCGAGCTACGGACTTATTGGAAATCATACATACCGATGTGTGTGGTCCAATGAGTGTAGCATCATGCCGGTGGTTATCGTTATGTTCTTACCTTCACAGATGACTTGAGTAGATATGGGTATATCTATTTCATGAAACATAAGTCCGAAACTTTCGAGAAGTTTAAGGAGTTTCAAAGTGAGGTAGAGAATCAACGTAACAAGAAGATTAAATTTCTACGCTCGATCGTGGAGGTGAATATCTAAGTTACGAGTTTGGCGAGCATTTAAAGAAGTGCGAATACTTTCACAATTGACACCGCCGAACACCACAACAGTAATGGTGTGTCCGAACGTCAGAATCGAACTCTCTTAGATATGGTTCGTTCTATGATGTCACTTACAGATTTACCGCTATCATTTTGGGGTTATGCATTAGAAACAAAGCATTCACTTTAAATAGGGCACCGTCTAAATCCGTTGAAACGACACCATATGAATTATGGTTTGGGACGAAACCTAAATTGTCGCTCCTTAAAGTTTGGGGATGCGAAGCCTATGTAAAGAAGTTACAGTAGGACAAGCTTGAACCCAAAGCGAAAAATGCGTCTTCATAGGATACCAAGGAAACTATTGGGTATACCTTCTATCATAGATCCGAAGGCAAAATCTTCGTTAAGAATGGATCTTTTCTAGAGAAGGAATTTCTCTCAAAGAAGTGACTGGAAGGAAAGTAGAACTCGACGAGGTTGTCGAACCTTCTCTCGAATTGCGAGTAGCGCAAAGACCGAAGAAGTTCTGTGGTGCTGCACCAATAAGAGAGGAAGCTAATGATGATGATCATGAAACTTGGTTGAAGTTGCTACTGAGCCCTGAGGTCAACGAGAACTCGTACCACTCCATTGGTATGATTCCGTTATGAATGTCATGGTGGTGGACAACACCGATGACCCCGAGACATATGAGGAAGCGATGAGCCCAGATTCCAATAAATGGCAAGAAGCCATGAAATCCGAGATTGGATCCATGTACGAAAACCAAGTATGGACTTTGGTGGACTTACCGGATGGCCGGAAGGTGTCGAGAACAAATGGATTTTCAAGAAGAAAGCAGATGTCGATGGTAATGTTATCGTTTATAAAGCTCGACTTGTCGCAAAAAGGGTTTCGACAAATTCAAGGAGTTGACTACGATGAGACTTTCTCACCGTAGCAAAGCTAAAGTCTGTGAGGATTATGTTAGCAATCGCTGCATATTATGATTATGAGATATGGCGATGGATGTCAAAACAAGATTCCTCAATGGAGACATTGATGAAGAGTTGTATATGATGCAACCCAAAGGTTTTGTCGATCCTAAAGATGCTAACAAGGTATGCAAACTTCAACGGTCCATCTATGGATTGAAGCAGCATCCCGGTTGGAATCAACGCTTTGATAAGGTAATCAAAGTTTTGGTTTTATACAAACTTATGGAGAAGCTTGTATTTACAAGAAAGTGAGTGGAGCTCAGTAGCATTCTTAATACTGTATGTGGATGACATATTGTTGATTGGGAATGATGTAGACCTTCTTAATAGTGTCAAGGAATATTTGAATAATAGTTTTCAATGAAGGATCTTGGCGAAGCTTACATATTAGGCATAAAGATTTATAGAGATAGATCAAAACGCCAAATATCATTGTCACAGAGTACATATTTGGACAAAGTTCTAAAGAGATTTGGAATGGAAGAAAGCAAGAAAGGGTTCTTGCCCATGTTGCTCAATCGACCTTGAGTAAAACTCAAAGTCCGACATCGCCAGAAGATAGAGAAAGGATGAGTAAGACTCCCTATGCCTCAGCCATAGGATCTCTAATGTATGCCATGCTATGTACTAGACCCGACATTGCATATGCTGTTAGTTTAACTAGCAGATATCAAAGTGATCCAGAGTGGATCATTGGACAATGATCAAAAACATCCTTAAGTACTTGAGAAGAACTAAGGATATGGTTCTTTCTTATGGAGGTGAGGAACAGCGCGTTGTTAATGGTTACACCGATGCTAGTTGGAACACCGATCCAGATGATTCTAAATCACAATCTGGATACGTATTTATTTTGAATGGTGCAGCGATTAGTGGAGGAGTGCAAAGCAAAGCGTTGTGGCGAGATCTTCAACTAAATCGGAATACATGGTCGCTTGAGGCTTCACAAGAAGCGATATGGATGAAAGAGTTCATTACAGCTGGGTGTGGTTCCAAGTGCTACCGGACCCAATGTCTATCTCTTGTGATAACATGGGCGCCATAGCCAATGCGCAAGAACCAAGGTCACACAAGAAGTCAAGCATATCAAGTCGCTGCTTCACGCTATTCGAGAACATATCCAGGATGGGGATATAAAGATTTGCAAAGTACACACAGATCTGAATGTGGCGGATCCATTGACTAAACCTCTCCCGAGGGCAAAACATGACCAACACCAAACTTCCATGGGTGTTCGGTATATTACCATGTAATCTAGATTAGATGACTCTAGTGCAAGTGGGAGACTGTTGGAGATATGCCCTAGAGGCAATAATAAATGTAGTTATTATTATATCTTTGTGTTTATGATAAATGTTTACATTCATGCTATAATAGTATTAACAAGGAAACCATTAATACTTGTGTGTGATTTGTAAACTTAATTTGAAGTCCCTAGTATAGCCTCTATACTTCACTAGCTTGTTGGTTGATTAATGATTGTGGTTTCCCTATCATGAACATTGAGATGTTATCAACAACAAGATCATATCGTTAGGAGAATGATATGGTGGACATACTCCTATAGATAAGCGTAGCATAAAGATCAAGTCATTTCAATAGTTCAATTGCTATATGCTTTCTGATACATAGTAACCTAATTCCTTCGACCATGAGATCATGCATATCACCTTTACCGGATGGATGCTTTGATGACATCAAACACCACACCGAATCGGGTGGCTATAAAGGTGGCATTAAGTGTTCGGAAAGTATTGGTTGAAACACATGGATCAAGAGTGGATTTGTCCATCCACATGACGGATAGATATACTCTGGCCCTCTCGGTGGAATGTCATCCAATTGGCTTGCAAGCATGTGACTTGGTCACAAGGGATCACATATCACGGGAACGAGAAAAGAGTACTTATCGGTAACGAGGTTGAACTAGGTATGCAGAGATACCGACGATCATAACCTCGGATAAGTAAACTATCGTGAGACAAAGGGAAATTGGTATCGTATGTAAGTGGTTCATTCGATCGCAAAGTAATCGAAGAAAACTATGGGAGCCACATGAATTTCCAGATTCCTCTATTGGTTATTGTTCGGAGAAGTGTCTCGATCATGTCCGCATAATTCACGAACCGTAGGGAGACACACTTAAGGATTCGACGTTGTTTGAGTAGTTATGGTATTATGAGAAAGAGACCGAATGTTGTTCGGAGTCTCGATGGGATCCGGATATCACGAGGTGATCCGGAATGGTCCGAGAATAAGATTCATATAAGGAAAGTCCTTTTGAGTTCGGGAATGATTCCTGTTTTTCGAGAATGTTCTAGAAGGTTCGGATTGTCCCAAGACCGGGAGAGGTACATGAATGTGTCATTACATATTGGAATGATTGCATCATGTACTAAGTGTTCTTGCTGTTCCAAAACATGAAAGTCAAATTGCCGCTTGAAAGTCAAACAAAACAGTAATCGTGGGAAACAGAAACTGTGGGAAACAAGCAAGAGGAGTTGGAACCAACCCGGAGGAGGAGTTGGACTCCTCCAGACGCCAGCCCTAGGCGAGTTGGGGAGGGACTCCTCCTCCCTCCGCCGCCAAGGCCCTCCATCTATATAAGGAGGGGGGCTCCTCCTAGACACACAACTTTCTACCTCTAAATCTCCGGTTTAGAGCCGTTTTTGGTTTAGAGCTTCTAATTGCTTTAGCCAGCGGTTTAGAGCCTTCTAATTGGTTTAGAGCCTTCTAATTGGTGTGTCTAATTACTAGACCACTAATAGCCTCTCTCATAAGCTCCACCATACTCGCACCGGCTTAAGGCCTCATGGATTTCCCTCTACTTAGGTACCACGCCAGTCTGCCGAATCGCGAGGAGAGTGCTACAACCTCCACTGCCTTTGGAACAAGGAGAGGAAGGTCTTCGTAGTACCAACGTGTGACCGATGTGGGAGCGCTGCGAACGGGCGCGGAAGGATCGTCTACACGATCTTGAGATCGGAAAGAGTACGACTACATCACCCACGAGAATCCGCTCTCGTTAAACGCTTTGGAATCTTCGAGGGTAAGTTATACCATCGACTCGTTGCTACAATCTAGTAGATAGATCTTGGCTTGTTTGTTTGTATGCGATAGAAAAATTTTGTTTTCCATGCTACGACCCCCTACAAAAGTGCCCACTGCTTATTATATCAGGATGACTATCTATACCTGACTAGTAATTGCTGCAACGATAACTGAATAAATAAAACTGCCAACTGTGTGAGTTCCTCGGTTGACTTCCTCGTTTGGTCTCGAGGGGGGACATACCAGGATGGGTATGCTTGGTGGTAGAATCAGGATGGTTTCGAATAGGTCTTTCGTATCTCTCTCTGATAGCCGACAGTTGTATCGAGTCTCTATAGGTTGTTTAGTGCATCTTTGCCGCCGCTTGATCCACCATACCTATGTAGGCGAGGACCGCGAATTCTAGTCTTCTGCCGGTGTCTTGGCCTCGATCGACCGCTTCTTTTCCTTTGCCCTTTGTCGGCACCCTTTTTGCTTCAAGAGGTTTTGAGATTGACGTCGTTAGCGGTGGTTACCTTCCGCTTTCCTGGTGGTTATGGACGCCATTGGTTATTCTTCGTGGCTCTTAGCTCAATTTGCATCTTGTCCGCATTCTGACGCTGTATCGCTTTCCGTGATTTGGATCTTTGTATTGTATATCTGTATTCTTGACTCATTGAGTCGCTGTTGTATATATATGTTTTGTGGGTTCCATCGAGGACTATTGTGTAATGATATTACTTTGTTTTCCACCCGCACGCAAGTGCCTGGTGGGCACCTTTGAATCGTTTCTATGCGGGTTTGGCGGGAAGCGCTAAAACTTGCATAGGGCCGATTCTGAGGGTGTTACAGAGTGGTATCAGAGCTCAGCAGTTACGATACCTCACTGGTCCAGCCTGTAGGATAACCTAGCTAGCGGACGTCATAGTGTGTCAAAACTATTTTGCAAAATCGGTTGGATAGATCTGATTAGGTCTGCTTTTACTCCTTACCCCTCTGCTATTCTCTTCTTACCTCTGCGTGTTTTGAATCTGCTCTCTTATCTTTTCTTCGAGTCCAGGATTTCTCGTGGTTGGGTTTCCGTCGTACCTTTAGTGTTTCGCTTCCATCCTCTTGCCACAGTGCTTCAACATCCGACATTCATGCTATCTGATGAACCTTTCATCTATTGAACATTTCAGTGGACCGAAAATTCACTAAAAAAAATTCTTTCTATCCTACGGTGTTTTCTGATACGACGAAGTCATCTACATCAAATCTGATGAGAATCTCCTTCCCTCCTTTGTTTACAAACCTCGCTTGTCGAGATCTTCAGTCTGAATTCCGGGAGTTGCTTGCATAATTCCCCTATTCATGTGTAGAGTAATGCTTTGGGTGCGCGATGGACTGATCACCATCCGACTACTCTTATCATTCGCTCTTGTACATCGAATCGGTGGATCAAGCAATTTTACTCCTTACATAGAAGTAAGAGGTGGCCTTATATTTTGAGACCTTTGCCTTCGTCTTTGTTTCTCCGGAGCGTTCTCTCAACGAATGAGAGCAAATACCCCTTGTTGGTGGTGTCGCCGATTTCAAGACGAAGAAAGAATCTTTGTTAGTGGTGTCGCGAGGGTCTACACAAAGCAGGAAGATTTATATCGTCGGCCTTCTTCCCTGTATGATGAGGCGAATCTCGAGGGCGAGATCCATTGTTAGTGGTTTCGAATTGTAGCACCTCGGGTAAAACCACTACTAGAAAAATTGCTTGGTATTTTTGTTTTGTGCATCATCATGACATCGTCATGCATCTAATTGACTAAAACTATTTTCTTAAAACCTAGTTTTGCTTTCTACAAAGATCCCTATCTATTTCAAAAGTAATCCCCGAACCCTTCGAAATATTTTGTTTGTATAAAAACAAATTGCACAAGTCTTTTAAATAATACATAAAATTTTATATTATTTTTAGGAGGCAGCCAGCCAGGCCCAAAAACCTAGCCGGCCACCTCCAAACCTAACCCTAATTTCCCTCCCACCAAACCCTAGACCTACCACAGCCTCCACTCCTTTCCATCCACCCCGCCGCCACTCTCCCCTGACCCCGTCGCCACACACGCCTCCACACCCATCTGTCCCATGTGGACCCTGCCCCGCGGGTCCCTCTCTCTCTCCCCTTCACCCCGCAACCCCATCTTCCCCGATGCCCACCTCGCTCGCAACCCAGAGCGTCGCCGTCACCAGTTCCCCCCTTCCCGGAGCTCCCGCGACCAGCCCCGCTCCTCCTGGCCCCACCCCACTCTCGTGATTCTCGCCCACCTTCCATCGATGCTCCCTCGATTCCCCACGCCGTCTCCTTCCTCTCGCCATCAACCGCCCCCTCCTCGATGCGCCCTCCTCCCTACGATCTTGCCTCCGCCTCCGCCCACAGGCATCACCTGCCAGGGCTGCTCACCCTCATCACGCCTCCTCGCCCCGTCTCTGGCCGTCCTCTGGCCGACGCCACCTCCGGCCCCAAGCTCCTCTGCCTCTCCTCGTGTTCCCTCGGCGTTGTTGCTCTGCCCGCATCCGGTCGCCCTCCTCCGCCTGCAAGCAGTCGCCGTGCTATGTACCCCTCCTCTGCCACCCATCCCCCCCGCCTAGCTCTGCCGTCCGCGCGGGCGCTATCCTCGCAGCAAGGCTGCTGTCGGCCGCCGTCCTCGCCATGTCTGCGGGGTCGCCAACCGGCCCGAAGGCCTGTGCTGCTCTTTTACCAACCCGGCAGCTATCCTTATTCTTGAGCATGGGCCCCACGCGTGCCTCGTCGTCCTTTTGCTAAGAAATCATCTGCCGCCTTGTGTCTGTGCTGCTGTACGAGGGCTCCTGTTTGTTTCCCTGCCTCTGTGCCTTTGCGAGCACCCCGCATGGTCGCATCTAGTGCCGTTACATGGACATGATACCCCTGTCTTGGCCCAATTATGTTGATGTGGTGGTATTGTGGAGATGTCGCGATCAAAGTCCAAGACGAGTCCTGTTCCGGGAAACGCCATGATCTTCGAAAGATTAACCGATGCAAGTTTGGTGCGACAATGCCTCCTCGTTGACAAGCAACCACGAGCACGCCATCAAGGAACCGAGACGCTGACTCCTAAACCCTAAGGCTAATCCGGAGATCCTCGAACCCTCGGCGAACCCCAAGATCGCCGGTACCCAATGTGTGATTCCCTTCCCGAGCCCTATTTTATAAAATGAAATATAAACTTGTTGCATATTAAATTGACATGCTTGCATACATATGCGTGGTTTGGGGGCATTATGCCGATTCACCTCATAATTAAATATGGGGTCCATATGCGGGCAAATCTAGTCTTATATTGGCCTCATTTAAAATTGTGTAGCGAACCGGTGATGTACTTTTGCCTTGTTAAGACAATATTTAAATGACGGGTACCTAAAAAACATGAACCATCTAAATAAATATCGGGACCCCGGTTCCGTTTAATATTGCCTAATTGCATCGCACCTTGCCATGTCATACATCATACATGCATCATGCCGATCTTTTGCCATAGTATTAAATAGTGCATCCGGTGTTTGTGCTAGTGCTTTGCTTCTTCACGGATTAGGCCGTTGAGTTGATGTGAGCTTCGCCCCGATCTTCGGATGAAACTTCGGCAATATTTTCAGGCGAGCATTCTCCCCCTTTCTACCTATCTTACTTTTATAGTATTTATTCCCTCCTGTTGATCTATTGCTATCTGTGTTGAGATGCTCTAGTTTTCGTACCCGTGATATCCCGTGCAGCCTTATATTGCCTTGGACACATCCTATTACCTGTTGTTTGGTAGATAGTTGGACTTGCGTGTCGTAGTCGCTTGCTCAAGTGCTGTTGCGTGTCGTCCAAAGACCACAGTTGTTGGAGTATTGCCGTATGCTTTATGTTGGAGATGATCATGGCTTTAATTATTGTTTAATAACTAAAATTGAAAGTAGGTAAATGCAGAGGCACCGGTGGGTAATAGACAATATTTGGATTTTAACCGCTCACTGGTGTCCCGTAGGACCCCGAGTTCTTGACACCTGTTCCGAGATCGAGCGCGCTAACCACAGGTGGGGTGTGTGGGCACCCCCATCGATTAGTACCTGATTTCAAAGTATTGTACTGGGGGCCACAAAGTAGTTTGGGGCTTTATTACTATCATGTACTTATGCCATGCTTTACTGCTTTATTTACGATTGCGCGTGGAGCGCCTGTACTGTTTAGGTAAACAGAGTGTTTTCGCGGTATTGAAAAGCCCAGTCATACTTTCGGGTTCCCAGTCGTTTACAGCCATTGACGCAAACCCTGGGTCCGTCTCGGAGCCGGCCGACTTCGTTGCGGGTAGCTTAGTGGGGTGGCCCCCATGTGCTTGCTTTGGGTCCGGAAACGTCGTGTCCAAACCCGTCGACATACCGTTGGGTGTATGTTTTGTGATCTTGTACCTACGATCGACAACAAGGGTGTAGGTGCGTAGGGAAATTTGGTGCACCCTAGGTTAAATCTTTTCGAGAAGCCGTGTCCGCGGTTATGGACGACTTGGAGCACAGTTCTCGATCATAGACAACTATAACTAAAGTTTATTGTCATAATTTGACTTGTCCGATATGACTAGTAATCAGCTCCACTACAACGGAATGGCTAAATAAAAGTGCCAACAAGCTGCTGGTTTTGGGATATCTCATTCTAATTGTATCGACTAGTAAGTGTTGCAACTACAACGGAATGGTTAACTAAAAGTGCCCATCGCTTATTATATCGGATGACTATCTATACCGACTAGTAATTGCTGCAACGATAATCGAATAAATAAAGCGCCAACCGTGGTGAGTTCCTCGGTTGACTTCCTCGTTTGGTCTCGAGGGGGGACATACCAGGATGGGTATGCTTGGTGGTAGAATCAGGATGGTTTCGAATAGGTCTTTCGTATCTCTCTCTGATAGCCGACAGTTGTATCGAGTCTCTATAGGTTGTTTAGTGCATGTTGCCGCTGCCGCTTCAGTCCACCATACCTATGTAGGCGAGGACCGCCGAATTCTAGTCTCGCTGCACCGCCTCGATCGACCGCTTCTTTTACTTTGCCCTTTGTCGGCACCCCTTTTTGTTTAAGCAGGTTTTGAGATCGACGTCGTTAGCAGGGTTACCCTTCCGGCTTGGCCTGGGCAGGTGTGGCATCCCGCAAAACCACTACTAGAAAATCGCGTTGTTTTTGTGCTTTGCATCGTCATCATCATGCATTATTTGTCCGAACTATTTCAAAAACCTAGTTTTGCTTTGTACAAATACCCTCTTCATTTCAAATGCAAAACCCCGAGCGTATCGGATATTTTATTTCCCTAAAAACTATTGCAAAGTGGTCTTGTTTTAAAATAAACAAAACCCAAACAAACACACTTTCTAAACTAGCCCCCTCTAAAACATATCCCCACCCAATCCTAATCTACCCTCCAACCACAGGCCGCCACCTCACCCTCTCACCCATTTCATACCCACCTGCCACCTCACCGATCCACCAGCCCACCCTCTCCCCTTTTCTCACCCTAGCCATCCTACCCACTCTCCTAAACCTCTCCCCACCCCCAGGGCCCCACCCTGACCCCACCTCTCTCCCCACTCACCACCCTCACCCTCTCTCTCCTCCTGGCCCCACCTGCCCCACGCTGTCCATCAAGGCCCACCACGTGGGACCCGTGACCAGTCCCCACCTGGCCCCAGTGCCCCGCTCTCCTCCTCCTCTCCTCCCTCGTCTCCTCCCTCCCTCCTGCTCCACCTTCCTCTCGCCACCGACCCCCGCCTCCGTCCCTCCCCAAGCTTCTCTGCGCCCGGCCCTCTCCTCCGGCCCCTCTTCTCCCGTGTGCTCAGCCTCTTCCCACAGCCACCGCCTCTCCCACGGCGCCTCCGCCTCAAGGCCTCCCGCTGGCCTCCGCCTCCGCTCTCTCTGCGTTCTCCCGACCTGCCGCCTCCGCCGCTTGGCCCAGATCTCCTCGCCTCCCTTCCTCGCGACCCTGCTGTCTCGAGCCGCCGCCCATGCCGTCTTCCTCCCTCCCAGGCTGCCGCCGCGGCTTCCGCCCGCCGAGCCCGGCCTCACTGGGCCACGCGCCCGCCCTTCAAGCCCCGCCCTCCGCCCAAGCTCGCTGTCGCCTCCCTCGGCTCCTGCTCCGCTCGCCGTCTGGCCGCTGCCGGCTCGCCAGTCCGCGTCGGCCTCGTTTGTCGCCCGTGTGTGCGCAGGAAGTACCATGGGTGCGCGTGTATCTGTGTTGCCCTTGTTCTGTTGTTGGTCGCGATCGCCAGTTGGGGTATAGGGATTCGGTGGAGGTGGTACTGTTTAAAGACCGTTTCATCGACAAGATCTCCGTCACGGAAACATCAAGATCTTCTTCTCGGGAATCCGCAGACCGATCCCCGAAGGCCGCACCCTCGGACGCCGAGACCCCAAACCCGAAGACCGATCCCGTACCCGGTGCCGCGCCATGAACTCCGAATAAACCCGGCGTCCATTCGAGTTCGCCATCGACAATCGAAGCCTCGAAACCCCAAGCTCTCCTTCCTGGACCCGAGGGCACCTCGTCGAGAAACCCCGGTACCAGAGGTCGACATCAGACCGAAGCATCAATGCTCCTTCACGGATCTCAAGTTCTCCGTCTCGGACGCCAAGATTGCCACGAGAACGCTCCCGAACGCTAACACCGACTCGATGGCGCGGGCCCGACAAGACCCTCGCAACGGCAAGACCGACCCCGTGGGACCCGACAAGACCTTCGCGACGACAAGAACGGCATCGACCCGGACGAATCCGATGTGCCCCGTCACCGACCCAAGTCCTGCACCCGGACGCGCCAAGATCTACTCTGCATCCGAGAACGATCCCGCCGAGAACGTCTCCGTCGAACACCGGACCCTGTCGAACCCCGGACCCCGAACCCTGGAACCTCAAGTTCGTCGAGACCCCCTAATGTGTGACCCCTTTCCTCGAGCCCTATTTTATAAATGAAATAACAACTTGTTGCATATTAATTGTTCATCTTGCATGCATATTTGTGTGGTTTGGGGGCCTTAGGACGATTCACCATATAATTAAATAAGGGGCCCATATGCGGGCAAATCTAGTCTCATATTGGCCTCATTTAAATTTGTGTAGCGAACCCGGTGCTATCTTCTGTCATGTTAAGACAACATTTAAATTGCGGGGCTTCTAAATAACATGAACCATTCAATTAACTGTCGGGACCCCGGTTCCGCTTAATATGGCCTAATTGCATCGCACCTTTGCCATGTCATACATCATACATGCATCATGCCCGATCTTTTGCCGTAGTATTAAATATTGCATCCGGTGCTTCTTCTAGTGTTTTGCTTCTTCGCGGATAAGGCCGTTGAGTTGATGTGAGCTTCGTCCCGATCTTCGGATGAACCTTCGACAATGTTTTCAGGCGAGCATCTCCCCCTTTCTACCTATCTTACTTTATAGTATTTATTCCCTCCTGTTGATCTATTGCTATCTGTGTTGCGGTGCTCTAGTTTTCGTACCCGTGATATCCCTCGCAGCCTTATATTGCCTTGGACACATCCTATTACTTGTTGTTTGGTAGATAGTTGGACTTGCGCGTCGTAGTCGCTTGCTCAAGTGCTGTTGCGTGTTATCTAGTGCCACAGTTGTTGGAGCCTTGCCGCATGTTGATGTTGGAGATGATCATGGCTTTACTTACCGTTCACTTTAATTACTGTTTAACAACTAAAATTGAAGTAAGTAAGCAGAGGCATCGGTGGGTGATAGATAATATTTGGTTTCCGACCGCCACCACTTGTGTCCGTGGGACCCCGAGTACTTGATACCTTCCTTGATTTATCGCTATCCACATCCGGAGGATTATGGGACCCCGAGCGAGCATGATTCATTCTTATTTCTTGGGGCCACAAACTAGTTTGAGGTTTTATTTACTATCTGTACCTATGCCATGCTACTTTGCTTTATTTACGATTGTGCGAGGAGCACCTTGTCTATTTAGGTAAGCGGAGTGTTTTCGCGGTATCGACAAGCCCCACACTTTCGGGTTCCCGATGTTCACGACCATTGACGCAAACCTTGAGTCCGTCTCGAGCTAGCTTACTTGCTATGGTCTACTCAATGGGGTGGCCCCCTGAAATATTTCTGAATCCTGTGATTGCTTTGTCGTGAAAGCCTCATTGGGTTTTGATTTGGTTTTTCCGAGGCTGATCGAGTGTGTGTTGCTATTTGTGCACCCCGGCCGGGTAAAACTTTCTGAAAGCTGTGTCCGCGGTTATGGACGAATTGGAGCACAGTATCTCGATCATAGACAAGCATAACTAAAGTAGTGCTATAAATTTGACTTTATAATGACTAGTAATCAGCTTCACTATAATGGAATGGCTAAATAATACTGCCCATAATTGCTTGTTTGGAGTGTCGCTTGCGACCATTGTACCTGACTAGTAAGTATTGCAACTATAATGGGGATGGCTAAGTAAAAGTACCAACAACCGCTGGGTTTTGGGTTATCTCATGCTAAATGTATATGACTAGTAAGTGTTGCCACTATAACGGAATGGTTAACTAAAAGTGCCCACTGCTTACTTTATCAGAATGATTATCTAAACCTGACTAGTAATTGCTGCAACGATAACTGAATAAGTAAAACTGCCAACGGTGTGAGTTCCTCGGTTGACTTCCTCGTTTGGTTTCGAGGGGGAAACACCAGGGTGGGTTTGTTTGATGATAGTATCAGGTTGGTTCCGAATAGGTCATTCTTATCCCTCTCTGATAACCGCCAGTTGTATCGAGTCTCTATAGGTTGTTTAGTGCATGCTGCCGCTGCCGCTCAGTCCACCATACCTATGTAGGCGAGGACCACCGAATTCTAGTCTCGCGTAATGTCGGCCTCGATCGACGCTCCTCTTTTTCCTTTGCCCTTTGTCGGCACCCTTTGTTTAAGCAGGTTTTGAGATCGGCGTCGTTAGCGGTTACCCTTCCGCTTGGGCAGGGTTATGGACGCCATTGGTTATTCTTCGTGGCTCTTAGCCCCATTTGCATCTTGTCCGTAGTCGGACGCCTATCATTTTCAAGGTGATTTGGATCTTTGAATATTATCTCGTATTCTTGACTCATGGAGTCGTGTTGTATATAATCTGCTGTGGGTCCCATCGAGGACTGTTGTGTAATGTTATTACCGCTTTTCCACCCGCACGAAAGTGCTGGTGAGCACCTTTGAATCGTTCTATGCGGGTTTGGGAATCGCTGAAACTTGCATAGGTCCGATTCTGAGGGTGTTACAGAGTGGTATCGAGCTCAGCCATGCGATACCCCACAAGTCCAAATCAGAGGATAACCTAGCTAACGGCCGAAGTAGAGTGTCAAAACTATTTTGCAAAATCGGTTGGATAGTTCTGGTTAGGTCTGATTTATTCCTTACCCCTCTACTATACTCCTCTTATCTCGACGTGTTTTGAATCCGCTCTCTTCTCTCTCTTCGAGTCCAGGATTTCTCGTGGTGGGTTTCCGTCGTACCTTTAGGGTTTCGGTTCCTCCTTTGGTAACGGTGTTGCTACATCTGGTCTTCGTGCTATCCGAGGAATCCTTTATCTGTGGTACCATCCTTTGTTCCTTGTTTGTGCCCTCCGGTGTTATCCGACGCGACGACATCATCTACGCCAGATCCGATGCAGAGTCTGCATCACTCCTTTGTTTCCGAACCTCGATTGTCAAGATCTTCAGTCTGATTCCGAGAGTTGGTTGCATAATCCGCCTATTCGTGTGCAGAGTAATGGTTTGAGTGCGGGATGGAGTAGCTACCATACCACTACTCTTATCATTCGCTCTTGTGCGTCGAATCAATGGATACAGCAGTTTTACTCCGTCCACGGAAGTTAGGGGTGGCTTTAATTGCTGATACCCCTACCTTCGACCTTTTGTTCCCGGAGTGTCCCCTCGACGATCACGGACAACGACCTCTTGTTAGTGGTGTCGCGAGGATCTACACGAAGCGAGAAGACGCAGATCGCCGACCTTCCTTCCGGTACCATGAGGCGGATCTCGAGGGCGAGATCCATTGTTAGTGGTGTCGAATTGTGGCATCCCGCAAAACCACTACTAGAAAATCGCGTTGTTTTTGTGCTTTGCATCGTCATCATCATGCATTGTTTGTCCGAACTATTTCGAAAACCTAGTTTTGCTTTGTACAAATACCCTCTTCATTTCAAATGCAAAACCCCGAGCGTATCGAATATTTTATTTCCCTAAAAACTATTGCAAAGTGGTCTTGTTTTAAAATAAACAAAACTCAAACAAACACACTTTCTAAACCAGCCCCCTCTAAAACCTATCCCCACCCAATCCTAATCTACCCTCCAACCACAGGCCGCCACCTCACCCTCTCACCCATTTCCTACCCACCTGCCACCTCACCGATCCACCAGCCCACCCTCTCCCCTTTTCTCACCCTAGCCATCCTACCCACTCTCCTAAACCTCTCCCTTACCCCTGGGGCCCCCATCGCCCCTGACCCCACCCGTCAGTCCCACCTCTCCCCACTCAGCCACCCCCTCACCCTCTCTCTCCTCCCCGGGCCCCACCTGCTTCCCCACGCCTCCACTGAGCCCACCCCTGGACCCCGTGACAGTCCCACCCTGGCCCCGTGCCCCCCGCCTCCCTCCTCCTCCTCCCTCCTCCCTGCTCCACCTTCCTCTCCACCACCCCGCCCCTGCCCCTCCCCCAAGCTTCTTTGCCTGGCCCGCCGCCTCCGCCTCTCCCCGGCCGCCTCCTCCTGGCCGCTTCCCGCTCCGCCTCTCCCCCTGCCCCTGGCTCTCCCGACCGCCTGGCCTCCGGCGCCGCTCCCTCGCCTCCCCTCATGCCCCTGCTCGTCCCGAGCCACGCCCATGAGCCGTCTTCCTCCCTCCTGTGCGCCCGCCCTGGCTTCCCAGCCGCCGAGCTGCCTCACTTTGGCGCGCCACCGCCGCTGAAGCCTCCTCCGGCCCAAGCTCGCCGTCGCCCTCCCTCGGCCCGCTCTGCTCCGCCGTCCGCCGTCTCCGGCCAGGTCCGCCGCTGCCGGCTCGCCAGTCCGCGTCGGCCTCGTTTGTCGCCCGTGTGTGCGCAGGAAGTACCATGGGTGCGCGTGTATCTGTGTTGCCCTTGTTCTGTTGTTGGTCGCGATCGCCAGTTGGGGTATAGGGATTCGGTGGAGGTGGTACTGTTTAAAGACCGTTTCATCGACAAGATCTCCGTCACGGAAACATCAAGATCTACTTCTCGGGAATCCGCAGATCGATCCCCGAAGGCCGCACCCTCGGACGCCGAGACCCCGAACCCGAAGACCGATCCCGTACCCGGTGCCGCGCTATGAACTCCGAATAACCCCGGCGTCCATTCGAGTTTGCCATCGACAATCGAAGCCTCGAAACCCCAAGCTCTCCTTCCCGGACCCGAGGGCACCTCGTCGAGAAACCCCGGTACCAGAGGTCGACATCAGACCGAAGCATCAAGGCTCCTTCACGGATCTCAAGTTCTCCGTCTCGGACGCCAAGATTGCCACGAGAACGCTCCCGAACGCTAACACCGACTCGATGGCGCGGGCCCGACAAGACCCTACATAGCGGCAAGACCGACCCATGGGACCCGACAAGACCTTCGCGACAAGAACGGCATCGACCGGACGAATCCGATGCTCCCGACACCGACCCAAGTCCCGCACCGGACGCGCCAAGATCTACGCATCCGAACGATCCCGCCGAGACCGTCTCCGTCGAACCCGGACCACGCCGAACCCGACCCGAACCACGAACCTCAAGTTCCGAGACCCCCTAATGTGTGACCCCTTTCCTCGAGCCCTATTTTATAAATGAAATAACAACTTGTTGCATATTAATTGTTCATCTTGCATGCATATTTGTGTGGTTTGGGGGCCTTAGGCCGATTCACCATATAATTAAATAAGGGGCCCATATGCGGGCAAATCTAGTCTCATATTGGCCTCATTTAAATTTGTGTAGCGAACCCGGTGCTATCTTCTGTCATGTTAAGACAACATTTAAATTGCGGGGCTTCTAAATAACATGAACCATTCAATTAACTGTCGGGACCCCGGTTCCGCTTAATATGGCCTAATTGCATCACACCTTTGCCATGTCATACATCATACATGCATCATGCCCGATCTTTTGCCGTAGTATTAAATATTGCATCCGGTGCTTCTTCTAGTGTTTTGCTTCTTCGCGGATAAGGCTGTTGAGTTGATGTGAGCTTTGTCCCGATCTTCGGATGAACCTTCGACAATGTTTTCAGGCGAGCATCTCCCCCTTTCTACCTATCTTACTTTATAGTATTTATTCCCTCCTGTTGATCTATTGCTATCTGTGTTGCGGTGCTCTAGTTTTCGTACCCGTGATATCCCTCGCAGCCTTATATTGCCTTGGACACATCCTATTACCTGTTGTTTGGTAGATAGTTGGACTTGCGCGTCGTAGTCGCTTGCTCAAGTGCTGTTGCGTGTTGTCTAGTGCCACAGTTGTTGGAGCCTTGCCGCATGTTGATGTTGGAGATGATCATGGCTTTACTTACCGTTCACTTTAATTACTGTTTAACAACTAAAATTGAAGTAAGTAAGCAGAGGCATCGGTGGGTGATAGATAATATTTGGTTTCCGACCGCCCACTTGTGTCCCGTAGGACCCCGAGTACTTGATACCTGTTCCTTGATTTATCGCGCTATCCACATCCGGGAGGATTATGGGACCCCCCTGAGCCAGAGCATGATTCATTCTTATTTCTTGGGGCCACAAACTAGTTTGAGGTTTTATTTACTATCCTGTACCTATGCCATGCTACTGCTTTATTTACGATTGTGCGAGGAGCACACTGTACTGTTTAGGTAAGCGGAGTGTTTTCGATGTCGACAAGCCAGTCCACACTTTCGGGTTCCCGATCGTTTCTGACCATTGACGCAAACCTTGAGTCCGTCTCGGAGCTAGCTTACTTCGTTGCGGGTCTACTCAATGGGGTGGCCCCCTGAAATATTTCTGAATCCTGTGATTGCTTTGTCGTGAAAGCCTCGTTGGGTTTTGATTTGGTTTTTCCGAGGCTGATCGAGTGTGTGTTGCTATTTGTGCACCCCGGCCGGGTAAAACTTTCTGAAAGCCGTGTCTGCGGTTATGGACGACTTGGAGCACAGTATCTCGATCATAGACAAGCATAACTAAAGTAGTGCTATAAATTTGACTTTATAATGACTAGTAATCAGCTTCACTATGATGGAATGGCTAAATAATACTGCCCACAATTGCTTGTTTGGAGTGTCGCTTGCGACCATTGTACCTGACTAGTAAGTATTGCAACTATAACGGGGATGGCTAAGTAAAAGTACCAACAACCGCTGGGTTTTGGGTTATCTCATGCTAAATGTATATGACTAGTAAGTGTTGCCACTATAACGGAATGGTTAACTAAAAGTGCCCACTGCTTACTTTATCAGAATGATTATCTAAACCTGACTAGTAATTGCTGCAACGATAACTGAATAAGTAAAACTGCCAACGGTGTGAGTTCCTCGGTTGACTTCCTCGTTTGGTTTCGAGGGGGAAACACCAGGGTGGGTTTGTTTGATGATAGTATCAGGTTGGTTCCGAATAGGTCATTCTTATCCCTCTCTGATGACCGCCAGTTGTATCGAGTCTCTATAGGTTGTTTAGTGCATGCTGCCGCTGCCGCTCAGTCCACCATACCTATGTAGGCGAGGACCGCCGAATTCTAGTCTCGCCGTGTCTTGGCCTCGATTGGCGCTCCTCTTTTTCCTTTTCCCTTTGTCGGCACCCCTTTTGTTTAAGCAGGTTTTGAGATCGACGTCGTTAGCAGGGTTACCCTTCCGGCTTGGCCTGGGCAGGGTTATGGACGCCATTGGTTATTCTTCAGGGCTCTTAGCCCCATTTACATCTTGTCCGTAGTCGGACGCTCTATCATTTTCAAGGTGATTTGGATCTTTGAATATTATCTCTGTATTCTAGACTCATGGAGTCGTGTTGTATATAAATCTGTTCTGTGGGTCCCATCGAGGACTGTTGTGTAATGTTATTACTTCGTTTTCCACCCGCACGAAAGTGCCTGGTGGGCACCTTTGAATCGTTTCTATGCGGGTTTGGCGGGAATCGCTGAAACTTGCATAGGTCCGATTCTGAGGGTGTTACAGCAGGGTTATGGACGCGATTGGTTATTCTTCAGGGCTCTTAGCTCAATTTGCATCTTGTCCGTACTCGGACGCTGTATCGTTTTCCAGGTGATTTGGATCTTTGTATTGTATATCTGTATTCTTGACTCATTGAGTCACTGTTATATATATATGTTTTGTGGGTTCCATTGAGGACTATTGTGTAATGATATTACTTCGTTTTCCACCCGCACGCAAGTGCCTGGTGGGCACCTTTGAATCATTTCTATGCGGGTTTGGCGGGAAGCGCTAAAACTTGCATAGGGCCGATTCTGAGGGTGTTACAAAGGGTAAGGTCACCCATGGAGAGAAGAGGTGAGCATAAATCTAGTATGGAGGAAACCAAGATCACATGCTTGCTTCACCATAAACGGTTGTAGTTACATGCAAGTTACCAGGTTGCATAAACCCCTATATTAATGCGTCACAACCTACTGAACGGGCTGCAGAAAATGGCCCAGAGGATATTTTTGGATGACCATGTTGTCCTCAACACTGCCAGCTAGGCCAAAATCGGCTGCAGGCTACCAAACGTGCCCTAAAGGGCTCAATGGGCACCGTAAATCAGACCGCTCAGTATGGATTGGTCCCTTTCGATGCATTCTTAACTCGAATATAGGTTGACTTTTCGGTCTAGTGGACATGTGTCCTTACTGACCCCTAATTTAGTGCGCATTAATTTTTTCGTTCATAGATAAGTCATAGATTTTACAACTAAAATAAAATGCAGTACAAAGAAAAAAACTATCTATCTTTCTTCCTAGCGGCCTGCATCGGTGCAACTTCCATGGCCCTCATCGCTAGCATTTGCATAGCTTCTTTGGCACTCGCCTCCTCCTATCGCCAACAGCGTTGTTGCGGCCACCTTATGCCCTAGTGTTCATGGATGCTTCGTCGCTCGCTTCCGCAGCCATCACACGCCGCTTCCTCTCGCAGCTGCTCAGGTGCCTCCTGCACGACAACGAGGGAAACCTACGCACAACCTATTTTGTCTCACGATAGGCAGTCATATCCGCCCAGGCTCACTGCTCGGTTGCCATGAACTGTCGTCCATGCTCCTTCAGTGCTGTTATTTCACACAACAACTTGATGACACTGTCCTCGATGTAGGGATGTAGACGGACGTCCGTATAGTCAATGATCTTTGTCCGTCAACTCATTTTCTCTGCCAAATATGTCACCGGTTTGTTCCAAGGAAAAGAATAGCGCGCTATTTATTTTAGCGTCGCCTCTCTCCAGACGCTACACAAGTTATAGCGTGCTATTTTTTAAAAGAGAGTTTTGTAAATCAATAAATTTTTGATAGGTATAGTCTGTTTACTAAGGATTTCAGTAGCTAAATAACTGTCCAAAGTAATACATGCATAGCCAATTAACCAGTGATGACCAAATGGTGATTAAATGATAGAGTACGGATCAAAATGATCAGAAAGTCAAAATGAAGGACATATATTTTACAGATAGTCACATCAACAGCCAACAATACATCCAAACAACAACATAGGAGAAACTACTTATTCAGAATTCGATGAAGTAGACATAGCATCATCTTCTGATTCAGAAGAAGATCTCGCAGACTGCAACTCATCATCACCATAAACATGAAGCAACTTCTTCTTCCTAGGGTGAGAAACTTTCTTTCTTTTTGGTGCAGCATTTGGCTGTTGTGATGTTGATTCTTCAACCTGTACATCTTCAGATTTAGCTACAGGTTGCACAACCTCAACTGGCAGAATTTTTTATGCCTTCTTCATCACTTGAAACATTTTCTTCCCCCTCTGAATGGCTCAAGTCCACATCAATATGGAGATCCTTGGTCGCAACGTTGGTTGCTGCTGCGGGAGATGGAGAAGAAGTGGAGAATAGGTGGGGATGAAGCTAGGCATGGCGTTGGTTGCTGCTGCGGGAGATTCTTGGTCGTAGCGTTGCTAGCTGCATTCCTTTTGATCGGGGATTTGGATAGAGGTGGTCGGCCGGCCGGAGCTGGAGGAGATGGAGGAGCCTGCAGCCGCCACGACCGTCGCATGGTGGGGAATGGTATATGGCATGGGGGTTGGGAGTTGGTTTAGCTAGATTTGTTGAGTCATGCGGGATGAATGGGCCGAATGGACTGCCGATAATTTCAAGATTTTGTAGCGCCGCTATAACGGTATAACGTATAGCGTGTTTAGCGCCGCTAAAAAGTGAATAGCATCATAGCGAGAATTTTATGCATAACATAGCGTCTGACTCCCGAATATGCTATAGTGGCGCTATAGCGCCGAAATAGCGTGCTATTTTTTTAGTTGGTTTGTTCATAACTAGTTACATTTCTACATACACGGCTGTCAGTCATGTCCCCCGGACAGACGTACTGCATCCCTACCTCGATGGCCATGCCGAAGGCCTCTAGATCCCACTGGCGCACGGTCTAGAAGGACTTGAGTAGGGAGGTCTGCCATATACTCGTCGACACTCGCATGTCGTTCTCCTATGCGTATTATTCGTCTGCATTGTCCCACTCCATCGTGTCCTCCTATTCGTAGATTGCCACGAGCTAGTAGGGTAGCGCTAGCGTCTGTCTTGGCTAAGCTAGGCCCAAGTGGTGGGAAGACGGTGAGGCATGGATATGTGGCCATCCTACACTCCCCCTGGCGGCTCAATCTTATAGGCGGCGGTGGGCAGGAAACAAGACACTGGAAAAGGCGACGGGAGCGGCCTAGACAAGAAACAGTGGGTAGGAGCGGCTGGATTCGGCACCCAAGCGGGAAACAAAGGCGGGAGCAACAACCCCTCCATTAATGGGGCATCACCGCTGCTCTATCTATGCCAGCAGCGTGGACCAAAATGGGTCGCATGTTGGGTATACTAGTCTTGCTTGGACGGACAAAGGCCCTCTGACCTGACAACGAGTGATACTTGCATTTATAGCATCATAAATAAACACATATATGACTAGTTTATATTGTTAATTGCATTGTTATATCATTTCTTATGCAATTTTTAGATAATTTATAGGACTTTACTACAAAGTCCCTTGTTTTGATTTAATTCCTAAGAGACAGAAAACATTTTTTTTTCATATTTTGTTGTTTTCAGGGACTTTCTAGACACCAATTAATTATAGGAAAATACCCCAGAAGTTTTTCATCGCGAGAAGGACAATGGGCCTTGAATCTATGAGAGGAGATCCACGAGGGCCGAAAGAGCCCAGGTGGCGTGGACCTACCCTATGGCCATGCCACCCAGGCCCGTTCAGGCCTCGAGCAATCGCCTCGGCTCCCTCTATTTATAGATAACTCCGTTTCAACCAAAAACCTACGCCATATTTTCGCATGAATTACGGAGGAGGGGAAGTCTTGTCCTACTCCGGGAGAGGGAAATCCTACAGGTCTGGGGCCTCTAGAGAGAGGGGGAAATCCAAGCCATTGTCATCACAAATCCTCCTTGGCATAGGAGAGGCTTCTCCATCACCATCTCTGTCATCCCCAACATCAGCACCATCTCCTTCTCAAAGATCCACATCATTCCCCTCATAGTTTGTGATTAGATTAAACCCTGGATATTGTTTTAGTGCCTTGTGCATGATTGTGCTTGGTAAATTTTCATTATTCGGTGGTGAAGTTATAATTTCAGATTGTGTTGTAATCCATATGCCACTGATCCATATCATGTTTCATTGTTGTGAGTATTTCCCCATATTCCTGAGAGCATAGGATAGATTGGCTATGATTTTCATATAGTATGCAATGAGTATTTGGTTAAGTTATAATCATTTATATGGTTCTATGATGGTAAATGCAAATGTTGACTGCATATTACTTCACCTATATGGGTTCATAGTGTTGCACCTTAGTGTAATGAAGAGAGTAGCGAGGGATAGAATGATAGAAACCGTGTCCTAAGTCTTGAAGTTGTATTAAGGAGTTTTTAGATTGGGGACCTTAGAACTTTATGTTGTGATTGTACTTTATGTCTAAATGAATCCTTTGCTTGCTCATGAAAGTGGCCTTAGGACCAATTATAAGGGGTGCACTTGCTCATGTATATGACTACACCTATTTTAGGCTCCGTTCAAAGAGAATAAAACTTGACAAGATACTTACCATGCTGCTATAGAAATATTTATGCTAAGTAAACCAATGTCGTCCTCGGGAACATTTGTCACATATAAGAACACATATTTGATGTTGTCCTCTTGCTACATGGATTGGGCTTTCTCTAAAAAGAGCATTTAATTTATTGTAATTTATTTTTCTGCAAACTATAAACCAAAAATACCAAACATTTGCATCTTTTATTGTTTACTTGTCAGACTTGCTAACCAATACCTTCAACTCCTCGTGGGTTCGATAATCTTTTTCTTTATTAAAAGATACTACAATAGATCTCCTGGACATGGGAAGACATCAACGAGCCACCATAAATGGACCAATTCGATTACATTTTTTATGTTTGAAATGCAGGGCACAGTTAGAGTTGCCCTTATGGACACACAAGAATGTGGTGTTATATTTACATAGAGACTTCCAATAAAAAAATCTAATCGCATCATAGATAAAATCAACAAAATTTTACAAGAAAAAATGGTGACATAAATTTCCTTTGATTTATACTCCTCCATTCAAAAATATAAAATATTTTAGGGTTTTTTTAGTGTGTAGGTGTGTCTCAGAAAAAGCTAAAACATCTTATAATTTAGAACGAACGGAGTAGTCCAGAAGAAACTTTCTGAATAAATAGTTTCATCTTGTAATTCAGACAATTCACACGTTTTTAAAATTTCATTCCTGCTAAACTTCTATGAAAACCATTTGAATAAAAAAGGCCCCAGGAAAGTTTTCTCGATCCAGGGATCAAACAACCATGTAGAAAGAGTCCATATTCTTAAGGATTTGAACACTCCAAATTTGCAGTGAAAATCCTTTTGAATCAAAGAGGTCCCCAAAACATTCTTAGGAAAAGTTCATATGGAATCCCCTAGTACTAGTCAAACAACTCAACTACTCCTACAAAAAGTCGCATGATTGGTTCTCAATAAAACAGTACAATTATACGCACAGGATAGAATGTAATTTGAGAAGATAGTAGTAGTCATATAAAGCAATGCAAATAAAGAATATAAAATATCGTATTGATTTTCTGTTCAGTCCGAAAACACACTCTACATGATATTCAGAGATTTCTACGCTTCAAATATCAGCAATGGCAGCCATGATGACTTATGAATTCCAGGAATCCCAGGATATCAACAGTAACAATTCCAATGTGATTGGATCTCTGAAGATCCTATGAGCCAAAGAGGAAAAACCACTTGCATAGAGCGCGAGCCAACCGCGTGCACAGAGACAACACGTAACATTTAGGCAGGTCCAGATTTCTCAACGCGGAAACAGAACCACGACTAGCAAAACAATTTCCCCAGCACGTGACAATCTCACAAAACTAGCATTTTACAGCACTGAATCCAGCACAGCTTAGTCTTTAAAGTTTCACAAGCATGCATCCATATGCACGGCGCAAAATTGTAAAACATTCGTCTTGGCGGACCGAAACGACACGGAAACTGTACACCAGGAAACTGCCATGAAGCACACAAGAGACGCAAGCATATGGCGGTACAGAGGGATAAGCCATGTCAAGCTGGCTCGGTTCTAATTGTCTGCAGCACAGTTCAACTGCCCTCGCCAAGAGCTTGTACTTTCTTTTCCAGCTCAGGTCTGTTGGCGCCGACGAGCTTGTCGATCTGCTGGCCGTTCTTGAGGAAGAAGAACGTTGGGGTTGCACGGATGTCCCATGTTGAGCTGAAATCCTGCAGAGCATCAGAAGGTGGGTCAATACTGGAAGCATCAGGGCAACATGCCGCCATCACAGGGTTATCAAGAAAACATGCTATGCATGGACCTATTAGGATGGCATGCCACTTCAGCACACTCCCACACAGTTTCATACGTATCACATTTATTTGCTTGCATATTTCTTCAAAAGATGAAACAGAATAATACCTTAAAAGTTTGTCCAAAAGGTTTGTGAGTCGATAGAGTTGTGAAAGTTAAGATCATTATTCAGGTTTTCATGTTAATGGAAATTAAGTAGGGACTATAGAATCAAATGCAATATTTAGAGTTATGTTATCCTGTAATGAATAATTTAATATGGCTCAAACCTAGAACAACGTTATATGCTCCTTTCAGGTATATGAAATAATGTCCTAACACTTTCTATAGAAAATACCAGAGATGTAGCAGTGTCCTTGGTTCAGAAAAAGAAACTCGAACTAAATATATTTCCAGGAGCTGGTGTTTTAAATAAATAAATGGTAGATTAGATTACCATTAGGTCATCAACATCAATTGTCAAGAACATGAGTTGAGGATAAGTCTTTGACATCTCAGCATAAACAGGTGCAATGACACGGCATGGCCCACACCAGGAAGCGCTGAAATTTGCCACAACCTACAAAAGAAAGCAATGACCAATGTGTATATAAGATGCAACTCCAGAAATCACATGCAGAATCATTAGCCGTTCGTTTACATATCATGGCATCTTTTCAGCGCCCTAAAAATGGTCAGCATAAAAATTGGGCTTAAAGCGTATAAATGTCAAGTTCTACCATGAAAATGTACACATACTCCTGTATATTTTTGGGTTTCAGTCTGAAAACAGTTCCTACTACAGGGAACCTCCTGCTATGGAATTCAACTACATATCCCCTGAACAGAACTGCTTTTGTGGGAAAATAGTTTAGTACTCTACATGTCCATGATTTCAAGTGCACAAGTAAGAAAATAATCAAGCTATAGTGCGCATCTACTTTAAATCATGGAGCCAGTGGGTATTTATGTAAACATAATCACTACATTATGTGCTCCTAACAGGCTAACAGCTAATCACTTTTCGTGCACAATTTCTGCATGAGCACGTGGCAACGATGTCTGCTTCTGTGTCTCACAATGGTCTCCAGTTGATTTCTACATTTTAAAAATTAGTGTTCTCTTAGATAGATGGGTCTTTTCTTATTTTATAGGCCAGAAATGGGGATGGTGGAAGTAGCGTGCGGTGTTTCTTAAACCAATTCGCATTGTATGCATGGTGCAAAGTGACAGACTTAAACAGCAAGTACTGCATACACCAAACACTACAAGAAGCGAAGGATTTCTGTAATCTCTTGAACAAATTGCCAGTTTGCTTACAATTTTCCCATCCTTGTTTGCTTCTGCGATCTTTTGGTCCCAGTCCTCTTTGGTTGTTATGACATGCACATTTCCACCTTTGAAATCAAGCTTATCTTCCACGATGCTACGGTCCTGACCAAAAGAAAGTGACACGAAAACATTAGGAACCACTTGAACAGGAAGGAACTTGCTTAAAGATCAAATATTCTTGCAGAAGGCTTACCTTGCCCACACAGCCTCCCATTGTAAATTTCAATCGACAAAACTAGCACGCACCACCGAGCAAAAGGCCCCCTGAAGGCCCTATAATGGTAAAAACATGTCATGGTTGTGTCGGAAACAGGCTGTGTTTGTACAGAGAAAAGTGCATGGACAATGAATTTCAGTAAGGTACAACACCATGTTTGAACTAACAATCCAGTCAGGAGTACATCAATAGCTCGGCACCAATCAAAAGGAAGATTACTGGACCATCTATTTCGTCTATCCCAGTGTGCTTACAAGTAAAACATCTTTTTTTTTTCACTATGTATGGAAAAAGATGAACCCTAGGGAATAATCTCCTAACTAAAGGCATAGTAGTAATTGGCCCCAATAAGCCATCAAGAACCCAAATTCTCAACAAGGAGTCGAATAACCCAGGAGCTAGGACATCCCGCAGGCACAAAAATTGCCTGCTCGCGGATCAAGAATCCGTCAACGGACACAAGCAGGAAGAACACCAAATCGGACAAATCGAAGCCGACCGGATCAGCGGGTAGTCGAGGAGGAATTACCTGGGATCGGAAGCGGGAGTTTGGCGCCAAGGGAGGCGGGGGACACGGTATGAGGAGGAGAGGAAGACGATAAGCCTGACCGGATCACCGGGCAATTAAGAGGTTCCTTAACTCGGCAGGGTTGATTGACGTAGAAGAGAAAGCTCTCCGGTGGTGGTGGTGGGTCAGTGGATGGGTCGGTTCTCCTCTCCTGGTCGTAGGTTGCTCGCTCGCTGGCCGCCGCCGCAGCGTGGGTTTGATTAATCGGAGGAGAGGGAGGATTGGTTCGCTTTCCTTTTATTTTTCTGTTGCTGCTGGCGCTGGGGGTCCCGTCCCGGGGATGAGGACGGAGAGGCGGAAAGGGAAGGGACGTGGAATATTCTGCGGCCGTGCTATGCCCGGCTCGTGTTTCTGGAGGCGACGACGACGACGACGACGGGCGACGGCGACGACCCGGTGGATTGGATTGGACGGCCGGCGTGCGTGAGCGAGCCCGTGAATTAACCGCGTCGGCGTAGCACCACTTGGCTCGGCCGGCGCCGCTCGTGCCGCGTCCGCCTGCGGAAATGTTTTTTCTCTGTGTGTGTGTGGAAAGTAGTTTGGTGAGCATTGACGACGTGGAACCTTTTTGTGTTGCTCTGGCCTGCACGCAGAGAGTACACGGCCATGGCTATAAAATTTTCTTTAATTAAATCCATGGTTAGTCAATGCGATACCGTCACCCCTTTCAAAATAAAAATAAAAATAAAAATACACGATTACGGTCACTAAACTCGTACAATAACGTCACCACTGAAGCAATGTATTGGAGGAATGGGTCCTACTAATAGATGACTAGATGGGTAAATAAACGAAGGAAGAAGTTTGAAAGGGGTTTGTTTGCGAAATCGCCTACAGGTACTAAACCCCCGTGGTGCGACTGGACCCGTTCACCCCGACTCGCGCCGTTCCCCTCCTCTGCTCAAACGTTAACCCTAAATCGACGACGGAATTTGTGAGGTGCCGTCGGAGTGCCGTTGTTGGGCCACAATGTCCGACTCTAGCTCGTCCCGGTGTGTGCTCCACCGCTGGGCTCCTCCGTTTACGCTCATCTTCTGCCCTGATTGCGGCCGCTCGGGGACGCTAGAGCACCCTAGATGGATGTACTACAAGTGTAAAAATCACGGGGTAAGTTTGTGTTGTTTGCATTTTTCTTAAGTTATTGATTGTCTCCCTCTGTTTTGATCTTGTACACTCTATTCGGGAGCTCAAATTGAATGTGTTCTGATTTTGCATAGTTTGGCTACAATTTTTGGCATTGGAAGATGGAGTACATTGGCTATCTAATTGAGAACAACTACATTCAAGGGAATGATGTTGTTGATGATCTTGGTTGGGAAGAAGATAGGAGGGAAGAACTTGAGCTGAGGAAGTGGAGGCCAGAGTGACAAGGGTGCAAGGACAGGAGCAACGCCTAATGATGATTTTGGAGGCAATGAGGCAAATTGTGGTTCTTGGCAATATTGCAGTGGGTGTGTTGTGTGTGCTATGTGCAATGTGTGTTCTTATAATGTGAAGAAGTGAGAGTGAGTGTGTTATGTGCAATGTGTGATGTGTGCAAGTGATAGTGATGTTCTAGCTAGTTTAGGATACAGTGATGATTTCGTGTTCATCTAGGAGTTGATCTAATGATGGTGTAGTAGTGACTGGACCTTGTAATGCCTTTTGGCTATCATGTATGTGAACCAGCTGCAATGCAATGCAGTGAAATGTATTGCCTTTTGCTCATATTTAAGTTTAAATTTGTATTTGAGTCAAATGAAATGCATTTATGTGGAATTATGACAACAAGTGGAAAGAAAATAGTTTTTGGTTAAGAGAACAACTTTGTCATGGTAAATAGAAACAACCATTTTCATATTTCACATGACCAAAATGACATAATTCAATGAACTTGAAGTTGACATATTCTAGGACACCAAAAGGACATAATTCAGTGAAACAAGAACATAATGGTAGATGGACTCATGCAAGAGTTCCAGAAAGGAAACACACCAAAATTACATAGGTGTTTAACATATCTGCAAGGTTTTTGCAACGCCAAAATTCAGTTAAACAAGAAACTACATCTCATTTTCTTAGACCTCTCATTCCAAACCTTTTCTTTACACCTAGATACCACTCCATCCTCCCAGACTTTGGCATTGGTTCTGTAACTACCTAGCACATGAGAATGGTTTGAATTTTTGGGAAAGGTTTCTAAGGGGCAATTGGAACATAAACATCTTGCATTTCACCTTCTTCACCTAAAGCATTGGATGCCATATGAGTTCTATGAACTAGCATTTTAGCTTGATGAGATTCACTTTGTGTCGTCTATGCTGCAAGTTGACCATCTCTTTATGCCTTCCTCTTCTGTCCAACTGCAAGTATCTTGTCATGTTCCTTCTTCTCTACATCTTCTTTCCTTTTCAAAGTCTTTGGGAACTATGTCCAGAATGAAGTATCTTCCACTTCTACAGCTGGCATAACAATAGGGAAATACAATCATTAGGATTCATCCCAATAGTTGTGAGAAACTGACCTGTATACCTTGTTTTTATGCAACCATCAATAAATATAATTGGCTTGCTGATGGCGCTCGGTATTGAGAGCGCTTCGTTGGAAACCCCAAGAGCAAGGTGTGATGAGCACAGCAGCAAGTCTTCCATCAGTAGAGACCGAGGTTATCGAACCATAAGGAGGAAGGAAACGTCTCAAAGGTGTTGCAAGCAACGTGGAAACCTGCACAACACAAACTCAAGACTTTGCCCCAACGAATCAGTGAGGTTGTCAAGCTCACCGGTTTGCTGTAACAAAGGATTAAACGTATGATGTGGAAGGTAATGGTTTTCAGCAAGTAAACAAGTAACAGTGGAGGATGTATCAATGGTAAAGATTGGACCGAGGTCCATAGTTCACTAGAGGTGCTCTCCTTAGATAAACAACATGGCATGAAGGATAAACAAATTACAGCAGGGCAATTGACAGTAACTGAGCAAGGCATAACAATGCAATACCAGACAAAAAGATCCTATGAGATTCGATTGGGCAATACAACAATATACATAGACCGCCATCCAACTACATCTATGACTAGAAATCCACCTTCAGGTTATCATCCGACCTCCCTCTAGTATTAAGTTGCAAGCAACAGACAACTGCTTTAAGCAAAGTGTGTAAGGTAAACAATCCACTTGTTCCATGAACAAGAGACCGTTGTTTTCTCCCTAGTGGCAACAACACATCTACAACCGAAGATATTTCTGTCACTTCCCTTGGAAACTAGAGGCATGAACCCACTATCGAGCAGAAATACCCCCTCTTGGAGTCACTAGCAACTACTTGGCCAAGATAGCTACAAACAACGGAGAGCATGCAAGATAACAAATAACATAGACATGATAGAATCATAAAGACAAAACCATTAATCAATTTGACATAGTAATCTCAATATCCATCGGATCCCCGCAAACACAACATGCATGATTACAAATAGATTAGATCTTAATCATGAACGGAGCTCACAAGATCTATACATGAAAGCACAAGGAGGATATACAACCATCTAGCTACTACATGGACCCGTAGTCCAAGGTGGAACTACTCACGCATCATACCAGAGAAGAAGGCCTCCGGGATGATTTCCCCTCCGGCAGGGTGCCAGGAAGAACTTCAGATCCCCCCAATTTGTAGGGATGACGGTGGCGGCGGCTACAGAAGGTTTCGTGGAGTTTTGATCAAGTGCCTAGGGTTTCTGCATCGGGGGCTTCTTATAGGCGAAGAGGCGAGGCTAGGAGACGGCTAGGGGGCCCACACCCTACCCAGGCGCGGGGTGGGCCCACCCGTGCCTAGGGGGTGTGGCGGCCCTGGTTTGCCTCTCTGTCTCCCCTCTAGACTTTGTGTCGCCCACGGTAAAATATTGACTTTGCCTTTTGTCCCGTCCAATTTCGAGAATATTGATTTTCTACCTTTCTGGAACCAAAAACAGAAGAAAACATGCAACTGGCACTGTGACAACTTGTTAATAGGTTAGTTCCAGAAAAGATATAAAAACACCTCAAAGTATAGACAAAGCAAAGCAAAGTAGATAGTAAACAAGCATGGAGCATAAAAAATTATAGATATGTTTCCGACGTATCACCTACACCCTTGTAGAAACCCCCTTTTGCATGCTTCAACACTCATGTAACATTGCTTGAATATTGTATTATCATCCAGTGACAGATAGAAAGTGCTTCCTGGATTACTCTTCATGATCTCATTTGCATAGTCCAAGAACATCTTGTATTTTATCCTATTCATCTCCATAAAACACAATCATGGACAATCCTCTTAGCTCTCTGTAGTTTACTCCTGGATGGTGTCATGTTCCACCCTTGAGAAATTTATAATACTCATTTGTTGATCAGCTCTAAGGATCTCCAAATACTTCTCTACAATGAATTTAGCTATGAAAGCACAAACCTTCCATTTCCCATTGCAAGTGTGTTGAGTTGTGTAGCTCTTTTTCTGGAATGCTTTTGATCTTGTGTTAGCAGATGCCCATAGATACCAACTACAATTATTCTCACACATTTCCATTGCCCTCTTCTTGTCATTTATAGGTAGTTTTGTGCCATTTTGTGAATGCAATTGTATGCCCTGGTTGCTTTCCTAAGCAACTCCACATTAGCAAACACTTGGACAATAGAAAAATTTGGATCATTTAAATCATCCCCTCTGAAGGTTTTGAATTTCATCGTCATCGTATCATCATCAGAGTCAGGTCCCCACAGATCCTCTTCATCTGAATCCTCCTCTTTGATTTCACACTTATCTTTGCCTTTGTCATTTGCAACATTACATTTTGTTGATCTTTCCCTTCTCTTATTCATAGATGTAGTCGTGCCTTTGTCAGATGGAATGATGGATGTCTATTCCTCACCATGTAGATCAACATCCCCTTCACTTAAAGCAAAATCAGAGACCTGCAACTCAAACTCTGAGTCTACAACATTCTCAATGTTACATAGTGTATCACTGTACTCTCCTTCACTTGCTTCTTTAGTTTATTCATTATCTGCAACTGCACTAACGCTTATATTCTTATTCCTTGGATCTACCAGCAACAGGTTCTTCATTAAGTCTCTGATCTAAATCTTCTACTGAACCTGTAGGATAGACAACTTGAATTTGGTGCTAGAGTTCCCTCTGCACTTCGATATTCAGGTTGGGTGTTGCTTCTTGGTTTAGCAGGGCTGATAATAGAAGGCAAAGGAGCAACTGGAAAATGTACTACTCCATCCCAACCTTTGAATCTCAAGCGTTGATCATGATATAAACAAATACCGAAGAAATGTTGGCCTATGTCAACTAAAGTAACCATAAACATGAATGAATGCTCATCATTTAGCTCCCTCTAACCAAAAATTCAAGCCCAATCCCGACCTGACCGGGTCGGGTCAGCCTTCCCATGCCCAGATCTAATTGGGAGCCTACAATTAAGGTGTGAATATTTTTCAAAGCTTATATTGACATGGTTATACCCCGCGGGCACATGATCTCAGCATACCTGATCCAGCCCAAGGAAGGCCCACGGAAAATATACGCCGGCCCATGAAGACTTTCGGGTGGTCAAGGCCCATGACGCCTTCGGATCCTTGGAGAGCAAGACTAGAGTAGATAGGAAATTCAAAGGGGTAAACCCTAAAACCTGTAACCGACTAGGTCTGTGCCTGGGACCTGCCTGAGTCTATATAAAGGCTAGGAGGGCACGACTTAGATCTCTTGACTCATACTTCCGCATACACACCTTCACGCCAGATCGCATCTGCGCACCCCTGTAATCACCGGTTCCGCCGTAATCAAGAGCAGACAAGCAGGAGTAGGGTTTTCCCTCCGGGGGTCTGAACCTGGGTAAACCTCATGTCCCGTGTTGCTTGTTTCCTAACCGTTCCGCGATCTCCAGCATCCCCATCTTCTCCAAAACCCAAGTCTATAACAATGGGCATTGATGAGATCAAACCTCGTCAATTGGCGCCGTCTGTGGGAGCACTGGACTATTTTCTTCGAGTCCTACATCGAGTCTGCGACTCCACTACGGACTCGGGGGCTACTCCCATAGGGAGGACGGATTTCAAGCATCCGAAAAATTTGTGTCCTACGGACCTGAAGCCAAGAAACGACTGAGTTAAAGTCTCTGCTCAAGTCTACGACTCGAACAGACACTCGGGGGATACTCCCATAGGGAGAGCTGGCCGTGCACCCTATGAACTTTTCGACTGCGATCCTTCGGATCGGCATGCAACATTTTTTCGGCAACTTTGCCCCAATTAAATACTAAGTGAGCTACATTTTCTCCTTGGCCACCCGAAACACCTCCGCGGTGATAAAAATTCGGATGATGTGTCTGCGACACAAAGATAAGACCTACAGATAACATCTGATGGCCTGGTAACGCACATGATCAAGGCTCGCTAGTGTAAATCCGTGTTAACAGACGCGATGAAAAATCCCGATGGACGCGTTGGGTACATCAATTAAATTCACTGGAATATCACTCCTGTAAGTCTTCCGCGGCCTGAGTCGAATTACGCCAGCATATGTTCCAGGTTCGAGTTGAGGGAGTCAAACCTAAAGAAGATCGTGTTGTTTCGTCCTAAGACAGTTAACTGACCCTAATCCGTCGGGTGAGTCAGGCACACGCATTAACAATCCCTACACATGAACTATTGAAATACATAGTTGCACCCGAAGGAAGAGTCCTCAGCCGAATCTACGATTCGACTGATCACTCGGGGGCTACTGACATGGTTATACCCCGTGGGCACATGATCTCAGCATACCTGGTCCAGTCCAAGGAAGTCCCACGGCAAATATACGCCGGCCCATGAAGACTTTCGGGTGGTCAAGGCACATGACGCCTTCGGATCCTTGGAGAGCAAGACTAGAGTAGATAGAAAATTCAAAGGGGTAAACCCTAAAACTCAGAATCGACTAGGTCATGCACAGGACCCGCTGAGTCTATATAAAGGCTAGGAGGGCACGACTTAGATCTCTCGACTCATACTTTCGCATACACACCTTCACGCCAGATCGCATCTGTGCACCCCTGTAATCACCGGTTCCGCCATACTCAAGAGCAGACAACCAGGAGTAGGGTTTTCCCTCCGGGGGCCTGAACCTGGGTAAACATCGTGTCTCGTGTTGCTTGTTTGCTAACCGTTCCGCGATCTCCAGCATCCCCATCTTCTCCAAAACCCAACTCCATAACAATGGGCATTGATGAGATCAAACCTCGTCATGTATGGTTTTAGTGACCGCCCTCAAGTGTCTCATAGTAGATTGTGTGCCCGTCTTGGTGGTGCGCACACGAGAGAATAATGTGAGCCTTTGTGGCAATGGTGTGTGTCTATGTGGTGTGCCTCCACATCTTGGGGTGAGGCCTTTGTGGCATTTGGTGTGCATCGAGCAACCACACCTCATGGTGATCCTTTTGTGATGTTCAGGGAGCATCATACTACTGCACCTCTCCAACAGAGATTAGCTTCCCTAGAAGTGAACTTTAGGATAAATCATCGTCTCTATGAGCCCGAGTTATTTCTATACCTGAGATTTTTTCTTATGCACTTCACTTTGTGATAGTCTTTATGCTTGGAGTTGCATATATTGCTATCACTTTGTTGTTTTCCTTGTTTAGCATAAGTTGTTAGTGCACTAAGTTGAGTCTAGCATATTTAGGTTATTTTTCTTGATAAATTAAATGCTAGTTTTATTTTCTCATTTGTTCAAGCCAAACTATAAAAATTTAAGTCGCTTGTTCACCCTCTCCCTCTATAGGCGACATTCGTATCCTTGGTCGTCCCTCCTTGCCACCATTGTCGTCTGACTCCCTTGCTAAATGGTGGCCAAGAGTTATCAGCACCTGAACGGCGAAGCTGGCTATGCAAATCTGATCTCTCTTCCTCCGTGAACTATGCTCAATTTGGATTGAGAGGAATAACAATTTTTTCAAGAAAAAAGCAAAACCAGAGGCACTAGTGCTTGACAACATGTAGAAGAGTGAGGTGAAAACTTGTGGACTTTTTATGAGGAGTACTATCTTGTTTTATCGTATTAGGGTTGTGTTTGTTTGTGGTGGATATTTGTATTTGTTTTTCCATCTTATCTATAAAGAAAAATGCATTCTCTCTCGGGAGTTGCTTAAAAAAAACCTCTCAAGTATGCGCACAGAAGTTAGACTGTCGCATACTAGATTGATTGGTATATACTGTTTTCTGTGAGATATATATTTCATGTATTAATATAACTTCTACTAGATGTTCATTTCCTGTAGGTTATTTTGTCATCTATGAGCTTTTTACAATCTAGGAAGGTAACGTGATACAAATGTTGTTTGTTGGCAAAGGATGGTTATTGGCCATCCACCGAAGAAAAGGCTATGGTACAACTTCGATTACACCACTTTATCTGGCGCTCACTAATTCTGTAAATCCATACTCATATTGCAGTGATAATCATCTCCGTTTTCTTCCGTTTGTAATTTGTAGGTGCAATTTGGGTGTACTTGATGGTGTTTGGCATCCCAAACTTGACGAACACACCTGCATTTTAATCAACCCAACACGTGATGCACCTAAGAATGAACTGTCTTTATGTTGTACTCGTTAAAGTATGATCCAAATTCAATTAAGGAGTCTAACTTTTGACGAGCGGAGTGAGGCCCGTCGCCGATAGGCTTGGACAAAGCCTCCCGTGGCATGGATCTTTAAACCGTCGGCTGGGATAAGTTATATCTGTGAAAATCTACGGCGTTTCTAAATACTCCCGATATAGTGAAGTTTTGATGGTTAGCGTCCATGGTTTTTTCTCTCTTTGTTGGAGAGTTTTTTTCACATTAAATCTGTGTCCCCTGCTTCGATTTTGTTTCCGTTCTTCGTTATTTGCTTGTCGCAACTATAACAGTACTCTTTGACTTAAACCGATCGCGAGTCCTTTTTATCCTTTAAGATATTTCCTGCGTCTCAAAAATAGATGCCACATATTTATAAAAATTCAGATAAATCTAGACACTATTTAATATATAGATTTATTTAAATTTTAATAAACCTGTAACATCTATTTTGAGACTGTAAAAGTATGACGAAGGTGCTCTGCCAATGCGTTGAGATAAGGAGAAGAAGCGGGGTTTGTAACTCTTTGGAGAACAACAAAGCTTGGGTTACCCCACACGGAGGCTTGGGCTGTTCTCCTGCCGAAATTGAATTGAACGACTATGGTATCTGGTGCCAAATATGAAACAGCTAAAATCGTCAACAGATGGTACATGGATGAGATGATCATTGCTTCCACGACCCCTTGTTTTACATGGTTCCCAACGTCTCCGCACTTGCGCGCCCCACCTACGTAGTACTACGTCAACGCTGCGCGGCACAGCTGGACCTGGACCGCATCGATCGAGATTGAGAAACTCTCAAGCAAATATGAATTGCCAGGACGACTACTTAGATAACGTCCTCTCTCATGTAAACATGGAAACTTTATTGGTATTCATATCTTGGTACAATCTTAGGACACTTATATTCGTTACGTTGAATTTTTGCTTAGTTGAAGGAGAGAGAAACAAGAAAAGAATATTTTATGTATTGTACCATTTTCTCTTAGCCAACCAATTTTTTATTAAAAATATTTAATTCTTATTAATTGTTAGAGATAGAAATAAAAGATAATGCATTATATAAGTTATATATTATGTTTTCTCTGAATGATGTGGAGAAATAAAATAAAGCATGTTTTCCCTAGCATTGTATATGTCTTAATATAAAAATGTCACAAGAGATACATTCGCATAATAAAGCAACTACTCTAGCTTGGTTATTACTCCCTTAGTTTTAAAATATAAGATGTTTTAACTTTGTAAAATAAATGAATTTAGTCTTTTTTTTAGTGTGTAGATTTATTCAGGTTTAAAGTGAATCTATACACTAAAAAGTTTAAATACATTTGTTTTATAAAGCTAAAACATTTTATATTTTAAAACAGAGGAGTACTAAGCAATCCATAGAAATCCTACTAGGATGGAGTGAACAAATTCAGATAGCTAGCGTGTATGGTTCCAAGCGTGGTAAGATACGTTCGCTATGTATGCCTCTTTGCCATCTCCGTTCACCACGTCAAGTGGAAGCTTATAGTGCGTGTGGGCCACAGTTTATTCGATGCCGCCGCTCACCATCCTCTTGAGCTAGAGCCTATCACTCAAGCTTGCTTAACATGTTTGGTGTATTTTTTGACAAATCTGCTGAGCAAAATTAATTTTTTATCCGATCTTTCTGCAAAACTATTTTGGAATCTGACCCCTGAAATCGGAGCCATTTGAAATGGAGCCGAAGTTGTACAGGTCGGCGCCAACACAAGACAATAGAGCAACAACCTTTGGAAGGTTGGTGTCGTTTCATATGGAACCGACGTCGGCGCCATTTCACATGGAGCCGACCTCCTTTAGTTCGGTTTCTGCTATGCTGGTGCCGGCCTGTACAACTTCGTAAATGGCGCCAAAAGAGTCAGATGAAGAATTAGTTTTACCCACAGGTTAGATTTGTCAAAAAAATACGTGTTCAGCCACCGTCCACGTGGCAAGGTCTTGGACCTCAGGGTCATTGAGGTTTGAGATATGTTCCCAACCATTATGAGGCCCTTCAACAATGATGGTGTTATAATGGTGCAAATTACAAAGGGCAATAGCGACGAGGAGAATATTGTGTGTCCTCATGACTGGTGGGTGTTTGCGAAAATTTTAGGGTTTTATATGTTTGAGGGCGATGAGTTGTGGTTTGCTACGATGAATGTTGTGCCAATGACAAACAAAATGAGAACATTTATATAGAGAACGACAATTAAAAACTATTTTAGATGCATACGATTTAGGTTGTGTGTTTAGAACAACTCCATTTCACCAATCCACCGGTGAAGTAGCTGAGGCTGTCCCAAACGCGAAAACTTCACCTCATAACTGGAGTGAAGCCAGCGTCGCGCTAGTACAATTTTCCGAAGTAGCGAGGGGGTGCTTCAGCAGATTCACTTCACCTCAGAATATCCATCTACCCTTCTAGTTCAAGTCTATTTACCCACCAATGCCCCTGAACTACCCCACGGTTTCAGCCAAGCCTGTAACGTTGTTCTCATCCCTTCCCCGATTCTTCCCCTTGATGGAGGCATGACCACTAGGGCAGGCCACCGCCACCGTCTCTGGCGAGATCCCCACCCTCTAGAGAACCTCCGATGTTGGGGATATGCTATATGGGTATCCTCATAGCATGTCTCCTATCCGGATAACCCGGGTGGCCCATAGTTGGTAGCATGAACCATGGCCTGTTGGGCGGCCCAGTTAGATGGATCCAGAAGGGAGGCCCATGCCGGATAAAGGAAGGCTACGGTGGAGTCACCGACGTACCCGGAGCCTTGGAGTACAAGGCTAGTAATAGACGGTGTAGGACTATGTAACCTGTCCGGCTAGGACTTTTCCCTGTAATCCTAGGACCTGGCGACTATATAAGTCGGGCCTATGGGAGCCTTTAGGGCACAACTTAATACAAGTTCAGACGACCAAGTAGCGATTAGCATACACATCGCACAGCGAACCTATCTCTGTAACTCGGCGTATTGCCATTATAGTGATTTATAGCAGGAGTAGGATTCCGCCACCGTTATGGGATCTGAACCTGGGTAAGATGTGTTACCTCGTACCCGTCAACCGCCCGCCTTCCCCCACGTATCTAAACACGCACTGTGAGGACCCCTCCATGGCGTACTCGTCGGCAATACCACGATAGTTGGCGCCCACCGTGGGGCAAGAGGCGCTTCAGGCTCTTCAGCGGGCGAGGACCAAGATCTTCGCGGGAATCGGCGAAACCGTAGCCATCGGTCACGTTCTCTTCTCCGGCAACGTTCCGATCGTCCCTCCCGATGAGTTCTGGATCCCGGAGAAGACGAACCCTACGCGGTGTTCGATCGTTCCTATCGGAGACATCCACATCTTCATTGGCGAAACCGACTCGGGCACTAGTTCCCTGGAAGTCAGAGGAGCATCAAGGCCCGCACGGACCGCCTACGGGCAAGATAGGTTCGCGGAAGGATCAATGTCGGACCTCCCTTCAGAGTTTGCCGGCAAAGATCGGAAAAATTCAAGGCCCACCCAAACCGCCCCTATGCAGGATATAATGGTGGAAGATCACTGCAAGTACGCCGGCTTCGCCCGTGCGTCTGGACAACAGAGATCCAAGTTCGTCGGCGTGGTTACCATTTTCGATCTAGCGCGTTGCGTTCAAAGAGAGGGTGAAAACCCCTGCGATTACCTGGCCAGGTGGCTCCGTATACGAGCCGATCTGGACCACTACCCCAATGATGATGCTATGTATCACTTTGTGGAAGGACTGGACCATGACACGCTTCTCTGGCATTCTCTAAGGCGGCAGCAGGCTTCAGGACGTCTCACCTTCAAAAGCATGGTGAACACCGTCAACAGCTACGCGGAGGCCGAAGGGGCAGCTCAGGCGGATCTCGCGCTCATTGGCGGAGCGCCGCCGCCTCAGCAGCCGCCTCCACCACTTATAGCCGCAATCGCCGCAGCTGCTCCACCACCTCCAGTCATCGTCGCCCCTGTTGCACCTCCACCCCCCGTCATCGAGGAAGTCCTGGCACCCTCCGACTCTGTGATTGACGCGCTATACACCGACTTCAGTGCAGACTCAAAGGAGATAGATTTCAGTCCAGAGGAACTAGACTCCGCCATGCAGGAGATGGAGGAGGAGTACACGCGCGACGAGCAAGCCAACAATGCCGTCACGTCTCGAGAGGTGTTCGTCACCATTGGGACGGCGATGGATGAAGATCAACCCGGACGAGCTCCGCCTACAGCACTGGAAAATGGGAAGGGGCCACTTATTGCTGCTGACGATGATCGCGCAACAGTCATGCCTCCTCCGCCTAACCTAGTACAACAGCCGCAGGAACCCGGCACCGGCCCGAGCAACAACAACAACAACACCTCAAACTTGCCGCCTCCGGCATCTACGTCTGCTGCTGCCCAAGTTACCCCGGTTGATAGAGTGATGTATGACAACCTCCTCGTCGAGCGCTCATATCCATAACGTGACCCAGCTTGACGAGAAGCGCCAGCAGCTGCTGGAGGAAGCGCAAGCCATTGCGGAGCAAGGCGCTAAGCTAGATCGAGATCTGGTCAACGCGCAGAAGTCCATAGAGAAAGCTAGAGCAATGGAGGCCGAGTACAAGACTCTGCTGCAGCAGCAGAAGGCCAAGAAAGCTCCGGCTCGCGTCATCAACGATCTTGGTGTATGGCAAAACCTAGGATGGGATCCCTCGAAGCCGGCACAGGCCAAGCCATACATTGACAGTGAAGGCAGGCAGGTGATGCCCACCCCTCTCCTCAACCTCGTCGTCGCCAAGACCCTTCTGGAGCAGGATAGAGCCCAAGGCAGTGGAACAGGTCTATGACCTAGTGGCCAAGGCGGTAAAACAGCAGGAAAATGCCACCTCTCAGAGGCTTGAGTCTGACCTAGCGTTTTGCCAGTCTAGCTAGCATAAACCGCCAAGGGACAGATCTCCTCTTAATGTCGGGTCCCATACGGTTTCATCAGGACGAAGACGGAGGGATGCGCGCAACAGGAAGGATGCTATCCCCATATCCTCCGACCATGGAGAAAAGGCCCGACCTCGTCACCCATCGCCACCGCCCCCCCCCCCCGACATCACGAAGACCCCAAGGCTCACCATCGTACGGATATGGCCCCGCCAAGGCAGAGCGGCATCGTCATCCGCGACAACGCGGAGCAGACCCGTCATGACAGAGAGCGCAACCATGGACATAAGAGCAGGCCGCACCATGACCCTCCGCGTCCGGCAAGCAATCACGACAAGCGTGAGGCGTCGCAGGAGGGTAATAGCAAGAAGGCTAACCCACCGCCACCTCCGCCTCCGTCGCCACCTAGCAGTCACCATGGCGGAGGAAACCCGCGTCGCTCACGCAGCCCATACCATGTTGACAAGAAGAAGAAAAACCCGGAGCCGTACGACGCACGTTCACGGATCGATAAGATCCACGAGGCCCAGGAAGGACCATACCTGGGACCGCGTTGCTTTGGACCTGCGATACGGTCCACAACTTACCCCAAATGTTTCCGGATTGACAAGACCATCAAGCCCTACGACGGCACCGCCAAGCCAGCCACATGGTTGCAGGACTACGACAACGCGGTGGAGATTGTCGGAGGTAACCCCAACGTTGCCGTCAAGTACCTCCCTTTGATGTTGGCGGGCACGTCCCGTCAATGGATTGAGGACTTGCCGGAGAAATCCATCTGCAATTGGTTGGACATGCAAGAAGCGTTCACCAAGAACTTCGAGGGTACGTACAAACCGAAGGAAATATGCCCTAGAGGCAATCATAGAGATGATTATATTTCATATGTATCCATGAGTTATTGTAATGTTCCTTGAATATCCATATCAGGCAACTTGTATTGATTGGCAATTATGTGAATTGTTTGTGAAACTCTTTACTTGTATGGTTATTTAAGAGTTGTCCCTAGTCAGAGTTCATGTGAGGACACATGTGAATATTAGACTAGCACATCGATTGGTTGATGACTATGTTTCTCAAGTCATAGACATGGAGATGTCAAACCAATGATGTGGACACATGTTATGAACATGGGGTTGGACTAACCCAACTTGAGACTGACAATTAGTTGCAGCTCTCTCTCTACACATCGTGTACGTTTTGTCCTTAGACCTGAGATTGTGACATGTACTTGAGATGTGGATCGACCTACTTTGGGGCTATCAAACGCTCCACCATAACTGGGTAGTTATAAAGGTAGCTTTCGGGTTTGTCCTGAAGCATGCTGCAAGGCATGGTCAATCAAGATGGGATTTGGCCCTCTCTACTTGAGAGAGATATCTCTGGGCCCCTCGAGTGATCGGATCCAGAAATGCATGGTCGTGATACATATGGTTAAGAGTTAACCTAGTAAAGGGATTCCGAATCACGGTATCGAGAAAGGGAGGTCAGCTTGGAGCTAGACCAAATATCGTGAGGCAAAGGGAAATACATGTACTAAACCTTGTGATGGTTCGTCCGATATAATCTTTGTATGCGTTTAGGAGTTGGCACGTCTTGCTAGAGGCCGCTACCAACTATGGCAGAATAAGTGTATTCGTGTCATGTCTATACGTATATGAACCTATAGGGTCACACACTTAAGGGGCTGGGAGCCTAATGAGGATTGGATCCGAATTAGACCAGGCTTAGGCTACTAATGGGCTACTAATGTAGAAGCCCACTAGGAACGCCTATATAAGAGAGGGTGGGGCGAGCTGACCAGGGTTAGACCTCAGATCATTCCCAACCGCCACTCCTCATGTTGCCTGCATGACCTAGCTAGCGTCCCGACGCCCACCATGCGTGTGGATACCTCGGAGGCGCCAGATCATGGCGCTTGGACGAGCCGCGCAAGGGGAGCTGCTCGTGGGACAAGGACAAGGAGGAGACGTGTAACGTCTGCACTGCCTCGACGCGCTTCATCAATTCCGCAACTGCGTGTCTAGTGGTAATCCCGTGATCTATGACAACAGCAATCCTGGTATACGCGGTAGAATTTTTTTGATTTGCGCTAGTGTAGCCTACCCGTATCCCTTCAGTGGTATCAGAGCCGATGTTGTTCAGTTATAGGTTCGGGATGTTTGCATATGGTGATATGCAGATTGATATGAATGATGTGATCATTTATATGGCGGTGGTTCAGGATTGATCTATGATCTTGCTTTCCATGATCATAATTCTGAGGTTGTTGAACGACTTACCCCTACCGGTCGGTTTCCGCCATCGGGGTATACAGTGACACATAAATCCTGTTGAATCACGCGAAGATAAATATGATTGATCGAATCGGAACCTAGATCTAAAATCGATGTACCGTGATCAATGGAGTTTGATTGAATAGGGACAGGAGTCGGTTTATGGTAAATTTGATTTGCCGATCAAAATCCTTAAAGAAAATTGTGAAGATTCGATCTCTCATTTTTCACGGTTTTAGGGGCGCTGCCCCTTCGAACCCCGCAGGGGGAGACCCCCTAGACCCCCCTTAATCGTAGCCCCTTTTGTATCTCGTTAAGGTAACTAGGTGTTGCGATGTCACATGATCCGGTAGAATGCGATTCTATGCATAACTTGTTTTTGCAGGATGTATGTGATCAGTATGGCCCATATATGTATGTGATGCATGTATGAAATTTTGCATGACCTACGTGTCGTGAGTAGGGCAACACGGCTGGAGCCATATGTGTTGTCATTTTTTGTAATGGCCCACGTGCCAACTTGTGATGTTCCCAATACTATGTAATTTTGATTACTAGCTGTTAGGAGTAATAGCTTGTATTAGTTCTTGGAGGACTCATCACTTGGAGGATGGCTCACATGGAACATGAAGATGGAGATCATCATGGTGGACAGGTTCTATGGCGATGGAGATCACCATGAGAAAATGGGCCATACTGTGTCACATCTATGTGAATGTTATTCTTATGCGTTTTACTACTATGAATGCTTAAATGATAGAAGTAGAACGATCCCTCACAAAGTTTAAGTTAAACCATTCCCTCCCAACCAAACCTTGCACCATCCTATGCCTTGTACAATCGTTGGTGGGCCTATGAAATTAGGGTGCCGCGGTTTTCCTTGGCTGGATGGGTTTGTATCGGATACCTACACGCATAAGGGTTGGTGAACTTGACAAGGGCATCTTAACAGTTAAGGACCTTGGGGCATAAAGGTTGGGCGCCTAGTGTTTGACATAGAGATGTCACCCAACAACAAGAGTCATATGTGATATGATTAGCAAGTGTTGCTTACCGATTTACCTTGTATTCTAGCAGTGATGATAAAGCTCACTAGTCGACTTGTTAATTGTGGATCTTGAATCACTTAGTATCAATAGAGGGATATTGATTTAAGTGGGAGTATATGCTATTAAATTGTTTAATATGTTTTACTCTTTCCTGGTTACATGGCTTAGTATTTTGCATGTTTTCTGTTGTAGATCAATGGCACCAAACACTACATCACCTTTCTCTTTGCGTTCGATTCTTGACAAAGATAAACTAAATGGAACAAACTATTTGGACTGGGTCCGTAACCTGAGAATTGTTCTCAGGTCTGATAAAAAGGAAACGGTTCTGGATACCCCAATCCCCGATGAACCTGCTGATAATGCATCTTCTGCCCTAAAGACCTACAAGAGAGCATGTGATGATTCTCTTGAGGTTAGCTGTCTTATGCTTGCATGCATGGAACCTGAACTCCAAAAGAAGTTTGAGGATCAGGAAGCATATGATATGATCATAGCGCTTAAGGACATGTTCCAGGATCAGTCAAGGACTGAGAGGTACAATGTTGCCAAGTCCTTTGTCGAATACAAGATGGCAGAGGGAGCAGCTGTAGGCCCCCATGTGATCAAAATGGTTGGTTACAGTCAAACTTTGGAAAAGCTTGGTTTTCCACTAGGCCAAGAGTTGGCCACTGACTTCATTTTGGCGTCTCTTCCATCCAACTATGGGCAGTTCATTTCGAACTACCATATGCATGGGGTGGAGAAGGGCCTTAATGAATTATGTGGGATGCTTAAAACAGCAGAAAGTGACATGAAGAAGTGTGCAGGGCATAGCCATGTGATGGCTGTGCAGAACAAGCCTAGCTTCAAGAAAAAAAGGGTACTTCTTGGAAGAAGAAGGGCAAGGCTAAGGATACGATCCCTAAGTCTGCACCCAAGCAAAAGGCTGGACCTGTAGAAGACACTGAGTGCTTCTTTTGTCATGAACATGGTCACTGGAAAAGAAACTGCAACAAGTACCAGGCTTCTTTGAAGAAGAGTGGAAGTAAGAGTACTTCCCACTCAGGTACGCTTGTTGTAAATGTTGTGGACATTCTTCTCGCTGATTCCTACGTTAACTCTTGGGTATTTGATACTGGATCGGTTGCTCATATTTGCAATTCGATGCAGGGGCTAATAAGGACTAGAGAAGTGTAGCAAGGCGAAGTGGATTTTCGCGTCGGAAATAAAGCAAGGGTTGTTGCATTGTTCGTCGGCATCATGAAACTTCACCTTCCGTCAGGATTTATTATGGAATTAAATAATTGTTATTACATTCCTAGTATGGGTCGAAACATTTTATCACCTTCATGTTTGATGAGGGATGGTTATTCATTCGCGAGTGCAAACAATGGTTGTGTAATCTCTAAGAATGATATGTTTATGGCTAATGCTCCCATTGTGAATGGGTTATTTATTTTAAATCTTGATGATGCATCTGTTTACAATGTTAGTGCTAAAAGGCTTCAGCCTAATGATTTGAGTCCTACATATTTATGGCATTGTCGTTTGGGGCATATAAGTGAAAAGCGCATGAAGAAGCTCCATGGTGATGGTCTTCTAACTTCGTTTGATTTTGAATCATACGAGACATGTCAGGCTTGTTTACTTGGAAAGATGACCAAGTCACCTTTTTCGGGTTTACCCGAGAGAGTGACAGACTTGTTGGAACTCATACATACTGATGTATGTGGGCCAATGAGCATGACAGCCAGAGGAGGATATCACTACTTCATTACTTTCGCTGATGATTTCAGTAGATATGGTTATGTCTACTTGATGAGGCATAAGTCTGAAACTTTTGAAAAGTTCAAAGAGTTTCAGAGTGAAGTAGAGAATCAACGTGGCAAGAAAATAAAGGCCTTGCGATCTGATCATGGAGGTGAATATTTGAGTCACGAATTTAGCGATCATCTTAAGAGTTGCGGAATTGTTCCGCAACTTACGCCGCCCGGAACGCCTCAAAGAAACGGGGTCTCCGAACGGCGTAATCAAACTTTGTTGGACATGGTTCGATCTATGATGAGCCAGTCGGATTTATCATTATCATTTTGGGGTTACGCTCTAGAAACATCAGCTTTCAGACTTAATAGGGTACCATCTAAATCCGTAGTTAAGACACCATATGAGATGTGGACTGGAAAGAATCCCAGTTTGTCTTTTCTAAAGATTTGGGGTTGTGATGCATTTGTCAAGCGAACACCCAAATCGGATAAGTGCATTTTCGTGGGGTATCCGAGGGAAACCTTAGGGTATTACTTCTACAACCGAGAGGAGGGCAAAGTGTTTGTCGCTCGTAGCGGTGTTTTCCTAGAGAAAGAGTTTCTCACAAAGGGAACAAGTGGAAGGTCGGTGCGACTTGAAGAAGTTCAAGATGAGCCAGTTGGGGATGCTTCTACGAGTGATGCTATTGTAGCAAAACAAGTTGAGGAACCCGTGGCAACAGAAGCACCACAACCACGAAGGTCGGCGAGGCTCCGCGAAACGCGGGAATTATTATTGTTAGACAATGATGAGCCTGCGACCTATGCAGAAGCGATGGTGGACCCAGACTCTGAGAAATGGATGATCGCCATGAGATCCGAGATAGAGTCCATGGGGTACAATCAAGTTTGGAACTTGGTTGACCTGCCTGATGGTTTTAAAGCCATCGAGTGCAAATGGATCTATAAGAAGAGATTGATATGGATGGAAATGTTCACATCCATAAAGCTCGACTTGTTGCAAAAGGTTTCCGACAAGTTCAAGGAGTTGACTACGATGAGACTTTCTCGCCCGTAGCGATGCTTAAATCTATACGGATAATTCTAGCCATTGCTACACATTTCAACTATGAAATATGGCAGATGGATGTCAAGGCGGCTTTCCTAAATGGAATCCTAACTGAGGACGTGTATATGATGCATCCCGAAGGTTTTGTCGATCCAAACAATGCTGGAAAGGTATGCAAACTTCTGAAGTCCATTTATGGGCTAAAGCAAGCATCTCGGAGTTGGAATATTTGATTTTATGAAGTTGTAAAGGAGTTTAGCTTCATAAAAAACGAACAAGAACCTTATGTTTACAAGAAGGAAAGTGGGATAGCGCCGGTATTTCTAATCTTATATGTAGATGACATATTGCTGATTGGAAATGACATTCCTATGCTCGAGTCTGTTAAGACCTCATTGAAAAATAGTTTTTCGATGAAGGACTTGGGAGAAGCGGCATATATTCTGGACATCAAGATCTATAGAGATAGATCAAGGAGGCTATTTGGATTAAGCCAGAGTACATACATTGACAAAGTGTTGAAACGGTTCAGTATGGAAGAGGCTAAGAAGGGGTTCTTGCCCATGTCTCACGGCATTAAACTCAGCAAGACTCAGTGTCCTTCGACTACTGATGAGCGTGAGCGCATGAGCAGAGTTCCATATGCTTCGGCTATTGGATCCATTATGTATGCAATGATATGTACTCGCCCAGATGTTTCCTATGCTCTAAGTGTTACGAGAAGATACCAGGATGATCCAGGTGAAGGTCACTGGACAGCGGTAAAGAACATCCTTAAGTACTTGAAAATGACTAAGGATGTGTTCCTAGTTTATGGAGGTGAGGATGAACTCAGTGTAAAGGGTTACACATATGCGAGTTACCTTAACGACTCAGATGACTCGAAATCACAATCAGGTTATGTGTTTGTCTTGAATGGTGGTGCTGTGAGCTGGAAAAGTTCCAAGCAAGATACGGTGACCTCCTCTTCAACAGAAGCTGAATATATTGCTGCCTCGGGGGCAGTAAAGGAAGCTGTTTGGATTAGGAATTTCCTGATCGCTCTCGGTCTGGTTCAGGGCGCGTCCAATCCCTTGGACGTTTATTGTGACAACAATGGTGCTATTGCATAGGCCAAGGAACCTAGACAGCACCAGAAGAACAAACATATTCGCATGCGTTACCATCAGATTCGAGAGTTCGTTGAGGATGGTAGTGTCATGATATGCAAAATACATACGGACTCAAATGTTGCTGATCCCTTGACTAAGCCTCTCTCGCAGCCCGCGCATGAAGCGCACACAAGAGCAATTGGTATTAGATACATTTTAGATTGACTCTAGTGCAAGTGGGAGACTGAAGGAAATATTCCCTAGAGGCAATCATAGAGATGATTATATTTCATATGTATCCATGAGTTATTGTAATGTTCCTTGAATATCCATATCAGGCAACTTGTATTGATTGGCAATTATGTGAATTGTTTATGAAACTTTTTACTTGTATGGTTATTTAAGAGTTGTCCCTAGTCGGAGTTCATGTGAGGACACATGTGAATATTAGACTAGCACATCGATTGGTTGATGACTATGTTTCGCAAGTCATAGACATGAAGATGTCAAACCAATGATGTGGACACATGTTATGAACATGGAGTTGGACTGACCCAACTTGAGACTGGCAATTAGTTGCAGCTCTCTCTCTACACATCGTGTACATTTTGTCCTTAGACCTGAGATTGTCGCATGTACTTGAGATGTGGATCGACCTACTTTGGGGCTATCAAACGCTGCACCATAACTGGGTAGTTATAAAGGTAGCTTTCGGGTTTGTCCTGAAGCATGCTGCAAGGCATGGTCAATCAAGATGGGATTTGCCCCTCTCTACTTGAGAGAGATATCTCTGGGCTCCTCGAGTGATCGGATCCAGAAATGCATGGCCGTGATACATATGGTTAAGAGTTAACCTAGTAAAGGGATTCCGAATCATGGTATCGAGAAAGGGAGGTCAGCTTGGATCTAGACCAAATATCGTGAGGCAAAGGTAAAGACATGTACTAAACCTTGTGATGGTTCGTCCGATATGATCTTTGTATGCGTTTAGGAGTTGGCATGTCTTGCTAGAGGCTGCTACCAAATATTGGCAGGATAAGTGTATTCGTGTCATGTCTATACGTATATGAACCTATAGGGTCACACACTTAAGGGGCTAGAAGCCTAATGAGGATTGTATCCGAATTAGACCAGGCTTAGGCTACTAATGGGTTACTAATGTAGAAGCCCACTAGGGACGCCTATATAAGAGAGGGTGGGGCGAGCTGACCAGGGTTAGACCTCAGATCATTCCCAGCCGCCACTCCTCACGCCTGTGTTGCACGCGCGGACCTAGCAGTCCGGCGTCTGATGCTTCCACCCTGTACGTGTGGATACCTCGGAGGCGCTGCATCTATAGCGCTTGGACGAGCCGCGCAAGGGGAGCTGCTCGTGGGACGAGGACAAGGAGGAGACGTGGAACGTATGCACTGCCTCGATGCGCTTCATCAATTCCGCAACTGCGCGTCTAGTGGTAATCTCGTGATCTATGACAACAGTAATCCTGGTATACGCAGTAGAATTTTTTTGATTTGCGCTAGTGTAGCCTACCCGTATCCCTTCACAAATGTCCATGCACTGTCGGCGATCTACAGCGGTGCGTGCAAGAGAAAGACGAGACATCTCGTGCCTACCTCTCCTGCTGGCTGGATATGAAAAATTCCTGCGCAGGAGTGCACGCTCAGACCGCCATGGCCGCCTTCATCGATGGGTTGGAAAGGGCATGTTCCTCCGACATAAGCTGAAGCGCTTGCAGGATAATCACCAGCTTGACTTGAATCAGATGATTCAGTTGTCTAGTGAGTCCGCAGCTTCTGACGACGATGCTCGCGGCTCCTTGCCGGCAACGGCCGTTCGAACTCAAGCTTGGAGGAATAGCAGTACAAAGCGTAAAATCGCTCCAGAAGAAAAGCAATCTCCTGACATGGTCGTCATGACCTTTGCAGGACGAGATGATGGCGGACAATGTGGCCGAGGACGGGGAGCTGGTCGTGGGCAGCAACGAGGAAGCGAAACTACCTCGGCACCGCTCTGCATTCCCCAAACCTACAAAGAGTATCGCGATATGTCGTGCCTCGTACACCTCGATGTCAACGGCAGGGCCACCCATACCAATCGACACTGCAAGTTTGTCAACAACCTCAAGGAGGACCCGGAGTCCGGCTATAAGTGATGTCGGAAGAATAGACCGCGAGACAAGGGCAAGGGGAAGAAGAAGGAGGAGGAGTCTAAGGATTCAAGTGACATGGACGAGGATTTTGACCCCAAGCACGCTGCCAAGAGCGACGGCAAGGGCAAGAACCCCTTCGTGAAGAAGGCGCCAGTCTACTACACTTTCCTTGGCACCCCCACCGTCCGACAACAGAAGACCTCTTTGAGGATACTGGTGGCCACTCTACCCCCAGTTCCCCAATACCTGCGCTGGTCGGAAGTTCCAATTACTTGGGATAGGAAGGATCACCCAGACCTCATCCCTACGGAGAACCAATACGCCATGGTCATCAACCCCTTGATTGATGGTGTGGAGTTCACCAAATGTATGGTGGATAGTGGAAGCAGCATCAACATCATGTACCTGGATACACTGCAGAAGATGAACTTGACGGAGGCAAACCTAAGGCGGACCAACACCATCTTCCATGGCGTAGTTCCTGGTCTGGAGGCTCGGTCCCTTGGGTGCATCACACTTCAGGTTTCCTTTGGCGATGTTAATAATTACTGACAAGAGCGCATGACCTTTGAGGTGGTCCCCTTCAAGAGCGTGTACCACATCATATTTGGCCGCGACATATTCACACCTTCATGGCCAAGCCATGCTTCGTCTACAACAAACTCAAGATACCCGGACCAAACGGTGTCATCACCGTATCGAGAAGCTTTACCAAGGCAAGGGACTGCGAGATTAATGAAGCAGCCTTCGCGGAAGATGTCCTCTATAGTGAAGAATTCAAAGAGATATAGAGCAAGGTCGATGACTCAAAGATGCCCGCGTCGAAGAAGCAGATCTCCGACTCCGCTCCTGCATCCAAGACCGCCATCGATACCAAGCCGGTGGAACTTGTGGTAGGCGATGCCTCCAAGACCACCGCCATTGGGACGAACCTGGATCCCAAATAGGAAAGAGCGCTCATTGAGTTCCTCCGTGAGAACAGGGACATCTTTTCCTGGCAGCCTGCCGACATGAAAGGTGTACCTAGGGAACCTGCCGAGCACAACTTAAACATTGATCCAAAATGCAAACCAGTGAAACAACCTCTACGACGCTTCGGAGATGAGAAGATACGCGCCATTGGCAAAGAGATAGCTAGGTTACTTAAGGCTAGATTTATCCGAGAAGTCCTTCACACCCGATGGGTGGCCAATCCTGTACTTGTCCCCAAAAAGGGAACCAAAGAATTAAGAATGTGCTTTTATTACACCGGCTTGAACAAAGCATGCCCCAAAGATCCGTTTGCTTTGCCTCGCATTGACCAAGTCATTGACTCGACGGCTGGCTCGGAACTTTTGTGTTTTCTTGATGCATACTCAGGATACCACCAGATCAAGATGAGGAAGTCGGACCAATTGGCCACTTTGTTCACTACCCCATACGACACGTTTTGCTATGTTACGATGCCCTTTGGGCTGAAAACGCAGGTGCTACGTACCAGCGGACAATGCAACATTGCCTTCACGACCAAATTGGTCGGAATGTTCACGCCTATGTGGACGATATACCGGTGATGTCTAAAAAGTCAAATGACTTAATCTCCGACTTAAAAGAAACCTTTGATAATATCCGTAAATACAACATGATGCTTAACCCTAAGAAGTGCGTCTTCGGGGTTCCAGCCGGCAAATTGTTGGGCTTCATCGTTTCCCAGCGTGGAATCGAGGTCAACCCAGAGAAAATCAAGGCCATCTTAAACATAAACCGTCCGACATTCCTAAAGGACGTTCAACGACTAACAGGTTGTGTTGCAGCAGTTAGCCGGTTTGTCATCCGACTTGGAGAGAAGGCTCTGCTGCTGTACAAGTTGCTAAAGAAGGCGGACAAATTCATGTGGACGGACAAAGCAGATGCAGCATTGAAGCAGCTCAAGGATATCCTTTCCTCAGCGCCCATCCTTGCAGCACCCGAGCCTAGAGAGCCCCTGTTAATCTACATGGCGGCAACCAACCGGGTAATCAACATCGTCGTCATGGTAGAGCGGAAGGAACCAGGCTATGAGAACGGAGTTCAACGACCAGTTTACTATGTGAGCGAGGTCTTGACGGAGTCCAAGCAGCATTACCCGCACTACCAGAAGATAGCTTATGGAGTATTCCTTGCTTCTCAGAAGCTGAGGCATTACTTTCAGGAGCACCTAATCACAGTGGTGACCATATCAACAACAGCGACGCTACGGGAAGGGTCGAGAAGTGGGGCATTGAACTTGCCGCCTTTGAGATCACCTACAAGAGACGCGACGCTATCAAGTCACAAGCCTTGGCGGATTTTATCGTAGATTGGACAGAGAGGCCAGATGCTACTCCGTTGCCGGAACCAGAGTACTGGGGGATGCACTTTGACGGATCAAAGCTACTCAACCTCTCGGGGATGGTGTATTGCTACAGTCACCAACTGGCGACAAGCTACACTACGTTCTGCAAATCCACTTCGAGGCTACGAACAACATGGCGGAGTATGAAGCACTCATTCACGGACTACGCATAGCCAAGGATATTGGCATCAAGCGCATAGTTTGCTATGGAGATTCCAACTTGGTTGCTCAGTAGGTGGCTGGCACCTGGAATGCGCGGAACCCTATGCTGGCCGCATATCGAGACGAATTGGACGAGATAACCAATAGCTTCTTGGGCTACGAAGTCAAGTATGTACCTAGGGAGCAAAACAAGGCGGCTGATCTTCTATCTAAGTTTGGATCAGGGCGCAAACAAATCCCGCCAGGAGTTTTCTTAGAGCATCTGTGAACACCATCCGTGAAGGGAGCCGACATCGACAACCCGGATAGAGTTGACTCTTTCGTTCACATGGTGGCAAAGGTCCCTACGGCTTGGACAAAACCGTTCATGGAATATCTCAAACACGTAACTTTCCCCGACGACGAGGTCGAAAGATGGCAAATAGTACGACGAGCAAAGGGTTATACCATAATCAATGGACAACTCTACAAGAGGAGCACTACTGGTGTATACCTAAAGTGTGTTTCCCAGCTAGAAGGTATTGAAATCCTACGCGAAATCCATCTCGAAGATTGCGGGCATCACGCCGCTCCTCGATCGTTGGTCGCAAAAGCCTTCCGGCAAGGATTCTATTGGCTGACCGCGAAGGCGGATGCTGACAAGCTGGTTGAGACATGCATGGGATGTCAGTATTATGCCCGACAACCACATGTTCCTGCTGAAGAATTGCGAACAATACCAATAACTTGACCGTTTGTAGCCTGGGGCTAGACATGGTGGGACCGTTACAGACGGCACCATGTGGGTTTATGCATCTGCTAGTAGCAGTTGATAAATTCACTAAATGGATAGAAGCTAAACCCATTAGAAAGCTTGATGGGGCAACTGCCCTTAGGTTTGTCCGGGATCTAGTGGTGAGATTTGGTCTCCTACATAGGATTATCACCGACAACGGCAGCAACTTGTCACTCGGAGAAGTGGAGGATTATTGTTAGGAGAAGGGCATCCGACTTGACCTTGCATCTGTGGCACATCCACAATCCAATGGTCAGGTTGAGCGAGCCAATGGATTAATTCTGCAGGGAATCAAGCCACGTCTTGAGGCACCGCTACATAGAGAAGCTGGAGCCTGGGCGGAAGAACTGCCATCTGTGTTGTGGAGTTTATGAAATACACCCAATAGATCCACCGGCTACACCCCTTATTTCATGGTATATGGAGCAGAAGCCATCCTACCTTCCGACATACTTCACGATGCACCAAGAGTCGCCGCCTATGACGAAGATAACGCTGAAGAATCCAGACGCCTAGATGTGGACCTTCTTGAGGAGGAGCGTGTTTTGGCATGCCAAAGATCCACCATCTACCAGCAGAAGCTATGCAGCTACCATAGTCGCCGCGTTCAGCATCGCTCGTTTAACGAGGGGGATTTGGTGCTCCGACTTAAGCAGAAAAAGTCACACAAATTATCCCCGCCATGGGAAGGACCGTTCATCATAAGCAAGGCGCTACTCAATGGGTCTTACTACCTCGTTGACAATCGTGAACTGAAGGATAGACCCAACGAGGATCATAAGCGTAAGCGACATGACCCAGATGATGACTATCCGGAGCTTGATCGGCCATAGAACATAGCATAGCCACGTCCTTTTACACTTAGCATTTTTTATCTAATTGTGTACCTCTTATATGATCAATAAAATAAAGATCGCTGATTCACTCAAATTTCTGAGTCTTTTACCTCCTTTAGTGTTCATTTTTGGATCATATAAAACCTTTATGCACAAGCTTTGCGATTGCACTTGTGAAAATTCCGCCTACGGGCGTTAGCTTAAGTTTTCTGGTCTACACGTTCTTTGTCGTTTTTATGTGGATTCTGGAGTAGTGACTTTCGGCACTTATTGTCGGCGATTTTGTGCTTAGGTTATTGACGGTGCCATTGGGCATCATCACCTGAGCGCATGGTTCCGACAACGAGTCTTCCGACTCACGAAAAGTCAAGCATAAGAACCAAAGTAATGGATAAGCCAGCACTTTCTTAAAAAATATATACATGCTGGAACTAGTTCTTAAGTAGCAGGACATACATCATTGTTTTCCGCCTTAAGTTAATACATAGTTTTTTCCACATACGCATCACAAAGGAAAAAAGTATTACAAATTGTTTTTCATTCCTTTGGCGTAGGTGACTTGGAAGCAGCGTCGTCGGCAGCAGGAGAATCACCCTCGAAGTCGGCAGTGTGAAGAAACTCGGAGGAGCTTTGGTTGCCGCCATCGATGGTATTCATCGGCACGAAGACATTGACGTCGACTAACTCGGCGACTCTAGTGTCATAACCCACAAGTGACGACAAGATAGATTCGTGATTAATCTCTTTGCCATCTTCATCCACGTCGGGAATGCCAGAGGTTACTGTGTCGATGTCGGCATCCTCGTAATGTGCCTTAACTATGGACAGCGCCATCCTTGCACCGACCCATGCACATGAAGCTTTCCAGCTTGTGATACGCTCGGGGGCTCGGCGCAGGATCTCCGAGAACTTCGCCACAGAGTCCGATGCCTTGATATTGATCTGGAGGGGCTTGACAATCTCTTTGGCTTGCGCGATGGCGGTGTTGATGAATTTGCCGGCAAGAACCATGCATTCCTTTGCCGGAGGAGGCGACCGGGTTAAACCCATAGGAGCTGCAAACTCCGACAAGGAGCACATGAGTTCAAAAATTCAGAGTATCTAGACTATAGAAATCCAAGACGGAGAATCATTTACTGAAGATGCTAGCCTCAACTTGCCAGAGGGTATCCGCCAAGGAGTCTCGTTCTTGTTGGAGGAGCTTGTACACTTCATGATGGCATTGATTCTGCTCATCAGCAGCTTTCTTCTGATCTCTTAAGATTGAGATCTCCTCCTTCAAGCGGTTCATCTCCTCGGTGGAGGAGTCCTGCAGGGCTTTCATCGATTCTTCATGCATCTTCAGCATGTCCTTCCTCTCCTGCTTAAGGATCTTGTTCTCGCTATCTAGCTCTTGAATGTGTTCGGATTGCTCGACAATGTCCTTAGCCTTGGCAATGGTTTCTGCAAGTCGGAGAAATAAAAGTACACAGTGAGTACTCGGATAATACACAAGTTTAAGTTGGAATACGAAAAAGAAAGGAAAAACAGACGCTTGCTCTTGATGACCTGTTCCTTCAAGAAGGCGGTTTTACCCTTTTTGGCTTCCAAGTCCAAGCGCATCTTCTGATACTTGTCGTTGGCCATGCCCCTCCGAGCATTCTCGTTCTGTGGAAAAAAGAACTACTTAGAGCATCTAGCTAGAAGATTTCCACCTAGACGCTCGGGGGCTACAATGAGAGTTTTTAACTTAGCAATATGCTTAGCCTTTCTTTAATCATCTAGTCAGAACTAATTAAGTTTTCGATTAGAAGCTTGGGGGATACAGTATAAAGTTTTTAACTCGAATGTATGCTTAGATTTTCTTTAAGCATCTAGTCGGAACTAATTCAGTTACGCCTAGAGGCTTGGGGGCTACAGTATTGAAATTTATAAACACTGCGTATGCTAATCTTAAAGCATTTAGTCGTAATAATTCATTCCACCTATATGCTTGGGGGCTACAGTGAGAAGTTTTCTAGCTTAGTCACTCTTAGAGCATCTAGACGCAAAGACTTACGGTTTTCCGTCTATATCCTCGGGGGCTACAGTGGGATATTCATATGAAATGCAAAAGATAAATAAAACTTACAAGTGCAATGATCTTGAGGTTGGTAGCACTCTCAGCCAGCAGCTTGCCGAAGGATGCACTGTTTACTTGCAAGATCTCTGCTTGCCGGAGAAGCTCCTCTAGACCGCACGTCGGAGATGTCGGCGCCGCACCAGGAACCAGAGCAGTGCTACCCGGTGTAAGTACCGGATAGACTATCTTTGGATATTCTATAGTTTTCTTGGGTGCGGGGGCGCCGCCTACGGCAGAAGTACCAGCTTCCACCACCGCCTTACCGCTACCGATGGAATCCTTAGCCGGAGCTTCAGCCATTTGGTGTGCGGCACTCTCCTGCGTCGCTTGCTCGCCGACAACAGCGAGCTCGGTAGAGGCACCTGAGTACACTTCCATGGCGGAAGGGCCAGATGCTTCCTTAGCTTCTGAGATTTTCGGAGCAGAGGAAGGCTTGACGGTAGGAGTAACAGGGGCGATGGCGGGAGATGCGTCGCGATGCAGCATGTCCTTGATGGTTCTAGAAGCCCCCGATGTTTTGGAGGTCTTCTTCAAGCTGGTCATGGCTTTCTTCCTGAAACGTGCAAAATGCATAAGTATGGGAATAAGACAGATAAATAGACAATGTCGGAGAGAAAGAAGCTTACACAAGAGGGGGTGCTTTGGCAAAGGGGATCCCTGTAGTCTTTCTTTTCTCCGCCTCCAGGGCGGCGGTAGTCTTTTTGGAGGCTCCACCCTCCGTCTTCTTCTCCTCCGTCACCAGCGTCAGAGGTGGAGCTCTTCCGCTTTCACGACAATGGGATATCATCGTCGGACACGACCGTGACTTCCTTCATATTTGGATCATAGATTTGGACAGCCATGCTATCCTCCTCTAGATCGCTAAGCTGTTAAGTGAGAAGTCACCGTGTTAGATGAGATGGAAATAGCTAGATGGAATAAGTGAAGTATATGTCATACACGGAAAATAAGCAGTTACCTTTGGGCACTTGCTCTCTACGAACATGTCGTAGGCGATGGTGAAGCCATGCTTCTTGTCCGTCACCTTGACGATGTCCTTGAGGCGAAGCTTGACGGAGTCGCTCGAGAAGTTGTCCACGGAGATGCGGAGGCTATCCCTTCTATCGTTGGTATACTCGTGCATCAACATCGAGCGGTGTTGCAGAGGTTGGATTCGCCTGATGAACCAGCACATGGCTAGGTCCAAGCCGGTCAAACCCGTCTCTACGAACCACTCTATCCGCCTTATGGCGCGGGAGGCGTCGATGTCAGAGGTAAGGGAGGCATGGGATCTCCATGTCGAAGTTTCGGCGACGGCTCCATCGACGAAGTCCGGGTACGTTACTTCTCGGCCGGCCAGAGGGATATCTGGGCCGTAGAAGTAAGTACGTTGCCAGTTCCTGCAGGACTCGTGGCCGATGATGTCGAAGAAGCGCTGGCCAGGTATCTTGAAGCTAATAGTGCCACAATTTCTAAGTTCATCCTTGCTGGCTCCGGCTTCGCGCTTGACGGTGAAGAAATAGATAAAGAGGTCTAGCCTAGGATTAATCCCTAGGTAACCCTCGCAAAGCGCCGCGTAATTGTTAAGCGCTAGGATACTATTGGGAGAAAGGTTTTGGGGCTGGACCTGGTAATGGTTCAAGACGGCAAGGAAGAAGTTAGAGATGGGCAGGGAGACGCCGCATACCATCTGTGCTTTGAGGTACACCTTTTCTTCGGCTTGGGGAGAAGGTGTGACCTCGCCGGCCGGCGCCGCCCGTCAGGCGAGCCCCTCCGTCGCGGGGAGGTATCCCTTGACGATCAACTCCTTGATGTCGCGGTCCGTGATGTACGAACCGCGCCAATCGCCTTTGTGGGAGTTGTTGTCCTACTCCAGCAGCTCCAGCGCCGCTGGATTGTGGTCGCCGCCGGTGGTCTCGACCACCGCAGATACGGGGATGACCAGGCCCTCTGGGGGCACGACGACGGAGCTCGCCGGCTTCGCCGCGGCTTCGCCCGACGCCACCATCGAGGGAGAAGAGCTGCTGCTGGCCATTGCATGTGTTTGGAGGTGACTGGCGAGATTGGGAGTTAGGGTTTTTCGCAAAGTTGCTCGAGGGGGCGCTCGCTGGAGGAAGAAGATGATGCGAGGAGAGAATGCGGTGAAAAGTAAATTTTTCACCGCGGTTACTATTTATGATCTCTGGCATCGAGATTCGTGCAGCTTGATCGGATGGTTGCCGCGTAGACAACGTGTGTGCGGACGTGCGCGGAAGTTTCGCCACGTCCCAACCGTCGCAGCCAACGGTTCGTATTGCTCACGCGGAAAAAGTGGACATGATTGCGTTCTCTGCATGTGTGAGTTACGAGGCGTTGCTGACCTACGTCTACGTCGCCCCAGCTGACATAAGTAGATGAACCATCACATCAGAAGATTCTGGCATGGATGGATCCAGTCCGGCTATGAAAGAGTACGATGGAAGATTCAGTAATTCTCCGGCTTACTAATTGAAGACGCAGAAAACCTTGCAGGGTTCTTTGGGAGAACTACAAGATATTGCTTGACGATTTGCCGACATCCATCTAGACAGAGCATTCCACATGAAGAGGCAAGACAACGCAAGATCTCGGAGTTCTCCCGGGGCTACTATTGGGGATATGCTATATGTGTATCCTCATAGCATGTCTTCTATCCGGATAACCCAGGTGGCCCACAGTTGGTAGCATGGCTCATGGCCTGCTGGACGGTCCAGTTAGATGGATCCAAAAGGGAGGCCCATGCTGGATAAAGAAAGGCTACGGTGGAGTCACCGACGTACCCGGAGCCTTGGAGTACAAGACTAGTAATAGACGGTGTAGGACTCTGTAACCTGTCCGGCTAGGACTTTTCCCTGTAACCTAGGACCTGACGACTATATAAGTCGGGCCTATGGGAGCTTTAGGGCACAACTTAAGACAAGTTCAGACGACCAAGTAGCCGATTAGCATACACCTCGCACAGCGAACCTATCTCTGTAACTCGGCGTATTGCCATTATAGTGATCTATAGCAGGAGTAGAATTCCGCCACTGTTGTGGGATCTAAACCTGGGCAAGCTGTGTTATCTCGTACCCGTCAACCGTCCGCCTTCCCCCATGTCTCTAAACACGCACTGTGAGGACCCCTCAATGACGTACTCGTCGGCAATACCACGACATCCGACGATCGCCCCGTGCTCCCTCCCGTCTCCTGTGCCGTCCTTCCTTCTCTCTTACACTTATTTATATATTTTTTGCCTTACAAATTAGCACATGCTCTTTGAATTGCGGCTGCTCAGCCGGTAGCATCATATGCCTGGATCCGTCCCTGCCTCCAACCCACAGCGACCCTCCATTCTCATCTCCGCCCTTGCTCCCTCTCGTCGATCGCTGCCGGAGCACATCACGGAAGCAATCACCGTCGCCCAGGACTCTCCATCGTCGCCATCTTCCTGCACGAGGGAATCTCCGTTGTCTTCTTGTAGCAAGGTTCGGCCAGCATCTTCACTCCGTCTGCACCGTCGGCAGCTGACATGTACGTATGCACATAAGCTTTCCTGTAACTCTGCCTTTTTTTTACTAGATGATACCGCGCATTGCGGCGGGACATCTGTTGTATATAGTAGTGATGATAAAGCCAATAGGATAGACTGTGACAACAAACTTAAAACATTTCTAGGATAGTAAAATATAAATTGAACATGTATAACTCCAAGAAAACATTGTTAATATAAATATATATATTGTACAAAGCATAATGAATGACATCCATTTGTATGTACAATACAATGATTGCCCACCCAAAAGATTGAAAAAAAATAGTACGGTCCATTTCAACTTCATACAAACCACTGCTATAATCATTCTATGATGTGCACTTGTGAGTATCCCTCAACTTTACAACTGGTATGAGCAAAAAACCGATGTTATGCTTACATGTGGAACTCTTGAAACAATAGTGTACAAAAAATCATAACCAATTTTTTTATGGAGACCATCGTATAACAAAGTAGTCAATGAGATTCTTCAGTCACCTGCACTTCACTTCTCAAGAATAAGTGCTCCTTTTTTTTCACCAACGATGTTTTCGTCCATATTTTGCAAGAGAGAAGAAACTATTGGGAATTGATTCATACCATAAAATACGTAGATAAAAAAACATCCTTGCAAAAATGTAGGGCTCACCAGTCTTTTTAGACCAACTATGGTATTTGCTAGATTCAATTACACAAACTTCAGCGCCAACAGATGTGTTAAGCATTAATTTTTTACTTCTCTCCACTATACAATGAGATACGGGAAGATTAAGTGAAAAACAAAAACACGATGGGACAATAATTCAGTCAACTATATGGAAATCAACACGTTTGTTTATTCTTGATTTGATATTGAGCAAATATATACATCACGAAATAAGCGGAAGTCAAGAACCAACATCATCTTCTTCAGTTATGGTAAACATTCATGTGGTCCACTGAAAAGATAAACACAAAACATACTTGAGTATAATTATCATTTGTCCAACTTGCGGCACTACCTGAAACAATCCTAAGCCACTATATACTAAATGGTTCAAATATATTACTCATTGGACCAATAAGTAAATTCTGCGTACCTTCATGAAATTGTTTCTTTGTGAATAAGTATGACACCAGTGGATCTATTTATAATAGATGCCAATATAATAATTCATGAAACACATAAGAAAATAATAGAAAAGATGGAACATTAAAAATTTATGGGCCACAATAATAATTTAATTCAAAATTACGCTTAACTGCAGTTTCATATATTATGGGGAAAATTTGCTGAATGGCCATGGAGTATACAAGATGCGACTTATTTTGTTTGACATGCATGGTAGCTAAAGAAAAGGGGATTACACACAGACATGTTCTCCACAAAAAAACTACACACATATATATTCCTTGTTACCACCACATCCAAGATGTGATGCACACTACACCTACAGAACGTGTCTGACATCAAATTAATCAGATGTCAATTGGAGGCAGCGACTTTAGGACTGCAATATGAAGGCATATGCAAAAGCAGTACAGGGTACCTTACATGAGCGTTTGAGGGAGTCATCCCTTCTCATATCCATCCCGGGTGGGCAGCAGCCTTCAAGTCATCGTCAAGAGGAGATCGAATGAAACGAACCTGACTGGACAGCTGCGGTGGTAGAACAGGATTTATGAAGATGGAGTACCACTTCGGCATGCGTGCATGCATAGCGTCGTTGGTGGCAGAGTCAATCTTGAATGTCCACGGACTGCCAAGCCAAAAAGAACATAATCAGATGATGAAAGAGATAAGAAATCAGATCTTGTATGTACCAACACGCGATGGAAATCTTGTGGAGCTTCAAATTCTTTTGAGCGAGGAGAGGTAGAGGAGACGAAGATGCGAGCCCACTGCTGGAGAAATTTAAAGGAGACTGGGGGAACTCCTCCTATGCCTCCATCAATTTGCAGTACAGTTATTTCTTGCAGAGTTCGTGAGGGGAGTGGAAAGACTGAACGCTAGTGGAGATTGATGGATAACAGGGGAAGCCGAGAAGAGGGAGGGATAACGGCGTAGTAGGTGGATGTAGAGGGCTATTCGCTGTCCAGACCAAGCACGGACAGCCCATGGTGGGTGTCTTGTTCAGCCCACGCACGAAGAAACGATGCCCAGCCCATGTGGAGAAACACGGGAGAGTTTAACGATAGATGGTTGAACGCACAACGTCTGGCCAAATAGAGGGTGACATGGACGCACGAGAAGACTGGAAAATAAGGTAGCGGGTGACTTCTATTTAGATATACTCACTCCTCCGATCCATATTAATTGACTTAAAATTATCAAATTTTAGATAAACCTATATACTAAATGGTGTCTAGATTCATCTAAATTTTGCAAATCCAAGTCAATTAATATGGGTCGGAGGGAGTAGAAGATTTCTTTCTCTTATTTTTGTCTGTATGCACGATATGAACACTAGATGATACAGTGGCGGAGCTAGGACGAGCAGGGGGCCTTTATACCTAAACTTGGTTAAAAAAAATATTTTTAAGGGATAATTACCATGGTTGGCCCCCGTGATGGATTACCATGGTTGCCCCCCTTAAGTTGTATTCCTGCCTCCGCCCCTGAGATGATATATGATCTATAGATTGTACATTGTGATCTCTAGAAAAGATTCGTGTGATCTTTAAATGATGAATATAGACTGTACAGCGTGTGGTGTTAAGTGGACACTAGACAGTATGATAAAACCTCTGATATATATATTTATTATCACTAGACAGTATGTGATCAGTAGAAAATTTGGGATCAATAGAAACCTCTGATATAACCTCCATATGTATGGTGTTAAGTGGACACGATACAATATCTGATCGCTAGAAAGATTTGTAGTGCGTGTGAATAATTTTGTATGACATTACGATCTGTACATCGTGCAATATATATGATTTGCAGTGAATATATTGGTATATATATGTTATGTACATGGTCAATAATTTTATATAGTATTATAGTAACGATCTTGAAACTTTTATTTGAAGAATGGCTGCCATTCAAGTACATTTACTGAATTATTTGCCGAACAAGTTTTTTTTGCACCGACTTGATGTATTCTAGATTTCATTTTCCTTGAATCAGGCTTTCGTCCAACTATATTAATATAGCAATCATTTGAGACCGCTGTTGGGCCAGGCAGCACAACGCCCAAAGAAAAACAAATAAGAAAAAAGAACAGAAAATAAAGCCGACAACAGCGGCTCGAAGAAAACAAGGAAGACCCGCCACCGCTGCACCCTCCGACGAATTTCCACCATGGTCTTAGCGCTGTGAAGCATCATGTACCAAGCAACACCTCTAAGAAGGAAAGCGACGACAACGATGCTGCTGCCCGGACTGGTCCTAGGGTTTCCCTCGATACGTTACTAGAGGTGGGGAATAGATACACCCGACGTCCTTCAGGAAGGACGACGACACCCGTAGGCGCCGCCACGTTGGTGTCAAGATGACAAGGATTTCTCCTGACCTCTCAAAAAAACCACACTCCCGGACACTTCGAATTGCTCCAACCAACTCGCCGCCCACCAGCACATGCCACCACGGTCTTGCAGCCACCCCCATCGCCTCACTGAGACACACAATGTGAGACTGGTACGGACGAAAAGCAACAACTTTGGTGGAGGTCGGCAGAACAATGACACGCGGGAGGGACCTACCTCCACCGCCGGAGGGCGATAGCCGACTGGATGTAACAACAAGGGCAAACCAGGCCCTCTCTGGCCCGGCCGATCCCAAAAGGACTCGTGAGGCCCCGCCGCCACACTGCAGCAAGGGTGTCGCCGTCGCCGCCAATCCTAGCGTTAGTCCCTACTCCTCAGTCCACCGGTGAATCCGCCGCCACCGCAGATCCCCGTCGCCAAGCAGCAACGACATCGCCACCATGGTCACCCGGGTATACCGTACCGCCGTCGGTCTAAGGTTCACCACCTGGGCCCGACAGGGCGAGGAGGAGCGATGCTCTTGAATGGCCAGCGGAGGTTGGCGCTCGATCCAAGACCGTCTGGCCCAGATCAATCCAACGTACGAACATCATGGGTGCGACAAGAACGGCACCAAGGTCGTCCACAAGACGTATCCCACAACGCTGCAATGTCTCAATCCAGGGGAGCACCAGAATCAAGCCCGCCTGGATCAACTCCGGCGACCCTGCCAAGCCACTTGCAGGAGGAGGCGCCCGGACACGTCCAGGGCCATGCGCACAGCACAGGCCAGGGCTCAGCTAGCCCGGATCGGGCCCAAACGGGCCTAGATTTGGGCCTAGTTTTTTATTCGCGTGTTCCAGGCAAGTATAATCTGGTTGATGCCGGTTATCCTAATTGACCAGGGTACCTTGCTCCATACAAGGGCGAAAGGAATCATGTCCCAGATTTTCACATGACTACTCCAAAAGAAAAGTTCAATAGAATGCACTCATCAGCGCGTAATGTGATCGAGAGAACTTTTGGCATGCTAAAAATGAAGTGGTGTATGCTGTTGAGCATGCCAAGCTATTCGATGGAGAAGAAAAAAAATGATTGTAGCGATTTGCATGGTGCTTCACAACTACGTGCGTGAGCATCAAAGTGGAGATCGACATTTCAAGATATACGACTGAGGCCTAGATTATATGCCAATTATTTCATCAATGTACCGAAAGTACGTGATTTCTCAAAGTGGGTCAACGTCAAAAGAGAGCGAAATGACAATGGATGTCTTTCCCAACAATCTAGCAACTGATATTTCTAATTCATGGTGATATACCCTACGTCTATTGGCGGATTTGGAGAATATGACTATCGTCTTTTGTGTTCAAAGATAGTGTCTGTCGTTTATGTTTCCATCCATATGTTTGGATGATTTTGTATGTACTTATGACATGTCACTTGTGAAGGAAAAAACAAACGTCGATGATCTTCACATGAATGTACAAACACGTTCATATGCAAAAGAAAAGCGAATAGAAAATAAACTTGTCATGCCACGGAACTCACGTCCATGCAATATCGTTAGGAAAAAATTAAGAAAGAGAAGAAAATAAAAGGGCACTATAGTCATTTCAAACAGCCCCCAGAATTTGGAGCTAGCACATGAGGCAAACGCTTTTCCCCCGTTCTAGAGCTTGTTGGTGGAGTGGAGTTGAGGGGAGAAGTGGAGTGGAGCTCTCTCAAATACATCCTTAATATCAATTGAAATCGGAAAATTTAACATCTCTCCGTCTACCAACAAGTAGTTTCCTACATCAAGTCTCCACAAGAGGTAAATATTGAGAGGTCGACTTCTCCCAACATTAAGATATAGACAATCTAACACATGGTCACAACGATGAATATCATAATAAATTTTATCTTATTTCAAGCTTATACTAGGGTTTCTCCATCTCCCCAAAAACTAATGATCTACTCAGACATGAAGGCAAACAACATCATGGTAATGGTAATGGAAACGATTATCAACGAATAGTAATTGTATAATTCCACAACTAGTGTAAGAATTACAACAAGATCTAGATGGGATGGATGAAGATGATGGTGGTGATGAAGATGCAGCGGTTAATGAAGATGGAGATCGATGCCTTGGCCTCCCATATCTTCTTAGGGCGAAGATGGATCCCTAGGGCAACTTCCCCCTCCAGATGCCTTCCGGAGGTGAGGTTTCGGCGATTTTTGGATGTTCTATATGTCGTCTCTCCGATCCAGTTGCACGGGATGAAACTATTTGAGGAGGCGGAGGCGGTGCCAACTATACGGCGGCGGCCCGTATAGTTGGTCGTTAAACCTTCAGTCTCCTTTGCTCGGTTCGGATTTTCATCTGGTATTATTAATATTTTCCAAATAAGCAGTTTACGTAGTTTTTGGCTCCTTTTCACTCCAATATAACTGGTTCAAAAATTGTGTCCATCAGATCCATCATCTGGTCTGATCCTAGTGAAAATAAACATAAAAAGTGTGTGCGAACACCGTAAAATACCAAGATCCTACATCTATAATGCAAAATAATAATCTAAAACATAATGCAATTATGCACACATCAGCTAGGTTGGCGAAGCGACGACCTGTGGTGCAGCAGGGGCCTGGTGCTGGACGATAGCGCCCTCCTTGGCGGCCTCAGCCACAACCTTCTTCTTCTTGCGGTGGTTGCCATTTCCTTTGCAAGGGTTGGCGCCATCAACGACGAGAGCCGTGTCGGAGTTGCGGGCTCGGTGTTTTTTGCGCTTCATATCTTGGAGCGCGAGAAGAGAACATCACTTCTCGAAGGTGGTCTCGGGCATGAGGGATATCAAGTCAGCGGCGTGCTCGTACTGCTTGGTGAGGCCGTTGAGGCAGTGGATCACCAGCTTGGCATCTTCTTCCGGTGCTCCGAGATCTGCTAGACCATCGGCGAGGGCCTTGATCTTCTTCAGGTACTCGGTCATGGAAAATTCGCCCATCTTGATCTCATCGAGCTCGGTGGAGAGGTGTGTAGGGGTTCGTAGCATGGAAAACAAAAAATTTCTACCGCATGCACACAAACAAGCCAAGATATATCTACTAGATTGTAGCAACGAGTCGATTAGAGTACTCACCCTCGAAGATTCCAAAGCGGTTAATGAGAACAAATTCTCGTGGGTGATGTAGTCGTACACTTGCCAATCTCAAGATCGTGTAGACGATCCTTCCGGTGCTGCGTTCCGGCAGCGCTTCCATGACCGATCCTGCGTTCGATTTTCGATGAAGACCTTCCTCTCCCTTGTTCCAGCAGGCAGCGGAGGTTGTAGTTCTCCCCTCGCGATTCCGGCAGCACGACGGCGTGGTGTCGGAAGTAGAGGGAAAATTCTGCAGGGCTTCGTCTAAGCCGGAGTAGGTTATGGTGGATCTAGGGTTTCCGGTGATCTAGGTTTAAAGGGAACGGAGAGGAGGAGGTGGAGTCGGCGATGGCTAGGGCGACGACGACGAGCCGGCGGCTGCAGCGTGGCGTGGCAGCAGCTTGGGGCGGGCATGGCGCAAGGTGGGGAAGGGCTGGTTGTGTTGTGGTCTTGGGGCAGCCCCTCCCCTCTATTTATGAGAGGGAGGGCATCCTGGGAGAGGGGAGTTTGAATCCTTCCCCAACTCCCTCTTCTTGTTGGAGGGAAAGAAGGATTCTTTTCTTCTTCCACTAGGAAACCATTGTTTCAGTTTGACTTTTCAAACCTGCCTTTTGACTTGCAATTTAAAGCTTAATTCCTCACTTGCAAATGCCCAACCAAGTGACCTATGACATGATCCAATCATTCCAATTTAGCATGACACATTCCTGAACCATTCCCCTTCCGGTCCGGTGAACCTTCTAGACCCTTCTAGAACCTCTCCGATGAAATCATCGAAATCATTCCCGAACTCCGGAATTGGACTTTCTTTATATGAATCTTATTATCCGGACCATTCCGGATCTCCTCATGATATCCCGGATCCTATCCGAGACTCCGAACAACATTCGTTCACCCTACTTACATTTCATATCTACTAAACAACATCGAATCCTTAAGTGTGTCTCCCTATGGTTCGTGAATTACGCGGACATGACCTAGACACCTCTCCGATCAATAACCAATAGAGGAATCTGGAAATTCATATGGCTCCCACATATTTTAATGATTACTTTGCTATCGAATGAACCACTTACATACGATACCAATTTCCCTTTGTCTTGCGATAATTTACTTATCCGAGGTTTGATCGTCGGTATCTCTGCATACCTAGTTCAACCTTGTTACCGATAAGTACTATTTTCTTGTTCCTGTGATATGTGATCCCTTGTGAGATAGTCACATGCTTGCAAGCTAATTGGATGACATTCCACCGAGAGGGCCCAGAGTATATCTATCCGCCATATGGATGGACAAATCCCACTCTTGATCCATTTGCCTCAACACATACTTTCCGAACACTCAATGCCAACTTTATAGCCACCCAGTTACGGTGTGGTGTTTGATGTCATCAAAGCATCCTTCCGGTGATGGTGATTAGCATAATATCATGGTCAAAGGAATTAGGTTACTATGTATCAAAAAGCTTATAGCAAACGAACTATTGAAATGACTTGATATTAATGCTACGCTTATCTATAGGAGTACGTCCATCATACCATTCTCCTAATGATATGATCTTGTTGTTAATAACATCTCAATGTTCATGATCGGGAAACCATGATCATCTACTAACCAACAAGCTAGTATTTCAAAGAGGCTTTCTCAGGGACTCTAATTTAGTTTACAAATCACACAAGTATTAATGTTTCCGGTTAATACTATTATAGCATGAATGCAAACATTTATCATAAACATAAAGATATAATAATAACCAGTTTTATTATTGCCTCTAGGTTATATCTCCAACAAGGTGGAGATGGCGATTGATCTTGTGGTCGTTGAAGAGTCCATTGATGCTTGTCCATAGGTCGACGACAAAAGGATCTTCAGCCGGCGTCATGACGATGTCGAGAATGCTAAGGGAGACGGATCCGTAGAGCTACGAGACCACCGTGGCATCCAACAAGGACCACTTTGAAGTTGGATCGATCGGATCGGGCGCGTCGACATGGTCAAGCAGCGGGTACTTGTGGAGGGTGGTGCTGAAGAAGGTGCGCCATTGGCGATGAACACCGGTGTCGAGGGCCATCTCGACTATTACGTGCCCCTTGATAGAGTGGAGGCCGACGGATTGGGCATGCATAGTGGTGAACGAGAAGGCCCCCACGCTGGAGGAGGGGGCGGTGGCGAGGGCCAGCTTGGCCTTGCCGCCGACGGCATAGCGAGCCTCACGATCTTCCTTCTCCTTGGCGGCTTGCGTAGCCCGTGTAGCGTCGTCACCCATGGCTCCAAGAGAGGCGACACAGCGAGAAGGGGGAGGTGGGTATCGGGCAGTAGCAAATATGGTGGCCGAACTATGTTGGCTATGACAACTACTTCAGGAGCTTCATCGACCGGTGCCTGATGCTTCCGTCGTCTTTTGTGACAATGTGAGTTCAGTTTCCATAACACAGAATCCAGTGCATCATCAGTGCACCAAACATGTGGAGATTGATCTACACTTCGTCAGAAATCGCGTGACAAGTGGCGAGGTCAGGGTTCTACACGTCCCTAGTTCATCTCAGTTCGCGGACATCTTCACCAAAGGATTACCGTCGCCTCTCTTTTTAGATTTTCGGGACAGTCTTAATATTCGTCGGACATCCATTTTAGACTATGGGAGGGTGTTAGAGTATGTGACCATATCGTGGTTTGTATACAGTGGCAAAGGACAAAAAAATTGAGGTCGGGCGAAATTGTAAACGTAAACGCAAAAGAATAAACTGTCTCGACACATTAATAGTTTATATGACTGTAAGAATAATCACTCAGTACTATGGTAATAGAAACATGTTCAAATATAAGTATAGCCTATAAACGTACCAATAATGAGGCTTTAATACCGTCTAGAAGTTCCAGGCAATGGCAAAGCTCTACCTTCCTTTTGAAAATCCTTTTTAATTTCACCAAGATCAAGACTTTTGAATATCCCTCGCTCGATGTAGCACATCATTAAATCATTAAGCCAACCATCCAAATTCTTGTTGCGCAACTCAGTCTTGATAATCTTCATAGCTGAGAATGCCCTTTCAACTGTTGCCTAAGGCGGTAAACTATAGAAAACATGACATGCCTTTCAAGTTCAACCATATTTTTAGCTAGGCTTGCAATGTCAAGACAAACTCTGAAATCTTCAACTCTCTTCATATGAACAAGGAATATCTTAAGGGAATCTTCTATATGATGTCGTCCATAATCGGAGAAATCATCATGATAAATCTCCGTAAGACGAGCAAGCTTACTCACATTGAACCTTGCAAATGAGTCTCTTGGATCAAGACAAGAGAAGTTCTGAATAACCTCTGAAGATGCCTCATTAAATCGATGATCAAACTTTGTGATAATAGAGTTTATGGCAACATAAAATGTGTCAAAACACGATAAAAATGATCAGTGTTGACCGCGTGTTTTCCCCCTTTTCTTGTTCTACCCCATTTTGTTACCATGGTATCCATACTTGGGATTATGATCTCATTTTCAAATGCAAAATGATTTGACTTCTTCCAAGAGTGAATCCCAACCATGATCTCTCCAATTGACCAAAAGGGTTCTCACATTCGTAACCAAAGATATGGCCTCAAATGATACAAATAGAAGTTTAGTTCAACAAAATATACATAGGTAAAGTAGAACCATTGAACATTATCGCATACCTGGACAATATTCTGATCCTTCTTTTGCAATAGAAGAGATACATCATTTGTCATACGAAGTAATCTTAACATCATCTTCATGTTGAACACAAAACTAAAAGTCTCCATTTTGTGAACATAACCTCCTGCCTTAGTTGGATTACGAGAATCATACTCAACAATGCTTAAAATTTCTATCGCTGCATCCCACATTGATTCAATACTACATAAGGTTGTGTAGTGAGAACCCCACCTTGTATCTCCAGGTCGTCACAAAGATGTTTCTTGATTTTTCCCTCTTCTCGTGGGCATTTCACCTTTCTTGATCTTAGATAGAAGAATCTCTTTGTGCTTATCAAGCAATATATCCTTCCTCCTACAAGATGAACTAGAGAGATTGGCAATCTCTTTCACATCATCAAAGAAATCCTCAAGACCTTTACAAAATCTCAATAAAGCAACAACAATTAGCTACAACTGGTGAGCAAAGCAATGAACATAAAAAGCATTTGGGTTCTCATCACGGATTAATTTCTGAAGTCCATTAAATTCTCCCCTTATATTAGATGCTCCATCATACCCTTTCTCTCGTAGTCTTGCAATAAGTAGATCGTGTTTAGCGAAAAACTCCAGAAGTGCCTTCTTTAAAGCTGGAGATGTTGTGTTTGGGACATGTTGAATACCCAAAAATCATTCAATAATATCCCCACTTTTGTTCACATACCTAAAATAAAATGATACAGATTAGTTGAATGACACTACATAGAAAAGAAGTAAAGACAAAAATAACACACTTCGACACTTACCTCGCAACCATGGCCATTTGCTCTTTCACGGATATATCACGAGATTCATCTATAAGAATAGAGAAAAAGACAACCATCTATCTCTTCTTTGATGAATTTTGTGACCGCCTGCGCACAATGTCTGGCAAGTATTTTCTGAATAGTCGAGGAAGTCATTTTGGCATTTTTAGGACATAGCTCATGAAATGCAAGCTTAACTTCCCTATTTCTTTATTTATACCAATCAAGCATCTCCAAGAAATTTCCTTTGTTTAAAGAAGAAGCGGATTCATCATGTCCATGAAATGGTTCACCTTGCAATGCTAGATAACTTACAATACCCAATGAAGTATCCACACGAGTTTCATACTTTACAAGTGACTCAGTGGTATAAGTTGTTACTTTGCTTTTCACACTTGCATTTTGATTCTTAAAATCATCACATGCTGCCCTTGAAATATTATGGATGCTACATGGCCCACCGACATGCTTATAGAATGCTTTCGTCGCATTTTTCCAATTATCATACCCCAACTTGTTGAAGACATCATGCCCAAAATTTTCATGCCCAATATGTTTGAAAAGATAGCAACAAAAGCAATAAGTCTTATCCTTGTCCTCACTATATTCCAACCAATCATATTGCTTATACCATTTTGGTAGAAAGGATCTCTTATCTCTATTTAGGGGAAAATTATGCTGAGATGGCTGTGTTGGACCATTCTTTAGATAACCAAATCTAACATATTCTCTAACATTAGGAGAAAATTCATCAACTTGAATGCGAAGTCCAAGATCAAGTTTTATATACTCTAGGAAATCAGTTATACCTCTAGCTTTCTAGAACCACATGCTCCGAAGTCCCCTAACCTCCTTCCACTTCTTGCTCTTGCTCTTGTTCTTTATGTGGTACATCATTTGTGCTTTCATGGGCGATCGGTTTAGAGATATTTCAGGTCTCTTCTTCCGCTTGCTCTTCAGCTTGATTTGGCATAACATTTGCGGTTTCCTCATGGGTGCTTGGTTTAGATTGGCTCTTACTAGCAACGGGCATAAAATATCTCTTCAAATCTGCAATTGAAAACATAAAATACATTAGTAGTTTGGCTTCAGCAGAGTCTACCACTTTTTCCGTGTCGGTGGCTACAGAATTACCTATCCCCGCTTCCACTTCTTGCTCTTGCACTTGGCCAACATTTGCACTTTTATTAGTGCTTGGTTTAGAGCTATTTCCTGTTCCTCCTTCCAGTTCTCGCTCTTGATCGTGATGTGCCATAAAATTTGCACTTTCATCATGAGTGCTCGGTTTAGAGCTCTTGATATGTTTGTTCCATAACAATTTCAAATCTGCAATTGAATTATTGAAAATAAAAATCAAATTTCCTTCAATAGTTAAATCATGATGAGTTCAATTGACCACAAAATTTAAATTTATACCTGTCCCTTTTATAGATGCAGATTTCTTCCCCTTTCTGTCCATGTATTCAAAGTGTGAGAACTGAGAATTGACAAACCCTAACTAGAATTAAGAGTTTTAGGTCAATGTTCAAGGACAGGCAGAGAAATAGAGGCGGGCGGACCTGCAGTCTGCGACGGCGGGGCAATCTTGCAGCTGGCCGGGGGGAGAGGGGGCGAATCACGAGCAGAGGAAAGGAGCCGCCGCTTGATCGGAGGACAGATGGGCTGCAGTGGCAGCACAGTTCGTCAATCAGCTGTCAGTTCGTCGTTCGGTTTAGTTGATACCGATCGGGACTAGGCGCTAGCTATTGATTTGATCAGGAGGTCACGAAGCCAAACATGCACGTACAGGCAGGGCAGTACTTAGCGTCTCGGTCGGGACAGTCCGGCCTAGCTCTCCCAATGCACGGCCCAACAAAGGCCCAGGATGGCCAAAATCCCTCCACTGCGGCCTATTATCTCAGTTTACGTTCGTTTTTTGTTTAGATGGTACAAAATAGCTGAAAATTGTATGTATAACCAACATATGAATATATATGCGATTTTTTTGCAGAAATTTAAGGTAGGACATATGCAATACCTTGATTGATATAAAGATAGAAATAGGGAAGTTAATCTTGCATTTGATGAGCTATGTCCTAAAAATGCCAAAATGACTTCCTCGACTATTCAGAAAATACTTGCCAGACACATTGTGCGCAGGCAGTCACAAAATCCATCAAAGAAGAGATGGATGGTTGTCTTTTCTCTGTTCTTATAGATGAATCCCATGATATATCCGTGAAAAAGTAAATGGCCGTGGTTGTGAGGTAAGTGTTGAAGTGTGTTCTTTTTGTCTTTACTTCTTTTCTATGTAGTGTCATTCAACTAATCTGTATCATTTTATTTTAGGTATGTGAACAAAAGTGGGGATATTATTGAAAGATTTTTGGGTATTCAACATGTCCCAAACACAACATCTCCAGCTTTAAAGAAGGCATTTCTGGAGGTTTTCGACTTATTGCAAGACTACGAGGGCAAGGGTATGATGGAGCATCTAATATGAGGGGAGAATTTAATGGACTTCAGAAATTAATCCGTGATGACAACCCAAATTCTTTTTATGTTCATTGCTTTGCTCACCAGTTGCAGTTGATTGTTGTTGCTTTATCGAGATGTTGTAAAGGTCTTGAGGATTTCTTTGATGATGTGAAAGAGATTGCCAATCTCTCTAGTCCATCTTGTTCTTGTATGAGGAAGGATATATTGCTTGATAAGCACAAAGAGATTCTTCTATCTAAGATCAAGAAAGGTGAAATGCCCACGGGAAGAGGGAAAAATCAAGAAACATCTTTGTGCCGACCTGGAGATACAAGGTGGGGTTATCCCTACACAACCTTATGTCGTATTGAATCAATGTGGGATGCATCGATAGAAATTTTAAGCATTGTTGAGTATGATTCTCTTAATCCAACTAAGGCAGGAAGTTATGTTCACAAAATGGAGACTTTTAGTTTTGTGTTCCACATGAAGATGATGTTAAGATTACTTCGTATGACAAATGATGTATCTCTTCTATTGCAAAAGAAGGATCAGAATATTATCCAGGTATGCGATAATGTTTAATGGTTCTACTTTACCTATGTATATTTTGTTGAACTAAACTTCTATTTGTATCATTTCAGGCCATATCTTTAGTTACGGATGTGAGAACACTTTTGTTCAATTGGAGAGATCATGGTTGGGATTCACTCTTGGAAGAATTCAAATCATTTTGCATTGAAAATGAGAACATAATCCCAAGTATGGATACCATGGTAACAAAATGGGGTAGAACAAGAAAAGGGGGAAAACACGCGGTCATCACTAATCATTTTTATCGTGTTAACACATTTTATGTTGCCATAGACTTTATTATCATAGAGTTTGATCATCGATTTAATGAGGCATCTTCAGAGGTTATTCAGAACTTCTCTTGTCTTGATCCAAGAGACTCCTTTGCAAGGTTCAATGTGAGTAAGCTTGCTCGTCTTACGGAGATTTATCATGATGATTTCTCTGATTATGAACAAGATCATATAGAAGATTCCCTTAAGCTATTCCTTGTTCATACGAAGAGAGTTGAAGATTTCAGAGTTTATCTTGACATTGAAAGCCTAGCTAAAAAGATGGTTGAACTTGAAAGGCACGTCATGTTTCCTACAGTTTACCGCCTTATTGAGTTGGCAATGCTTTTACTGGTGGGGAAGGCAACAGTTGAAAGGGCATTCTCAGCTATGAAGATTATCAAGACTGAGTTGCGCAACAAGATGTCGGATAGTTGGATTAATGATTTGATTGTGTGCTACATCGAGCGAGGGATATTCAAAAGTCTTGATCTTGGTGAAATTAAAAAGGATTTTCAAAAGGAAGATAGAGCTTTGCCATTGCCTAGAACTTCTATACGACATTAAAGCTTCATTATCGGTACGTTTGTAGGCTATACTTATATTTGAACATGTTGTTATTACCATAGTACTGAGTGACTATTCTTACTGTCATATAAACTATTAATGTGTCGAGACAGGTTATTCTTTTGCGTTTACGTTTACAATTTCGCCCGACCTTAATTTTTTTCCATCCTTCGCCACCAGACACTCTTACACCTGTTAGCTCACCTGAGTCTAGAGAGAGATATGATAACAATGATGGTTACATTGAAATGACTGATGAATTTATTGAAGAGTACCAAAACACATGTGGTGCTAGTGCTATTAGGAGTCTCCTTGAGAGATGTTCCATTATTCCTAAACTGTCTTCTGATGCTAAGTTTGCTACTTCTCTCATAGATATTAAAGATAAATATTATGATTTCTCTCTTGATTTATCCTATATAAACATTATGGAGAAAGAACCTTTTGGGGGGACTGAAAATGAAAGTGATGTAGGTCATATGAATGAGCTTTCCACTATGAGTGCCTTATTCTCTAATGATTTTAAGATGCGCAAGTACTTTGTTACAAAGATCTTCCCTTTTTCACTAAAAGGAGAAGCTAAAGCTTGGTTTAATAGATTACCTCCTGGATCCATTGATAGCCCTAATTGCTTAGATTACCTCCTAGATCCATTGATAGCCCTGATTGCTTGATTGCTTCTTTCTTTCAGAAATATTTTACTCCCAGTGCTAGACATGTTGCTTTGTAGAAACTTTTTGATTTTAAACAGGGAGAAGAATAGAAATTGCCTAAGTCATGGACAAGGTTCTGTGCCTTGATTCATGCACATTATAGATGTCCATTACCTAAAAATGAGCTTCTTGATATTTATTATAATGGACTAACTAATGATTCTAGGACATACCTAGATAGTTTTGCTGATTGTGTTTTTTGGAAAAGAAATCCTGCAGAAGCTGAATAATTAGTGGATAAAATAAGCAAGAATTATGATGATTGGACTTCAGCTGAGATAATTACACCTGAGCCTACTACTCCTGAACCAATTGTGCCTGAACCAGCTCCAACACCAACACCAAGGAAGATGGGAGTGATTTCATTAAATGATGAAGTGATGAAAGAAGCTAAAAAATGTCCTAAGGAGAAAGGTATTAGATATGAAGATGTGAAGAATCTGCCTCCTATCGAAGAATTATGTAAGCCAATTCCCCACTCATATACTATTGAGGTACACTCTCTCCAACACTTTGATGAAGTTGATATTCCCTATGGTAAACCTCCTGATCAATGCTTAGAGGAACTTGACATTTTTATTGTTAAATAAGGTAATTTTAATAAACAAGTTGAGAATCATTTACTGGAAAACTCTAGAGCTATTAATGAGTTGAAATATATTGTGGAAAGAACTGCTAATGATGTTAAAATGCTTTGTAAACACTTCCAAATGGTTCAAACCCAAATTGATCAACTTGCTAAGGTACAAAAAGATATGCTAGTAAATGTTTCAGGAGATAAACATGCTTATGGAATTAGAACTAGGAGTGGTACAACCACTCAATATCCTTTATATCCTGAAGGACACTCTAAAAGAATTGAGCAGGATTCTCAACAAGCTGAAAATAGTGGTAGTCCTCATAAGAGAAAGAAAAAGAAACATAAAACAGTTGATGAACCACCTGAACCTACTGTAGATCTTAATAGTATATCTATCTCTGATGCTGAAACTAAGAGTGGTAATGATAAAAATGATGCTCCTGATAGGGAAGAAATTGAAGAAGAAACTGAGAAGCACACTAAGAACACTAAGTACACTAAGGAAGACTTTATTGCTAATAAACATGGTAGTGAAAGAGAACCTTGGGTGCAGAAACCTATGTCTTTTCCTAATAAGAAACACAAGTTAAAGGAGGAAGAACATTATAACAAGTTTTGTGAGTGGATGAAACCTTTATTTTTGCAAATTCCTTTGACTGATGCTATTAAGTTGTCTCCTTCTTCAAAGTATATAAAGGATATTGTCTCTAATAAAAGGAAGATTCTTAATGAGAAAATTTCTACTCTGCTTGCTAATTATTCCTTCAATGGTAAGGTTCCAAAGAAACTTGATGATCCAGGTATTCCAACTATTCCTTGCTCTATTAAAAATAATTATGTTAGAACTGCTTTATGTGATTTGGGAGCTAGAGTTAGTGTTACGCCTTTTTCTCTCTACAAGAGACTCCAGCTAGAAAAGTTGATACCAACTGACACATCTTTGCAAATGGTTGATAAGTGATACGTCGGAATGATGACCCACAAGTATAGGGGGGTGTATCGTAGTACTTTCGATAAATAGGAGTGTCGATCCCAACGAGGAGCAGAAGGTGCTGAACAATGGTGTGGAGCAGGAAATCCATGTGAATACTTAGCAAATGGATTTTAGTAGTTTTCTGACAAGGCAACAAAACAAAGAGCAAGTAACAGAAGTAACGAACAAACGGAGCAAGTGGCCCAATCTTTTCTTAGCAAAGGACAAGCCGGTGGAAATACTTATAAGGACCAAACGTTCTCGAGGACACATGGGAATTGTGTCAAGTGCTTTCGTTTCAAATAGCTGAGTACTCTTCTCTGGTGTTTGTAAGTGTTGTGTGGGTGAACCTGTGCTAACATACCGCCCTTCCTAGGACTAATACATACTTGTGATTAAACCCCCTGCAAACATCCGTAACTACAGGAAAGTAATTAAGATATAAATCTAACCACAGCCTTAAACTCTGAGATCCTATGCTCCCTTGTGCAAAGGTGTCCTAACGGGGGTTTAGGTTTCTGTCACTCCGGCAACCCCGCGATTAGTATCCAAATACACAATCCATTCCCCTAGGCTCATAAATGGTGAAGTATCATGTAGTCGACGTTCACATGACACCACTAGAAGAACAGCACCACAACTTAAATACTAGACCATTGAATAATAACTCATCACATATTCACTACTAACAACATGACTTCTCCCATGTCCTCAAGAAGTAAACGAACTACTCACAAGACATCATATGGATCAAGATCAAAGATGGTATGATAATGGATAACAATCTGAACATAAACAATAATCCAATGGTTCCACTCACAAGCATCAACTACAATAGTAATCAACATCGGGAAAGTTTCCCCTAAGAACTAAAGCAATATCCAGCACAATTGTTACAGCAGGACGGAGTGGTGGTGATGGTGCTGGTGGAGATGATGGTGTGGATGATGATGATGATCCCAATGAAGCCTAGCTTGATGACGGTGTTGATGGCGACGGTCTCCCCTCTCTAGGAAGGAATTCCCCTGGCAGAAATCTGTCTGCCGGAGAGATCTTTCTCTCTCGGTTTTTTCCGCCCCCAGAGGCGGCGGAAATCTATCTGTGGTCGCTCCCCTGGTGTTAGGGTTCCGTAGGGAAGGTACAGTCGGAGGACGGGTAGGTGGTCCGCACCTGCCCTAGGCGCGGCCTCAGGTGGGCCCGTGCCTAGGGGTGTGGGCCCCTGCAGCCCCCCTTCGCTCCTCCTTCTGGCTTCCTTCGTCTTCTGATAAAATAATATGTTTCCATATTTTTCTGTTATTTTTCTGATCTTCGCGAAATTGCACTGAAACGCCTTCTTTTCCATCAGAATCCAGACTCCGGTAGTCCATCCTCCAAGAATCATCCAACATGCATAAATAGATGAAAATCCATAAGTAATACCTCATAATAAGACAAATATCAATGAATATAGGTAAATTATGATCTAGAATGGTGATGCAAATTGGGCGTATCAACTCCCCCAAGCTTAGACTTTGCTTGTCCCCAAGCGAAAACTGAGCTCAGTAAACATGTCCATAGGTTTATGGAGTGAAGTGTCGATAAAAGAATACGAACAAGAAGCATCACACTTACCATTGCACAACTTATAGAAGAAAGCAACTCACCATTATATAACTTAGCTTGCAACCAAGTACACCAGTCACAATAGAGATGCATAAAGATAAATCATAATTGGAATTGGCAAACTTCTTCTTGGTCAGAGAACACCTAGCAAACAGTTTCATAGAAGCTTTTTGTGGAATTTTCAAAACAGGAGCACTCTTTGCTCAAAAAGGTTTTTTCACAAGTGAAGGCTTTCAAAGTAATACTCAATAGATGAGAGTTTTGTGCAAACAAGGAAGATGAAGGACATGATTGAATAAATCACTATATGAATGCTTGAAACACAACAACTCAAAAGCTTGCTGGAGACAGAGAGGAAGTAGGTTTACTGACTCAAACTGGTAACTAGGAGAAAGGTCCCTTCTTAGAGGGTAGCAGGGATTACAAGTCATAAAGAGCTTCCAAAAGATTATGGTACTTACTATATTGGAGCCCTCATTGCCCCTATCATAAGCATCTTGAGATGATTAAGGTTAAAGTGAACAAAGATGGAGTATATGCTTGACAAAATATAAGTTGGCAATCTCATGTCCCTTTTATACGAGGGCCACTCCTCATGCATACTCAACTTTGGGTCCAGGTAAGTTCTTGTCATTGTAAGTATTTGCATATCATTGAGAACCGCCAACAGGGTACCCCTTGCATATGGTACATGAGCTTTCCCATAACCAAAATGACAAGGCAAGCAAACAATGAGCATCTCAGCGATCTTTTTATTTACTATGTGTGTAGATTTTTATTGATGATGCTTCATAGATGACTCACTATGGTGATGCTGCAAGTTTCCACCATGATTAGGCATGGCTTAGGCTAGCAACCCAGGCGTTTCTCTAACATAGAATACAAACTCCATGGACTTACAAGTTCCCTCTTTATATCACACCATTGGCATCCATAGACAACAGAGCACTCTATCAACTGAGTACAGCATGGTACAAGTGCAATGTTGAAAATGTTCCCCGTGACAGCACAATTCTGCTAATTCCAACATATAGATGCAAGCATATACAACTTCGATGTCCACAATGGTTCAAGTCTATTAGGGCAAGTAAATAAAGTGCGCCATCAAGTTCGTGAGAGCTTTACTAACTAGTTTTCACATAACAAAATACTTTTTAATTCGAAAGGTAGATGAAACTTGAGAATTTGCTAGGAATAGCAAAAGCTACGAGGTAGATATGGTGGACAAAAATGGCAAAAGTTTTGGGTTTAAAGGATTTTGGAAACATGAGAAGTATGCCTTCTCAAAACAGGTTTTTGGCTAGCAAGGCTGGGTAGCAAGCAAGAGAGTTGAAAGAAACAAGCAAATATACAAGTAATAAAGCCAAACATGCAATCTTCCTTGAAGACACAAAATAATCTTAAATAAAGAATACTAAGCTTGTGAGCCAACAAGAAAGAAAACAAATGATACCAAATACCTGTAAGCTTTTTATTTCTTTCTTTTCCTTTCAAACTAATGCCACTGACCAGAACTCGGTTTGCCATAACCAATTTAGATCCACTTGATGATCCCAAAGTGGTGCCAATACTGGACAACAAGATCCATCATATAATAGAGATTACAAACTAAGATAAGAAGTGCAAAAGGTAAAATATGAGACTTCTCATTAATATTCCAATAAAGGCACTCACACCAAGGGATACACAGATAATCAACTAAAGGAGAGATACTTCCACATGCAAACCAAACTATAAGATAACCCCTCTACCACAGATATAAATCCACTAAAAAGGTAAAAGATAAAAGATAATGGTGGTGATACCGCGACACTCCCCCAAGCTTGGAACAAGCCAAGGGGATGCCAAACCTGATGACGAATTACTCCTTTGGTGGTGGTGGTGTTCTATTTTCATGGGTAAGGAATTCTTCCAGCATCTCACGAAGTCTGTTATTCTCCTCTTGAAGCATACCCACCTTCATCCTCAAGGCACGGTACTTATCACAAAACTCGTTGGTGGTCCGAAGGGCTTCCGCTGCCTCAGGGCAGTATATGAGTTCTGGACCGAAGGCTATGATTCCCTGCATGTGATGAGAAAAAGCATCCGCAGTGTCAGTTGCTCCTTCAAAAGTAGGTTTTCTTCCCCTTGTTACTGCGGCGGTTTGTTCTCCCAACTCTATATCCACGAGCTTCTTGCCTTTGTTGTTGGCGGAGGCCATGGTGCTCTAACTTGAGAAGATTTCCTGACAGAAACAGATCGAAACAAAAACACGACAAGAACACGATGCATGAACCTCGGGGGATCTGGGGGGTTATATATATTACGAACTTTCAATGCATAAGGAAGGTTTCAACACGGAAACGAAGCGGAGATGGAGTTCGAGGGTGGCAAAACCCCTCCAGGCGCGAGCAGGCTGGGCCCGCGTCTGGGGTGGGTCTGTCCGCCCCGGGCTCCATTTACTTTTCAGTTTCGTCTCGTAACTTCCCTTATGTATTAAAAACATCAAAAATATAAAAAGATTGGGGTTTCACGAACCTTCTGTTTTCACCACTTTTACCTATTCAAAGACGAACTCTGCAGATCACTTCTCTCTTTCTCCTATGAATTTCCTTCATACAAAGCTTTTGCACAAACTCAATGACAACATTAGTGTAAGCAAAAACAATAAACCTTTGGTAAGCACTTCAACTGAAAACCCATCAAAACAAAAGCTTCATGTAAGAGGCAAATGCAAATAATGGCAGAAATCTGTCAAAATAGACCAGCAGGTAAAGATTGATTTTTTCGAAGACTTTCTGTTGCTCAAATAAAAAAGTGCAGAACTAATGAAATTTGGGTAACAACCTGGAGAACAAGCTCACAAAAATGCAGCTCCATCCGATGTATTCAGCTTCCTCACGAATTTTTGCAATGCAGCACATAAATCTGTCCCAGAACAGCCACTTTTCACAACTCCTCTACTTCACAAAAGTTGTTGAACTTGACACAAAAACCAAAAACAAAAAGGATAAGGAGCGCTTGAGGTAATAACTTCCAAGACTCGACAAAACTCTTGAGTTATCTTGCAACAAGTACTTTTCTTTAATGCCTTTAAGTTAGCCCTGAAACTTCCAAAGATGCTCACATAGGATATATATATATCTGGAGTGAAAAAGAGCATCAAGAAGCAAATGGCCAAAACACTTCAGCCTAACCCACTTCCTGTGCATGGCGGTATCATAAGAAAAAGAATTGTTGAAACAAAAGGCCACAAGCATAGGAAGACAAAACAGATGCAACTTTAAAGCTTTCAACATAAAACGGGGAAACTTAACATCATTGAGGTGCATAAAACTATGTCTCCCTCTCTCATAATAACTTTCAGTAGCACTTTTAATAAAGTTGACAATATAACTGTCACTGTAAACAACTTTATCATCAGAATAAGCATACTTACAGTCATCAAAAAGAGGTCCAAGGTCATAGACTGGATCAATAGAAGAAAGTTGTTCCATCCTGAAATCTTTATTAGGCAAGCTATTTTCACAAGGAGCTTTAGCAAATTTGGAAAAGTTAAACTCATAAGAATATCCATCAAACTTAGTTAAAACTTTTTCCTTCTTATAATCAATAATAGCTCCACAAGTGTTTAAGAAAGGTTTACCAAAAATGATAGGACAAGTTTTGCTAGATGCTGAATTAAGCACTAGAAAATCAGCAGGATACTTAATCTTACCACAGAGAACCTCCACATCTCTTACAATGCCAATGGGGAAATGGTTTCCTTGTTACCAAGGTGAATAACCACATCAATGTCCTCAAGCTCACAAGGACCAATCGTATGCATAATTTCCCTGTAAAGCTCATAAGGAATAGCACTAGAACTAGCACCAATATCACATAAACCATAGTATAAATGATCACCAATTTTAACAGAAAGCACATGAACACTAGCTTTTCTAGCCTTACTAGGATGAGAGATAATATTAGAAGCATCTTCACAGAAGACAATGTGCTCATCCTCTATATTTCTAGTGAAAGTGTCTTTCACAATAGCTACCACGGGTTCATCACTCAAATGCTTACCAGGCTCCACAATTTTCATTGTACCTTTGCTATTTGTACTAATAATCATAGAATACTCCTTTACCTTAGCTGGGAAAGGCATTTTATCAACATGGGGTTCAGGCACAATATGATTAGTAGTACAAACTTGAGTACTTCTAATAGGAACATGACTAACAATATCTTTATAAGGAGCATGGTACTTACTCCACTTCTTCTTGGGAATTTCAATGTAAGAGGCAAAGGCCTTAAAATAGCTGGCAATACTTTGAGAATCAAGACCAAACTCATTGCTAATATCACAGAAGCTATCAGTTCCCATAAAAGATTTAATGCATTCATAATCATAGTTTATACCTGACTTTCTTCCTTTGTCATTCTCCCAAGCTTAAGTGTTCTCTTGAATACGGTCTAGCAGGTCCCATTTAGCTTCTTCCTTCATACATGTGAATGATCCAGCACAAGAATCATCTAGTAAATCTTTATCATGAAGAGAAATCCTAGCATAAAAGTTATTGAGAATAATATTGTTAGGGAGTTCATGAATGGGACGCCATTTAAGCATTAGTAACTTCAATCTCCCCCAAGCTTGAGCTGTACTCTCTCCATCAAGAGGCCAAAAGTCATATATAAGATTTCTATCCTTATGAATCTCACTGGGAGGATAAAATTTAGAGTAAAAGAGAGATGACATCTCCTTCCATTCCATGGATTGTCCATTATTCAACAGCTTATACCATTCTCCAGCTCTCCCTTTCAAGGATATGGAGAGTAACTTTTTCTTCACCTGTTCAGTTGTGATACCTGCACACTTAAACAACCCGCATAATTCATGGATAAAAAGCAAGTGATCACCAGGATGGATAGTTCCATCCCCAAAATAATAATTATCCATAACATGATTAAAAATACTTGTAGGTATCTTAAAAAGATCTATATCAACAGGAGGTGATTCATCTACTACCGTAGCAGTGGTAATAGTTTTCCCAAACAGAAAACCAAGTGGGTTATCCATATTGGAAACAAAGTAACAAGCAGTAACAAAAGAAATACTCACAGTGAAAGTTTCCCTTACTAGTTCCACTCTTCAATAGCGCTTCACTCCCCAGCAATGGCGCCAGAAAATAGTCTTGATGACCCACAAGTACAGGGGGTGTATCGTAGTTGTTGTGGGAATGGTCATGGCAGATGCTGCAATCGGCAGCGAGTAGTAGAACGAAGGGCAAGGGCGGCCAACCATCTGCGGTGCGAGATGAGGGCGGAGACACAGGGTTTTACCCAGGTTCGCCCCCCTGGAGGGTAAAGACCTACTCCTGCTAGATTGTATCATGTTGGAGGTACAATGGGCGAGCTCGAAGGCTAGGCGGCGAGTCGCTTGGGTGGATGATGGAACGTACGTTTACACGCCCTGTAGGGAGGTTTATATAGACTCACCCTCCCTAGGGTTTACAAATCTCAATCGAATCTGTTAAGGTTTGATTTTCGTTTAACCTAATCCGGTGGGCCTATCTACTCTCACGGGCCTTGACTTCGATCGCTTGGATCCACGCCAGTCTTGATCCGATCGCGTCTTGCAGCCACTCGCGGTCGTGGGCGGTCGGAAGCGTCTGCTGGGTATACCCGGTAGGCATATCCCCATCGATAGTCCCAGGTCGCCGTCGATTGGGCGCGGTGGTTCTTGGCATCGAACATCTGGGTCCAATGTGGACACCCAGTCGAATCGGTGGCGGGCTCTGAATAAAGGAAAAACTAGTCATTCTCGCGGCTCGAGCGAATTGGTGAAATATTTAGTCACTGTTGTAGTGATCGGGTCAGCGAGCCGAGTGGCCGAAGTTGGACCGTCAAGCACAGTCAAACTAGCCGTTGGGGTAATCCAACGGTAACCTTTGGCGTAATCACCGCGTAGTAACGGCTCCCTGATTTGGCGGGTAACAACCGCTATATAAAGGGAATGGTAGGCAATCGGAGAACCACCTCCTCATCATTTCCTCCGATTGTGCGCACCTTCGTTTTCCTCCACATCGCGATCCAGCCGAACCGAAATCCTCCGACCTCCACGAATCCTTCCGCTAATGGCCCCCTCCACCGAACCATGGAGGTCCAAGTGTACGAGAGCGTTACTGGCTTCCTTCGAGGAGGCCGGGATCCTTCGCGCCGGTAGGTGGCGCATCCCCGTGGCCGGAGAGGTGACTCCGGACCCGCGCGAGAGAGAATTCGTCTACTTCACCAGGCACCTAGAACAGGGGCTGTGATTCCCCACATATCTTTTCTTCCGGCGCTTCTACGCCTTCTACGGGATCCAACCATCGGACCTGGGACCGCACAACATCGAGCAACTCGCCATTTTCGTGGAATTCTGCGAGTGCTACCTGGGCTGCAGGCCCTATTTCCCCCTGTGGCAAGATCTGTTCCACGGGCGGATCAGTCGCGAAGAAGCAGGCGGCCCGATGCTTGCCGCGGGGGGCCTGGCGTTTCAATTGAAGTCGAAGGCCTCCTTTTTCGATCTGATGCTACCTTCCAAGACGGCGAGTGAATGGAATAAATCTTGGTTTTACGTCACCGAGGCGACTCCAGACGGCGAGGTGACGATCCCAAGACACTCCGCCGACCGGCCCGAACCGCGCCGACTCCAAGTCGGCAAGCTTCCAACAGACCAGCGGATGGTCGTGGATGAAATGCTTCAGACCATCCGCGGCCTGAAGAAGAAAGGTCTCCAGCCCATCAACTTGTACAACTGCTGGCTCGGGCAGCGACTCGTCCCCCTGGCCCGCCGTGACCACTACATGTACGAGTACACGGGCCGGGAGGACTCGACGAAATCCTGCCTCGCCGAGTGGCAACTCGAGGATTACCTCCTGGCGTTGAAGAAGATCACCCAGGCGGCGTACCTCGACGCGAAGGCTGGGGTCGCCCCCTACACCACGAAGCATCCAGCTTTGACGGTAAGTTATTTTTCCACCATTCGCAGTCACAGTTAATGCTGTCGCGGTTATACTGATATTGTCTTATGCCTATTGCAGTTATTTCAAGTGGTGGAAGGGTGGCTTCCGCCCGCGGACGACGAGAATTCAAGCTCGTCCGTCCAGGAGGGGGGAGAATCGCCTCCTGCAAGGGGCGGCGTCGAGAGTGACAGGAGCGGCGACGACGACGAATCCAAGGAAGAGGTCGCCCCACTGGTCCGGAAAACTCGCGGACAGCGGCAACGTGAGCTCGAAGCGAGCAAAAGCCTCGAACGTCATGACGATGACGACGACGAGCTCCCCGAGCATACCTCGCATCGCGAGGCTACTCCATCGAAGAAGAATAAGAAGAAGAAGAAGAAGAAGGAGGAGGTGAAGGCCCCTCCAAAGAGGAAGACGAAGCCAGCGAGACAGGCGTCTCCGCCTCATTCGCCAAGCAGCTCCGACGCCACCAACCTGGCCAGGGGTGAATCTCCACAGAAGATGGCGGCGCCAGACATCACCGCCGTCCTGAGTGAGGTGCCTCTGGCCTTGATGCCTCCGCCGTTCTCCCCAGTCTCTGGGTCGGGGGCTGCTCCGGTCGCGGCAGCTTCGCCGCCCAGGGAAGCTCCCGCCGAAAACGTTTCGGAAGATCCAGTCGCGGCCTCGACAACGAAGAAGCCGTCCGTGTCTTGGGCACACGATGTCCTGGAGATGGGCCTCAGTCGACGACTGGGCCCCGAATTGGAGAAGCCGGCCGGCATCCGCACGGGGCTGCGGTTCCTACCGGTCGCCAAGTGAGTTTTATTCACCTGTCTTTGTTTTTCATTGTACTCGGACCACTTTGTTCATGTGATCAATTTGTAGGACTGGAGCTAAGAAGATAGGCCACCCGACCGTGGCCAAGGTGCCGCCAGTCGTCAGCGAGGAGGACCCCTCCCGGAAGAGGAAGGCGGACGAGGTCGTCGCCCCGCGGATAGTGCCAAGAAGACCAAGGGCGACGAAGTCGTCACGGTGTCTGACGACACGACAATCGATCCGAGTGAACCCGTGGCGGAGGCGGCCTTGACGACCAAGGAGGGTGCTCCCTCGCCTGGGGTGGCCGAGCCGGCCTCTTTTGGTGCCGGCGCATCCATCGCGACCTCCCCGCGCTTCATGGCTAGAGCGGCTACGGCTAGTGGTACCACGCCCTCGAGCCGCGCGCCTGAAGTTGCCGAGACGGAGGTCGAGCAGCGTCACGGGAACACTTCGGCACTTCTCGCATCCGTGGATGCGATACAGCTTCATGGCATGCTTGGCACAACCATCCAGGTATGTCCAGTCCCCGAGGATCGGGCCGCTGACTTGCAGCGGTCGGATTCTTTTAGTGTCTTTGTTTTTGTTTCTCGCGTCCAGTCCCCGAGTGCCTAGTCGCTGAATTTCAGCGGGTGGGCATAGTTTTGATCTCCGGTCCCGAGTGCCTACCGCTGAAATTCAGCGGGTGGGCACTTAGGATTTTGATCTCCGGTCCCCGAGCCTCTGGCGCTGAATTTCAGCGGGTGGGCGCTTAGGATTTCGTTTTCGTTAACTATTTGTCTTTTGCGCAGGGTTTGCAGCGTGAGTCAGCCGACCGGCTTGCTGCGAAGCGTCACGTGGAGAAAGAACTTGCCATCGTCCAAGAGGCGAACAAGGGACTCCAGGCGACTGCTGCGAAGGCAGAAGAGGTTAGCCAGGGCCTTGTCCCAGCGAGTGAGCTGACGACGACGCAATCGGCGTTGAGTTTGGCAGAAAAGCGGATCGCCGACCTTGAGCGCAAGCTGAAGGAAGCGAAGGAAGAGGCGAGTTCGGCGGATGGGCGAGCCAAGGCTGCTGTTATGGCCGCCGCTGAGGAGCGTAAGGTCTCTGACGCCCTTGTTGCTGGGCTTCAAGACGACTACACCTCTCTTCAGAGCTTCATCACGGATCTCTCCCGTCCCTTAATTGGTGAGTGTGCATGCCTCTGCCTGTAACATATGCATTGTGTAATATTTGATGTATTCACTGTCACCTTCTATCCGCAGGTCGGATCATTGATAGCGCGGAAGAGGCGAATTCGTTCGACGCACGACATTGTGTAGCCACACTGGTCGACTCGGCCACGTTGTCGGCGACATGCATACGGGCGTATCTTCAGGAGATGTCGCCCACGGAAGTGATTCCCAGCGACCTTGTCGAGGTGTGGCGATACTTGGAGAAGGCGTCGTCGGTCGTCGAGTTCATGAAGCGATCGGCGTTCCGACGCGGAGCGGCGACGGCGCTTAGCCTTGGGCTCGCCCACTTCCCGGAGGACTTCGACCTGAACGACGTGACGAGTGGCTACCCGTCGTCGATTGGTTCGGTGGAGATATCCGAGGTGCTGAAGCTGACGGACCGCGCCGCGGTATACTCCGAGCGCGTCTGGGCGATGGGCGACCTCCTTCCTTATCAGGAGACGGTCGTCGCTGAAGGGTTTCGCGGCATAGTAAATCAAAATTTTCTACGGAGCGAACAGAGGGAAAGCCAAGATCTAATCTAGGAGATGCAAACAACGAGAGAGATTGGATTAGATCTTCAACCCTTGAAGATTGGCACAGCGGAACGTTTGTCGGAACGTGGGTGATGTAGTCGTACTCGCTTCTCCTCCTCGCGATCCGATCCGATCTAGCACCACAAGTGGCGGTGCCTCCGTGAGATGCACACGTGCAGCACCTCGACGTCTCCTCCTTCCTCGGACCAGCGAGTATGGTGGAGAGATAGATTGGATCTACAAAACGACGGCGTGGTGTATATGGTGGAGAATTTCTGCTGCAGGGCTTCGCCTACAAACAGTCGGGAGGGAGAGAGGAAGGTAGCAAGGCTGCTAGGGCTTGGAGGAAGGTGTGTGTGGGGAGGCGCACCACCCTCTATATATAGAGGGGCGGCCCCTGCCCTCCTCAAGCCTATCTCTAGTTTAAACAATTTAAACTCTCCTTATCTAGAAATCCTATCTCTAGTTTAAGCGATTTAAACTCTCCCTTATCTAGAAATTCTATCCAGATTTAAACGAGTCAAATCTCTCTAGAATCGGCTGGGCCCTATGGGGCCTTGTGCCCCTGGCCCAATGCCAGGACACTCCCTCTAGGCCCATGCCCCTCCCGGAAGGTGGGGCCACGTTGGTCCCCTTACGGAAGGTTCTAGAAGCTTCGGTACAATACCGATTAACTTGGAACAATTCGAACTCCAAAAACTGCCTTTGCCTTATACGAATCTTATTCTCCGGACCATTCGGAACCTCTCGTGATATCCCGGATCCCATCCGAGACTCGAACAAAAATTCATAAACCAATTATCCAATCTATCCTAGCGTCAAGACACGTTAAGTGTCCGACCCTGGGTTCGAGAATATGCGGACATGATCTTCTATCAATAATCAACAGTGAAGTGCAGGCACCCATATTGACTCCCACACATTCATCGATGATCATATCGGATGAACCACGATGCCAGATTCAATCAATCCCATATATATATTCCCTTCGTCTCGCGATATTTTACTTGCGAGATTCGATCGTTGCACCGTCATACCTAGTTCAATCTCGTTCCACAAGTACTTTACTCGTTCCGTAATCCGATATCACTTTGTGATTAACTCCTTAACCACATGCTTGCAAGCGGTGTTGATATCGATTACAGTGGGACCAAGTATATCTCTCCGACGGGAGGGACAAATTCCATCTCGATACATACAACCCAAGATACTTTCCGATCACACGAGAGACACCTTTATGATCACCCTCTCATAGGATGACGTTTGATGACCTCAAAGCTTTCTTCCGGTGCAGGGAGTTGCATTATCTCATGGTCTAAGGAATACAATATTTGACATAAGAAAAGCTTCGCAAAGATGAACACGATTAAACGATCTAATTGCTTCGCTTAGTTTGGGTCTGTCCATCATATCATTCTCCCAATGATATGATCTCATTATCAATTGACAACTCATGTCTATGGTTAGGAAACCTTAACCATCATTGATCAATGAGCTAGTCCATAGAGGCGTACTAGGGACACGGTGTTGTTCACAAACCACACAAGTATTAAAGTTTCCGCTTAATACAATTCTAGCATGGAATATAAACTTTATCATGAACAAGAATTATAATAATAACATCTTTATTTTTGCCTCTAGGGCATAATTCCAACAGTTCTCACTTGCACTAGAGTCAATAATCTAGTTAACATTTGGCAACAGTCTCACACCCATGGCACTGAGGTGTTGATCATGTTTTACACGTGGAAGAGGTTTAGTCAATGGATCTGCGACATTCAGATCCGTATGTACTTTGCTAATCTTCAGTTCTCCATCTGCTATATAATCTCGGATTATATGAAACTTGCGGTTGATATGCTTGGTCTTTGGATGATATCTTGGTTCCTTAGCGAGTGCTATGGCGCCAGTGTTGTCACACAATATCTCCAGTGGGTCCAATGCACTTGGAACCACGCCAAGCTCGATGATGAAGTTTCGATCCAAACTCCTTCACTTGGCCTGCGGCAGCCATGTATTCCGCTTCTCATGTAGATCCCGCGATCACGCTTTGCTTGCAGCTTCTCGACTCCAGTTCCTCCATTCAAAATATACACGTATCACGTGCGAGATTTAGAATCATCCTTGTCGGTGTCGAAACTAGCATCGACGTAACCTTTACGTCAAGCTGTTCATCACCCCATAGACTAAGAACATTTCTTTAGTTCTATTTAGGTACTTTAGGATGTTCTTCACGGCTGTCGATGTTCCACTCTGGATCACTTTGATATCTGCGTCAAACTAAGAGCATTGGACACATCCGGTCTAGTACACAAGATGACATACATGATGGAACCTATGGCGAGGCATAAGGCACTTTGCTCATAGCTTCCTTATCATTTACCGTAGGCTGGACGAGCCTTGCTCAATATCTTACGACAACATAGGCCTTTGAACCTTTCTTTGCCTTATCCATTCTGAACCTTTTCAGAACTTTGTCTAGGTATGTACTTTGGCTTAAAGCTATCAGGCGTCTTTGTCTATCTCTATAGATTTTGATGCCCAATATATAAGCAGCTTCACCTAGGTCTTTCATTGAAAAACACTTTTTCAAATAACCCTTCACATCGTTAAGCATGTTGATGTCATTTCCGATAATCAATATGTCATCCACATACAGTACTAGAAACGTCACCGAGCTCCCACTCACTTTCTTGTAGATGCAAGCTTCGTAGCAATTTGGAACAAATCCAAAGCTCTTGATCACTTGATCAAAACGAAGGTTCCAACTCCGAGATGCTTGCTTCAGTCCATAAATGGAACGCTGAAGTTTGCATACTTTACTAGCATCCTTAGGATCGACAAAACCTTTGGGTTGCATCATATACAACTCTTCATCAATGTTGCCATTGAGGAAAGCAGTATTGACATCCATCTGCCATATTTCATAATCATGAAACGCAGCAATTGCTAATAAAATCCGAATGGACTTAAACATCGCTACAGGAGAGAAAGTCTCATCGTAGTCAACACCTTGAACTTGTCGAAAACCTTTTGCGACAAGCCGTGCTTTATAGACGGTAACATTACCATCCGCGTCCATTTTCTTCTTGAATATCCATTTGCACTCAACGGCCTTTCGGTCGCTAGGAGGATCCACCAAAGTCCATACTTGGTTTTCGCTCATGGATCCCAATTCGGATTTCATGGCTTCCAGCCATTTCTCAGAGTCTGGGCTCATCATCGCTTCCTCATAGTTCGTAGGTTCACTGTCTTCTACCAACAAGACAGTCAACAGGTTGGTACCACTCGGGAGGGGCACGCGACCTTGTCGACCCATGACGTTCGAGAGCGACATCGTCCAAAGCTTCATGATCCTTGTCATTAGCTTCCTCTATTGTTGGTGTAGGCGCTTTGGAACAATTTCAGGTTGCGCTACTCTCCAATTCAAGAGAAGGTTCAATAACCTCGTCTAGCTCTACTTTCCTCCCACTCACTTCTTCGAGAAACTCCTTCTCAAGAAAGGAACCGTTCTTTGACAAACACTTTGCCTTGGTTACGTGATAGAAGGTATACCCAATAGTTTACTTAGGGTATCCTATGAAGACGCATTTCTCGCTTTGGGTTCAAGCTTGTCCGGCATCAACTTCTTGGCGTAGCCGCATCCCCAAACTTTAAAGCGACAACTTAGGTTTAGCACCAAACCACAGTTCATACGGTGTCGTCTCAACGGATTTAGATGGAGCCCTATTTAAAGTGAATGCAGCGGTTTCTAATGCATAACCCCAAAATGATAACGGCAAATCGAAGAGACATCATCGATCGGACCATATCTAATATGGTTCGATTCCTGCTCAGACACACCATTCTTGTGGTGTGTTAGGGTGGCGTGAGTTGCGAAACAATTCCGCTTGCTTTAAGATGCGTGAGAAAATCATAACTCAAATATTCGCCCCCACGATCGGATCGTAGAAACTTAATCTTTCTGTTACGATGGTTCTCCACTTCATTCTGAAATTCTTTGAACTTTTCAAACGTTTCAGATTTATGTTTCATTAAATAGATATACCCATATCTACTTAAGTCATCGGTAAAAGTGAGGAAATAGCGATATCCACCGCGCGTCGAAACACTCATCGGTCCGCATACATTGGTACATATGATTTCCAACAAGTCCGTTGCTCGCTCCATCATACCGGAGAACGGGGTTTTGATCATCTTGCCCATGAGGCATGGTTCTCATGTGTCAAATGATTCAAAATCAAGAGTCTCCAAAAGTCCATCGGAATGGAGTTTCTTCATGCGCTTTACTCCAATATGACCTAGACGACAGTGCCACAAATAAGTAGTATTATCACTATCTACTTTGCATCTCTTAGCCTCAATGTTTTGGATGTGTGTTTTATCCCTTTCGAGATTTAGAAGAAATAAACCATTCACAAGAGGTGCATGACCATAAAAGATGTTACTCATATAAATAGAACAACCATTATTCTCCGATTTAAATGAATAACCGTCTTGCAATAAACACGATCCGGAAATGATGTTCATGCTCAACGCAGGCACATAATAACATTTATTAAGGTTTAAAACTAATCCCGATGGTAAAACTAAGGAGAGCGTGCCGACGGCCATCACATCAACTCTTGATCCGTTGCCAACGCGCATCGTCACCTCATCCCTCGCAAGCCACCATCTATTCCGTAGCTCCTGTTTCGAGTTACAAATATTAGCAACTGAACCGGTATCAAATACCCATGCACTACAACGAGGGCTAGTAAGGAAAACATCAATAACATGTATATCAAATATACCTTTGATGGTGCCAGCCTTCTTGTCCGCTAAGTACTTGACGATTCGCTTCGATGACCCTTGTCCTTGCAATAGAAGCACTCGGTGTCGGCTTGGGACGGACACGAGCTTCTTCTCGGCGAGGCATTAAGCTTGCCGCCCTTCTTGAAGGGCTTCTTTGCTCCTTACCTTTCTTAAAGGAGGGCTTGTTGACCATCAACACATGATTATCCTTCTTGATGTCCACTTGTAGCCTTGACTGCGAAGAGCTCGGTGATCGTATCGATGGAACCAATCGATTATGAGTCACTACAAAACTTTTGTAGCTGGGAGGAGTGATTGCAGAAACCTGTCAATCTTGAGCTCCTCTGGAATCGTGCATTCCAGTTGCTCAAGGCGTTGAGTGTAGCCCGACATCTTTATGGCGTGCTCACTAACGGAACTCCCTTCCTCCATCTTGCAGTTAAAGAACTTCTCAGAGATCTCATATCTCTCAGAACGGGCTTGAGTCTGAAACATGGTTTTCAGCTCCTCGAGAATCTCAAAGGGCCCGGGATAGGTTTCAAAATGATTTTGAAGCTCCGGTTCCATAGCAAACAACATGGTGCTCTTAATCACACCATAATCATCTTTGCGCGACTCATAGATAGCTTTCTCATCAGCCGGCGCAGTTGCAGCAGGGGGGTCACCTAACGCTTTACCAAGGACATAGTCCTTTTGTCCGCCAGACAGAATGATTCTTAGATTGAGGAACCAATTGGTGAAGTTAGACCCATTGTTCCTAAGCTTTTCTTTCTCAGCAAAAACGTTGAAGTTGGATTTGGCCATGTGATCTACAGTATTTGCAAGTACAATTTAGACTATGTTCATGATAAATAGTTCAACTTAATCAAATTACTAGATGAACTCCCACTAAATTCAACATCCCTCAAGTTGTTTAGTGAACACGATCCAAATTCACCACACCTAATCCGATCATCACGAGAAGAGATGTGGTTTCAATGGTGGACAACAAAGTGTCGATCATATCATTCATATGACTCATGCTTAACCTTTCGGTTCTTGTGTTCCGAGGCCATGTCTGTACATGCTAGGCTCGTCAAGTTAGACCCAAGTATTTCCGCGTGTGCAAAACTGGCTTGCACCCGTTGTATGTGAGCGTAGAGTCTATAGCACCCGATCATCACGTGATGCTTGGACACGACGAACTTTCATAGCGGTGCATACTTGGGAGAACACAGTTTTATCTTGATCTTTAAGTGAGGAATCATCTTATAATGCTACCGTCATGATCTAAGCATGATAAGATACATAAAAGGATAAACATCACATGCATATAACTTCATGTGACATGGTATAGCCAATCTTCGCAATGATCTCCATCTTGTGCGTTCGGCATGATCTCCATCACTCCACCATGATTGCCTCCACCACGAATAGCAACTACAACTATTGCTAACTACTTAGCGATAAAGTAAAGCTATTACATGGCGTATAAGAAGTTGACTCTTGGGTCATACACAATTATAAAGACAACCATATGGCTCCTGCGGTTGTGTACTCATCGACATGCAAGTCGTGAAACATTACAAAACATTATCATCACATACAATATACACATCACATCTTGGGCCATACCATATCACGAAACACTCCCTGCAAAAACAAGTTAGACGCCTCTACTTTGTTGTTGCATGTTTTACGTGGCTTTATGGGAGTAGATGCTAAACGATTCTTACCTACGGAAAGCCTAGCGGTGATATTATGGTTGCCAAACTCGGTGTTAATCCCATGACAATTATAGTGAGAAAGCGGCATCCACCAGCCGCATGTGTGGAACAAGCCACACGTCAAGTGTGGAGCGGTCTCATGACGGCGTCGCGTAAGGTTGGCCTGGACGCTTCAATCTCACTATCGCGTCATAAGAACACAAACAAGAGGCTTGCAGAGAAAACATCAACGGCCGCAACAACCATGTTGCGTTCTACTCGTGAAACACATCTACGCATAGATCTAGCTCTGATACCACTGAAGGGTTTCACGGCATAGTAAATCAAAATTTTCTACGGAGCGAACAGAAGGAAAGCCAAGATCTAATCTAGGATATGCAAACAACGAGAGAGATTGGATTAGATCTTCATACCCTTGAAGATTACGGCGTGAACGTTAAATCGGAGCGTGGGTGATGTAGTCGTGCTCGCTTCTCCTCCTCGCGATCCGATCCGATCTAGCACCACAAGTGGCGGTGCCTCCGTGAGATGCACACGTGCAGCACCTCGGCGTCTCCTCCTTCCTCGGACCATCGAGTATGGTGGAGATAGATTGGATCTACAACACGGCGTGGTGTATATGGTGGAGAATTTCTGCTGGGGCTTCGCCTACAAGCGATCGGGAGGGAGAGAGGAAGGTAGCAAGGCTAGGGCTTGGAGGAAGGTGTGTGTGGGAGGGCGCACCACCCTCTATATATAGAGGGGAGGCCAGCCTGCCCTCCTCAAGCCTATCTCTAGTTTAAACAATTTAAACTCTCCCTTATCTAGAAATCCTATCTCTAGTTTAAGCGATTTAAACTCTCCCTTATCTAGAAATTCTATCCCGAGATTTAAGCAGTCAAATCTCTCTAGAATCGGCTGGGCCCTATGGGGCCCCTGCCCAATGCGGCCAGGACACTCCCTCATAGGCCCATGCCCCTCCCGGAAGGTGGGGCCACGTTGGTCCCCTTCCGGAAGGTTCTAAAGCTTCGGTACAATACCGATTAACGGAACAATTCGAACTCCAAAAACTGCAATCGACTTATATGAATCTTATTCTCGGACCATTCCGGAACCTCTCGTGATATCCCGGATCCCATCCGAGACTCGAACAAAAATTCATAAACCAATTATCCAATCTATCCTAGCGTCAAGACACGTTAAGTGTGTGACCTGCGGGTTCGAGAATATGAGACATGATCTTCTATCAATAATCAACAGCGAGTGCAGGCACCCATATTGACTCCACACATTCATCGATGATCATATCGGATGAACCATGATGCCAGATTCAATCAATCCCATATATATATTCCCTTCGTCTCGCGATATTTTACTTGCCGAGATTCGATCGTCGGTGCCGTCATACCTAGTTCAATCTCGTTCACGCAAGTACTTTACTCGTCCGTAATCCGATATCACTTTGTGATTAACTCCTTAACCACATGCTTGCAAGCGGTGTTGATATCGATTACCAAGTGGGCCCAGTATATCTCTCCGACACAGGAGGGACAAATTCCATCTCGATACATACAACCCAACAGATACTTTCCGATCACACGAGAGACACCTTTATGATCACCCTCTCATAGGATGACGTTTGATGACCTCAAAGCTTTCTTCGGTACCGGGAGTTGCATTATCTCATGGTCTAAGGAATACAATATTTGACATAAGAAAAGCTCGCAAAGATGAACACGATTAAGCGATCTAATTGCTTCGCTTAGTTTGGTACATCCATCATATCATTCTCCCAATGATATGATCTCATTATCAATTGACAACTCATGTCTATGGTTAGGAAACCTTAACCATCATTGATCAATGAGCTAGTCCATAGAGGCGTACTAGGGACACGGTGTTGTTCACAAACCACACAAGTATTAAAGTTTCCGCTTAATACAATTCTAGCATGGAATATAAACTTTATCATGAACAAGAATTATAATAATAACATCTTTATTATTGCCTCTAGGGCATAATTCCAACAATCGCACCCAATGACCCCGAGCCGCAGCACCGGGACTTAAGGATCGAGCAACCCTTCCGTGCGGCGATGGCGGGTGAGTTGACGACGTACCCGTCGAACCCGTATACTCCCTTCATTCGCAACCGCAAGGGTGGCGGAGAGTCGTCATCGAAGACTGCGGAATAAGACATTGTGCCCTTGGGGCGTTAGTAGCAGTGCTGCCGTTGGGCATACTTTGTATTTTGTGACATTTGTGACATGCTATAATGAAATATCCTGGTATTTTGTGAATTGTTGTGTGTTTCTGATTGAGGGTTGAACGAGTCCCTGAGCGCGTCCGCCCTTTTTTTATGGGGTTTACCTCATTTGTTATGTGTTTGCGGTTTTGAATGTTTTGTTATTGAGGTCGACTTGCCCGAACTCGGAAAGCCAGTCGCAAGGCGACTCCCTTGAGTGCTCTGTACTTCACCGTTTTCCCTTGCTGAGAGGTCGGGTAGCGAGTCCCAGCGTGGTACTTGGTCGTTCTAGGCGCCGAATCGAGGGTGGGTGAGGACTTGGCACGTTAGGGTGGCGCACTCACCTGGACCGTCGGGTCGATCGCATGGCGAGTCTGGGCATGCTCTCATACTTGGCGTTTTCCTAGCGCTCGCTGAACTGGTCGTCGGTCCCAGGCGTGGTACTTGGCGTTCAGTCATGTGTCGAGGATGCGGAGGATCATGGTCGCTGTGAGAAGCGAAGGCAGTTGTCTTGGCTCGTTGAGCCAGTGGAGCTAGGCGACTCCAATGGGGCTCCGGGTAGGCGTTTTTCCTGGACGTTACAAGACCTGGGGTAACCCAGTGCCCTTGTAGCGCACTACTTGGCCGTGTCGATCGCTGTACCAGAGGTTGACTTCTGCAGTTAGCTTGACGCTGTTATTACGAGTGCGAGTGGCACAAGATACGGAGAGTAGACGCAATTTGCGGTAACAAATATTTTTTATTTCATAGCGACTGGAGGATACATATGTGGAGTTCTAGCAGTAGAACTTCCTTAGGAGGTTTACATTCCATGGTCGCTTGACGTCGAGTTTGCCGTCCCCGCGGACGTCGATGAGGTAGTAGGCATCGTTGCCGAGTACTCGCCCTATGGCGAATGGTCCCTCCCACGGAGGGGAGAGCTTGTGCATGCCCTTCTTGTCCTGGATGAGTCGTAGCACCAGGTCGCCTTCCTGGAAGGTGCGAGATTTCACCCGCCGGCTATGGTAGCGGCGGAGTCCTTGCTGGTAGATGGCAGTGCGAGAACGAGCTAGGTCACGTGCCTCGTCGAGTTGATCGACCCCGTCCTGCCGTGCGAGTTCGTTCGCCGCCTCCGTGTAGTGGACGACCCTTGGCGAGTCGTGCTCGAGGTCGGTGGGCATGACTGCCTCGGCGCCATACACCATGAAGAAGGGGTGAACCACGCCTGTTGGCGAGTGCGGATGCCCAGATGGTGAGGTAGCTCCTTGACCCAGCACCGGTGCGCTCGGCGTACTTGGGCCGTGGCTGAGCCGTGGAGGATGCTCTGGTTGGCCCGTTCTGCCTGGCCGTTGGACTCCGGGTGGGCGACTGACGCGAGGTCGAGCCGGATGTGGTGTTCCTCGCAGAACTCGGCCATGGCTCCTTTGGCGAAGTTGGTGCCGTTGTCCGTGATGATGCTGTTAGGGAACCCGTAGCGATATATGAGCTCGCGTAGGAATTTGGTGGCGGTCTTCCCGTCGCATTTCCGGACTGGCTTGGCCTCCACCCACTTTGTGAATTTGTCGACCGCGACCAGGAGGTGGGTGAAGCCGGAAGGGGCCTTTTTGAAAGGGCCTACCATGTCCATACCCCACACGGCGAATGGCCAGGTGATGGGGATTGTCTTGAGCGCTGAGCTCGACACGTGTGTCTGGTTGGCGTAATTCTGGCACCCGGCGCACCGCTGGACAATGTAGACGGCGTCGGTGTGTGCGGTGGGCCAGTAGAAGCCGTGCCGCATAGCCTTGGCGACCTGGGAGCAGGCGCCGGCGTGGTGGCCGCAGTCGCCGGAGTGGATGTCGTGGAGGATCTTCCGTCCTTCGGCGGGTTGGACGCAACGTTGGAACACGCCGGTCACGCTGCGCTTGTGGAGTTCACCATCGATGATGGTGAAGGATTTGCATCGCCGTGCAATCATCCGGGCGTCTGTCTCGTCTGCGGGCAAGGTGCCAACCTCTAGGTAGGCGATGTATGGCTTGGTCCAGTCGTCTGGCTCAGCGATGAGTGCGACCAGGGCTGCCTCTGGCTGCAGCGGGACTCCGATGTCGATCTCTCTTGGAGTAGAGACGGACGGCTTAGTGATCGTGTCGAGGAAGACGCCGGCGGGTGGTGCGAGTCGATCCGACCCGATGCGAGAGAGTGCGTCGGCCTCCTCGTTCTTCCGCCGGTCGATCCATTCGACCCAGCTTGTTCACTGCTTGGCGGCATGCCGCCATGGTAGGGGAGACGGCGTCGCAAGTGCCAGCGACTTGCCCGGCGACGAGGTCGGAGTCTCCGTAGCAGCGTAGGTGGTTGACGTTCATTTCCTTGGCAGCTCGCATGCCGTGGAGTAGTGCCTCGTACTCGGCCATGTTGTTGGTGCAGGGGGTGAAGTCGAGGCAGAGGACGTAGCGGAGCTTGTCGCCCTTCGGTGAGGTCAACACGATCCCTCCTCCTGCACCGTCCGCGTTTTTGGAGCCGTCGAAGTGCAGGCTCCAGTAGTGGAGGTATGGCAGCCTTTCCGGCTGCTGGGCCTCTTCCCAGTCGGCGATGAAGTCCGCAAGAGCCTGCGACTTGATCGCTTTTTGCGTCTCATACTTGATGTTGTGGACGCCGATTTCGACGGCCCACTTGGCGACTCGCCCAGTCGCCTCGCGGTTGCGGATGATGTCCTGCAACATTGCTGAGGAGACGACCGTGGTCGGATGCTCCTGGAAGTAGTGCGGCAGTCGCCGCTGTGCTCTGAAGACTGCGTATACCAGTTTCTGGTATTGCGGGTACCGCTGGCACGACTCGGTGAGGACCTCGCTGATGTAGTACACCGGTCGCTGTACCGGGCGTTTCTTTCCTTCCTCTGGCCGCTCGACGACCATGACGGTGCTGACGACGCGCTCGGAAGCCACGACGTAGACCAGCATGGGTTCTTTGTCGATGGGGGCGGCGAGTAGCGGTGCTGCGAGTAACACCTTCTTGAGGTCGCGGAGCGCGTCGTCCGCCTCCTTGTCCCATTGGAAGGTGGGATTCTTACGCATCAAAGGTATAGGACGCCTTTTGCCCGGCGGGATGAAGCGGCCGAGAGCCGCTACCGCCCGCCAGCTCGACGCCGCACTCGGGTTTGCCGAGTCGAGCGATCGTGTCGATCTTGGTGGGGTTCGCCTCAATCCCGCGCTTGGAGACGATGTACCCCAGTAGTTGCCCTGCTGGTACACCGAAGGTGCATTTGCCTGGGTTTAGCTTTATCTTGTATTTCTGCAGGTTGGTGAATGTTTCCGCCAGGTCGACAAGTAGATCGCCCTGGCGAGCGGACTTCACTACCACTTCGTCGATGTAGACGTGGATATTGCAGCCAATTTGGCTCGCAAGGCATTCCTGCATGCACCGCTGGTAGGTCGCCCCGGCGTTTTTGAAGCCAAAGGTCATGGCGGTGTAGCAGAAGGCTCTAAATGGCGTGATGAACGCCGTCTTCTCCTCGTCCTCAACGGCCATCTTGATCTGGTTGTACCCAGAGTAGGCGTCGAGGAAACACCGCGACTCCGAGCCCGCGGTGGAATCGATTATTTGGTCGATCCACGGGAGGACAAACTGCTCCTTTGGGAAGGCGTTGTTTAAGTTTGTGTAGTCGATACACATCCTCCAGGTCCCATTTTTCTTCTCGACCAGGACTAGGTTTGCCAGCCACTTGGAGTATTTGATTGGCCGGATGAAGCCTGCAGCGAGTAGACGCTGCACTTCCTCGGCGATGGCTCGGCGGCGCTCTTCATTGAAGGGCCGCATGACCGCTGGGTCGCACTTTTGGGTCGGCGTTTAGTTTGTGCTCAGCGAGTTCCCTAGGGACACCAGGCATGTCAGAGGGCTTCCATGCGAAGATGTCCCTGTTCTCACGGAGGAACTCGATGAGCGTGCCTTCCTAGGCTGGGCTCATGCCCACCCCGATTGGCACCGTCTGGCTGGAGTCGCCTGGGACCAGCTCGACGGTGCGGGTGTGCATCGTTGCCTCGAAGGCTGAGGTGTTGGCACCCTCCGAATTGGGCTTCTTGAGTATGGTGGGGTCGTCGTTGTTGACCCCGCTCGCGTATTTGGCGAGCTCGTCAGCGTGGTTGGTCTCTGCCGCGATGACGGCGTCGGCGAGCTCGACTCCTTTGGCCTCGCACTCGGCAGTCATGTCGGGGTCGCCGTTGACGGTGATGACGCCGCGCGGCCCGGGGAGCGTCATCGCGTTGTACATGTAGTGGGGCACTGCCATGAACTTGGCGAACGCCTGTCGCCCCAGGACGCAGTGGTAGGGGCTGTCGAAGGGTACCAGCTCAAAGACGATCCGCTCGGTGCGGAAGTTTGCTGGTGTGCCGAAGGTGACTGGCAGCGTGACCTTGCCGATCGGGTACGTCTTCCGACCGGGGACGATGCCGTGGAATGTGGTGTAGGTCGTTTCGACTATCGACTGCGGGAGCCGCAGTCGCCTGAAGGTGTCCAGGTACAGGATGTTGATGGAGCTGCCGCCATCCATCAATGTTTTGGGGAGCCAGTAGTCTCCCACCTTAGGCTTGACCACCAGGGGGACTCGGCCTGGGTACTCGATGCGTGGCGATTGGTCCTGGCGGATCGAGGTGATGGGCTGCTCTGACCAGTTAAGGAACTGGGGAACGTCCACCTAGGCCACCGCGTTGACGGCGACGGCGCAGGTGATGACCTTCTTCTCGCGCTTCGTGTTGAAGCCCGTGAAGGTGTGGAGCGAGCCGGCCACACTGCCGAATTTTCCGCCGTTTTGCGGGTTGTTGTCGGGGTCCTCCCGCGCTCGCCGTGCCTTCTCAATCTCCCTGAGAGTGGCGTCGGCGGTGCGTGGCTTCCTTCCCTGTTGTGAAACGCACAAGGTTGGTTAAGGAGGGCCGCGGGGTCGAACCTTGGTTTCGCCTTGTAGTTGCCGCCGTGGCGGTGTTGCCCTCCGTCGCGGCGGAAGCTCTTGGGCTCACGCTGCGCGTGCCCGGCGTTGGCGATGAAGTCGACTCGCCCGTCACTGCGGCGCTTGCCAGTGAGGCGAGTGTTTCTGTAGCGTAGGTCGGACCGTCGTCCGTTGTCGTTGCCGCTCGTGCGGCGTTGTCCTCCTGACTCGTCGTCGGTTTCCTGGTTTGGATCTTCCTTCGCGTATCTTTTGGCGATCTCAAGGAGGTCCGGTATGTTGTCGAGTGTGTGAGAATGTCGCTTGAGCTTGGCGACCAAGGGCTCGTAGCGGCACGAGGTCTTGAAGCAGTGGATCGCGATGTCTGGGTGGATGCCGACCGCGTTGTACCATAGCTCTTGCCACTGCTGGACCCAGTTGTGGGTCGACTCGCGGGGTCCCTGGACGCATCATTCCAGGTCCTCGATGGTGGTGGCGCGCGTGTAGGAGCACTCGAAGTGCCTGACGAAGCATCTCACATCTCGTCCCAGGAGTCGGTGCTATCCTGGGGAAGGGTGTTGATCCACTGCCTGCACGTCCCTCCATCATCAGGGGAAGGTAACGGACGGCTAGCAGGTCGGTGTGGCCAGCGATCCCCATTGCCATGAGGTAGGTGTCTAGCCACACAGAGGGGTCGTACGAGGGGTCGTACTTCTCTATTTCCTTCGGCGCTTTGAAGTTCGCCGGATATTTTTCACCTCGGATCATCGGTCCGAAGCACCGGGGCCCGAGTCGGCTTAGAGACCCCATTGGCTCGCCGTCGCGGCGATTGGTTAGGGTGTGTCGTAGGTCGTCGGGCTGGCGTGCGCGCCAACTTTGGTTGTTTATGATGTGGGAGCGGGCGTCGACGGGCTGACCGTTGGCGGCGACGAAGTTGGTCGCTGGCCTGGGGTCGTTGGTGGAGAGTGCCGCGTTCGCGGGTCAGTGTTGGAGCTAAAGCGGTTCGGGTGGCGGGCAATTGAGGGTGTTTGCCGCCAATGGGCGCTGAGGCCGCTCGCTGCCAAGAACGCGAGTACACTGACCTGCGAGTCGGCGCTGCGTTTTGCTGCTCGACCGCTTTTGCGGCGAGGTCCTAACGCATCTTGGATCCAGAGGCGCCGCCGTGGCGTGATGTTGTCGGCCGCTGCTCGACCTGCCACGAGGTTGTCCATCGGGGTGGAGAACAGTGGTAGGCCATTCGCGTCTCGCTCCCGAGAGGAGACCACTATCCGCGGTTGATCCCTGGGAGGTGTGCGGTTAGGTGGAGACGGGGCGCCGTTCGCCGTCGACCCTGGTGGGGGCCGGGCGCTTCCTCCTGGCGGCGCGTTCTTGCAGATCGCGCGCTCGGCCACGCGGGCCGGGTCGTTCTCGTCATCAAAGTTCAGGGCGCCCCTAGACGGTGGGGTTCAGGCGCGACCTGATTCGCTGCTGGTGGTAGCGCGACAGCTCCTGCGCTGTCACCTGCTCGAGGCGAAAATTTTCGCGCTCGGCTTGCTCCTTGCGGACTGCCTCCGCCAGCTTTAGGCGGAGTTCCTCGACCTCCTTTGCCGTGGCATTAGGAGGGATCGGGGTGGAGAAGGGATCCTCCGGTGGATCGGTGCCAGTCGCCATGTAGGTCGCGGCGTGGCGACTGGTCCCGTTGCGGAGATCGGCGGAGTTTTCCGATTCGGAGTCGAAGTCAAAGATCCCAAGGATGGAGGGATCCTCGAAGTCTCCCACGTTGGAGACCTGGGTGATGGAGCCCGCGGGCGAAGCCGCGGTGATGTATCCGGCGAGTGATGCCGGGGTCGCCGAGTCGGCGTCGTCGTTGAGGGCCGCGTCTTGCGCGGCCGCGGAGTTTTCAGCCACGTTGCTATGGGCCGAGTTGTACTCGGAGGCGAGGCGATGGATCGTGCGGACCTGGATCTCGGAGAGCCGGTCGCGTGGCGGCGACTCGCGGATGCGAGCTGAATCCTCCGAGACGATGACGTCGGTGAGGCCGACGAAGAGGCTGATCGTGCCGACCGGCAAGATCATGCTGTGCGTGATGGGTCGCGCCGCCGAGACGTAGCTTCTGAGCAAGATCTGGAGCATCTCGCCGATCGCTATCATGCGGCCGGTGGAGACCGTCTCGTTGATGGGCAGATTGGATCTCGCCGCAGAACACCGGCCAGACCGGCCAGGCCCCACGGTGGGCGCCACTGTCGTGGGAATGGTCACGGAAGATTCTGCAATCGGCAGCGAGTAGTTGAACGAAGGGCAAGGGCGGCCAGCCATATGCGGTGCGAGATGAGGGCGGAGACACAGGGTTTTACCCAGGTTCGCCCCCGGAGGGTAAAGACCTACTCCTCCTATATTGTATTATGTTGGAGGTACAATGGGCGAGCTCGATGGCTAGGCGGCGAGTCGCTTGGGTGGATGATGGAACGTACGTTTACACGCCCTGTAGGGAGGTTTATATAGACTCACCCTCCCTAGGGTTTACAAATCTCAACCGAATCTGTTAAGGTTTCGGTACTCGTTTAACCTAATCCGACTGGGCCTATTTACTCTCCTGGGCCTTCAGCTTCCAGTCGCTTGGATCCACGCCAGGTCTTGATCCAGTCGCCGTCTTGCAGGCCCACTCGCCAGGTCGTGGGCCGGTCGGAAACGTCCTGCTGGTTATACCCCGGTAGGCATATCCCCATAAGTAGTACTTTTGATAAATAGGAGTGTCGATCCCAACGAGGAGCAGAAGGTGCTGAACAGTGGTGTGGAGCAGGAAATCCCTATGAATACTTAGCAAACGGATTTTTAGTGGTTTTTTGACAAGGCAACAAAACAAATAGCAAGTAACAGAAGTAACGAACAAATGAAGCAAGTGGCCCAATCCTTTCTTAGCAAAGGACAAGCCAGTGGAAATACTTATAAGGACCAAACGTTCTCGAGGACACATGGGAATTCTGTCAAGTGCTTTTGTTTCAAATAGCTGAGTACTCTTCTCTGGTGTTTGTAAGTGTTGTGTGGGTGAACCTGTGCTAACATACCGCCCTTCCTAGGACTAATACATACTTGTGATTAAACCCCCTGCAAACATCCGTAACTATAGGAAAGTAATTAAGATATAAATCTAACCACAGTATTAAACTCTGATATCCTACACTCCCTTGTGCAAAGGTGTCCTAACGGGGGTTCAGGTTTTTTTCACTCCGGCAACCCCGCGATTAGTATCCAAATACACAATGCATTCCCCTAGGCCCATAAATGGTGAAGTATCATGTAGTCGACGTTCACATGACACCACTAGAAGAATACAACCACAACTTAAATACTAGACCATTGAATAATAACTCATCACATATTCACTACTAACAACATGACTTCTTGAAATAGTAATTGCCCCTATGTGTGGTTTTGGTGATTAATGACAATCCCTATGGACTAATGTTTTCACTGAGTTTTATTTGATGGAATATTCCATAGGTCATGCTTGTATTCTATGTTTTGGATTCAAGTATGGATTCCATGAAGATAAAGATATACCTTGAATACTGGCATCAAGATCATCGAGTTGAAGAGAAGAATATGATATGATCAAGATCTTGAGAGTGTGCTCTCAATAGAAGAATTCAAGATATGGCTCTAAGACGGTGTCATGATAGCCTTATTAGTTAAGCTATGATTGACTAAGATTTAGAGCATGTAATCAAATTAAGAGTTCTTTATGTACCTCAAGATATTGAGATGGAGCATGAGAAGATACATGGTTGACCTATACAAAGAGTTAAGAGTGATTTCAAGTTGGCCAACACATGAAGCATAATGAATGTACCACATGGATCTTGTGGTATGGTTGAGAAGGGAAAGTTCAAGATAAGCATCTCGAGAAGATCATTTTCTTGAAGCTCGCCGTCCATATTGGTGATAATGGACATGTGAATACATATATTAATGAATCTATCCAATAGTGGTGTATGGGGGAGCAAATTAGGAGTCTTCACGAAGCAACAACTATCAAGTGATGCATTCCGGATTGGATGGAGATTGAAGTGTTGTCATCAATATCAAGTGGGATGCACAAGGCAAAGGTATGGACTTGCTAGGGTTTCCTTTTACCGGTCTCAAGGTGGTTGTTGGGAGACCGGGTTATAGGATACATAGCCGCACTATTAAGAGGGGCTTTCGGTTGGGTAACTTGATCACATCGTCATAGGAAGTTTGCATACTTTGCATCTTCCAATTTGGTTGCTTCTTGGTGTTTCTCCATGTGAGATTCTTGAGCTTGTTGCTATCTCTTCAACAAGCCCAAGTTCATCGAAAACGGAATTCGTATGCATCTTCTATGGCGTTTTCGAGTTTGAAGGTTTTATCGGTTCTTCTTATAGGGAGGCTTCTTACCTTTATTCATTTGGTTCTATCCTCCTCTGTTGTACTATGATGTTTCTCTGCACCATCTTGTCGGGCTTGTTATACTCGTAAAAACAAGCCCAAGATCATCGAAATCGGAGTCTGGACGCAAAAGTTATCGCCATTTTCGTGTGCCCTGTTTGGTTCAGTGAATTCGTGGGAATTTCATGACCGAGTCGATGGCGGAAATTCGGCATCCGAAAATTTCCGGCAAACCGCTGAAAAACTATTCTGTATGCTGTTTCGGTTTGTACCGGAACTTTCGGTTTTGACCAGAAATTCCGGCGGCGCCGGTTTTGTCGCCGGAACGTGTTCGACCAGCGCATCTTGCTTCCAATGCTCATCCCCCTTGAAGGGGTATAAAAGGGGGGCTTCTTCCGCAAAGTTCTAAGGCTCTTGAGCACGTTTTTGACCTCCATAATTGACCCCTTTGAGCTTTCTTCCTCTTCCTTCCCTCCTATAATTCTTGCATCTTTTTGAGGGCTTTGAAAGAGGAGATCTAGATCTACAATCCCCACCAATCAATTCCTCCTCTAAGTGAGGGGAACCCATTGGATCTAGATCTTGGAGTCATTTGTTGGTTTCCACCATTGTTCTTCCTCTCTAATTCCTCCCTAGCACTTGTTTCTTTGGTGGGATTTGAGAGTGGAGGATTTGAGCACCCTTGGTGTTCTTACTTTGCATTCTTGCATAAGTGTTGAGCTCTCCATTACCATTTGTTCGAGTGAGAGACCGTGAGCTTGTTACTCTTGGAAGGTGACCTCCTAGTTGGCTTGGCGGTTGGTACCGTGGTGTCCTCTTCGTGGAAGATTGTGAAGAGACTCGGGCTTCTCCTTCGTGGAGCTTGTGAAGTGGTTGTGGAGTTTGCCATCTCCGGAGTGGAGGAAAAGCTAGCCATAAGGAAAGGGCTTATTACTTCGTGGGATAGACTCGGAGAAGAAGGTGAGCCTTTGTGGCGCGTGAGGAATCCTTCGTGGAACCTCATACCTCTCCAACGTAACGTAGCCCCCTTCCCAAAGGTGGTGAATACGGGAATACATCTTCGTCTCCATGTGCCTCGGTTATCTCTATATCCGAGCTTAGTTTCATTGTGATAACCATCGAGCTTGAAGCACTTATATATTGCTTATCACTTGTGGTATATTTATCTTGTGCTACTTGCTTAGCTTAATTTGTTGTTGGTGTACTTAGTTGAGCCTTTTGTATTTAGGTTTTGTGCTTGTAAAATAAACGTTAGTTTACATTCTATCAAGCCAAAACCGTAATAGTTTTGAAATTTCTTATTCACCCCCCTCTAGGCGACATCTCTATCCTTTCAATTGGTATCAGAGCAAGGTCTCTCCTTTTTTAGGCTTCACCGCCTAGAGTGTAAAGATGTCGGTTAGTAGTATAGTGCGCAATGGCACAATTATCTTTGATGACACAATTATGCTTTGTGGAGAAATTGCTTGCTTTGTAATCTTAGGACCTTGTGTCCAAATATTGAGCGATTTCTATATATAGGTTTTCTCCTCTGATGGATCCTCAAAATCTATCTTTAGAGGATGAGAAAAAAATTACATCTCGAAGCTCAAGTATCTAATGATATTATTTTCTCTTTGAGCCCCAGAGTTAATTTATTCTTGAAGATTGTGCGCAAGTCTTCTCATGAGAAGTGGACCAAGCTTAAAGAAATATTTGGTGGTCCCATCTCTAATATTGTCGGTGGTTTCTCCGAGGATTTATATTTTCCTTCACATCATGAAGAGCTCCAAGTTGCTTCCACCTTCGGCCGCGATGAGTTCTCATCTTCACCCACTTCACCAACGTGTGGCAAGACACAAGGTAAAGATATGGTGAGTGGTGTTGGGAATTGCAATGTTGATATTGTGCTCGCTAATGATGATCCTTCATCTCTATCCCATTGCAATGTTTCTTTTTTGGACTTAAGCACTTCTTGCAACAATAATGCTATATCCCGTTGTGTTGCTAGTCCTTGTATATTATCTAGAAATTATTTGAGTACTAGTGTAGATGATATGCTTGATTTTCCTTGTTCCCATGAACAAAATGCTTCTATTTCCTCTAGTTGTTTATCTAACAATGTAAAGGAAATCAAACATTCTATGGAGCAAGACATGATCATGAATGAAGATTCAAGAATATCCTCATTTTCATCCTCCCTAGGCGGAGTCGGAGGCCGGGAAGGTGGGCCACACCTGCCCTAGGCGTGGCCTCAGGTGGGCCCGTGCCTATGGGGTGTGGGCCCCTGCGGCCTCCCTTCATTCATCCTTCCGACTTCCTTCGTCTTCTGGTAAAATAATATGTTTCCATATTTTTCTGGTATTTTTATGATCTTCACGAAATTGCATCGAAACGCCTTCTTTTCCATCAGAATCCAGACTCCGGCAGTCCATCCTCCAAGAATCATCCAACATACATAAACAGATGAAAAGCCATAAGTAATACCTCATAATAAGACAAATATCAATGAATAGAGGTAAATTATGATATAGAATGGTGATGCAAATTGGGCATATCACGGAAACGTATCTATAATTTTTGATGTTCCATGCTTGTTTAGTATCTACTTTGCTTTGCTTTGTCCACACTTTGAGGTGCTTTTTATATGTTTTCTGGTACTAACCTATTAACAAGTTGCCACAGTGCCAGTTGCCTGTTTTCTGCTATTTTTGGTTCCAGAAAAGCTAGTAAGGAAATATTATCGGAATTGGACGGGACAAAATCCAAAGTCAATATTTCACCGAGGAGAACACGGAGTCCAGACGAGATATGGAGGGGCGCACCCTCCCAGTGCGGGCCACCTAGGCCACGCACAGGCGGGTGTGGGCCCCCAGCTCGCCCTCGCCTCTTCGCCTATAAGAAGCCCCCGATGCCTAAACCCTAAGCACCCGATCAATATTCCATGAAACCGTCTATAGCCTCCGCCACCATCATCCCTAGATCGGGGGATCTAAAGCTCTTCCCGGCACCCTGCCGGAGGGGAGATCATCCCGGAGGCCTTCTTCTTCATCATGCCAACCTCCGGTATGAAGCGTGAGTAGTTCCACCTTGGACTACGGGTCCATGTAGTAGCTAGATGGCTGTATCTCCTCTTTGTGCTTTCATGTCTAGATCTTGTGAGCTCCGTTCATGATCAAGATCTCATCTATTTGTAATCATGCATGTTGTATTTGCGGGGATCCGATGGATATTGATATTACTATGTCAGATTGATTAATGGTTTTGTTTCATTGATTATATCATGTTCGTGTTGTTTGTGATCTTGCATGCTCTCCGTTTATAGTAGCTATCTTGGCCAAGTAGATGCTAGTGACTCCAAGAGGGAGTATTAGTGCTCGATAGTGGGTTCATGCCTCTATTTAATCTGGAGAAGTGTCAGAAATCTCTAAGGTTGTAGATGTGATGTTGCTACTAGGGAGAAAACAACGGTCTCTTGTTCATGGAACAAGTGGATTGTTTACCTTACACACTTTGCCTAAAAAAGTTATCCGTTGCTTGCAACTTAATACTGGAGGGGGTTGGATGATAACCTGAAGGTGGATTACTAGTCATAGATGCAGTTGGATGGCGTTCTATGTATCTTGTTGTATTGCCCAATCAAATCTCATAGGATCATGAATGTCTAGTATTGCATTGTTATGTCTTGCTCAGTCCTGTCAATTGCCCTGCTATAATTTGTTTACCCAGCATGCCATGTTTGTTTATCTAAGGAGAACACCTCTAGTGAACTATGTGTTGGGGATATGCTATATGGGTATCCTCATAGCATGTCTCCTATCCGGATAACCCGGGTGGCCCACAGTTGGTAGCATGGCCCATGGACTGCTGGGCGGTCCAGTTATATGGATCTAGAAGGGAGGCCCATGCCAGATAAATGAAGGCTATGGTGGAGTCAGCAACGTACCTGGAGCCTTGGAGTGCAAGACATGCTAGACTAGTTGTAAGCAGTGTAGGACTCTGTAACCTGTCCGGCTAGGACTTTTCCCTATAACCCTAGGACCTGGTGACTATATAAGCCGGGCCTATGGGAGCCTTTAGGACACGATAACTTAGAATCTCTAGTCAGTTCACACAACGAACCAATCCCTATAACTCGGCATATTGCCCTTATAGTGATTTATAGCAGGAGTAGGATTCCGCCACCGTTGTGGGATCTGAACCTGGGTAAGCTATGTTACCTCATACCCGTCAACTGTCCGCCTTCCCCCACGTCTCTAAGAATGCACTGTGAGGACCCCTCCATGGCGTACTCGTCGGCAATACCACGACAGTTGGCGCCCACCGTGGGGATAGAGGCGCTCTTCAGCGGGCGAGGACCAAGATCTTCGCGGGAATGGGCAAAACCGTAGCCATCGGTCGCGTTCTCTTCTCCGGCAACGTTCCGATCGTCTCTTCCGACGAGTTCTGGATCCCGGCAAAGACAAACCCTACGTGGTGCTCGATCGTACCCATTGGAGACATCCACCTCTTCATCGGCAAAACCGACTCGGGCACTAGTTCCCTAGAAGTCGGAGGAGCATTAAGACCCGCACAGACCGCCTACGTGCAGGATACGTTCGTGGAAGGATCGATGTCGGATCTCTCCTCGGAGTTTGCCGGCAAAGATCGGAAAAATTCAAGGCCCACTCAAACCGCCCCTGTGCAGGATATAACAGTGGAAGATCACTGCAAGTCCGCCGGCTTCGCCCGTGCATCTAGACAGCAGAGATCCAAGTTCGTCAGAGTGGTTACCATCTTTGATCTGGCGCGTTGCGTTCAGAGAAAGGGTGAAAAACCCCACGATTACCTTGCTAGATGGCTCTGTATACGGGCCGACCTGGCACACTACCCCAATGATGATGCCATGTATCACTTTGTGGAAGGACTGGACCAAGGTACGCTTCTCCGACATTCGCTAAGGCGGCAGCAGGCTTCAGAACGCCTCACCTTCGAAAGCATGGTGAACACCGTCAACAACTACGCGGAGGCTGAGGAGGTAGCTCAGACAGCTCTTGTGCTCATTGACGGAGCACCTCCGCCTCAGCCACCGCCGCCTCCGGTCGTCGTTGCCGCAGTTGCGCCACCACCTCAAGTCATCGTCGCCGCTGTTGAACGTCCACCGCCCATCATCGAGGAAGCCCTAGAACCCTCCGACTTCGTGCTTGATGCACTCTACACCGACTTTAGTGCAGATTCAGAGGATATAGACTTCAGCCCAGAGGAGCTAGACTCCGCCATGTAGGAGATGGAGGAGGATTACAAGCGCAACGAGCAGGTCAACAATGCCGTCATGTCCCAAGAGGTATTCGTCGCCATTGGGACGACGATGGATGAAGATCAATCCATACGAGCTCCGCCAACGGCACTGGACAAAGGGAAGGGACCACTTGTTGATGTCGACAATGATCACGCAAAGGTCATGCCCCCTCCGCCTAACCCAGTGCAGCAGCTGCAGGAACTTGGCACCGGTCCGAGCAACAACAACACCGCAAACCCGCCACATCCGGCATCTACGTCTGCTACCGCCCAAGTCACTCCAGCTGATAGAGTGATGTACTTCAATCTCCTCGTCGAGCCTATGACCGTGGCTCATATTTGCAACGTGGTCCAGCTTGACGAGAAGCGCCAGCAGCTGCTGGAGGAAGCGCAGACCATCGCGGAGCAAGGCGCGAAGTTAGATCGAGATCTGGCCAACACGCAGAAGTCAATAGAGAAAGCTAGAGCAATGGAGGCCAAGTACAAGACTCTGCAGCAGCAGCAGATGGCTAAGAAAGTTCCGGCTCACGTCATCAACGATCCCGGAGTATGGCGAAATCTAGGATGGGCTCCCTCGAAGCCGGCACAGGCCAAGCCATACATTGACAGTGAAGGCAGGCAGGTGATGCCCACTCCTCTTCTCAACCTCGCCGTCGCCAAGACCCTTCTGGAGCAGGATAGATCATCCGAAGCGGTGAACTAGGTCTACGACCTAGTGGCCAAGGCGGTGAAACAACAGGAAATGGCCACCTCTCAGAGGCTTGAGTCTGACCCAACGTTTTGCCAGTCTAGCCAGCATAAGCCGCCAAGGGAAAGATCTCCTCTTGATGTTGGGTCCCAGACGGGTTCGTCAGAACAAAGACGTAGGGATCCGCGCAACAGGAAGGATGCCATCCCCATATCCTCTGACCATGGAGTCAAGGCCCGACCTCGTCGCCCATCCCCACCGCCCCGATCCCCTCGACATCGCGAAGATACCAAGGCTCACCGTCATACGGATATGCCTCCACCAAGGCAGAGCGGCATGGTCATCCGTGACAACACGGAGCAGACCCGTCATGATGGAGAGCGCAACCAAGGACACAACAGAAGGTCGCACCACGATCCTCCGTGTCCGGCAAGCAACCGCAACAAGCATGAGGCGTTGCATGAGGGTAACAGCAAGAAGGCTAACCCACTCGCCACCTAGCAGCCACCAAGGCGGAGGAGGCCCGCGTCGTTCACGCAGCCCATCCCCTGATGGCAAGAAGAAGAAAAGAAGACGGGAGCCATAAGATGCACGTTCACGTCTGGACAAGATCCATGAGGCCCGGGAAGGACCATACCTGGGACCACATTGCTTTGGACATGTGATACGGTCCGCAACTTACCCCAAAGGTTTCCGGATTGACAAGACCATCAAGCCCTATGACGGCACCGCCAAGCTAGCTACATGGTTGCAGGACTACGGAAACGCGGTGGAGATTGCCGGGGGTAACCCCAACGTCGTCGTCAAGTACCTCCCATTGATGTTGGCGGGCACGGCCCGCCAATGGATTGGACTTGCCGGAAAGATCCATCTGAAATTGGTTAGACATGCAAGAAGCGTTCACCAAGAACTTCGAGGGTATGTACAAACGTCCCTGCACTGTTGGCGATCTACAACGGTGCGTGCAAGAGAAAGACGAGACATCTCGTGCCTACCTCTCTCGCTGGATGGATATGAAGAATTCCTGCGCAGGAGTGCACGCTCAGACCGCCATGACCGCCTTCATCGATGGGTTGGAAAGGGGCACGTTGCTCCGACATAAGCTGAAGCGCCTGCAGGACAATCACCAGCTAGATCTGAACCAGATGATTCAGTTGGCTATTGAGTTCGCGGCTGCCGACAACGATGCTCGCGGCTCCCTGTCGGCAACGGCCGTTCCAATTCAAGCTCGAAGTAACAGTAGCACAAAGCGGAAGACCCCGCCTGAAGAAAAGCAAACCTCCTACATGGTCACTATGACTTTTGCAGGACGAGGCGATGGCGGACAACGTGGCCGAGGACGGGGAGCTGGTCGTGGGCAGTAGCGAGGTAGTGAAACTACCTCGGCAGCGCTCCGCGTTCCCCAGACCTACGAGGAGTACCGTGATATGTCGTGCCTCGTACACCTCGACGACAACGACAAGGACACACACACCAATCACCATTGCAAGTTCGTCAAAAACCTCAAGGAGGACCCGGAGTCCGGCTACAAATGAAGTCGGAAGAACAGACTGCGAGGCAAGGGCAAGGGGAAGAAGAAGGAAGAGGAGTCCAAGGATTCAAGTGACATGGAAGAGGACGTTGAACCCAAGCACGCCGCCAAGAGCGACGGCAAGGGCAAGAACCCCTTCGAGAAGAAGGCGGCAGTTTTCCACACTTTCCTTGGCACCCCCATCGTCCGACAATAGAAGACCCTATGAGGATACTGATGGACACTCTGCCCCCAGTGCCCCAATACCTGCGCTGGTCGAAGATTCCAATTACTTGGGATATGAACTATAACCCAGACCTCATCCCTACGGAGAACCAATACGCCATGATCATCAACCCCCTGATTAACGACAACGAGTTCACCAAATGTATGGTGGATAGTGTGGCATCCCGCAAAAACCACTACTAGAAAATCGCGTTGAATTTGTGCATTGCATCGTCATCCTCATGTGTTGTTTGTCTAAAACTATTTCAGAAAAACCTATTTTTGTTTTCTGAAACGGCCCGACTATTATTCAAACGCCAAACTCCCGGATGTTCCGGATATTTTGTTTGTCTAAAACTAGTTACAAAAGTTATTTGAAAATAAATAAAACATTAAATTATTTTTAGGGGCAGTCGAACGGGCCGATTGACCCGATCGACCACCCCAGAAAAATATAAACGGTCCACCCAAACCAGCCCCAGACAAATCCTAAGGCTACCCGAAAACCTACCCACACCCCCCTGGCCACATCACCCCACCCAATGGCTAGTCGCCACCTCACCCCTCCCCCTTCCCCCAACCACTCATAATCTGCCACCTAGTCTAACTCTTCCCACCCCCTCTCTCTCCTTCCCTCTCCCATCTCCTCTCACACTTTTCCCTGGCCACACAGGCCACACACACGACGCACTACACTCGCACGCAACCACCCGACAGACCCCAGTCGCCTGGCCCACCCCTGGCCACCTGCCGCGCCTCTGGGTCCCACCACCATCCTCTCCTTCCGCGCCGCGTTCTCCCTTCTTCCTCCCTGGCTCCCTCCTCGCGGCCTTCCTCCCATGTGCGCCACATGGCGCCCTCGCCGTCAGCGTTCACCGCCCGTCGCGTCGACCTCCATGTCCGCCTCTCCCAGCCCAGCCGCCAGCTCTCCTCCCCGCCGCTTCCGCTCCACCCGCACTTGTGCCATGAGCCGCCTCACCTCGCCGCTCCGTCGCTGTCCTCTCTCCCGATGCGTGCAGACCCGCCCGCCACCGCTCGTCTGGCGCCGCTCCGCTCACCGCCCGCCCCACCGCCAAGCTCCCTTCCCTGCAACCCCGCGGCCTGGTCCGCCCTCCTGCAGCCACCGGACCACCACCGCGCCCGAGCCTCCCACCCAGTGGTCGCGTCGCCCTGCAGCCTCGCCCGGCCCGCCTCTGGGTCCTCCTCGCGGAGCCGCCCGCCGCCACCCCTCTCGCGCCCGGGCTCCGTCCTTCTCTCTCCGCGTCTTGCCGCCGCCCGGCTCCTCCGCACCTCCTCCTCGCCACCGACTGTGGCCTGCGATTCTCGTCGTGGGCCGTCCTCAAATACCGCGGAACCCTCGCCTCGCCTCGGGGCCTTTGGACGCGTCGCTGCCGTCGCCTGCCCTCGGGGCCAGCCTTGCCCGCACGCCGGAGCCGGGCCCTGCCTGGCCGTGACCGCTCCCCGATGACCACGTCTCCTTCCGCCAAACGCCCCTGCCTCTCGCCACCTCGAGCGCCTGCCCCGGTTCCACTCCGAGCCTCATGCGCCCGGCCACAAGATCCTCCTATCGAGCGGCGTTCCCCTTCGCGAGATCGAGCCCGCCCGGGATGGTGCTTTCGCGTCAAGCTCCTCAACCAGCACGGCCATGGGAGGATGCGCCAGAGGTTGAGTATCGTATGTACAAGAATCGAATTAGCATGGCAAGGTCATATGACTCGCGCAGATCTTGGCGATGATGACACTCCTATGGATGGTAACAAACCAAGGCGAATCGAGCCGTCCCGAAACCGAAGATCGATTCCGTGCGGTGCGCGCCAAGAACTCCGGAAACCCGTGACGGACGAGTTCGCCATCGACCTCGAGAACGCCTACGGAACAACAAGACCGCCACACGGACGAACCCCCAAGACCACGAGGCCCCGGCGAAAGGCGGTCCGAAGCTCCAAGGCCTCCGACGAGAAACAAGATCGCATCACGGACGGAGAAACCCTCGGACGCCAAGATCTTCTCCACGGAACATCGGAAACTTCCCCGGACGCCATGATCGCTGACACAGAACAACAAGACCTACTACGCGGGCGCCGTGCGACAAGATCGACCTCCCGTTGACCGAGAACGTCCCGTCGAACCCTGGACCCCGAGACCGACCCCGGACCCCGAACCCCGGGAACCTCAAGCCCGTCGAGTACCCTCTAAAGTGTGCACCTCTTCCCGAAACCCTATATTATAACATAATAACAAAGTGTTGCATATATAATTGTCATCTTGCATGCATATCATGTGGTTTGGGGGCCTTATGCCGATTCACCTAATAATTAAATATGGGGCCCATATGCGGGCAAATCTAGCCTTATATTGGCCTCAGTTAAACTTGTGTAACGAACCGGTGTTAACTTTTACCATGCTAAAACAACATTTGATTTGCGGGGGTCCTTAATAACATGAACCACCTAACTAATTGTCGGCACCCCGGTTCCGCTTAATCTTGACCTAATTGCATCGCACCTTGCCATGCCATCCATCATGCATGCATCATGCCGATCTTCTGCCGTGTATTAAAAATTGCATCCGGTGTTTCTTCTAGTGTTTTGCTTCTTCGCGGATAAGGCCGTTGAGTTGGTGTGAGCTTCGCCCCGATCTTCGGATGAACCCTTCGGCAATGTTTTCAGGCGAGCATCTCCCCCTTTCTACCTATCTTACTTTTATAGTCTTTATTCCCTCCTGTTGATCTATTGCTATCTGTGTTGCGATGCTTTAGTTTTCCGTACCCGTGATATCCCTTGCAGCCTTATATTTCCTTGGACACATCCTATTACCTGCTGTTTGGTAGATAGTTGGACTTGCGCGTCGTAGTTGCTTGCTCAAGTGCTGAAGTGTCGTCAAATGCCACAGTTGCTGATGTATTGCCGCATGTTGTTGTTGGAGATGATCCTAGTTTTACTTATCGTCACTTTAATTTCTGTTTAACAACTAAAATTGAAATAAGCAGAGGCATCGGTGGGTGATAGAAAATATTTGGTTTCGACGCACTTGTGTCCGTAAGACCCCGAGTACTTGATACTGTTCCTTGATTTATCGCTATCCACATCCGGAGGTATATGGGACCCCACAGGCGAGCTTGATTGATCTTATTTCTTGGGGCCACAAACTAGTTTGAGGTTTTATTTACTATCTGCTTATGCCATGCTACTTCTGTATTTATATTGTGCGAGGAGCACCTTTGTATTGTTTAGGATCGGGACACGTTCTGGTATCGACAAGCCCAGCCACACTTTCGGGTTCCCGATCGTTTACCGTCCACCCAAACCTTGAGGCCGTCTCGAGTCGGCTAGCTTCGTTATGGGTTCTACTTAAGGGTGGCCCCTGAAATATTCTGAATCCTGTGATTGTTCGATCGTGAAAGCCTCGTTGGGTTTTGATTTGGTTTTCGAGGTTGATCGAGCGTGTGTTGCTATTGTTGCACCCGGCGGGTAAAACTTTACGAAAAGCGTGTCCGCGGATATGGACGACTTGGAGCAAATATCTCGATCATAGACAAGCATAACTAAAGTTTACTGCTATAAACTTGACTTATAATGACTAGTAATCAGCTTCACTACAATGGAATGGCTACTTAATACTGCCCACAATTGCTTGTTTGGTTGTCGCTTGCGACAATTGTATCTGACTAGTAAGTATTGCAACTACAACGGAATGGCTGAATAAAAGTACCAACAACTGCTGGGTTTTCGGGTTATATCATGCCATCTGTATCTGATTAGTAATTGCTGCAACTATAACGGAATGGTTAACTAAAAGTGCCCACTGCTTATTTTATCAGGATGATTATCTAAACCTGACTAGTAAGTGTCGCAACTATAACTGAATAAGTAAAACGCCTTGTGTGAGTTCCTCGGTTGACTTCTCGTTTGGTCTCGAGGGAAATACCAGGATGGGTTTGTTTGGTGTTAGTTTCAGGTTGGATCCGGTTAGGTCATTCTCATCCCTCTCTGATATCCGCCAGTTGTGTCGAGTCTCTATAGGTTGTTTAGTGCATGCTGCCGCTGCCGCCTCAGTCCACCATACCTATGTAGGCGAGGACCGCCGAATTCTAGCCTCGCCGTGTACTGGCCTCAGTACTGACGCTCCTCTTTTTCCTTTGCCCTTTGTCGGCACCCCTTTTGTTTAAGCAGGTTTTGAGATCGGCGTTAGCAGGGTTACCCTTCCGGCTTGGCCTGGGCAGGGTTATGGACGCCATTGGTTATTCTTCAGGGCTCTTAGCCCCATTTGCTTCTTGTCCGTAGTCGGACGCTCTACCGTTTTCAAGGTGATTTGGATCTTGTATATTATATCTGTATTCTTGACTCTTTGAGTCGCTATTATATATATCTGTTCTGTGGGTCCCATCGAGGACTGTTGTGTAATGTTATTACTTCGTTTTCCACCCGCACGAAAGTGCCTGGTGGGCACCTTTGAATCGTTTCTATGCGGGTTGGTGAATTTTGCCCAAACTTGCATAGGTCCGATTCTGAGGGTGTTACAGATAGTGGAAGCAACATCAACATCATGTACCTGGATACACTGCACAAGATGAACTTGACGGAGGCAAACCTAAGGCGGACCAGCACCATCTTCCACGGCGTATTTCCTGGTCGGGAGGCTCGGTCCCTTGGGTGCATCGCACTTCAGGTCGCTTTTGGCGATGTCAATAATTACCGCCAAGAACGCATGACCTTTGAGGTAGTCCCCTTCAAGGGCGTGTACCACGTCGTATTCGGCCGCAACATCTTCCACACCTTCATGGCCAAGCCATGCTTCATATACAACAAACTCAAGATACCCGGACCAAACAGTGTCATCACCATATCCGAAAGCTTTACCAAGGCAAGGGACTACAAGATTGGAGAAGCAGCCTTTGCGGAAGCTGTTCTCTATAGCGAAGAATTTAAGGAGATCCAGAGCAAGGTCGATGCCTTGGAGATGCCCACGTCGAAGAAACAGATTTCTGACTCTGCCTTAGCATTCAAGGCCGCCATCGAGACCAAGCCGGTGGAACTTGTGGTAGGCGATGCCTCCAAGACCACCGCCATTGGGACGAACATGTACCCTAAATAGGAAAGCGTGCTTGTCGAGTTCCTCCGTGAGAACAGGGACATCTTTGCCTGGAAACCTGCCAACATGAAAGGTGTACCTAGGGAACTTGCCGAGCACAGCTTGAATATTGATCCAAAATGTAAACCAGTGAAACAACCTCTACGAAGCTTCAGAGAGGAGGAGACGCGCCATAGGCAAAGAGATAGCTAGGTTACTTAAGGATAGTTTTATTCGAGAAGTCCTTCACACCCGATGGGTGGCCAATCCTGTAATTGTCCCCAAAAAGGGAACCAAAGAATTAAGAATGTGCGTTGATTACACCGGCTTGAACAATGCGTGTCCCAAAGATCCGTTTGCTTTGCCTCGCATTGACCAAGTCATTGACTCGATGGCTGGCTCGGAGCTTTTGTGTTTTCTCTATGCATACTCAGGATACCACCAGATCAAGATGAGGAAGTCGGACCAATTGGCCACTTCGTTCACTACACCTTATGACACGTTTTGCTATGTCACGATGCCCTTTGGGCTGAAAAACGCAGGTGCTACGTACCAGCGGACAATGCAGCGTTGCCTACACGATCAAATTGGTCAGAACATTCACGCATATGTGGACGATATAGCGGTGATGTCTAAAAAGTCAAACAACTTAATCTCTGACTTAAAATAAACCTTTGATAATATCTGGAAATACAACATGATGCTTAAAGTGCGTCTTCGGGGTTCCAGCCGGCAAATTGTTGGGCTTCATCGTTTACCAGCGTGGAATCGAGGTCAACCCGGAGAAAATCAAGGCCATCTTAAACATAAACCGTCCGACGTGCCTAAAGGACATACAACGGCTAATAGGTTGTGTTGCAGCAGTTAGTCAGTTTGCCATCCGACTTGGAGAGAAGGCTCTGCCTCTAAACAAGTTGCTAAAGAAGGCGGACATATTCACATGGACGGACGAGGCAGATGCACTACTAGGAAAACGGCTATAGGTAATCAGAACATCCGTGGCTCACATGGTTGAAGTGCCCCACGGCTAAAACAGGCGTGGCTCACCTGTGGGCAGTGCCCTACTAATAACTATAACAACCGTGGCGCACATGACTATAGTGCGCCACAGATGTGTGGGCGAGGCCTGTGGCCACACGCCAAACATCCAGCGCACTATAGTCATGTGCACCACGGTTGTTAGGGTCATCTGGCGCACGTGTGCACAGTGCGCTACGCCTGAGCGCATGCCCACCTCCGCTCAAAGCGGCCAAACTTCATGCGCACTCGCCTAGTGCGCCACAGGGACTAGGAGCATCTGTGGCGCACTCGGCCTAGTGCGCCACAGAAGTTTGTACTCCCTGTGGCGCACTAGGGCCGTGTGCGCCACGGATGTGTCGATTCTTTTAGGGCACCCACACTTCACTTTCCCCTTCTTCTTCCTCCTTAGATCTAGTCGGGATCTTCTCCTTCCCACCTCAATTTCTCCATACATTCACCATTTTTAGCATGTAAAACTTGCTTTGGATGTTACATAAGTAATAGAGGAGGTCTCCGGTCTCTCATCTATCCGTCTCCGGTCGACGCGCGCACCTCTCCTTTCCATCTTTCTCGCGATCGGTCTCTCATCTCGGTAAGTTGTCCATGTAAGGATGTGTTCATGTGTATATGGATGATGCATGTGCTCATATGTATGTAGATGATCGATGCTCATGATGTGTGTATGTGTGGAGAGGATCGATGGTCATATGTGTGTGTATATGGAGATCGATGATGCTCATGCATGTGTGTATGGAGAGGATAATGATATGTTCATGTGTGTATGGATAGGTCTCTCTCTCTTGTGTTTGTATGTGAACAAGTTGCCATTTGTTTTGCCAAAATGTTGATTCATTTCCATTTTGGCAAGACTTTCATTCATAAAGTTCCTAATTTTAGGATAGGTCATGCGAAATTTTCTATCGACCATTGCATGCATGCATTCATTATGTGGTTCTAATAGACTTCAAAATTGTACCGTGTACATCGTGCGAGCAAAAATGGTCCGCATAATGAGCGAAGGCATTGTGGCTAGATTTTTGAAATGTGCGACGGCCGACATGATCTGAAATAACAAAGGATATAAGATGTCCGTGCAGAAGATGCAAACTCAATCGGGTGATCGACCAGATTCGGGAATCTGCAGCACCTGCTCGCCATGGTTTCATGGATGGATACACTCGTTGGATAAGCGATGGCGTAGATGATGGAGACGGTGAAGAAGGTGGCCAACATGGCGATGATCATCATCACGGCGAGCGAGATGATGAAGAGGCTCTGGAGATGGTGAAGGTGCGGAAGCGCATCGGGATGATGATGATCTAGATGCGGAGGAGCGCATTTACGATGGAACAACGTCGGCTGGTGCGGGACCCTTATGTGCAAGAGCTGCTTCTCAAGCGCATTTAGTAACGCGGCTGCCGCTAGAGAAAGCCAAGCTTGCGCAACTTGAGAAAGACGCGGTTACTCCATTGTATGAAGGACGCAGGCCCGATGATACCGGTTGAATGTAACGTTCAAGGCTATGGAGATGAAGGCAAAGCACAAATTGAGCGCAAGCTTCGGCGATATGATGGCATTCGCACGATCGTCTCCGGAGAACACATGTCCAACTAGTATCGAGGATGCCAAGAAAATCGTCATCCTCTCGATCTACCGCACGTTAGATATCACGATGCATCAACGATTGCATCATTTATCGGCGAGGACACGGAGAAAACCACATGTCCGGTGTGCGGAGTCGATACAAGAAAGGGAAGAAAGCACCTCGAAAAGTGGTATGGTACTTTCCTATCACCCTCGTCTGCGGCGCTATTTCGCGGACCCTAAGGCGAAGCTCATGCGATGGCATGCGGAAAGGAAGAAGCCGGAGATGATGATGACCCGAAAAGGATGAGCTCTTGACGCACCCTTGGATGCTAGCAGTGGAAAGCATTGGACCTCGAATTCGAATCGGTGGAGATTCGAGGAACATCGGGCTTTGTGCGAGCACCGATGGACTCAATCCGTTCGGTAGCTAGAGCAGCACGCACAACACTTGGCCCGTGTTTGTATGGATGTACAACCTCCCTCCATGGTTGTGCATGAAGAAGAAGTACATACAAATGAGTATGCTAATTCCAGGGCCGAAACAACCTGGCACCGACATCAATCGTATCTCGGGCTGTTGAAGAGGAGCTAGCCACGTTATGGGAATGGAGCCAATACTTACGACGCCGTCAAGATTATTTCACTATGAGAGCGTTGGTCACTACGGTGCAAGACTATCCAGTTGCGGGTGTATCTCGGGCAGGTTATCCAAGGATTCTGCGATGCGTTAGGTGCATGGATAACACAAGCTATCTCCAACTAGAGAAAGATCCGTGGTCATCGAAAACCGTGTTCATGGCGCCGGAGGTGGCTCGGCAAGAATGATCCATGGAGAAAGCGTGGAGACCTGTTCGATGGCAAATCGAGACCCGAGGAATCCCGAGCGTAGGAGCAGCGAAGAAGTGGAAGAGTTCTGAAAACTGGAAAGATTGTCCTAAGCACGGAAAGAAGCGAAAGAGGCAGCAACAAGACAAGCCGCCGATGAAGGTATGGAAAACAAGGTCTTTTACGGGAGTTGCCATCTTGGAAGTTTCTCATACGCCTCATAGCCTCGACATCATGCATATCACGAAAAACGTGTGCGAGTCGAGTCGCCACCATAATCAACATGCCGATAGGAAGAAAGATGGTCCAAAGCAAGGCACGACCGATATGCTTGGGTATCCGGAAGGAGCTTCACGGAGGGGCACTACTCCCGATGATCGGGAAGATGGCGATGATCATGAGTCGGAGACGACACAAGGTCGTCGGAAGGGTAAAAGTTCAAGAAGAACGAATATTACTGCCTCCTTCTTGCTCCACTCTAAGCCGGATGAGATCAAACAGTTTTCAAGTGCCTTCTAGGAGTCAAATTTCCTTACGCACGCCGGGCAAGATAAGCAGATACCTAGACGAGGCGAGCAGGTTCGATGGCATGAAGTCTCACGATGCCGTGCTAATGACGCAGTACTTCCGGTCGCACTAAGAGGGATAATGGACGAGCACGTCTGAAACGTTATTTGGCCTATGCAAGTTTTTCGACGTCATCTCTAGGAAGTCGATTGGCTTGAATCAGCTCGGAAGGCTACGGAGGAGATCGTGGTGATACTATGTGAGCTTGAGGTCTACTTCCCACCCGCCTTCTTCGACATTATGGTGCATCTGCTGGTCCATGTCGTGGAGGACATCGCACAACTCGGGCGATGTTCCTCCGCGGCATGATGGCGTTCGAAAGGATGAGCGGACACATCAAAGGATACGTTCGCAACATGTCCGTCCAGATGGAAGCATAGCCAAGGGCTTTCGGCGAGTGCATCTCTTTACGCATTTAATTATCTAGACATCGAGAACCTGTCGGTCTTCCGTCAGCAGACACCTTGGCAAGCTCGACGGATCTGGTCACCGAGAGGGTCGTCGACATCGCATGCGGACTTCGATTTTCGCGGCAGACTTTGATCGAGCAAACCTCTTGGCTACAACATTTAGAACTGGTCGATCCTTGGGTACGAAGCACGAAAGGTTAATCGAGAAGAAATACGATGACCGAGGCATACAGGACGCAGGAGAAATAATCAAAGAGCACAACTCAGATTTCACGCGTTGGTTTAGGCAGACGCGCTCCTTGATAATCCCCCGCGCTCGCATTCTTCTGACACGGAAAAGATCATATTCACCTTGTCGCAAGGACCGATGCAAAACCTGGTGACCTATCAGGCGTATGATATCAACGGCTACACATTCTACACGGAGGAAAAGGACAACAAGTGTGATTATCAGAACTCAGGCGTAACGTCGGAATTCTACACCGATGACAACGTGAAGGAAAGATTCTACGGAAGAATCGAGGAGATCTGGGAGCTCGACTACTGTGGAGAAAAGGTGCCGATGTTCCGTGTCAGATGGGCAAAGAGCGTCGAAAGAGAAGACCGGTATTTCACAACCATGGTTATACCCGAAGCAGCCAAATCCAAGGCCGTCGGTGCAAACGTGGCCGCGAAAAATGAACCGTGGGTACTGGCTACCAAAGTGGACCAATGTTTTTTCATTACCGACCCGACAAAGTGTAACACCCTCAGAATCGGACCTATGCAAGTTTTAGCGAAACCCGCCAAACCCGCATAGAAACGATTCAAAGGTGCCCACCAGGCACTTTCGTGCGGGTGGAAAACGAAGTAATAACATTACACAACAGTCCTCGATGGGACCCACAGGCAGATAGATAACAATGACTCAAAGAGTCAAGAATACAGATATAATATACAAAGATCCAAATCACCTTGAAAATGATAGGCGTCCGACTACGGACAAGATGCAAATGGGGCTAAGAGCCACGAAGAATAACCAATGGCGTCCATAACCCTGCCCCGGCCAAGCCGGAAGGGTAACCCTGCTAACGACGTCGATCTCGAAACCTGCTTAAACAAAAGGGGTGCCGACAAAGGGCAAAGGAAAAAGAAGGAGCGTCGATCGAGGCCAAGACACGGCGAGGCTAGAATTCGGCGGTCCTCGCCTACATAGGTATGGTGGACTGAGGCGGCAGCATGCACTAAACAACCTATAGAGACTCGACACAACTGGCGGATATCAGAGAGGGATGAGAATGACCTAACCGGATCCAACCTGAAACTAACACCAAACAAAGTAATGGTTTGGGTGCGCGATGGTCTGATCACCATCCGACTACTCTTAACATTCGCTCCTGTGCACCGAATCAGTGGATCCAGCAATTTTACTCCGTTCACGGAAGTTAGGGGTGGCTTTATTTGTGGATACCTCTACCTTCGACCTTTTGTTTCCGGAGTGTTCTCTCGACGATCACGGACGACGACCTCTTGTTAGTGGTGTCGCGAGGATCTACACGAAGCGAGAAGACGCAGATCGCCGACCTTCTTCCCGGTACCATGAGGCGGATCTCGAGGGCGAGATCCCTTGTTAGTGGTGTCGAATTGTGGCATCCCGCATAACCACTACTAGAAAATCGCGTTGAATTTGTGCATTGCATCGTCATCATCATGCATTGTTTGCATAAAACTATGTTCGCAAAACCCGTTTTGTTTTTCTAAAACGCCCCGTCTTTTATTCAAACGCCAAACACCGGGTCTCCGGAATTATTTTGTTGTCGGCTATCGGGTTGCGAAAGCCGTGTTTTAAAATAAATAAAATTTGAATTATTTTAGTGGGGGGCAGTCGAACGGGCCGTTTGACCCGAACGACCACCCCCAGGATTTTACAAACGGCCCACCTAATCGGCCCCTTCTAAATCCTAAAGCTACCTATTAAACTACCCACACACCCCAGCCACATCACCCCACCCAATCCCCACTTGCCACCTCACCTCTCCCTCCCCTCTAACCTATCCCCATCTGCCACCTAGACTAACCACATCCACTCCTTCACCACCACAGCCAACCAACCCACCCCACTTCCCCCACACACGCACACCACGCGACCCTCCCTGTCCACACAACCTCTCCCTGACCCCCAGGGCCCCACCTGGCCCACTCCCCACGCTCCCCACGCGCCCCAGGGCCCCCACACGCGACCGTCCTCCCCACGCCCCCGCGTCCCTCTCGGTTCGCCCCGCTCGCCTCCGCAAGCGCTCCGCTCCGGCGCTTGGCGCCTCTCTTCCCTCGGCTCCGCCAAGGCGTCCTCAACCTCCGCTCCCGCCTGGCTCGCTCTCCCGCGCAGCCTCCAAGCCCGCCGCCCTTCCTCCTTAGCCGCGTACCCCTCTCTCCGTCGCTCAGGCGCCCCAGCCGCCTCCTCCCGGACCGCGCCTCACAGCGATCCCACCGCCTGCTCGCCTCCCATAGCGTCCCGCGAGCTCGCCGCCTCTACCTCCCGCCGCCCCAGCGCGTTCCACCTCGCGTTGCGGACCACCTCGCCTCGACGCGCTTGGACCCCAGCCGGCGAAGCTCGCTTCCATGGTCGTGCTCCCCTCCCTGCGCCGCCGTCTGCGTCCGCCGCGGCGCCGCCCCGCGACCGCCCAGCGCCTCCGCTCCTCCGGCCGTCTCGCCGCCGCCAGTCTTCTCCTCGCCGGCCTCCGGTTCCAGCTGCCTTCAACCTCGTCCTCTGCCGGCCTCGGAGCCGTCGCCGCCGCCCCAGTCGCGCCCGCCGCCCGGCCTCAAGCTCGCCTCCGCCCGCCTCTCCTCCTCGCCCGCGTGCTCGGACCCGCCCGGCGCTGCCGCCGCCCTCGGTTGTCCGACCTGCGCGACCTATCCGTTGTCCTCGGCGCGGCTTCTCGATGACCCTGTCTCCTTCCGGCGAGCCTCGTGCTACCGATGGTATGTGTGGTGATGGTTTCAGAACGGGAAGGTGCCTTGTGTTGATACTGCTGCGACTCGGGTACGACAAGGTCGTCAAGATCCTCGAGGCGGAGACCCCCGTACCGGTACCGACGTAAGAGAGGGAACCGAAGACCCCGATCTCAAGGATCCGAAGCGCCAAGGTCACCGACAGGATCGTCGTCTCGACACCCCGAGTACTACCACCCAGGATCCGATGGTCGTACCTCCGAGAACTCCGTCACATAGCACCAAGTTCTTCCCCTCGGACGCCAATACCCGAACCGGGAGGACGCAAAGATCGCCACGAGAACGACAAGCACTTCACCCCGAAGCCAAGACCGACCCGACACGCGGACCCGACAAGTTCTTCTCGACGACAAGATCATCGACAGAGAACCCGAAGAACACATGTGCGACAAGTACTCCCTCGAGAACGTCAAGTATTTCACCCCGGACACCGAGTCCGCCGAGAACCCGGATGCGACAAGACCTGCCCCGTTGTTCGAGAATGTTTCCGCCGAGACCGACCCATCGAACCCTGGACCCCGAGACCAACCCCGAACCCCGGAACCCAAGATCTGCCGAACCATAATGTGTGAACCCCTTTCCGAAAACCCTATTTTATAATATAATAACAACTGGTTGCATATTTAATTGACATCTCGCATGCATCTCATGTGGTTTGGGGGCCTTATGCCGATTCACCTAATAATTAAATATGGGGCCATATGCGGGCAAATCTAGTCTCACATCGGCCTCATTTAAACTTGTGTAGCGAACCGGCATCTTATCTTGCCTTGTTATAACAACATTTAAATTGCGGGGTAGATAAACAACTTGAACCGTTTAATTAATTGTCGGGACCCCGGTTCCGCTTAATATGACCTAATTGCACCTTTCGCCATGCCATACATCATACATGCATCATGCCGATCTTCTGCCGTTGTATTAAATATTGCATCCGGTGTTTATTCTAGTGTTTTTCTTCTTCGCGGATAAGACCGTTGAGTTGATGCGAGTATCGCCCCGATCTTCGGTTGAACCTTCGACAATGTTCTCAGGCGAGCATCTCCCCCTTTCTACCTATCTTACTTTTATAGTATTTATTCCCTCCTGTTGATCTATTGCTATCTGTGATGCGATGCTTTAGTCTCCGTACCTGTGATATACCGTGCAGCTCTATATTGCCTTGGACACATCCTATTGCCTGTTGTTTGGTAGATAGTTGGTCTTGCGCGTCGTAGTCGCTTGCTATATTGCTGTTGCGTGTCGTCAAGTGCCACAACTGTTGGAGAATTGCCGCCCGTGTGATGTTGGAGATGATCATAGCTTTACTTATCATTCACTTTAATTCCTGTTTAACAACTAAAAATTGAAGTAAGCAGAGGCATCGGTGGGTGATAGAGAATATTTGGTTTCCGAACGCCCACTTGTGTCCCGTAAGACCCCGAGTACTTGATACCTGTTCCTTGATTTATCGCGCTATCCACATCCGGGAGGTATATGGGACCCCCCTGAGCCAGAGCTTGATTCAGTCTTATTTCTCGGGGCCACAACTAGTTTGAGGTTTTATTTACGATCATGTACTTATGCCATGCTACTTTCTGTATTTAAATTGTGCGAGGAGCACTGCATCTGTTAGGTATGCGAGTGATTACGCTATCGATAAGCCCAGCCACACTTCGGGTTCCCGATCTTCTACACCATTGGCGCAAACCTTGAGTCCGTCTCGGCTAGCTTACCGCTATGGGATCTACTCAAAGGGTGGCCCCCTGAAATATTTCTGAATCCTGTGATTGTTCAGTCGTGAAAGCCTCGTTGGGTTTTGAGTTGGTTTTTCCGAGGTTGATCGAGCGTGTGTTGCTATTGGTGCACCCCGGCCGGGTAAAACTTTCTGAAAGCCGTGTCCGCGGATATGGACGACTTGGAGCACAGTATCTCGATCATAGACAAGCATAACTAAAGTTTACTGCTATAAATTTGACTTTATAATGACTAGTAATCAGCTTCACTATAATGGAATGGCTAATTAATACTGCCCACAATTGCTTGTTTGGAGGGTCGCTTGCGACCATTGTACCTGACTAGTAAGTATTGCAACTACAACGGAATGGCTTAATAAAAGTATCAACAACTGCTGGGTTTTCGGGTTTATCTCATGCTAATTGCATCTGACTAGTAAGTGTTGCCACTATAACGGAATGATTAACTAAAAGTGCCCACTGCTTACTTAATCAGGATGATTATCTAAACCTGACTAGTAAAGTGCCGCAACTATAACTGAATAAGTAAAGCTGCCAACTGTGTGAGTTCCTCGGTTGCCTTCCTCGTTTGGTCTCGAGGGGGAAACGCCAGGATGGGTTTGTTTGATGATAGTATCAGGTTGGATCCGAATAGGTCTTTCTCACCCCTCTCTGATTGCCGCCAGTTGTATCGAGTCTCTATAGGTTGTTTAGTGCATGCTGCCGCTGCCGCTCAGTCCACCATACCTATGTAGGCGAGGACCGCCGAATTCTAGCCTCGCTGTCTTGGCCTCAAGATCTTGGCCTCCTTCTTTTCCTTTGCCTTTGTCGGCACCCTTTTGTTTAAGCAGGTTTGAGATCGACGTCGTTAGCGTTACCCTTCCGGCTTGGCTGGGCAGGGTTATGGACGCCATTGGTTATTCTTCAGGCTCTTAGCCCCATTTGCATCTTGTCCAGGTCGGACGCCTATCATTTTCAAGGTGATTTGGATCTTTGTATATTATATCGTATTCTTGACTCTTTGAGTCGCTGTTATCTATATCTCGTGTGGGTCCCATCGAGGACTGTTGTGTAATGTTATTACTTCGTTTTCCACCCGCACGAAAGTGCCTGGTGGGCACCTTTGAATCGTTTCTATGCGGGTTTGGCGGGTTTCGCTAAAACTTGCATAGGTCCGATTCTGAGGGTGTTACACAAAGCCTAGCCGTGTTGTCGTGAGGAGAGGAAAAAGAAACATCATCGGAATGGATGGAGTCGCCAACGAGCAAGACTTCGACCAGTACGGCGATCCAAAGATTGAAGATGACGACGACTACGATGCAGCAACATACATCACAAGAAGAAAAAGGACAACCCTACCCAAAAAGGTAGCCCGCTCGAAGAAGAAACATTAAAGTCTAGCCGGGCTAAATTATTCAACCGACAAAGAAGGGAAAAAGATTGTAAAACGCTAGCTCAAAAAATATTGTAAAACGCGTGGTCGAAAAAAGATTGTAAAGTGCGTGGTCGAGTAGGGCGTGTCCGATTCATATTATTATGGACAAATTATTATAAAATTTAGTTATAATTTAAATCATATTATTTGTACCACTTTTATGACATATATTATCACTTTTGGGAATTTTTGGAACATTTAAAAGTATTTATAAAAACAAAACAAAACTTGTATGGCATATATCACCAATTTTGGGCATTTTTTGGAACATTTAAAAATATTTTTAAAATAAAAATAAAAAAGGTGGGCACCAGGATTCGAACCTAGGTGCTCACAGGTTTATAGAATAAAGGAGTGGCTGGAACCAGTGGGATAAGGTGAGCTAGTGGTAACTATCGGGGTGGCAGCCCTCTTATCAGCTAGTCCTACCCACTTAGGCGTAGCGCACCCTGGCCAAGTGCGCTACGGATAACCGTAGCGCACTTGGCCAGGGTGCGCTACGCCTAAGTGGGTAGGACTAGTTGAGCCACGCCCTCCCCATCGTCCTCAGACACAGCTAGATCGTCTAAGTCCCTCCCCGCATCGTCCCCATCCCCATCGACGACGCGCCGCCGCCGCTGCATCCCAGGAGGAGGAGGCCGCCGCATCCCAGGAGGAGGAGGAGGCCGCCACGCTAGGAGGAGGAGGAGGCCGCCTTGCCCACGCGGCGGTTGGTGGCGGCGAGGTTCCCGCATCGTCCCCATCCCCATCGACGACGCGCCGCCGCCGCTGCATCCCAGGAGGAGGAGGCCGCCGCATCCCAGGAGGAGGAGGAGGCCGCCACGCTAGGAGGAGGAGGCCGCCTTGCCCACGCGGCGGTTGGTGGCGGCGAGGTTCCTGCATCGTCGGCTCGTCGTCCTCATCGTCGGCTCGTCGTCCTCGTTACCTCGTCCGCCAGCCCTCATCGTCCTCATCTCAGAGGTGAGTGCCGCCCCTCCCCTCTCTCCTTCTCTTCCTCTCTCCTCGAGCAATGGTTAGGGTTAGCACCTGATGATTCAATTGATGCCTCTAATGGTTAGGGTTAGCAATGGTTAGGGTTAGGGTTAGCACCTGATGGAATTGACATTTTTTCCTAATGATTGGTGGTTGTCTGACAAAATGAGATGGCCATGGGAGTTCAGAGAAGTCCATGGGAATTTTCTGTCACAAAAACGAGCAAACATGGGAATCTAGCAAAGCACATGTAGGTGTCCCTGGCTGGCTAGATCAGTAACACAACATGAACATTTGGCTAGATCAGTAACAAAAATGAAGAACTAAACAGGTACCAAGTAGCTAAGAATTGACATTATGTTTGACAGTGAGCTTACAGTGGTCTTCCACTGTGTTAGATAAATCTTGATGGTCGATTGGATGTTAGATAAAATTTGGCCTAACATGTTACTTTCATCATACAGTGGGCATACTGTTATCTTTCACAAGTAGATAAATGACCCATGATCTAAGACATGTTACTGTCGAGGCAATGTAGATGCTAGTGTCATAAAATCTGGAGCTATGGGTTCTACTTGGCCAAATTTAGAAATCTAGAGCTTTGGGTTCTACTTAGGGAAGGGGAATTGGGAAACAATGGCTCATCTGCTCATGTAGCTCTAGATTTTAATTGTTGGTGCTTAATCATCACTTGATGTTGCCATTGCTTCGTGTTTGTATGAGGTCTCGGTCGGATGTAGTTAAGTCGGATGCGATGGTTTGCTCCTCTACTAGTCAAGCACATGCCAAGGTTAAGAGTAGCAAGTGAAGGTTAGGGTCCTGAGTTTATTCATGTAGCAAGCTTGTGTTAGGTTCGAGTAGCAAGATTCAGGTTAGAGGTTTAGGTTAGGTTCTTCTATTGTATATATGCTTGATAAAATAATTAGGCCCAGTATGTGGTCCTGAATAGCTGGTTCAGCTGCATTGATTGGGCGGTGGTGACAGGTTTTAGGTGATGCCGGTTTATGGTTTGGAAGCATGGTGTGTGAATTGGTGCACTAAACTTGTTTTCCGGGATATTAGCTCGCTTGCCACCACTATAATTGGGTCATCATGAAATAGTGGAACTTACGAAATAGGGTCATCACCATAATGCAGTTAGAAGTACGCAAAGAAAGTAATCGATGCGCTTAGAAGTAATTTGACATATATAAAATTGACACTGGGGCCACATGATGCTTCACCATAAATACACTCTGTGATGTCTGATTAAGCCCAGCCCAAGTACAAAGATGGATGTTCAGGAGGAAACTCCTCCATAGTTGGGCAGTCAATAAAATCATGAGTATTTTACTTACATGAGTGATCATGCAAATTATGAATAGTATGGTTTTAGTACTGATCCTGGTGATGGTCTAGTAGTGCTGAAAAGGTACTACTGCAAACAATATGTTGCAGTGAATATATAAAATGAATATGTGCTGAACCAAATGTGTGAATATAAACTTGTATTTTCTTCTTTGTCGCGGTTGTGTATTTGCTTGCTGTCATATTTATTATCATATAAACTTGTATTTGCTTGATGTCATATAATGACAGGTGCTATATATAATCTGCATGTATTTGCTTGATGTCATCAATGACAGTTGATATAATCTGTGGTGATATAATTGTAGCACTTGAAATTGTGCTTGTGCTTGTATATGAAGAACTTTATTATGTGTGTATGCAGGTTCTTGTATGAAACGAGTCCCGATTTTTGCCGGAATGTTGATTAACTTCTGTTTCGGCAGAAATCGGGCACTCCTAGTTTAAGAAAATTAGCAAAGGTCATACCGGATTTTTCCGTGCATTTAACCAATTATTTGTTTTTTATTAGTGCAAAGATGTGTGACAACGACGAGGCTGGATGTTCTAAGCGCATCAGCGCTGAAGGAGAACTCAGACCTCCGAATAAACAATTGACATTCTGGGAGGCGGCCGAGCGGCTAGAAGACGATGAAGAATACCATCCCCAGGAGAGTGAGGATGATGAGATGGAAGACGCGGAGGAAGAAGCCGAAGGAACGGCGGACGATGAAACCACTGATGGCGGCGAGGGCACATGGAGTGGTAGCAACCCTCCTAAGAAGAAGAAGAAGTGAAGGACCGCGCCCGAACACGGTCGGACGGCTGGGGGAGGAAATTACAAGTGAGCCCATCGGGGTTCCTTTGGAGCCCGCCTTGTCGCCAAAGGGTACGGTGGGCAAGTGGCAGCGATCACCCGACAACCATCTCGATCAACACCGAATCTCCGCATAAAGATAATGGCCACTTGCGCACTCCTTCGAGAAGTCGCACGCAAGATACAAGTTCCCCGCTAAGTATCGAACACAAATTATCATGGGCACGGTAAACAAATCCGCCCTCACAAAGATGAGCACCGCCCGCACCGGAGAACCCGGATAAAGAAGAAGATCTATAAAGAAGGCAAAAGTCTCGAGGAGATCCAGAAGATTGACCCACAGATCACCAAGATCAGTTCGGAGTTCAAGGAGAGGTGTGAATCCGAAGAGCCCTCGCCAATAGTAATCGGGAAAGGTGCCGCATGCGAATATAGGTCATCACCATCTCGGATCCGGTGGATACAGAATCATGGAGGCCAAATGGAATAAGGAGGACGAAGAGTATAGATCCAAGGGGATAGAAAACCCTTTGCTAAATTCGAACCCGGGGTTCAAACTTCATCAGGGCCCGCTACCATGTGGACCCAAAACCAAACAACTCACCGCGGATCCTGCGGTGAAGGTTGCTTCGCTTGTTCTTGCTATGGCCAAAGAGCATGATCCGTTTGGGGACGGCGGGGCCATCACGCCACGCATAACAAGACCGCCTATCGTGCGGCGACAAGCGGTGGCAAGGCCTCACCGCCCTCGCCACCTCCACGCTGGGTCGGATGATCATGTTGATGATATGCACATGACGCAGATCCGCCGAGGACACGAAGACTGGAATGATCACTTCTTCAAGACTCGCCACAACGAAGAAGACCTAGCTGGTGGCCCCACGAGAAAGCCACTATCACCAAGCATCTGCTTGGTTCTCGAGACGCCCAGCTTGCGCCTTTACAGAGCCAGTGATACAACCAACGGGACCTTTATTCTAAGCCCCGACACACTACATAGGGCCGGTGCTCGATTATGTGCCTGCCCGCTCTCAAAAGGAAAAAGGGCAGGAAAAGAAAATCTAGCAGCTCGAGCGAGCCGGTGGCGTCAACAATCGCGAATCCGATCAGGTTTCGGACGGGCCACCAAGACCCGAGGGTATTATGTGGAGGATTCATGTGGCGGTGAGCCCATGCTACCTAAGAATTTGCGAAGCTCGCTAGTTCGAACTGCAGAGTGTGCATGATGGTGTCCGACGATAGAGAGACGCCTTCTATCGGAGAAAGATCCTCGCACCCAGATTCGTGGTTAAGGTGCCACCAGGCTTGGGCTTCCGACACCGCCTCATGGATCTGTTCTTCGCGGTTCGAGGACATCTTCAATATGTTCCACCTATACCCGCTGCACTATACCATGGTCCGCTCTTTTCTCTCACCGCCATGCAGATCATTAGAGAGAACACACCGGCATCGCTATAGTGGACCCCTACTACATGCGTGACGGCTGCTTGGTTCCCACCGAACGACGTATCGTGGCCTCGCACTAAAAAGAATCCTCGTGGCGAACAAGACAAAGGAATACATTCTCGTGCCTTACTTTCCCGAGTAAGTCGTTATTCACGCCACCGCCGATTCGCTTTATTAGATCATCATCATTCTTTTTCAAAACATTCCATTTGAATTTTTGCGCAGAGATGAACACTGCACGCTCATCTCCTTATCGCCAAGCATTCCCACGCCATTTATTTCGACTGGGAGTCTAGAAAAGAAGAAAACTACGACAAGATCAAGGAAGTTCGATGATGCTCTCACCGGCTTTGCCTCGACGGAAGGCACCAGCTGCGTAAGAAGGTCAAGTTCGGCAGCACGCCTTCAACCACGTACAGAGTTCCTCGTGAAGCAGGAAAACAAGAAGAAGGAAGCCTACCACGCACTCCATCACATGAGGGCGTACTTGACCAGCAGAATTCTACGCTGCCGATCATCTCAAACAAGGTCAAGCAAAGGCCAAGATCAATGATTCGGATATTAGACAAGAGATGTATCGCATCCAGCAGCAGTTTGGGGCAATCATCTTTCGTGATGTCATGACTTCAGGGGGGATCTTCCACGGAGGAAATATCCCGAATAACCGTGACATAGAAGATCGCCTAGAGATGCAGGGTGACTATAGGAAGTTCATGACGAGACAGGCCCTCCTCCTGCTCCCTAAGCCGAGCGTAAGGCTTGATGTTGGCCTAGTTGTAGTTGCAAACTATAGATGACCTTTGTGTGTGTGTGTGTGACGACAAGTGTACTTATCTTATTAGGTTTATGAATCACCGCTACTTATTTTGCTTATTATTATATATCAATCAATGCTTGGTTTTTTGCTTACTCTTTGGTTTTTTTGCTTACTCTTTGGTTCTCGGACGACAAGTGTGAGTTATTTTTGTCTTTTCGAGAATATGCCGATGATTGAAATGTCGTGGCACAATATATATGTGAATGTGCTATGACGGATTGTTAGCCTTGTGATATGCACAAGTCCAGAATTGCATCCTACTTGGCTAACAGTCCCGTCATAGCATATTCATGTGTCCAACGACCTAGCTAGTTATATATGAGGCATTCTTTTCGAGTTATTTTTGTCTTTTTCGAGAATATGCCGATGATTGAAATGTCGTGGCACAATATATATGTGAATGTGCTATGACGGGATTGTTAGCCTTGTGATATGCACAAGTCCAGGAATTGTGCATCCTACTTGGCTAACAGTCCCGTCATAAGCATATTCCTGTGTCCAACAACCTAGTTATATATGAGGAATTATTTTTGAGTTATTTTTGTCTTTTTCGAGAATATGCCGATGATTGAAATTTCGTGGCACAATATATATGTGAATGTGCTATGACGGGATTGTTAGCCTTGTGATATGCACAAGTCCAGGAATTGTGCATCCTACTTGGCTAACAGTCCCGTCATAAGCATATTTCTGTGTCCAACAACCTAGTTATATATGAGGCATGCTTTTCGAGTTATTTTTGTCTTTTTCGAGAATATGCCGATGATTGAAATGTCGTGGCACAATATATATGTGAATGTGCTATGACGGGATTGTTAGCCTTGTGATATGCACAAGTCCAGGAATTGTGCATCCTACTTGGCTAACAGTCCCGTCATAAGCATATTTCTGTGTCCAACAACCTAGTTATATATGAGGCATGCTTTTTGAGTTATTTTGTCTTTTCGATAATATGCCGATGATTGAAATGTCGTGGCACAATATATATGTGAATGTGCTATAACGGGATTGTTAGCCTTGTGATATGCACAAGTCCGTGAATTGTGCATCCTACTTGGCTAACATCCGTCATAAGCATATTCCTGTGTCCAACAACCTAGTTATATATGAGGCATGCTTTTGAGTTTGCTCTTTTGATTTAAGAGTACTTTCTATAAGTGTATCTTGGATGCGACTTTAATTATACATGTTTTTCAATCACCGTTAGTTATTATTGTCAACTTGTAGATGACGTGGTACGTCAGGTACAAGGGACGGGTTCGAGTCTACGATGATTGGGAAGACTGCCGGAGACAGTGCACCGTTTCAGGGCAATAGCTACAAAGGGTACAACACTATGGCGGAGGCGGAAGCTAGATACACGCGCTATCTAGCGGTAGTTAGGACAAGGAACCGGATGAAGACCTACACCTTCGTCGCGGCGGTGATCATGCTTATCTTCTTTGGTTATTTATCCCGCGTTTGTGTCTAGCTAGCTAGTTTAGATGTCTAGGCGAGCTTCCGAGCTCTAACTTGTTTGATCGACACATGTATTCGCATGTCACCAACTACTACTTTGTAACATGATCAAAACAATGTAACTTGGACTATGTATTCATGTATGAGACTTATCTATATGTATTTGTTTCAATCTTGTTTTTCATATTGAGTATTTATATATATAATTGTATATCTTGTATATGTGTGTGTATATCTGTTGTAATATTGTATATAATCTGTATTGCATATAATCTGGCTTGGAAATTAAAAAAAAAACAAAAAATACATCTGCGGCGCACATGGTCTACCTTCTGTGGCGCACTACACCTAAAGCACACCATGGATGTTTAGTGGCGCACTAGGTAGTGCGCCACAGAAGATCCAAGGGCTAGCGCACCACGCCAAACTTCTGTGGCGCACTAGGAGGTGCGCTACGCCTATCTCTACACAACCGCGGGCGATTAGGCGCCACGGCTGAGAGATAGCCGTAGCGCAAGGCCCGTGGCGCACTACAGGTGCGCCACAGATGATGGTTTCAGGTGCGCCACTAACGGCCGTTTTCCTAGTAGTGATGCAGCATTGAAGCAGCTCAAGGAGATATTTTCCTCAGCGCCTATCCTTGCAGCACCCGAGCCTGGGGAGCCTATGTTGATTTACATGGCGGCCAACCGGGTAATCATCATCGTCTAAATCCTCGGGGGATACAGTGGGATACTCATATGAAATGCAAAAGGCAAATAAAACTTACAAGTGTGATGATCTTGAGGTTGGTAGCGCTCTCAACAAGCAACTTGCCAAAGGAAAGACTGTTTCCTCGCAAGATATCTGCTTGTCGGAGAAGTTCCTCAAGACCACATGTTGGAGATGTCGGCGATGCACCAGGAACCAAAGCGGAGCTACTCGGCGTAAGCTCCGGGTAGACTATCTTCGGGAATTCTATGGTTGTCCTTCGTGCGGATACGCCGCCTTCAGTAGTCGTTCCACCTATCACCACCGCCTTACCACTACAGATGGCATCCTTAGCCGGAGCTTCAGCCATTTGAGTTGCGGTACTTTCTTGTGTTGCCTATTCGCCGACAACGACAAGCTCCGCGGAGGCACCTGAGTCCACTTCCATGGCGGAAGGGCTAGATGCATCCTTGGCCTGTGAGCTTGTCTGAGCAAACGTAGGCTGGACGCTGGGGGTGACAGGGGCGATGGTGGGAGATGCGTGGGGAGACACGTCATGATGCAACATATCCTTAATATTTCTAGAAGCCCCCAAAGTTTTGGAGGTCTTCTTCAAACTAGTAGTGGCCTTCTTCCTGAAACGTGCAAAAAGTATAAGTACAGGAATAGGACAAGCAATGGACAATGTCGGAGAGAAAGAGGCTTACACAATAGGGGATGCTTTGGCAAAAGGAATCTTGGCAATTCTTCTTTTCTCCGCCTCCAGGGCGGCAGTGGACTTCTTGGAGGCTCCATCCTTCGTATTTTTCTTCTTGCCTCCGTCGGCAGCGTCAGAGGTGGAGCTCTTCCGCTTTCGCGCCAACGGGACATCATCGTCGGACACAACGGTGATTTCCTTCATCTTGGGGTCATAGATTTGGACAGCCATGCTATTCTCCTCTAGGCTGCTGAGCTGTTAAGTGAAATCCCAAAAGTGTTAGATGAGATGTTAATGGTTAGATGGAAGAACTGGAGTAAATATCATACACGGAAAATAAAACAGGTACATCTGGGCACTTTCCCTCTTCAAACATATCGTAGGTGATGGCGAAGCCATGCTTCTTGTCCTTCACCTTGACGATGTCCTTGAGGCGGAGCTTGACAGAGTCACTCAAGAAGTTGTCCTCGAAGATGCGGAGGCTATCCTTCCTCTCCTTAGAGTACTCATGCATAAGCTTGGAGCGGTGGTGCAGAGGCTGGATCGGCCTAATGAACCAGCACATGGCTAGGTCCAACCCGGTCAGACCCGTATCTACTAACCACTCTATCTGCCTAATGGCGCGGGAGGCTTCGTTGTCGGAGGGAAGGATGGCTTGGGACCTCCATGTCGGGGCTTAGGCAGTGGCCCCGTTGACAAAGTCCGGATACGTTTCTTCTCGGCCAGCTAGAGGGATGTCTGGGCCATAGAAGTACATCTGTTGCCAGTTCTTGGAAGATTCGTGGTCGACGATGTCGGGGAACCGCCGGCCAGGCCGGATCTTAAAGCTAATGGTCCCACAGTTCCTGAGCTTGTCCTTGCTGGCTCCGACTTCCCTCTTGACGGTGAAGAAATAGACAAAGAGATCTAGCCTAGGCCTAATCCCTAAGTAACCCTCACAGAGCGCCGCGTAATTGCTAAGCGCAAGGATACCATTGGGGGAGAGGTTCTGAGGCTGTACTCAGTAATGGCTAAGGACAGCTAGGAAGAAATTGGAGATGGGCAGGGAGACGCCACGTCAGTTGAGCTTTGAGGTACACCTTCTCTCCGGCTTGGGGAGAAGGGGTGACCTCGCCGGCCGGCACCGGCCGCTAGACGAGCCCCTCCGTTGCAGGGAGGTAGCCCTCGACGAGCAGCTCCTTGATGTCGCGGTATGTGATGTCCGAACCGCGCCAATCCCCCTTGTGGGAATCACTTTCCTATTCCAACAGCTCCAGCGCCGCTGGATTGTGGTCGCCGCCGGCGGATTCTATCACCGCTGATTTGGGCAGCACCAGTCTCTCTGGGGGCACGTGGACGGTGCTCGCTGGCTTCGCCGCGGTGTCGCCGGACACCGCCATGGAGGGAGCAGAGCTACTGCTGGCCATTGGGAGGGGAGAGGTGGTGACTGGAAGGATTGAAGGGCTAGGGTTTATTGCAAAATGCGCGGAGAGCTCGAGGAGGTGTTCACTAGAGAAAGAATACGAGGCAGGAGGAGAATGAGGTGAAAAGTAAAAATCCACCACAATTACAATTTATAACCCCTGGCGTCAAGATTCGTGCAAGACGATCAAATGGTTGACGCGTGGACGACGTGTGCGGGCGCGTGCGCGGAAATTTCGCCAGGTTCCCAACCGTCGCCGCCAACGGTTCGTATCGCTTGCGCAGAAAAACAGTCATGATTTTGTTCTCTGCATGTGTGAGTTACGAGGCGTTGCTGACCTATGTCTACGTCGCCCTAGCTGTCACTAGCAAGTGAACCATCACATCGGAATATTTCGGCATGGATGGATCTAGTCTGGCTACGGAAGAGTACGATAGAAGATTCAGCAATTCTCCGACTTACAAGTTGAAGACGGAGAAAACCTTGCAGGGTTCTTGGGAGGACTACAAGATATTTCTTAACGATTTGCCGACATCCATTTAGACGGAGCATTCAACTTGAAGAGGCAAGACGATGCAAGATCTCGGAGTTCTCCAGGGGCTACTGTTGGGGATATGCTATATGGGTATCCTCATAGCATGTCTCCTATCCGGATAGCCCGGGTGGCCCATAGTTAGTAGCATGGACCATGGACTGCTGGGCGGCCCAGTTAGATGGATCCAGAAGGGAGGCCCATGCCGGATAAAGGAAGGCTACGGAGGATTCACCGATGTACCCGGATCCTTGGAGTGCAAGACACTAGTTGTAAGCAGTGTAGGACTCTGTAACCTGTCCGGCTAGGACTTTTCCCTGCCTAGGACCTGGCGACTATATAAGTCGGGCCTATGGGAGCCTTTAGGACACGATAACTTAGACTCTCTAGTCACTTTGGACAGCGAACCAATCCCTGTAACTCGGCGTATTGCCCTTATAGTGATTTATAGCACGAGAAGGATTCCGCCACCGTTGTGGGATTTGAACCTGGGTAAGTTGTGTTACCTCGTACCCGTCAACCGTATGCCCTGCCCCACGTCTCTAAACACGCAATATGAGGACCCCTCCATGCGTACTCGTCGGCAATACCACGACACTATGTGTTGGAGATATGCCCAAGAGGCAATAATAAAGTGTATTATCGTATCTTCATACTTATGATAAATGTTTACATACCATGCTATAATTGTATTAACCGAAAACATTAATACTTGTGTGATTTTTAAACATAAAAGAGTCCCTATTAAAGCCTCTTGTTAAAATAGCTTGTTGATTAATATATGATCATGGTTTCCTGATCATGAACATAGAGATGTTATTAACAACAGGGTCATATCATTAGGAGAATGATATGATGGACATACTCCTATAGTAAAGCGTAGCATAAAGATCAAGTCATTTAATATAGTTCATTTGCTATAAGCTTTCTGATGCATAGTAACCTAATTCCTTTGACCATGATATCATGTTAATCACCATCACCGGAAGGATGCTTTGATAACATCAAACACCACACCATAACTGGGTGGCTATAAAGGTGGCATTGAGTGTTCGAAAAGTATGGGTTGAGGCACATGGATCAAGAGTGGGATTTGTCCATACATATGGCAGATAGATATACTCTGGGCCATCTCGGTGGAATGTCATCCAATTAGCTTGCAAGCATGTGACTGGATCACAAGGGATGACATATAACGGGAACGAGAAAAGAGTACTTATCGGTAACGAGGTTGAACTAGGTATGCAGAGATACCGACGATCAAAACCTCGGATAAGTAAACTATCGTGAGACAAAGGGAAATTGGTATCGTATGTAAGTGGTTCATTCGATCGCAAAGTAATCATAGAAATATGTGGGAATTTCCAGATTCCTCTATTGGTTATTGATCAGAGAAGTGTCTCGGTCATGTCCGCATAATTCACGAACCGTAGGGAGACACACTTAAGGATTCGATGTTGTTGTGTAGTTATGGAATGATGAGTAAGAGATTGAATGTTGTTCGGAGTCTCGGATGGGATCCGGGATATCACGAGGAGATCCGGAATGGTCCGGAGAATAAGATTCATATAAGGAAAGTCATGTTTCGAGTTCGGAAATGATTCCGGTGTTTTCACCAGGAATGTTCTAGAAGGGTCTGGAAGGTCCGACACTCCGGAGGGGAAGGGTACATGGATGTGTCATGACAATGTGGTATGGTTGCATCATGTACTAGGTCACTTGGCTGGGCAATATGGAGAGAGAAATAAATCCAAGTTTGAAAGTCAAACGCCAATTTGAAAAAGTCAAATCTGAAGTTTGCTTGGTGGAGGGAGAGTAGGAAACCTACTTGGGGAGGAAGTCCCACTCCCTCCACCCGCCGGCCATGAGGAGGATTTGGAGGAGGACTCCCTCCTCCCCAAACCGCCTCTCCCCTCCTATATAAAGAGGGTTAGGGCGCCCCTCTCCCTACACACCCAAACCCTAGCTCCTGGTGCCTCCACCACAAGTGCAGCCGCCGCCTAGGGATCTCCCAAATCGCCGAGTTAGGGTTTACCCAAACCCTAGCCGCCGGCCACACCATCCCCTTAGTGCCCTCTAAACCCTAGATCACCAAGGCCTCTCTCATACTCCACCATACTCGCTCCGGCTTAAGGAGAAGCCCTGCGAGATCTCCCCTCTACTTCCGACACCACGCCGTCGTGCTGCCGGAATCGCGAGGAGAGTGCTACAACCTCCGCTGCCTGCTAGAACAAGGGAGAGGAAGGTCTTCATCGAGTACCAAACGTGTGACCGACTACGGAAGCGCTGCCGGAATGCAACGCCGGAAGGATCGTCTACGCGATCTTGAGATCGGCAAGTGTACGACTACATCACCCACGAGAATCTGCTCTCGTTAACCGCTTTGGAATCTTCCAGGGTGAGTGTTTCTATCGACTCGTTGCTACAATCTAGTAGATAGATCTTGGCTTGTTTATGTGCATGGGGTAGAAATTTTTTGTTTTCCATGCTACAAACCCCTACACTATGGACCCCGGTCCAATCTTTACCATTGATACATCTTCCACTGTTAATGTTTACTTGCTGCAAACCACTTTCACCTTCCACACCATATAGTTAATCCTTTGTTATAGAAACCGGTGAGATTGACAACCTCACTGTTAGTCGGGGCAAAGTCTTGAGTTTGTGTTGTGCATGTTTCCACATTTCTTGCAACACCTTTGAGACGTTTCCTTCCTCCTACTGGTTCGATAACCTTGGTTTCTTACTGAGGGAAAACTTGCTACTGTGCTACATCATACCTTGCTCTTGGGGTTTCCTGACGAAGCGCTCCACGTTGACGCAGCACCATCAATAAGTCTACTACTATTCCTGTTGGTATATGTGAGGATGTTCCTGCTCAAGTGGCTCATAATTGTTTGGTATTAACTGATTTTGTTGTGCTTGAGATGCCTGAAGATGATAATATGTCCATTATTCTTGGGAGACCTTTTCTTAATACTATAGGTGTTGTCATCAATTGTAATCAAGGAAAAGTAACTTTTAATATTAATGACAAAGAGCATAATGTCTATTTCCCCAAGAATATTGATAAGAGCTATGGCCTGAATTTCATTGAAAATATTGAGAGCATCAAAGTTGGAGAAATATATTGTCCCATTCCACAAGAAAGTTTTGAAACTATTATGATTGGGACTATTGCTATCAAGTTTGAGGTAACATAATCATTTAGTGAAATGCAAAGTTTTGTTTCATATAAGATTGTTTTGGTAACAAGACTCTATCAACCTTGTTAACAAAGGGATTTTAATGAACAAAACAATGGTTTCACAATGGTTATACTTGCTCACTTTTATTTTTCTCCTTCCTAGTCTTTGCTCTTTCTCTTGTTAGCTTTACTTTTGCTAGTTGTTTGCTTGTTAGAGTGCCTTAGAACTTTTGTAGTTTTGGTTTTTGGTTTGTTTTTGCTTCTTCTAAAAAATCTGTTTTCGCGAGAAAATCAATTTTCATACCCTGAAAATTGGCCAAAAATAAAGTTTCCCAAAAAAATCCAGAAAACTCATATTAAATTTTTCCTCGAAAAAGGGGCAGAGGGACACCTGGAATGGCCCAGGGGGACCCACTAGGCCAGCACAACCCCTGGTGGCGTGGCCAGCCCCAGGGCATGCCTGGCCTGGGTGGGGCCCACTTGTGACACTCCAAGTTGTCTCCTCCCAGCCACTTCTTTCTCTCTCCCGAAAAACACTAGCCAACTTTCTCAAGATCGAGTTCCTGCTGTTCTTGCTCCCGATTTTCGATATCCTTGCTCAACCCATCTTTGCTACTGATTTTTGGAGGGATTGCTCTTTGGTATGTGCCTCATCCGCTTGTCCAATTAGATTTGTGATTGGTATATTCTATCTTGAGTATTTTGCTACTATAGGTGTCAGGTTGTGTGAGCTTGCTTGCTTGTTCTATGCTTACAGATTTCATTTTGATGCATGTTTAGCCTCTAGCAAGTTCCTATAGTAGTTCCTTATCATTTATCAACTTGGAAATCACTTGGTTTGAAGTTTGTTTAAAAATTTCAGAAAAAAGGGACATGGACAACCACACCTTTGGAGAAATATTTGAGAGTGATGCACCTAGGAGGACAAGGCCTTCAAGATCATCCTCCCGAGCTAGGCCATCATACAATGAGGATCTCATTACACCGCGTTTTGTCGACGAGGGAGATGAGGGGGATGCGCACCCTTGTACCTTCCCTTGTCCTACCTTTTTGCAGGCTGCAGGGATTCTCAATGATTTCCTAACCTTGGTTTGGAGGGTTGGACTAACGAGTTATATGCAGGATGAGAGTGTGCAATATTCTATGCTCACCAAAACTTTTGTGGAAAGTTTATCTTTTTCTAACAGCCCTTTCAAGTTAGATGTGTCGTTCAAAATCTATAATAGGCCTGTCTCCATGACATTAAAGAATTTTTGCAAAATCTTGGGTATTGGCTCGGCTGGGGTGGTGAAGAATATTCTATATCAACCCGCTGATTTGTTGGAACTCTACCACGGGATAACTAATGATGATGGCCGCAGAGCCTAGCGCGGAAAGATAAGAAATATTCAACTCCCAGCTATCAGATATTTTGTTTATTATCTTGCCACTAGTGTTCTTGGTAGGGAGAATACTAGCAATATTTCCAACTATCATTTGGCTTTCCTAGCTGCTGCACTCAACAATGAAACTAGGTACAATCTTGGTTCTCTCATTGCTCATTGCTTAGCTGCTAAGGGACCCATTTATAAGGGAATTATTGCTGCACGTATTGTTGCTGCCTTAGACCTATCTGTTGATCCAAATGATACAATTTTGGCTCCTTAGAGGCTTGATCTCGCTGCCATGAAAGCGCATCACTTTGTCACTGCTAGCTCTACCCTTGATAGTTTGGTTTATAGGATGATGTTTACTGACGGCGAAGAGAGAGAAATTCCTCTGCCCCAAACCACTTCGTTCAGTATTTCCCAGGGACCTTGGTCACGCTCCAAGGAGGATATGGACGAGCAGCTACAAATTCGTGGTTTCCACGAACACTACCAGGGGGACGCGCCCTCATACGACCACTCTGTGCACTACACAGGGGCATCCTCGAGCTCGCACCAGGACGAAGGGGCCTCCTCGTCGTACTACGGAGGTACACCTTCTTGGTCACCATGGGGTTGAGCCCCACTTAGGCCAAAAGCCTAAGCTTGGGGGAGGTATACTAACATCACACTCATCTATATATCGTGTTTTGTCGGTTCTTTGTATATCCATGTTTCGCTTTCTTTTTTCTTTTTGTTTTTGTTTTTCCCAAAACACAAAAATACCAAAAATATTTTTGTTGTTTCTCTTGGTTTGTTTTTTGCTTTTTAGCTTTGGTTCGCCTTAAGAAAAATCCAAAAATATTTTGCTTTGTGTGCTTGCTAAAATCGAAAACACCAAAAATATTTGTTGTTATTCTTTGGTTTTGTGAAGTTCTTCGCAGGGTTCAGCAGTCCTCAGTGGAGTTTGGTTTCATGTTATTATTCAAGCCATACAAGTGAAGGGAAATAATGAAGATTTAAGACAACTTGAGGTGCGGTAAGAGGCTGGTAACGAACTCTATTTGTTTTCATTTTTGTACATATACTCATCATTGTGGGCATGCTTAGTCTATTCATGTAAGGTGTATGCTATTTATGGATGCTTAGTAGTTCTTGGTCTCTTGTGATTAGCTCCATCTTGCTAATAGTTTATAGAATGTCATATGAATGTTTGCTTGCATTGTTCTATTCATAACTTGGTATGATATTGTGGTATCCTCCTCTGAATGTTTCATGTGAATCGACTTGGCACATGATCTGCATGCATATGACTGAACAATAGTTAGTAAGGCTCGATGATTTATTTTGCCTCAGAGTTCTTGTATCACTTTCATGCCATAATTAGTCCTGTTTTGTTGCAAGCATGATTATGATAGTTATTGCTCTCTTGTTTGTCGCTCTCTCTCTCTCTCTCTCTCTCTCTCTCTACTTCTAGCCTCCACTTGCACTGAGTATGATCTCTACTCGTGCTTCCAACTCCCAAAACCAATATTGTCAAAAGTGTCCACCATACCTACCTACTAGCATCATTTGCTATTCCATGCATATTCATTATGCCTTCTTTTCTTTCAAATAAAATGTTTGCTTGTTATGAGAAAATTAGTTAGTAAAGCTCTCATGAACTTGAAGGCACACTTTATTTATTGCACCTAATAAACCTGAACCATTGTGACTGTCCATGAAAGTTATATGCTTGCAAATTATAGGTTGGGAGTTAGCAGAACCGTGATGTCACGGGGAACGCTTTCAACACCTGTAACCCAGTTGATATCATGCTCTTTTGTTTGCGGATGTCGTCGGTGTGAAATAAAAGGGAAGCTTGTAAGTCCATGGAGTTATGTATATGTGTTAGAGAAACGCCTGGGCCGCTAGCCTAAGCCATGCCTAATCATGGTGGAAATTTGCAGCATCACCATAGTGAGCAATCTATGAAGATTTCTTCTTATAAAAAAAGAGAGACATACTGAAAAGAGGGAAGAAATAAAAAAGCACCATTTTCCCATGGTAAATAAGAAGATTGTTGAGATTCTCACTGTCTGCTTACCTTGTTATTTTGATTATGGGATAGCTCCTGTATCATGTGCAAGGGGTACTGATGGGGATATGCCTACCGGGGTATACCCAGCAGGACGTTTCCGACTGGCCCAGGTACCAGCGAGTGGGCCTGCAGGACGGCGACTGGATCGAGATCTGGCATGGACTCGAGCGACTGGAAGCTGAAGGCCCAGAAGCATATACAGGCCCAGTCGGATTAGGTCATAGGATCGCCGAGTTGGTAACTGATTCGGTTGAGATCTGTAAAACCTAGGGAGGTGAGTCTATATAAACCTCCCTAGAGGACGCATAGAGGACACGTTCCATCATACACCCAAGCGACTCGCTGCCTAGCCGCCGAGCTCGCCCCATTGTACTCTCACCATAATACAATCTAGCAGGAGTAGGTATTTACCCTTCGGGGGGCCGAACCTGGGTAAACCCTTATGTCTCCGCCCTCATCTCGCTCCGTAGATGGCTGGCCGCCCTTGCCCCATGTTCTACTACTCGCTGCCGATTGCAGCATCTGCCGTGGTCATTCCCACGACAGTGGCGCCCACCGTGGGGCCTGGCCGGTCAAGACGGTGTTCTGCAGCGAGATCCAATCTACCCATCAACGAGTCGATCGCCACCGGCCGCATGATAGCGATCGACGAGATGCTCCAGATCTTGCCGAGCAGCTACGTCCTGGCGGCACGACCCGTCACGCACAGCATGATCTTGCCGATCGGCACGATCAGCCTCTTCGTCGGCCTCAACGACGTCATCGTCTCGGAGGACTCGGCTCGCATCCTCGAGTCGCCGCCACGCGACCGGCTCTCTGAGAGTCAGGTCCGCACGATCCACCGCCTCGCCTCCGAGTACAACTCGGACCACAGTGACGTGGCCTGAACCACCGCAGCCGCGGAAGACGTGGCCCTCAACGACGATGCCGACTCGGCGACCCCGGCGTCACTCGCCGGATCCATCGTCGTAGCGTCGCCCGCGGGCTCCATCACCCAGGTCTCCAACGTCGGAGACTTCGAGGATCCCTCCATCCTTGGGATCTTCGACTCCGACTCCGGATAGGAGAACTCCGCCGACCTCCACGACATAACCAGCCGCCACGACCGGAGGATCCATTCTCCACTGATCCCTCCCAACACGACGGCAATGGAGGTCGAGGAACTCCGCCTGAAGATGGCGGAAGCAGTCTGCAAGGAACAAGCCGAGCGCGAAAAATTTCGCCTCGAGCAGGTGATGGCGCGGGAGCTGTCGCACTATCACCAGCTCCGAATCAGGTCGCGCCTGAACCCCACCGCCCAGGGGCGCGCCCTGAATTTCAACGACGAAAGCGACCCGGCCCGCGCGGTCGAGCGCGCGATCTGCGAGAACGCGCCACGAGGAGGGAGCGCTCGGCCCCCACCAGGGTCAACGGCCAATGGCTCCCCGCCACCACCCAACCGCACACCCCCCAGGGACCAACCGCGGATCGTGGTCTCCTCACGGGAGCGAGACGCGAACGACCTACCGCTGTTCTCCACCCCAATGGACAACCTCGTCGCGGGCCGCGCGGCAGTCGACAACATCGCGGCCACTGGTGAAGGCACCTTGCAGATCCAGTACGCCCAGGCCCTGCTCGCAAAGGCGGTCGAGCAACAAAACACAGGCGTCGACTCACAGGGTCGGATGTACTCGCGTTCATCGGGAAGCACAGCGGCCTCGAGCGGCCGCCCCATGGCGGCAAACACCCTCAACTGCCCGCCACCCGAACCACTACAGCTCCAACACCGACCCGCAAACGCAGCACTCTCCACCAACGACCCTAGGCCGGCGACCAACTTCGTCGCTGCCAACGGTCAGCCTGTCGACGCCCGCACCTACATCATCAACAACCAGAGCTGGCGTGCACGCCAGCCCGACGACCTGCGGCATACCCTAACCAACCGCCATGACGGCGAGCCGAGGGGGTCGCTAAGCCGACTCGGGCCTCGATGCTTCGGACCGATGATCCGAGGCAAAAAATACCCGGTGAACTTCAAAGCGCCGAAGGAAATAGAGAAGTACGACCTTTCGCCGACCTCATGGCGATGGGGATCGCCGGCCACACCGATCTACTAGCCGCCCGCTACCTTCCCCTGATGATGGAAGGAGCGTGCAGGCAGTGTATTAACACTCTCCGCGCGGATAGCATCGACTCCTGGGAAGAGATGCGTGATGCCTTCGTCAGGCACTTCGAGGGATCATACACCCGCGCCACCACCATCGAGGACCTGGAACAATGCGTCCAGGGACCTTGCGAGTCGACCCGCAGCTGGGTCCAATGATGGCAAGAACTATGGTATAACGCGTTCGGCATCCACCTAGACACCGTGATCCATTGCTTCAAGACCTCGTGCCGCTACGAGCCCCTGGTCGCCAAGCTCAAACGAGCATACCGCACACTCGACAACATACCGGACCTCCTGGAGATCGCCAAAAGGTACGCCGAGGAAGACCCAAACCAAGAAACCGACGACGAGTCGGGAGGACAACGCCGCACGATTGGCAGTGACAACGGACGACGATCCGATCTACGCTACAGAAACACTCGCCTCACCAAAGCGCCCGATGACGGGCGAAGTCGACTTCGCCAGCCGGATACGCGCGCGAGCCAAAACTTCCGCGCGGCGAGTAACGCCGCGACGGCGGCAACTACAAGGAGAAGCCAAGGTTCGACCCCGCGGCCCTTCTTAACCAACCTTGTGTATTTCACAGTAGGGAAGGAAAACCCGCTACACACACGACCGCCGACTGCCACTCTCTCAAGGAGATCGAGAAGGCACGGCGCGAGGAAAACACGACAACAACCGCCAAGCGGAAAAATTGATAACATGGCGGCTCGCTCCACACCTTCACAGGCTTCAACACGAAGCGCGAGAAGAAGGTCATCGCCCGCGTCGTCGCCGTCAACGCGGTGGCCCAAGTGGACGTCCCTCAGTTCCTCAACTGGCCTGAGCAACCAATCACTTGGAGCCGCCAGGACCACTCGCCACGAATCGAGTACCCAGGCCGAGTCGCCCTGGTGGTCAATCCCAAGGTGGGAGACTACTGGCTCCCCAAGACATTGATGGACGGCGGGAGCTCCATCAACATCGTGTACCTGGACACCTTCAGGTGACTGCGGCTCCCGCAGTCGATGGTCGAAACGACCTACACCACGTTCCACGGCATCGTCCCCGGTCGGAAGGCATATCCGATCGGCAAGGTCACGCTGTCGGTCACCTTCGGCACACCGGCAAACTTCCGCACCGAGCGGATCGTCTTCGAGCTGGTGCCCTTCGACAGCCCCTACCACTGCGTCCTGGGAGCCAGGCGTTCGCTAAGTTCATGGCAGCGCCCCACTACGCGTACAACGCGATGAAGCTCCCCGGACCGCGCGGCGTCATCACCATCCACGGCGACCCCGACATGGCTGCCGAGTGCGAAGCCAAAGGAGCCGAACTCGCCGACGCCGTCATCGCGGCAGAGGCCAATCACGCCGACGAGCTCGCCAAATACGCGAGCAGGGTCAACAACGATGACCCCACCATACTCAAGAAGCCCAACTTGGAGGGCGGCAACACCTCAGCCTTCGAGGCAACGACGCATAGCCGCACCGTCGAGCTGGTCCCAGGCGACTCCAGCCAGACGGTGACGATCGGGACGGGCATGAGCCCATCCTAGGAAGGCGTGCTCATCGAGTTCCTCCGTGAGAACAGGGACATCTTCGCATGGAAGCCCTCTGACATGCCTGGTGTCCCTAGGAAACTCGCTGAGCACAAACTCAACGCCGACCCCAAAGTGCGACCTGTCAAGCATTCGCTGTGGCCCTTTAATGAAGAGCGCCGCCGAGCCATCGCCGAGGAGGTGCAGCGTCTACTCGCTGCAGGCTTCATCCGTCCAATCAGGTACTCCAAGAGGCTGGCAAACCCAGTCCTGGTCGAGAAGAAAAATGGGACCTGGAGGATGTGTATCGATTACACAAACTTAAACAGCACCTGCCCAAAGGAGCAATTCGTCCTCCCGCGGATCGACCAAATAATCGATTCCACCATGGGCTCGGAGTCGCTATGTTTCCTCGACGCCTACTCTTTGTACAACCAGATCAAAATGGCCGTTGAGGACGAAGAAAAGACGACGTTCATCACGCCATTCGGAGCCTTCTGCTACACCGCCATGACCTTCAGCCTCAAGAACGCCGGGGCAACCTACCAGCGATGCATGCAGGAGTGCCTTGCGAGCCAAATTGGCTGCAATATCCACGTCTACATCGACGACGTGGTAGTGAAGTCTGCTCGCCAGAGCGACCTACTCGCTGACCTGGCGGAAACATTCGCCAACCTGCGGAAATACAAGAAAAAGCTAAACCCAGGCAAATGCACCTTCGGTGTACCAGCAGGGCAGCTACTGGGATACGTCGTCTCCAAGCGCGGGATCGAGGCGAATCCCACCAAGATCGACACGATCGCTCGACTCGGCAAACCTGAGTGCCTGCGTGACGTCGAGAAGCTGGCCGGGCGAGTCGCGGCTCTCAGTCGCTTCATCCCCCGATTGGGTGAAAAGGCGATGCCCCCATACCGCCTGATGCGCAAGAACCCCACCTTCCAGTGGGACAAGGAGGCGGATGATGCGCTTCGCGACCTCAAGAAGGTGCTACTCGCAGCACCGCTGCTCGCCGCCCCCGTCGACAAGGAATCCATGCTCGTCTACGTCGCGGCTTCCGAGCGCGTTGTCGGCCGTCATATGGTCGGCGACGAGGAGGAAAAGGCGCCCGGTCAGCGACGTGTACTATATCAGCGAAGTCCTCACCGAGTCGCGCCAGCGCTACCCGTAATACTAGAAACTGGTATACGCGGTCTTCAGAGCACAGCGGCGACTGCCACATTACTTCCAGGAGCACCCGATAACGGTCTTCTCCTCAGCACCGTTGCAGGACATCATCCACAATCGTGAGGCGATCGGGCGAGTCACCAAGTGGGCCGTCGAGATCGGCGTCCACAACATCAAGTACGAGCCGCGCAAAGCGATCAGATCGCAGGCTCTCGCAGACTTCATCGCCGACTGGGAGGAGGCCCAGCAGCCAAAAAAGCTGCCATACCTCCACTATTGGAGTTTGCACTTCGACGGTTCCAAGAACGCAGACGGTGCAGGAGGTCGTGTTGACCTCTCGAAGAGCGACAAGCTCCGCTACGTCCTCTGCCTCGACTTCACCCCCTGCACCAACAACATGGCCGAGTACGAGGCACTACTCCACGGCATGCGAGCTGCCAAGGAGATGAACGTACACCGCCTACGCTGCTACGGAGACTCTGACCTCGTCGCTGGGCAAGTCCCTGGCACCTGCGACGCCATCTCCCCCACCATGGCGGCATACCGCCAAGCAGTGGACAAACTGGGTGGACACTTCGCAGGCTACTCCGTCGAGTGGATTGACAGGCGGAAGAACGAGGAGGCCGACACACTCTCTCGCATCAGATCGGCTCGACTCGCACCACCCGCCGGCCTCTTCCTCGACACCATCACCGAGCCTTCCGTATCTCCCCCAAGGGAGATCGACATCGGAATCCCGCTGCAACCAGAGGCAGCCCTGGTCGCACTCATCGCCGAGCCAGCCGACTGGACCACGCCGTACATTGCCTACCTGGAGGCCGGCACCTTGCTAGCAGACGAAACGGACGCCCGGATGATAGTACGCCGCTCTAAATCCTTCGTCATCATCAACGGCGAGCTCCACAAGCGTAGCGTGACCAGTGTGTCCCAACGCTGCGTTCAACCCGCTGAAGGACGCAAAATCCTCCAAGACATCCATTATGGCGACTGCGGCCACCACGCCGGCGCGCGTTCTCTGGTCGCCAAGGCCATGCGACACGGTTTCTATTGGCCCACCGCACACGCAGACGCCGTCCACATCGTCTAGCGGTGCGTCGGGTGCCAGAAATACGCCAACCAGACCCATGTGCCGAGCTCGGCGCTCAAAACAATCCCCATCACCTGGTCGTTCGCCGTATGGGGCATGGACATGGTAGGCCCTTTCAAGAAGGCCCCCTCCGGCTTCACCCACCTCCTGGTCGCAGTCGACAAATTCACAAAATGGGTGGAGGCCAAGCCAGTCCGGAAATGCGATGGGAAGACCGCCACCAAGTTCCTACGCGAGCTCATCTATCGCTACGGGTTCCCACACAGCATCATCACGGACAACGACACCAACTTCGCCAAGGGTGCCATGGCCGAGTTTTGCGAGGAACATCACATCTGACTCGACCTCGCCTCAGTCGCCCACCCGGAGTCCAACGGCCAGGCGGAACGAGCCAACCAGAGCATCCTTCATGGCCTGAAGCCACGGCTCCAAGTACCGCTTGAGCGCACCGCCGGGTGCTGGGTCGAGGAGCTACCCTCCGTCATCTGGGGCATCCGCACCTCCGTCAACAGGTCGACAGGGTTCACCCACTCTTCATGGTGTACGGCGCCGAGGCAGTCATGCCCACCGACCTAGAGCATGACTCGCCAAGGGTGGGCAACTACACGGAGGCTGCAAACGAACTCGCACGCCAAGACGGAGTCGATCAACTCGACGAGGCACGTGACCTAGCTCGCTCCCGCACCGCCATCTACCAGCAAGGGCTCCGCCGCTACCATAGCCGGCGAGTAAGGACTTGTACTTTCCAGGAAGGCGACCTGGTCCTACGCCTCATCCAGGACAAGAAGGGCATGCACAAGCTCTCCCCCCCTTGGGAGGGACCATTCGCCATTGGGCGAGTACTCGGCAACGACGCCTACTACCTCACCGACGTCCAGGAGACAGGAAACTCGACGTCAAGCGACCGTGGAATGTAAACCTCCTACGGAAGTTATACTCCTAGAACCCCATACATATACCCTCCACCTGCTACGAAATAAAACATATCGATTACCGCAAATTGCGTCTACTCTCCGTGTCTTGTGCCACTCGAACTCGTAATAACAGCGTCAAGCTAACCGCAGAAGTCAACCTCTGGTCCAGCAACCGGCACGGCCAAGTAGTGCGTTACGAGGGCACTGGGTTACCCCAGGACTCGTAACGTCTATGAAAAACGCCTACCCGGAGCCCCATTGGAGTCGCCCAGCTCGACTGGCTTATCGAGCCAAGACAACTGCCCTCGCTCCTCACAGCGATCATGATCCTCCGCATCCTCGGCACAGCGAATCGAACGGCCAAATACCATGCTCGGGGACTGACGACCAGTCAAGAACGAGCGACTAGGGAAAAACGCCAAGTATGAGAGTGGTCCCAGGACTCGCCACGCGACTGATCCTTCGGGTCAGGCAGGAGCGACACGCCTACTCTAATGCGCTTAGTCCTCACCCACCTTGGAGCTGCGACTAGAACCACCAAGTACCACGCTCGGGGACTCGGCCACCCGACGGAAAACGTTCAAGTAAAGAGCACCCATGGGAGTCGCCCTACGGCTGGCTCTCCGAGCTCGGGACAGTCGACCTCAATAGCAAAACAACTAACAAATCATTCAAAGACACAAACGCATAACAAACGAGGTAAACCCCACACAAAGGGCGAACGCGCTCAGGGACTCGTCCAACCAACATTCAAAATCACGAAACAATTCACGAAATAACACAAAGTTTCATTACAGCAGAGAAAAGTTGTTACAAATTACAAGATAAGCCCAATGGCTATTTGCTACTAATGCCCCAGGGCACAATGCTTCTACTCCGCAGGTTCTGACGCCGACTCGCCGCCGCCCCTGCGGTTGCGAATGAAGGGCACGTACGGGTTCGACGGGTATGTCGTCAACTCACCCGCCATCGCCGCACGGAACGGCTGCTCGACCTTGAAGTCCCGATGCTTCGGCTCAGGATCGTTGGGGGCGACAGTCGTCTCCTGGTAGGGAAGGAGGTCGCCCATCACCCAAACGCGATCGGTGTACACCGCGGCCCGGTCCGTCAGCTTCAGCACCTCGGAAGTCTCCACAGAGCCAGTCGTCGAGGGTTAGCCACTCGTCACATCGTCAAGGTCGAAGTCTTCTGGGAAATGGGCAAGCCCAAGGCTGAGCGTCGTGGCTGCCCCACGCCGGAAGGCCGACCGCGTCATGAACTCGACGACTGACGGAGCCTTCTCCAGGTAACGCCATACCTCGACGAGGTCACTAGGAATCACTTCCGTAGGCGACATATCCTGAAGATACGCCCGAACTCAAGTCGCGGACAACGCGGCCGACTCGACCAGAGTGGTCACACACTGCCGCGCGTCCAACGACTGCGCCTCCTCCGAGCTGTCAATAATCCGGCCTGTGGACAAGAAGTGGGCAGTGAGTACATTAACGACTACACAACGCGGATGTTGCAGGCAGAGGAGGAAAAGCTTACCAATTAGAGGACGACAGAGGCCCGTGATGAAGTTCTAAAGCGAGGAGAAGTCGTTCTGCAACCCAACGACGAGTGCGTTAGACACCTTTTGCTCTTCAGCGGCAGCTGTGATAGTAGCTTTCGCTCGCCCATCCGCCGAGCTCGCCTCCGCCTTCGCTTCCTTGAGCTCGCGCTCCAAATCAACGATCCGCTTCTCGGCTGTACTCAAAGCAGATTGAGCCGCCATCAGGTCACCCGCCGGGACAAGGCCCTGACGGACCTCCTCCGCCTTCGCAGCGATCGCTTGAAGCCCCTTGTTCGTCTCCTGGCTGGCAACAAGTTCCTTCTCCATGCGACATTTTGCCGCAAGCCTATCAGCCGATTCGCGCTGCAATCCCTGCGATCACACTACAACGTCAACAACATTGAAAAATCCTAATTGCCCACCCGCTAAAATTCAGCGACTAGGCACTCAGGGACTGGACATTGAAAAATCCTAAGCGCCCACCCGCTGAAACTCAGCGACTAGGCACTCGGGGACTGGACACACTAAAAGAATCGGACCACTGAAATTCAGTGGCCCGATCCTCAGGGACTGGACGTACCTGGATGGCTGCGCCAAGCATGCCGTGGAGTTGTAGCGCGTCCACAGACGCAAGCAGGACCGGAGTGTGTCCGTGACGCTGCTCGACCTCCGTCTCGGCGACTCCAGGCGTCTGGCTCGTTGGCGCTGTGCCACCCGCCGTAGCCGCTTTCGCCATGAAGCGGGGGAAGGTCGCAGCGGATGCCCCAGCGCCACTGGGAGCTGGCTCGGCCACTCCGGGTAAGGAAACAGCCTCCTTGGTCTTCGAGGCCACCTCCGCGGCAGTCGGGGGTTCGCTCGGAGCGATCGTCGTATCATCGGAGACCGTGACGACATCGTTGAGTTTTGGCCTCTTAGCGTTGTTGGCGGGAGCAACGAATTCGTCGGTTTTACTCTTCCGTGAGGGGTCCTCCTCGGTGACGACTGGCGGAACCTTGGCCATGGAAGGATGGCCGATCTTTTTAACTCCTGTCCTGTGAACAACAATATGAGTAAAACTGTCCGATTGCAACGGAAGACAAACATACGAACAAGACTTACTTGGCGACTGGTATGAACCGCAGACCGGTGCGGATGCTGGCCAGTTTTTCCAGCTCGGGCTCCAATTTCCGACTGAGGCCCGTCTCGAACACACCGTGTGCCCAAGACACAGAGGGATTCTTTGAAGACGAGGCCGCGGCAGGAGCCTCTGTGATGACGGCTGCGGAAGTTCTCCTGGGAGGCGAAGCTGCTGCGGCTGGAGCAGCCCCCAACCCGGAGACCGGGGCGAATGGGGGCGGAAGCGATGCCAGAGGCACCTCGTCCAGGGGAGCGGCAGCATCCGATTCTACGGTCGTGCGCGCCGCCTCGCCCTTAGCCGAGCTAGTGGCATCAGAACTAGTCGCAGATCGGGGCAGAGACGTTTGCTTCGCCGACTTCATCTTCCTCCTCGGTAGATCCTTCACCTCCTTCTTCTTCTTCTTCTTCTTCTTCTTCTTCTTCTTCTTCTTCTTTGACGGCGTGGCTTCACGGCGTGAGGTCTACTCGGGGAGCTCATCGCCATCATCATCATGAGGTTCGAGGCTTCTACTCGCCTCGAGCTCGCGCTGATGTTGCCCGCGAGTCTTGCGAACCGTTGGTGCAGCGTCTCCCACGGGCTCGTCCTCGTCGTCGTCGTCATCACCCTCGTCGCTCCCGGCGTCGCCTTTGGCAGGAGGCGACTTGCTCCCGTCCTGGACGGACGAGCTCGAGTTCTCATCATCTGCGGGTGGGAGCCACCCTTCCACCACTTGGAACAACTACAGCAAGCATGTGACAACGTTAGCATAACCGTGAAAGCATCAACTACGACTGCGAATGGTGGCGAAAACAGCGACTTACCGTTGGAGCTAGGCGCCTCGCGGTATAGGGGGCGACCCCAGCCTTCGCGTCCAGATATGCCGCCTGGGTAATCTTCTTCAGCGCCAGGACGTAGTCTTCGAGTTTCCACTCGGCGAGGCAGGACTTCGTTGGGTCTTCCCTTCCCGTATACTCGTACATATAATGGTCGCGGCGGGCCAAGGGCACGAACCGCCGCCCGAACCAGCAGTTGTACAAGTTGATGGTTTGGAGTCCCTTCTTCTTCAGGCTGCAAATGGTTTGTAGCATTTCGTCGACAACCATCCGCTGGTCTAGCGGGAGCTTGGCGACCTGGAGCCGACGCGGTTCGGGCCGGTCAACGGAGTACCTTGGAAGCGCCACCTCGCCGTCTGGAGTCGCCTCGGTGACGTACAACCAGGATTTCTTCCACTCGTTTGACGCCTTGGCGGGCAGCATCAGGTCAAAGAAGGATGCCTTCGACTTCAGTTGAAATGTCAGGCCACCCGCAGCCAGCATCGGGCCGCCTGATTCTTCGCGACTGATCCTCCCATGGAATAGATCTTGCCACAAGGGGAAGTAGGGCCTGCAGCCCAGATAGCACTCGCAGAACGCCATGAAAATGGCGAGCTGCTCGATGCTGTGCGGGCCCAGGTCCGACGGCTGGATCCCGTAGAAGGCGCATAAGCTCTAGAAGAAGAGGGAAGTGGGAAACCCCAGCCCCCGTTCCAGGTGGCTGGTGAAGCAAATGAATTATCCCTCGCGCGGGTCCGGAGTCACCTCTCCGGCCGCGGGGCTGCGCCATCTGCCGGCGCGCAGGATCCCGGCCTCCTCGAAGGATGCCAGTAGCGCCCTGGTGCACTTGGACCTGCCCCATGGTTCGGTGGAGGGGGCCATTGGTTGGAAGATTCGCGGAGGTCGGGGCTCTCTGGATCGATTGGATCACGATGCGGGGGGGGGGAACGGAAATGGTCCAAATCGGAGGAAAGACGAAGGAGTGTTTCCCCGATCGCCTGCCATTCTCCTTATATAGCGGTTGCTACCCGCCAATTTCGGGAGCCGTTACTACGCGGTAATTACGCCAAAGTTACCGTTGAATTACCCCAACGGCTAGTTTGACCCCATCTGACAGTCCAACTTCTTCCATTCGACTCGTCGCTCCAAGCGACTCGACCACTCGCCGACCCGATCACGACAACAGTGACTGAATATTCGCCGACCCGACTAGTTGCTAACATTGCGACTAGAATAACTAGTTTTTCCTTTTATCAGGAGTCCTCCACCGATTCAACTGGGTGTCCGCATTGGACTCGTGTACACCGACTGCCAACGAACACCTGCGACCAATCAACGATGGCCTCGGGGACTACTGATGGGGATAGGCCTACCGGGGTATACCCAGCAGGACGTTTCCGACTGGCCCAGGTACCAGCGAGTGGGCCTGCAGGACGGCGACTAGATCGAGATCTGGCGTGGACTCGAGTGACTGGAAGCTGAAGGCCCAGAAGCGTAGACATGCCCAGTCGGATTAGGTCATAGGATCACCGAGTTGGTAACTGATTTGGTTGAGATCTGTAAAACCTAGGGAGGTGAGTCTATATAAACCTCCCTAGAGGACGCATAGAGGACACATTCCATCATACACCCAAGCGACTCGCTGCCTAGCCGCCGAGCTTGCCCCATTGTACTCTCACCATAATACAATCTAGCAGGAGTAGGCCTTTACCCTTCGGGGGGCCGAACCTGGGTAAACCCTTGTGTCTCCGCCCTCATCTCGCACCGCAGATGGCTGGCCGCCCTTGCCCCATGTTCTACTACTCGCTACCGATTGCAGCATCTGCCGTGGTCATTCCCACGACAGGTACCCTGTTGGCGGTTCTCTATGATACGCATGTATTTACTGTGACAAGAACTTGCAAGTAACTAAAGTTGATTAGCATGAGGAGCGGCCCTCGTACTCAAGGGACATGAGATTTCCAGTTTATGCTCTGTCAAGCATATAACTCATATTGGACCTCACTTTCACCTTAACCATTTAAAGATGCCTATGATAGGGGCAATGAGATCTCAAAGCTAATGAGTACCATACTTTCAGTATTTGGAAGCCTTTCAAACTTTTCAAAACCTTTTCACTTCCTTGTTGAGTCACCACTTATTCTATGAGCACCTTCTTAAGAGCATAGTTGTCATTCTTGTGCTTGTCTCAAAACTTGGTTAATTATGTCATTACTTTGATGCTTGTATCTCTGATATCTTTACTTCTAGTCTTCACTTCAACTTCAGAGGTGCCTTGGCATTTATGTTTTGCTCCACCATCAAAGGCAACCGAGATACCACTCTATCATACCTTTTTATGAGCATTGCAATGTTGCTTATGTCTATGTTTCATGCTACTTATTATTATTGAGTTGGAATCTTTTTATAGCTTGCAATGACTATTGAGTAGACTTAGGTGCATACTCCTTATTATGAATTATCTAAGTATCTACTCCTGTGCTGAGAATATTTATATCACATGAAGCAAATGTGTTCGTGAAAGTTCTTTTATCGCACTTAGTTTTCAACTGAATTGCTTGAGGACAAGCAATAAGATAAGCTTGGGGGGAGTTGATACGTTCAAACATATCTACTTTCCCAAAAACTTTTGCTATTGTTTCTCCTCTAAACTTGTGTGATTTGGATACAACTAACACGGGTTGACGTTGTTTTCAGCAGAATTACTTTGGTGTCTAGTTTTTGTGCAGAAAATCAACTATCAGGAAAAATCCCGAAAAATATGCCAAAAATCCTATTTCACCAGAAGACTCACGGAGCCAGAATATGAGACGGAGAGGAGGCCTGAGGGGTCCTCACACCCCCTGCCGTGTGGGCCAGGCCTGGCCACGCATGGAGGGGGTGTGGCCGCCTCAGGCACCCCCTCGTCCTTCCTCTTCGTCTGTAAGTTGCCTTCTGACCTAAGACTCAGGGGGGTCGACATTTTTCTAGAAAGATTTCCGTTGCGCCGCCACCACCAGAATCAACTATTCGGAACCAGAAACTCCGTTCTGGCATCCTTCCGGGACGGGGAATTTGGAGATGATCATCGCCATCATCATCATCGACGCCTCTCCATAAACCATCCATGTTTCCCCCATCCATGAGTGAGTAATCCCTGCTGTAGGCTATGGGGATGGTAGGGATTGGATGAGTTCTATCATGTAATCGAATAAGATTGTTAGGGCATGGTGCCTAGTATCTCTGTTAGTGCTATTTGACTTTGTTGCAACTTGTTGTGTTTCATGCTTGTCACTAGGGCCCGAGTGCCATGATCGCAAATCTGAACTTGTTATTGATTCATGATGATAGTATTGTTTGTGATCTTATATGCAAGTTGTCTACACATATCATTGTCCGGATCCAAAGGCCCCGAAGTGACAGAAATTGGGACAGCCGGAGGGGTGGCTGTGATGTGAGGATCACATGTGCTCATGGAGTGTTAATGCTTTGCTCCGGTGCTCTATTAAAAGGAGTATTTTAATTGCCAGTAGATTCCCTTGAGGCCCCGCTGCAACGGGCTGACAGGACAAAAGATGTTGTGTAAGTTCTCATTGCGAGCACATATGACTATATATGGAACACATGCATATGATTGTTTAGTACTTGGATGTTTTATCTTATTTATCTATAATTTCCCTAGATCTTGAAGTTACATGAATAGTATCGTCCATGCAACGCCCGTCCATCCATCCCTATGCCTACCGCACTCATATCCTACTGTTTGCTACTATTGTTACTATTGCTCTTGTTTTACTTCTACTTTTACTTTGCTATTGCTATTACAAAACTGTTGCTACTGATAAACTACTGTAAGCAAGACTATTTCTAGGTGCAGCTGAATTGACAACTTAGTTGTTAAGGCTTATAAGTTTTCTTTGGCTCCCATTGTGTCGAATCAATAAATTGGGTAATACTACCCTCAAAGACTGTTGCGATCCCCTATACTTGTGGTTCATCATCCCTTCATCCCGCTTTTGCTACAAAAAATGCGCTTTTGCTACAAATATTCCTCTTTTGCTACATGTAGTAGAAAATGGTTCGGTCTAGAAAAAACAGATGGACTGGATCTCGCCGAAGAGTTTGTCGAAGACCTTGTAGCAAAAAGTTGTCCTAATGTAGTAGATTTGACCTCGTCGAAGACTCGCCAGTAGACCTCGTCGGAGACCGTATAGCAAAAATTCTATGCTATTATAGCAAACCCACAAAACAGCTGTAGCAAAATGTTTTTCCTAATGTAGCAAAAAGTGACATCGTCGGAACTTCGTCGCAGAATCTCGCCGGAGATCTCATAGCAAAACCATAGAGATTGGTTGTAGCAAAAAAATGTGAGAAAGTAGCAAAAAATATATGAGTACATAGCAAAAACAATATGGTAAGGTAGCAACGACTTGTAGTAAAAAGACAGACACAAACATAGTGACATCGGCCAACTGGAGTAGCAAGCGCTCTAGACTGTGGTAGCAATATCTAACACGGTATGTAGGATTGTTGTCGCCCGAGCCATGGGATTCATGGCCTCTCCACCCATAGGAGCACCTCCACGATGACGAGGTTTAATCTCGTCAATGCCCATTGTTATGAGCTTGGGTTTTGGAGAAGATGAGGATGCTGGATATCGCGGAATGGTTAGAAAACAAGCAACACGGGGACACGAGGTTTACCCAGGTTCAGGCCCCCGGAGGGAAAACCCTACTCCTGCTTCTCTTCTCTTGATTACGGCGAAATCGAAAATTATAGGGGTGCGCAGATGCAATCTGGCGTGGAGGTGTGTATGCGGTGGTATGAAGTGCCCTCCTCGTCGTGTCCTCCTAGCCTTTATATAGAAGAAGGTAGGTCCCGGGCACAGACCAAGTCGGTTACAGGTTTTAGGGTTTGTCCCTTTGAATATTCTATCTACTCTAGTCTTGCTCTCCAAGGATCCGAAGATACCCTGGGCTTGGGCCACCCAAAAATCTTCATGGGCCGCGTATATTCTTGTGAGCCTTCCTTGGACTGGACCAGGTATGCTAAAGTCATGTACCCTTGGGGTATAACCATGTCAGTAGCCCCCGAGTGTTCAGTCGAATCGTAGATTCGGCTGAGGACTCTTCAATCTTTTAGGGTGCAATTGTTTTCTATTTATCAAAGAATGATTTTAATGTGTAGGGATTGTTGATGCGTGTGCCTGACTCTCCCGACGGATCAGGGCCAGTTAACTATCTTAGGACAAAACAACACGATCTTCATCAGATTCAAGTCCCTCGACTCGAAACCGGAACATATGCTGGCGTAATTCGACTCAGGCCGTTGAGGACTTACAGGAGTGGAATTCTAGTGATTTTCAAGTGATGTACCCAACGCGTCCGTCGGGATTTCCATCGCGCCTGCTGGCACGGATTTTTACTAGCAGAGCGAAGTCGTGTGCGTTGCCAGGCCATCGGATTTTTACTAGCATCCGAATGTTTATCACCACGGAGGTGTTTCGGGTGGCCAAGTAGGATGTTACTCACTTAGCGTTAACTGGGGCAAAGTTGCTGGAAAAAAATTGCATGCTGATCTGAAGGATTGCAGTCGAAGAATTCATAGGGTGCGCGACCAGCGCTCCCTATGGGAGTAGCCCCCGAGTGTCTGTTCGAGTCATAGACTCGAGCAGAGACTTTTAATTCAGTCGTTGTTGACTTTTAGGTCCGTATGACACAAATTTTTCGGATGCTTGAATCCATCCTCCCTATGGGAGTGGCCCCCGAGTCCGTAGTGGAGTCGTAGACTCGACATAGGACTTGAAGAATAGTTTAATGGTGTAGTACTTTGATCATATTTCGGGTGCGCGGCCAGCGCTCCTGATAGGAGTAGCCCCCGAGTATTTACTCGAATCGTAGATTCGAGTGAGTACTTTTAGCTGTGTAGTCGAAGATTTGTAATCGTTGCTAGTATAGCTTTGATGACGTCAGTGCTGACGATCGGTGACCTCAAGCGTCTGCGACACCAGAGATGACATGACTGGGCGAATGTGGGTACCACCTTCTGACTTTGAATTGACTGGTCACACGCGACGTGGAGATAATTACGGCATCACCTCGGTTTCTGTGCATAGTGGACGGTGTGCGAGTGACGGTTCGCTGTCGTGCTAACACGTGGACGGTTGAATTATGATGTTGGCTTTAGGGCTTCCCGATGAACGGTCACTGTGCATCTTCTTCGTCCTTATAATCATTGGGGAAAAACTTTTTTGTTTTCACCGCATCCATTCTCGTTTCACTGCTCCCATCTTCTTGAGATTTTCTCGCCACGCGCTGGAAATTCTCCGATCCTTCCCATCTTCGTTCCTACGCTCACGTCGTCGCCGTCGCCGCACTGCAATGGGGAAATCATAGAAGGCCTCCATCGCAGTTGGTACCAGCGCTGCTGCTGGTGGCAAGAAGGGTACCGCCTCTACCCGCGTCACCGATGGTGGCTGGCGGTGGTCGGAGACGCGCGAGGGCGATCTTCGCAAGCTCCGTGAGCGGGGTCTAATCGCGCAGGACAAGCAGGCCTTCAAGATTCCCAGCGACGAGGTAACTCCCCGTCCACCCGCTGGGTTTCGGGTCATGTTTGTCGCGTTTGTCCTTCGGGGCCTTTCTCTCCCAGTCCACGATTTTCTCCGTGGATTGCTTTTCTTCTATGGCATCCAACTCCATCATCTTTCGCCGAATTCTGTTCTTCACATTTCCTGCTTCATCACCTTCTGTGAGTGCTGGCTCGGTATCGAGACACACTTTGGCCTTTTCCGGAAGCTCTATTCCGTGAAGAGGCAATCTGGCTCTGATGGCGTTTATCCCTTCGGCTGCTGCATCATTTTCCTTAAATCCAACTTTCTCTTCTTTTCTTTTTCTATGTTTGAGTCCGTCCAATACTGGCAGAGGCGATGGTTTTACATCCGTGACTCCACAGTGGACGGGCAAAAGTTTGGCCTTGCTCCTTTCGACCCCTCCCAAAAAATCCAGCCGAAGAGGTCCTGGAAGAACCACTTCTTGGATGGTGAGGTGGCGGAGATAGAGGAACTCTATCGTCGGGTGGAGGATCTTCAGGTGATTCCGGATAAAGAGGTGAACGGTGTGGATATCATCCGCACCTTCCTCAAACGTCGGGTGCAGCCGCTCCAGGCTAGGGCGCACCCGATGTTTCTTTATTCCGGGTAGCTCGCTGACCCTTCCATTCAGGTCCTCTCGACCGGTGCCGCAGGTGTAGATCTGGGACGTGCGCGTAGTGCTTTTTTCAACTGCATCTCCTTGTAGTTCGTTTATTCTGAAAGTGTGTTTCCTTTTGTGCAGGAGTTCAAGGTACCTGGCATGGCGCCTCCACTACCCGAACGTTATCCGGATGCACCGGACAATGAGGTAGTGGACTCCATGTCTGAGCTCCCTTCGGCGCGGTCGCCGGCTGAAGAAACCTTTGAGTCGAGCGAGGAGCGGACTCGAAAGAGGACGCGGAGCTCGAGCGAATCGTCGGATGCCTCGACTCTGCCTACGCCTAGGAACCCGCCATTCCTTGTGCGTCACAGTGGAGGTGATGGTGGCTCTTCCTCTCCTATTCCGCCTGTGCCCGTGCGGGCTATGGCGCCGCAACCGTCGGTAAAGCGGAAGAAGGAAGAGAAGAAGGAAGAGAAGAAGGAAGAGAAGAAGGGCAAGAGGGCCTTGCCCGTCTTCAACTTGATCGATATGGACTCGTAAGTATCTTCGGTTGCTTTTTGCTCTTCTTTCATTTTTGCTTGCTTGTATTTGACTGAATTTTTCTTTTGTAGCCACTCCTCCGATGGCTCTTTCAGCGATGGCGCTCGGGAGATGGTGTGAGAGTCAAAGGTTGCTCCTCCTCCTCAGACGGTGGACACCTCAGGGGACGTTGCTCCGAACCCTTCTCCGCAGGAGGCTCGGGTGATTGTCTCCCAGAACACTATAGCCGGACCTTTGGAGTCGCCGTCTAATCATGTAAGTGCTTTCGTTCTTACTGTGGGGGAGCCCCCGAGCATTTTTTCGGATGATTTGCTTCCTTTTGTTCGTGTCTCAGGGGGATCCCACGAGCATTTTTTCGAATGATCTGCTGGTCATGTCTTTATTTTTTGTGCGTGTCTTGGGGGGATCCCCCGAACTCTTTTTGTATGCGTGATTTGCTTTGATCGTTTCCTTGGGCGCAGCCCTCGAGCCTTTTTCCTGACAAGTTGCATCTTCTCGTAGCCTTTTGTTCAAGGTGTCAACCAACTGGTGAAGCAGCATCTGGCATTGGAGGCCAGCCTTCAGCGGCTTCAAGGTTCGTATTTTTTTATCGATCTTCTGCTTCTTCGGATGCTTGCTTACATATAAATATCATGCTTGTTCTTTGTTGCAGACGAAAATAACACTGCCCTCCGCGATATTGATGCTATCAAAAAGAGCCTCGGGCGAGCGGAGAAAAAAGTTGAAGATGTCGTTGGCGCTAAGGGGCGCCTTGAGCAGGAGTTAGCCGACACGGCTGCGGCCAGGGAGCGCCTGCAGCAAGAGGCCACAGATCGCGAGGAGCAGCTCGCCACTGATGCGGCCTCATGCGAGAAGCTGATGGCTGCTAGCAAGGCTATTTCGGGTGAGTAATTTCGTCTGCTCGCTTTCGGCTTCCTTGTCTCTCTAGTTTTGTTTGGTTTTCACTTTGCCTCTTCTGTTTATCTAGATGCCGCGGGCATCGAGTTTTACCATGGTGCCCTGGAGCACGGAAGTGCTCTGGATGATGCCACTGCGGTGGTCGAAGACCGCTGCAGTACCGTGGTTGGCTCGCTTGCCAAGGCCAAGGTGGTTCTCGGGCGCTTCTACAAGGAGCTCGTCCCCAAGGGTGTCACCTCGAGGATGTCGAATTGTTGGCGGACGCACTGTCAGCCGAGGCCCCCACGGCGTACAAGCGCAAGTAGAAGGGTATCGGCGCGTCCATGGGGCTGGCGATGGCCATGGCGTCTGGAGCGGAGCTGGATCTTCATCAGGTCACCTCCCAGATGCCGACGGCTGCCGACGGACCCGAGGTAGCCTTTGCCCTCTACGCTGCCCGTTGTAAACGCTATGGGCCGAAGCTGATTGACCTTCTGGCGGAGTACGCGGTGAGGCAGCAGGGGGAGGCCAAGAACAGGCAATCCGGCTCCGAGGCCACTCAGGATGCAGCTTCTTAGGCCTTGTAGTTGTAGGATAACTTTTGTCTCTTTTGTTGTAATGTATTTATGAACACTCCTTGTGCCACGTATTGGCTTTTGCTGCATATAATGAATCTCCGAGCTGTTTGCTCAATCGTGCGTTTGTTCATATCCTTGCCTTCTTTTCCTCTAGGGACTTCGGGTGATGATCCCGTTGATACTTCATTTATGGCGCAGCTGCGGCCATCCTTGGATGATGCGTTGCAGCTTGTATTCCTTCATGACCGCATCCATAGTATTGAGAAAGAATTACTTGGCGTTCGAGGCCACGCGGATGTTTGGAAGTCAAAGGCGGAGCGAGGCGCCTCCAGAGAGGAGTAGGTGATGGGGGAATTGCATCGTTTGGCCGAACAGCTTCAATGTAGTTTCTTCGAGCTGCTGCTCATTTTTTGGATGCGCCTGTTGGCTTGTCATCTTACTTTGCAGGTGTTGCAGGTGCTAACCTTGTCCCTAGGGAGGAAAAGGAGCGTGTTGCTGTTCGGATAAACTACCTGACCCAGCAAGACATGGAGGCTAGCGGCTTTTTCTGGATGCACCGTGATCGTGCCATGGTCCTTGCGACTGTGCAGGATCGTGTTCACCAGGTGTCGCGGGTGCTGCGGCAAGTGAAGACTTCTCTGGCGTCGATTATGCACGTGATGTTTCCCCTGGATGAGGCATCATCGACTCTATGGGGCCTGCTGGCAAAGTTTCGAGATGTGTATCATGTCAGGGAGTTGGTACAGCATCAGTTTGTTGCAGGGGTGAAGGCCGCGCTTTCCCTCGTGCGGCTGCATCGCCCTGATGTATATCTTGCTACTATGGCAGCTGGACCACCTCTTCGGCCGGATGGTGGTATGTGGGACATGTGTCCGCATTATGCGGCTGTAAGGAAGTATGCCTAACAAATTGTAGATCTCTTTGAGCATCGTGCGCAGGTGATTCTTCAGAATAGGTAGGACCTGTAAAAAGATAGATGTAAAATTTTTATGTATTCGACTAGGCGTGTTATGCCCCTTGCTGTAAAGGTTGACTGTTTTTAGCACGTGGTGCTTTATTTGTATGCGTGCCCTTTTCGTTAGCCTGACGTGATCAGCTACTCAGGTGTACATGCGTTATCCTTAGTCGACGAAGTCGTGAGGTGGGGGGATCCCCCGAGTGTGTTGTAACATGAAGAAAAATGCGAATAATAGACAAATATTTGGGGCGAGACACTTAGCTTTATTCATATTGTAATGAGGAGGTACATTGTTCGGCTGAGTAGCCTTGGCTGAATAGCCTTATTGAAAGTAAAAAAGAGGGGATGGCTAGGGTTAGAAGCGTCGCAGTTGTGCGACATTCCATGGGTTGGAGTATGCTACTCCAGACTCCAGGTGCTTGAGGCGATAGGCGCCACCTGTGATGACTTCAGTGATGACGTAGGATCCTTCCCAGGCTGACTCGAGCTTCTTCGGTCGCTCTTGCTTGAGTCATAATACTATGTCTCCTTCAACGAAGGACCTTGGGCGCATCCGACGACTGTGATAGTTGCGGAGGCTCCGTTGGTAGACCGCTGACCGAGCCGCGGCTATGTCACGTGCCTCTTCGAGTGTGTCGACGGCATCTTCGAGTGCGGCCGTCAATTCGGCTTCGCTGTAGGCGACGACCTGTGGGGCCCTATGGCGTACCTCTGCAGGCAGCACGGCTTCGGCTCCATGCACCATGAAGAATGGCATGTAGCCAGTTGAGCTGTTTGGCATCGTGCGCAGGCTCCAGAGGACGGAGGGTAGCTCTTGTGTGCAGGCTCCTGCGAGTCGCTGGAGTGGGCTCATTAGGCGCTTCTTGATGCCGCTGACGACGAGGCCGTTGGCCTTTTCGACCTGCCCGTTTGTTTGCGGGTGCGCCACGGAGGCGCATGTTATGTTGATTCCGAGGTCTTCACAGAAGTCTTAGAATTCTTTGGAGATGAAGTTCGACCTGTTATTGGTGATGATGATGTGTGGCACGCCAAACCTGTAGACTATGGATTCGAAGAATTTCACGGCCGTTTTGCCCTTTTGGTTAATAACGGGAATGGCCTCGATCAATTTGGTGAATTTGTCGACTGCGACCAAGAGGTAGACGTAGCCTCCTTTCGAGTACTTGGGCAGTTTTCCGATCATGTCCAGGCCCCACTGGGCGAAGGGCCAGGCCAAGGGTATGGGCATGAGCTCCGATCCTGGTGCGTGTGGTTTTTTTGCGAACCTCTAGCACCCGTTGCATTTTCGGACGATGTCCTTGGCATCGTTCATGGCCGTTGGCCAGTAGAATCCAGCTCGTAGAGCTTTGGCGATAAGGGCACGGCTGCCCGCATGATGGCCACAGATGCCCTCGTGGTTGTCTTGGAGGATAATTTTGCCGTCACCGATGGTAACGCACCTTTGGAGTACACCAAAAATGCTGCGCTTGTACAGCTCGCCATTGATGATGGTGAAGGCCTTGGACCGGCGAGATATGCGCCGGGCATCTGTCGGGCTGTCAGGCATATCCCCGTCTATCAGATATCGGAGGTATGGCTGTGTCCATGTTTCTTCGATTGCCATGACCTGCATCAGGTTGACCACTACGACCTCTGTGTCGATCTTTTCTGGTCCTTCCTGTCCTTTGGGTAGCGCAGCCCCCAAGTGTTCTGCTTCTTCCGGTGATCCCTTGGGGAATTTCCTTTTGATGGATGGCATGCAGATCTGTTCGAGGAACACACCTGGTGGCACCCGTGCGCATGTGGAGCCGATGTTGGCGACTCTGTCGGCCTCTTCGTTGCTTTCTCTCCCAATGTGCCGAAGCTCGCAGCCGTCGAAGTCTCCTTCGAGTGCGTTGTAGAGTGCACGGTACGCAATCATGTTGGTGGCGTGTGCGTCGCACTCATGCATCGTCTGCTAGACGATGAGGTTCAAGTCACCATAGATGACCAAGCGCGTCGCGCCGCAGATCTTGGCCATCCTCATGCCGTGGATGAGGGCCTCGTACTCGTCCTCGTTGTTGGAAGCTTGAAATTTCATCTGGAGGACGTACATCATCTTGTCGCCCTGCGAGGAGGTCAGTATGACCCCGGCTCTTGCTCCGGCCTCGCGCTTGGAACCATCAAAGTGCATCGTCCATGACTGTATCATGTCTGGCGTGTCTGGCAGCTGCAGTTCCATCCAGTGGACGAGGAAGTCCGGAAGGACCTGAGACTTGATCGCGTGGCGCTTCTCATAGACGATGTTTAGAGGTGACAGCTCGATGCCCCACAGGGCCACACGTCATATGGCCTCTGGGTTGTTCAGGATGCTGTTCAGGGGTGCTTCATTGACGACCATCACCTGATGCTCTTGGAAGTAGTGGCTCAGCCGACGAGCCGTCATGAACACGCCGTAGGCGAGTTTCTGGTAGTGAGGATACCTCTGCTTTGTCGGCGTCAATACCTCGCTGAGGTAGTAGATTGGGCGTTGTACCCCATGGGTCTTACCATCTTCGGGTCTTTCGACCACGAGCACGGTGCTTACCACCTGATGTGTAGCTGCTATGTATAGCAGTAGCGGCTCGCGCTCCCTTGGCGTGACCAAGACGGGCGAGGTGGAGAGCAGCCGCTTCAGATCTTCGAATGCGTCGTCTGCTTCAGGCGTCCACTCGAAGTTGTCTGCCTTGCGTAGCAGCTGATAGAAAGGCAGGGCTTTTTTTCCCATGCGGCTGATCAACCTGCTCAATGTCGCGATGCACCCAGCGAGCTCCTGAACACCTTTGAGGTTCTTCGGCTTCTCCATGGCCATTATGGCTCGGATTTTCTTCCGAGTCGCCTCGATCCCTCGTTGGGAGATGAAGTAGCCTAGCAGTTGACTAGATGGGATGCCGAAGGCGCACTTTTCTGGGTTTAGCTTGATCTTGTATCGATCAAGGTTGTCGAACGTCTCGCGGAGATCGTCAATCAGTGTCTTGGCCTCCCTTGTTTTGATTACTATGTTGTCGACATAGACTTGGATGTTGCGGCCGATCTGGTCCTTCAGGCATTCCTGCATGCACCGTTGGTACGTGGCGCATGCGTTCTTCAGCCTGAAGGGCATTGTGTTGTAGCAGAACACTCCGAACAGCGTGATGAACGCTGTTTTCTCCTGATCTTCGACCTTCAGTCGAATCTGATTGTAGCCTGAGTAGGCGTCGAGGAAGGAGAGCTTCTTGCATCCTGCAGTCGAATCGATGATCTGGTCGATCCGAGGGAGAGGGAAGTGATCCTTCGGGCAGTGCTTTTTCAGCAATGTGAAGTCCACGCACATCCGCAGGATGTCCGTGTACTTTTGGGGGACCATCACGGTGTTGGCGAGCCACTCGCTTTCCTTGATCTCCCTGATGAAATTTGCGTCGAGTAGTCTGTTGACTTCAACTCTGATGGCTTCATCCTATGGTTCAGACAGTCGTCGGATGGAATGTTTGACGGGCTTGGCATCTGGAAAGACGTTAAGTGCGTGCTCGGCGAATTACATGGGAACTCCTGGCATGTCCGCAGGACACCAGGCGAAGATTTCCCAGCGCTCACGGAGGAATTCGACGAGCGCGCTTTCCTATGCAGGGCTGAGGTTGTTGGAGATCAGCGCCGTCTTGGAGGCGTCCATCGGGTGGACCTACACCTTCTTTGTGTTGACAGTGGAGTCGAAAGACATGTCGGGTACGTTCTATCTTACGACTGGGGGTGCCCTGTTGTCTGTCACCTCTCGGAGCCTTATGAGCTCCCTACATGCCGAATGACTAGGAGATTCTGTTGAAGTCCCTGTCGCAGTGGTCCGATCGGGTGAAGCTCCCGTGGACCGTGATGATGCCCTTAGGTCCTGGCATCTTGAGTAGCAGGTACACGTAGTGCGGTACTGCCAGGAATCGTGCGAATGCCACACACCCGAGGATGGCGTGGTATTGTGATGGCCAGTCCACCACTTCGAACTCGAGTCGCTCGCATCAAAAGTTATCGGGCTTGCCGAAGATGATGTCAAGCCATATCTTTCCCAGGGGGAATATGCCCTTCCCTGGGACGATGACGTGGAACGTTGTGTCGGAGTGTTCCAGGCTGCACAGCGGGATCCACATTGCTGCTAAGGTGCTGGCGAACATCAGATTGATGTCGCTGCCGCTGACCATGAAGACACGGCTCATATCGAACCCTCCGATCTGCGCCTCGAGCACCAGGACAGCATGACCTGGGCGAGGGACCTGGCAGGGGTGATCTGAACGGCTGAACGTGATGCAGGACTCCAAATCGCTGAGGTACTCAGGGATGGCGGGTGGGGCTGTCACAGCCAGATTGATCTATCGGGTGATTTTCTTCTGCACCCTGTTTGTTGGGCGCCCTTTTTGGATCATCAGTGATCTTTTTGGCGCGGGGTACCCGTTTTCGCCGTTGTTCTGCGCAGGTGCGATTGGATGATTCGAAGGTCCCACGGGTGGTGGTGGAGGAACTCCGTGGGCGAAGTCACCTGGTGCGGGTGCGTTCCCGTACCCAGGGTTCGGGGCTTGTTTCCTCATCTGTAACATGCTCTCGCTGAGTTTATGGAACTCACGACAATCCTTGAGCATGTTGCTTGCCTTCTTTTTACCATCCTGCTTGTCTATGTAGAAGTGGATGGTGCATGGACCCGACAGCTTGTCGTATGCTGAGGGTCCATCTCGCGGCCGCAGCGTTTCCATGACTGCGCTGGGCGCCCTCCGTCACGGAAGTTGTTTCCACGGTATCCGCCACTGCTGCGGTTGCCGTCGCTGCGGCGGTCGGCGTAGCCAGCTGCGACCATGTCGGGTCCATCGCGATCGTCGTAGACGCGCAATCTTCTCTTGCTATGGCGTTCACGTCGATGGCCGTAGTCATCTTCCTCCTCCGAAAAGCGCCCGGATGGAGTCTCGCCGTCCGCCCACCTGCATGGCGTCCATGAGGTGGTCAAGTGTCTTGGGCTTGACGCGCCCAAGTTCTTCCTTGAAGTCCTGGTGTTTGACGCCATCCTTGAAGGCGTTGATCGCTCTCTCCTCAGAGATGTGCGCCGCGGAGTTCTTGGTGTTGGACCAGCGTAGTATATATGAGCAAATGGATTCGACCGTTCGTTGGGTGCACGCCCGTAGCTCCTCGATCGAGGTTGTCCTCTTGGTGGTGCCCTTGAAGTTTCAGATGAAACTGTACGCCAGCTCCTCCCAGCTTCGGATGGATCCCGTGGATAGGCTGCTGAGCCCTATGGGCTGCGCCTGTCAGCTGTAGCTGGAGTCATTGCAGGGCGGTGTTCTTGTTTCCGCCGTGTAGCTTGATGGACGACAGGTGGTCGCTGAGCCACTCCTTGGGGTCCTGTGTGCCGTCAAACTTCGGAGTGTCCGAAGGAATCTTGAAGTTCCGCGGCATCCGTGTCCGTCGGACGGATCTGCAAAAGCATCGAGCTCCGCAGAGTTCTCCTTCGTTGTCGTCCTCCTCGGATTCGGACGAGCATACGCGCTTGGCGCGTGCTTTGTCGATCTTGCGTTGGGTAAGATCGCTTCGAGCGTCGTAATCGCGGCTGCGATGTCGCGAGCTCTTATGCCTTCGAGGTAGGTCGTGCTCTTCCTCGTCGGATGAAGGCGTGGGACTGCGGTTGAATCTGACCGCAGCCTTCTTTTTCGGCTCCGCAGGAGCTTCTCCGTGGAGCGCAGCTCCAATGAGTCCGAGTCCGGTTAGTGCGGATTTGTACATGGCCCTTTTCGGGTCCCCCACCGGAGGTGGATGGGACGTGAGGTATGTGGTGGCTGCCATGATCGCAGCTTGCGGCGTCTTCAGGATGACGTTGCTATCGGCATCCATCTCCATGAAAGACGTGTTGAGGATCTGAGTCACCTCGCGACGTGCAGTGGGGTCCATGTTCTCCATGCAAGAATGGTGCTTGTTGCCGTGGTTGCCATGCGAGCTGGAGCCGCCCATGGCGGAGAGCGCAGCTCGCTGCGCACTAGACTCTGAGGCCGCTTGCTTGCGTTTGTCAAGCACTTCTTGCATCTTCACCTGCTTCTGACGAGGATCGATCTCGTCAATGCCCATTGTTATGGACTTGGGTTTTGGAGAAGATGGGGATGCTGGAGATTGCGGAATGGTTAGCAAACAAGCAACACAGGAAACGAGGTTTACCCAGTTTCAGGCCCCCGGAGGGAAAACCCTACTCCTGCTTGTCTGCTCTTGATTACGGCGGAACCGATGATTACAGGGGTGCGCAGATGCAATCTGGCGTGGAGGTGTGTATGCGAAAGTATGAGTCGAGAGATCTAAGTCGTGCCCTCCTAGCCTTTATATAGACTCGGTGTCTCGTGCATAGACCTAGTCGGTTATGTGTTTTAGGGTTTACCCTTTGAATTTCCTATCTACTCTAGTCTTGCTCTCCAAGGATCCGGCGTCATGTGCCTTGACCACCCGAAAGTCTTCATGCATGGGCATGGTATATTTGCCGTGGGCCTTCCTTGACCGGACCAGTATGTCGAGATCATGTGCCGCTGGGTATAACCATGTCAAGAGCCCCGAGTGATCACCGAATCGAGATTCCGAGGACTCTTCAATCCTTCGGGTGCAACTATGTATTTCAATAGTTCATGTGTAGGTATTGTTGATGCGTGTGCCTGACTCACCCGACGGATCAGGGTCAGTTAACTGTCTTAGGAAGAAACAACACGATCTTCTTCCGGTTCGAGTCCCTCAACTCGAACCTAGAACATATGCTGGCGTAATTTGACTCAGGCCGCGGAGGACTTACAGTAGTGGAATTCCAGTGAATTTAATTGATGTACCCAATGCGCCTGTCGGGATTTTTCATCGCGTATGTTGACACGGATTTACACTAGCAGAGTGCAGTCATGTGCGTTACCAGGCCATCAGATGTTATCTGTAGGTCTTATCTTTGCGTCGCAGACATAGCATACGAATTTTTATCACCGCGAAGGTGTTTCGGGTGGCCAAGGAGAAAATGTAACTCACTTAGTATTTAATTGGGGCAAAGTTGCCGAAAAAATGTTACATGCCAATCCGAAGGATCGCAGTCGAAAAGTTCATAGGGTGCGCGGCCAGCGCTCCCTATGGGAGTAGCCCCCGAGTGTCTGTTCGAGTCGTAGACTCGAGCGGAGACTTTAATTCAGCCATTGTTTGGCTTCAGGTCCGTAGGACACGAATTTTTCGGATGCTTGAATCCATCCTCCCTATGGGAGTAGCCCCCGAGTCCGTAGTGGAGTCGCAGACTCGACGTAGGACTCGAAGAATAGTTCAATGCTATAATGTGTTGTTCATTTTTCGGGTGCGCGGCCGGCGCTCCTGATAGGAGTAGCCCCCGAGTAATTAGTCGAATCATAGATTCGAGTGAGTACTCTTAACTTTTGAAGCCTAAGAAATTTTGACTGTTGCCAGTATGGATTTTGATGACGTCAGTGCTGACGATCGATGACCTCAAGCGTCTGCTGCTCCAGAGATGACTTGAATGAACAAATATGGGTCCCACTTTCTGACATTGAATTAACCGGTCACGCACGGTGTGGAGATAATTACGGCGTCGCCTCGATTTCCACGCATAGTGGACGGCGTGTTAGCGACGGTTCGTTAGGATGTTGACACGTGTATGGCCAGATCCTGCCATTGGCGCTAGGTCTTCCTGATGGATGGTTGTCGTGTATCGTCTTCGTCTTTATAATCATTGGGAGAAAACATTAGTTTGTTTTCACCGCAGCTATTCTCGTTTCACTGCTTCCTTGTTCTTCTGAGAGTTCTTGCTGCGCCCTGGAATATCCTTGAACATTTCCTTCATCCATCCTACGTTCTCGCCGCCAGCGCCTCCGTACCGCAATGGGGAAGGCGAATAAATCTTCTTCTGTGGTTGGTACTAGCGCTGCTGGGGGAAGAAGAGTACCGCCGCCACCCGTGTCACTGACGGTGGATGGCGGCGATCGGAGACACGTGAGAGTGATCTCCGCAATCTTCGTGAGCGGGGCTTGATCCCGCAGGATAGGGAGGCCGTCCATCTCCCAGGCAACAAGGTAATTCCCCGCCCCCCCGTTGGGTTTCGGGTTATGTTCGTTGCCTTTTTCCTTTGTGGCTTCTCCTTCCCAGTCCACAACTTCCTTCGTGGACTGCTTTTTCTTTATGGCATCCAGCTGCACCATCTTTCCCCCCAATTCTCTTCTGCACATTGCTTGTTTCATCACTTTCTGCGAGTGCTGGCTCGGTATCGAGCCGCACTTTGGCCTCTTCCGGAAACTCTACTCCGTGAAGAGGCAATCTGGTTCGGATGGTGTCTATCCCATTGGGGTTTGCATCATTTCCCTCAAACCCAATCTGCTTTTCTTTTCTTTTTCCATGTCCAAATCTGTCCAGTACTGGCGGAGGCGATGGTTTTATATCCGCGACTCCACAGTGGCTGGGCAGGATTTTGGTCTTACTCCTTTCAACCCTTCACAAAAGATAGAGCCGAAGAGGTCCTGGAAAAACCAGATCTTGGATGGCGAAGTCGCGGAGATAGAGTCTCTCTATCGTCGGGTGAAGGATCTCCAGCTGATTCCTGATAAGGAGGTGAACGGTGTGGATATCATCCGCACCTTCCTGAAACGTCGGGTGCAACCGCTCCAAGCTAGGGCGCACCCAATGTTCCTTTACGCTGGGCGTCGTGACCCAACGAGGGTTTCGGCTGAAGAGTTCTCTAGGGGAGATCTCGACGGTGTTCTTCGCCCGCTACTGAAGTTCAAGGCTGGAGAGGATATCCCGGGGAAGTCGCTGACTTCTCGGTTCTCTGCTTCGCGTCCTGTTCCACAGGTGTAGATCCGGATTGTGCGCGTATCGCTATTTTCGACTGCATTGTTTTTGTATTTGTTTGCTAACAAATTTTCTTCTTCTATGCAGGAGTTCATGGTGCCGGGCATGTCGCCACCGCTTCCCGAATTGTTTCCGGCTGCACCGGACAATGAGGTAGTGGATTCCATGTCCGAGCTACCATCGGCGCGATCTCCGGCTGAAGAGGCCAACGAGTCGAGCGAGGACCACACTCGCAAGCGGACATGGAGCTCCAGCGAGTCTTCGGATGCCTCAACTCCTCCGACTCCTAGGAACCCACTGTGCCTTGACCGTCATAGTGATGGGCATGGGGGATCTTCCTCTCAGATTCCTGTCGTTCCTGTGCGGGCTGTGGCACCACACCCGCCAGCGAAGCGGAAGAAGGAAGAAAAGAAGGAAGAGAAGAAAGAGGAGAAGAAGGTCCGTAGGACTCCTCCTGTCTTCGACTTGAGCGAGCTTGACTCGTAAGTTTCTTTAGTCCTGTGTTGTCTTTTTCGCTTGTTTCCTTTGTACTTGTGCTAATTTGTCTTTGTGCAGCCACTCTTCCAACGATTCTTCCAGCGATGGTGCTCGGGAGATGATGGGGGATTCGAAAGTCGTTCTTCCTCCTCCTCAAACGGTGGCCACCTCTGAAGGCGTTGCTCCGGATCCTTCTCCGCAGGAGGCACAGGTGGTTGCGCTTCAGAAGGCTGCAAGCGGACCTTCGGCATCGCCGTCTGATCATGTAAGTAACTCTACTTCTTGCCACGGGGGAGCCCTCGAGCCTGTTTTTGGGTGATTTTGGGTTTATCTCTTTTGTCCTTACCTCGGGGGGAGCCCCTAGGCGTCTTTTGTCGTTTTCTTTCGAGTCCCGAGGGGAGCCCCCGAGTATTTTCGTATGTGTGTCTTACCTTTCGTTTGATGGGGATATGCCCCGGGTATACTTGCAGGGCGTTCTTCAGCCGTGCGCTAGCGAGTGGGCCTGCATAACGGCGAGTGGATTGAAGCCCAGCAAGACACCGAGCGAATGGAAGCTGAAAGCCCAGGCGAGTAGATAGGCCCAGTCGGATTAGGTTAAACAACTACCGAAGCTTTAACTGAATCGGTTGAGATATGTAAACCCTAGGGGAGGTGAGCCTATATAAACCTCCTATAGGCGGTAGAGAATCGTTCCCTCATACACCAAGCGACTCGCCGCCTAGCCGCCGAGTTCGCCCATTGTAACACCTCCATAATACAATCAAGCAGGAGTAGGTCTTTACCCTCCGGGGGGCCGAACCTGGGTAAAACCCTGTGTCTTTGCCCTCATCTCGCACCGCAGATGGCTGGCCGCCCTTGCCCCTCGTTCTACTACTCGCTGCCGATTGCAGCATATGTCGTGACTATTCCCACGACAGTGGCGCCCACCGTGGGGCCTGGCCGGTCCGGCCGGTGTTCTGCGGAGAGATCCAATCTGCCCATCAACGAGACGGTCGCCACCGGCCGCATGATAGCGATCGGCGAGATGCTCCAAATCTTGCCAAGCAGCTACGTCCCGGCGGCGCGACCCGTCACGCACAGTGTGATCCTGCCGATCGGCATGATCAGCCTCTTCGTCGGTCTCACCGACGTCATCGTCTTGGAGGATTCGGCTCGCATCCGCGAGTCGCCGCCGCGCGATCGGCTCTCCGAGAGCCAGATCCGCATGATCCATCGCCTCGCCTCCGAGTAGAACTCGGCCCACAGCAACGTGGCCGGGAATCTAGCGGCCGCAGAGGATGCGGCCCTTACCGACGACGCCGACTCGGCGACCCCGGCGTCACTCGCCGGATCCATCACCGCGGCCTCGTCCGCGGGATCCATCGCCCAGGTCTCCAACGTGGGAGACTTCGAGGACCCCTCCATCCTCGGGATCTTCGAATTCGACTCCGGGTCAGAGAATTCCGCCGACCTCCACGACGGAAACGGTCGCCACGCCGCGACCTACATGGCAACCGGCACCGATCCGCCGGAGGATCCATTCTCCACCCCAATCCCTCCTAACGCCACGGCAACGAAGGTCGAGGAGCTCCGCTGGCTGGCGGAGGCGATGCGCAAGCAAGCTGAGCGATAAATTTCGCCTCGAGCGTGTGTGGCGCAGGAGCTATCACGCTACCACCAGCGGATCAGGTCACGCTGAACCACCGTTCAGGGCGCCTGAACTTGACGACAACGACCGCCCGTGGCGGCCGCGCGATCTGCGAACGCGCCACCGGAAGCGCTGGCCCCGCCAGATCAGCGGCGGCGCCCCTCCACCCAACCGCACCCCTCGAGGACCAGCGCGGATAGTAGTCTCCTCACGGAGCGAGACGCAAACCGCCTCCCACTGTTCTCCACCCCAATGGACAACCTCGTGGCAGAGCGAGCAGCGTGACAAAGATCACAATGACGCGCGCCTCTGATTCAATACGTCGGGGCCCTGCGAAGGCGTCGAGCAGCAAAGAGCGGGCGCCGACTCGGCAGGTCGAGTATACTCGCGTTCCTCGAAGCGAGCGGCCTCCAAGCCGCCCAGGCGGCAAACACCCTCAACTGCCCGCCACGAGCCACTGCAGCTCCAACACCGACTGACGCGCACTCTCCCTGCGACCCCAGGCCGGCAACCAACCTCATCGCTGCCAACGGGCAACCCATCGACGCCCGCACCCACATCATCAACAACCAAAGTTGGCGCGCACGCTAGCCCGACGACTTGCGACATACCCTAAATAATCGCCGCGACGGTGAGCCCATGGGGTCGCTCAGTCGACTCGGACCCAAGTGCTTCGGACCAATGATCTGAGGCGAGAAGTACCCGCCAAACTTCAAGGCGCCGAAGGAGATAGAAAAGTACGATTCCTCGTACGACCCCGCCGTCTGGCTTGACACATACCTCATGGCGATGGGGATCGCAGTCACACCGACTGCTCGTTACCTCCCCGACACTAGAGGAAAAAGGGCCATCCGTTCGCGACCCTGAGCATTAGTCCCGGTTGCCACCAAGGGACTAATCCGCACGCAGCGTCGGTTGGAGCGGCACGGGGCAGGGCATGCGTCCCGGTTGGTAGGGAATCGTCCGGTTGGAGCCACCAACCGGGACTAAAGGTTTGGCCACAACCATGTGGCGTGGCACGCACCTTTAGTCCCGGTTGCTGTCTCCAACCGGGACTAAAGACCCCTGCCCTCTATAAATGCAACGCCCCAGCCCCCTTTGCCTCCACTCTGTTTTTTCGAATGGTGTAAGGTGTGAGGGGGTGTGCTAGTTATTTCTCATGCATGCATTGAAGGTTTTTATTGAAATGTTTGAGTGAAAATCCCGTTGAATTTCTCATAGAACAAAAATATAGAAGGTGTCCGAGACGCACTTGAGCTTTCTCCTCTTTATTTCCCTCGATCGAGGTTAGCAATCTTATCTTTTCTAGGTCATTGATACAATTCATGTGTCGGTGTGAATTGGTTATTTCACTATTTATGATGTCCTGTTTTTTGATAAACTTACTTATATGATGCGAGATGAGCGGTCGGGAATGGATGTACGGTGACCGTGGTGTAGCGGTATATCAAAGGCGTGGATAAATTTATCGATGTGGCTACGGCAAACAAAGAGAATGGATTTATCGTTGTACATGTGTTCAATGTCGGAACAACAAGGAGTACTCTTCCTCGAAAATCATTCGCAGCCACACGATTATGAAAGGTTTCATGCCCAACTATAATTGCTTTGGACCAAGCACGGGAAAGAGGGGTTATGATGGAAGATGGTGAAGAATAAGATGATGATAACAACTATCATCATATGTTTCCTGAATCAGTTGATACCGCAATGGAAGACAATGGAGAGGAAAAAGGTGAAGAACGGGCATCGGATGAGCGGTGATGAACTTGGTAGGGTCATTTCGATGCAAAGCGAGGCGTGAAACAGAAAATGAGAAGTTGAAGTTAGAGGGCATGTTAGAAGATCACAAGAAATTGTTGTACCCAAATTGTGAAGATGGCGGACAAAGCTCGGTACCTTTGGAATTGTTGCGATGGAAGGCAGTGTGGTCTAGCGACTCCTCATTTGAAAAGATGCTGAAAATAATGAAGCGAAGTTTCCAAAACATAACGAACTTCCCGAGAGTACCTCTGAAGCAAAGAAGACTCTCATCCTCTGGGATTAGATGTGCAAAAGATACATGCATGCATTAATGATGCATCCTCTACATGTAAGGAGTATGAGAATTTAGATAAATGCCGGTATGCAGCGTTGCGGTATAAGATCGACGAGATGACCACGGTGATGTTGAGGAGAGCCCCTCGGAAGAGGGTTCTGCTAAGGTTATGTGGTATGATCCTATAATACCAAGGTTGAAACGCATGTTCGTAAACAAAGAGCATGCCAGTTGTTGCGATGGCACAAAGAAGACCGTAAGAAAGGCGGGAGGTTGAGACACCTGGCGATGGGTCACAGTGGAGAAAAATCGAGAGACTTCCTGGACTTTGCGGGTGACACAAGGAACTTATGGTTTGGTCTAAGTACGGATGGCATGAATCTTTTGGGGAGCAGAGCTGCAGTCACAACACGGCCCGTGACTCTATGTATCTACAACCTGCCTCCTTGGTTGTGCATGAGCGTAAGTTCATTATGATGCGTGCTCATCCAAGGCCGAAGCAACGGCAACGACATTGATGTGTACCTTAGGCCATTAGTTGAAGAACTCTTACGGTTGTGGGGCAAACCAGGTGTACGTGCGTGGGATGAGAACAAGCGAGCCATTTAATCTACGAGGGATGTTATTCGTAACCATCAATGATTGGCTGCTCTTAGTAACCTTTCGGATGACAAACAAAGGATATAAGGCATGCACCTTTGTTTAGATAAGACCGAAGGTACATATTTGCATAAATGCAAGAAGGTTGTGTACCTGGCGAATCGACGATTTCTTCCGACCAATCATCCCGTAAGAAAGAAAGGCAAGCATTTCAAAGGTGAGGCAGATCACCGGAAGAAGCCTGAACTCCCTGCTGGTGATGATGTATTTGGTATGGTCAAGGACATAGAAGTAATCTTTGGAAAGGGTCCCGGCGGTCAATCAGTTCCGAACGACCACTACAAGAAATCTGGCAATATATGACCCTCTATTTTCGTCACAGAATCGTCATAATAGTCTTTTTATGACGATTTTATGACGATTTTGAGATCGTCGAAAGCTGGGCGTCGCAAATGAACTATAACGACGTTTCTGGTAAAATCGTCATAATGGTCTATGACGATATTGGATCGTCATAACCTCTATGACGATTCAATATCGTCACGGACCATCCAGCCAGGCCAGGTCAGATCCGACGTGGCTGATCCAACGTGGCAAAATTGTGACGAAACTAAATCGTCTTAAATCGAAATCAGCCCAGTCCATTTCAGTCGCCTACTTGGGCTAAGCCCAATAAATCCAGAATTTTATTTTCATGGCCTTGGCCATTTATGTAGCTGTTCTTTTTGGGTCGTTGCCTTTTTATGGTCCATTTGATTTTTTGGGACGTGGCCTTTATAATGTTAAATGCATTTTGGGGCCAGGTCCTATTTAGGGTCCGTTTCATGTACAGCCAATTTCAGCATAACATTGACTTGATCATGGGCTTTCATAGATCCAGTAGAGGCTATTCTAACAGAATGGAATATTCAAACCAGGCCAGCAATATTTACAATCATACAATTTAAATAAAAGAAATATTCCCAATAATATAATTTACACATCATGAAGACAGTCTAAAATGCAGCATTTCACCTCAATTATCACATAATTCCACGTACAAGACACAGCCAGATGACACAAGACACAACCAGATCATAAACACATCAAATTTCACTACCCCTTAATGACGCCCTTGTCGCTGACATAGATACTATCCAAGAACTTCCTAAAATACTTCTTCACATGGCATTTCTGTCAATCTGGCAAGCAAAGAAAAGCAAGCATAAGTGATATCAATTAGATAAATAAGTAACAACACATTACCAGTGGTAAGTTAAATTTCCATAAAAGCTTGAAAGTACGATAGCATTACATCAATGGGGCACAACTTATCAAGCTAGTAATGTAAGGCATTAGTCTAACTCTAGTATCAAGCAGTAGATGTTCTGGCATATGTAAAAAATCAACTAGCATGGTCAGGGAACATGTATTCTTTGTGAGTGCTCAAACAAGTTCTTTGTGAGTACCTACAGAACATGGCATATTGGACGTCGGGGACAGTGACTCTATTAATACTTTGTGAGTTCTCAAACAATTTCTATGAACGACAGAATGCAAATAAACAGTATGTAATACAACCATGCCTCATATAACAAGTGGAGGAGAAGAGGGAGGAACAGCGGAACTTACATACACCATGGAGCCCGTGCAAAAGAGGAGCATCAGGGGTGAGGCCAGTAAGATCTGAAGACCTAGCCAGGGGATTTTGTTTTGTCGGACACTCCAAGTCAATGCGTGCAATCCAAGTTTCCCGCCTCTCCTCGTTTCACATCCCTGTTTGCTGATGCAATTCCCTGTATGCCAAAACACGCAGGCTAGTATCATCAACTAGCATCAAATATAAACACAACTATAGTTTGATGTATTCCCAGCCACATCACATCTTAGGGCAGTCATAGTCTTCCTTGCATGAAAGATCACACCAAATTACACATGACTAGTTGAATGCCTGTGCGTTGCTACGGTATTAAATACGTGGGTATGGTCGAAAGTGTCAGGTTAGGTTAGCTCAGAAGGAGAATTGTATTTGTTGAATATAGTATTTTTCACTTTAAATATTTTGACATGTAAAAGGAGAAGCAAGAGTAAGGCAACAACACTAAATCTGCGCTCACTTTTACTATTTTTTCACTTCAGCCAGAAACAATTTTTTCTTATAATGTTTATATGCCATCCATTTTTATTCTATATGAGACTTTAGTTGTCAGATTAGGCAAGCAATATATGTAACAAGCTAGCACATGTTCATGTAGCTAAGAAGAATTAGGAGTGTCTAGGTAAAAAGGATATAGAAAATATTTTAGTCATGAGAAATGTCAACTTCAAAAGTATATTTTCTCTAGGACTCCATGTCTATGTGTTATCGTTCTGAAATTACAGGGAAGGTGTACAGGTGTGTGGGATAGTGAGAGGGTAAGATAAGCACAACCATCTAAGCAAACTGAAATGCCTGCAATAAGCCTAATTTTATAGTTTAGGCTCATACACTCCCAATCAAATTTAGAGGAAGAAATCACACATCACTTAGAATTGCAAAGCAAAAAAAGCTGCAAGCAAAAGACCTAGATGATATGCATGTGAACTTTGCTCCAGCATCGAACAAGACAGTACACAACCTTACGAACATTTAAATCTCCTTAAGACATAGTACACCATGACAACATCAGGAACTAATCTATATACATGCACGTACTATTTGAACTGTTGTTATATCGAAAATTACTTGTGTTTGAAACAAAAAGATCTGGGCGGGTGAAAACAGGTATTAAATATGAAATCAAGATATCTATCAAAACAAATGAACTAAGAACAGATGAAAAATCTCAACGCCAGCCGCATCTTTGTCCGCTATTAATCCTTGTGTTCACCAATTAATCATGAGCACGGCCTGGATGAGGACGTCCAATGGATAAGCCAAATCAAGTAATATGGCCACTCTTACAAGGTGATACAACCATACATGTACCTCCTCAGTTTGGTCATCTTTGTCGGATGTAGCCAGCTTCATAGGCTACGTTTGGCATGAGGTTATACTCTGAAATCATTCCCAGAGGATAATGATTAAATATGCTCTGAAACTAATTTTCCTGTCAGTGCATTCAATAATAAGACCATGCTGAAGTTGGCAGTAGATAAAATCATTCGAAAACTGAAGTTTAAGATTATAGATCCTATTTGTGTTATGCATACGAATACCAACCTGCTGACTCCTTCATCTCCGGATTTGGCTCGCTGTGGTGCACCTTCAGAGTGGCGTCAGCCACCATCCTACCCATATCACTCCATTTGAATTAATGCACAAAATCATGTAAATCTTCTAACATATTTCAAGAGCATGTTTCATTCATAATGATCAAATTTTTCCAGAGCTCCAAAATGAACCACAATGATTTTTCTTTTGCCGCTTTTCCTTGCAAAACCATGCCATGTGTGGTTTTTGAGTCCACTTGTTACTTTCAAATATTTCTAAAATCATGATTCAAGAAGATATGACAATGCTAGACATAACTTTTGGAACAACAAGACCCCGGCAAGAATCAGGTCGACCACATAAGTTAATCCATCACAACTTAAAACATAACATGTGAAAATAAAATAGGACCTAAGCTGGCTCATGCCGTTGTAACCTGCACAATTAGAAAGACAACACAAACTGTGTCTTCTTGCAGTAGCTATGCATTTTGTCGAAAGAGAAACCGGGAGGGTGGAACTTCAGCAAGATTTGCAGCCATACAAACTGAAGCATGTACCAAGCAGATCACCCTTTGGTGGAGAGAATTTGCAGCCATAGTAGAAGATAGGGTAAATATGCATAACAAATATTCAGGGAACCATAAGAACATGTGTATTCAGGGAACCAGAAACAAAATCAAGACGAAATGAGACAGGGAGAACACGAAATGAAGCATCAGCACATTAACTAGACTAGAAATAAAGCTCACAGTATTTATATATTGACTACATGCTCACAGTCACTTTTATCACAACAAATAGATTAATCTTATATCAATGCTACTTTCATTGATTGGAGAAATACCAGAAACAATGTGTACAAGATAAAAAGACAAAGACAGGGGCCAAGGAGGCGTGTTATACCATCAGGGGTACTAAATCAGGCTCACAGTCACTTTTATCACAGCAAATCGAGAGGCTCTGTACCTGGAAGAGGATAGTGAGGCGGGCGAGCGGCGCAATGCAGGTCTTGCTGATGACGCCCGCGAGCCCGTCGGCGGCTAGGTGCGTCGCCGTGCCGATGTGCCGATGTTGCTGCTCCGGGTGGCGCACAGCCACGGCGGCCTGGCCGCCATCCACGACCATGCCGCCCACCCACGCCTCCATCTGCATCGGAGGCAGGCCACCCACGTCCCCATGGTCGCGGTAGCGGCGCATCTGGAAGATCCGGGCGTCCTTCCGACGGACCTCCCCTCCTCTTCGGGCACGGGCATTACTTGTGGTTGGGCTCGTCGGTGATGCAGAGGATGTATGAGGCCGCCGGTGAGTGTGAGGCACATGATCGAGCAGGAGGTTCGGTGGTTACGGTGCTTGGAGGAAGAAGGGAACGTGTACGCGGATGGAGAAGCGGCATGAGAAGACGGCGTTGATTGGGGTGGTTTGGGGTGGCGGCGGCGGTGTGGATTGGATCTTGGGAGGCAGAATCGAGAGAGAAAGGAGGCGTGGGGTGGCTCGGGATCTGACGCAAGGTGGATGCGGGCGGCGGCGCACAGCCACGCAAGGAGGAGGATCTGACGCAAGGTGGATGCTTCTCCCAGATTGAGGGGCACATCCACGCAAGGAGAGGCGGGTCGGGTGGCGAGCGACGCAGTGCGGAGCAAGGGGAATAGGGTTGCGGTGAGGGGCCGCTGTCGAGCAAAGAGAGAGAGAGGAAGGAGTGGCGGCGGGGTCTGCGAAGAGGAGCGATGGGATTAGGGTTTGGGGGTCAGTCCCTCTCTACCATGTTGATATCACGAAATTACCCCTGATCACTTATGTGGTGAAGTCTATGGGACTCTAGGGCGTTTTTGTCATTCCGCGTACAATGACAGGGGCCAAGGAGCCGTTGGATGGAGTGCTTGTAAACGGACGAGATCACCTTCGGTGTGGTAATCTGTGGGTATTATTATTCTCTATTCTGATTGGCTGCACCATTTTTCATTTTCTGAGTGTTGAAAACGGGCCATTTTTTGAAGCAACCACCAAATGGAAGTTTCAAAATGCTACCATACCATTTTTCAAAAATAAAATGCCACCTTACATGGACAATGTCCCAACCGGGGTATCTCAAACCTTTCCGTACACCCCTGGCGAAAAAGACAAATTCCTGCCGATTCGGCAGGAAGTGGGTCCGGTTTGAACTACGGGTACATGATCCGATGCCCATTATTTTTTGAAAAAATGTGTTTTAGACTCGCAATATGCTATTTCTTTAGAGATCCAATGCAAGTTTAGCGAGGCTCGCCCCGAGCTAAGAACCTTCATGCCCGCCGGTTTGACCAGAGTTTGAAACGGGCATAAAAAAATAAAAAACGGTCCGACCAACGCAAATCCTTCGCGTGGTGTCTTATTATGTGACATAATTTCAAGGAAAAATACCAAAATTGGTAAACCGGGTATGTCTCGAAAAACCCTTCACAAAATGACCTATCATGTTCGAGGTTTCGTGGCTTTCGGGGCAAATGACCAATGTTATGGCTAGAATCAGGTCATAGTTTGTGATAATGTGTCCATATTGTGCACACATATGTATCATGGCATGGAGAACAATGTTGCAGGAGAAAGTTTTCCTTTTCGACGGAAAATCCATTTTCCATTTTCGGCGCAAAAAGCAGGCGTTTTGAAGCAACCACCAAATGAAAGGTTTAGAATGGTACCGCCACATTTTGTAAAAATATTAGACCACCTTACATGGACAATGTCCCAACCGGGGTATCTCAAACCTTTCCGTACACCCCTGGCGAAAAAGACAAATTCCTGCCGATTCGGTAGGAAGTGGGTCCGGTTTGAACTACAGGTACATGATCCGATGCCCATTATTTTAAAAAAAAATGTGTTTTAGACTCGCAATATGCTGTTTCTTTAGAGATCCAATGCAAGTTTAGCGAAGCTCGGCCCTGAGCTAAGAACCTTCATGCCCGTCGTTTTGACCATAGTTTGAAACGGGCATAAAAAATAAAAAACGGTCCGAACTACGCAAATCCTTCGCGTGGTGTCTTATTATGTGACATAATTTCAAGGAAAAATACCAAAATTGGTAAACTGGTATGTCTCAAAAACCCTTCACAAAATGACCTATCATGTTCGAGGTTTCGTGGCTTTCGGGGCAAATGACCAATGTTATGGCTAGAATCAGGTCATAGTTTGTGATAATGTGTCCATATTGTGCACACATATGTATCATGGCATGGAGAACAATGTTGCAGGAGAAAGTTTTCCTTTCGACGATAGGAAAATCTATTTTCCATTTTCCGGCATAAAAAGCAGGCGTTTTGTGAAGCAACCACCAAATGAAAGTTTTAGAATGGTACCGCCACATTTTGTAAAAATATTAGACCACCTTACATGGACAATGTCCCAACCGGGTATCTCAAACCTTTAGTACACCGGCGAAAAGACAAATTCTGCCGATTCGGAAGTGGGTCCGTTTGAACTACGGTACATGATCCGATGCCCATTATTTTTGAAAAATGTGTTTTAGACTCGCAATATGCTATTTCTTTAGAGATCCACCGAAAGTTTTAGTACGAGTCAACCTCTAGACGAGAATAGTCACTCCCAAGTTTCCAACTCATATTTTGAATTATGATATTGTGCCTACTATGGACTAATGTGGGATTAGTAAATCCACTATTTTTAAGTAATCAAAGTAATTTTAGTTAATACCCTAAGATATTCTACTGAATTTTATAAAAAATTAGAAACAAAAAACAATTATTTTAGACTTATTATGAAAAATCTACAAAAGAATTAAGAAAACAAAAAAAAATTAACAAGGAAAGCTGGCCGGGCCCTAATCTGCCGCTTTACACTCCCTCACAGAGGCCCATCGCAGCCCACTCCGTCCCATCGAGGCCCATGGCTGAGAAATCAGCCCAGGCGCAACAACTCAATAGATATAAAGGGTGGTTGTAATATTATGACAAGAAAGATTGGTTGGTGCAGTGGTATGGGTCATTGGGTTTTGTTGGGAGGTCGCGGGTTCAAGTCCCTGGGTGGAATTTTTTTGCAAATAATTCTTGCTTGTTAGAGTTTAACGTATATGTGTTAGAGTTTAACATATATGACAAGATAGATTGGTTGGTGTAGTGGTATGGGTCGCCGGGTTTGGTTGGGAGGTCGCAGGTTCAAGTCCCATTGTGGCCCTTTTTTTGCAAATAACTCATCTTTGTTAGAGTTTAACATATATGACACGTAAGCAGCGCCATGTAAGCAGATTTAAACAAACGGATATTACACGTAGTCACACATAGACAAATAGATATTAACACACGGATATTACATGTAGTAAAAAACTGACACATAGACACGACACATAGGCGTAATTGCTGACGTGGCCAACTATCAATTTTAACCTATCTTAATTTGGACCTCATGACGATTTTAAATCGTCGTAGTGAGGTTCAAATAACATCGTAGCATATATTCGTCAGATTATGACGATTTGAGATAATGAAAATATGACGATCCTGAGCAAAATCGTCATAATTTTGTAAGGTTTTGAACCTTCCGAACAGCTTTTGACCATCTGGGCGAAATCGTCATAACTCTATGACGATTTTGAACACGGTCACTATGAGAAGGTCATAGAATAACACATTCCTTGTAGTGGACGTTGCTACAGGACACGCACCCATGTGGAAGAAGAAATCTATATTTTGGGAGCTGCCATATTGGAAAGTCCTGCGTGTCCGCTCTTCAATCGACGCGATGCACGTGACGAAGAATCTCTGCGTGAACCTGCTAGGATTCCTAGGCGTGTATGGGAAGACAAAAGATACACCTGAAGCACGGGAGGACCAACAAATTATGAAAGACCCAAAGAACATGCATACAGATAACAAGATGGATAAAGGGCGTCACTTAAGTCGTGCCATCTATGCTCTTACCAAAGCAGAGAAGGAAATCTTTTTTGAAGTCCTTTACAGTATCAAGGTGCCGTCGGGCTTCTCATCTAATATAAAGGGGATAATAAATATGGCAGAGAAAAAGTTCCAAAACCTGAAGTCTCATGATCACACGTGATTATGACGCAGCTTGCTTCCGATTGCATTGAGGGGCTTCTACGAAAAATGTTCGAGTACCCATTGTGAAGCTGTGTGCATTCCTCAATGCAATATCTCGAAGGTAATCAATCCAGATATTCGCCAAGGTTCTGAAGGATGTGGTACAATGTCTTGTTAGTTTTGAACCGGTGTTCCCACCATCCTTCTTCAATATTATGACGCATCTCTGGTTCATCTAGTGGAAGAGATTACCATTCTCGGTCCGGTATTTCGCACAATATGTTCCCCTTTGAGAGGTTCATGGGAGTCTTAAAGAAATATGTTCATAACCGTGCTAGACTGTAAGGAAGCATCTCCAAGGGATATGGAGCAGAGGAGGTCATTGAGTTTTGTGTTGACTTTATTCGACCTTAAGCCGATTGGTGTTTCGACTCATGCATGAGGGAAGACTAAGTGGAAAAGGCACCTGGAAAAGAAAGCAATGATATGTAGGGACGGGATTCTTTCATTAAAGCACACTACAGCTTCTACATAATTCCACCTTGGCATCTCCAGATATCGAGGAACACAAGAATATTGTACGCTCAAAACCGGGAAGCTGAATCATGGATTACAGATGAACACATGAAGTCTTTCGGTGGTTGGATGCGGACACATCTCTTGAATGACACCACTGTTGGAGATCAGCTATACTTGTTGGCCGCGTCACCATCTTCTACTGTATTGAATTTCCAAGGGTACGAAATCAATGGGAAGACATTCTACACGATCGCCCAAGATAAAAAGAGCACCAACCAAAATAGTGGTGTCCGCTTTGATGCAATAGACGAGAATGGACAAAAGGACACATATTATGGTTACATAGAGGAGATATGGGAACTAGACTATGGAGTCTCTTTTAGGGTCCCTTTGTTTCGCTGCAAATGGGTCAACCTGAATGGGGAAGGGGTAAAGATAGACCAGTTGTACGGAATGACAATAGTGGATCTCAACAATCTTGGTTATAGAGATGAACCATTCGTCCTAGCCAATGATGTGTCTCAGGTTTTCTATGTGAAGGACATGTCCTCCAGACCGAAAAAAAGAAAAAATATGCAAACGAATACATCATATGATGAGCCAAAGCGTCACATAGTTCTTTCAGGGAAAAGAAACATCATGGGAATCGAGGACAAGACAGACATGTCAGAAGATTATAATAAGTTTGATGAAATTCCGCCCTTCACAGTGAAAACTGACCCAAGCATTCCGTTAAGTAAAGAAGATGCTCCATGGTTACGTCTGAAGCGGTCATAAGGAATGACATATGCCAAGAAGTTCATGCTCATATTATGTAACTCTATTTCATGTCTTTCGCGGTTTGTGGCTTAACCGAAGGATATCTTTCGCGGTTTGTGGCCTTTAGTCCCGGTTTTGTAGTCTCAGTTTTTAATATTAATAAATGTCTTGAGTGTTAGTACCGTTTTGTGGCTGGACCGGGAGTGCCTCTATGACCAGTTTCTTGGAGATGCTTGGGAGGAGGCCTGGCATCTCCACAAACTGGTCGTAGTGGTGTCCTCGCCTCGAAAACCATCTTGCAGCTTGTAACTTCACTAACTAGATCAATACGCCTCGGAGCTAACTAATTTCACATATTAGGGAGTGCCTCTACCAGTTCTCGGAGATGCTTGGGACTGGGCTCCGTCGGCATGTCCTGAAACTGGCCGTAGTGGTGTCCCTGCCTCGAAAACCATCTTGCAGCTTGTAACTTCACTAACTAGATCAATACGCCTCGAGCTAACTAATTTCACATATTAGAGTGCCTCTGACCAGTTTCGGAGATGCCAGAGGATCGGCTCGTCGGCATCTCCCCTGAAATCGACGTAGTGGTGTCCTTCTCTCTAAAACCATCTTGGAGATGCCTCAAACTGGTGGAGGACTGGACTCACAAGGATGCATATTTATAGTACAAGCAGCTCGGCATAATGTCGACACTCACGACATAATGTCGACACTCACCCCTATTAGTCTTGACTCATCTTTAGTCGGTTGGTGTCTCCAACCGACTAAAATTCATCTTAGTCCCGGTTGGTGACACCATCCGGACAAGGTAAGCACGACATAATGTCGACACTCACCCCTATTATTAGTGTTGTTCGCCCACTGTCATAATCCTTGATCGCGGTTGGTTTCTCCAACCGGGACTAAATATGAACCCTCTCTTTATATAGGCATTTCCCTCTATGTTGCAGGAGGAAGTTTTCCTTTGTGTCGCACGGAAAAGCCCTTTTCCATTTTCCGAGCGCAAAAAACGGGTCGTTTTGTGAAGTAACCACCAAAATGCCATTTCAGAATGCTACCGTCCTATTTTCCTAAAATACTAGACCACCTTACATGGACTATCTCCCAACCGGTACATCTCAACCCTTTTCGTCCATCCCGGGTAAAAAGGACAAATGTCTGCCGAATCGGCAGGAAGTGAGTCTGGTTTGTACTATAGGTACATGATCTATCGCCCGTGATTTTTTGAAAAAATCATTTTTAGACTCGCAATATGTGGTTTCTTCAGAGATCCAATGCAAGTTCTAACGATGCTCGTCCCCTATCTTCATGCACACCGGTTCGACCATAGTTAGAAATTCAGATAATTCAAAACGGGCATAATAAATTCAAAGAAAATCCGAACAATGAAAATCCTTCGCGTGGTGTCATATTATGTTACATAGTTGAAAGGAAAAATACCAGACTTGGTATATTGATCATGTTTCGAAAAAACCTTCACAAAATGACCTATCATGTTCGAGGTTTCATGGCTTTCGGTCCAAATGACCGATGTTATGTGCTGAATCACGGCATAGTTTGTGATGTTGTGCCCATATTATGCATGTGTGTGGACATTGGTATGGAGAACAATGTTGCGAGAAAGTTTTCCTTTTGTCGCATACGGAAAAGCCCTTTTCCATTTTAAAGCGCAGAAAACGGGTCGTTTTGTGAAGTAACCACCAAAATGCCGTTTCAGAATGCTACCGTCCTATTTTCCTAAAATACTAGACCACCTTACATGGACTATCTCCCAACCGGTACATCTCAAACCTTTTCATCCATCCCGGGTAAAAAGGACAAATGTCTGCCGAATCGGTAGGAAGTGGGTCCGGTTTGTACTACAGGTACATGATCTATCGCCCGTGATTTTTTGAAGAAATCATTTTTACACTCGCAATATGTGGTTTCTTCAGAGATCCAATGCAAGTTCTAACGATGCTCGTCCCCTATCTTCATGCACACCGGTTCGACCATAGTTAGAAATTCGATAATTCAAAACGGCATAATAAATTCAAAAAATCCGAACAATGAAAATCCTTGGCGTGGTGTCATATTATGTTACATAGTTGAAAGGAAAAATACCAGACTTGGTATATTGATCATGTTTCAAAAAACCTTCACAAAATGACCTATCATGTTCGAGGTTTCATGGCTTTCGGTCCAAATGACCGATGTTATGTCTTGAATCACGGCATAGTTTGTGATGTTGTGCCCATATTATGCATGTGTGGACATTGGTATGGAGAACAATGTTGCAGGAAGTTTTCCTTTTTTGTCGCGGAAAAGCCCTTTTCCATTTTCCGAGCGCAAAAAACGGGTCGTTTGTGAAGTAACCACCAAAATGCCGCTTCGAATACCGTCCTATTTTCCTAAAATACTAGACCACCTTACATGGACTATCTCCCAACCGGTACATCTCAAACCTTTTCGTCCATCCCGGGTAAAAAGGACAAATGTCTACCGAATCGGTAGGAAGTGGGTCCGGTTTGTACTACAGGTACATGATCTATCGCCCGTGATTTTTTGAAAAAATCATTTTTAGACTCGCAATATGTGGTTTCTTCAGAGATCCAATGCAAGTTCTAACGATGCTCGTCCCCTATCTTCATGCACATCGGTTACCATAGTTAGAAATTCAGATAATTCAAAACGGGCATAATAAATTCAAAAAAAATCCGAACAATGAAAATCCTTCGCGTGGTGTCATATTATGTTACACAGTTGAAAGGAAAAATACCAGACTTGGTATATTGATCATGTTTCGAAAAAACCTTCACAAAATGACCTATCATGTTCGAGGTTTCATGGCTTTCGGTCCAAATGACCGATGTTATGTGCTGAATCACGGCATAGTTTGTGATGTTGTGCCCATATTATGCATGTGTGTGGACATTGGTATGGAGAACACTTTTTTTGAATTATTTATTTAAATCCAAACACTTTTTATGTTTAAAGTTTTTCTAAATTCCAAATTAATATTAAAAATATATAAGTTAATTCATTTTTAATTGTAAATGGTTCATAGTTTAAATGGTTACATTAATTATTTTTTAAAAGAGAAAATGTTTTTGAATTATTTATTTAAATCCAAACACTTTTTATGTTTAAATTTTTTCTAAATTCCAAATTAATATTCAAAAATATAAGTTAATTCATTTTAAAAGGTTACATTAATTATTTTAAAAATAGAATATGTTTTGAATTATTTATTCAAATCCATACACTTCTTATGTTTAAAGTTTTTCTAAATTCCAAATTGATATTAAAAAATATAAGTTAATTCATTTTAATTGTAAATGGTTCATATTTTAAATGGTTACATTAATTATTTTTAAAACAGAAAATGGTTTTGAATTATTTATTCAAATCCAAACACTTTTATGTTTAAAGTTTTCTAAATTCCAAATTAATTATCATTTAAAAACAATACAAATTTAAACCCCAAATTAAAAAATAAGGCGAGAACAGAGAAAATACCTGAAATTTTTTGAAAGCAGAATATGTCGGTTGGATCCACCAAGGACTAAAGACCCTCGCCAACCCTTGGTCTCGCTGAAAATATTGGAGTATAGGTCTCGGTTGGTGGCTCCAACCGACGATAACCCTTTAGTCGGTTGGAGCCACCAACCGACTAAAGGTCCTTGTTATAACTGGGTGCCCCTCCTTCTTCTTCCCCATCTCCTCTTCTCTTCTCGCAAGACGACGCCGCTTGCCGCCGTGCACGCCCTACCGCCCAGCCCAAGCGTGCAGAAGCTTCGCCTCGTCGCCCGAGGCTTCTCTGAAGGAATCGGCCCCTTTCGCTCCCAATCGCCGCCAACGACCCTCGAGCTGACGATCGCCCGCCGATTCGTCGGCTCCGACCTCGCCTCGCCTCCCGACACCACCACCGCACACCTTGTATGCTGGTCCTCGTGGACCTCTCTCTCGCCCTCTCACTGGTTCATCCTCCCTGCCGACCACCGCCACCACCGCCACCGTCGCCGTGCTCTCTCCGTGACCTTTTGGAGGCGCCGCTGCTCTTTGGCTCGCCTTAACCTCCTCTCTCTAACGCCAAGACGCACGCGCCCTAGATCGCACCCTAACGCCGTTCCCGATCACCGTCCTGCAAGCCACCGCCGGCGTGACGTCACCCGTGCATCAGCGCGACCCAGCCAGGGAGCCACTTTGCCTGCATGGCTTTCCTATGTGGCCTCTGCCCACAGGTCGGCGTCTGCTAGCCCCATCGAGTGAAAATGCCCCGAACCACTTTTGCTTCAGGCTGCGAGGTGGCTCGGGCCCTCTCACACCTTTGTGGGTAGGTTTGCTCATGTAAAAAGTTTAACCAGCTTTTAATAATTTTAGAAATAATTATAATTTTATAAATTCAATAACTTTTAATCTATAAGTCATAAAAATATGAATAATATATCAAAATGTTCAGAAAAATGAAACCTAGCTATCTAAGCTATAATCATGCATTGTTCAACAACTTAAATTACAAGTTTAATTAGAAGAACAAATCCACCCCTCTCATGTGTTAGGAGTTTCTCCGAGTTAGGGTTTTCACCCTCGGAACCCCGATTAAATCGTCGAGCATTTCTTAGGGTTACATTCCAATGAAAATTAACTTGTCATATCATCATACTTGCTTGAGCATTGCATCGATGCCATGTGTTGATTGTTTCCTTTTCTTTTTGGTGTTTGGATTATTAGGTTTATTATTAGTTAGGTATTATTAGGTTTATTAATTAGTTTGGTATTATTGGTCTTCGCCCCATTGGTCATCATCCGTGGGTAGCCCTGACCGATTCACATTTTCAAGCAACTTAGGTGCATGTGGGTTCGACGATGTGCCTATCTACTACACGGTTTCCTTTCTCTTCATTTTATTATTGTGTATGTATATATTAGGGTTTCTTGAATTAGGGTTTATATCTCTCAACACCGTACTTAACTTTCTCCTTTAGCCGCTTTGACTTATTCGTTTTCCACCTATGCAGAAAATATGGACCCACACGTCAGAGACGAAGAAAAGGAAGAGTTGATCCAAGGTGTGATCCGTGGGGAAGATAATTTAGACGTATCAACGTTTCTGAACAACTCCGGTGAGGGTGATCCTCTTTTTACCGGAGTAGACAACTTGTTTGAGGTTGAAGGTGTTGCCTTCCGTGAGGGAGAAGGCGATGCCTTGTGTAATCGAGAAGACGACCGCTCCGGCGAGGTGCATGTAATATAAATCAATTCATTAATTAATCATCTGCTATCTATATAGAAATAGTAACGACGATCTTTCTTCTTTTAGCCTCGAAGAGCAGTACTGATGCAAGCGGGAAATCTGTTGCCCAGCTCGGAGAACAAGCAAAACAGACTTCCGCCCCTCTCAAGGTGATTTCTCAAACCAATGTGGGGTCGAGCAAATATGGGGCAAGAAGCGGTATGATCCAGGTAGTTGCACAATCTGGAGAAGCTGCTCAAGGTATGAGTATTGCCAGATTACTTATCGCTTAGAGTTCTTCCCGTGAGTGAAGTAGCATACCAATACCAAGACGGAAAACCTCTCGTCAAACCCGAGGAGGTAAACAATCTTCCAACAAAATGCTAAGATTGCATAAGCTGGTACATGCATGCCACAAGGGTCGGGGCTAACTGGATAATCTTGAGGGTTACAAAAAGCATCATGGGAAAGATAAGGATGACATGATATCCATTGAATTTGATGAACTATTTCAATTATTCAATCAAGACGCCTTGGACAAATCGATCATGAGTGCCTATTATGCGTAAGTACTAATTACGTAATTAATTTAGTCTCCACTATATTATTTTGTTTATTGCATGTATATAATCATACTGTAATATGCAGAATGAAGATTCTCGAATGCAGCAGAGGACAAATCTATGGCATTGGCTTCATTGACCCATATTGGGTTCATGAAGCTAATCTCAAAATAAGCCCCCAGGATACGGAGGATAATATAGTACACGCGTTAAGGTTTCAAGAAACCAAAAGGGAAATACTATTTCCTTACAACTTCCAGTGAGTGTTATTGTCTTGTATACACTTTCTATTTCGCTTACTCGATGTTAAGTATATAATTGATTAGTTCTGCATTCGCAGGTACCGCTATATTTTGTTAATCATTCAACTTGAAAAAGGGCGTGTACTAGTCATGGACTCGAAACATAAACCCCTTGAGACGTGGAAGGACATGCAGATACTTCTCCAGTGGTAATTCTAATCATTACGACACTATATCGGCAACGTTCGTGAATTTTATGATATCAAGTACTTAATAACTTATTTTACTTTTTCTCGCGGCAGCTTGGAAACGGTTCACCAAGAAGGCTAGGGTGTTTGGAAAGAGGAGCTTACATTTCAACCACTAGATGTAAGCACCACTAGCTATATCCGCGCATCTCTTTGATTCTAGTTTTGATACAGTTATTATCATGCTTGATTATTATTTTGATTAAACTCTGTTCTCGTAAAGTGCCTGACGCAGGGACCAGGTAACAATCTATGTGGATACTATGTATGCGAGTTCATCCGGCAGACGTGCGATGAGAAGGGCAGAAATTTAGAGCAACTCCACGTACGTAAACAATTTCTATAGTTTTTATTACAATCAAATTGTGTTTAGTTTCATATTCATATAGGCTGACTCCTTTTTTAAATCAGATCGAACGTCTACGGGACGGTCTTCTGCCAAAGGATCGCATACGAGCAATTCAGGAGGAATTGGCGGGATTCTTGGATGCAGAAGTCCTAAACACACAAGGGGAATACTACTCGGCTGTGTATAGACAATAGGAATTGTAAAAATAGCAACTTTCAAGAAATTGGCCGGTAGCATCGAATAGCAACTTTTTTATGTAGTGCATGAACTTGATCCGTGTATTGAATGTAATGTTGTCATGATGATCTTGTGTAATATAAGGTTCCTTCGTTGATAAGTGCAAAACACTAAATAAACAATAAAACAACCTAAATGAATTCTCTGCCGCGGCACAAAAAGTGGCGAAAATGCTGCCGCGGCAACAAAATTTTGTTGCCAAATGAATTCTCTGCCGCGGCAGAGAAATGGACCAAATCTCTACCGCGGCAGCAGGTTATTAGTCCCGGTTGGTGTTACGAACCGGAACTAATGCTCCACCCCCTCGCGCTCTGATGCCGCCACGTGTGCCCCATTTGTCCCGGTTGGTGGGGCAACCGGGACTAATGGTTAGAGCTTTAGTCCCGATTGCCCCGTCCCGGTTGGGCAACCGGGACTAATGTCCCTTACCAACCGGGACGCATGGGCCCTTTTCTACCAGTGTGATGATGGAGGGGACGTGCAGGCAGTGGATTAACACCCTCCCCCAGGACAGTATCGACTCCTGGGAGGAGATGCGCGATGCCTTCGTCGGGCACTTCGAGTGCTCCTACACCCGCGCCACCACCATCGAGGACCTGGAGCGATGCGTCCAGGGATCCCGCGAGTCGACCCGCAATTGGGTCCAACGGTGGCAAGAACTTTGGTACAACGCGGACGGCATCCACCCGGACACTGCGATCCATTGCTTCAAGACCTCGTGCCGTTACGATCCCCTGGTCGCCAAGCTCAAGCGACACTCCCGCACACTCGACAACATCCCCGACCTCCTCGAGATCGCCAAACGGTACGCCGAGGAAGATCCAAACCAGGAAACTGACGACGAGTCAGGAGGTCAACGCCAAGACGAAGCGGAAACGACGATGGACGCCGATCCGATCTACGCTACAGCGGCACTCGCCTCACCGGCAAGCGCCGCAGTGACGGGCGAGTCGACTTCGTCGCCAACGCCGGGCACGCGCAGCGCGAGCCCAAGAGCTTCCGCTGCGACGGAGGACAACGCCGCGACAGCGGCAACTACAAGAACAAGCCAAGGTTCGACCCTGTGGCCCTCCTTAACCAACCATGTGCGCTTCATAGCAGGGAAGGGAAGCCCGCAACGCACACCACCACCGACTGCCACACCCTCAAGGAAATCGAGAAGCCACGGCGAGCGCGGGAGGACCCCGACAACGACCCGCCAAACGGCGGAAAATTCGGCAAAGTAGCCGGCTCGCTCCACACCTTCACAGGCTTCAAAACGAAGCGCGAAAAGAAGGTCATCGCCTGCGCCGTCGCCGTCAACGCGGTGGCCCAGGCGGACGTTCCCCAGTTCCTCAACTGGTCGGAGTAGCCCATCACCTGGAGTCGCCAAGACCACTCGCCACGCATCGAATACCCAGGTCGAGTCGCCCTGGTGGTCAAGCCCAAGGTCGGCGACTACTGGCTTCCCAAGACGTTGATGGACGGCGGCAGCTCCATCAACATCATGTACCTCGACACCTTCAGGCGGCTGCGGCTCCCGCAGTCGATGATCGAGACAACCCACACCACATTCCACGGCATCGTCCCCGGTCGGAAGGCGTACCCGATCGGCAAGGTCACGCTGCCAGTCACCTTCGGCACACCGGCAAACTTCCGCACCGAGCGGATCGTCTTCGTGGTGCCCTTCGAGCCCTACCCGCTGCGTCTGGGGCCAGCGTTCGCTAAATTCATGGCAGCGCCCTACTATGCGCATAACGCGATGAATCTCCGGCGTGCGGCGTCATCACCATCAACGGCGACCCGACATGGCGCCGGTGCGAGGCCAAAGGAGCCGAGCTTCGGACGCCGTCATCGTGGCGGAGACCAACCACGCCGACGAGCTCGCCAAATGCGGCGGTGTCAACAACGACGACCCACCATACTCAAGAAGCCCAACTCGGAGGGCGCAAACACCTCAACCTTTGAGGCCACGAGCCACCCGCACCGTCGAGCTGGTCCCAGGCGACTCCAGCCAGACGGTGACGATCGGGACAGGCATGAGCCCAGCATAGGAAGGTGCGCTCATCGAGTTCCTCCGTGAGAACAGGGACATCTGCGCATGGAAACCCTCTAACATGCCCGGTGTCCCTAGGGAGCTCGCTGAGCACAAGCTAAACGCCGACCCCAAAGTGCGACCTGTCAAGCAGTCGCTGCGGCCCTTCAATGAAGAACGCCGTCGAGCAATCGCCGAGGAAGTGCAACGTCTACTCGCTGCCGGCTTCATCCGGCCAATCAAGTACTCCAAGTGGCTGGCAAACCCAGTCCTGGTCGAGAAGAAGAACGGGACCTAGAGAATCTGTATCGACTACACAAACCTGAACGGTGCCTGCCCAAAGGAGCAGTTCGTCCTCCCGCGGATCGACCAGATAATCGATTCAACCGCGGGCTCGGAGTCACTCTGTTTTCTCGACACCTACTCTGGGTACAACCAGATCAAAATGGTCGTAGAAGACGAGGAGAAGACGGCGTTCATCACGCCATTCGGAGCTTTCTGCTACACCGCCATGACCTTCGGCCTCAAGAACGCCGGGGCAACCTACCAGCGGTGCATGCAAGAATGCCTCGCGAGCCAAATTGGCCGCAACATCCACGTCTACATCGACGACGTGGTCGTAAAGTCCGCTCGCCAGGGCGACCTACTCACCGACCTGGCGGAAACATTCGCCAACTTGCGAAAATACAAGATAAAACTCAACCCAGGCAAATGCACCTTCGGTGTACCAGCAGGACAACTACTGGGGTACGTCGTCTCCAAACGAGGGATCGAGGCGAACCCCACGAAGATCGACACGATCGCCCGGCTCGGCAAACCCGAGTGCCTGCGCGACGTCCAAAAGCTGGCCGGGCGAGTAGCGGCTCTCAGTCGCTTCATCCCCCGCCTGGGCGAAAAGGCGATGCCCCTATACCGCCTGATGCGCAAGAACCCCACCTTCCAGTGGGACAAGGAGGCGGACGACGCGCTCCGCGACCTCAAAAAGGTGCTACTCGCTGCACCACTGCTCGCCGCCCCCGCCGACAAAGAACCCATGTTGGTTTATGTCGCGGCGTCCGAGCGCGTCGTCAGCGCCGTGATGGTCGTCGAACGGCCAGAAGAAGGAAAGGAGCGCCCAGTCCAGCGACCGGTGTACTACATCAGCGAGGTCCTCACCGAGTCGCGCCAGCGGTACCCACAGTACCAAAAGCTAGTGTACGCGGTCTTTAGAGCTCAGCGGCGCCTGCCGCACTACTTCTAGGAGCACCCGATCACGGTCGTTTCCTCAGCACCACTGCAAGACATCATCCGCAACCGCGAGGCGACCGGGCGGGTCACCAAGTGGGCCGTCGAGATCGGCGTCCACAACATCAAATACGAGCCGCGAAAAGCGATCAAGTCGCAGGCCCTAGCGGACTTCATCGCCGATTGGGAAGAGGCCTAGCAGCCAGAGAGACTGCCATACGTCCATTACTGGAGCTTACACTTCGACGGCTCCAAGAACGCGGACGGCGCAGGCGCAGGGATCGTGCTTACTTCACCGAAGGGCGACAAGCTCCGCTACATCCTCTGCCTCGACTTCACACCTTGCACCAACAACATGGCCGAGTACGAGGCCCTACTCCACGGCATGCGAGCTGCCAAGGAGATGAATGTCAACCGCCTACGCTGCTACGGAGATTCCGACCTCGTCGCGGGGAAAGTCGCTGGCACCTGTGACGCCGTCTCCCCCACCATGGCGGCGTACCGCCAAGCAGTGGACAAGTTGGGCGGACACTTCACCGGCTACTCCGTCGAATGGATCGACAGGCGGAAGAACGAGGAGGCCGATGCACTCTCTCGCATCGGGTCGACTCGACTCGCACCACCCGCCGGCGTTTCCCTCGACACAATCTCCAAGCCATCAGTCTCTCCCCCGAGGGAAATCGACATCGGAGTCCCACTCCAACCAGAGGCAGCCTTGGTCGCACTCGTCAGGCGAACCGATCGACCAAGCCCTACATCGCCTACACGAAGCCGCACCGCCGAGGCAGACGGACGCTCGGATGATCGCTCGCCGATGCAAGTCCTACACCATCATCGATGGCGAGCTCCATAAGCGCAGCGTCACCGGCGTATTCCAACGTTGCATCCAACCAGCTGAAGGACGCAAGATCCTCAACGACATCCACTCCGGTGACTGCGGCCACCACGCCGCTGCTCGCTCCCTGGTCGCCAAGGCTATGCGGCATGGTTTATATTGGCCCACCACACACGCCGACGCTGTCGATATCGTCCAGCGGTGCGCCGGGTGCCAGAAGTACGCCAATCAGACGCATGTATCGAGCTCGGCGCTCAAAACAATCCCCATCACCTAGCCATTCGCCGTATGGGGCATGGACATGGTAGGCCCCTTCAAGAAAGCCCCCTCCGGCTACACCCACCTGCTGGTTGCCGTTGACAAATTCACGAAGTGGGTGGAGGCCAAGCCAGTCCGGAAATGCGACGGGAAGACCGCTACTAAATTCCTACGCGAGCTCATATATCGCTACGGGTTCCCAAACAGCATCATCACGGACAACGGCACCAACTTCGCCAAGGGAGCCATGGCCGACTTCTGCGAAGAGCACCACATCCGGCTCGACCTCGCGTCAGTCGCCCACCCGGAATCCAACGGCCAGGCGGAACGGGCCAACCAAAGCATCCTCCACGGCCTGAAGCCGCGACTCCAAGTACCACTTGAGCGCACCGCTGGGTGCTGGGTAGAGGAGTTGCCTTCATCATCCGGGGATCCGCACTCTCAGCGGTCGACGGGATTCACTCCCTTCTTCATGGTCTACGGCATCGAAGCAGTCATGCCCACCGACCTCGAACACGACTCGCCGTGGGTCGTCCACTATACGGAGGCTGCAAACGAGCTTGCCCGCCAAGACGGGATCGACCAACTCGACGAAGCACGTGTCCTCACTCGGTCACGAACCGCTATCTACCAGCAAGGACTCCGCCGCTACCACAGACGGCGGGTGAAAGCTCGCACCTTCCAGGAAGGCGACCTGGTGTTACACCTCATCCAGGACAAGAAGGGCATGCACAAGCTCTCCCCTCCGTGGGAAGGCCCATTCGCTATCGGGCGCGTACTCGGCAACGACGCCTACTACCTCATCGACGTCCGCGGGGACGGCGAACTCGACGTCAAGCGACCATGGAATGTAAACCTACTACGGAAGTTCTACTCCTAGAACCCCACACATGTACTCTCCAGTCGCTATGAAATAAAAAGGAAACGGTTACCGCAAATTGCGCCTACTCTCCATGACTTGTGCCACTCGCACTCGTCATAACAACGTTACGCTAACTGCAGAAGTCAACCTTTGGTACAGCGATCGGCACGGCTAAGTAGTGCGGTGTAAGAGCACTGAATCACCTCAGGTCTTGCATCGTCCACGAAAAACGCCCACCCGGAGCCCCATTGGAGTCGCCTAGCTCGACTGGTTCTAAGATCCAAGACAACTGCCCTCGCTTCTCACAGCGACCTTGGTCCTCCGCATCCTCGGCATAGCGACTCGAACAGCTAAGTACCACGCCGGGATGAAGACCAGTTCGTCGCGGCGTCGAAAACGCCAAGTAAGAGCATGCCCAGACTCGCCACGCGATGACCACACGGGCCAGGAGGGTGGCGCTCACACCAACGCTAAGTCCTCAACCACCCTCGAGTCGCGCCTAGAACAACCAAGTACCACGCCGGGGACTCGGCCACCCCGTTCGCGTAAGGGAAAACGGTAAAGTACAGAGCACTCAAGGGAGTCGCCTAGCGACTGGCTCACCGAGCTCGGGCGAGTCGACCAAAACAACAAAACACATGACAACAACACATATATCATATACGAGGTAAACCCCACAAAAAGGGCGGACGCGCTCGGGGACTCGTTCAAAAATCAATCACAAACACACAACAAATACCAAAATAGACACGACGTCTCATTCAATTGGATATTGCACTGTTTCATATTACAAAATATGCCCGCGTGGCAGACCTGCCGCTAACGCCACAAGGCAAACCATCTTACTCTGCAGGCTTCGATGACGATTCGCCAACATCCCGGCGATTGCGGATGAACGCCGTGTACGGGTTTGACGGATACGTCGTCAGCTCACCCGCCATCGCCGCGCGAAAAGGTTGCTCGACCTTGAAGTCACGATGCGGCGGCTCGGGGTCGTTCGGCGCGACGACCGTCTCCTGGTATGGAAGGAGGTCGCCCATTGCCCAGACACGTTCTGAATACGTGGCGGCACGGTCCTGCAACTTGAGGACCTCGGACAGCTCCACCACGCCAGTCGACGATGGATATCCACTCGTCACATCGTCGATGTCGAAATCTTCGGGGAAGTGGGCGAGTCCAAGGCTCAAGGCTTTCGACGCTCCGCGCCGAAACGCCGAACGCGTCATGTACTCAACGACCGCGGGTGCCTTCTCCAAATATTTCCACACCTCAACGAGGTCGCTGGGAATCACCTCCGTGGGCGATATCTCTTGGAGATAGGCACGTATGCACGTCGCTGACAATGTCGCCAAGTCGACGAGCATACTTACGCACTGCCTCATGTCGAGCGAGCTCGCCTCTCCTTCGCTATCGATGATGCGACCTGCGAGTAGAAGACGACAATGAATACGACGGACACTACAAAAGAGACAACCATCGGAAAGGAAGGTGTACTCACCAAGCAGCGGACGGGCGAGTTCCGTGATGAAGCACTGAAGCGATGTATGGTCGTCCTGAAGCCCAGCAATGAGGACTTCCGACACCTTGCGATCCTCCTCAGCGGCTGCAATGGCGGCCTTAGCTCGCTCGTCAGCCGAGCTCGCTTCTTCCTTCGCTTCCCGCAGCTCGCGCTCGAGGTTGGCGATCCGCTGTTCAGCGGCACTCAAGGCCGATTGCGCCGCCGCTAATTCACCAGCTGGGACAAGCCCCTGGCGAGCTTTCTCTGCCTTCGCAGCAAAAGCCTGAAGCCCTTTGTTCGCTTCCTGGACGATGGCCAGCTCCTTCTCCGCGCGCTGCTTCGCGCCCAATCGGTCCACCGACTCAAGCTGCAGACCCTGCACATCATCGAAAAAGTTAGCCAAAGCAAAATTCCTAAGTGCCCACCCGCTGAAATTCAGCGAGTGCGCACTCGGGGACTGGCGATCAAGAAATTCCTAAGTGCCCACCCGCTGAAATTCAGCGAGTGTGCACTCAGGGACTGGCGATCAAGAAATTCCTAAGTGCCCACCCGCTAAAATTTAGCGCGTGCGCACTCGGGGACTGGATGCGGAAAATAAAAAGATGAGAAATTATAAGAATCAGGCCGCTGCAAAGCACCGACCTGATCCTCGGGGACTGGATGTACCTGGATGGCTGCGCCAAGCATGCCATGGAGTTGTATCGCGTCCACGGATGCGAGTAACGCCGGCGTGTGCCCACGACGTTGGTCGACTTCAGCATCGGCGGTCCCAGGAGCATGGCTCGAGGGCACAGCTCCACTTGTCGTGGCCGCCTTGGTCACGAAGCGTGGGAAGGTAGCAATAGAGGCACCCGCTCCAAGGGAGGTCGCCTCTGCCGTTCCAGGCAAGGAAGCGCCCTCCTTCGTAGACGCGGCTGCGTCCATCACGGGCCCGGCTGGTGCAACCGCCGTGTCGTCAGAGATAGTGACGGTATCGCCACCCTTGGCCTTCTTGCTGCCATCCGCCGAGTCGATGACCTCGTCCGCCTTCCTCTTGCGGGAAGGGTCCTCCTCTCTAACGACGGGTGGCACCTTAGCCACGGTTGGATGGCCCATCCTCTTCACTCCGGTCCTGTGCATCAATCGAATAAGCAAAAACAAGCGAAAGAGTTATGAAAAGAAAGGAAGGGTGAGTACACTCACTTGGCGACCGGGATGAAACGTAGCCCCATACGGAGGCCGGCCGATTTTTCCAGTTCAGGGCCCAGTCGGCGGCTGAGCCCCATCTCCAGGACGTCGCGTTCCCAAGACACGGACGGCTTCTTCGTCGTTGAGGCCGCAGCTGGAGCCTCTGGGACATCCTCGGCAAGAGCCTCCTTGCGAGGCGAAGTCGCTGTAGCCGGAGCCTCCTTGCGAGGCGGCAGCTTGGAGCCTCCCAGCCGTAGGCTGGGCGAATGGCGGAGGCATTGAAGCCAGCGGCACTTCCACGGTCGCCGCGTCCAGCGCTGCTGTCACTGGTGGCGCGTCATCACCGGCTGGGTTGGGAGCATCAGAGCTGCTCGCCAAGTGCGGCGGCAAGGCCGGCTTTGATGGCTTCGTCTTCTTCTTCGGGGGGGCCTTGCCTCCTTTTCCTTCTTCTTCTTCTTCGACGGAGTGACTTGACGGTGCGAGGTGGTCTCTAGGAGCTCGTCATCGTCATCATGACGCTCGAGGCTTCTGCTTGCCTCGATCTTGCGCTGTCGTTGTCCGCGGGTCTTTCGGACCAGCAGGGCGACCTCCTCCTCGGACTCATCATCGTCGTCCTCGTCGCCCTTGGCTGGCGGTGACTCGCCCACGTCCTGGGCAGATGAGCCCGAGCTCTCGTCGTCCGAAGGAGGGAGCCACCCTTCCACCACTTGGAACAGCTGCAACGAATAAATAATGAATCAGAATTACCGCGACTACATAAACTACGACTGCGAGCAAGGTAAAGCAATTACCGTTGGAGCCGGACGCTTCGCGGTGTAGGGGCGACCCCAGCCTGCGCGTCCAGGTACACCGCCTGGGTAATCTTCTACAACGCTGGGAGATAGTCCTCCAGCTTCCACTCGTCGAGGCAGGCCTTCGTCGAGTCTCCCCGGCCGGTGTACTGGTACATGTAGTGGTCGCGCTGGGCGAGCGGGACGAGCCGCCGCCCGAGCCAGCAGTTGTACAGATTTATTGTCTGGAGGCCCTTCTTTTTCAGACCACGGATGGTCTGGAGCATTTCGTCAACAACCATTCGCTGGTCGTTGGGGAGCTTGCCGACTTGGAGATGGCGCGGCTCGGATCGATTGGCGGAGTACCGCGGGATCGCCGCCTCGTCCTCCGGGGTCGCCTCGGCCACGTAGAACCACGACTTCTTCCAGTCGCTCGCTGCCTTGGCGGGCAGCATCAGATCAAAGAATGAGGCTTTGGACTTGAGTTGGAATGTCAGGCCGCCCGCGGCTAGCATTGGGCCGCCTGCTTCCTCGCGGCTGATCCGTCCGTGGAACAGATCTTGCCACAAGGGGAAGTAGGGCCGGCAGCCCAAGTAGCATTCGCAGAACGCCACGAAGATGGCGAGCTGCTCGATGCTGTGGGGACCCAGATCTGAAGGCTGGATCCCGTAATAGGCGCAGAAGCGCCGGAAGAACAAGGATGTAGGAAACCCTAGCCCCCGCTCGAGATGACTGGTGAAACAGATGAATTCCCTCTCTCGCGGGTTCGGGGTCGTCTCTCCGGCTGCGGGAATACGCCAACAGCCGGCTCGTAGGATCCCGGCCTCCTCGAAGGAGGCCAGTTGCGCCCTTGTGCACTTAGACCTACCCCACGGTTCGGTGGAAAGGGCCATGGCCGAGAGGTTGTTGGGGGTCGGGGGATTTTGGGTCAGCTGGATCGCGATGCGAGGGAAGGAAGATGCGCGCAGTCGGGAGAAGTGGTGAGAAGTTGGCTCTCTGATCGCCTGCCATTCCCCTTATATAATGGATGTTACCCGCCAAATCAGGAAGCCGTTACCGCGCGATGATTACGCCAAAAGTTACCGTTGGATTACCCCAACGGCTAGTTTGACCACGCCTGACGGTCCAACTCCGGCCACTCGGCTCGCCGGCCCAATCACTATGACAGTGTTTTGCCGACTCGACTCGCCAAAGCCGCGACTTGGATCACTGGTTTTCTCCTTTGTACAGGAGCCCGCCGACGATTCGACCGGATGCCTACTCTGAAGCTGTGTACTCCGACTGCCATCAACCACCTACGCCTAATCGACGACGGCCTCGGGGACTACTGATGGGGATATGCCTACTGGGGTATACCCAGCAGGACGTTTCCGACTGGCCCGTGAGCTGGCGAGTGGGCCTGCATAACGGCGAGTGGATTGAAGCCCAGCAAGACACCGAGCGACTGGAAGCTGAAAGCCCAGGCGAGTAGATAGGCCCAGTCGGATTAGGTTAAACAACTACCGAAGCTTTAACTGAATCGGTTGAGATATGTAAACCCTAGGGGAGGTGAGCCTATATAAACCTCCCTATAGGGCGAGTAGAGATACGTTCCCTCATACACCCAAGCGACTCGCCGCCTAGCCGCCGAGTTCGCCCATTGTAACACCTCCATAATACAATCTAGCAGGAGTAGGTCTTTACCCTCCGGGGGGGCGAACCTGGGTAAAACCCTGTGTCTTTGCCCTCATCTCGCACCGCAGATGGCTGGCCGCCCTTGCCCCTCGTTCTACTACTCGCTGCCGATTGCAGCACCTGCCGTGACTATTCCCACGACATCGTTCTTTTTGGGCGTAGCCCCCGAGCCCTTCTTGTGACTAGTAGTTCTTCTTTCTTCAGCCTTTTGTGCAGGATGCTAATCGACTGGTGCAACAGCACCTAGCGCTGGAGGCCAACCTCAAACAGATGCAAGGTACTTCTTATGCCTTGGTCTTTGTTTCATCTTGTATTCTTGTCTTGTTATCCGACACTTGTTTCGGTTTGGTGCAGAGGATCACAACACTTCTCTTTGTGAGATTGATGCTCTCAAAAAGAGCCTCGGTCAATCGGAGAAGAAATCCGAGGTCGCCGTTGGTGTCAGGGAGTGCCTCGAGCTGGAGTTGGCCCTGGCGGACGAGGCGAAGGAGCGCCTGCAGCAGGAGGCTACGGACCGCGAGGAGCATCTTGCCACTGCCGCGGTTGCGCGTGAAAGAGAGGTGGCTGGCAAGCTTATGGCGGCTGCCAAGGCTGTTTCGGTTGAGTATCTTCACCTGCGTCATTTTTGGTTTTCTTGTCTTTCTTTTGTGGTGTTTTCTTCATTCCTCGTCTTTATTGTCTCAGATGCCGCGGGCATTGAGTTTGACCATGGTGCTCTGGAGCACGGGAGTGCTCTGTATGATGCTACTGCAGCGGTCAAAGATCGCTGCAGCACCGTCGTCAATTCGCTCGCCAAGGCCAAGGAGGTCCTTGGTCGCTTCTACAAGGAGCTTGTCCCCAAGGGAGCGGCCCTTGATGATGTTGATGCTCTGGTGGAGGCGCTGTCAGCCGAAGAACCTACGGCGTACAAGCGCAAGCAGAAGGTCATCGGTGCATCCGTCAGGTTGGCGATGGCCTTGGCGGCTGGAGCGGAGCTGGACCTTCCCTAGGTCACATCCCGGATGCCGACGACTACTGATGGGTCCGAGGTAGCCTTCGCTACCTATGCTGCTCGCTATAAGCGTTATGGGCTGAAGCTGATTGATCTGCTGGCCGAGTACGCGCTACGGCAGCAGGGGAAGCCAAGGAGAGGCAATCTGGCTCCAAGGCGACTTAGGGTGCCGCGTCGTAGGCGCTGTAGCTGTAGGATAGTTGTAGCTTCTTTTGTTGTAAATATTTAGATGAACAATCTTTGTGCCACGTAGTGGCTTTTGCTGCACTTAATGAATTTGCTGAGTTGTGTGCTCCTTTATCTGCGTGTTCATGTCCTTGCCTTTCTGTTGATCTAGGGCCCTTTGGGTGGTGATCCCGTGGACACCTCGCCTGCCACGCGGCTGCGGCCATCGTTGGATGATTCGTCGAAGCTTGCGTTTCTTCGAGACCGTATTCGCAGTATCAAAAAAGAATTGTTTGGGATGCGTGCCATGCCGACGTCTGAAAGTCCAAAGCGGATCGCGGTGCTGCCAGAGAGGAGTACTTGATGGCGGAATTGCTTCAATTATCTGAGCAGCTTCAGTATAAGTTTTTCAAGCTGCTGCTCATTTCTTCGGATGCGCCTGCTAGCCTTGCATCTTACTTTTGTGCGAGTATCGCAGGTGCTAACCTTGCTCCAAGGGAGGAGAAGACGCATGTTGTTGTTCGGGTCAATTGCTTGACTCAACAGGACATGTAAGCCGGCGGGTTCTTCTGGATGGATCGTGACCGTGCCATGGCTCTGGCGACGTAGTGCTTTGTTCGCATACTGTTGGGGATATGCTATATGGGTATCCTCATAGCATGTCTCTTATCCGACTAACCCGGGTGGCCCATAGTCGGTAGCATGGCCTATGGCCTGTTGGGCGGCCCAGTTAGGTGGATCCAGAAGGGAGGCCCATGCCGGATAAAGGAAGGCTATGGTGGAGTCACCAGCGTACCCGGAGCCTTGGAGTACAAGATACACAAGACTAGTGATAGACGGTGTAGGACTCTATAACCTGTCCGGCTAGGACTTTTCCCTGTAACCCTGGGATCTGACTGTTGGAGATATGCCCTAGAGGCAATAATAAATGTAGTTATTATTATATCTTTGTGTTTATGATAAATGTTTACATTCATGCTATAATAGTATTAACAAGGAAACATTAATACTTGTGTGATTTGTAAACTTAAATTGAAGTCCCTAGTAAAGCCTCTATATATTACTAGCTTGTTGGTTAATAAATGATTGTGGTTTCCCTATCATGAACATTGAGATGTTATTAACAACAAGATCATATCGTTAGGAGAATTATATGGTGGACATACTCCTATAGATAAGCGTAGCATAAAGATCAAGTCATTTTAATAGTTCAATTGCTATATGCTTTCTGATACATAGTAACCTAATTCCTTCGACCATGAGATCATGCATATCACCTTTACCGGATGGATGCTTTGATGACATCAAACACCACACCGTAACTGGGTGGCTATAAAGGTGGCATTGAGTGTTCGGAAAGTATTGGTTGAGACACCTGGATCAAGAGTGGGATTTGTCCATCCATATGACGGATAGATATACTCTGGGCCCTCTCGGTGGAATGTCATCCAATTAGCTTGCAAGCATGTGACTGTCTCACAAGGGATCACATATCATGGGAACGAGAAAAGAGTACTTATCGGTAACGAGGTTGAACTAGGTATGTAGAGATACCGACGATCATAACCTTGGATAAGTAAACTATCGTGAGGCAAAGGGAAATTGGTATCGTATGTAAGTGGTTCATTTGATCGCAAAGTAATCGTAGAAATATGTGGGAGCCATATTAATTTCTAGATTCCCCTATTGGTTATTGTTCAAAGAAGTGTCTCGATCATGTCCGCATAATTCACGAACCGTAGGGAGACACACTTAAGGATTCGACGTTGTTTGAGTAGTTATGAAATGATGAGAAAGAGACAGAATGTTGTTCGGAGTCTCGAATGGGATCCGGGATATTATGAGGAGATCCGGAATGGTCCGGAGAATAAGATTCATATAAGGAAAGTCCTGTTTCGGAGTTGGAGAATGGTTCCGGTGTTTTCATCGGGAATGTTCTAGAAGGTTTCGGAATGTCCGGCACTCCGAAGGGGAAGGGTACATGAATGTGTCATACCAAGTTGGAATGATTGCATCATGTACTAGGTGTCATCGCTGAACAAAATAAAGGGTTTAATCAAATCCTAGTTTGAAAAGTCAAACGCCAATTTGAAAAGTCAAACGGCTATTTTGGGAAGTGGAGGGGAAGGTGGAAACCGAGTTGGGGAGGAGTTCCTTCCCTCCACCGCCGGCCCCCTTGGGAAACCGAGTTGGAGAGGGACTCCCCTCCCCTGGCGCGCCCCTCCACCTATATAAGGAGGGGCAGGGCTGCCCCTCCTAGAACCCAACACCACCACCCCGAAAACCCTAGCCCTAGCCGCCGGCTCCTCCTGAAGCCGCCGCCGCCTATCTAACCCTAGCCACCGGCCAAGCCTCCTCCTCGGTGCGTCTAAAACCTAGATCGCCGGGGATCTCTCTCCCGTAGCGATGTTTAAGTCCATTCGGATTTTATTAGCAATTGCTGCGTTTCATGATTATGAAAAATGGCAGATGGATGTCAAGACTGCGTTCCTCAATGGCAACATTGATGAAGAGTTGTATATGATGCAACCCGAAGGTTTTGTCAATCCTAAGGATGCTGATAAAGTATACAAACTTCAACGTTGCATTTATGGACTGAAGCAAGCATCTCGGAGTTGGAACCTTCGTTTTGATTAAGTGATCAAGAGCTTTGGATTTGTTCCAAATTGCTACGAAGCTTGTATCTACAAGAAAGTGAGTGGGAGATCGGTGACGTTTCTGGTACTATATGTGGATGACATATTGATTATTGGAAATGACATCAACATGCTTAACGATGTGAAGAGTTATTTGAACAAGTGTTTTCAATGAAAGACCTAGGTGAAGCTGCTTATATATTGGGCATCAAAATCTATAAAGATAGACAAAGACGCCTTATAGCTTTAAGCCAGAGTACATACCTAGACAAAGTTCTGAAAAGGTTCAGAATGGATAAGGCAAAGAAAGGTTCAGTGCCTATGTTGTCAGGTAAGATATTGAGCAAGGCTCAGTGTCCAGCTACGGTAAATGATAGGGAAGCTATGAGCAAAGTGCCTTATGCCTCGGCCATAGGTTCTATCATGTATGCCATGCTGTGTACTAGACCGGATGTGTCCAATGCTCTTAGTTTGACGAGCAGGTATCAAAGTGATCCAGGAGTGGAACACTGGACAGCCGTGAAGAACATCCTAAAGTACCTAAATAGCACTAAATAAATGTTCTTAGTCTATGGGGGTGATGAACAGCTCGCCGTAAAAGGTTACGTCGACGCTAGTTTCGATACCGACAAGGATGATTCTAAATCTCAGACAGGATACGTGTATATTTTGAATGGAGGAGTGAGTCGGAGCTGCAAGCAAAGCGCGATCGCGGGATCTATAGTAGAAGCGGAATACATGGCTGCTGCTGAAGCGTCAAGTGAAGGAGTTTGGATCAGGAACTTCATCACTGAGCTTGGCGTCGTTCCAAGTGCATTGGACCCACTGGAGATATTGTGTGACAACACTGGCGCCATAGCACTCGCTAAGGAACCAAGATATCATCCAAAGACCAAGCATATCAACCGCAAGTTTCATATAATACGAGATTATATAGCAGATGGAGATCTGAAGATTAGCAAAGTACATACAGATCTGAATGTCGCAGATCCATTGACTAAACCTCTTCCACGTGTAAAACATGATCAGCACCTCAGTTCCATGGGTGTGAGATTGTTGTCAAATGTAAACTAGATTATTGACTCTAGTGCATGTGGGAGACTGTTGGAATTATGCCCTAGAGGCAATAATAAAGATGTTATTATTATAATTCTTGTTCATGATAATGTTTATATTCCATGCTAGAATTGTATTAAGCGGAAACTTTAATACTTGTGTGGTTTGTGAACAACACCGTGTCCCTAGTACGCCTCTAAGGACTAGCTCATTGATTAATGATTGTTAAGGTTTGCTAACCATGGACATGAGTTGTCAATTAATAATGAGATCATATCATTGGGGAATGATATGGTGGACAGACCCAAACTAAGCGAAGAAATTAGATCGTGTCATCGTGTTCGTCTTTGCGAAGCTTTTCTTATGCCAAATATTGTATTCCTTAGACCATGAGATAATACAACTCCCTGGTATCGGAAGAAAGCTTTGAGGTCATCAAACGTCATCCTATGAGAGGGTGATCATAAAGGTGTCTCTCAAGTGATCGGAAAGTATCTGTTGGGTTGTATGTATCGAGATGGGATTTGTCCCTCCCAAGTTGGAGAGATATACTTCGGGCCCACTCGGTAATCGATATCAACACCGCTTGCAAGCATGTGGTTAAGGAGTTAATCACAAAGTGATATCGGATTACGGAACGAGTAAAGTACTTGGTGTGAACGAGATTGAACTAGGTATGACGGTACCGACGATCGAATCTCCGGCAAGTAAAATATCGCGAGACGAAGGGAATATATATATGGGATTGATTGAATCCTGGCATCGTGGTTCATCCGATATGATCATCGATGAATGTGTGGGAGTCAATATGAGTTTCCAGACCCCGCTGTTGATTATTGATAGAAGATCATGTCTGCATATTCTCGAACCCGCAGGGTCACACACTTAACGTGTCTCGACGCTAGGATAGATTGGATAATTGGTTTATGAGTTTTTGTTCGGAGTCTCGGATGGGATCCGGGACATCACGAGAGGTTCCGGAGTGGTCCAGAGAATAAGATTCATATAAAGCGGTGCAGTTTTTGGAGTTCGGAATTGTTCCGGGTTAATCGGTATTGTACCGGAAGCTTCTAGAACCTTCCGGAAGGGGACCAACGTGGCCCCACCTTCCGGGAGGGGTCATGGGCCTATGAGGGAGTGCCCTGGCCGCATTGGGCCAGGGGCACAAGGCCCCATAGGGCCCAGCCGGCCAAGAGAGGTTTAAACTCGAGATAGACCTTCTAGAAGGGGGGTTTCCTTGCCCCCCACTCCTTATCCTTTGGGGCCGCCGGTTTGGGCTTGGGGGAGGGGCTAGGGCTTTGCCTCCCCTCTATATAAAGAGGGGTGGGGGCGCACCAACCCCCTACACCTTCCCCTCTAACCCTAGCCTCCCTGCTGCCCTCCTCTCTCCCTCCCGACTGCTTGTAGGCGAAGCCCTGCTGCAAAAATTATCCACCAATTGCACCGCGCCGTCGCGTTGTAGATCCAACCCATCTCTCCACCATACTTGCTGGACCAAGGAAGGAGGATACGTCGAGGTGCTTCACGTGTGCATCTCACGGAGGCACCGCCACTTGTGGTGCTAGATCGGATCGGATCGCGAGGAGGAGAAGCGAGTACGACTACATCACCCACGTTCCGACGAACGTTCCGCTGTGCGAATCTTCAAGGGTATGAAGATCTAATCCAATCTCTATCGTTGTTTGCATCTCCTAGATTAGATCTTGGCTTTCCCTCTGTTCGCATCCGTAGAAAATTTTGATTTACTATGCCGCGAAACCATTTCAGTGGTATCAGAGCTAGATCTATGCGTAGATGTGTTCCACGAGTAGAACGCAACATGGTTGTTGCGGGCGTTGATGTTTTCTGTTGCAAGCCTCTTGTTTGTGTTCTTCTTATGACGCGGGATAGTGAGATTGAAGCGGTCCAGGCCAACCTTACGCGACGCGTCATGACCGGCTCCGCACTTGACGTGTGGCTTGTTCCACACATGCGGCTGGTTGATGTCAGTTTCTCTCACTATAGTTTTCATGGGATTAACACCGGAGTTTGGCAACCATAATATCACCATTGTGGCTTTCCATAGGTAAGAATCGTTCTTAGCATCTACTCCCATAAGCCACGTAAAACATGCAACAACAAAGTAGAGGCGTCTAACTTGTTTTTGCAGGGAGTGTTTTCTGTGATATGGTATGGCCCAAGATGTGATGTGTATAATGTATGTGATGATCATGTTTTGTAATGTTTCACGACTTGCATGTCGATGAGTACACAACCGGCAGGAGCCATATGGTTGTCTTTATAATTGTGTATGACCTGTGTGTCAACTTCTTATGCGCCATGTAATAGTTTCACTTTATCGCTAAGTAGTTAGCAATAGTTGTAGTTACTATTCGTGGTGGAGGCAATCATGGTGGAGTGATGGAGATCATGCCGGAACGCACAAGATGGAGATCATTGCGCGAAGATTGGCTGTACCATGTCACATAAAGTTATATGCATGTGATGTTTATCCTTTTATGTATCTTATTATGCTTAGATCGCGACGGTAGCATTATAAGATGATTCCTCACTTAAAGATCAAGATAAAAATTGTGTTCTCCCCAAGTATGCACCGTTGCGAAAGTTTGTCGTGTCCAAGCATCACGTGATGATCGGGTGCTATAGACTCTACGCTCACATACAACGGGTGCAAGCCAGTTTTGCACACGCGGAAATACTTGGGTCTAACTTGACGAGCCTAGCATGTACAGACATGGCCTCGGAACACATGAACCGAAAGGTTAAGCATGAGTCATATGAATGTATGATCGACACTTCGTTGTCCACCATTGAAGCCACATCTCTTCTCGTGATGATCGGATTAGGTGTGGTGAATTTGGATCATGTTCACTAAAAAACTTGAGGGATGTTGAATTTAGTGGGAGTTCATCTAGTAATTTGATTAAGTTGAACTATTTATCATGAACATAGTCTAAAGTTGTACTTGCAAATACTGTAGATCACATGGCCAATTCCAACTTCAACTTCAATGTTTTTGCTGAGATAGAAAATCTTAGAAACAATGGGTCTAACTTCACCAAATGGTTCCGCATTCTGAGAATCATTCTCGCTGGCGGACAAAAGGACTGTGTCCTTGAGAAAGCGCTAGGTGACGCCCCTGCTATAGATGCGCCGGCTGATGAAAAAGCTGTTTATCAGTCGCGCAAGGATGATTATGATTTGATTAAGATCGCCATGTTGTATGCTATGGAATCGGATCTTCAAAATCGTTTTGAAGAGTTCGCCGGGCCCTTTTGAGATTCTCAAGGAGCTGAAAAACATGTTTCAGACTCTAGCCCGTTTTGAGAGATATGAGATCTCTAAGAAATTATTTAACTACAAGATGGAGGAAGGGAGTTCCGTTAGTGAGCACGCCATTGAGATGACGGGCTACACTCAACGCCTTGAGCAACTGGACTGCAAGATTCCAGAGGAGCTCAAAATTGACACTCCTAGCTACAAAAGTTTTGTAGTTGATCATAATCAGATTGGTTCCACTGATATGATCACTGAGCTCTTTGATAAGATGAAAGTAGCGGAGGTGAACATCAAAAAGAATAATCATGTGTTGATGGTCAACAATCCCCCCACCTTCAAGAAAGGTAAGGGTGCAAGGAAGCCCTTCAAGAAAGGCGGCGGCAAGCGCTGCCCTGCCGAGAAGAAGCTCAAGTCTGGTCCTAAACCGGACCTTTGAGTGCTTCTATTGCAAGGACAAGGGTCACTTTGGAAGCACAAATGTTCAAGTACTTAGCGGACAAGAAGGCTGGCACCATCAAAGGTATATTTGATATACATGTTATTGATGTTTTCCTTACTAGCCCTCGTTGTAGTGCCTGGGTATTTGATACTGGTTCAGTTGCTAATATTTGTAACTCGAAACAGGAGCTACGAAATAGATGACGGCTTGCGAGGGATGAGGTGACGATGCGCCATGGCAACGGATCAAGAGTTGATGTGATGGCCGTCGGCACGCTCTCCTTAGTTTTACCTTCGGAATTAGTTTTAAACCTTAATAAATGTTATTATGTGCCTGCGTTGAGCATGAACATTATTTCTGGATCGTGTTTATTGCAAGACGGTTATTCATTTAAATCGGAGAATAATGGTTGTTCTATTTGTATGAGTAACATCTTTAATGGTCATGCACCTCTTGTGAATGGTTTATTTCTTCAAAATCTTGAAAGGGATGAAACACACATCCATAACATTGAGGCTAAGAGATGCAAAGTAGATAGTAATAATACTACTTATTTGTGGCACTGTCGTCTAGGTCATATTGGTGTAAATCGCATGAAGAAACTCCATTCTGATGGACTTTTGGAGTCTCTTGATTTTGAATCATTTGACACATGCGAACCATGCCTCATGGGCAAGATGATCAAAACACCGTTCTCCGGTATGATGGAGCGAGCAACAGACTTGTTGGAAATCATACATACCGATGTATGCGAAACGATGAGTGTTTCGACGCGCGGTGTATATCGCTATTTTCTCACTTTTACCGATGACTTAAGTAGATATGGGTATATCTATTTAATGAAACATAAATCTGAAACGTTTGAAAAGTTCAAAGAATTTCAGAATGAAGTGGAGAACCATCGTAACAGAAATATTAAGTTTCTACGATCCGATCCTGGGGGTGAATATTTGAGTTATGATTTTCTCACGCATCTTAAAGCAAGCGGAATCGTTTCGCAACTCACGCCACCCGGAACACCACAGCGCAATGGTGTGTCTAAATGCCGGAATCGAACCTTATTAGATATGGTCCGATCAATGATGTCTCTTACTGATTTGCCGTTATCATTTTGGGGGTATGCATTAGAAACCGCTGCATTCACTTTAAATAGGGCTCCATCTAAATCCGTTGAGACGACACCGTATGAACTATGGTTTGGTGCTAAACCTAAGTTGTCGTTTCTTAAAGTTTGGGGATGTGAAGCTTACGTCAAGAAGTTGATGACGGACAAGCTCGAACCCAAAGCGGAGAAATGCGTCTTCATAGGATACCCTAAGGAAACTATTGGGTATACCTTCTATCATAGAACCGAAGGCAAAGTGTTTGTCGCAAAGAACGGTTCCTTTCTTGAGAAGGAGTTTCTCTCGAAAGAAGTGAGTGGGAGGAAAGTAGAGCTAGACGAGGTTATTGAACCTTCTCTTGAATTGGAGAGTAGCGCAAGACTGAAATTGTTCCATGCCGCCGCACCAACAATAGAGGAAGCTAATGACAAGGATCATGAAGCTTGGACGATCTTGCCATCGAACGTCGCAGTCGACAAGGTCACGTCTCCCTAAGTGGTACGGCAACCTGTCTTGACTGTCTTGTTAGTAGAAGACGGTGAACCTACGAACTATGAGGAAGCGATGAGCCCAGACCGAGAAATGGCTAGAAGCCATGAAATCCGAATTGGGATCCATGAGAGAAAACCAAGTATGGACTTTGGTGGACCCTCCTAGCGACCGAAAGGCCGTTGAGTGCAAATGGATCTTCAAGAAGAAAGCGGACGCGATGGTAATGTTACCGCCTATAAAGCACGGCTCGTCGCGAAAGGTTTTCGACAAGTTCAAGGTGTTGACTACGATGAGACTTTCTCTCCGTAGCGATGTTTAAGTCCATTCGGATTTTATTAGCAATTGCTGCGTTTCATGATTATGAAATATGGCAGATGGATGTCAAGACTGCGTTCCTCAATGGCAACATTGATGAAGAGTTGTATATGATGCAACCCGAAGGTTTTGTCGATCCTAAGGATGTTGATAAAGTATGCAAACTTCAGCGTTCCATTTATGGACTGAAGCAAGCATCTCGGAGTTGGAACCTTCGTTTTGATCAAGTGATCAAGAGCTTTTGATTTGTTCCAAATTGCTACGAAGCTTGTATCTACAAGAAAGTGAGTGGGAGCTCGGTGACGTTTCTGGTACTATATGTGGATGACATATTGATTATTGGAAATGACATCAACATGCTTAACGATGTGAAGAGTTATTTGAACAAGTGTTTTCCAATGAAAGACCTAGGTGAAGTTGCTTATATATTGGGCATCAAAATCTATAGAGATAGACAAAGACGCCTGATAGCTTTAAGCCAGAGTACATACCTAGACAAAGTTCTGAAAAGGTTCAGAATGGATAAGGCAAAGAAAGGTTCAGTGCCTATGTTGTCAGGTAAGATATTGAGCAAGGCTCAGTGTCCAGCTATGGTAAATGATAGAGAAGCTATGAGCAAAGTGCCTTATGCCTCGGCCATAGGTTCTATGATGTATGCCATGTTGTGTACTAGAATGGATGTGTCCAATGCTCTTAGTTTGACGAGCAGGTATCAAAGTGATCCAAGAGTGGAACACTGGACAGCCGTGAAGAACATCCTAAAGTACCTAAATAGGACTAAAGAAATGTTCTTAGTCTATGGGGTTGATGAACAGCTCGTCGTAAAAGGTTACGTCGACGCTAGTTTCGACACCGACAAGGATGATTCTAAATCTCAGACAGGATACGTGTATATTTTGAATGGAGGAGCTGTGAGCTGGAGAAGCTTCAAGCAAAGCGTGATCGCGGGATCTATGAGAAGCGAATACATGGCTGCTGCAGAAGCGTCAAGTGAAGGAGTTTGGATCAGGAACTTCATCACTGAGCTTGGCGTGGTTCCAAGTGCATTGGACCCACTGGAGATATTGTGTGACAACACTGGCGCCATAGCACTCGCTAAGGAACCAAGATATCATCCAAAGACCAAGCATATCAACCGCAAGTTTCATATAATACGAGATTATATAGCAGATGGAGATCTGAAGATTAGCAAAATACATACAGATCTGAATGTCGCAGATCCATTGACTAAACCTCTTCCACGTGTAAAACATGATCATCACCTCAGTGCCATGGGTGTGAGATTGTTGCCAAATTTAAACTAGATTATTGACTCTAGTGCAAGTGGGAGACTGTTGGAATTATGCCCTAGAGGCAATAATAAAGATGTTATTATTATAATTCTTGTTCATGATAATGTTTATATTCCATGCTAGAATTGTATTAAGCGGAAACTTTAATACTTGTGTGGTTTGTGAACAACACCGTGTCCCTAGTACGCCTCTAAGGACTAGCTCATTGATTAATGATGGTTAAGGTTTCCTAACCATGGACATGAGTTGTCAATTAATAATGAGATCATATCATTGGGGAATGATATGGTGGACAGACCCAAACTAAGCGAAGCAATTAGATCGTGTCATCGTGTTCGTCTTTGCGAAGCTTTTCTTATGTCAAATATCGTATTCCTTAGAGCATGAGATAATACAAATCGGTATGGAAGAAAGCTTTGAGGTCATCAAACGTCATCCTATGAGAGGGTGATCATAAAGGTGTCTCTCGGTGATCGGAAAGTATCTTGGGTTGTATGTATCGAGATGGGATTTGCCCCTCCCAAGTTGGAGAGATATACTTCGGGCCCACTCGATAATCGATATCAACACCGCTTGCAAGCATGTGGTTAAGGAGTTAATCACAAAGTGATATCGGATTACGGAACGAGTAAAGTACTTGCTGTGAACGAGATTGAACTAGGTATGACGGTACCGACGATCGAATCTCGGGCAAGTAAAATATCGCGAGACGAAGGGAATATATATGGGATTGATTGAATCCTGGCATCGTGATTCATCCGATATGATCATCGATGAATGTGTGGGAGTCAATATGGGTTTCCAGACCCCGCTGTTGATTATTGATAGAAGATCATGTCTGCATATTCTCGAACCCGCAGGGTCACACACTTAACGTGTCTCGATGCTAGGATAGATTGGATAATGGGTTTATGAGTTTTTGTTCGGAGTCTCGGATGGGATCCGGGACATCACGAGAGGTTCCAGAGTGGTCCGGAGAATAAGATTCATATAAGGCAGTGCAGTTTTTGGAGTTCGGAATTGTTCCGGGTTAATCGGTATTGTACCAGAAGCTTCTAGAACCTTCCGGAAGGGGACCAACGTGGCCCCACCTTCCGGGAGGGGGCATGGGCCTATGAGGGAGTGCCCTGGCCGCATTGGGCCAGGAGCACAAGGCCCCATAGGGCCCAGCCGGCCAAGAGAGGTTTAAACTCGAGATAGACCTTCTAGAAGGTGGGGTTTCCTTGCCCCCCACTCCTTATCCTTTGGGGCCGCCGGTTTGGGCTTGGGGGAGGGGCTAGGGCTATGCCCCCCCTCTATATAAAGAGGGGTGGGGGCGCACCAACCCCCTACACCTTCCCCTCCAACCCTAGCCGCCTGCCGCCTCCTCTCCCTCCCGACCGCTTGGGCGAAGCCTGCAGAAATTCTCCACCAATTGCACCGCGCCGTCGCGTTGTAGATCCAACCCATCTCTCCACTATACTTGCTGGACCAAGGAAGGATGAGACGTAGAGGTGCTGCACGTGTGCATCTCACGGAGACACCGCCACTTGTGGTGCTATATCGGATCGGATCGCGAGGAGGAGAAGCGAGTACGACTACATCACCCACGCCCGTTTAACGCCCACAGCGAATCTTCAAGGGTATGAAGATCTAATCCAATCTCTCTCGTTGTTTGCATCTCCTAGATTAGATCTTGGCTTTCCCTCTGTTCGCATCCGTAGAAAATTTTGATTTACTATGCCGCGAAACCCTTCAGCGGGATGTTGGGATGAAGCGGCCCGGGTTAACCTTACATGACATCGTTCATGAGACTTGCTCCACGCTTGACATGCAACTTGTATTGGATAAGTGGCTTTGCGGGTGCCTGTTTCTCCCAGCATAGTTAAGATTCAATTTACAACGGGTGATTGTCAATACTAGTATCAATGTTGTGGTTCATGTTCGTAAGTTAGAACGACACTTATTGAAAGCCCCAAACCACGTAAAACATGCAAAGAAAGTAGAGGCGTCTAACTTTGTTTTTGAGGGTGTGCAGTGATGTGATATGGCCATGATTGTGATTATATTTGATGTATGCAATGTTCCTTATTGTAAGTTGGCAACCGGCAGGAGCCATATGGTTGTCTTTAATTTATGTTAAGACCCGCGTGTCTATTCAAAGTAGTTGTAATAGTTGAAGCCGGTGGACGACAACCATGGAGAAGTGTCATTGACCTTGATGCAATGCCGGTGATGATGGAGATCATGTTCGTGCTAGAAGATGGAGATCGGAAGCACAAAGAAGAAAGGCCATATCATATCACATATTATGAATTGCATGTGATTTTAATCCTTTATGCAGCTTGTATTGCTTAGTTAACAACGGTAGCATTATAAGATGATCCCTCATGCACATGAATTTCAAGTCATAAAGTGTTCACCCTTAGTTAGCACCATTGCTAAAGCTTGTTGTTTCGAAGCACCACGTGATGATCGGGTGTTTTAGATTCCGCAAGTGTATACAACGTGAGCAAGCCAGATTTGCTCTGGCAGAAGCTAAGGTTTGATCTTGACGAGCCTAGCATGTACAGACATGGTCTCAGAACACGGATCACCAAAAGGTAAAGCATGAATTATATAGTAGATATGATGAACATGTCGATTGTTTGCCATTGAAACTATATCAACTCTCGTGATGATCGGTGTTGATATGGTGGATTTGGTTCGTGTGATCACTAAAACAATGTGAGGGATATTGTTTTGAGTGGGAGTTCACCTAGATTAATTTAACCATTAATTAGAACTCAATTTGTCATAAACTTAGTCTAAACTTAGCGGCAATTGAGAGCTATGAGGCTTCTGAAAAGTTCTTTAACTGCAAGATGGAAGAGCGCAGCTCCGTTAGTGAGCATCTGCTTAAGATGTCTGGGCACGCAAACAAACTTCAAAGCTTGGGTATAGTGATTCCTAATGCTTTGGGGATTTATCGTGTCCTCCAATCACTACCACCAAGTTACAAGAACTTTGTGATGAACTACAATATGCAAAACATGAACAAGCAGTTGCCAAAACTGTTTGCTATGTTAAAATCTGCATGGAGAGATCAAGAAAGAGCACCAAGTGTTGATGGTCAATAAGACCACCAAATTCAAGAAAGTCAAGTCTAAGCAAAGGGACACTTCAAGAAGGGTGGTAAGAAAGTTACCTACGAAGAAGACCAAGGTTGGGCCTAAGCACGATCTTCGAGTGCTTTTATTGCAAGGAGAAGGTCATCGAAGCGGAATTGCCCAAAGTACTTGGCGGATTTGAAGAACGGTAACATCAAGAAGAAAGGTATATCCGATATACATGTTATTGATGTGTATCTCACTAGTACTCGTAGTAGTGCCTGGGTATTTGATACTGGTTCGGTTGCTCATATTTGTAACTCAAACAAATGTAGAATAAACGGAAGCTAGCGAAGAACGAGGTGACGATGCGCGTGGGAAACGGATCAAAGGTTGATCTGATCGCGGTCGGCACGCTACCCCTTCATCTACCATCGGGATTAGTTTTATACTTAAATAATTGTTATTTGGTGCATGCGTTAAGCATGAACATTATATCGGGATCTTGTTTATTGCGAGACGGTTACTTGTTTAAGTCCGAGAATAATGGTTGTTCGATTTATATGAGTAATATGTTTTATGCACATGCACCTTTGATAGATGATCTATTCTTATTGAATCTCGATAGTGGAAATACACATATTAATAACATTGAGGCTAAATGTTTGAAATCGAGCGATAACTCGACCTATATGTGGCAATGTCGTCTTGGTCACATTGGAGTGAAGCGTATGAAGAAACTCCATTCCGATGGACTTCTTGAATCACTTGATAGATGCGAAGCATGTCTGATGGGTAAAATGACTAAGACTCCATTTTCTGGTATGATGGAGCGAGCTACGGACTTATTGGAAATCATACATACCGATGTGTGTGGTCCAATGAGTGTAGGAATTTCAAAGTGAGGTTGAGAATAAACGTAACAAGAAGATTAAATTTCTACTTTCTGATCGTGGAGGTGAATATCTAAGTTACGAGTTTGGTGAGCATTTGAAGAAATGCGGAATAATTTCACAATTGACACCGCTGGGAACACCACAGCGTAATGGTGTGTCCGAACTTCGTAATCGAACTCTCTTAGATATGGTTCGTTCTATGATGTCACTTACAGATTTACCGCTATCATTTTGGGGTTATGCATTAGAAACAGCCGCATTCACTTTAAATAGGGCACCATCTAAATCTGTTGAAACGACACCGTATGAATTATGGTTTGCGAAGCCTATGTAAAGAAGTTACAACCGGACAAGCTTGAACCCAAAGCGGAAAAATGCGTCTTCATAGGATACCCGAAGGAAACTATTGGGTATACCTTCTATCATAGATCCAAAGGCAAAATCTTCGTTGCCAAGAATGGATCCTTTCTAGAGAAGGAATTTCTCTCGAAAGAAGTGACTGGAAGGAAAGTAGAACTCGACGAGGTTGTCGAACCTTCTCTCGAATTGTAGTAGCGCAGCACCGGAAGAAGTTCCTGTGGTGCCTGCACCAATAAGAGAGGAAGCTAATGATGATGATCATGAAACTTCGGTTGTAGTTGCTACAGAGCCTTGCAGGTCAACGAGAACTCGTACCACTCCAGATTGGTATGATCCCGTTATGAGTGTCATGTTGGTGGACAACACCGATGACCCTGCGACATATGAAGAAGCGATGATGAGCCCAGATTCCAACAAATGGCAAGAAGCCATGAAATCCGAGATTGGATCCATGTACGAAAACCAAGTATGGACTTTGGTGGACTTACCGGATGGCCGGAAGGCTGTCGATAACAAATGGATTTTCAAGAAGAAAACAGATGCTGATGGTAATGTTACTGTCTATAAAGCTCGACTTGTCGCAAAAGGGTTTCGACAAATTCAAGGAGTTGACTACGATGAGACTTTCTCACCATTAGCGAAGCTAAAGTCTGTGAGGATTATGTTAGCAATCGCTGCATATTATGATTATGAGATATGGCAGATGGATGTCAAAACAGCATTCCTCAATGGAGACATTGATGAAGAGTTGTATATGATGCAACCCAAAGGTTTTGTCGATCCTAAAGATGCTAACAAGGTATGCAAACTTCAACGGTCCATCTATGGATTGAAGCAAGCATCCCGAAGTTGGAATCAACATTTTGATAAGGTGATCAAAAAGTTTTGGTTTTATACAAACTTATGGAGAAGCTTGTATTTACAAGAAAGTGAGTGGGAGCTCTGTAGCATTCTTAATACTATATGTAGATGGCGTATTGTTGATTGGGAATGATGTAGACCTTCTTAATAGTGTCAAGGAATATTTGAATAATAGTTTTTCAATGAAGGATCTTGGCGAAGCAGCATACATATTAGGCATAAAGATTTATAGAGATAGATCGAGACGCCTAATATCATTGTCACAAAGTACATATTTGGACAAAGTTCTAAAGAGGTTTGGAATGGAAGATAGCAAGAAAGGGTTCTTGCCCATGTTGCCCAATACGACCTTGAGTAAAACTCAAAGTCCGACAACGGCAGAACATAGAGAAAAGATGAGTAAGACTCCCTATGCCTCAGCCATAGGATCTCTAATGTATGCCATGCTATGTACTAGACCCGACATTGCATATGTTGTTAGTTTAACTAGCAGATATCAAAGTGCTCCAGGAGTGGATCATTGGACAGCGGTCAAAAACATTCTTAAGTACTTGAGAACAACTAAGGATATGGTTCTTTCTTATGGAGGTGATGAACAGCTCGTTGTTAATGGTTACACCGATGCTAGTTGGAACACCGATCCGGCTGATTCTAAATCACAACTGATAATGATTTACTTTGAATGGTGCAGATTAGCTGGAGGAGTGCAAAGCAAAGCGTTGTGGCGAGATCTTCAACTGAATCGGAATACATGGCTGCTTCGGAGGCTTCACAAGAAGCGATATGGATGAAAGAGTTCATTACAGAGATGGGTGTGGTTCCTAGTGCGCTGGACCCAATGTCTATCTACTGTGATAACATGGGCTCCATAGCCAATGCGCAAGAACCAAGGTCACACAAGAAGCTGAAGCACATCAAGCTACGTTTTCACGCTATTCGAGAACATGTCCAAGATGGGGACATAAAGATTTGCAAAGTACACACAGATCTGAATGTGGCGGATCCGTTGACTAAACCTCTCCCGAGGGAAAAACATGACCAGCACGAAACTGCCATGGGTGTTCGGTATATTACCATGTAATCTAGATTAGATGACTCTAGTGCAAGTGGGAGACTGTTGGAGATATGCCCTAGAGGCAATAATAAATGTAGTTATTATTATATCTTTGTGTTTATGATAAATGTTTACATTCATGCTATAATAGTATTAACAAGGAAACATTAATACTTGTGTGATTTGTAAACATAAATTGAAGTCCCTAGTAAAGCCTCTATATATTACTAGCTTGTTGGTTAATAAATGATTGTGGTTTCCCTATCATGAACATTGAGATGTTATTAACAACAAGATCATATCGTTAGGAGAATGATATGGTGGACATACTCCTATAGATAAGCATAGCATAAAGATCAAGTCATTTTAATAGTTCAATTGCTATATGCTTTCTGATACATAGTAACCTAATTCCTTCGACCATGAGATCATGCATATCACCTTTACCGGATGGATGCTTTGATGACATCAAACACCACACCGTAACTGGGTGGCTATAAAGGTGGCATTGAGTGTTCGGAAAGTATTGGTTGAGACACCTGGATCAAGAGTGGGATTTGTCCATCCATATGACGGATAGATATACTCTGGGCCTTCTCGGTGGAATGTCATCCAATTATCTTGCAAGCATGTGACTGTCTCACAAGGGTTAACATATCACGGGAACGAGAAAAGAGTACTTATCGGTAACGAGGTTGAACTAGGTATGCAGAGATACCGACGATCATAACCTTGGATAATTAAACTATCGTGAGACAAAAGGGAAATTGGTATCGTATGTAAGTGGTTCATTCGATCGCAAAGTAATCGTAGAAATATGTGGGAGCCATATGAATTTCCAGATTCCTCTATTGGTTATTGTTCGAAGAAGTGTCTCGATCATGTCCGCATAATTCATGAACCGTAGGGAGACACACTTAAGGATTCGACGTTGTTTGAGTAGTTATGGAATGATGAGGAAGAGACCGAATATTGTTCGGAGTCTTGAATGGGATCCGGGATATCACGAGGAGATCCGGAATGGTCCGGAGAATAAGATTCATATAAGGAAAGTCTTGTTTCGAAATTGGAGAATGGTTCCGGTGTTTTCATCGGGAATGTTCTAGAAGGTTCTGGAATGTCTGGCACTCCGAAGGGGAAGCGTACATGAATGTGTCATACCAAATTGGAATGATTGCATCATGTACTAGGTGTCATCGTTGAACAAAATAAAGGGTTTAATCAAATCCTAGTTTGAAAAGTCAAACGCCAATTTGAAAAGTCAAACGGCTATTTTGGGAAGTGGAGGGGAAGGTGGAAACCGAGTTCGGGAGGAGTTCCTCCCCTCCACTGCCGGCCCCCTTGGAAAACCGAGTTGGGGAGGGACTCCCCTCCCCTGGCGCGCCCCTCCACCTATATAAGGAGGGGCAGGGCTGCCCCTCCTAGAACCCAACACCACCACCCCGAAAACCCTAGCCCTAGCTGTCGGCTCCTCCTGAAGCCGCCGCCGCCTAGCTAACCCTAGCCGCCGGCCAAGCCTCCTCCTCGGTGCGTCTAAAACCTAGATCGCCGGGGATCTCTCTCATAGTCCACCATACTCGCTCCGGCTTAAGCGGCCTGCGAGATCTCCTCTACTTAGTACCACGCCAGTTGTCGGAATCACGAGGAGAGTGCTACAACCTCCGCTTTTCTTTGGAACAAGGGAGGAAGGTCTTCGTCACCGAACGTGTGACCGATCATGGAGCGCCGAGACGCAGCTGGGAAGGATTGTCTACGCGATCTTGAGATTGGGAAGAGTACGACTACATCACCCACGAGAATCCGCTCTCGTTAATCACTTTGGAATCTTCGAGGGTGAGTTATTCCATCGACTCGTTGCTACAATCTAGTAGATAGATCTTGGCTTGTTTGTTTGTATGCGATAGAAAATTTTTGTTTTCCATGCTACGAAACCCTACACTGACGACTATATAAGTCGGACCTATGGGAGCCTTTAGGACACAACCTAGTATCGTTTTACATACACCTCGCACAGCGAACCTATCTCTGTAACTCGGCGTATTGCCATTATAGTGATTTATAGCAGGAGTAGGATTCCGCCACCGTCGTGGGAGCTGAACCTGGGTAAGCTGTGTTACCTCGTAACCGTCAACCGTCCGCCTTACCCCACGTCTCTAAACACGCACTGTGAGGACCCCTCCATGGCGTACTCGTTGGCAATACCACGACAATTGGCGCCCACCATGGGGAAAGAGGTGCTTCAGGCTCTTCAGCGGGCGAGGACCAAGATCTTCGCAGGAATCCGCGAGACCGTAGCCATCGGCCGCATTCTCTTCTCCAGCAACGTTCCGATCCTCCCACCTAAAGAGTTCTGGATCCCGGCGAAGACGAACCCTACGCGGTGTTCGATCATCCCTATCGGAGACATCCACCTCTTCATCGGCGAAACCGACTCGGGCACTAGTTCCCTGGGAGTCGGAGGAGCATCAAGACCCGCACGGACCGCCTACGGGCAGGATACGTTCGCGGAAGGATCGATGTCGGATCTCTCTTCGGAGTTTGCCGACAAAGATCAGAAAACATCAAGGCCCGCACGGACTGCCCATGGGCAGGATACGTTCGCGGAAGGATCGATGCTGGATCTCTCTTCGGAGTTTGCCGGCAAAGATTGAAAAAATCCAAGGCCCACCCAAACCACCCTTGTGCAGTATATAAAGGTGGAAGATCACTGCAAATCCGCCGGCTTCGTCCGCGCGTCTGGACAGCAGAGATCCAAGTTCGTCGGCGTGGTTACCATCTTCGATCTGGCACGCTGCGTTCAGAGAGAAGGCGAAAACCCCCGCGACTACCTCGCCAGATGGCTCCGTATACGGAGCAACCTGGCCAACTACCCCAATGATGATGCCATCTATCACTTTGTGGAAGGACTGGACCATGACACGCTTCTCCGACATTCTCTAAGGCGGAAGCAGGCGTCAGGCCGACTTACCTTCGAAGGCATGGTGAACACCGTCAACAACTACGCGGAGGTCGAAGCGGCAGCTCAGACAGTGCTTGCGCGCATCGACGGAGCCCCTCCGATTCAGCCACCACCACCGCCTCCGGCCGCCATCGTCGTAGCAGCGCCACCACCTCCAGTCATCGTCGAGGCCGTTGCACCTCCACCGCCCGTCATCGAGGAAATCCTAGCACCCTCTGACTCTGTCATTGACACACTTTATGCTGATTTCAGTGCAGATTCAGAGGAGATAGACTTCAGTCCAGAAGATCTAGACTCCGCTATGCAGGAGATGGAGGAGGAGTACTCGCGCGACGAGCAAGCTAACAACGCTGTCATGTCTCGAGGGGTGTTCGTCACCATTGGGACAGCGATGGACGAAGATCAACCCGGGCAAGCTCCGCCTACCGCGCTGGAAAAGGGGAAGGGGCCACTCATTGCTGCTGACGATGATCGCGCAAAGGTCATGCCTCCTCCGCCTAACCTAGCGCAGCAGCCGTAGGAACTCGGCACCGGCTCGAGCAACAACAACACCGCAAACTTGCCGCCTCCAGCATCCACGTCGGCAGCAGCCCATGTTACTCCAGCTGATAGAGTAATGTATGGCAATCTCCTTGTCGAGGCACTAACCGTCGCTCATATCTGGAACGTGACTCATCTTGACGAGAAGCGCCAGCAGCTGCTGGAGGAAGCGCAAGCCATCGCGGATCAAGGCGCTAAACTAGATCGCGATCTGGTCAACACGCAGAAGTCCATAGAGAAGGCTAGAGCAATGGAGGCCGAGTACAAGACCCTGCTACAGCAGCAAAAGTCTAAGAAAGCTCCGGCTCGCGTCATCAACGATCTTGGTGTACGGCGCAACCTAGGATGGGCTCCCTCGAAGCTGGCACATGCCAAGCCATACATTGATAGTGAAGGCAAGCAGGTGATGCCCACCCCACTCCTTAACCTCGCCGTCGCCAAGACCCTTCTGGAGCAGGATAGATCTCCTGAGGCAGTAGAACAGGTCTACGACCTAGTGGCCAAGGCGGTAAAGCAGCAGGAAAAGGCCACCTCTCAAAGGCTTGAGTCTGACCCAGCGCTCTGTCGATCCATCCAGTATAAACCGCCAAGGGACAGATCTCCTCTGGGCGTCGGATCACAGACGGGTTCATCAGAACGAAGACGGAGGGATGCGCGCAACAGGAAGGACGCTATCCCCATATCCTCCGACCACGGAGAAAAAGCCCGACCTCGCCGCCCATCGCCACCGCCCCGATCCCCCCGATGTCAGGAAGATTACAAGGCTCGCCATCGTACGGATATGCCCCCTCCAAAGCAGTGTGGCATCGTCATCCGCGACAACGCGGCACAGACCCGTCATGATGAAGAGCGTCACCAAGGACACAAGAGCAGATCGCACCACGATCCTCCGCGTCCGACAAGCAACCGCGACAGGCGTGAGGCGTCGCAGGAGGGTAACAGCAGGAAAGCTAATCCACCGCCACCTCCGCCTCTGTCGCCACCAAGCAGTCACCATGGCGGAAGAGGCCCGCGCCATTCACGCAGCCCGTCCCCTGTTGACAACAAAAAGAAGAACCCGGAGTCGTACGATGCACGTTCGCGGATTGATAAGATCCACGAGGCCCGGGAAGGACCATACCTGGGACCACGTTGTTTTGGACCTGCAATACGGTCCGCAACTTACCCCAAAGGTTTCCGGATTGACAAGACCATCAAACCCTATGACGGCACCGCCAAGCCCGCCACATGGTTGCAGGACTACGGCAACGCGGTGGAGATTGCCAGAGGCAACCCCAACGTCGTCGTCAAGTACCTCCAGTTAATCTTGGCGGGGATGGCCCGTCAATGGATCGACGACTTGCCGGAAAAATCTATCTACAACTGGCTGGATATGCAAGAAGCATTCACCAAGAACTTTGAGGGTACATACAAGTGTCCCTGCACTGTGGGCGATCTACAGCGGTGTGTGCAAGAGAAAGACAAGACATCTCGCGCCTACCTCTCCCGCTGGCTGGACATGAAGAATTCCTGCGCAGGAGTGCACGCACAGACCGCTATGGCCGCCTTCATCGATGGGTTGGAAAGGGGCACGTTGCTCCGACATAAGCTGAAGTGCTTGCAGGACAATCATCAGCTTGACTTGAATCAGATGATTCAGTTAGCTAGTGAGTTCGCAGCTGCCGACAACGACACTCGTAGCTCTTTGCCGGCAACTGCCGTTCCAACTCAAGCTCGGAGGATCAGCAGTACAAAGCGGAAAACCGCTCCAGAAGAAAAGCAATCTACCGACAAGGTCGCTATGACTTTTGCAGGACGAGGAGAAGGCGGACAACGTGGCCGAGGAAGGGGAGCAGGCCGCGGGCAGCAGCGAGGAAGTGAAACCAACTCGGCGCCGCTCCGCGTTCCCTAAACCTACGAAGAGTACCGCGATATGCCGTGCCTCGTACACCTCGATGCCAACGGCAAGGCCACCCATACCAATCGACACTACAAGTTCGTCAACGACCTCAAGGAAGACCCGGAGTCCGGCTACAAGCAAAGTCGGAAAAACAGACTGCGAGGCAAGGGCAAGGGGAATAAGAAGGAGGAGGAGTCCAAGGATTCAAGTGACATGGACGAGGACGTTGACCCAAAGCACGCCGCCAAGAGCGACGACAAAGGCAAGAACCCCTTCGCGAAGAAGGCCCCAGTCTACCACACTTTCCTTGGCACCCCCACCGTCCGACAATAGAAGACTTCTCTAAGGATCCTGATGGCCACTCTCCCCCCAATTCCCCAGTACCTACGCTGGTCAGAGGTTCCAATAACTTGGGACAGGACGGACCACCCAGAACTTGTGCCCACGGAGAACCAATAAGCCATGGTCATCAACCCATTGATTGACGGCGTAGAGTTCACCAAGTGCATGGTGGATAATGGAAGCAGCATCAACATCATGTATCTGGATACACTACAGAAGATGAACTTGACGGAGGCAAACCTAAGGCAGACCAACACCGTATTCCATGGCATAGTTCCTGGTCGGGAGGCTCGGTCCCTTGGGTGCATCACACTTCAGGTAGCCTTTGGCGACGTTAATAATTACCGCCAAGAGCGCATGACCTTCGAGGTGGTCCCCTTCAAGAGCGTGTACCACGTCATATTTGGCCGCGACATATTCCACACGTTCATGGCCAAGCCATGCTTCATCTACAACAAGCTCAAGATACCCGGACCAAACGGTGTCATCACCGTATCTGGAAGCTTTACCAAGGCAAGGGACTACAAGATCAACGAAGCAGCCGTTGCAGAAGTTGTCCTCTACAGCGAAGAATTCAAGGAGATCCAGAGCAAGGTCGATGACTCAGAGATGCCCGCATCGAAGAAGCAAATCTCTGACTCCACTCATGCGTTCAAGGCCGCCATCGAGACCAAGCCGGTGGAACTTGTGGTAGGCGATGCCTCCAAGACCGTCGCCATTGGGACAAGCCTGGATCCCAAATAGGAAAGCGCTCTCGTCGAGTTCCTCCATGAGAATAGGGACATCTTTGCCTGGCAACCTACCGACATGAAAGGTGTACCTAGGGAACTTGCCGATCACAGCTTAAACATAGATCCAAAATGCAAACCAGTGAAACAACCTCTACGACGCTTCGGAGATGAGAAGAGACGTGCCATTGGCAAAGAGATAGCTAGGTTACTTAAGGCTGGGTTTATCCGAGAAGTCCTTCACACCCGATGGGTGGCCAATCTTGTACTTGTCCCCAAAAAGGGAACCAATGAATTAAGAATGTGCGTTGATTACACCGGTTTGAACAAATCATGTCCCAAAGATCCGTTTGCTTTGCCTCGCATTGACCAAGTCATTGACTCGACGGCTGGCTCGGAACTTTTGTGTTTTCTCGATGCGTACTCGGGATACCACCAGATCAAGATGAGGAAGTCGGACTAATTGGCCACTTCGTTCACCACCCCTTACGGCATGTTCTGCTACGTCACAATGCCCTTTGGGCTGAAAAACGCAGGTGCTACCTACCAGTGGACAATGCAACGTTGCCTTCACGACCAAATTGGTCGGAACGTTCACGCCTATGTGGACGATATCGCGGTGATGTCTAAAAAATCAAACTATTTAATCTCCGACTTAAAAGAAACCTTTGATAATCTCTGAAAATACAACATGATGCTCAACCCTAGAAAGTGCGTCTTCGGGGTTCCAGCCGGCAAATTGTTGGGTTTTATCGTTTCCCAGCGCGGAATCGAGGTCAACCCGGAGAAAATCAAGGCCATCTTAAACATAAACCGTCTGACATGCCTAAAGGACATTCAACGACTAACAGGTTGTGTTGCAGCAGTTAGTCGGTTCGTCAGCCGACTTGGAGAGAAGGCTTTGCCGTTGTACAAGTTGCTGAAGAAGGCGGACAAATTCACATGGACAGATGAGGCAGACGGGGCATTGAAGCAGCTCAAGGAGATTCTTTCCTCAGCGCCCATCCTTGCAGCACCCGAGCCTGGTGAGCCCCTGTTAATTTACATGGCGGCAACCAACCGGGTTATCAGCATCGTCGTCATCATAGAGCGGAAGGAACCAGGCTATGAGTACGGAGTTCAACGACCAGTTTACTATGTAAGCGAGGTCTTGACGGAGTCCAAGCAGCGTTACCCACACTACCAAAAGATAGCTTATGGAGTATTCCTTGCTTCACGGAAGCTGAGGCATTACTTTCAGGAGCACCCAATCACAGTGGTGAGCAAGACTCCACTGTCCGACATTATCAATAACAGCGACGCCATAGGAAGGATCGCGAAGTGGGGCATTGAACTTGCCGCCTTCGAGATCACCTACAAGAGACGCGACGCTATCAAGTCACAAGCCTTGGTGGACTTCATTGCAGATTGGACGGAGATGCAAGATGATACTCCGTTGCCAGAGCCAGAGTACTGGGACATGCACTTTGACGGATCAAAGTTGCTCAACGGCTCGGAGGCTGGTGTACTGCTACAGTCACCAAAAGGAGACAAGCAACACTACGTTCTGCAGATCCACTTCGAGGCTACAAACAACATGGCGGAGTATGAAGCACTCATTCACGGACTACGTGTAGCCAAGGACATTGGCATCAAGCGCATAGTTTGCTATGGAGATTCCGACTTGATTGCCCAGCAGGTGGCGGGCACCTGGAATGCGCGGAACCCTATGATGGCGGCATATCGAGACGAAGTGGACGAGATAGCCAAGAGCTTCTTGGGCTACGAAGTCAAGTATGTGCCTAGGGAGCAAAACGAGGCGGCCGATCTGTTGTCTAAACTGGGATCAGGCCGAAAGCGAATTCCGCCAGGAGTTTTCCTAGAGCATCTACTCACACCATCCGTGAAGGGCGCCGACATCGACAACCCAGACAGAGCTGACTCTTTCGTCAACATGGTGACAAAGATCCCTTCGGCTTGGACAAAACCGTTCATGAAGTATCTCAAACTTGGAACTTTGCCCGACGACGAAGTCGAAAGACGGTAAATAGTATGACGAGCAAAGGGTTATACCATAATCAATGGGCAACTCTACAAGAGGAGCACTACTGGTGTATACCTAAAGTGTGTTTCCCAGCTAGAAGGTATGGAAATCCTACGCGAAATCCATCTCGGAGATTGCAGGCATCACGCTTCTCCTCGATCTTTGGTCGTGAAAGCCTTCCGGCAAGGACTCTACTGGCTGACCGCGAAGGCGGACACCGACAAGCTGGTTGAGACATGCACAGGATGCCGGTATTATGCCCGACAACCACATGTTCCTGCTGAAGAATTGCGAACAATACCAATAACTTGGCCGTTTGCAGTCTGGGGGCTAGACATGGTGGGGCCGTTACAGACGGCACCATGTGGATTTACGCATCTGCTCATAGCAGTTGACAAATTCACCAAATGGATAGAAGCTAAACCCATTAGAAAGCTTGATGGGGCAACTGCCCTCAGGTTTGTCCGGGATTTAGTGGTGAGATTTGGTCTCCCACATAGCATCATTACCGACAACGGAAGCAACTTTTCACTTGGAGAAGTGGAGGCCTATTGCTGGGACAAAGGCATCCGGCTTGAACTGGCATCTGTGGCACACCCACAATCCAATGGTCAGGTTGAGCGAGCCTACGGATTAATTCTGCAAGGGATCAAGACATGTCTTGAGGCACCGCTACATAGAGCAGCTGGAGCCTGGGCGGAAGAATTGCCGTTTGTGCTGTGGAGTTTACTAACTACACCTAATAGATCCACCGGCTACACCCCTTACTTCATGGTATATGGAGCAGAAGCCATCCTACCTTCCGACATCCTCCACGATGCACCAAGAGTTGACGCCTACGACGAAGTTGACGCTGGAGAATCCAGACGCCTAGATGTGGACCTTCTCGGGGAGGAGCGCGTTTTGGCATGCCAAAGATCCGCCATCTACCAGCAGAAGCTACGCAGCTACCATAGTCGCCGCGTCCGGCATCGCTCGTCTAAAGAGGGGGATTTAGTGCTCCGACTTAAGCAGAAGAAGTGGCACAAGTTATCCCCGCCATGGGAAGGACCGTTCAACATAAGCAAGGCACTGCCCAATGGGTCTTACTACCTTGTTGACAATCGTGAGCTCAAGGATAGACCCAACGAGGATCATAAGCGTAAGCGACGTGACCCGGATGATGACTACCTGGAGCTTGATCGGCCATGGAACATAGCACAGCTACGTCCTTTCTACACTTAGCACTTTTTATCTAATTGTGTACCTTTTATATGATCAATGAAATAAAGCTCTTTGGTTCACTCATATTTCTGAGTCTTTTACCTCCTTTAGTGTTCATTTTTGGATCATACAAAACTTTTATGCACAAGTCTTGCGTTTGCACTTGTGAAAATTCCGCCTACGGGCGTTAGCTTAAGTTTTCTGGTCTACACGTTATTTATTGTTTTTATGTGGATTCTAGAGTAGTGACTTTTGGCACTCATTGTCGGCGATTTTGTGCTCAGGTTATTGACGGTGCCATTGGGCATCATCACCTAAGCGCATGGTTCCGACAACGAGTCTTCCGACTCAAGAAAAGTCAAGCATAAAAACCAAAGTAATGGATAAGCCAGCACTTGCTTAAAAAATATATACAAACTGGCAATAAGTTCTTAAGTAGCAGGATACGACAACCACTGTTTTCCGCCTTAACGATTACATCACCAAGTTTTTTCCATGCACACATCAAAGGTGAAACAATAATTACAAATTGGTTTCACTCTGTGGGCGCAGGAGACTTGGAAGCCGCATCATCACCAGCCGGAGAAACACCTTCAGCATCAGCGCTATGATGAGACTCGGAGGAATCCTGGTCGACGTTGTAGATGAAGTTCCTGGGCACGAATACATCCACGTCCACCAACTCGGCAACCCTGGTGTCATACCCCGCGAGTGACGACAGGATGGCATCATGATCGATCTCCTTGCCGTCATCATCCGCGTCGGGAATGCCTGAGGTTACCGTGTCGATGTCGGCATCTTCATAGTGTGCCTTCACCATCGACAGCGCCATCCTTGCGCCAGCCCGTGCACAAGAAGCTTTCCAGCTCATGACACGTTCGGGGGCTTGGCGCAGGATCTCCGAGTACTTCGTCACGGAGTCCGATGCCTTGATATATATTTGGAGGGGCTTGGCAATCTCCTTAGCTTGGGTAATGGCGGTGTTGATGAAATTGCCGGCAAGAACCATGCATTCCTTGTCTGAAGGAGGCGAGCGGGTTAAACCCATAGGAGCTGCAAATTTCCGACAAGGAGCATATGATTTCGATAAATGCTAAATGTACATACTTACAAAGGTTCAAGGCGAAGGAAACTTACTGAAGATGCTAGCCTTGGCTTGCCAAACGACCTCCGCCAAGGATTCCTTCTCTTGCTGGAGGAGCTTAAACGCCTCGCTATGGCGAAGGTTTTGCTCCTCGACAGCTTGCTTCTGATCCTTTAGGATCGCAAGCTCCTCCTTCAAGCGATTGATCTCAGCAGAGGCGGAGTCCGGCAAGGCTTTCATGGAGTCCTCGTGCATCTTCAGCATCTCCTTCCTCTCCTCCTTCAGGATCTTGTTCTCGTTGTCCAGCTGCTGGATATGCTTGGACTGCTCGACAATGTCTTTGGCCTTGGCGACATGTTCTGCAAGTCGGAGAAAACACAGTACAGAGTAAGTACTCAGAGATTGTGGATACAACATGAAGACAGAAATGCGTAATAAGAAAACAGACTCTTATTTTTAATGATCTGTTCCTTCAAGATGGCGGTTTTACCCTTTTCGGCTTCGAGATCCGCTCGCATCTTCTGGTACTTGTCGTTGGCCATGCCCCTCCAGCATTCTCGTTCTGTGGAAGCAAATAAAAAATTAAATCGTTGTTTGGTCTGCTTGGAGCGTCTAGTCGGAGATTTTCCATCTAGATGCTCGGGGGCTACAGCGAGGGTTTTTTAACTTAGCAATATGCTTAGCTTTTCTTTAAGCATTTAGTCGGAGCTAATTCAGTTCTCGATTCGAGGCTTGGGGGCTATAGTATAAAGTTTTTAACTCAGAAAAAGCTTAGCTTTTCTTTAAAGCATCTAGTCGGAACTAATTCAGTTACAACTAGAGTCTTGGGGGCTACAGCATTGAAAATTATAAACACTGTTGAGCTACTCTTAAAGCATCTAGTCGGAATATTTCATTCCATCTAAAGGATTGGGGGCTGCAGTGAGAGTTTTTTCTAACTTAGTCACTCTTAGAGAATATAGATGCAAAACTTATGGTTTTCCGTCTACATCCTCGGGGGCTACTGTGGGATACTCATATGAAATATAGAAGGCAAAGTGAAACTTACAAGTGCGATGATCTTGAGGTTTGTAGCACTCTCGGCTAACAGTTTGCCGAAGGAAATGCTATTTCCCTGCAAGATATCTGCTTGTCGGAGTAGCTCCTCAAGACCGCACGTCGGAGATGACGGCACTCCTCCAGTAACCATGGTAGTGTTACTCGGCAGAAGCGCCGGGTAAACTATCTTGGGGAACTCGAAGGGTTTTTGGGGATTAGAGGCGTCGCCTTCGGCAGAGGTACCAGCTCCCATCACCGCCTTGCCGCTACCGATGGCATCCTTAGACGGAGCTTCAGCCATTTGAAGAGCAGCGCTCTCCTGCGTCGTCTGCTCGCCGACAACAGCGAGCTCGGTAGAGGCGCCAGAATCCACTTCCATGGCAGAAGGTCCTGGTGCCTCCGGGGCTTGAGAGCTTGTCGGAATGGAGGAGGGCTTGACGGCAGGAGTGGCAGGGGCGATGGCGGGGGAAGAGTCGCGATGCAGCATCTCTTTAATATTTCTAGAAGCCCCAAGAGTCTTGGAGGACTTCTTGAGGCTGGTTGTGGATTTCTTCCTGAAACGTGCAAAATGCATAAGTACAGGAGCAATACAATAGACAAAGTCGGAGAATGAGAGGCTTACACTAGGGGTGGCGCTTTGGCAAACATCCTGGTAGCTTTTATCTTTTCCGCCTCCAGGGCGGCGGTAGTCTTCTTGGAGGCTCCACCCTCCGTCTTCTTTTTCTTGCCTCCGTCGGCAGCGTCAGAGGTGGAGCCCTTTCGCTTACGCGCCAATGTGACATCGTCGTCGGACATGACCGTGACGTCCTTCATCTTCGGATCGTAGATTTGGGCAGCCAGGTTGCCCTCATCTAGATCGCTAAGCTGTTAAAGTAAGAAGTCATTGTGTTAGACAAGATGGTATTGGCAAGACGGAAAAACTGGAGCAATATCATACACGGAAAATAAATTTCTACCTTTGGGCACTTGCCGTCTACGAACATGTCGTAGGTGAGGGTGAAGCCGCGCTTCTTATCCTTCGCCTTGACGATGTCCTTAAGGCGGAACTTCACGGAGTCGCTCGAGAAGTTGTCCTCGGAGATCCGGAGGGTATCCCTTCGGTCACCAGTGTACTCGTGCATGAACTTCGTGCGGTGCTGCAGAGGTTGGATCCGCCTGATGAACCAGCACATGGCTAGGTCCAAGCCGGTCAGACCCGTCTCTACGAACCACTCGATCCGCCTTATTGCACGGGAAGCGTCGAGGTCGGAGGGAAGAGAGGCATGGGACCTCCACGTGGAAACTTCGGCGGCGGCTCCATCCACGAAGTCCGGATACGTCACTTCTCGGCCCAACAAAGGAATTTCGGGGCCGTGAAATACGTCATTGCCGATTTTGCGACTCGTGGCCGACGATGTCGGGGAACCGCCGGCCAGGTCGGATCTTGAAGCTTATGGTGCCACAGTTCCTAAGCTCCTCCCTACTGTGTCCGTCTTCACGTTTGACGGTGAAAAATTACACAAACAAATCTAACCTAGGTCTGATCCCTAGGTAACCCTCGCAAAGTGCCGCGAAGTTGCTAAGCACTAAGATGCTATTGGGGGAGAGGTTGTCGGGTTGGACCTTGAAGTGATTCAAGACGGACAAAAAGAAGTGGGAGATGGGCAGAGAAACGCCGCGTACCAATTGCGCCTTGAGGTACGCCTTCTCTCTGGCTTGGGGACAAGGAGTCACCTCGCCGGTCGGCGCCGCCCGCCAGGCGAGCCCCTCCGTCGCGGGGAGGTAGCCTTCGGCGACCATCTCTTGGATGTCGCGCGTGGTGATGTCCGACCCGCGCCAATCGCCTTTGTGCAAGTCTGGCTCCTCTTCCAGGGGCTCTAGCACCGCCAGATTGTGGTCGTCGCCGGTGGTTTCAATCACCGCCGATGCGGGGATGACCAGGCCCTCTGGGGGCACGACGACGGAGCTCGCCGGCTTCGCCGTGGTTTCGCTCGACGCCGCCATCAACGGGGAAGAGCTGCTGCTAGCCATGGAAGGAGTGGAAGGGAGTGACGGGTACGAGGAAAAGCTAGGGTTTCTCGAGGTTTTTCTGCGGAGAGCTCGAGGAGGCGTGCGGCTGGAGGAAGAAGAAGCTGACGCGAGAGAATGAGGTGAAAAAGTAACAAGTGTCCCACGGTTACTATTTATCTTACTTTGCGTCAAGATTCGTGCAGTTAATCGGACGGTTGCCGCGTAGACGACGTGGTCGAGAACGTGTGCGGTAATTTCGGCACGTCTCCAAATGGTCGCTGCCAACGGTTCGTATTGCTTGCGCGGGAAAAAAGGCTATGATTACGTTCTCTGCATGTGTGAGTTACGAGGCGTCGCTGACCTAGGCCTATGTCGTCATAACTGACATGGTAGATGAGCCGTCGCATCGAAGATTCCGGCGTGGACGGATTTAATCCGACTAACGGAAACATACGATAAAAGATTGAACATTTCTCCGACTTACTAACAGGAGACGGAGAAAACTTTGCAGGGTTCTTTGGGAGGACTGCAAGATATTGCTTGACGATTTGCTGACATCCATCTAGACGGAGCATTCCACGTGAAGAGGCAAGACGGTGCAAGATCTCGGAGTTCTCCGGGGGCTACTGTTGGGGATATACTATATGGGTATCCTCATAGCATGTCTCTTATCCGACTAACCCGGGTGGCCCATAGTCGGTAGCATGGCCTATGGCCTGCTGGGCGGCCCAGTTAGGTGGATCCAGAAGGGAGGCCCATGCCAGATAAAGGAAGGCTACGGTGGAGTCACCAGCGTACCCGGAGCCTTGGAGTACAAGATACACAAGACTAGTGATAGACGGTGTAGGACTCTGTAACCTGTCCGGCTAGGACGTTTCCCTGTAACCCTGGGATCTAACGACTATATAAGTCGAACCTATGGGAACCTTTAGGACACAACCTAGTATCGTTTTACATACACCTCGCACAGCGAACCTATCTCTGTAACTCAGTGTATTGCCATTATAGTGATTTATAGGAGGAGTAGGATTCCACCACCATCGTGGGATCTGAACCTGGGTAAGTTGTGTTACCTCGTACCCGTCAACCGTCCGCCTTACCCCACGTCTCTAAACATGCACTGTGAGGACCCCTCCATGGTGTACTCGTCGGCAATACCATGACACATACGTGTCCTTTTCATTAGCCTGACGTGGTCAGCTACTCAGGTGTACATGTGTTATCCTCAGTCGACGAAATCTTGAGGTAGGGGGAGCCCCCGAGTGCATTTTTAGCATAAGAGTGTGGATAGTAAATGAAAGTTTTTGGGGCGAGACACTTAGCTTTATTTATATCGTAATGGAGGAGGTACATTGTTCGGCTGAGTAGCCTTGGCTGAACAGCCTTATTGAAAGTAAAGAGGAGGGTAGCTAGGGGTAGAATCGTCGCAGCTGTGCGACGTCCCATGGATTGGAGTATGCGACTCCAGATTCCACATGCTTGAGGCGGTAGGCGCCACCTGGGATGACTTCGGTGACAAGCTAGGGTCCTTCCCATGGTGACTCAAATTTCTTCGGTCGCTCTTGCTTCACTCGCAAGACGAGGTCTCCTTCGACGAAGGACCTTGGGCGCAACCGTCGACTGCGGTAGTTGCGGAGACTCTGCTGGTATACCGCTGACCGAGCTGCTGCTATGTATCTTGCCTCGTCGAGTGTGTCGATGGCGTCTTCGAGTGCAGCCGTGGATTCGGCTTTGCTGTAAGCGACGACCCGGGGGGCCTAGTGGCGTACTTCGGATGGTAGCACGGCTTCGGCTCCGTGCACCATGAAGAATAGCGTGTATCATGTTGAGCTGTTTTACATGGTACGCAGGCTCCATAGGACGGAGGGTAGCTCTTTCGTACAGGATCCGGCGAGTCGCTCGAGTGGGCTCATGAGGCGCTTCTTGATGCCGGCGCCGATTAGGCCGTTGGCCTTTTCCACCTGCCCGTTCGTTTGCGGGTGCGCCACCGAGGCGTATGTGATGTTGATTCCGAGGCCTTCACAGAAGTCTTGGAATTCTTTGGAGATGAAGTTCGATCCATTGTCGGTGATGATGCTATGCGGTACGCCGAACCTGTAGACAATGGATTCAAAGAACTTGACGGTAGTATTGCCCTTTTGGTTAGTGACCGGCATGGCCTCGATCCACTTGGTGAATTTGTCGACTACGACCAGGAGGTATACGTGCCCCCCTTTAGAGGATCTTGGCAGTTTGCCGATCATGTCGAGGCCCCATTGAGCAAAAGGCCAGGCTAGAGGTATGGGCCTGAGCTCTGACCCGGGTGCGTGTGGTTTTTCGGCGAACCTTTGGCACCCCTTGCATCTTCGGACGATGTCTTTTGCGTCGTTCATGGTCGTGGGCCAGTAGAATCCAGCTCGTAGAGCTTTAGCGACAAGGGAGCGGCTGCCTGCATGGTGGCCGCAGATGCCCTCGTGGATGTCTTGGAGTATGGTTTTCCCGTCACCGATGGTGACGCACCTTTGTAGTACACCCGTAATGATGCACTTGTACAGCTCGCCACTGATGATGGTGAAGGCTTTTGACCGGCGAGATATGCGTCGGGCATCCGTCGGGCTGTCAGGCAGTTCACCGTCTATCAAAAACTGGAGGTACGGTCGCGTCCAGGTTTCCTCGACTGCCATGACCTGCATCAGGTTGACCACGGCGACCTCCGTGTCTAGTTTTTTGGGTCCTTGGTGACCTTCGGGTAGCGTGGCTCCCGAGTGCTCTGCCTCTTTGGGTGATCCCTTGGGAAATTTTCGCTTAATGGATGGCACGCAGATCTGTTCGAGGAACACACCTGGTGGCACCCTTGCGCAGGTGGAGCCGATGTTGGCAAGTCTGTCGGCCTCCTCGTTGCTTTCTCTTCCAACGTGCTGAAGCTCGCAGCCGTCGAAGCTTCCTTCGAGTGCGTTGTAAAGTGCGCGGTACGCGATCATGTTTTCAGCGTGTGTGTCGCACTCGTTCATCGTCTGTTGGACAACGAGGTTGGAGTCACCGTATATGACCAGGCGCGTTGCGCCGCAGATTTTTGCCATCCTCATGCCATGGATGAGGGCCTCGTATTCTGCCTCGTTATTGGAGGCCCGAAACTTCATCCGGAGGACGTACTTCATCTTGTCTCCCTGCGGGGAGGTCAGTATGACCCCGGCTCCTGATCCGGCTTCACGCTTGGAGCCTTCGAAGTGCATCGTCCATGACTGCATCATGTCTGGGGTGTCTGGCAGCTGCAGCTCCATCCAGTGTACGAGGAAGTCCGGGAGGACTTGAGACTTGATCGAGTGGCGCTTCTCGTAGATGATGTCAAGAGGTGATAGCTCGATGCCCCACAGGGCCACTCGTCCTGTGGCCTCTGGGTTATTCAGGATGTTGTTCAGGGGTGCCTCATTGACAACCATCACCTGGTGCTCCTGGAAGTAGTGGCTCAACCGACGAGCCATCATGAACACGTCGTAGGCGAGTTTTTGGTAGTGAGGGTACCTCTGTTTTGTTGGCGTCAATACCTCGCTGAGGTAGTAAATTGGGCGTTGGACCCCATGGGTCTTGCCTTCTTCAGGTCGCTCGACCACTAGCACGGTGCTGACCACCTGGTGTGTGGCTGCTATGTATAGTAGCAGGGGCTCGCGCTCCTTTGGCGTGACCAAAACGGGCGAGATGGAGAGCAGTCGCTTGAGATCTTCGAATGAGTCGTCCGCTTTGGGAGTCCACTCGAATTTATCTGTCTTGCGTAGCATCTGGTAGAATGGAAGGGCTTTCTCGCCCATGCGGCTGATGAACCTTCTCAATGCCGCTATTCGCCCTGCGAGCTGCTGGACGCCCTTGAGATTCTTCGGCTTCTCCATCGCCATGATGGCCCGGATTTTCTTCGGGTTCGCCTCGATCCCTCGTTGGGAGATGAAGTATCCAAGCAGCTGACCTGATGGGACGCCGAGGCGCACTTTTCGGGATTGAGCTTGATCCTGTAGCGGTCGAGGTTATCAAACGTCTCGCGGAGATCGTCGATGAGCGTTCTTGCCTCCCTGGTTTTGATGACTATGTCATCGACATAGACTTGGACGTTTCAACCGATCTGGTCCTTCAGGCATGCCTGCATGCATCGCTGGTACGTGGTACCTGCGTTCTTTAGCCCGAAGGGCATTGTGTTGTAGCAGAACACTCCGAACGGTGTGATAAACGCCGTTTTCTCTTGATATTCGACCTTGAGTCGAATCTGGTTGTATCCTGAGTAGGCGTCGAGGAAGGAGAGTTTCTCGCATCCTGCAGTCAAATCGATGATCTGGTCGATCCTAGGAAGAGGGAAGTGGTCCTTTGGGCAGTGCTTGTTCAGCCACGTGAAGTCCACGCACATCCGCAGGATGTCCGTGTCCTTCTTGGGGACCATCACTGTATTTGCGAGCCACTCGCTTTCTTTGATCTCCCTGATGAAGTCTGCAGCGAGTAGTCTGTTGATTCCCATCCCGATGGCTTTGGCCCGCGGCTCAGACAGTCTCCGGATGGACCGCTTGACGGGCTTGGTGTCTGAAAATACGTTGAGTGCGTGCTCGGCGAATTCCCTAGGAACTCCTGGCATGTCCGCAGGACACCAGGCGAAGATTTCCCAGCGCTCACGGAGGAATTCGACGAGCGCGCTTTTCGATGCGGGGATGAGGTCGTTGGCGATTAGCGCCGTCTTGGAGGCATCCGTCGGGTGGACCTGCACCTTCTTTGTGTTGACGGTGGAGTCGAAACACATGTCAGGTGCGTTTTGTCGTGCGACTAGGGGTTCCCCATTGTCTGTCACCTCGCGGAGCCTTACAAGCTCCTCCTGCATGCCGAATGACTGGGAGATTCTGTTGAAGTCCCTGTCGCAGTGGTCCGATCGGGTGAAGCTCCCGTGGACTGTGATGACGCCTTTGGGTCCTGGCATCTTGAGTAGCAGGTATGCGTAGTGTGGTACTGCCAGGAATCTTGCGAATGCTACACGCCCGAGGATGGCGTGGTATTGTGATGGCCAGTCCACCACTTCAAACTCGAGTCGCTCGCATCGGAAGTTGTCCGGCTTGCCGAAGATGACGTCGCGCCATATCTTTCCCAGGGAGAATATGCCCTTTCCTGAAACGATGCCGTGGAACGATGTGTCTAACTGTTCCAGGCTGCACAGCGGGTTCCGCATTGCTGCTAGGGTGCTTGCGAACATCAGGTTGATGCTGCTGCCGCCGTCCATGAAGACGCGACTCATCTCGAAACCTCCGATCTGTGCCTCGAGCACCAGGGCAGCATGACCTGGGCGAGGGACCTGGCAAAGGTGACCCGAACGGTTGAACGTGATGGACTCGATCCGCCGAGGTACTGTGGATGGCGGTGGAGCCGCCACGGCCGTTGATCCGACGGGTGATTTTCTTCGCACCCTATTCGGGGCGCCCTTCGGATCATCGGTGCTTTCGGCGGGGATACCCGTGCCCGCGTTCGCAGTCTTTGCGACTGGTTGGTTCGGGGCTCCTACAGGTGGCGGTGGAGGAGCTCCATGCGCTATTTCTCCTGGTGCGGGTGCGTTCCCGAATCCAGGGGGTGGAGCTTGCTGCCTCATCTGAACCATGCTTTCGCTGAACTTCTGGAACTCGCGGCAGTCCTTGAGCATGTGGCTTGCCTTCTTCTTGCCATCTTGTTTGTCGATGTAGAAGTGGATGGTGCATGGACTCGAAAGTTTTTCGTATGCTGAGGGTCCGTTATCGCGATCGCGGCGCTGCCACGACTACGTTGGGCGTCCTCCATCGCGGAAATTTCCTCTGTGGTATCCTCCGCTGTTGCGGTTGGCGTCGTTGCGGCGATCGGCGTAGCCGACCGCGACCATGTCGGGTCCATCGCGATCGTCGTAGACGCGCGATCTCCTCTTGCTACGGCGTTCTCGTCGTCGGCCGTAGTCGTCCTCTTCCTCCGAGTGCGCCCGGTGGACGGAATCTTCGCCGTCAGCCCACCTGTTGGTGATGTCCATGAGGTGGTCGAGTGTCTTGGGTTTGACGCGCCCAAGTTCCTCCTTGAAGTCCTGGCGCTTGACGCCGTCCTTGAAGGCGTCGATGGCCCTCTCTTCAGAGATGTGCGTTGCGGAGTTCTTGGTGTTGGACCAGCGTAGTATGTACGAGCGAATGGATTCGCCCGTTCGTTGAGTGCAGGCCCGCAACTCCTCGATTGAGGCGGGCCTCTTGCTGGTGCCTTTGAAGTTTCGGATGAAGTTGTAAGCCAGCTCCTCCTAGCTTCAGATGGACCCTGAAGATAGGCTGCTAAGCCAGATCCGGGCTGCGCCTATCAGCTGCAGCTGAAGGCATTGCATGGCGGTTTTCTTGTTTCCGCCGTGCAGCTTGACGGATGACAGGTGGTCGCTGAGCCACGCCTTTGGGTCTTGTGTGCCGTCGAACTTCGGAGTATCCGAAGGAAGTTTGAAATTTCACGGCATCCGTGTTCGTCGAACAGATCTGCTGAAGCATCGGGCTCCGCAGAGTTCTCCTTCGTCTTCGTCCATCTCGGATTCAGACGAGCATGCGCGCTTGGCTCGCGCTTTGTCGATTTTGCGCTATGTGAGCGCGTCTCTGGCGTCGTAATCGCGGTTGCGATGGCGCGAGCTCTGGTGCCTTCGGGGAAGGTCATGGTCCTCCTCTTCGGATGAAGGAGTGGGGCTGCGGTCGAACCTGACCGGAGGTTTCTTCTTCGGCTCCGTAGGAGCTTCCTGATGGAGCGCTGCTCCGACGAGTCCGAGTCCGGTAAGTGCGGACTTGTGCATGGACCTTTTCGGGTCCCCCTTCGGAGGTGGGTGGGATGCTAGGTACGCGGTGGCTGCCATGATCGCAGCCTGCGGCGTTTTCGGGATGATGTTGTCGTCGGCATCCATCTCCATGAAGGATGTGTGGAGGGTTCGGGTCACCTCACGGCGCTCCTTGGGGTCCATGTTCTCCATCCGGGAGCGATGCTTGTTGCCGTGGTTGCCATTCGAGCTGGATCCAATGCCCATGGCGGAGAGAGTAGCTCGTCGCGCGCTGGACTCCGAGGCTGCTTGCTTGCGTTTGTCAAGCACCTCTTGCATATTGACCTGCTTCTTGTGCTCCTTGATGAGTAGTAAGTGGTATGCCATCATCAGGTCCCGTGAGGCGTCTGCAGGCAGGATAGTGCTACCTGCTACAGCGGCGCGTGCCTGGGCCCATACTTCTTTGCTAAGGCGGATGACCTGGCCGGAGTCGTCCCCTTCGGGTGGGGACCGCTTCATTCGCGTTCGCATTACGCGGGTTAGGTGGCGGGTTTGGCGGCGGGTTGGGCGCTCGCTGGTCCACGTCACTCTGGATGACTACGGCGCATTGGTAGCGCTCGTATATTGGTCCGCTGCTGCCGCAGCTTTTGGATCCGGAACCGTAGGTCCCTTCATCCGATGGTGGATCGCACAGATCGGAGTTGCAGCTGCTGCTGTCGTAGGATTCATCTGTTGATGATGATGTGCATAGCACAGGGTGTGGGGCCCATGAAGCGGGCCTGATCGATGGCAGGGGCACCCGCTCTGGGAGGCGGAGAGTGCCGATTTGCCCCACCTGGAAGCAGAAGCTCCCGAATAGGATCTCGAATCCGTCGCCTATGGGCTCGAAGTCCTTCATGGTGGCCGGTGAGTGGGCGGTGAAGTCGAAAGCGCCGAAGAGGAGGTGACTCTCCATCGCCGCAGAGTTGTAGATCGCTCGGGTTGGGACCGTCACGATCGCACAATCAGCGTCCCCAGTTCCCACAGACGGCGCCAATTGACGAGGATCGATCTCGTAAATGCCCATTGTTATGGACTTGGGTTTTGGAGAAGATGGGGATGCTGGAGATCGCGGAACGGTTAGCAAACAAGCAACATGGGACACGAGGTTTACCTGAGTTCCTGAGGGAAAACCCTACCCCTGCTTGTCTGCTCTTGATTACGGCGGAACCGATGATTACAGGGGTGCGCAGATGCAATCTGGCGTGGAGGTGTGTATGCGAAAGTATGAGTCGAGAGATCTAAATCGTGCCCTCCTAGCCTTTATATAGACTCAGTGGGTCCTGCATGACCTAGTTTCTGAAGGTGTTTTAGGGTTTACCCCTTTGAATTTCCTATCTACTCTAGTCTTGCTCTCCAAGGATCCGAAGGCGTCATGGGCCTTGACCACCCGAAAGTCTTCATGGGGCGGCGTATATTTGCCGTGGGCCTTCCTTGGGCTGGACCAGGTATGCTGAGATCATGTGCCCGCGGGGTATAACCATGTCAGCTTCTTGTGCTCTTCGACGAGGAGCAGGTGGTACGCCATCAGTAGGTCCCGTGAGGCACCCACGGGGATCTGTTGTTCGCCACGGCCAGGCTTGAGCACATCCTTCCTCGCTGAGGTGGATGATCCGATTGGGATCGGTGTCCTCCTCGTTGGGCGGGGGGACTGGTTTTTCCTGTTCTCGCTGTTTCTACCCTGCGGGTTGGGTGGCGGGTTGTGCTCCTGATCCACGTCACTCTGGATGACTTCGGCACATTGGTAGAGCTCGTAGATCGGATTGCTGCTGCCGCAGCTTTCAGATCCGGAATCGTAGGTCCCTTCCTCCGATGGTGGATCGCAGACCGAGTGCGATTCCGCTATAGGACTCATCTGTCGATGGCGATGTGCGTAGCACGGGATGAGGAGCCCACGAAGCGGGCCTGATCGATGGCAGGGACACCCGCTCTGGGAGACAGAGAGTGCCGGCCTGCCCCACCTGGAAACAGAAGCTCCCGAACAGGATCTCGAGCCTATCGCCAACGGGCTCGAAGTCCTTCAGAGTGGCTAGCGAGAAGTCAAAAGCGTCGAAGAGGAGATGGCTCTCTGTCTCCGAGGAGTTGTAGATCGCTTTGGCTGGGACCGCCACGATCGCACAATCAGCGCCCCCAGTTCCCACAGACGGCGCCAATTGACGAGGTTTAATCTCGCCAATGCCCATTGTTATGAGCTTGGGTTTTGGAGAAGATGGGGATGCTGGAGATCGCGGAACGGTTAGCAAATAAGCAACACGGGGACACGAGGTTTACTCAGGTTCAGGCCCCCGGAGGGAAAACAGGGGCTCCTGCTTGTCTGCTCTTGATTACGGCGGAACCAAAAATTACAGGGATGCGCAGATGCAATCTGGCGTGGAGGTGTGTATGCGGTGGTATGAAGTGCCCTCCTCGCCGTGCCCTCCTAGCCTTTATATAGAAGTAGGCAGGTCCCGGGCACAGACCGAGTCGGTTACAGGTTTTAGAGTTTGTCCCTTTGAATATTCTATCTACTCCAGTCTTGCTTTCCAAGGATCCGAAGATATCCTGGGCTTGGGCCATCCGAAAATCTTCATGGGCCGCGTATATTCTTGTGCACCTTCCTTGGACTGGACCAGGTATGCTAAAGTCATGTACCCGTGGGGTATAACCATGTCACACGGTAAAGTTCATCTCCGGCGACAAACGGGAGCACCATCGTCGTGGCCTCTCTGGGCACGCAGGTTCTAGACGAGTGGAGGCGAAGGGCGGGCTCCGGCGGCCTACTCCGGAGGATGTGTATTGTTTTCCTTAAAAAAAAGTCTAAATATATTTAGTTCATAAAGCTAAAATATTTTATATTTTAAAACGAAAAGAGTAGATAGAAATCCATGGAGAGTATCATGCGAAAGATGTGAGTTTTCCTTCGACCGAACTAAGTTTTTGCAGTGAGACTGAGTAGCAGCCTTAGATGTTGACAAGTTGACTTGCTGAGCAGTAAACATCGTAACAGAGAGAAGGCTGGCCTGTATAGTTAAAAGTGTAAAATAATGTACGTAGCAAAAAAGAGATACATTGAGTTGTAAAAGAACAAAAGTACCCAAGAGTCAACCGTAGTTGAGTGTCACGAAATGGCAACGGGTGATGGCGAAAGAAGTAGGCGACTGTAGGAGTACTAGAGATAAGATCTTGGGAGCCAAAGCTAGTGCTGGCCGTCCAGTAGGGGTAGTGCATGCATGTTCCATGTATGGTCTCAAATCACACCGCGCCGACCTCTAGCTAGATCAAAAGGAGGAAAGGAGAGAAAGACAAGTCTTTTGCCAGTTGCCACAGCTTGTGAATCTCATCATTTGGGCATGCCCAAATTGCCCACTACTACTGGATTGCTCTGTAGTACCTCAACGGCAACTATGCACGCATTTTGTTTTGTTTTTGAAATGCATTGCATGCACTTGGTATATAATTCTTTCGTTTTAAAATATAAGATGTTTTAATTTTGTGAAGTCTAGATATATTTGTTTTATAAAGATAAAACATCTTATATTTTAAAACGGAGAAAGTATGAGTAAATTTAAAAGGACGATGCATTGCATAGAGAAAATGGCACGGACTTGAGGTGAGGACGTACCTATCCATCTTCAGCTGGCGCGATCATGGGAATCCCTTTCGCCGTCGCGACCGGCCGTATTTCGGTCCAATCCAGTCGTCGCCGATCGTCTCCGGCGCGCCCACACGTACACGAATCAATGCACGGGGATGACGCCGGTCAGATCATCGGACGGCGACGCGCTCCGATTTTAATTCGCGGCGGCCCAGTGAGACGGTGGCACGAGAGGCGATATTCCTTCTCCCAACGCACAGGCGCGCACGCTCAAAACAAGAACCAGCTCCCTCCGGAGTCAACTTCCGTGCGTGCTCAAGACCGGATCGATCGATTGGCTGATTTTTCGTGATATACGAAACGAAAAAGATTCCTGCTCGCCTTAGAGCATCTCCACTCGTTGGCTAAATCCAGGCCGAAATCCGGACCAAACTTTGATCGGACGGCGCAAGTTTTCGGCCTAGATACGTCCAGTTTTCCACTCGTGTACCCAGGCCGAGTTCCCGGGACGTCCGTTTCCGCTAGAATTCGGCTCATATTCGGCTCAAGTTCGTTCAAATTTCGGCATAATTCGTCATACGATGAATACAGAACACTTTAAGACCAAAGATCGGCGAAATTTTAAACAGGGTTTGGCGTAATGTAAACATAGTTCGGCCTGCAATAAAATTACAACATATTTCGCCAAGTTCAGCCAGTTCATGCTCAGCATCTACATCATGTTGCCCCTGCGTATCCATAGGTGCTCCACAAGATCATCCTGCAGCTGTTGATGCATAGCCGGATCTCGGATCTCCTGACGCATTGCGATGAACGCAGCCCATGTTGGAGGCACCTGATGATCAAGCTCGGCAAGAGGACCCTGTAGATAGTATGGCTCGTCCTCCTCGAGCAAACTCATTGGATCCTTTCTCTCATCATCAATGATCATGTTGTGCAAGGTCACACAACAGTTTATCACTTCCCACATCCGATCTTTCGACCAGGTCATAGCAGGGAACCGGACAACTGCAAACCTCTACTGGAGCACACCAAATGCCCGCTCCACGTCCTTCCTGCAAACTTCCTGTTCCTTGGCAAAGTGAGAATGCTTGGGGAGCATTGAGCTTGAGATAGTTTTCACAAATGTTGGCCATCTTGGATAGATGCCATCTACTAGATAGTATCCCTTGTTGTATGGTGCCCATAGATCTCAAATTCCACAGGGGGAGCATGACCCTCAACAAGTTTGGAAAAGACAGTTGAGGAGTTGAGGATGTTGATGTCATTGTTCGATCCTGCCATGCCAAAGAAGGAGTGCCAGATCCAAAGATCATGTGTAGCAACTGCCTCAAGTATCACAGTGCATCCTCCTTTGTGGCATTTGTACATTCCTTGCCATTCAAATGGACAGTTCTTCAACTCCCAATGTATGCAATCTATGCTTCCAAGCATACCAGGAAATCCTCTACTTGTAGGGTTTCGTAGCATGGAAAACAAAAAATTTCTATCGCATACAAACAAACAAGCCAAGATCTATCTACTAGATTGTAGCAATGAGTCGATGGAATAACTCACCCTCGAAGATTCCAAAGTGTTTAACGAGAGCGGATTCTCGTGGGTGATGTAGTCGTACTCTTCCCGATCTCAATATCGCGTAGACGATCCTTCCGGCGCAATGCTCGGCGTTCCCTGATCGGTCACACGTTCGGTACTCGACGAAGACCTTCCTCTCCCTTGTTCCAGCAGGTAGCGGAGGTTGTAGCACTCTCCTCACGATTCCGGCAGCACAACGGCGTGGTACCGGAAGTAGAGGGGAGATCTCGCAGGGCTTCGCCTTAAGCCGGAGCGAGTATGGTAGACTATGAGAGAGATCCCCAACGATCTAGGGTTTAGACGCACCGAGGAGGAGGCTTGGCCGGCGGCTAGGGTTAGCTAGGCGGCGGCGGCTTTCCCTAGGCGGCGGCAGCAGGAGGTGGCGGCGCCGGGCTAGGGTTTTGGGTGGAGGTGTTGGGTGCTAGGAGGGGCAGCCCTGCCCCTCCTTATATAGGTGGAGGGGGCGCGCCAGGGGAGTGCCTCCCGAACTCGGTTTCCCAAGGCCGGTGGTGGAGGAACTCCTCCCCAAGTAGGTTTCCTACTTCCCCTCCACCTTCCAAAATAGCCGTTTGACTTTTCAAATTGGCGTTTGACTTTTCAAACTAGGATTTGATTAACCCCTTTATTTTGTTCAGCGATGACACCTAGTACATGATGCAATTATTCCAACTTGGTATGACACATTCATGTACCCTTCCCCTCCGGAGTGCCGGACATTCCGGAACCTTCTAGAACATTTCCGATGAAAACACCGGAACCATTCTCCAACCCCGAAACAGGACTTTCCTTATATGAATCTTATTCTCCGGACCATTCCGGATCTCCTCGTGATATCCCGGATCCCATCCGAGACTCCGAACAACATTCGGTCTCTTACTCATCATTCCATAACTACTCAAACAACGCCGAATCCTTAAGTGTGTCTCCCTACGGTTCGTGAATTATGCGGACATGATCGAGACACTTCTCCGAACAATAACCAATAGAGGAATCTGGAAATTCATATGGCTCCCACATATTTCTACGATTACTTTGCGATCGAATGAACCACTTACATACGATACCAATTTCCCTTTGTCTCACGATAGTTTACTTATCCGAGGTTATGATCGTCGGTATCTCTGCATACCTAGTTCAACCTCGTTACTGATAAGTACTCTTTTCTCGTTCCCGTGATATGTGAGCCAGTCACATGATTGCAAGCTAATTGGATGACATTCCACCGAGAGGACCCAGAGTATATCTATCCGTCATATGGATGGACAAATCCCACTCTTGATCCATGTGTCTCAACCAATACTTTCCGAACACTCAATGCCACCTTTATAGCCACCCAGTTACGGTGTGGTGTTTGATGTCATCAAAGCATCCATCCGGTAAAGGTGATATGCATGATCTCATGGTCGAAGGAATTAGGTTACCATGTATCAGAAAGCATATAGCAATTGAACTATTAAAATAACTTGATCTTTATGCTACGCTTATCTATAGGAGTATGTCCACCATATCATTCTCCTAACGATATGATCTTGTTGTTAATAACATCTCAATGTTCATGATAGGGAAACCACAATCATTTATTAACCAACAAGCTAGTAATATATAGAGGCTTTACTAGGGACTTCAATTTAAGTTTACAAATCACACAAGTATTAATGTTTTCTTGTTAATACTATTATAGCATGAATGTAAACATTTATCATAAACACAAAGATATAATAATAACTACATTTATTATTGCCTCTAGGGCATATCTCCAACACTACTTTCATTGACTGCGAGGATCCGAGAAGTGTCTTCAGCAGTGGGTGATCTCAAGTACTCTTCCCCGAACACTACAATCACTGCCCTGCAGAACCTGTACAAGCAATCAAGGGCGGTGGACTCGGCGATGCGGAGATAGTCATCGGCAACATCAGCCGGCGCTCCATATGCAAGCAACCTCATCGCCACGGTGCACTTCTGAAGCGAGGAAAACCCAACCAAGCCGGTGCAGTCCTTCTTGCAAAGGAAATATGGGTCGAACTCCCGGATGGCATGCACGATCTTGAGGAAGAGCTTCCGGCTCATCCTGAAACGGCGGCGAAACACGTTCTCTCCATGGAGTGGCTGGTCGGCGAAGTAGTCGGCGTACAACATGCAATAGCCCTCTATCCTCTGTCTCGCCTTGCACTTCATGCGACCTGGCGCCGAACCATCGCGCTTTGGCTTCGTCATCTGCATGTACAGCTGGGCGAGCGATGCGAGAATCTGCAAGTGCTCTTCACTTTCGGTGACCTCGGTGCTCTCCTCCTCTAGGAGTACGGCGAGCAACTCCTCGTCGTCGGAATCCATGGCGAGTATCTCGCCTCGCCGTAGTCGACGATATCTCATCGCCGTCGGAGTCCATGGCCGAATCCGGCCAAATGTCGAACACCTGGCGGGCGTGGTGGTGGCAGACGGAGGGGCACGGCTTACGGGCGAGGATAGGTCAGCCAGCGGCGGAAAAGGCGTGGAGTGGCGGCAACAACGGCGGCGTAGCTAGGCGTGGGCATGTCTCGGCGGGAGCTCCGCCCGGCAAAGTCATGGCGACGTCCGAACTAAATTTCGGCGTCCAGATCGACGTCATGGATAGACGATGCTGTTAGGTAAACCCATATATACGCCTCCACTCCATTTTCAGACTCGGCCTCTTGACCCGTGTCGTGAAAAGAAAACAGAGGAGAGTCGTCGCAAGCGCGTGGCTGGCAGCATGGACGCTCACCGGCTCCTCCCTCTCGCCGCGTTCCTCCTCCTCCTCGCCGCGGCAGGCAGCGCGAGCGGCGGGGTGACGAGCGGGTACCGGCGGAAGGCGGAGGCGACGGCGGACATGCCGCTCGACGCCGACGTCTTCCGTGTGCCGCCCGGCTACAATGCTCCCCAGCAGGTCCGTCCGTCGTCTCTGATCTCTTCCGTCTCCAGTAGCAGCGGTCAGTTATTTCCTCACCTGTTTCTACACGCGCGCATGCAGGTGCACATCACGCTGGGTGACCAGACGGGCGCGGCGATGACGGTGTCGTGGGTGACGGCGAGCGAGCCGGGCAGCGACACCGTGGCCTACGGCCGCTCGCCGGGGAAGATGGACCTGTCGGCGCGGGGCACCCACGCGCGCTACGACTACTACAACTACACCTCAGGGTTCATCCACCACTGCACGCTCCCCAACCTCAAGGTACAAACGGAAATACAAATGACAAATTAAAGAAGAAACGACGTCAAAGCTTCCATTGATTCGTTTGTGAATTGCAGCACGGCGTGAAGTACTGGTACGCGATGGGGTTCGGCCACACGGTGAGGACCTTCTGGTTCACCACGCCTCCCAAGCCAGGACCCGATGTGCCCTTCAAGTTCGGCCTCATCGGTACGTCCATTCATTCATTCATTCATCATGTATACAATGGATGGAGTATCTTGTTTTCTTCAGACTGAATATGAACACCGAATAATCTTGTACTAAAACAAAGGGATCTAGGACAAGATGAGAAAGGCCAACCCAACATGGCAACATCGTCACTGTTGCCGTAGCTAGCATCCAATGTATGTCCACCAATATTTGCCCATGCCTAGTTCGACCACCAGCGTCGTGCAACTTGTTGCTCACAGGTCCACTTCCTTGGAGTGGGACAAGATTATTCCCATGCTAACCAACGAATCACTCCTGTTTGTTTACTGCAGTGACCATTAGAGTAGCTGTCTAAAATGAATAATAAGGAAAGAAATAGTAATTCAATTCGGTGAACAGTTTGACTGATTTAGCTGTCGAGATAGCTGGACATTTATATTGGAGTAAAGCTGGATCTTTTAGTACTTGCCTAAAATAGATTAACTAAGATCCGAGTTTTTTCTTGGTGTTGCGTGGCAGGTGATCTGGGCCAGACGTTCGACTCGAACAGCACCCTGTCGCACTACGAGGCCAACGGCGGCTCGGCGGTGCTCTTCGTGGGCGACCTCTCCTACGCCGACAGCTACCCGCTCCACGACAACAACCGCTGGGACACCTGGGCGCGCTTCGTGGAGCGCAGCGTCGCCTACCAGCCGTGGCTCTGGACGGCCGGCAACCACGAGCTGGACTACGCGCCGGAGATCGGCGAGGCGACGCCATTCAAGCCCTTCACGCGCCGCTACCCGACCCCGTTCCGCGCCGCCGGGAGCACGGAGCCCCTCTGGTACTCCGTCAAGATCGCGTCGGCGCACGTCGTCGTGCTCTCCTCCTACTCCGCCTACGGCCAGTACACGCCGCAGTGGGCGTGGCTGGACGAGGAGCTGCGCCTCCGCGTGGACAGGAGAGCCACGCCGTGGCTCGTCGTGCTCATGCACTCGCCATGGTACAACAGCAACGGGTACCACTACATGGAGGGGGAGAGCATGCGGGTGCAGTTCGAGCGCTGGCTCGTCGACGCCAGGGTCGACCTCGTCCTCGCCGGACACGTCCACTCCTACGAGCGCAGCCGCAGGGTCTCCAACGTCGTCTACGACATCGTCAACGGCAAGGCCACGCCCGTGCGCGACCTCGACGCGCCCATGTACGTCAACATCGGCGACGGCGGCAACATCGAAGGCATCGCTGACAAGTATATGTTCTATTACCACGTTCCAGAACTGATATCAATCGACAGTAGATATAGCAGGGTGCTCCGTTTTGCTTTACTGACCAGAGATAGATATTGGCAATGCAGCTTCACGAGGCCGCAGCCGAGGTACTCGGCGTTCAGGGAGGCGAGCTTCGGGCACGCGACTCTGGAGATCAAGAACCGGACGCACGCATACTACGAGTGGCACCGTAACCACGACGGCGCCAAGATCGTTGCCGACTCCGTATGGCTCACAAACAGATACTGGATGCCCACCCAAGACGATTCCAACTGACCGTCGTCGTCTCACGTGCACGTTGAGACAGACGAAAGACAAGATCTAGCAAGTCACAAATGCCAAATGGCATGCATCATCCGGCAGTTATGCACGTAGTACTAGTAGCTATCTGAATCTTTCTTGGATTTGATGAGCACAAATCATGTTTGGGTAACCCAAGCTTTGTTCTTTTCCAAAAGAGTTGCAAACGTCGCTTCTTTTCAGTACCTCGACGTACGAATTGGTAGAGCACCTCTGTTGAATTTTAAAAGATATAGTATAAAGGGATTGCGATTCGTTCAATCCAAAGAGTATACAACATAAAGACAGTTCGTACTCAGATGTAATAGTACGTTATATGTGTTGTTCTGATTAAAATGCAGGTGTTTGTCAAGTTTGGGACAACAAACATCAATAGGTACACGCAAATTGCACCTAGAATTTACAAACATAAGAAAACGGAGATAATGTTTACATAAAAATGACACCTTCTCATACTCGACGAACAGCCACTTCTTCCCCTCTCCTATATATTCACAGGCAGCACCCTCTTCAGCTTGCTAAGCACATCAATCATCACCCGGATACGGACATAGTTTCCCTCAAAGAAAAGCTTTGCTGACATTTGCACTTCTTTCGTCTTTCCAATCTTCCTGGCCAGATCATCAGCCACCCACGTCTTCCTATAGAGTTCAGGAATTCCGTGAATTTGTGCCCAGACATATAGACCACCGAAGGAGATTTTCTCCGGGTCCTCCTTGCCATTATAATCCTCAATGAGAACAGCCCAGCCTCGGAACGTCTAGGGGCTTTGATGAACGACCCTCTTTCAATCCCCCAAACAATGCATCTGGAACACGAACAAATTTTCGCCCGCCTCCCTGCAGATCGGTTCTCTAGATAAGTTCCAAATCGCTTCCATCTTCCCAAAGAGTGCATCCGCACTAAAGTTTCTAGTGGTGTGCACTTTGGCGATCGCAAGCCAGCGCGCCGCCTTCTGGATCTCCTTTGCCTCTTCTACCCCGATGATCACCTTTTCTAGGTGGTCTATGGATCGGTGAATTTTTATAAAAAAATAAACAATTTTGCTTGGCAAAATATATTATAATTTCGGATGGAGGTAGTAGTACTTCCTTCCGAACATCCCCATTGAGCAAATGGATACCGAGTTAAGCTCTAAAAAAACGATGCCCGGTACGTTGATAACATCAGACATAGCAAAGCGTATCATTTTGTATTTTGCATGTCTTTTTTTTAACTCGGGAAGGGCCCCGAAGGGCCTGGAAGACTGTATTAATCATCAGCGGTGGGATTACAATTTACAAGGAGGGCCTCTGAAGAAAATGAAAATATTACACTGTCAACACCCGGATTTTTCAATCCTAGATGCCTGTTATGCCATACATCGCAATCCCAGGATTACCATTTTTGCGAGACATAACAGAATTGGATACCATAGTACATCATCCATTACAAACGATACATAAGTTCTTACCCAAATAGGGATCTCATGATCCAGTTCTTAATACAACATCAAGCAGCGGAATACGTAATAATAACGATACCGTAGACGAAGATCCATCTTCGGGGTCACAGGCAATGCTGACGATGGGAGATGATCCTAGTTGTCGTAACCTTCCTGGGGTCCATCCTCAAGGTACTCCTCTTCATAGTCTGGCCATGGAAATAGCCAGGGACAAAGCCATGAGTACTCTTTAAGTACTCGCAAACTAACACTAACAGGTAAAAGGGGTTTTTGGATAATAGGACACTAGGCTCTAGGGTTGTTTTGCAAAAGCTAGATTTATCTCTACTAAGTTTAGAAGCACGAATTCTAGTTTAAAGTTTATAACACCTAAGTGGGAACTTGTATTTCATATCACAACCTTATTGTGGTCAAGTCAAAGTCTCACTTCAGGTCACAAGTCATTTTTGAAAGTCTGACGGGGGAACAGTATGGCCACTCCAACTATCCATAACCGCAGACGCGGCTATTCGAATAGTTTGACACTCTGCAGAGATTATACACTTTCACCACAACATTAGATACATCCGTCAGGAACAAATCCTGAATTCACCATACTCAGTATGCGGATAATCAATCCTAAACTTTCAATTACACGCCCTAGTATGAGCACCTCTCCTGTGAGTTTGGCCTCCCAACTATGACCAACTATCATCTTGGGTACTGCACAGGAGGACAATCTTCACTAGGTAGCCTCAGCTCAGACCTTGGCCGTGAGGGAGCTAATACTAAGGTATATAAGTTTCCAGTCAAGCCCTACCCAATATTCGGGTATTGTGGTTGTACGATAAAATTGGAATGGTATCGCATCCAGACAACCATCAGTTTTATAAAGGGCTAAGGCCCATGCCTCAACATTTTCATCACCAAAATCATCAGGTGTTCAGAAACACATGTTCAAAACATTTCAATAGAATGATCCATCATTCCAAGGTTTTCATAACCATTTTTCCACCAAGTATTCCCATCTAAAGTTGATCAAGTTTTATGATTAGCACAAGCATCTACAGGTGGGGTTAAGCAATAATGAGGGTTGGTAAACTAGGGGAGTTCTAACTAAGTTCAATCTTATGCCTTAAGATGATATCAAGATTATCTAGCTTAGGCCAAATTTTATGCTCTTTATGCAACCTTCCAATATCTATCTACCAATCTCTTAAGTAAACTCTAAGCAAGCTTTGATAAAGAAATAAAGTAAGAAGCTTGCAAGTAAAGCTAGGATTGGTCTGTCAAGTGGGTATGATCACATATGCTTAAGGCATATAGTAAGCATAGTAACAAGTACGGGTTTGTTGCATCAGTAGGGTATCTTGCAAGTGGTATCTTGCACAATATCAGTATAAGTTTGCCTTGTGCAGAGCAGTAGTTGAAGTTCTCCTCGGCTTCTTCTTCGTAGTATCCTCCTTCCTCCTCGTATCCTTGGTCGGTACTAGCGTCTATGAATAAATACGAGGTACACAATCACCAAACAATACTTAACTACTTGCAATCATCACACACAAGGGTCCTATAGATGATATAGCATCATCTCTAACATTACAAGATTAAAGCTTGGTTTAATTCCTTTTATTTTTAGAAAAGTAATTTCTACTCATTGAAAAACTATTTAAGATTTAATATTCTCCAAACCAAACATGGGATCATGTTGACACATGTCATCACCACATATTTTAGTCCAAGGGAATGTGATTTAAAGTGGTGTCACAATTTAATAAGGTTTTACCCTTTTATTTTAATTAATTAATGTGTCTATAAATGCCTATGTAGCATTCTTTTATTACTTGAACATTATTTCTGTAAGTAAACCTATATATTTTTATATATTCTGAAAGGTATGGTTAAATGTGATTTTTGAGAGTTGGAATCAACTCAAAAGCTATTATGGTTTAAATTTGAAAAATGTTTGAATGCAGAAAAGCTTCTACCTTGTTATTTTTACCATGGGTGATCTATAGATCCAAATGACTTTAATCCAACGTTCTTGGATTCGGCATTCCCAGATCTTTCTAACAAAATTGGTTTCATTCAATTTGGTGCACTTAATCGATCTGGGTTAAATTTTGAAGTTGGGTACAGAAGTGAGTTTGGAATAAAATAGAAAAGGTTTAATTTGAATAACTGAGCTGCGCGGGAAAAGTTAACGGGCCGGACTGCTAAGCGCAGTGCTCTTGCGGGCTGCTTAAGTGGGTGTCCCCACTCGTCAGTGAGACAGGAAGGGGCGAAGCGGTACGGGGAAAAGTGGGTCGTTCGATCTGATTCTAATCCAACGGCTGGGAGTCATCGTCGACGCGAGGCAACGCCGGCGAGAAAGAAACCTAGCGCGGACAGTGAGGGTGTTGGGGGCTCACCGGGGTGTAGGCGAGGGTCGGCGAGGCGGGCGAACGACGAAGTCGACGACGGCGAACTCAGGGGTGGTCGCGGCAGCTCCTGGGGTGGACGAAATCGATGGCGCCCTTCTTCTCTAGAGGCGGCGGGCTCCGGTGAAATTCCGGCGAGGTGGTGCTCGCCTTGCTCCGGGAACGGTGTGGCACGATCAGTGAGAAGAGGAGGAGGTGGTGTGAAGAAATCGTGGGTGGCCTCTATTTAAAGTCGGCGAGGGACCGTCGGGCGCAGTGAGCCTGTCGGGGCGTTACAAAGACTATTGGCATGGGCGACGGTTCGATGTTCCCTGGCGATGATCAACGACATGGTTTTGAGGCGTGGGGCGGTGTGGCTTGGTCTGGAACATGCGACGCTCTGCGTGGCAGAGGCGGCGTCTTCGACGACGAGCGATGGCTTTATGGCACGGGGTGGATAACGAGGATGTCTGGCGGTCTCCTGGGTCGGTGGGGATTGTGTATGCACGCGACGAGGGCGGCACGCGGTCTGTGGGCTTCGGTCGAGGGTGGCGCTCTGGTGCACGCTCGGCATGGTCGCTGGCGAGGTTGGCATGGTTCGTGCGTGTGGTCCAGGGCTTGGCAATGCTCGCGGCTGGGACAGGAGGTGGCGGTGGACGGTGGGCTGCCTCCCAGACATGCTGGCTAGGATTGCTTCTCTTCCTAGCTTGCTGTCGACATGGGGGTGACAAGGTTGGCTTCGGTTGTTCACCTTTGATGGTAATGCCAAGCTCACAGTGGTGCTAGTGTTTAGTTAATCTTGCTAGATGATCTACTAAGCTGGTTGTGAGCTAGAGAGGGAACCAGTTAGGCAAGAATCACTGCTCACAATAGTGTTTAGATTTTGTATGATTTGTGTCTGCAACCTGTTTGATGAAATGGCCGCATGAAATCAAGTTTTGAATTTTGAAAAGATTTTTGGTGGGTTTGCTAGATTGGTGCTGGTGATTCTGCAGATGCTTGGGTTTTGAAAGTTGATCTTGTTTGAGTGGTTTTTGAAAAAGTGGGATCTTCCCATATGATAAAGATTCAATTTTGAATTGTCATTTAAACTATGCATTTAAAAGTTTTTGGATGATCACAAAGTGGGCCTTGATACCTTGTTATGAGTACATTCAAGGGACGCAAAGATCCAGAAAAGTTTCCATTAGGTTCTAAAAGTTTGAGACAGCCAAAGTAGGCATGGGAGTTAAATTGGTCAAAATGACCATTCCCTTATTTTATTTGTTTTGATTTATTTGTCCTTAGGAAAAGTTTGGGAAATGTTTTAGATGATGTTTATTTCACCTAAGAAACATTTTACAAGCAAGGAAACACACAAACAAGGTGGTTCAAAAGAATTTCAAATTTAATGCATACTCATATGCATGCATTCATAATTTTATTTAACAAAGTTTTTGTTAACCCTAATTTTGATGATTAGAAATTGATTGTCCAAGTTTAGTATTTTTGGGATCTTACATACATGGGCCTCCAACTTTGCGCTCAGGACCTCAAAATAAAAGAGGAAAAAGCCATCAGGTCCCTCTCCACCGGAATGGATCTTGAGCTCCAAATCACGGGCGTCGACTCCACCGCAGGGGACATGGCCACTTGGGGTGGTGCAGACGGAAGCTCCCACGACGCAGCTAGCGAAGGGCCTCCGAAACGACACGTCGGCCTGGAGGTTGAAGATGATATGGAACCGGACAGAGGCCGGCACCAGAGCTCCGAGCAGCCGCCATTCGGCCATATGAGTCGACGGCAAGCCAGCATCTGGCTGGCGGAAGGCCATCTAGGATCTGCTCCTGAGGATTGTCACCATCTTCATTTCTTCCCGCTCCACAGATCGGCAAAGGGCAGCCGCACGCCACTGCTTCTCCCCTGCACCAACACCACGTTGGCGCTGAAGAGGAACAACAACAACTTCGCCTCGATCTGGGGAGGATGCGAGCTTATTTAAGGAGATCCCGAAGCCACCAACAACCTCCACCTTCGGCTCTGCCCACCAGAGCACCGTAGAGAGGGTGATGAGCAAAGGGAGCCACCGGATCTGGCCCGCGCGATCCGGGAACTCACTCCAGACGAGCATAGAGCCCAGACTCCATAAAGAAAAACCAAATCTATATCCTAAACTAAGACTAAGAACGGCCAGACCACCTAGACCATCTCCTCGTCGGCCAGCAGGGCCGCCGGAGAGGAAGAAGGCCAAGGGCGGCAGGGGAAGAGGAGAGTCGCAATACCTCGACTTTTTCAGAACAGGTCCGAGTCAAATAGCAATGATTCGAAGCACTTCCTTTTCCATTACACTATTTCGGAAACCTAAGGACTCGATCGTATGGATATGGAAAATACAGGATTTCCGATCCTAGCGGGAAAAGGAGGGAAACGGATACTCAATTTAAAGTGAGTAAACAGAATTCCAGGAGAGGAGAGCTCGGAGGAGGGGGGAGTAGAAGGGAGATTCTTCTGCATATGTCGCTTTAACTCTTAAGCGCAAGCATATTTTTTTGCCTCTATATGTGTGAACCAGGTAGGAGCACGTTAATCTAGTGTCGTGTGGCTACCGCTCCATCTATCGTCAGGAAATTGCCCTCATTCTTTTCGTGGCGAAATTCTCCACGGTGGAATTTCAAACGGAAAAGGATGGATTAGATGTATGTCGGTGTCTGGATCTTTATTCGTTAAACTTTTTTTTTGCTTTTGCCAAATTCTATTTGTTGACAAGGCTGACAAGACTGCACACGGCTGAGAGACACTTCCACATCGAAATGCTTTTTGCCACCAGGTTGCTGTATACATCGTCCAACATTTTGTAAGATTTTTCTTGAAATAGAGGTGTACTCAGGCATCTGCATCAAGTTATGCACATAACTTTTTCATTGCAAAGTTTTGAAAGCTCCTCAACGGAGAGTACAAAGTTTAGCATAGCCTTTATATCTTGAAGACTGAAAATAGATAAGTTATATGCCCGTCTCAACTTTACGGGCTCTTTCAGTTTTGTGGAAGGTATGAATACGTGTCTGTGCATTATAACAGGAGAAAAAAATCTATGTTGCAAAGATGCAGAAAATATTTTTTTCTGTGTGTGACGAAAAACCAGACATCTTCAGCGTGTCGGTTAGGTGTGCATCCAAGTTCGCAAACATAGAAAAACACATAATCATTTTCCTTCTATTTCACAGATTATAGGACGACATGAGTACATGACACAAATAAAATCGGGCCAGCAAAACTAGCAAATTGGATACTAGGCTTCATCTTCTATTTTGTCTCCCACACTCATGATATGACGATGGATTAAAAAGAGTGAATTCCATTTTTTACCCTCTATTTGTGCATTTGAGACACTAATTATCCTATTTAGTAGAAGTTGTACTCAAATGTCCTATTTAAGAAAAATTTAAGCATGATTTTGTCCCGTTTTAGCATTCAACACGTGTTCTAGGATAAGGCTGACATGTTAGGACGATGTGCCGCCACAAAATATGTCAAGATTGGAGGACGTCGTCGTCGATCATATCTACCCTTCTCTGCAATAAATGTTCTATTTTTGTTGCCATCTCGAATTTCGAAGTTCAATCATCACCTCACACCTTGCTCAATAGATATGAATCAGAAAATAAGGGTTTAAAGTTTCCAAACATGGTAATTTAGATGAATTTTCACTACATAGAATAATTAGTGTCACAAATGCACAAGTAGAGAGTAAAAAGTGGAATTCACTCGATTAAAAAAAATCTATGATATAAGATCCAACTAACTCTGAAGAATCAAGCAGGAAGAACACACATTCACACTTAGATAATTACATATATGCATGGCCATCCATAATGCAGCAACTCCATCAACAGTCCATAGGGAACTCAAATGAGAGATGCATGAATTCCATTGAGTTTTTGTTTGCCAGGGTCAATGAAACGTAGCTAAACATGAAGTTCAGAGTAAAATTATGCAACTAATACACTGAAACTTTCCTGCTACAAGAAATCTGCTACCATTGCCGTCTTTGGCCGGAGCCTTGTGCTCCACCTCCATGGCAAGTGTCCCGAACAGCAAGGCATCTGCATAAGTCTTTTTTTTTGAATGACAGCAGGAGAGCTGCTATATTCATTGCAACAGAGGGTGACATTTTACAAGATTAAGGCAGGCGAAAAGAAAGAGATCGCCTGCCTGTAAAAGGGTGGGTAACAGGGGAAATTCATCCTGGGTCAAAAGGTGCCCCTCCGGACTGATCTACAAGAGAGACAGGGGCGCCGGCTAATTTCCAAAGGGAGGCTTCTACCCTGATCTTGTTCATGAGTCCGGTGACCGACAGTTCTTCCTTTTGAAAAATTCGTCTATTGCGTTCTTTCCATAGCTCCCAACAGATCAGTTGTGCTGACGTGAAGGCCCTCTTTTTTATCGCCTTGGGTTTCTTGCAAATTAACTCAGAAAACCATCTGCATAAGTCTTGATGTTGCCACTTCATGAGGCTCCCCAGGTTCTTATCCCATTATAAGAACTATAACCTTGCAACGATATAGAGCAATAAATCACTTGTCTCAAGTTTTGAGGAACAGTATGCATTTGATCATAAGATTTCACATGAATTTTATTTGTTATTAGTTTAGATATCAGTTTTCGTTAGTACAGATCAAGCCTTTTAAGGCCCCACCTCACACGCGAAGGACCGGTTTCATGTATGCTGCTGAAGATCACCAAAGCTGCAAAATTTTGACCGTGTGTCCCTGGCGCAACCAGACTCCTTCACGGGGACATAGCACAGTTTTCTGGAATGTAACAAATACATTTTAAAAACGGTCTGAGAAGTTGTACTTTATCGCACACGTTTTCACACGCAAGGTAAGCAAATAATTAGTCAAAATTTGCTCGTATGCGTTCCTTAGTTCTTTTCGGATAATTTATTTCGTCCAACCAATGTAATGTGTTCCCGCTTCTTCTTCCGGCAGCTTAGCTGCCTTCCCGCAACACTTGCTTGTCTATAAGTGAAGTGAGTGTGTATAGCTCATACCTACAAATAAAGCTTGAAAAAACTCTAGTAACGATGCCCCGCTGCCACCAATATGAGACGACTTAGGAAACACTGGTCGTGCATAGAGCACGTATGGAGGCGGAGCTAAGGGCTCCGCCGTCCACAACACTGCTTGGTAGAGTACGAGCTCGTGCGGTCCCGGTATTCCTGCTGCTCGTTGAAGGCACACCTTCCTCCTCTGCCCCACCGTTGAGTTGTCGATGGAGGTGTCGGATTCACTGGAGTTCACCGTTGATGCATGACGCCATCATGCATTGAAGAAGCCTCATCGTGTGGACAGCTTCGAGGCTATGTCCAGCTACCACTCGCCGGGATATATGGTATACCGAGTGAGAGTCGAGTTTAAGAATTACAACGTCGAAGGCCCTAAGCCAAAGCGAAAAAGATGCAGGAACAAGAGCTCCGCCCAGTCCCGACAAAGACCCGGCCGCCGTGTCAAAATTTTAGTTTAATTAGTTATCATATTTGCTATTATTTTCTATATTTGTAATAAGGGCCGCCCTCAAAATATTAAGTGTGTCACACACAATATTTATTTGCAACAATGTGTTTGATATCAATCTTGTGCGATTCGTCAAAACGTTCAACTAAAATTTCCTCCAAATAGACGCCACTCTGTTTAATTTATAAAATTCCTAGGTTGATAAAGTACACTATTTGTTCGGAAAACCATATGTGATACGGAATATCACCCACAACTTGTACATTTATAGCGTGTTGATACGTCCAATTTGCATAACCATTCTATATCATAATTTACCTCTATTTATTGATATTTGTCTTATTATGAGGTATTACTTATGGCTTTTCATTTGTTTATGCATGTTGGATGATTCCTGGAGGATGGACTGCTGGAGTCTGGATTCTGATGGAAAAGAAGGCGTTTCAGTGCAATTTCGTGAAGATCAGAAAAATATCAGAAAAATATGGAAACATATTATTTTACCAGAAGACGAAGAAAGCCAGAAGAAGGGACGGAGTTGGGCCTCAGGGGCCCACACCCCTAGCGGCCCACTGACCCGTGCCTAGGCGTGTGTGGCCCACCCGCTGCCCGACTCCGCCCCTTTGCCTATATCTTCCCTATGGAACCCTAACACCAGGGGAGGGACCACAGATAGATTTCCGCCGCCTCTGGGGGCGAAAAACACCGAGAGATAAAGATCTCTCCGGCAGACAGATTTCTGCTGGAGGAATTCCTTCCCGAAGAGGGGAGACCGTCGCCATCAACACCGTCATCAAGCTAGGCTTCATCGGGATCATCATCATCATCCACACCATCATCATCACTCCATCCCGCTGTAACAATTGTGTTGGATATTGCTTAGTTCATTAGGGAAAACTTTTTCGGTGTTGATTACTATTGTAGTTGATGCTTGTGATTGGAACAATTGGATTATTGTTTATGTTCAGATTGTTAACCATTATCATATCATCTTTAATCTTGATCCATATGATGTCTTGTGAGTAGTTCGTTTAGTTCTTGAGGATATAAGAGAAGTCATGTTGTTAGTAGTGAATCTGTGATAAGTTATTATTCAATGGTTTAGTATTTAAGTTGTGGTGCTATTCTTCTAGTGGTGTCATGTGAACGTTGACTACATGATACTTCACCATTTATGGGCCTAGGGGTATGCATTGTGTATTTGGCTACTAATCACGGGGTTGCCGGAGTGACAGAAACCTAAACCCCCGTTAGGACACCTTTGCACAAGAGAGTGTAGGATCTCAGAGTTTAAGGCTGTGGTTAGATTTATATCTTACTTACTTTCCTGTAGTTACGGATGTTTGCAGGGGTTTAATCACAAGTATGTATTAGTCCTAGGAAGAGCGGTATATTAGCACAGGTTCACCCACACAACACTTACAAACACCAAAAAAGAGTACTCAGCTATTTGAAGCGAAAGCACTTTACAGAATTCTCATGTGTCCTCGAGAACGTTTGGTTCTTATAAGTATTTCTACTAGCTTGTCCTTTGCTAAGAAAGGATTGGGCCACTTGCTCCGTTTGTTCGTTACCTTTGTTACTTGCTCCTTGTTTTATTGTCTTGTCAGAAAACCACTAAAAATCTGTTTGCTAAGTATTCACAGGGATTTCCTGCTCCATAACACTGTTCAACACCTTCTGCTCCTCGTTGGGATCGACACTCCTATTTGTCGAAAGTACTACGATACACCCCCTATACTTGTGGGTCATCACGTATGTAAAAGGACAAATGGCATTCCTGTGTGTGATTAAATTCGCGGCAACCCCATCTGTCAATCTGTCGTATAAAGTGAAACCGACTTAATTACGGTTTACCTCGAGGAAATACACCAATCAATATTTTATTGATTTTGTTGCTGATTCACACCACACTACAATTTACGACTTCACACTAATAAAATGTAAGGACTAACTATTATAAATTCATAAGATTACGAGAAGATCAGCCCATAGCCGCTCCTCCTGATCATGCCAACAAAGTCCAAAAACATCAAAGCCTCTAATAGCGGTCATAGCAAGGTCAAGTGTGTACTTCTACAAGAAACAAGTCATGTTTTCAAGGTGACCTTCACGCTCCGTGCAACGATGGTGGAGAAGTGAATCCATTACATGAAGGAGAACTTTGTCAATGCCGCTCCGATCAACTGTGTTGCGGATACAAGTTCACTCAGCGAAGAAGCATGTCCACCAGAGCCTTATCCATCGGAGCAACTGTCCGTCTCCTACAAGACCCTCGTCTTCCAAACCATCTATGCTGATGCAGTGTCGGGACCCTAAGAGATTCTTTTGGACTATATTTAATGATGTTATTTTTTGAGATTCACGATTTAATCATGTTCTGTGGATCGACAATGACGTGCAGGTCCACCAACCTCATACCAGCGAGCCCACCTTTCCCTCTCGATATAAAATACTGTACTGGTGAGACCATGATATGAGGCCGAACCAGATATGAGGCCGAACCTTCTGGTGTTCTCTGGGCCTGGACCAATTCCTCCTCGGCCCTAACAGCCCCGGCGGTCACGCATGACGCAAACCCAATGTGGACTGGACAGTCCAAGTCCAATACCACCTCTACTCCACGCGCAAACCCCAGGACAGGCCCCCAATTCGCATTCCCCACCTCTATATAAGCCGTCCGTCTATTCACCGCAAGCCCTAGCCGCAGTTCCTTCGTCTCCTCCCACCGCCGCCGCCGCCTGCATATCGCCGCCGACGCCATGGGGAGAAGTAAGCACGCGATTCCCCTTTCTCTCTCGCCGTTACCTTATGGTATTGTTGTCTATGGTTGATCTGTTCGGAGATCCGCAAGAACCTGTGACTATTACGTGTTGCGGGTGCCTCCTCTGTTCTTTCGATTTGGTTACCTGCTTGCACGATAGTCCCTGCAAATTTGCTATATTTGGCTTCTATGATGTTAATCTTTCCCTGCGCTCCTTAGTATATCAGTAATCTGCTAGGAAATTGAGATCTCTATGTTCCGAATTCCTTCATGGCTTGGTATGATGGTAGGATAGAACACCAACTGTATATTCTTCTCTGTGAAACAGAACGAATTCTGTTGTGATTGTTGTAGCTAGTTGGTGCAGAACTGATGTTTGAATTGGCAAAGCTGTAAAAGAAACTAGTCGGCTCTCGTATTATTAGCTAGCAAAACTTCTGTTTTCTATCGTCAATCAGTATTTGAATTGGCATAGCTGTAAAGAAACTAGTCTGGACAAGTAGTATTAGCTAGCAATATGGTCATGATATGGGGGGTTGTCTGACCACATAGCATTAACTCAGCTGGACATACATCAGCGTCTGCCAAACTGTTATGTAGCTTGGTACAGCATTGCATGTTGCCTGTGAGAAGATTGATAGCTCAACAACCAATAAGCTACAGCAATATCTTCACTGAGCATCAACTTCATGCATCCATCTAACGGACAAGCTAAGCTCGTTGGCCTCATAGCATTAGCTCAGCTGGACATATTTCTTTAGTTTGCGTGATGCTTATGTGAACCATGTTGGTTACCGCTTGTCTGCACTGTCAATGGTGCTAAACCTACCTCTTGTATCTTGTATGTCATGTGCAAATAAGACCTAGCGCGTTTGCAGGGCTATAGGATGTGCATCAGTGTTTGATACTTAAATACTCTGGAATGCTTTCACTCTATTTCGATTTTGTTCTTGTTGTTGACAGAGTTCTCTGTCATTAACTCTTGTCAGGACCTGTGAGGTGCTATTTGGTTTGTCTGATATTAATATTACCTGTGCTCCCTTAATATTAGTAGCCTCCTTGGAAATATAGTTCTGTATGTTGTTGCTTGAAACCTTTCATGGCTGCGTCTAATGGTAGGACTTAACATTAATTATATTTGTTCTGTGAATCGGAATGAACTAAGTAAACAGTGATGACTGGCTAGTTAGTGCACAGTGGTACGCCATTAAAACTGGCTTAGCTCACATAATGCTTTTGTGGAAGATGTTAGTTTTCTCTTGTCTACACTGGCAATCTTGTTAATGTACCTCTTATTAGTAGCATTGTATGCCATGCGTATGTAAAACCTTGTGACTATAAAGTGCTATGTTTGATCATAGTTCCATACTCTGTAATTCTTTTACTGCATTTCATTTTGTTCTAGTTGCTGACAAAGTTATCTGTCCTTCTCATTGGTCAGGACCTGCGAGGTGCTATCGCCAGATTAAGAACAAGCCATACCCCAAGTCAAGGTACTGCCGTGGTGTCCCTGATCCCAAGATCAGGATCTACGATGTTGGCATGAAGAAGAAGGGTGTGGATGAGTTCTCCCACTGTGTTCACCTTGTCTCATGGGAGAAGGAGAACGTCTCCAGTGAGGCTCTTGAGGCTGCCCGTATTGCTTGCAACAAGTACATGACCAAGCATGCAGGAAAGGATGCCTTCCACCTCAGGGTCAGAGTTCACCCATTCCATGTGCTGCGCATCAACAAGATGCTTTCGTGTGCTGGGGCTGATAGGCTCCAGACCGGAATGAGGGGTGCTTTTGGTAAGCCACAGGGTGTCTGTGCCCGTGTTGCCATTGGCCAGGTCCTTCTCTCTGTGCGCTGCAAGGCCAACAACGCTATCCATGCTACTGAGGCTCTACGTCGTGCCAAGTTCAAGTTCCCTGGCCGCCAAAAGATCATTGAGAGCAGGAAGTGGTAAGTAGCATAGAGTTCCTTGTGCTGATATCATATATGCTTGCAAATAATTTCTGTGTGCCTTGCCTCTAATTTCACTTCTGTTTACAGGGGCTTCACTAAGTTCAACCGCAACGACTACCTCAAGCTCAAGAGTGAGGGCAGGATCTTGCCTGATGGTGTCAATGCTAAGGTACTGAACCTGTTCAATTGTTCCGTAGCTTCTGCACATACTTCTGTTTTGTGTTGGCCGAGTAAACCAGATTGCCATACATCATCTGACCTTGTAATGTTTTCTCCTCGCAGCTCCTCGGATGCCATGGCCGCCTCTCCAACCGCCAGCCTGGACAAGCTTTCCTGTCTGACGACATCGTCGCATAATCTTGCAGATTTCCATCTGTTTTATCAAGCCTTACTTTAGCTTTGTGGAACTTATAGATTCCAAGTACCTGTGGTGCTATTTCATCTTGTCTGAACGTCATGTTGAACCTTGTCATCGATGATATTATTATTATTATCTATTTTGTGTTTGTAACTAAGAATTGCCTGTTGAATGAACCATTGGTACTTGGATTCATGAATCTATGATTTTGCCTCCATGTTCTTCTGAGCATATTGTTAGTTGTGGCCTCCTTATGTGTATTGAATCGCCTGTTGAATAAATCATTTGTATCATTGAACATTGTGTTTGTCCTGCTTTTCACATGGCTGGAGCCACGGTTCTTATCTTGCAAAATTTCGGCCCCCCTTTCCGTTGTTCAGCGAAATATTGCACCTTAGTAGTAAGGTTATGAAATGAACCGTAATTACAATAGAAATGGTTGAGGATGAGATGTGAAGTTGCAAAAAGCAAAGGAGAAGGACCCTTTACAAAATTGTAAAATTTGAATTGTATCAATTTTCTGATACTAATATGTTGTACTCCCTCCATTTCAAAATAGATGTGTTTGTTAAAATTCGGATGAATCTAGACAAAGGGAGTAAGTATTTTTGAGAATGCTGCCACTCGGATCCTAACAAGGATGCTTGAGCACTGCTTCCTAAGAGTAGCATAGAGTTAGTTCCGTACTGCTCCCTCCGTTTCAAAATGAAATATAAGATGTTTTAAGTAATGTATAACTTGGGGTATGTTTAGATGCTACTGACGAGGTGAATCTAAAACATTAAAATAAGTCTAGATCCATTCTGTTTACAAACCTAAAACATCTTATATTTTGAAACATAGAGAGTAGTTTAGGTGCCATTGACGACCAGTGAACTGAATTTTACATCTTATATTTTGAAACATAGAGAGTAGTTTAGATGCCATTGAGGACCGGTGAACTGAATTTCAAAAATCCTAAATCCAATTGACCAAGTTCTCTTGCTTTGGGTTGGTAGTACATTCCAATTGTTCTTGTGTTGACGCCGCCGAGCCGAATCTCTTCACCCACAAGCAAAAATATTCAGGCAGAGGCCGTTCTATAAAAAAAAAAGAGCCGGGTCCTCTGACTGAGACGAACAAAATCCAAAAACAGAAGCATCCCTCACACGATCGAATTGGTACCCAGAAAAGAAGAGAAATCCAAGCGAGAGAGCACATAAACCCCCTTCCGTCCTTCCCCCTTTCTCTTTCTCTCCGTCGACTACGAGCGCCGCGCCCGTTCCCCTCAACCGCCTCCCTTTCTTCCCGCCGCACCATCGCAAAACCGGCCCGGCCCGATGGACGGGGCCGCTCCCCCACCGCAGCCGGCCGCCGGGGGCTACGCCGCCCGCTTCTCCCCATCCGGCTTCATCCACGCGCCGCTCTCCGCGCTGCTCGAGGGCGTCCTCCGCTCCCAGGGGAACGGCAGCGGGCCCCAGCGCGGGGAGGCCAGCCCTAACGCGGGGGGCGACGGGGAGGTGTCGATTCGGATCGTCGGCCCCGACGGCGGCGACACGGCCCCTCTCCGCGCTCCTGGCGCCGCGGAGGCGGCCGCCGCGGACGAGGAGGCGCCGGCCGCGCGGGGGGACGAAGCCGCCGCTGCCGGGGCAGGCGGGGGGAGGGCCGACTCGCCGCCCTACCAGGGGTACGACGTGCAGCGGCTCGCCAGGTGGGTCGAGCACGCGCTGCCCTTCTCCCTGCTCCTCCTCGGCGTCTTCATCCGCCAGCACCTGCAAGGTAATTCGCCCTGCGGCACCTTCAATTCCAACGGGGCCGCCGCCCTGAGCATGCGGTATACGCGTGAATTTCGATGCGTTCGGTTCCGTCGATTTGGTCCCGGGCTGGCCGTCGATTCGGTTCACATGGTGGCGAGTTTCTCATTCCGGGCGAGTTTGTGTTTTCTAGGTTTCTTCGTGATGATTTGGATTGCCGCCGTGATGTTCAAGTCCAACGATATCTTGCGCAAGCAGACCGCTCTCAAGGTTTGTGTGCTTCTTATCTTGTGCACAAGAAAATCATCAACGTGCTTGTTCTGATTCTAGAGGTTGGTTTGAATGATGTATTCCTCGGCAGCAACTGCCAGCAGAAATGTGACAATCTCTTTCTCTTCTTAGTATATGTAAGATCATCATGCATTGCTGCTCTGCATACCTAGTGAACGAATGCATATATTTTTGCTACACTCTGCAGCGGAGCTATGTTGGGTAAGTGGACGAATCGTGAGCTGGCCACAAAACGCCCGAACCAGCCACCAGCTCTTATGTGGGCATATGCATCTTCCCATGTAGTAACATTTATGTGTTTCCCAACAGACATTATGTGGGGATGTTCGGCTGCCCATGTAACATTTATTTTGGGCAACAAGGTGGCTGTCAAGAACCCACATCATTCATTATTTGATTTGAAAGAGACACCGGATTGGTTCGGCTGTCCTTTCATCTGTTAGGAAACGAATGTGTACAACTAAGAGTTAATTGATAACACCAATAGTGTTGAAGCCTGTAATACAATCTACTCCACCCTGAAAGTTAATCCACAATGAGGCCATGCCTTCTTACAATTACTTTAGCAGGTATTAGAATATGGCAGTTATGTTGTAAAATCGCACACGAAGAACACCACATAGATGTATAATCGGCGCTCACTGAACACCACATAGCTAGACTTGACTTTGTGCTCTGGCGTCAGGAAAGGCGACACTCTTAATTAGGCACACGAGGGTCAGGGCTTACCTGCTGCTGGTGAAACAAATTACTGGAGTGAGGGTTGAGCTCTGCATGCGCATAATGCCACTGAAACTGTGCAGTGAGCCGCAGTTAGCCACATAGCTATTTTACGCGGAATTGAAGAAGCGGGTTTGCGGACTGCCGTTGCCACTTACATCCCTAACCTTGGGTCCAGGGAGGGCCCTGCCTCCCCTTCTCCTTGTTCAGCTATTTAGATAACTCCATTGCATGGTCTTCCATACTGTTTTCGTGTGCTTAGAAGAGCTGGAAAACACAAGGGATGCTTTGATATGGATATCTGCTCTAACATGTGATGAACACGTCCATTTCCTCCTTGCTTTAATTAATGATCCGAATGGTCATTTAAACAAGATCTCTCAGCTGCTCTATCACTTGTCTTTGCTTTTCTTATTTCAGGGGGAGAGGAAAATGTCAATGCTTGTCGCGATTGTAGTAGTATTCATTTTTCACGTGTTTGGAGTCTACTGGTGGTACAGGAATGATGACCTTGTTAGACCTCTGGTGATGCTTCCTCCAAAAGAAATACCACCATTTTGGCATGCAATATTTTTCATCGCAGTGAATGGTATTTCCCTTTTTCCCATGCACTATGAACATTTCTCCATTTGGGGCATCTTTGCTTAAAAGGATTTCCAGAGGGTCGTAATACGTAGTATTCTTTCCTACTTTGGTTGTTTGATTTTGTACGATTGAATTTTTTCTTATGGTTCCTTTGCACTCTATATTCGCTGCCTGAGACCTTTTTGAAAATTGCTATGGTTCCTTTTGATCCTATCGTATCAAGATTCAAGAGGGCGTATATCTTTCTTATTTATGTTTTTTTTCGAACCCTCTGAATCGAAGAGGTTCTTTCATGAACCAAGCTCAGTCGATAACTCATATGTGGAAAACTTGACAATATGTATGCATCTTGTACATGTGAACTAATTTGTGTGCTCTGCTGTAAAGCGGGTAACATTGCCCTGAGTTTCTCTTGGAACATAGTAACTTATGGATGTTGAACAATAGGAGTTGTACCATCGCTATCTGTTAAGAACTATTAAAATAGCAGCCCCCCCCCCCCCCCTCCTCCTCCTCCTATGCTGATCTGGGCTGGGGCTCGCTTTCTGGGAAGCCTGTTCCCACTGCGCTCACGGCCCGGCTGGCCTACTTTTCTCAAAATTTCTAACCAGGCCGATCGCTGTTTTTGTGCTCAACAGACACAATGGTGCGGCAAGCTGCTATGGTGGTCAAGTGTGTGCTGCTCATGTACTACAAAAACAGCAAAGGTTGCCACTATCGTAGACAGGTAATCTTCTGTACATATTTACATTCAGCTAATTATGTATCTTTACCAGTTTTGATAGGGAGATGCACACACACACAATTTTTGTTTTATAACTCTGATTGAACTTTTTTGCTTAGGGTCAAATGTTGACAGTTGTGGAATATTCCCTACTTCTGTACCGTGCGTTGTTGCCGGCTCCTGTGTGGTATCGGTTTTTTCTGAACAAGGAATATGGAGGTCTTTTTTCATCTCTAACAACTGGATTGTACCTTACTTTCAAGGTGGCATCAATGGTAGAGAAGGTACTTTTAGTTCCCTTGTTTCATTTCTTAAGTGATGCTGGGCTGATAATATACTTGACATTAGTGCTGCTTCCTATCAGGTTCGATCACTTTTGACTTCAGTGAGTGCGCTGTCTCAGAAGGACTTGCATTATGGTTTGCATGCAACAACTGAACAGGTAAATGCAGTGTTAGGCTTATAGGCGCAGCAGTGAAATGTTGTGGTGATATATGCACTCTTGGTCGATGCCTCTAGAGCTTTTAACTGAGAGATTTTACTTTCGTTTCCTTTATGGTGCAGGTTCTTGCTGCTGGAGATCTGTGCGCGATATGCCAAGAAAAGATGCATGCTCCTATCCTCCTGCAGTGTAAACATATCTTTTGTGAAGACTGTGCCTCTGAATGGTATGGTATACACATTTGGTCATCTTGTTCTTGATGCCTTACCAGTTGTGATCTAACAGTAACCAAATTGAAACTTTGGTGAATGATGGCAGGTTGGAGCGGGAGAGGACCTGCCCGTTGTGCAGGGCTCTGGTGAAGCCAGGAGATCTCCGATCATTCAGCGACGGTTCAACGACTCTCTTCTTTCAGCTGTTCTAGAAAACCAACAAGCGCTAACCTTCGGCCTGCAGATGTTGGATCGCCCTTGTGTTACTCTCCTTCAGCCTGCGGTGTGCTGAGACTGCTCTCTGTCCAGGTCTTTTTTCTACAATTCTGTGATAAGTAGGTACTGCGGATGTGCATATTATTCCATGTATAGGTCCTTGCGGGATTCTTCACCACAAAAAAAATGGAGAGGGATGTTGTTACAAAATAACTGAATCTATAGAGACAAGCTTCCGTAGCGTGTGGCCGGGCAGGTGCTGCCACATTTGCAAAGTTCAGAATTGACCTTATACAGGATTACAATGATAACTCTTGACTCATGAGTCATCGTAGCTTGTTGATCCTACAATGAGATGAACATATCTTTCTGTTTTCTGCTTGTGTCACAGGACTTACATTGATACCATGCAGTATTTCTAGCCTATTTAAAACTCCTGTGATGCTATGAATTTGGGTCTTATTGGGCTGAGTTTAGCCTCCTATGCGAAAATTTTAGTTAAAATTATGGGAAGGTTTTGCAGGCTTGAGCATGTGCATGCCAAAAGTTTGGCAGCCCTTCTAAGAAGGATCAAGATTTTGGCCATGACCAGACAGTTGGTAGAGTTGATTTTTGTTTATGTTTTTTTTTGAATGGTTTGTTTATGTTTTCTGAAACGTGGTAGTGTTGATTTTTGTTTATGTTTTTTTTTGAATGGTTTGTTTATGTTTTCTGAAACGTGGTAGTGTTGATTTTTTTGACATGTGTTAGAGTTGATTTCGGATACCAAGCAAACATACGATGGATCCCGACAGCGCTAATCTGCGTATGTTAGTTCCGTGCTGTCGGTGTGGGTGCTTTTTTTTAGATGAACGGTGTGCGTACATTTAAGTCTACATCACAGGAAGGTGCACCGGAATATCCTGTGCGGAGCCCACGGGAGAGACCTACCCGGATATTGCCTGAAAGAGACGAGGTATATATATAGAACTGAAACTTTTGTGGAATTTTCTCGTAAGCCTTCTTTACTCTAACAAAGGGAGGTTTGAAAAGGACCAATGCTGCTTTAGATATGCTCAAAGTACACACTGCAGGCCACGAAAGGACACAAAGAAAAGGAAATTATTGGCCAGTCCCTAGATTTAACATGGGGCACCCAAAAGTGGAGAAAATTACAAAAAACCATCACAATTGGGGCTAGGGTTTCAAAAGACCACAAAAAACTTTAAAAAATTCAGAAAGCACCGGATTTGGGGCATGAAGTTGCAGATAATACTGATCTGATTTTGACGTTGCTCTAATGATGAATCTGACTGGTGGGGCCTGAACGTCAGGCTGACGTGACACATGTGGACGGACGGGCGTGGATGGCCGTTAACGGCGAAAATTACAAAAAACCATCACAATTGGGGCTAGAGTTTAAAAAAAACACCAATTTTTTTTTTAAAAAAAACACCAAATTTGGAGCAAGAGGTTGCAGAGGTTCTTTTATGCTATTATCATGCAATCATGACATAGATTGTTTTTAGATAAATATCGCATAATTTTTTAACAATATTTTAAAAACACAAACCGTAAAAGTATTTTTTTTCTAATTATTCTAGGGTTGTATACACCCTTTTCTTCCTTTTCTTGTTTTTAAATTAAAATCAAATAAATCTCGTCTAGCTCCTCTCCTAGGATCCGAGCCACATGTGAGGCCCCCTCCTTGTCTGCACCCGTAATAACATGATATACAACAACTTGATTATCCATCCGTTCTAATACACAAGAGTAGCTTCAGTCATAGCTTATAAAAGCAACATTAGAAGTGAGTCTATTCAATGTATGGTATTAAACCTACCCTCAAGTTCAAAGCATTTTTTAGATTTAAGTATCTGGTGTGTAGTATCGATTAATGTGTGCATAGTTTGGATCGAAGAGGATATTGACCAATGAGCGAAGTCTATCATCCATTGTAAAGATAAGCAGAGAGAATTGTAATTCAAATCGTCAACATTGATTTGTGTAAGCTAATAATTTTCATTTATAGCAATTTTGCAAAATTCTCCTTAGCCACAGCCTCTGTGCATGTAGGCTGTTCGAATAAAATTCCAGTTTCTTAGTAGAAAAATATACTTCATATCCATTTTCCCCAGGATGTGAAGAGAGTTGCTAGGTCTGAATAGATCTAAAATTTTGGTGTTAAGTTTAATTAAAAAAAGTTTAATTAGCAACACTATGCATTATAAATGCTTAGTTCAGGAACATTTGTGAACCAATTGCATGTCTACATTCATTTAGTCGTCTCTACTTTATAGGAAGGTTTAGGATATAGATCTGAATCATAATATAGATAGTAGTAGATGGTCTGCCAGCCTACCTGACAAGTAGGCTGTACTAAAAAGAAAATGCATAAGTGAATAAACATGATTTTCACATCTAGAAGAAAAATGCACAGCTCAATCAGATAGAGAAGAGAATGCCTAACAAGAAGAAGAATCCAACGCGAATTAAATGAGAGAACAGTGTCACAGCGGAAACGCAATCCACCTAAAACAAAAGAGAAGGTGAAAGCCCTAGGGTTACTCTCGGATATTTAGAGTTGAACCATGCCTGCAAGAAGTTTTATCATGACACGATATGATGCAGAAATTGTAAGACTAGCAAAAAATGAAGTGCACGAGACATTACGGGCATTGGAGATGAACATGGCAAGACGAGGTGCACATCTCACATAGATGCAGCAACCCGAGTGAAAAAATAACGGATAGAGGAAAATCAACCTGCAGCACCACGCTGCAGTGAAGGCGAATTTTGGACGCACCTAACCATGGACTGGAAGGATTCTCTTGTGGATTAGAGAACTCGTTCCAGGAATCAACCAAGATTGTCGTTGAAGTGGCGATGTAGCTGCCAACATCGCTGGTCAGGGCACAAAGAAAATAGTCGGACATGGGACTGCAGTCTCCACCACGACCCAGAAGATGAGGACTCCAAACAGCTGCGTCATGTCCGACACAAGGGGCCGTGGAGGGGGATATTTGATCTTGAGCTAAGCCCCTGGGCCTCAAGCATAAGGTCTATACGGTAAGAACCTCTGCAACCTCTTGCTCCAATTTGGTGTTTTTAAAAATTTTAATTTTTTGGTGGTCTTTTGAAACTCTAGCCCCAATTGTGGTGGTTTTTTTGTAATTTTTGCCGTTAACAGCCATCCACGTCCGTCCGTCCACATGTGTCACGTCAGCCTGACGTTTGGGTCCCACTAGTCAGATTCACCATTAGAGCAGCGTCAAAGCCAGATCAGTGCTATCTGCAACTTCATGCCCAAATCCGGTGCTTTTTGAAAATTTTAAAGTTTTTGGTGGTCTTTTGAAACCCTAGCCCCAATTGTGGTGGTTTTTTGTAATTTTCTCCCCAAAAGTGAAAAGTTCACCCCAAAAGTGAAAAGTTAAATTACGACTGGTCCTTTCACCAGTTGTAACACGGATCCATGCCACTGTTGGACTAAGCCACTTGGGATCGCACAGACACCACACCTCCACCTCTAGCACCTCAAGGAGAAAGACTGTGTGGTCGTCGAGATGTAGCTTGACCACCTTTGGGTTGGGAGAAAAAATTAATCCTAGTGGTGGACTCGGAAACTTTTTAAAGCATGGTACAAACCGCGATACTGTCAGCAAGCTTGGATGGCCGCCCGGGCTAGAGGGGCCTTGGGTCTACCCATGCTTTGGCTAGAGGATCTAGTGGCACGGAGAGCGGCAACCGACCAACATAGCCCAACCATCCAGAGGATGTAGGTGATGGCACACATCGCAGATCCATCTCAACCATCACTATGGGTGAGCGCCTACCTTCTTTCACCGCTTCCACCCATCTCTGTGACGACATCAAGAGGAAGAGACAGTCGGAAGCCGAACCTCTATATCCATAAGATCAACAAGCTTATTCGAGGCATCCTTAACAGATTTGCCTTCGGGAGGAAGAGAAATAGGGAATCACCACACACCACTCACAAGCACATGGGGGAGGCGTCATATCGGCATAAACGCCATATATGCAAACATAGACAAAGCCCTACACCTAATTCTAAACCTACTAGCTACATAGACAAACCATCTCTCTCCCCATCCCTAGTCCGGCAAATGATGCTGCTAAAGAGGAAGGGAGAGAGGCCAACAAAGGAGGAACGACTCTCAAAATCGGGGAGGGGGATAGGTGGAATGGAAGGAAGAGGGCGGAGTGTAAACCTTGTTTGGGCATCTCCTCCATAGTTTTCGAAGGTATCAAGGAGGGGGGCTTCCCTATGGAGAATGGCGGGTGCCATACACTTGTTCAATGAAATGAGACAAAAACTTCACCATTTATTTCAAACAAAATAAAGCAAATATTTTGCATCTTATTTTAATAAAATAAAAACCTAAATGCTAAAAAGTGCTCGGTGGCCAGATAGCACGATCGAGTTGGCCGTCCGATCCTTCTCCGAGACGCGCGATCACAGGGCGGGTCAGACTTGGTTTCCGACAGAAACCCACCTGCGGGTCCACTTCTCTTCCGAGGTTCCAATTCCTTTCCCCATTCCTCTCTAGTGGCGTGGTGGAGGCGATGGCTCCGCCTCGCATTGCAGCCACCGTCGTGCCGCTGCGTCGCCCGCCTTCATATCCCCGTCGGCGCCTCCTCTTCCTCAAGCCGACCGGTATACTCTCCTCCCTCACACCCCCGTCGTCGATAGACACACACACACACACACTCTCTCTCTCTCTCTCTCTCTCTCTCTCTCTCTCTCTCTCTCTCTCTCTCTCAGATTCGTCCTCCTTTCCCCTCCCAGATCCATCCTGGCTCCCATGGCGTACTGGCGATGCAGCCTTGATCTAGCCGTCCCAATATGACGCCGGCAGTTTTTCAGGGGTCCGGCATGGTGTCCGCCTTACACCCAGCAGTGAATGTGTTGGAGGCCAAGAGAAGACGCCGCTTGAACTGGCTTGTTGACCACTGAGATCAATCGACCCGACAACCCCAATCCATGAATCCTCACCATCACATCCATGGCGCTTCCTTCAAAGTTCTACTACTTTATAACGTAGCCACTCACTTCCCTGTGCATGTCCACGAGCAGCCTTATTCTATCTCATGGATGAGCAGCGTACGCCACCGTGGTATCCTGCTGTCCGTACGTGGAGACTAGCAACAGATCAGTCGCCGGTGTTTCTTCTAGGCCACGTGAACAAGTAGAGAGGGCCATCATAGGGACCAAGTGAGATGTTGTGATTGAAATCTATTTGGGCTCCAACGTTGTCTCCATTGTCTTGTATCACGCTATGTCCCTTGCTTAATTAGTTGTACCACGGTAATCTAATGAAGCATTGGTAGTAGCTTTCATATGTACGTCAAAGGCAATGTGGTTCAGGTTGTTGTGGTTTCTTAAATCCAGAAGCTAGCTTGTTGTTTAGTGTGAATTTTCATTAGTGGGATAGTTCAGATGTGAAAATCGGTCCATTTATGTATTTCTCTGAAGCAACGCTGATGTTAACTTGGTGTGTGATCATTTCCCTTTTGTGACTAATAATTTCTTATTTATTTCATGGCTATATAAAACTGCACATGCTCCACTTTCATTCCATGGTCGTCGTTATGTTCTAGAGAACATATACTGCATATGCTCCACTTTCATTCCAGGGCGCATCGGCATCAATGAGGAGTGACAGGAGGGGGCGGCGTGGCCACCTATGGCCGCGTGCATGGGTGGCATAGTGCGGGAAACGTCAAAATAGGTACTTCGGTTATTCATGTTGGGCACTATTGATAGATCTTTGCTGTTGGATGTGTTGGGGAGATCTTCATTCCTGCTTGTTCTGCTCATATCTCGCAGATTTCCGAGGATGCCGTTGTTCTCGCCTCTAAGGGTGTAGCTCAATCAGCAGGTGTACCAGGTTTTCGAGGTAGTTCTATTCGTTGGTCGTGTTGAAGCATTGTTTCTTCTGTTATGTACCTAAAATGATTAGGAAAATGTTACTCACCATACCCCTAGTAGTACTGATATGGGTAAAATGTTAGGAGGTAGATGTTTCTTGCTTTAATGCCTTTTTGACAAAATGGTCAAGTTGTTAACGTGATTAAGTTATTGTTCAACATGCTTAGGTTAGTTATTGTATTAACTAAGTTGCTTTTTCTCTTTATGCTTTAGTTGATTTTATCTTCTAGTTTAGCTTGATGTTTAGCAACATCGTTAAGTTGCATACTGAATCAGTTGAGTTGTTTGTTTCAATGTAACTAAGTTGTGTACTGGATATGCCAAAGTTGTGTGGTCACCTTTATTAAGCTGTGTGGCCACTTTTATTAAGTTGCTTGTTGATCCTTAGTAAAGTTGGTTTTTATAATAGTTTTGTTGTACATAAATGCGCTAGGGTTTTTTGCTTTTTTGTGTAGACAATCACGCAGATGATTTAGTTGCTGGCTCATCTAAGTTCGTCGTGACACTATAGTTGAGTTTCGAGGGTTATTCATACATGTTTAAGTTGTCTTCTCAACATGTTTAAGTTGTTTTGCTCTGATTTCAATGTCATGTTTCTCAAATTAAGTTGTCTTGTCAATGTAGTTAAGTTGCTTTCAACATAAACTAAATTCATTTGCTATATTAGCTTAAGTTGCATTCTAGGTTTTTTGTAGGGTGGTGTTTTTGCTTTGATTTGTTGTCCCTTTTTTCCATTAAGTTGTCTTGTCAAAGTATCTAAGTTGCTTTGAGCATAGAACTAAGTTAATTAGCCTGATTAGCCTAAGCTGGACAGAAATGATCCAATGTGAACAGATGTAAGTTGCTTACTCCATGATATTAAGTTGAATCGTCTATGTGGTAAATTACCATGTACCATTTAATTAAGTTGGTTCTCCACGCAACCATGGTTTTGTAGTCTAAGTTGCATTATCTGATCCAACATCCATAATTAAGTTTATTTTATCATCATCTAACTATCTTGATTACACATATTTTATGTCTTGGGTATATGTCGAGTTGCTTCTCTCGGAATGTCTGAGTTGTATGTTGAAGTATAACTAAGTTGATTATACCAACATGCTTAAGTTGGATTTTTAATTCCAATCCATGAAGACAACGCAGCCACGGCCAGCAGTGATCGTCTCCGAAGACGGTACACCGCCGCTGCCGCGTGACGGTGATTAAAATCACTAATTTATTGTAAAATACAATTTGTAGTCTTGTTTGGACGTTATCATGTTTCTACTTTGCCGATCTTCCTCTAAGTTGTGCTTCGGTGTCTAATATTTGTGGTCTTGGTCAATCATTGGTGAATTTGTGAACTATCTCTGCCATTACCCAATGTATGATTTAAAACCATATTAATGAGGAGAAGCGGGCCACAGCCGGTTCAAGTTGGTATGTTTGATCTTGTGTGCAGTTAGTGTCTGTACTTCAGTATCCATACGTATGTATCGATTTTAATGTAATGTCTGACTAGCTTTGCTCTGTTTTATTATGTTGACCGACAGCGACGTGGAAGGGTGCTCCTTTGTGCGATGATTGCTGGCGGCTGCAGCGATGTGTCGTCCCCTGGTATGATCGGCGGTGGCCGGAGCTAAGCGTCTTTAGAGACGGTGCCTATTGTATGAAGTTGATTTGCTATGACACTAAGTTGGCTATAAATATGCAAAAAGAAATAGTGTAAGCAAATCTTTGTATGAAATTGATTTTCTATGACACTAAGTTGCTTTCAAAAAAAGTTTGTCAAAAATATATAAATATGATCTACTTTCGAAAATCTTGTAACGAGAGGTCCAACGGTTAAAACGGATTACAATTCCGACACATGGTTTAACAATTATATCTTTTTATGTCATCTGCAATTTATCGCGTCCATGACTTTCCAAAATAGTACTTCCTCCGTTTTAAAATATAAGATGTTTTAGGTTTGTGAAACAAATGTATCTGGACTTGTTTTAGTATATAGGTTCACTCAACTTAGGGGTGAATCTACACACTAAAAGAAGTCTAGATTTATTTTTTTCACAAACCTAAAACATCTTATATTTTGAAACGGAGGGAGTGCATAGTATGGGATAGGGGATACTTTCCGATGGCTGGGTTAGACCAACGGGCATTCGGTGGCTGTCTAGACGCGTCTATAAAAGAAAGTGATGATCCCTGTAGATCTAATAAAAAAGAAAAATGAAATAGAGGTAAAACGCGCTCGGACTCGGTCGATAAACGGGCAACGGCAGGGTGAAACGGCAGGGGAGGGCGCGACCCGAATCCGAGCGGAATCCCAAGCCCGGAAGCGACCCGATACGTGCGCAAACCCCCCTCCGGCCTCTGCACGAACCCCGTCGTTGCTTTCTCCTTCTCCGCCCCGGAACACACCGGCGTCGCCTTCCCCCTCGTTCCACGGTGGTCGGAGCCGGGAGGTACTCTCTTCCTCCCCTCCCCCCCTTCGTCCCGTTCCTCTCTCTCTCTCTCTCCCGCTGCTTGCTTGGGTATTCCTCTCTTGCGCGATTATCTGTCGATTCCAGGCGTCGCCGCCGCCGCCCGGGTTGCGGACTGTGCTGGTTGAATTGCGGCGCGGCGGCTGCGTGTGAGTTTTTTTTGGCGGACCTGCTCTAGCGGTGGTTTAGGCGGTTGACACCGAAAGCTCGAGCCTTTTCGACCAGACCGGCCCTGAAATTAGACCCTCAGCTTGACATACCTACGAATAGATTCTGAAATTCGCGCTGTTTTTCCTGGTCTTGTGTAATTGATGCCAACGTGGGTTTTAACTGCTCATTCATAACTCATAGCAAAGTAGCATACTCTGCCGACCGTTGTGCTGCGCTTTGGAATTTAGTCAGTTATATAGGGGATCTTTTATTAATTCCTGTAATACTTTTACTTTCAACTCGCAGTCTCAGTAAGACATCAACAGTTTTCTCTTGCCTGTTTCCCTTTTAGAATTCAGTTCATGCTGGTCATCCATTTTGAGGTGCTGAAAGAGCCAAACTACTGCTGCAGGTGGCTATTCTGAAGAAAGGCGCCTGCACATCATCATGGCAACATCACAGGGTCGGAACCCCCGGGGGAGGCTCGGGTTATTTCGGTCGCCACCATCACGGACATCATCTTGCCCTGTGACCCAAGCTGGCGCATGTGGCATCGACGTCGAGGAGGAGGATCTTGAGCTGCTGTCAGTCAGTTGGAACCAAGACCGGAGTTACTTCGCTGCTGCCACAACCGATGGCTTCAGGATCTTCAATTGCAAACCGTTCAAGGAGACCTTGAGGAGGGTTCAGGGGAATGGAGGGTTTGGAATTGTCGAGATGCTGTTCCGGACCAACATATTCGGTGTTGTGGGTGAGGGATCAGACAAGCAGCATCCGCAAAACAAATTGATAATCTGTGATGATAACAAGAGCAGTTCCATTGGCGAGTTCTCGTTCAGGTCCAACATCCGAGCCATCAAATTGTCGAAGAAATACTTTGTAGTCGTTCTTGAGAACGAGATATCTGTTTACAGTTTTGTGGATCATAAGCTCATCCATCAGATCGAGACCACATCGAACCCGAAAGGACTGTGCTGCCTATCGTGTCATACAGACACTTCAGTGATGGCCTGCCCTGGGATGAACCAAGGGCTTGTTCGGGTTCAGCATTTTGGGTTGAAGGTGACCAAGTTGATTACAGCTCATCACTCGAATATCTCATGCATGGCAATGACCGTGGATGGACTCCTCTTAGCAACAGCCAGTGTTAAGGGTACTTTGATCAGAATATTCAACACGGTTGATGGTACTTGTTTGCAGGAGGTGAGGTTATGAAATGATCTCTTGCAGATTTCCTTAGTTTTTCTTAGCGCTTCATCATAATTTTGTTAATATCATTACATTGAGCTCTCTTGAATTTTATCTCCATTTTGTTTATAAGGTATGCCCTTTATAAGTTCCAGAAATTCTATAGTAATAATTTAGTTCTCTTAATATTTAGGTGCGCAGAGGAGTAGATAAAGCTGAGATACATAGCATTGCACTATCACCAAATCTGCAGTGGTTGGCAGTGTCTAGCGACAAAGGAACAATGCATATTTTTAGCTTGAGAGTGGAAGCTGGAAGGGAAGATGCAAATAATTCTGCAATGGCCGGTCGACAAATGGGCCGCAGTTACTCATCTGGTTCTGTTGATCCAGTTTTACTAACAAACATTGGATCCAATGTGAGCTCATCCTTGTCTTTCATGAAAGGTGAGGATACTCGGCTTCTTGTAGTCAACCATCTAGTTGATTTTGGATTGTTTTTTTCTGGAGTATTAGATTCTCTCAACATTTTAACTACTTTGAAAATACATATTAGCATTACATTTTCCATTGATTATTTTCACTAGCCTTTTGTGAAACATCTGTAAAATTGCACTTCTGTTATTTTCTAAAGGCTGGGAGTATGCATTTATTTACCTCATAGCAAAGGCCATTTGTTCTTTTGTGCCCAGTTAGTGTGATTCTAGATTTAATTTGGTAAATTGGTACATCTCTTCTCATTTGCTAAGACCTCGATGCCATCAAAATGTTGTGTCAGTTGGCAGGACAATGTTGTTTCAATCTAGCTGATTGTTATATGTGGTAAGAAAGCTGCTTATATCAGATTGTTTCGGCGGAGGCATAGTGCTGCCTGTAATATAATTTACTGTTCCATTTTCATTGTTCTTAGATTGACGGGTTTCTTCAACAGTTTTTCCTTGTTTCATTTCAATCAAAATGGAGCCAAGCAGTCCACCTGTCTTGTAATATGCTGTCCCAGCTGATGACCCCATTTGTTTGGACTAGTGTTGAATTCTATAGCTATTAATATTTCCCATTTAAAGAACGAACGATGACAAACAAGCATAGTAAAGGCACCAATTGTCATGATGTTTCAACTCTCAACATTCTAGGTTTAGGTGGAGTCAGTTGTGTTCTGCCTTTGTCGTCTTACCAACATGGTCTGCAGGCATCCATTGTGTTTGGTTAGTATGTTACTGTAGAAATGAATCCATTTTATTTAACTGATATTAAAATGTGAGGGCTTGAAGTCGGGGTGGGGGGGGGGGGGTGCATGATAGCCTGTGAAAATTTGTCTTCCATCTTATCTCGACTATTCAACTTATGCATGTTGAATTTCTCCAGGGATTCTGCCGAAATATTTCAGTTCAGAATGGTCATTTGCCCGATTCCGTTTACCCGAAGTCACACGCTATATAATAGCATTTGGAGATCAAGCCACTGTGATGATGATCGGTCTGGATGGCAGGTACTCTATTCTTTACAAAAATGTTCAATGAAGCACTGCAATAATATTAGCAATTCCACCAATATTTGTAACCAAATGAGATTCATGTCCCTGCCTCTCTTTTCTATTAGCTGCATTGCTCATTTCTGAAAAACCATGACTACAAGGGAAAAAGAACAAGCTAAGACATCCAATTTAAGTCACTACTACATGTTTTTTGTTCTCATTTCTTCTTTGGTAATTATGATCATAAAATATCATAGTATTAAGTAGTTAGATCAGGGACATTGTATCTCATTTAGGCTGGCTGGTGGGTAAATAGTTTGCACAACAACGTAAGTTCTCCCCGTAGATCTATTCCAGTGACTTAATATTTGGTATCTATTGCACCATCTTACATTTGCTTATGCTGGGATTTGGTTTCATTAATCGCTTCCGGTTTTTTGTGTGGCGCGTTCAGTTTCTACAGGTGCAGCTTTGACCCTGTAAATGGTGGAGAGATGGTGCTGGATGAATTCTTCCGGTTTCTGAAACCCACCAGGTCCCATTCCAGAATTCCAAGCACCTGAGCTTCATGGAGATCATGTCATTCTCTGTAACTATATGTACATACATCATTTCACCAAGCCTAACATGTATATAGGAAGTGTTCTCTCATGTGGCACTCCACATAGCCAAAGGTTAAGGAGAAGCGGGTATTCAGCGACATGTTATTTCTTCCAAATTAGTTCCCGGTGTTCCACATATCAGGGTTTATTTTTGTTGAGAATCCTTCGGGGTTGCGTTGTTAACGATGATCAAATCCTTCGGTTTTGGAACCACATAGTCCATTTAGTGCTACACTTTATCCAAGCAAGGACAGGATCAGGGGTTGGCAGTCCATGCAACTTTGTCACTTCGAATGAATGAAATGATCAGATATTTAATTCACTACAGATTTGTAATATTATTTTCTGAACCTCAGCATCGGCTTCACTGGCGCGGAGATCCAATGTTAATTCTAGTGGTTTTTCCTGGCAGTTCCCAAGGTTTGTCGCAAAATCCTGATTTCTTGTTGAGAGGATTTCTTTTTGAGAGAAAACATAGAAGCGTCCGTTTTGTGTACGCGTCAGTCGGTACCAAAAGTACCTAAAAGGGGGGCATATATATCAAAACACCAACTTATATTTATCTTAGGTATTTGCATAATTTCATCTTTCACTTCCAAGGTAGATGACCCTGTGACAAAGGGCGCACTTGATCTTCATGATTCTCTGATCAAGACCTTGACATCATAATGTGTCACGTGAGAGATAGAATAAATCAATGATGGGAAAATCTAAGAAGAGACGCTGCCCGGTTTGCTCCCGTGTGCGGCGGTGTGTCAAGATTCACGAAAAGCATCACACGCTGTGCGGTGCCCGTACTCATCCTTATCTCTTCACTCTTATCCCTTCACGGTTCCTCATGACCATTCATCTCTCTCTCGGCCGGGCTGTTCCAGGCCTCCGCCAACGAGCGCGACCCACAGAGGGAGCACGACGCGACGGACGGGCGGGCTGCTCCATGCCTCCGCCATCGTCGAGCGCGAGGAGGCGAGGCCGCCACCGTCGAGCGTGAGTAGGCCGTCGGTTGTCGGACTCATGGAGGTGTGCGTGCCATGAGGAGTTCGGTGGCCGGCGCGTTGCGCTGCCAGAGTTTTCTTCTTCCCATAGATCTATTGCTCTCTTGTCTTTTTACGGTGATACTCTTGATTTTTTATGTGAACTTAATCTGGAGTGATCCCCTAATTATGTGTTGCATCAATTTCCTGGACGATGATGGATTCCTCTCAGTACGGCTGCAAATTTTGAGGTGTACCTGATTAATCGGGTAGCTAGCACCAATTTAATATGGCAATTAGGTTTAATCAATCCGGAAACTACACGGACCTGACAGTTAGTAATCTCGCAATTAGTACCAATACAATAAGTATAAAATTTACTAACTGTTGAACCGGGCAACTAAGCTATATTTAATCTGGCATAATTAATCTGACAGTTACTCGTAACAATTGAACCTGGGCTTCATTTGTCTCACATTTTCCGCTAACCCTAATTAATCTGGTAGTTAGTAACAATTAAATATGGCAACTAGATAAAATTAATCTGGCAGTTATTAATCAGCCATGTCCTAGTTAATCTGGCAATTACTAGCGCTATAGTTCGATTTGTATGGTATATGGAGACATGCACTTGGTAAAATTTTAGTGTATTTGTACTATGACAGGAGAAACAGAGGTGTATTGTAGCCAACAGTGAGACCTCCTCTCAAAATTATGTGGCTGAGATACTTCACGTTAAGAATTTGCAGTCACACAGTCGCGTACTCACACGCGTTGTCCTGTAGGAATACTGCCGCCGCACGATAACGCGTTGTCCTGTAGGAATACAACCGCCGCTCGGGAGCAGGTATATGCGGCGCCGCGTGTTAGCACAACCCATTAATGATTGGTACTTCTAAGAACAATGAACAAGGTCCAAAAGTTCTGATTTTGGTGCAGATCAAATAGATATTGTATCATACTCTTCTTCGTTTTATTCCTGAAAACCATTTACACATGTCCTCAAATCATATAAGAGAGTGCAAGTCGACTTGGGTGAAACACAATGAAACATCTCTACAAGTTCATAAATCATAACCATATAGTATTGTCCAAAACTATGGTGGAATTTTTCGAACTACCATGGAACAAACTAAGCAAAACACTATACACCTTGATAAAAAATGAAAGAACTCTTGTAAGGCTTGTGCTATACTCCATGAAACCTCGATTTATATATGCTTGTAGATGTCCTTTTAATGTAGTAAATTTGCTGCCAAATATAATAGAGTAATTGTACAAGCTTGTCATGGTATCTATAAATGGCACCAATCATCGTTTACTAAGATTATTTCTTTACTAACTTAAATTGTACTGGTACAGTGAATTTTTACAGAAATAAGCACATGATTCATCGCCAGATTATGCTTAATTTGGCATTACTTAATATATAATAAGTACCATTAATTTATACCAATAATTATATTTATACATTATGTACTATAAAGATCGGGACAATCCTTTAGATTCCCATTAGTCTGAACCAGCATCACCAATGTCAAAGTTCTCAAACAGTATGTATACCATCCAGATGCTGATATTGACACTTGTGCTTGTGGTTTCTTCAGGTACTTAGGCGCAAGTTTCATCTGTTATGATATTATATGAAAAATAATTTAGATGCTTTACTCTGCACTTTTCTTAATTGAGTTGCCTTCTAGATATTTTTTTAAGGAGATGGTAATCTTTGACAATAGGAAAAAAAATTACTGAGAACCCATCACTTGATTTTGTTGTGTAAGGAGTCGCTGCCTTCTATATTCATAGATACAAGATACCTCTCTCTTTCTCTGCGTGTTTTTTGAAAATACACCTAAGAAATTATTTTATAACATTTTTTTATGCCGTTAACAGTAGTTTGATCATCTCCTCTATATTGACATCTGCAGGTGTTTCAACCAAGGCGTCATCAACGGTTGATCATATCGGTGCGTCGCCTGATGGTCGTGAACACCTAAGCTCATGTAGTACTTTTTTTTTAGGGCAAAACACACTTTATTTATTGATTTGATAATGTTTACATGGATAACATTCTCAGTATGAACCAGCCACAAATGGCTGCCAACATCTAGGCCTAAAGCATGTTTTGCGAGGCAATGCGCCTCCATATTTGACGCTCTTCCTTCGAAAATAAAAGAGCAGGAACCAAACTCCTTTGCCATTGCACCAATCTCCTTTACGATACTTTTGTTCCTTCCACCAATGCCTTTCTGGATATCTTGAACAACTCCCTTGCAATCAGTACTTGACCCGAGGGCACCTGGCAAACGAACCCAGACCGTCCAAATCTGTCTGACCGGACAGGGAGCAAGACCCAACGACGCCCACAAACGGGCTGGGACGTGTGAACCGGTTCGATTTTCCGCATTCCCAGGGAAAATTTGGGCCTTCTTTGCGGTCTAGCGGACAGGACGTGCGTCCCGGCGGGCTATATTTGTTTGGCTCGAGCCCTCTAGCCTGACACACCCTATTCGCATCTCTTCCCTCCACTCTCACCCAGCCGCCACCCGCCGAACCCTAGACCCATGGACGGCGGTCGTGAGAATGGTACCTCCCGGAGGTTGGCACGACGGCACCGAGGACCAATATCCCGGACCACTGGCCGCCCCTTCGGGTGGGATGTCCTCAACGAAGTCTTCCTGCCGGAGCATCTCCGCCTACAAGAGCTCGGGAACGCTCACTTGGAGTGCCTCCACGAGGTGCGCGCGAACCCCGACGAGGCGACTGCGCGTGCCCGCCTCGAACAAGCTCGGCTGGAGCTCGACACGCAGAAGGCGATCTACCGCTCTCTTGAGGAGGAGTGGGGCCTCGTTGGACCGCCGAGCCCACATGACGAGGCCGTCTTACGCTCCCTTGGCCTCTAAGGACTGCGCTCCGACGACGATGAATAATGCTTCCGTCCGCTACCTCGACATCTGAGGGCCTAAGCTCCGGCGGCGATGAATAGCACCGCCGATTGGAGTTATTGGGTTGTAGAACTAGTGGACCAAGATCCACCTTGTAGTGGTACTTTTAGTTTGCTTGTTTTACTTGATTTCAACCTTGTAGTGCAAGATTACCTCAAAACCTTGTAGTGCAAGATCTATCTTTTAATATTGTTACTTTAATTAAATAAAAACTACTATGTTTTTCTTAAAAAATTCTAGGCGTGGAGAAAATGGATGCCGCGATGGGTGCAGTGGATGTCCGCGTCCCCTGCAAACCAACCAGATCGGACGTTTTCGATGTCCAAAATGGGACGCGCACAGTCGGAGTTTCCTAACACCACCAGGGCTATGTGGCATACGTTGGTGATTGGTGCGGGCCTGGATGTCTCCAAAGGTTTCGAGGATATGGCGACTGCATCGAGAGGGGATGTTGGCGCACATTCTTCGTCCCTGCTGTTAATGCATTGCAAAAACATAGAGGCCACTTTGGCTTCTTCCTTTTGAAACACCTTCCAAATTTAGTATGCCATGTGAGCATGCAGCTTATTCCATGGCTACAGAATAACATGGAATGGTTTGACGACGATACTATTTACTGGCCAGCAACATTAGTTGTATCCCAATTGCTGCATCCAAAATTGGAAATATGGATTGGTCAGGTGGCGTCGTGTTTATATCGTGTTTCCTTTTTAGGGTTATACCGGCCATCTTGGCATCTTCTTTTATATGAGGTTAATATAACTTTCAGGAGGTATTTCAGAAAGAAAAAAAGAGAAATAATCTTAATAATTTAACTTTCCTAAACCCATTATTAATACGTTCTATTCTTTTTATGCTGGCAAGGAAGGAAAGATAAGAGAAAGTGGTAGAGTGTACTGACAATAGGGGCGAGAGTCCACTTCATCATCGGATCTACGTTAGAATACACCTTTTTTTGTGGGTTAAAGAAAAAAGGTGTATTTTTTGACGTGTATCCACGATTAGAATACACCTTGGCGCTTAAGCATATGACCAATCTGTCAGATGCCTTTAATTGTTGAGAACCGCCCGTTTTTGTGAGTTGTGAGGGCATGTACAATGCTAGAGAAGACATGTCTTCTCTTAGCTCTCCACATCATTTAGAGAAGACACAATCTATAACTTGTACAATGCATTATCTCTTATTGCTATCTCTAGCAATTAATAGAATTAACTATTTTTAGTAAAAAATTGGTTGACTAAGAGAAGGCATATGGTACAATGGAGAAAAATAGTCTTCTCTTATTGCCAAGAGATCATTCCTTAGCTAAGGGAAGACAACCCTCTCTCTCTTGTTTCTCTCTCCTCCAACTAAGCAAAAATCCAACGTGGCGAGTATAAGGAAAGGCTGACGTCACCGCATTGTACATGCCCTGAGTAACTAAGACCACAAGTTGTGGTTTTGAGGAAAAACAATGCTCAAAGGATGTGATAAACTGTTAAACTAAAGGTCTTCTTCAAGTTGGGTTTTTGTGTTAACTAACAGGTCATTGATTTTATGGGCCGCTTGCCCCAGTTACACGAGGTCTATTATATGGGAAGTGGCCTGGACTCTGATGGACCACATTTTGCCACTATGGACCAGAAGTCCAGAAGGCACACAACAACAAGCCCAACGATCGATCCTTATTTCTCCAGTGAAATGCGCATATAGAAATTTCTTATGTTCTAGTACTACTCGTTTGCATGAACCGCGCCTGGTTATTAATTTGCTCTCCTATAAATTCCCCACACCCCTGATTTTCAACTGCACCTACGCAATCCCCTTTGTAACAATATTACACAAAGATTAGAGAAGAGTAAACCCTTCTTTGCCTGTCACTTGGGGCTATGATTACGAGTAGACAGGAGGGGAAGGGAGGGAGAGATCTAGAGCTCCTAATTTTTCCCGTGGTAGTACGCCCAAACTTCTCATATCAGGGGGGTGTTACTTCCCTTTGTGTTGCTTGTGTACTTTTAGTTTTACGACGTATTGTTGTGTGTGTACTTGACCCGTTGGTGAACATATACCTGGATTGTTTAGTGCATGCTTTCTTGTGTCCAATGTGCACTTCACGTCAAAAATTAGCGGATGTGTACTTCTCATATCATAGTGAGTGAGTGCGTATTTTCACATGTTAGTATGTGTACTTAATAGAAAACACAATAAACAGAAAAGCAAAAACAATGCAAAAACTGTAAAACTAGGAAACAAGAAAACCGTCTTAACAGATAAAACTAACACCACTCCGTGGGAGCGACACGAGGTTCGCCCGGTGATGTGCGGTGGGATTTTATCTACAAAAACACACTATAAAATAAGTACGGCTCGTCGAAAGTCTATACAAAGAGAGTCAGAGCGGAGGAAAACTCCTAAAACATGGATCTCTCTATGTCCCTCTCTCTCTCTCTCTTTGAAGTTCCGTTTGCTAGGCTACTCAAAGGCGGGCTTGTTCATCTCGGCGACCGCCTACATGGGTATGTGAGAGTGCATGCCTCCAGAACCCTACCTCTCGGATGCTACAACTGTTGAGGGACGATAAGGTTCTCAGGAAGTCTTCAGCAAGAATGCTCGATTGATCATTGACTACTTACAAGGTGGACAAACGGCTACTTCGATGACGTCGCCATGGGCAACACCGAGGTATGAGGACGACTCCGCTCCCTTTCCGACCAACACTTAAGTCACGATAATTTAGCTGAATGCTCTATCTTTATTTCTTTATATGTAATAAAAATTATTTGTAGATTTTGGTGGCTTACAGGTTGTAGAGAAGATTGCTTTGTTGGTGATCGCATTACGGTGAAGCCAGTGTCATTGTGCCAATGGCGGTGGGTGATGAAGATGATGTGTGCAAGCAACCTGGATGTATGTTTTCTTCTCGGCTATGGTGTGAAGTCTTTGTTGGTAGCTATGTCATCTCTTGGTGCCCCGTGGGGACTTTCATATTCGATGCCAGACATTTTTGGGCGTGTTGTTGTTTGGTTTTCAACAAGTTTTTAATGAATCAGATAATTCTCGGATTCCTAATTAATAAAATGACAAGTTTTTTTACAGTACCTTATTTGGCAAAAGATGGTACATATATATGATGATAGTTTCCAACTGCGTAGAAAGTGACATCTCTTTTTTGTTATTAATCGTCAAGCTAGTATGCTGCATACAGTATTTATCATACCTTTCTAGACTAATCTCTTATTTATAGAAAAAAAGTCTCTCTCTATTTCAACATTTTTTTCAGCCGCATAGCAACAAGAAGCAGCTATGCTAACTGCCGTTCGAAAAGATAAGCAACAACCCGAGCTTTCTATGGACCACTTCACACGTGTACGTGCATGCAGCACGTACGTTTTTTCATACTCTACAAAGATTGCGTCGTAAGCCATCTCGTAGCCGATCCTTTTCCGTCTCATACCTGTTATTCGCACGCGCATGCATGTGTGGATACAGTTGTGTTATTCTTCTTGTACTGCAAGTGCAACCATCCCAGGACACACGTGAAACAATTCCAGAATCGAACGAAAATTGTACAACAGGCTAATAGCCGATCTGGCCGCATCTGAGTTAACCCTTTCCATGGCAGACTCGATCCTCAGACTTTACAGGCGGCAAAGCCAATCCAACCAAGCGATATCCATGCGGCCATCCTGTTTTCTAGTAGCCTTTACGAGCACAAAACCTCACGCATGCGCAAGGTGTTGCTTGCATGCATGCATGCATGCATCAACCATCAAGTAACAAGCACACACTTTGATCTGATTCTAAGAAGCGCCAAGTACACTTCGATCATACACACGCAACAGTGTTCCGCACGTCCATCTACGTAACACCGTTTTCTCATGTGTTATTCTGATATAATCTTTGAGATCGCCGGTACGCAACGACCCTATGGACAGGAGTTAAAACCCTTGTTAGTGATGGAGAGACTCTGTCGCTTGAATTGCCATCACGGCCGTGTAGGGATCTCTCTATTGAAATAGAACTTTTTATAAATAAAGCATCTGAGTAAGGCCATTCTTTGGTAGACAACACCCAAAGAAAGTTCCGAACACTGCTGGGGCCGAAAATCACACAAGCCCAAAGGAAAAGAAGAAACAAAACGAAGGCTAAGGCGGATCCACAAAGCGACGGTGACCCGCATCCGCTGCGTCCTCCTAGGATGCTCTACCACACGCTCCTAGCAACGAATCATCAAGTGCGTCGCCGGCACCACCACGACGTCACCCCCAGCCGAGACCGACCCTAGGCTTCCCAGCAACACCTCCCGCCGACAGGGAGCTCCGCGTGCACGCCGCCACAAGAGGGGAGAGGCTGGTTCCTAACACCGCCAGCTCCGCACGGGCCACGCCTGGCGGGGCCTGCCGGCGATGGCAAGGAAGGAGCTGGGATCGGAGGGAGGGAGGAGGTGTGGTGGGGCGGAGGGGGAGACGGCTCCGTCGCCCGCACGGGGCGAGGGGAGCCGTGGATTTTTTCTGATCAAATACAAGAAGTTGCGCCATGTAGGGATCCAAAGGAAACAATTCGTTAGACCGTTTTCCTGACTTCAACACATATATCCAAGTTTGCACTTGTCTAAACAATGTAAATCATCAATGCCACTTCAAAGTTTAGACACACCTTCCTTTAACATTTTATTAACAAACATGAATTTGCATATCCACTTTTTTGCAACTCTTTTATCAATCTGATAAATATTAGTTGATTTTGTATTACTGTAACTATTGTGCAGGAGTTCCGAATTGTTTATAACCTTTTTACCATTTTACATATACTAAACATACTTATCATATCTGCAAGTAATTTTATACATATATGTGTAAATGTAGTAAAAAAAGAAATATTGCATGTATTCGTATGTTTACTTGCTATTATTTATTTCCAAGTATCTACAAATCAAACTAGTCAATTGCTATTTGCTGCAATTTGGGTTATCTCTATTCCAATTTCATACACCAATTTATGCTCCTCGCTCGGTTCGACACCCTTTTTATGGAAATGTGTCTCAAAAACTCTACACTTTTGAGTATCAGTACTCTCGAACTTATCCTTAGTTTTAGGGGTATCATCAAGCAAAACTAGTTAGGGGGACCTCGGCTCTCTTTTGGAAAAATAATGGAATAATTAGTTCATGCAAAACAACGCCCCTGCTATACTCTTTTGTGAAGAATGGAGACATTCTTGTTTCAGAATTATGCTCCTCCTAGGATGTACTAGCTACCTTCCTCTATCACCTGAAGCCTTTGAGAAATGCATCCAAGTGCAAACCATCACATCTTGCTTAATTGCCCCTAATAATCAACAAGATAAATGGACATATAAATGGGGCACCTCAAACATGCCTAAACATTATTCCCTCCGTATCGGTTTACAAGTCCTGCGCATATACCAAGGTTATCAATTTGACCACTACAATATTAATTTTATAGCACAAAAATTATATCATCAGAAAATATAACATCTGAAGTTTCTAATGGTACAATTTTTTTGATATGCAATTTTTATTTTATTGAGTAAATTGATGCGCAGGACTTGTAGACTGAAACGGAGGGAGTATTATAAATTCTGGTTCAGACCGATATCTCCACCCACAACTTTAATTTATTTAGATTTGGAGATATAAATGAAGGGTTTCAGTGCAGAAAAAAATTATAACAACGAGAACAATATAGCCAAGATCTATATATGCAGATGTAGAGTAACGAGAGGGATTCATTGTTCATACCCTTAAAGACCGAAAGCGATATTACGTTCTCGTTCAAACGTTTCCAATGTAGTCATACGACGAAGCCAACCTCAAGGTAGAGTAGGCGTGCAAGCGTCTAGTGCCACAATTGGCAACACCTCTGCAGTTCTACATGCGTTCGGTGTAGACAATGTCCCATGGGCTCTGGTTCAGCGAAGCAGCAGAAGAAGATTGATCCGGACCGATATTCCAACACTACGACATTCTTATCGTGGAGGAAACTTTATCCCCGTACGCACGTTCCAATGGAGGAACCACACGTGAGAGAAAGATAGAAAAGGGAGAGAGAAGAGGTAAAGGACAATTGGTGGGATGAATGAGGAGGAGGGTCCTCCTCACTTTATATAGGAGAAGGGAAGCACCCCCATGGGGTGGCGAACCCCCATGAGGTGGGACTAAATGGCGTCCGGGGTCCCCTTCCCCCCGCGTGTCCCTAGCCCTAGGTTGGCCGGCCCCCATGCTCCTTGGGGCGGCGACCACCCACATGGGCCCTTCCCTCCGGGAAGTGGACCAATAATGAGGGTTGTCCAAAATTTAATTTTAAATTAGATTTTAATACTTAATTCCAATAATTAACATTAAGATTATATTTAGTTAATTCCCTATGATGCGAAACTCTTTTTGGACTACTCCGAACTATCTTTGGATTTCCGGGAACCCTTCCGATTCTCTCTTCTCTTTTCTCCAATGATCTCGAATCAATCCCTAAACATCATCTACCCTTAAGCGTTCCAACCTACGGTTCAGGAATATGCAGACATGACCGATACACCTCTCCGATCAATGACCAACATCGAGATTTGGAAACCCATTATGGCCCCCATGTATTCCACCTATTACTTAATCGCTTGAACCTTAAACGTCGAGTCTCATTCCCTTTGATCTTCGATACCTGGTTTGTCCAAGATCTGATCTTTGGTATCTTGATACCTAGTTTGATCTTGTTACCAACAAAGACGTTTTCTCGTTTCCGTGATATTATATTCCTATGACCTAGTCACATGCTTGCAGGCTTCATAGATGTAATCTCACCGAGTGGGCCCATAGTGTCTATCCATCACGCTGATGACCTATAAGTATAGGGGGTCGCAACAGTCTTCGAAGGTAGTATTACCCAATTTATTGATTCGACACAAGGGGAGCCAAAGAATACTTGCAAGCCTTAACAACTGAGTTGTCAATTCAGCTGCACCTGGAAATAGTTCTTGCTCATAGAAGTTTATCAGTAGCAACAGTTTGTAGTAGCAACAACAAAGCAACAACAACAGTAAAACAAGAGCAATAGTAACACTAGCAGCAAACAGTAGGATATGAGCGCGGTAGGCATAGGGATGGATGGACGGGCGTTGCATGGACGAGTCTAAACATATAATTTCAAGATCTAGGGCATTGCAGATAAATAAGAATAAGTATCCAAGTACTAAACAATCATACGCATGTGCTCCAAATATAGTCATGTGTGCTCGCAATGAGAACTTGCACAACATCTTTTGTCCTGCCAGCCCGTTGCAGCGGGGCCTCAAGGGAACTACTAGCAATTAAGGTGCTACTTTAATAGAGCACCGGTGCAAAGCATTAACACTCCGTGAACACATGTCATCCTCACATCACATCCATCCCCTCCGGTTGTCCCAATTTCTGTCACTTTGGGGCCTTTGGATCCGGACAATGATATGTGTACACAACTTGCAGATAAGATCACAAACAATACTATCATAATGATTCAATAATAAGTTCAGATCTGAGATCATGACACTCGGGCCCTAGTGACAAGCATTAAGCACAACAAGTTGCAACAAAGTCAAATAGCACTAATAGAGATACTAGGCACTATGCCCTAACAATCTTGTTCGATTACATGATATAACCCATCCAATCCCTACCATACCCATAGCCTACAGTGGGGGATTACTCACTCATGGATGAGGTAAAAATTGATGGTTGATGGAGAGGTGTTGGTGATGACGATGACGATGATCCTCCCCAAATTCCCCGTCCCGACAGGGTGCCAGAATAGAGTTTCTGGATCTGAATCGTGGCTTATGGTGGTGGCGGCGCAGCAGAACTCTTTCTGAAAAAACGACGACCCCTTGGGTTTTTAGGTCAAGAGGCTTCTTATAGGCGAAGAGGGAGGCCGAGGGTGCACAGGGTGGCGCACTTCTATGTGACGGGCTGGCCCACGCCTAGCAGGGGTGTGGGCCCCCCCAGGCCTCCACTCCGTCCCATACTCTGGCTCCGTGGATCTTCTGGTGAAATATGATTTTTGGCATATTTTCCAGGATTTTTCCTGATAGTTGATTTTCTGCACAAAAACTAGACACCAAAGTAATTCTGCTGAAAACAGTGCCAGTCCGTGTTAGTTGTATCCAATCACACAAGTTTAGAGGAGAAATAATAGCAAAAGTGTTCGGAAAAGTAGATACGTTTTGGACATATCAACTCCCCCCAAGCTTAGCTTATTGCTTGTCCTCAAGCAATTCAGTTGAAAACTGAGTGCGATAAAATAACTTTCACGAACACATTTGCTTCATATGATGTATATATTCTCAGCACAAGAGTAGATACTTATACCATTCATAATAAAGAGTATGCAACTAAGTCTACTCAATAGTCATTGCAAGCTATGAAGAGAAGCAAACTCAATAATAATAAGTAGCATGGAACATAAACATAAGCAACATTGCAATGCTCATAAAAAGGTATGATACAGTGGTATCTCTCTTGCCTTTGTTTGTAGAGCACAATATAAATGCCAAGGCACCTCTGAAGTTCAAGTGAAGACTAGAAGTAAAAATATCAGAGATACAAGCATCAAAGTCATGACATAATTAACCAGGCTTTGAGACAAGCACAAGAATGGCAACTATGCTCTCAAGAAGGTGCTCATAGAATAAGTGGTGACTCAACAAGGAAGTGAAAAGGTTTTGAAAAGTTTGAAGGGCTTCCAAATGCTGAAACGAAGGTACTCATTAGCTTTGAGCTCTCATTTCCCCTATCATAAGCATCTTTATGTGGTTAAGGTGAAAGTGAGGTCCAATCTGAGTTATATGTTTGATAGACCATAAACTGGAAAATCCCATGTCCCTTGAGTACGAGGGCCGCTCCTCATGCTACTCAATTTTAGTCACCTGTAAGTTCTTTTCATTGTAAATACATGCATATCATAGAGAACCATCAACGGGGTACCCCTTGCACATGATACATGAGCTATCCCGTGATCAAAATAACAAGACAAGCAGACAATGAGTATCTCAGCGATATTTTTATTTACTATGTGCATAGCTTTTTATTGAGGATGCTTCATAGAATGCTCATTATGGTGATGCTGCAAGTTTCCACCATGATTATGCATGGCTTAGGCTAGCAGCCCAGGCGTTTCTCTAACACATATATATACTCCATGAACTCACAAGCCCCCCTTTTATTTCACAACGACAACATCCTCAAACAAACGATCAAGGTATCAACTGGATATGTATCCATAAGTGTTGAAAGCGTTCCCCGTGACAGCACGGTTCTGATAACTCAGCGTTCCCCGTGACAGCACGGTTCTGATAACTCCCATCCTATAATTTGTAAGCATATAACTTTCATGGACATGTCACAATGGTTTAGGATTATTAAGGGCAAGAAATAAAGTGTGCCATCAAGTTCGTGAGAGCTTTACTAACTAACTTTCTCAAACAGACAAGCATTTTATTTAGAAGAAAACAAGGCATATAGAATATGCACTGAAATAGCAAGTGATGCTAATAGGTAGGTATGGTGGACACAGCTGGCAATAATGGTTTTGGGGAGTTGGAAACATGAGTGGAGCTCATACTCAGTGCAAGTGAAGGATAGCAATAGAGAGGGAGCGACAAACGATAGAGCAATAACTGTCATAAACATGCTTGCAACAAAACATGACTAATTATGGCATGAAAGTGATACAAGAACTCTGAGGCAAAATAAATCATCGAGGCTTACTGACTATTGTTTAGTCATATGCATGCGTGAGCATGTGCCAAGTCGATTCACATAAAACTTTTAGAGGAGGATACCACAATATCATACCAAAATATGAATAAAACAATGCAAGCAAAACATTCATATGACATGCTACAAACTATTAGCAAGCTGGATCTAATCACAAGAAAGAAAGAACTACTAAGCATCCATAATAACATACACCTTACATGAACAGACTAAGCATGCTCATAGTGATGAGTATATGTACAAAAATGAAAACAAATAGAGTTCGTTACTAGCCTCTTACCACACCTCAAGTTGTCTTAATCTTCATTATTGCCCTTCACTTGTGTGACTTGAATAATAATATGAAACAAAAATCCACTAAGGACGGCTGAACCCTGCAAAGAACTCACAAAACCAAAAAATAAAAACAAATATTTTTGGTGTTTTCAATTTTTTAAAGCAAAAGCAAACAAAGCAAAATATTTTTGGATTTTTTCTTTAAGGCAAACCAAAGATAAAAAGCAAACAAACAAACCAAGATAAACAACGAAAATATTTTTGGTATTTTTGTGTTTTGGGAAATCAGAAACAAGAACCAAAAAAAAAACGAAACAATGGATATACATAGAACCAATGAAACATGATATATAGATGAGTGTGATGTCGGTATACCTCCCCCCCCCAGCTTAGGCTTTTGGCCTAAGTGGGGCTCAACTCCATGGTGACCAAGAAGGTGCACCTCCGTAGTACGACGAGGAGGCCCCTTCATCCTGGTAAGATCTCGAGGACTCCCCTGTGTAGTACACGGAGGGGTCGTATGAGGGCGCGTCCCCTTGATAGTGTCCATGGAAGCCAAGAATGTACAGCTTGTCATCCATATCCTCCTTGGAGCGCGACAAAGGTCCCTGGGAAATACTAAACAAAGTGGTTTGGGGGAGAGGGATCTCTCTCTTCCCTGTCAATAAACAACATTCTATAAACCAAACTCTCAAGGGTAGAGCCAATAGTGACAAAGTGATGCGCCTTCATGGCAGCAAGATCAAGCCTCTAAGGAGCCAAAACTGTATCATTTGGATCAACAACAAGGTCCAAGGCAACAACAACACGTGCAACAATAATTCCCCCATAAATGGGTCCCTTAGCAGCTAAGCGACGAGCAATGAGAGAAACAAGATTGTACTTACTTTCATTGTTGAGCGCAACAGCTATGAAGGCCAAATGATAGTTGGAAATATTACTAGTGTTCTCCCTACCAAGAACACTAGTGACAAGATAGTAAGCAAACTACTTGATTGCTGGGAGTTGAATATTTCTTATCTTTCCCTGTTGGGATCTACAGTCATCATCATTGGTTATCCCTCGGTAGAGCTCCAACAAATCAGCGGGTTGAGCTGGAATCTTCTTCGCCGACCCAGCTATACCAAATCCCAAGGCCTCACAAAATTTCTTCAATGTCATGGTGTAAGGCCTGCCATAAATTTTGAAACACATCTGGCTTGAACAAGCTGTTAGTAAAAGAAAAGCTCTCCACAAATATTTAGTGAGTGTTGCATATTGCACGCTCTCATCCTGCATATAGCTTGTTAGTCCAACCCTCCGAACCAAGGTTAGAAAATTACCAAGAATCCCTGCAGCCCGCAAAAAGGTTTGGCAAGGAAAGGTGGAAGGTGAGCATCCCCCTCATCTCCCTCGTCGCCAAATCGCGGTGTAATGAGATCCTCATTGTATAAGGGCCTAGCTCGGGAGGATGATTTTGAAGGCCTTGCCCTCCTAGGTGCATCACTCTCAAATATTTCACCAAATGTGTGGTTATCCATGACCTCTTTTTCCTGAAATTTTAGACAAACATCAAACCAAGTGATTTCCAAGTTGATAAATGATGAGAAACTACTATAGGAACTTGCTAGAGGGCTACACATGCATCAAAATGAAATCTCTAAGCATAGAGCAAGCATGCAAGCTCACACAAACTGTCACATATAGCAGCAAAATACTCAAGATACAATCTACCAATCACAAATCTAATTGGACAAGCGGAAGAGGCACATACCAAGGAGCAATCCCTCCAAAAATCAGCAACAAAGATGGGCTGAACAAGGAGATCGAAATTCGTGAGCAAGGACAGCAGGAACTTGAGCTTGAGAAAGTTTTCCGGTGTTTTTTGGGGGAGAGAAATAAGATGGCTCGGAGGAGACACCTTGGAGGGGCCGAACTGGGCCACACCCTAGCCAGGCGCCACCTGGGGGCTGGCCGCGCCCACCAGGGGTGTGCTGGCCTGGGGTGGGCCCCTGGGTCACTCCAGGTGTCCCTCTGCCCCTTTTTTCGAGGAAAAAATTATTTTTAATTTTTTGGGATTTTTTGGGAAACTTTATTTTTGGCCAATTTTCAGGGTATGAAAATTGATTTTCTCGCAGAAATAGTTTTTTTTAGAAGAATCAAAAGCAAACCAAAAACCAAACTACATAAGTTCTAAGACACTCTAACAAGCAAACAACTAACAAAACCAAAGATAGAAAAGAAAAAGGCAAAGACTAGGAATGAGAAAAGTAAAAGAAAGCAAGTATAACCACACTGAAAACGTTATTTTGTTCTTTAAAATACTTTTATTAGCAAGGTTGATCAAGTCTTGTTACCAAAACAATCTTATATTAAACAAAACTTTGTATCCCACAGGGTGATTATGTTACCTCATACTTGATAGCAATGGTCCCAATCATAATAGTTTCACAATTTTCTTGCGGAATGGAAAAATATATTTCTCCAACCTTGATGCTCTCAATATTTTCAATGGAATTCAGGCAATAGCTTTTAGCAACCTTCTTAGGGAAATTGATAGTATTCTCTTTGTCATTAATATTGAATGCTACTTTTCCTTGATTACAATTGATGACAGCACCTGCAGTATTAAGAAAAGGTCTCCCAAGAATAATAGACATATTATTATCTTCAGGCATTTCAAGCACAACAAAATTAGTTAAAACCAAGCAATTATTAGCCACTTGAACAGGAACATCCTCACATACACCAACAGGAATAGTAGTTGACTTATCAGCCATTTGCAAAGATATATCAGTTGGTATCAACTTTTCTAGCTGGAGTCTCTTGTAGAGAGAAAAAGGCATAGCACTAACTCCAGATCCCAAATCACATAAAATATTTCTAACATAATTATTCTTAATAGAGCAAGGAATAGTTGGTATACCTGGATCACCAAGTTTCTTTGGCACCTTACCATTGAAGGAGTAATTAGCAAGCAAAGTAGAAATCTCCTCATTAGGAATCTTCCTTTTATTAGAGACAATATCCTTCATACACTTTGAATAAGGAGGAAACTTAATAGCATCAGTCAAAGGAATTTGCAAAAATAAAGGTTTCATCCACTCACAAAACTTGTTGTAGTGTTCTTCCTCCTTTGACTTGTGTTTCTTACCTGGAAAAGGCATAGGTTTCTACACCCAAGGTTCTCTCTCACTACCATGTTTCTTAGCAATAAAGTCTTCCTTAGTGTATCTAGTGTTCTTAGTATGCTTCTCAGGCTCTTCCTCAACTTCCTCCTTATCAGGAGCATCATTTTTATCATTGCCACTCTCAGTTTTAGCATCATAGACAGATATACTATTAGGATCTTCAGCAGGTTCAAGTGGTTCCTCAACTACCTTATGTTTCTTTTTCTTTCTCATACAAGGACTACTACTACTTTCACCTTGTTGAGAATCCTGCTCAATTCTTTTAGGGTGTCTTTCAGGATATATAGGATCTTGAGTAGCTATACCACTCCTAGTTCTAATTCCATAAGCATGTTTATGTCCTGAGGCATTAACTAGCATATCCTTTTACCTTAGCAAGTTGATCAAGTTGGGTTTGAATCATTTGAAAGTGTTTACAAAGCATTTTCATATCATTAGAAGTTCTTTCCACAATATCTTTCAACTCTTTAATAGCTCTAGAGTTTTCCAATAAATGATTCTGAACTTGTTTATTAAAATTACCTTGTTTAACAATAAAAATGTCAAGTTCCTCTAAACATTGATCAGGAGGCTTACCATAGGGAATATCACCTTCATCATAGTGTTGGAGAGAGTGTACTTCAATAGTGGATGAGTGGGGAATTGGCTTACATAATTCTTCTATAGGAGGTAGATTCTTCACATCTTCAGCTCTAATACCTTTCTCCTTTAGACATTTCTTAGCTTCTTTCATCACTTCATCATTTAATGCAATTACTCCCCTCTTCTTTGGTGTAGGTATTGGATCTAGTTTAGGCACAACTGGTTCAGGAGTAATGGGCTCAGGTGTATTTAGCTCTGTCGAAGTCCAATCATCATAATTCTTGCTTATCTTAGCCATTAATTCTCCAGCATCTGTAGGAGTCCTTTTCCTGAAAACACAATCAGCAAAGCTATCTAGGTATGTCCTAGAATCATCAGTTAGTCCATTATAATAAATATCAAGAAGCGCATTTTTAGGTAATGGACATCCAAGATGTACATGAATCAAGGCACATAACCTTGTCCACGACTCAGGCAATTTCTCTTCTTCTCCCTGTTTAAAATCAAAAGTCTCGCAAGCGACATGTCTAACCTGGGAGGAAAATATTTCTGGAAGAAAGAAGCAATCAAACAATCAGGGCTATCAATGGAACGAGGAGGTAATCTATTAAACCAAGCCCTAGCTTCTCCTTTTAGTGAAAAAGGGAAGATCTTTGTAACAAAGTACTTGCGCATCTTAAAATCATCAGAGAATAAAGCACTCATAGTAGAAAGATCATTCATATGAGCCACAACACTCTCATTTTCAGTCCCACAAAAAGGTTCTTTCTCAACAATGTCTAAATAGGATAAATCAAGAGAGAAATCATAATCTTTATCTTTGATATCTATGGGAGAGGTGGCAAACTTAGGATCAGAGGACAACTTAGGAATAATAGTACGTCTTGCAAGGAGACTCTTAATAGCATTAGTACCCTGTGTGTTTCGGCACTCTTCAACAAATTCATCAGTAAACTCAATGTAGCCATCATTAATATCATAACTCTCTCTAGACTCAGGTGAGCTAACAGGTGTAACAGTGTCTTCACTAGGAGTTTCAGTATTTACTAGACCAGCCATAGTAGCATCTAGGAAAGGACCTAATGAACCACTCGCATCAAGAACAGTAGAAGTAACATCATGAGTATCAAAAGTAGTTTTAGATTCAGCAGTAGTAGCAGTGTTTGCAGCATGTGTATATGGTGGTGGTGTAACAAGCTTACTTATAACAGCTGGTAAATCAAGAGCAACAGAGGTGTTTAGGACTGTACCTTTTCTTATAGTGGATGGTAAAATAGGGAACTTTCCATCACGAGACTTACCCATGATGAAAGGAGTAGCAGTGAACAATAATAGATCCAAGTGAACTTAAAAATAAAGCTATGCTCCCCGGAAACGGCGTAATAAAATAGTCTTGACGACCCACAAGTATAGGGTATCGCAACAGTGTTCGAGGGTAGTATTACCCAATTTATTGATTCGACACAAGGGGAGCCAAAGAATAGTTGCAAGCCTTAACAACTGAGTTGTCAATTCAGCTACACCTGGAAATAGTTCTTGCTCACAGAAGTTTCTGAGTAGCAGTTTGTAGCAACAAAGCGGCAATGAGAAAAGCAGAGCAATAATGTGATGGCGACAAGCAAGTAGGATATGAGCGCGGTAGGCATAGGGATGGATGGACGGGCGTTGCATGGACGAGTCTAAACATATAACTTCAAGATCTAGGGCATTGTAGATAAATAAGAATAAGCATCCAAGTACTAAACAATCATAGGCATGTGCTTCAAATATAGTCATGCGTGCTCGCAATGAGAACTTGCACAACATCTTTTGTCTTGCCATCCCGTTGCAGCGGGGCCTCAAGGGAACTACTGGAAATTAAGGTGCTCCTTTTAATAGAGCACCGGAGCAAAGCATTAACACTCCGTGAACACATGTGATCCTCACATCACAGCCATCCCCTCCGGTTGTCCCAATTTCTGTCACTTCGGGGCCTTTGGATCCGGACAATGATATGCGTACACAACTCAGATAAGATCACAAACAATACTATCATAATGATTCAATAATAAGTTCAGATCTGAGATCATGGCACTCGGGCCCTAGTGATAAGCATTAATCACAACAAGTTGCAACAAAGTCAAATAGCACTAATAGAGATACTAGGCACTATGCCCTAACAATCTTGTTCGATTACATGATATAAATCATACAATCCCTACCATCCCCATAGCCTACAGCGGGGGATTACTCACTCATGGATGATGGAAACATTGATGGTTGATGGAGAGGCGTTGGTGATGACGATGGCGATGATCCTCCCCAAATTCCCCGTCCCGGCAGGGTGCCAGAACGGAGTTTCTGGATCTGAATCGCGGCTTCTGGTGGTGGCGGCACAACGGAACTCTTTCTGGAAAATGACGAACCCCCGGGGTTTTTAGGTCAAGAGGCTTCTTATAGGCGAAGAGGGAGGCCGAGAGGGTGCCTGGGGTGTCTACACCCCCTAGGAATGACCAGGCCTAGCCCACAAGTGGCAGGGGTGTGGGCCCCCAGGCCTCCACTCCGTCTCGTACTCTGGCTCCATGGATCTTCTGGTGAAATAGGATTTCTGGCATATTTTCTGGGATTTTTCCTGATAGTTTATTTTCTGCACAAAAACTAGACACCGAAGTAATTCTGCTGAAAATAGCATCATTCTGTGTTAGTTGTATCCAAATCACACAAGTTTACAGGAGAAACAATAGCAAAAGTGTTCGGGAAAGTAGATACGTTTTGGACATATCACACGCAAATAGGCAAATTTTGATCTCGATGCAAACACCTCAACCTACCCCTTCGGAGAACCTGAGAGACACTTTTATGATCACCTCGTTGCAATGTGACGGTTGATGCAGCCAAGGCAACCTCCTATGGTAGTGATTAGATATGATCTCATGGTCAAAGGAGTGGGTTACTATGTTTAACTAGTTATCGCAATGTTGAACTTTGTGACTGGATCTCATTGCAATACTTTTGTTGGGTGTATGTCCATCACATCATTTATCTAATTACGTCATCTCGTTGTCAATTGACATAAATGTCCATGATCAGGAAACCTCAATCATCATTTCACCAATGAGCTAGTTGACTAGAGGTTACCTGGAACTTGGTTTGTTTATAAACCACACGTGTATTACTGTTTACGCTTAACACCGTTATAGAATGGTATAGACCGAATAACGTGATGCGTGCACCCAGTGTTGATGTGGGACGCTTCGTTGGAAACCCCAAGATCAAGGTGTGATGAGCACAACAGAAAGTTTCCCTTATTAGAGACCGAGGTTATCGAACCAGAAGGAGGAAGGAAACGTCTCAAATGTATTGCAAGAAACATGGAAACCTACACAACACAAACTCAAGACTTTGCCCCAACGAATCAGTGAGGTTGTCAAGCTCACGGGTTTGTTGTAACAAAGGATTAATTGTATGGTTTGGAAGGTGATGAATGGTTTGTAGCAAGTAAACAGTGGAAGATGTATCAATGGTAAAGATTGGACCAGGGTCCATAGTTTACTAGAGGTGCTCTCCTTAGATAAAAAACATGGCATGAAGGGTAAACAAATTACAGCAAGGCAATTGATAGGAAGTGAGCAAGGCATAAAAATGCAATACCAAACAAAAAGATCGTATGAGATTCGATTGGGCAATACAACAACATACATAGACCGCCATCCAACTGCATCTATGACTAGAAGTCCACCTTCAGGTTATCATCCGACCCCCCTCCAGTATTAAGTTGCAAGCAACAGACAACTGCTTTAACCAAAGTGTGTAAGGTAAACAACCACTTGTTCCATGAACAAGAGACCGTTGTTTTCTCCCTAGTGGCAACAACACATCTACAACCGAAGAGATTTCTGTCACTTCCCTTGGAAATTAGAGGCATGAACCCACCATCGAGCATAAATACCCCCTCTTGGAGTCACTAACAACTACTTGGCCAAGATAGCTACTAACAACAGAGAGCATGCAAGATCACAAACAACACATACATGATAGTATCAAATAGACAAAACCATTAATCAATCTGACATAGTAATCTCAATATCCATCGGATCCCCGCAAACACAACATGCATGATTACAAATAGATTAGATCTTGATCATGAACGGAGCTCACAAGATCTATACATGAAAGCACAAGGAGGAGATACAACCATCTAGCTACTACATGGACCCGTAGTCCAAGGTGGAACTACTCACGCTTCATACCGGAGAAGAAGGCCTCCGGGATGATCTCCCCTCCGGCAGGGTGCCGGAAAGAACTTCAGATCCCCCGATCTAGGGACGATGGTGGCGGTGGCTACAAAAGGTTTCGTGGAGTTTTGATCGGGTGCCTAGGGTTTCTGCATCGGGGCATTCTTATAGGCGAAGAGGCAAGGCAGTGGGCCGCCAGGGGGCCACACCCTGCACAGGCATGGGCTGGGCCCACCCGCGTCTAGGGGGGTCTGGCCGCCCTGTGGCGCCCCTTCGTCTCGTCTTCTGGCTTCCTGTTGCCCACAGTAAAATATTGACTTTGGCTTTTGTCCCGTCCAATTCTGAGAATATTGATTTTCTTCCTTTCTGGAACCAAAAATAGAAGAAAACATGCAACTGGCACTGTGGCAACTTGTTAATAGGTTAGTTCTAGAAAAGAAATAAAAACACCTCAAAGTGTAGACAAAGCAAAACAAAGTAGATACTAAACAAGGATGGAACATAAAAAATTATACATACGTTTACGATGTATCAAGCATCCCCAAGCTTAACTCCTGCTCGTCCTCGAGTAGGTAAGTGATAAAAGAATAATTTTTGAGGTGATATGCACCGTTAAAACCAAGATCAAACCATTTGCAAGCATTGAAAGCTGGGATTAAAGAACTCTAAACATGTGCACGAAAGATGGAGTTCTAACAATAATACAAAGTAACTATGCATGCAACATGAAAGGCTACACACAAAGATCATGAATAACATGCATTGAAAAACGTTTGTTTGTTTCACATACAGAAAACATGGCATAGTGGCAATCAGCTTGTCCCTCATAGAGTGGCAAATAGATGCATAGGACACCTTCAAAGTTCATAAGAGTGACTAGATACAGATAGCACAAGAACAAGCAATATCACAATATGCATCAATCAATAAGTTTTGGGACTCTGCACATAGAACTAAGAATGATAACTATGCTCTCTTAATGGTGCCTAAAGGATAGAATGTGGAGACTCAAATAATGGTGTAAGAAAGACCCTTCATAAAGGGAAGCAGGGATTTCAAGTCTCAAAAAGAGCTTCGAAAAATTATGGTACTTGTTAGCTTTCAGCCCTCATTGCCCCTATCATAAGCATCTTGAAGTGATTAAGGTTAAAGTGACCAAACTATGGAGTATATGCTAGGCAAAGTATAAGTTGGCAATCTCAAGTCCCTTGAATACGAGGGCCACACCTTATGCTACTCAACTTTAGTCACCTGTAAGTTCTTGTCATAGTAAGTACATGCGTATCATAGAGAACCGCCAACGTGGTACCCCTTGCACATGGTACATGAGCTATCCCATAACCAAAATGACAAGGCAAACAAATAATGAGCATCTGAGTGATATTTTTATTTACTATGTGCATAGCTTTTTATTGAGGATGCTTCACAGATAGCTCATTATGGTGATGCTGCAAGTTTCCACCATGATTAGGCATGGCTTAGGCTAGCGGCCCAGGCGTTTCTCTAACACAAAATACATAACTCCATGGACTTACAAGTTCCCTCTTTATTTCACACCGATGACATCCATAGACAAAACAACATGATATCAACTATGTACAAAGTACAAGTGCAATGTTGAAAACGTTCCCCATGACAGCATGGTTCTGCTAATTCCAACGTATAAGTGCAAGCATATAAAACATAGATGACACAATGGTTCAAGTTTATTAGGGGCAAAGAATATAAAGTGTTCCATAAAGTTTGTGAGGGCTTTAATCACTAAGTTTTCACATGACAAAATACTTTTTAATTGGAAGATAGCTGAAAACAAGAATATATTTGAAATGGTGTAACACACCATGCATAGGAGTTTATAGTGTACACTTTGGAAAAACTTGGTTTCTTGGGAGTTGGAAGCATGAGTAGAGCTTACTCATATAAGTGGAGGCTAGCAAAAGACTGGGAGCAACCAACTAAGAGAGCAATAATGGCCATAATCATGCCGAGCGACAAAACATTACTAATCAATGCATAGAGTGGTACTACAAGTAAAGTACTAAATGATCATAGAGTCTATGGTGACTTGTTCATAGTCATAACATGGTGTGAGCATGTGCCAATTCAACCCAAACAAAGCATCAAAGGAGAATACCACAATACTATGCTTTTGTATGCTAAAACAACACATAATTCTTTCAAGGCACACTAAGAAATCTCAATTGTTTGGAACAAGACATGATACAACAACAATTACTAAGCATAAGGTCAAAACAACACCTAGCATGTCATGCTAAAGTCTAAGTCACTGTCAATGCAAGCTCCTCTTGCACTTTCAAGCAAGAACTTACTACTCCTTTACAACACCAATTGACTTATTTGAAACAATACAGCAAGAACGAGGGTCCAAACTACTTTATTCAAGAAACTCTAAGCAAACCAAACGAAAACTAAGACGCTCCAAGAACAACACAACAGTGCATGAAACAATAAAAATGAAGTGTCTAGAAAGACCTGAGCTTTTTATTGATGAAGAATGGGATGCCTTGGGCATTCCCAAGCTTTGACGCTTGTAACTCTTGGATATTTCTTGGGGTGACACCGGGGTGGCATCCCCAAGCTCTATATTTTCTCCATTCTTCATCTCATTACATCATTCTCTCTCTACACCTGAAATTTTTCCTTCATACAAAAACTTCACACAATCTTCATTAGCAACATTAGTGTATTTAAAAGATAATAGACCTTCGGGTTTAGCTTTAGAACAAATTTTTTTTACTAAAAACACAAGCTACTATAGAAACTCCTTCAAAAGGCTCAATTCCCCCAAAAGGAACCCAAAAGGAATCAATAAGAAGCAAATGCAAATAATGGCAGAAATCTGTCAAAACAGACCAGCAGGTAGAAACCGATTTTTGTGAAGACCTTATGTTCCTCAAATCAAAAAGTGTTGAACTAACGAAAGTTATCTAACATACTATTGGATTTGTTCGTAAATTTTCAGCTCAATCCGACTTATAGAGACTCCTCACGAATTTTTATGGTGGAGGAAAGAAATCTATTTCGGGACAGCAACTCCCCAAATCTTACTTCCCCCTCATTAGAGGTCATTCTTAGCACAAAAAGCAAACAAAAAAGGATAAGGAGAGGTCATTACTGAAGTAATAACTTCCAAGATTCAAGAAAACTCTTGGGTTATGTTCCAACAAGTACTTTTGTTTAACGCCTTTAAGTTAGGCATGATAGTTTGAGAAGATGCTCACATAAGAAATATGAATTGAAGTAAAAGAGAGCATCAAGAAGCAAAGTCAAAACACATTTAAGTCTAACCCATTTCCTATTCATAGGAATATTGTATGCAAATAAATTCACAAAGAACAAGGTGACATGCATAGAAAGATGAAACAAGAGTAATTTCAAAACTTTCAACACATAGAGAGGTGTTTCCGTACCATGAAAACTTCTACAACCATATTTTCCTCTCTCATAATAATATTTAGTAGCCTCATGAATAAACTCAACAAAATAGCTGTCACATAAAGAATGCTTTTCATGATCTGCAAACACATAATTTCTATCAAGCTAAAAAATAATGGGATTAAAACCTTCACAGGTTTTACTCAAAGTAGATATTTCAAAAGGATCCACAGGAGCATAACATTCATCCTCCTTTGGTAAGCATGGAGGACAATCAAATAATGTAAGAGATAAAGAGTTACTCTCATTAGAAGGTAGGCATGGGTAGATAATCCATTCTTCCTACTTTTGTTCATCACTCTCCTCCTCTTTTTCATCTAATGAGCTTCCAGTTTCAACAATTTCTTCTTCCATAGGCTCCTTCAAGGCATTAGTCTCTTCCATTTGTGGAAATCACCTATTAAAATATTCAATAATATAGCCATTTACTTCCTTGTAATTATTAAAGCAAAATTTAAGTATCTCATAAACCTCATATTCATAAGGTGCATCATCAGTATTTTCAAGCAAACTGGCAAGTTCAAATGCACCCTTGAAGGAAATAAATTCTTCAATTTGTTCCACATCATAAAAGTCATAATTTCCTTTAACATAGGAGGATATGGTAACATTATCATTATACTCACATTGAAAAGGGAGGTGTTTATACCTCCTACAACAACAGGCTTTATCAAAGCAATAAGTAACATTATAAGTAGAGCACACCTCTCTAGCAATAGTATTCAATTTATCAATTTGTTCCTATAGGTGTTTCCCTTTTTGTGACAAACGTTGTTCCTTATAAAAAATACTTTTGTTCTTTCGTGAACCCACCTTGCCAATAAGAACTAGTTTCAAAGAAACCATCCATTGATAGAAAGCATGACCAAGCAAGGCAATAACAGACCACCAACTAGAGTAGGAACTATTTTTTTATAAGATAAATCAAACCAAACTAAACTAATTTTTTTTGGAGTTTTTGATAAAAAGAGGCAAACAAAACCAAACAAAAGAAACTAAGCAAACTAAAAACAAAGTAAAGAGAAAGGTTGAGGAGGAATCCCCTTGTGAAGACGTCCTTAGCTTCCCTGACAACGACGCCAGAAATCTTTGATGCGTGGACCCAGTGTGGACGTGGGACGCTTTGTTGGAAACCCCAAGAGCAAGGTGTGATGAGCACATCAACAAGTTTCCCTCAGTAGAGACCGAGGTTATCGAACCAGAAGGAGGAAGGAAACGTCTCAAAGGTGTTGCAAGCAACGTGGAAACCTGCCCAACACAAACTCAAGACTTTGCCCCAACGAATTAGTGAGGTTGTCAAGTTGACCGGTTTGCTATAACAAAGGATTAACTGTATGGTGTGGAAGGTGATGAATGGTTTGCAGCAAGTAAACAGTGGAAGATGTATCAATGTTAAAGATTGGACCGGGGTCCATAGTTCATTAGAGGTGCTCTCCTTAGATAAACAACATGGCATGAAGGGTAAACAAATTACAACAGGGCAATTGACAGGAACTGAGCAAGGCATAACAATGCAATACTGCAAAAGATCCTATGAGATTCGATTGGGCAATACAACAATATACATAGACCACCATCCAACTGCATCTATGACTAGAAGTCCACCTTCAGTTATCATCAACCCCCTACGATATTAAGTTGCAAGCAACAGACAACTGCTTTAAGCAAAGTGTGTAAGGTAAACAATCCACTTGTTCCATGAACAAGAGACCGTTGTTTTCTCCCTAGTGGCAACAACACATCTACAACCGAAGAGATTTCTGTCACTTCCCTTGGAAACTAGAGGCATGAACCCACTATCGAGCATAAATACCCCCTCTTGGAGTCACTAGCAACTACTTGGCCAAGATAGCTACTAACAACGGAGAGTATGCAAGATCACAAACAACACAGACATGATAGTATCAAATAGACAAAACCATTAATCAATCTGACATAGTAATTTCAATATCCATCGGATCCCCGCAAACACAATATGCATGACTACAAATAGATTAGATCTTAATCATAAACGGAGCTCACAAGATCTATACATGAAAGCACAAGGAGGATATACAACCATCTAGCTACTACATGGACCCATAGTCCAAGGTGGGACAACTCACGCTTCATACCAGAGAAGAAGGCCTCCGGGATGATCTCCCCTCTGGCAGGGTGCCGGGAAGAACTTCAGATTCCCCCGATCTAGGGACGATGGTGGCGGCGTCTATAGAAGGTTTCGTGGAGTTTTGATCGGGTGCCTAGGATTTCTGCACCGGGGGCTTCTTATAGGCGAAGAGGCGAGGTGGTCCACACCTGCCCGAGGCCGGGCCCACCCACGCCTAGGGGGGTCAGCCGCCTATGGCGCCCTCCGTCTTACGGCCGTGTTGCCCATGGTAAAATATTGACTTTGGCTTTTGTCCCGTCCAATTCCGAGAATATTGATTTTCTGCCTCTCTGGAACCAAAAACAGAAGAAAATAGGCAACTGATACTGTGGCAACTTGTTAATAGGTTAGTTCCAGAAAAGATATAAAAACACCTCAAAGTGTAGACAAAGCAAAGCAAAGTATCTATTAAACAAGCATGGAACATCAAAAATTATAGATATGTTTCCGACGTATCATAGAGCTTCAATCAACCATGCCAGTAGGATGGAAACAATAAGGAAAGCTATATATTATTTCCAATAAGTTTAGGATAGAACTTGGGGGATTTGGATGAAAGAATCAATATAATGCCTCTTGGAGAACAAGAGCTTAAGTTGATCGGCAACTTATTAGCTTCGGTGTTCCTTAAAAACTTGTATATCACATTTCTTTTCTCTTATGGTTAGAGTTTAAGTTTTGATAAACTTTGTACTCTCGGGTTCTTCACCTCACTGTGTAAATATCCTTATATGTAATACAATACCATAGTAGGAGTCTCTCCTACTATTTTCACTCTAAAAAATATTGGTAATGTAGGTTATTCAAATTATGATATGGTGTGATTGCTTGCTAATGTGTACGCGTGAATGTTTTCCATCTTTCTGTGATTATGCATATTTGATGTCTTGTTATAACATGTTAATTGCTATGTATGTACTCCCTCCTTTCATCTATGCAAGGACACCTCGTATTTTGTGTCTAATTTTTGCTAACGGGGTTTTGTAAATTCATGTATAGCTTTGTTAAATTTGTATCCGACTCTATGTTGCTGATGTACCGTGTCCATAACTACGACCATTTCTTGCACAGTTCTCCTTTTTATCTGATTCTGTTATGTTCATGTACCATGTCAAACTCTAAAATAAGTGTTCCTACACGGGATTTACATCTGTCTGCACCACTTGATAAATATGGATATATTTTGAGTGCATGTTGATCTTACATTTGTGATGTGTATACTGTTGGAGATATGCCCAAGAGGCAATAATAAAGTGGTTATTATCATATCTTCACACTTATGATAAATGTTTACATACCATGCTATAATTGTATTAACCGGAAACATTAATACTTGTGTGATTTGTAAACTAAAATAAGAGTCCCTAGTAAAGCCTCTTGTTAAACTAGCTTGTTGGTTAATATATGATCATGGTTTCCTGATCATGAACATAGAGATGTTATTAACAACAGGATCATATCATTAGGAGAATGATGTGATGGACATACTCCTATAGATAAGCGTAGCATAAAGATCAAGTCATTTCAATAGTTCAATTGCTATATGCTTTACGATACATAGTAACCTAATTCCTTCGACCATGAGATCATGCATATCACCTTTTCGGATGGATGCTTTGATGTCATCAAACACCACACCGTAACAGGTGGCTATAAATGTGGCATTGAGTGTTCGGAAAGTATTGGTTGAGACACATGGATCAAGAGTGGGATTTGTCCATCCATATGACAGATAGATATACTCTGGGCCCTCTCGGTGGAATGTCATCCAATTGGCTTGCAAGCATGTGACTGGCTCATAAGGGATCACATATCACGGGAACAAGAAAAGAGTACTTATCAGTAACGAGGTTGAACTAGGTATGCAGAGATACCGACGATCATAACCTCGGATAAGTAAACTATCGTGAGACAAAGGGAAATTGGTATCGTATGTAAGTGGTTCATTCGATCGAAAGTAATCAGAGAAATATGTGGGAGCCATATGAATTTCCAGATTCCTCTATTGGTTATTGTTCGAGAAGTGTCTCGATCATGTCCACATAATTCACGAACCGTGAGGAGACACATAAGGATTCGACGTTGTTTGAGTAGTTATGGTATTATGAGAAAGAGACCGAATGTTGTTCGGAGTCTCGGATGGGATCCGGATATCACGGTGATCCGGAATGGTCCGGAGAATAAGATTCATATAAGGAAAGTCCGTTTGAGTTCGGGAATGATTCCAGTGTTTTCATCGGGAATGTTCTAGAAGGTTCCGGAATGTCCGGCACTCGGGGGGGGGGGGAGGGGACATGAATGTGTCATTACATATTGGAATGATTGCATCATGTACTAAGTGTTCTCGCTGTTCCAAATAAAGGATTAAATTGAATCCCAAACTGAAAAGTCAAACGGCCAGTTTGAAAGTCAAACGGCTAAACAGAAAGTGAGGGAAAGAGGAAAGAGGAGGTTGAAACCGACTTGGGGAGGAGTCCTCCTCTCCAAGCCGGCGCACCAAGGCCGAGTTGGGAGGGACTCCCCTTGGCCTCACCTCCCACCTATAAAAGGAGGCAGGGCCCTCCTCTAGACACACAAGTTCCTATCCTCTAAATCTAAACCCTAGCCACGCCTCCGGTTTAGAGCCGTTTTAGAGCTTCTAATTGCCCTAGCCTTCGGTTTAGAGCCTTCTAATTGGTGTGTCTAATCCCTAGACCACTAAAGCCTCTCTCATACTCCACCATACTCGCTCGGCAAGGCGAAGCCTGAGATCTCCCTCTACTTAGGTACCACGCCGTTGTCACGGAATCGCGAGGAGAGTGCTACAACCTCCGCTGCCTGCTGGAACAAGGGAGAGGAAGGTCTTCGTCGAGTACCGAACGTGTGACCGACTACGGGAGCGCTGCCGGAACGCAGCGCCGGAAGGATCGTCTACGCTATCTTTATATCGGAAAGAGTACGACTACATCACCCACGAGAATCTGCTCTCGTTAACCGCTTTGGAATCTTGGAGGGTAAGTTATTCCATCGACTCGTTGCTACAATCTAGTAGATAGATCTTGGCTTGTTTGTTTGTATGCGATAGAAATTTTTTGTTTTCCATGGTACGAACCCCTACAGTGGTATCAGAGCCGTGTCTATATGTAGATCTGTTGCACGAGTAGAACACAATGGTCATTGTGGGCTCTGATGCTTTTATTGTCGATTGCTTCTTGTGTACTTTGCATCTTGCGGTATGTTGGGATGAAGCGGCCCGGGCTAACCTTACATGACATCGTTCATGAGACTTGCTCCACGCTTGACATGCAACTTGTATTGCATAAGTGGCTTTGCGGGTGCCTGTTTCTCTTAGCATAGTTAAGATCCAATTTACAACGGGTGATTAACAATACTAGTATCAATGTGGTGGTTCTTGTTCGTAAGTTAGAACGACACTTATTGTAAGCCCCAAACCACGTAAAATATGCAAAGAAAGTAGAGGCGTCTAACTTTGTTTTGCAGGGGTGTGCAGTGATGTGATATGGCCATGATTGTGATTATATATGATGTATGCAATGTTCCTTATTAAAAGTTAAGCAACCGGCAGGATCCATATGGTTGTCTTTAAATTATGTTAAGACCCGCGTGTCTATTCAAAGTAGTTGTAATATTTGAAGCCGGTGGAAGACAACCATGGAGAAGCGTCATTGACCTTGATGCAATGCCGGTGATGATGGAGATCATGTTCGTGCTTGAAGATGGAGATCGGAAGCACAAAGAAGAAAGGCCATATCATATCACATATTATGAATTGCATGTGATGTTAATCCTTTATGCATCTTGTATTGCTTAGTAGATGACGGTAGCATTATAAGATGATCCCTCAAACACACAATTTCAAGTTCTTAAGTGTTCACCCTTAGTATGCACCGTTGCTAAAGCTTGTTGTTTCGAAGCACCACGTGATGATCGGGTGTGTTAGATTCCGCAAGTGTATACAACGTAAGCAAGCCAGATTTGCTTATGCGAAAGCTAAGGTTTGATCTTGACGAGCCTAGCATGTACAGACATGGCCTCAGGAACACGGATTACCGAAAGGTAGAGCATGAGTCATATAGTAGATATGATGAACATGTTGATTGTTTGCCATTGAAGCTATATCAACTCTCGTGATGATCGGTTTTGATGTGGTGGATTTGGTTCATGTGATCACTAAAACAATGTGAGGGATATTGTTTTGAGTGGGAGTTCACCTAGATTAATTTAATTATTAATTAGAACTCAATTTATCATAAACTAAATCAAAGTGAATTTGCATAGTTGTTGTAGTCATTAGCATCCGTTTACCACCTTGCGCTTAGTTATAATTAAGATGATAGAACTATAGAATTCTGGTTAGTTACTTTCTGTTGGTATCGTATTGTTTTGAAGTGTTAATCTAAAGTTTAAAAGTCCTATTGCAATCTTTCAGTAAGTTCCGGTTACTCCATGAAGTTTAATAATTAGTATTAAATCAAGAGTAACAATTCCAAGTGTTAGTATATAAGTATCATGTTTGTCTCCATGATTCTTGATATTCAAAGGATTCTCTTAATATCAAGGTTATCTAGGATCTGAAAGAGTTGTTTCAGAAACCATGATGTGTGGAAGATATTGTGATATAAAACAAAGTTTTGGTTACAACATGATAGAGTATAATATGGCAAAGTTCATGTTCTCATATTTTGATGAGAATTTGCAAAGGGTTGGAGACACTAGTTGTCCTAATCCACCAAAAGGTTTTGGATAGCAAAATTATACTCACGATTCACCTTTATAAGCTAAAAGTAGCTTGATCATGGATAATTCCATGATAAAGGTGAATATTTGATGTAGGTAAAATATTTACTACACCAAGAGATTACTAAAGAAAGGAATTTGGAAGAACACCAAACATTTGATGATGGTGATCTACTTCAAAGTGCAAGTCCAAAGACATTGGTATTTAATTATACACGCTTTGGACTATGTGTCATATGCATGACTCCACTATTGATGTTGATAGATTCTTTCAAACAGAAAAGGAAATATTGAAAGAAAATCTCATAAGTATATGGCAGAAAGGAAAAGACTAGAATTGTTCAGCTTAAGTATATAGATGATATACATGTTATGGCTATATTCTTTGCTTATTAAACAATGTGGTTCTCAAGTATTTGATACTGAATTTGTTGGTGTGAATCGTCATACGAAACAACACAATTCATGAACTACAATGGCCTAAGTAACTAGCAAAAGAATATGTGATGATGTTCATCGAGAACAAATAAAGGGTTATTGTGTTGCTCGTTAAACATCAAAGCTTGCCTTCAAAGATTTGTTTTATCAGGTATTATGAGAACAAAAGGGTTGTTCAAATAATTGCCGTAATCCATAAAAGATGGATTCACAAATCTAGTTGGAAACATCACATCCATAAAACTAGTGCTAAAGATGTCGAAAGACAAATTGATTGAAAGATCACTTAGGAAGTGACATCGCCGTTTAAATTATATTGGAAAGAAAACATGAAGAAACTCCATGTGGATGGAATTTTGGAGTCTTTTGATTTTTGATCAAATGACGCTTGTGAAACTTTCCTAGAGATAATTAAAACTTCGTTCATAGGCCAAAAGGGAACGAATGACTAGCTTATTGGAACTTGTACATATTGTTGTACGAAATCCATTATGTGTAGTCAAGAGCGATGGATTTCAACTTCATATGCTTTCTCTGAAAATTTGAGTGAATATATGAATATTTACTTAATAAGGATGAAGTGTGAAATATTTGAAAAGTTCAAAGACTTTCAAGATGAAGTGCAAAATCATTGTAACAAGAATATAAATAGTTTATATTAAAATCATAAAGGAAGATATTTGAGTTACAAGTTTAGCATAATATCTAAGATTTAAGGAATCGTTCCGTGAATTTGCATTTTCCCGAAACACCATAAGAGTATGGAGCTGTTGCCTGTCAAAACCCACCGGCGAGCAGCGACGAGCAACACGAAGAGCCGGGAGGCTCCCAGAACTGCTGGTGGGCCCTGGTCCCTCGGGCAACGGCCCGCAAGGCACACGTCCTGGCTTGGTTCAAGGGCGTGCCACCTGACCTATACCTGGTCAGGAAGGTGATGGATTGCTTCGATCAGTTTCCTGCATGGTAAACAAGTATACATAAAATTCGAGCCATGACCGGCTCCCAGGTTTCCCTGTGAATCGGCTCCTGGAGCCGATTGTCCCATGGTTCTGCATTAGATCTACGATAAACATGGGGTTTTGCTTCATCAATATACGTTAAATCGATCTACGACAGTTTAACGTTTTCACCACGTAATTTGAACGTCCTACACGTAATTGAGCCTGGTAGATACAAAAGATAATGGAAAACTAACCCTAGAGAAGGCCTAACAACCGACGTAAAGTCAATTCCCGGAACAACTCCTCTCGAATTGGCGAACCCTACCCTCACGTACTACTGGATCGTTCAACCCGTTTGCAAGGCCTGACTACGTGGATATCAAACTAAACCTTGGAAAACAAGGCGTAACTATAACGGATCAAATCAACTGAAATAAATATGAAGCAAGATGCTACCCTTACACCCGGGAAAAGGTGCAAAGGCAACGAGGTAACTAAAGGTAGCATAACTTAACAAATCATAGTGAAAAGTACCGATGCTAACCTAAACAAATCTATGATAATAGTATTACTCGCCATCAACAAGGCTTCAGTACGAGTAACACAAAATAACGCATAAGCAGATACTGCCTAGATCGCAAGATGCGATCTAGGCAGCATGACACTTACCCGAAAGAAACCCTAGAAACAAGGGGTGGCGATGCGCCGAGATTGTGTTTGTTGTGAACATGATTGTCCTCCTTTTCTCAATAACCTTAGGTACATATTTATAGTCCGGAGACTTTCTATCTTTGGAATAACTCTACAACTCTATCTCTTACCTAAACCGAAACGGAACCTACTACAATATACAGATACACGGGCAATTTAGCCCAAATCCACGCACAAGGCCGATTCAACAACACGTTGCATATATGTATCTTCCAAGCCCATCTTGATTACGGCCCATCTCCTCCTTTGGCCAAAATATGGCGATAACACATGCCCCCCTGGTTTTGGCAATAATAATTCCAAAACCACTCTTTTGATGTTTTTTCTTCCCCCCTTCTTTTTTTATCGGGTTACGCGTTGCAGAGCAGAATCGTCACGCCACCCCTTCATCATGATGCCCTGTCTTCTCAACTCCTTCGCAGTGCATGATTTGACAATTTTGGCAGCACATTCTGGGAAACCGCTATGGCATTGAACCGCCTCCACTATTCCCCTTATTTAAATTCATCTGAGCAGTTTGCAGTCCCCATCTTCCTCCAGCAGCCAAAAAACCCTCTTCCTCCGCCGAAAAAACCCTCTTCCTCCGCCATGGCCTCCTCTTCTTCCGCCCTTTCCTCCCAGTCTTCCAACACCATTAGCGACCGGGAGCCGACGCCGGAGCACCCGCCAACGGCGGCGTACGAGACTCTCGCCCCACAATGGTGGGACGAGAGGGATTGGGATTTTGCCACTTGGTCGGAGGGGCAGCGCGTCCGATCGACGGCGAGGCCTCGATTCCTGTCGGCGGGGAACTGGAGATGGAGAGTTCCGACGACGCCTGGTCCTGGGATGGCGTCGAATCCTCCGAGGAGGAGGAGTCTGAGGAGGATACCTCCTCCGACGAGTACCCGCTGGTGAAGCGCTTCCGCGCCGGGTCCAGCGAGGACACCGAGGACGACGAGACGAGGAGGCCCTCTGGCATCTTCAAGAAGAAGACGGCGACGGCGGCAGTGGCGATGATGAACAAGACGACGACGGCGAAGACAATGGGCGACATCGGCCTCTAGATTAGGAACTAGTAGTAGTAGTAGTAGATATCCTTTTGTAAGCAATCAGCTCCACTATAAATAATCGTCTTTTGAATGAACGAAGATTGCTTTTCCAACTCGAAGATTGCTTTTCCGACCCAATCTCGCCGATAGTCAAAATAGGTCGATGCTCCGAGCCGATATCTTGTCGGCTTTCACCACATCGCTCATCTGATAAGAAACCAAGTCAAAGCTCAAAGAGCCGATGGTAAAACATCGGCTTTCCCAAAAACGTTGACAAGGTCAAATTTGGTCGCGTACTTTAGACAAATCTGAACGGCCACTTTCCAGTTTCAAACGGTAGCCTGCGAACTTCTTCAAAAAAGGGCGACCCAGATCTCCAATTTCTCACCGATTAGATCGAGCCCATAGCGACAAGATCCCTCGATCCCCAACCGCATAGATCCATCTCCGCCGGCAAACCAGATGGCGGAATCGTCCAACACCAACCCAGCGGTCTCTGGTCTGAAGGTACGCCTACTCCTCGCAGTCTGAACATGATGCTAGAATTAATGGCAAACACCTGAATTAATGCTTTATTCCACCATTAAAATTTTTAGGTTTCAGACATTCTGCTGCCGCATCCTTCTCTACCAAACTCTCTCTGTCTTAGCCCCGTCTGCAGAATCTAGTCACCCATCTCGATTTCTTGCGAAACAGAATCCTTCGTAAGCCAAGACCTAGATTTGAACTCTTGGGCCGGCCTTGCAGCTGGTCTAATCCCCCGAACATTGGGTCCCTTGGTTCAGCAGGTAGCTAGAGCTTACCAATCCCAATGGGAAACCACGGGAATATCCGATGCCTTGCATTTGTCATTGTCTCCCCTTGAGAAACATGAGAATCTTCTAAAAACCATCGGCTACTTCTGGTCTGACGCTCTGAACTGTTTTATGTTCGGTCACGGCCCCATGACACCAACTCATAGGCGTGGTGATGATTCTCGTCGGATGTTACATCACCCAGCCCTCCGCTTTTAAGTGACCAAAGTCCCCTACAAGCTGTCTTCCAAAAGCAGATCGCATTAACGGGGTGCCTACCTCCAACGCCATATGAAAACTAAAGGCCCTGTCACAGAGAAAGAACACACATCCTTTCTCAACTTCTGGCTGGAACATTTCATATTCTGTGGCCCTTCCCTTGCTCCAACCAAGAATTATCTCTCTTTGGCCTACGAGCTTGCCAAAGGCACTCAACTTGGCATCGGCAAACTGTTCCTTGGAGAGGTCTATCGATATCTCCAGTTGATGTCTGTCAAACTATTCTCTGGCATAGCAGTCAAAACAGGAGGTCCTTGGTGGTTCATTCAGCTATGGGCTCAGCTGTATTTCCAAAACCACGTCCCAAACTTCCCCTTTTGGTGAGTTGCACCTTTCCAGATGTCAAAGGGAAGCAGATCAGATGCACCAGCTACGGCCAGGCTTTGTATAGACTGCCAGGTAGTAAAATGATCCCTCAGGAAGCATCCAAGTGGTTCAGCACTTTCTTTCAAGGCCTGGACAATCCTATCTTCTTTCCTTACATGGAGGAATCAGAACATTTTGAAAATCCACTCTCCTTCAGGCTAGACAATTTTGCCGATGACACCAGCACTCGGCATCTTTTTTCCACTATGATCCGTCCCTGTTTCCTTCCAGTTGGCATGAGCACATCCAACAGAATAATCAAGCCTGGGTATGAATTCTACCAGCCGGTCGTAGTGGCTCGGCAATTTGGCCTTGGACAAGTACCTCCCCATTTCTTTCTCCACCATCTTACAGAGAGCAGAGCCGACCTGCCTGATCCTCTCACCAGTCAAAGGTGTTATTCCTTCTTCGACGCTCTGACCATCCCAATCCCTAACGACCTCACCTTCGCCTCATCAACCGATGGCTTTGAAGACTGGTGGTCGATGTGGAAGACTCACGCCTTCAGGAGAGCTCTGGGACCGTTCTTTGGCTTGACTCGATGCTGACTACGATATCCCCGTGGAACAGGTACCACTACTTGTAAATCTTGATGCAGCTCACAAATGATACTTCTACTAACCCACTCTTTCCCTTTGCAGCAACAAGATGGCCCTGAACCTACGCACAGTGATGGCTCCCCCTTCGAGTTCTTTCCGCCAGCTCCTGTGGTTCTTTTCTGCAAAAACTCGCCACCTTTGAAAAAGGTCATGATGCAGAACCAGCCGATATCACCACAATCGGCTTCCAAGAACCAAGCAACTCCTAAGTCAGTTGCCCCTCGAGTTCCAACTAAAACAAGAACGATGGTGAGGAAGGTAGCTGTCAGGAAGACCTTGAGGCGCCGGAGCCCTTCTCCAGAAAGCTCGCATGTAGGATGATCCATGCCTTGGTCGATCTTTCTCATTCTTTCATTCTTGCAGACATGCTCATGCTTACTAGCTCTCCTTCTCTTCCAGGCTTCCGTCGAAGACACCTCTAGCGAGGACACTCAAACCAATCGAGGAGAATTGGGCCCAACAGACTCCGAGAGGACCATTACACCGAGCCAGCCAGATTTACCACCATCGGCTTCCAGAAAAAGGTCGGTTCCTGAACCTACTGCCCCCCGAGCACCAGTCGAGGCGGGGCCAGCTGTGAGTCCCAAGAGGGCTCGCAAGGGACTGCAAACTTCTTCGTCGAGCCAAGAGGTTTCGAAAAATCATCACCCTTCATGCTCTTGCCACTTGTTTCCTTTTATCTGCCGATTCATCATTATTTACATCGGCTAAACACCTTCCATGCAGACGACTGACGCTTCTAGTGGAAAAGCCGGGGAAGTGCCGATGCCTTTAGCCAAGCCGGATCTAGCAATCCCCGAAGGTGCAGATGAAACGGCTACCGCTTTGGCCAAGCCCCCAGCAGCCACACACAAGCCGATTGTCTCGTCATCTGCTATCCCCTCGACCTTAGGAGAGGTACGTTAGCTTTTTTCGGCTCATCCTTGCACGTTGGACGCATACTGACGCCTTTCCAGGCTGCCAGGGTTGTGATATTTCAGGCTTGCTGACGTTCGACCCTGAATCCATCGAACCAACTCCCTCTGTTGCCACTGATGAACCACGAGCCAGGGCTGTTCCACCTCAATTCCAGCGTCTTAAAGCCCTGCTGTCCTCCCCGATCGAAGAGTTGATCGAGGGTTCTGAGGAAGTGAAGAGCGTTCTTGCTGAAATCAAAGACCAACTCCCAGTAGCATTGCAGGTGAAGCTTTGGCCAGTTGTAACTCTATCTTTCTACGGGTCAAGGGTGAAGTTAGCTCGTGAGAGGATCAGTCTGCGCCGCGCCCAACTTCCACTGAAGGCCAATATCGCAGACAGATGTCAGCAGCTCAACGAGAAAAAGGCGTCTCTGGATGCCAAAACTGACACCTCTGTCAGTACCGCCGAGCTCGCATCCTTGAAAAGGGAGTTGGAAGATCTTGAAGAGAAGGTTCGGGCGACTAAACAGCTCATTCGCGACAAGGAAGAATCCATCGCCCGCTCCCAAGACGAAGCAGAAAGCCTCAAAGCTCAACTGAAGACCGATCTGGCAGAAATACGTGCCCTGAACAAGCAGCTAGTGACGGGCAAGGACGAAGATGACGAAGCCGAGATCGCCGAGGTGGATCGTGTCCGTGCTGACGCCCTCCACGCCTTCGAGGCATTTCTTCAGTAGCTCCTTTATGTAACCTGGCACCTTCTTGTAACAGTTTGAACCTCTAGAGTCGATGACTGTGCATCGACTATATATTTTGTTTTTTATTTGGCCGATTTCATGTATCGGCCCCCACATTTCACTGTCCATCATCCCACATGCTTGGGAAATATTTCTTGAGATGTTGACCGTTGATGTACCATCGGGAATTTTACGCCGTCAGCCTCCTCAAGCATGTACGCGTTCCTCTTAAAACTTGATCGACCTGTATGGCCCGTGCCAATTTGGAGACCATTTACCATATCTTGCATCCTTAGTCCCCAATGGCAATGACTTCCCATACCAGATCGCCAACGTGGAACTCTTTTGGTCTCACCTTCTTATTATATGCACGAGCTAACTTGGCCTTGTTCTCTTTGATTTTCTCGGCGACCACAGCCTGAGCTCGCTTAAATCCTCAACAACATCACTCATCGGGTTGCATATTCTTGATTGTTAGATCATTACGAAAAGTGACACGTCTCGATTCAGCCGTAATTTCCCGAGCAATCGGCTTCTTTTCCATAGACTAGATGGTATGGCGAGGTTTTTATCGCTCCATGGCATGACATGCGATAAGCCCATAAAGCCTCTGACAAAACCTCGTGCCAACGCCTGGGTGCTCATCGACTTTCCTCTTGATCAGCTTGATAAGGCTCTGGTTGGACGCTTCAGCTTGCCCATTTGCTTGGGCATAGTATGGAGATGATCTAATCAGCTTAATCCCCGTGTCCTCACAGAACTTTCTAAACTCGTGAGAAATGAAGACCGAACCTCCATCGGTCGTGATAGTTTGGGGAATCCCGAATCTATGGATGACATGTTCTTTCACAAAATTGATAACATCCTTTGAGTTTACTGACTTCATCGGGACAGCCTCCACCCATTTAGTGAAATAATCAGTAATGGCCAAAATCCACATGTGGCCTTTGCTTGATGGAGGATTGATCTTGCCAATCATATCCATGCCCCAACCTCGGAATGGCCAAGGCTTGATGATGGGGTTCATTGCTGACGCGGGTACCATCTGAATTTTCCCAAATTTCTGACATGCTTGACACCCTTTGTAGTACTTGAAACAGTCCTCAAGCATGGTGGGCCAATAAAACCCTGATCGCCTGATCAACCATTTCATCTTGTGAGCCGATGGGTGAGTTCCACAGGCGCCTTCGTGTACCTCGTGTAGGAGCCGATTGGCCTCGGTTGGTCCCAGACATTTGAGCAGTAACCCCTCCAGAGTCCTGTAAAACATGTCATCGCCAATAAGCACATACTTCATGGCCTTGTACCTTATCCGTTTAGGTGCCCCCCGAGCCGAATCCTTCAAGTAATTTAAGATATCGGCTCTCCAGTCGTTGGCCTCCAGGAACTGTACCTGAACATCAGCTCCTTCTGCTACGTCTTTGTAGCCTGAAGCCATTTGTGCCAGATCATTTGCCTCGGTATTCTGCGACCGCGGGATCCAGGTGAAGTTTATGTACCGGAACTGTGCCATCAGCTCACGGCATTGCAGCCATAATGGGAAGAGTGACTCGCTCTCACACTTGTATTCCTCCGTGAGTTGGGAAATCACCAACTTGGAGCCTCCAAAAATCTCCACTGCTTCTGCTCCAACTTCGATGAGCAACTCCATCCCCTTGCGTATCGCCTCATACTCAGCGACGTTGTTGGTGCGAGGGGTAGATAACCTGATGGAGAAGGAAAATGTTGCGCCCAGGCGACGAGTAGCATGCCGATGCCGCAACCATCGTCACAAACCGATCCATCGAAAAACATAGCCCACGCTCGTATGGACAGCGCTGCTATGTTAGTGTTGATCCTTTCAGCAATAAGGTCGGCCAATGCCTGACCCTTAACCGCTTTCGCAGGTTGATACCGGATGTCAGATTCCGATAACGCAAACATCCATTTGCCGAGTCGGCCTTTCAACATAGGAGCCGACAGCATGTGCTTTATGACATCTGATTTGCATATGATGATAATCTCTGCTGTGAGCAAGATGTGGCGCAGCTTGGTGCAGGTGAAAAAGCAGGCAGGCACAACTTATCGATCTCCGGATACCTTGTCTACGCATCCAAGATCCTACGCTTATGTAAAACACGACTCACTCTAGACCATCATAAACTTGCACCACCACCGAGGCGATGGGCGTACCATCGACAAGTAAATGTAGAACGGCCTATCCGGGTGGCGGAACTAATCTTGGCGGCTTCCGATATTCTTTGATCTCGTCGAAGGCTCGTTGTTGTTCGCCCCCGGAATTCCTCGTCGATTTAATTTTCACCGGTCCATGAACGGCTCTATTCTTCCTGACAGATTGGAGATGAATCTTCTGACGAAGTTGATCTTGCCGATGAGAGACTGCAGTTCTTTCTTCGTGGTAGGTGGCTTCATTGTTCGCACTGCCTCCTGACTTTTCAGGCCGATCTCAATTCCGCGTTCATGGACCAAGAAACCCAAGAACTGACCGGCCGTTACCCCGAAGGCACACTTCTTTGGATTCATCCGTAGCCCGAATTTTCTTGTTCGGTCCAGGACGCGTTGCAGATCGTCCAAGTGTCCTTTTACTGAAGCAGACTTGACCACCACGTCATCGATGTAAATTTCCACCAGCTTGCCGATCAGATCATGGAAAATGTAATTCATGGCTCTTTGGTACGTGGCGCCGGCATTCTTCAGTCCAAACGTCATGACTACATATTCAAACAACCCCACCGAACCTGGGACTCTGAACGCAGTCTTGTGTATGTCTTCTGGAGCCATAAAAATTTGGTTGTAACCGGCATTGCCATCCATGAAGCTCAAGATCTTATGACCAGCCGCTGCGTTGATTAACGTTTCTGCTACCGGCATCGGATACTCATCCTTTGGAATAGCTTTATTGAGATCCCGAAAATCTATGGCAACACGCCGGTATCATCCTTTTCTCTCAGTGCGATACTAGAAATCCACTCGGCATACCGCGCATGGCCTGATTAACTTGGTCACAACATTTTCTCGACCTCTTTCTTGACTTCTTCCAAAATTTCGCCTTCATCATCGTGCTCATTTCTTTGGAATGGCGAAATCCTTTTAAGTGGGAGTCGATGCTCAATGATGCTCTGTCTAACCTGGCATCTCTGTATAGTCGAGCGAAGCGATGCGGATATTCTTTCAATGAGCTATCATCGGACCCCGCAGACTCGGATCTAACTTCTTGCTGATAAATGTTGGTCGTGGCTTATCCCCAGGACCGATGTCAATCTCCTCGAGCTCATCAGCGGATGTAAACCCATACCCTAGCTTTCCGTCACCTGTTAAATCGATGCTAAACACCGGGCAAACAGTTGGCGAGGACAACAAAAATAATTTGGGCCGATTGCCTGAATCGGCCCCCTTTTTGATTGCATTAGTCAAGGACGGTTTACACCTTATTTGTGCTTTACAATGGCAGGGAATCTCCCTACTACGACTGCATGATCTGCTTGTCGTAAGATTGCTACTTTTTATTTTTTGTGGCCGATCGCAGGGATCGGCCATACCACGTACGATCGTGGACTTTGCTACTCCGTCAGGCCAGTGGATAAGACCAGCCTCACCCCGTTTTTTGTAGCTTCAATGCGCTCACAGCCGTCTAGACTGATTCCAGAGATCGGCTCTTGGTCTTCTGCTTCCCAGACGTTCATGCCAGCTATGGAGATCTCAATCGAATCGTCTGCGTGAATGACCTCCACTTCGTCTCCATCCCACTGTATTAGGCACTGGTGCATCGTGGATGGAATGCAGCAGTTAGAGTGAATCCAATCTATCCCTAGCAAGACAGCGTAGGTGCTTTTGCTGTCCACGACGAAGAATGATGTAGGGATGGTTTCTCTGCCCACTGTCAGATCCACGTTCAGTACTCCTTGTGTTTCTGAAGGTTGGCCGTTGAAGTCGCTTAACGTGATGTTGGTTTTGATCAGATCTGCAGTGGAGCGCCCCGAACGCCGTAGCATGGAGTATGGCATTATATTGACTGCTGCTCCGGTGTCAACCAACATCTTGCTGACAGGCTGCCCATTGATGTAACCTCGTAGGTACAGGGCTTTCAGATGTTTGTAGCCCTTCTCACGTGGCTTTTCAAAGATAACCGGCCGTGGGCCGCAGTCAAACTGTGCCACTGGTAGCTCGTTGGTTCTTGGAGCGCAGAACTCTGACGGAAGCATGAACACCATGTTCGTGCCAGCCGATGTCTTTGCATCGGCTTTTACTGGCTTGGGGCGCCACTCTTTCCTTTTTGGACGATCTTCCGTTTCCAATGTCTGCCGAATTTTCGCGGCTAAATCGGGCCGTGCTTTCCTTAAAGCGTGGAGGTACTGCGCTTCGGCTTCCTCCAAGTTACGCAGCCGCTGAACTCTACGCTTTTGGGTGTCTGAGCCATCGGGACACCACCTTGGACGGTGATATCTCTCCTTCTCATCATCCATTGGCTCCTCGAGATCTTTTGCTCGAGCGGACTCCTGTGTCGGCTCGAGGTGGGAGGGGCCCTAGGCTTGAACACCTGGCGGCCCGTGTCCTCCTTCTGCTGTCCACATTCCGGGCAGTTATCGATTGTAGGCAATCGGCTCATTCCCGCATCCCAGCAATACTTGAAGAAAGGACAATCCCAATGCTTGTCTACGCCTTCCTTTTCTGTTGACGTTCCCCTAGAGAGGTGCTCATATCCTTCACCGTCTCTATCGCGCCGGCGACGTCGGTCATACTGACGCTCATACTTGTTAAGGAGATGCGTGGAGTGTGGCTTCTGATATCGCACGCTCCTCACCTGTTCCTCAGTTAAATACCGCCTGTCATCGTAGCTGGGCCGGTCGCGTGGACCAGCCTCCTCTCTTTCTTTGCCCCGAGAGCGACCGCCTTCCTCCTTGCATGTGCCATGGTGGTACCCAGATCCTGCCATATTAACATCGAACGAGAAATCCAGCTGACGCCTCGTGGAGTGACTGTGTTCTACCATGTTGACGCCGGGAAATGGGTTTGTGTCTACTTTCATGGCGAACTGCCCAAGGATCAGACGGCCTTATTCTATCGCTGTTTGGATCTGGCGACGTAGCTCTTTGCAATCATTGGTGTTGTGGGTGAACGAGTGATGCCATTTGCAGTATGGTCTCCCGTTCATCTCCTGAGCCGTAGGGATTTTGTGGCCTTCGGGTAACTTCAGCTGCTTTTCTTTAAGCAGTAAATCGAATATCTGCTCAGCTTTGCTCACATCGAAGTCGAACCCTTTTGCAGGCCCTTGCTGTTTCACCCATTTGCAGGATACAGGATCTGCCCCCCGAGCCCATTCAGCCACGGCCACCTCCTGGTCTTGTGTAGGATCTTCTTCTTCTGTATCGACCAGGCCTATCGGACGTTTGAACTTGTCTTGGTACAACTCAGGGTGGCCTTTGTTCATACATCGCCACGGGCCATGTGCGCCAATGAGTTGTACTCTACTTGGAATGCCAGATCCTTGATAGGTCTTGAGAGACCCAACACCGCCAGCTCGACCGCTTTTTCGATTAAACGAGTGAGTAACATCGGTTCTTGACATCTGAAGCGCTGGATGTACTCGATTTCTCCCGCTTTTGCACTTTGTGCCGGTCCGCAATGCCACCTCGGTAGCCTCAATGATAATGAATGTGGAACTGCTCTTCCGGTTGCTTCCGTGTCCGGATCGAATCGGTGGCGAGGTGTACCACCCAAAAGCTGGTCTGTCAGATTGCGCAAAGAACCTTACGCGAATCGATCCGATGCTGAAATCATGCCTAATCGTGCGGTATCGGCTCACGTGCTCGATCGAGCTCGACCTCCGATCCGCTAAACCTTGAGAACTCGGGAGCCGATACTTGGGCGGCAGCGGAATCGAGATCAAACTCATTGGGGTACGGCTTGAATAGCCGATTGTCCTTCTCTTGACGGTTTAACTGGTCTCTCAAGATGGTACGGATTTGCTCCACTGTTTGAGCTGCAGGGCTAAATTCTCATGACTCGTTCGGTGGCATACTTGGCTAGCCACTTTGTTTGTCGGCGTCCATCCTGACGCCCTGCTCCGAAATACGCTCCGCCTCAAGCCCTGCTCCGGGAACTCCTGCGCGAAATCCTGCGGTTGCAATCTGGTTGTGGTGAGTTATTGCGATCCGCACGTAGGTGCACACATATCCATGTGGGATTTCTTTAGGTGGCTCAAACAGGAACTGGCAATCGCCTGGGTCGCCTCCGACCTTGTAGACGACGTACGCCGCTGCCCCTGGCGGCTCCGGAGCTGCAAGTGTGAATGGCAGTTGTGGCCTGGTCTGGAGCGGTCTTTCTCCCTAGTGAGTCCCCAGAGTAGGCCCCGACGGAGAGTACTGGTGTTTCATGATCTCCTGGACTACGCGAACCGCGATGCGCTCGAAAGCGTTCACCAGGCTCTCAGAATGGCGGTGAAGAGAATGCGCCACCATGTAGTTGACTTCCTGTCGCAGAGCTCTGGTGCGCTCCTCTGAAGGAATGCAGATCCACCTCATCAAGAGCACCTTCGGGTGAGAAACCCTTCCACCTGATGCCATGCTTACGGGTCCTCTCAAAAGAGCCGATGAGATCGGCTTCAAAAAGAGCTTTGATATCATCATACTTTGCCTTGTGCTCCTCAGAGATCGTCAATGCGTGACCGATCATCCCCATCTCGGCGTCGGATGTTGATGTAGATGTTGTTGAATGTACCACGGGCGTGCGAATGTGTTGCTGTCAAAACCCACCGCGAGCAGCGACGAGCAACACGAAGAGCCGGAGGCTCCAGGAACTGGTGGGCCTGGTCCCTCGGGCAGCGCAAAACTCCGGCACACGTCCTGGCTTGGTTCAAGGGCGTGCCACCTGACCTATACCTGGTCAGGAAGGTGATGGATTGCTTCGATCAGTTTCCTGCATGGTAAACAAGTATACATAAAATTCGAGCCATGACCGGCTCCCAGGTTTCCCTGTGAATCGGCTCCTGGAGCCGATTGTCCCATGGTTCTGCATTAGATCTACGATAAACATGGGGTTTTGCTTCATCAATATACGTTAAATCGATCTACGACAGTTTAACGTTTTCACCACGTAATTGGAACGTCCTACACGTAATTGAGCCTGGTAGATACAAAAGATAATGGAAAACTAACCCTAGAGAAGGCCTAACAACCGACGTAAAGTCAATTCCCGGAACAACTCCTCTCGAATTGGCAAACCCTACCCTCACGTACTACTGGATCGTTCAACCCGTTTGCAAGGCCTGACTACGTGGATATCAAACTAAACCTTGGAAAACAAGGCGTAACTATAACGGATCAAATCAACTGAAATAAATATGAAGCAAGATGCTACCCTTACACCCGGGAAAAGGTGCAAAGGCAGCGAGGTAACTAAAGGTAGCATAACTTAACAAATCATAGTGAAAAGTACCGATGCTAACCTAAAAAAATCTATGATAATAGTATTACTCGCCATCAACAAGGCTTCAGTACGAGTAACACAAAATAACGCATAAGTAGATACTTCCTAGATCGCAAGGCAGCATGACACTTACCCGAAAGAAACCCTAGAAACAAGGGGTGGCGATGCGCCGAGATTGTGTTTGTTGTGAACGAGATTGTCCTCCTTTTCTCAATAACCTTAGGTACATATTTATAGTCCAGAGACTTTCTATCTTTGGAATAACTCTACAACTCTATCTCTTACCTAAACCGAAACGGAACCTACTACAATATACAGATACACGGGCAATTTAGCCCAAATCCACGCACAAGGCCGATTCAACAACACGTTGCATATATGTATCTTCCAAGCCCATCTTGATTACGGCCCATCTCCTCCTTTGGCCAAAATATGGCGATAACAGGAGTATTCGAGATATGTAATTAAACCTTGTTTTACATGGTAAGATCAAAGGTATAATTCATAAAACTGCCATTATATTTTAAAGATTAAAAGCTTTAGAGACTACTGTTTTTCCACTGAAAAGAGCTCCATCATAATCCGTTGAAATGACACCATATAAAGTTATGGTTTGGGATAAAACCCAAGTTGTCCTTTCTTAAACATTGGTATGCTATGCATAAGAAAGATGTTTGCAACCAAAGTCGGATGAACCTGTCTTTGTATATTATTTCGAATAACTGTTCCTCCATAACATCGGAGACAAAAATGTTTGTCGCTTAGAACGTCAAGTTTCTTAGAGAAGGAATTTTTCGTGAAAAGTTAAGTGGTAGGACAAAAGAACTTTGATAAGGTTAAAAGAACCTTAGCTATATGTGCAAAGTTGCGCAGCGCCGAAAAGTGTTCCGGAGGCAACAATGCTCATGGCTCACGTGCCTCAAAGATTGTGGTTACGGAGATCTAAGTTCCTATTAAAACAAGTAGGTCGGGTAAACAATCAAATACCAAGATTTGAGAGTTAAATCATTATTTGACAATAATGATCCGACTACATGCAAAGAAGCGATGATGAGCCCTGACTCCGTCAAATGGCTTGAAGCCATAAAATCCGTGATAGTTCCATACACGAGAAATCAAGTTTTGAACTTGAAGGACCCTCGAGAAAGGTGTAAGACCTTACAGTTGTGTTTGGATCTATAAAAGAAATAGACATGGATGTTGCACATCTATGAAATAGTCGACATGTTGGGAAAGAGTTCACAACAATGTTCAAAGGTTGACTATGATAAGATTTGATCTTTCATAACGATATTTAGTCTAGACGGATTAATGTAGCAACTACGACATATAATTTTGTTATGTGTTGAATAAACAAAACAAGTTCTTCTAATAGAATGGTTACCAAGGATGTGTGCATGACACGGTCCAAAGGGTTTTGTCAAGGATGCTAAAATCATATGCAAACTTCAATGGTTGAAGTAAGCATAGCGGAGTTGGAATCTTCACTATGATGAAACTGTTAAAAGAGTTTAAATTCATCGGAGACAATGAAGATGCTTGCATTTGCAAGAAATTAAGTGGGAGCACTAAGACATATTCTAATACATTATGTGGAGGACATATTGTTGATTGGAAATGATGTATCTTTTATTAACACATATTAAGAATTTCATCCCGATGAAAGACTTAGGCAAAACCCAAATATTTGGCATCAATAGACGCTAATATGGTTGTGCCAGAAGTACATAGACAAGATATTGAATGAGTTCAATATATAAACTACAAGAGAGGTTCTTGTCGCACAGAAAGGATTGAATGAGTTCAATGTTGATGATATATTCAAGTGTATTGACATTTGGTAAAGTGAAACAAATAATCAAGTATAGATTGATAGTTGATGTATGAAATCACAAAGAGTATTCATATCAATCATACTGTGATATGTACAAATCCAGATATGTCCTATGCTCTAAATGTTGTGAGCATATACCAGAATGATTCGTAAGATGATCATTGGACAATAGTAAGGATATTCTTATGATCTTTTGGAAGAACTAAGAGTATAATATTTGTAGAAGTGACAAATAGATGGTTAGTTCATTGTAAAAGTACTACATTGATACTAGCTTTGTCACAAAGTACAAATTAAGTTTATCTCAATCTAAACTAAGGGTGGCACAATATAATGGAAAGTGAGTTCCATAATGGATTTGGATGAGTTCCAAAGTTAAGACATTGTGACATATACTACAACAAAAGGCTAAGTATATAACTGCTATTATAGCAGCTAAAGAGGGCATTTGTGTCAAGTAGTTTGTTATCAAACTAGGTGTAGTTCACAGTGGGATAATACTATGAAGATATATTGTGCGACAATATTATCAACATGTTTTAACCCCAAAGAGCTAAAGGTCACACCGAAAGACCAAATTTATACAAAGCCATCTCATTAGAGAATGAGTGATGCGTAGAGACGCAAAGACATGCAATTACACACGGACCTGGAAGTGTCAGATCCGGAGATCAATTGACCACTAGCAATCGTGTACATACAACACCGGAAAGCCATAGGTGTTGAATACACAAAGGTTTGAAACTAGATTATTGACTCTAGTGCAAGTGGGAGACTGTTGGAGATATGCCCAAGAGGCAATAATAAAGTGGTTATTATCATATCTTCACACTTATGATAAATGTTTACATACCATGATATAATTGTATTAACCGGAAACATTAATACTTGTGTGATTTGTAAACTAAAATAAGAGTCCCTAGTAAAGCCTCTTGTTAAACTAGCTTGTTGGTTAATATATGATCATGGTTTCCTGATCATGAACATAGAGATGTTATTAACAACAGGATCATATCATTAGGAGAATGATGTGATGGACATACTCCTATAGATAAGCGTAGCATAAAGATCAAGTCATTTCAATAGTTCAATTGCTATATGCTTTCTGATACATAGTAACCTAATTCCTTCCGACCATGAGATCATGCATATCACCTTTTCGGATGGATGCTTTGATGTCATCAAACACCACACCGTAACAGGGTGGCTATAAAGGTGGCATTGAGTGTTCAGAAAGTATTGGTTGAAACACATGGATCAAGAGTGGGATTTGTCCATCCATATGACGGATAGATATACTCTGGGCCCTCTCGGTGGAATGTCATCCAATTGGCTTGCAAGCATGTTCTTGGCTCACAAGGGATCACATATCACGGAGCGAGAAAGAGTACTTATCGGTAACGAGGTTGAACTAGGTATGCAGAGAGATCGACGATCATAACCTCGGATAAGTAAACTATCGTGAGACAAAGGGAAATTGGTATCGTATGTAAGTGGTTCATTCGATCGCAAAGTCGTAGAAATATGTAGAGCCATATGAATTTCCGATTCCTCTATTGGTTATTGTTCGGAGAAGTGTCTCGATCATGTCCGCATAATTCATGAACCGTAGGAGACACACTTAAGGATTCGACGTTGTTTGAGTAGTTATGGTATTATGAGAAAGAGACCGAATGTTGTTCGGATTCTCGGATGGGATCCGGGATATCACGAGGTGATCCGGAATGGTCCGGAGAATAAGATTCATATAAGGAAAGTCCGTTTGAGTTCGGGAATGATTCCTGTTTTCATCGGGAATGTTCTAGAAGGTTCGAATGTCCCAAGGCACTCCGGGGGGAGGGTACATGAATGTGTCATTACATATTGGAATGATTGCATCATGTACTAAGTGTTCTCGCTGTTCCAAATAAAGGATTAAATTGAATCCACACCGAAAAGTCAAACGGCCGTTTGAAAGTCAAAGCTAAAACAGGAAAGTGAGGAAAGAGGAAAGAGGAGGTTGAAACCGACTTGGGAGGAGTCCTCCTCTCCAAGCGCGCACCACCAAGGCCGAGTTGGGGAGGACTCCTCCCTTGGCCGCACCTCCACCTATAAAAGGAGGGCAGGGCCCTCCTCTGACACAAGTTCCTATCCTCTAAATCTAAACCCTAGCCACGCCTCCGGTTTAGAGCCGTTTTGGTTTAGAGCTTCTAATTGCCCTAGCCTTCGGTTTAGAGCCTTATAATTGGTGTGTCTAATCCTAGACCACTAAAGCCTCTCATACTCCACCATACTCGCTCGGCTTAAGGCGAAGCCTGCGAGATCTCCCTCTACTTAGGTACCACGCCCGTTGTCTGCCGAATCGCGAGAGAGTGCTACAACCTCCGCCTACGGAACAAGGGAGAGGAAGGTCTTCGTCGAGTACCGAGCGTGTGGATCGGGAGCGCTGCCGAACGCAGCGGCCAGGAAGGATCGTCTACGCGATCTTGAGATCGGAAAGAGTACGACTACATCACCCACGAGAATCTTCTCTCGTTAACCGCTTTGGAATCTTCGAGGGTAAGTTATTCCATCGACTCGTTGCTACAATCTAGTAGAAAGATCTTGGCTTGTTTGTTTGTATGCGATAGAAATTTTTTGTTTTCCATGCTACGAACCCCTACATATATGTAACACCCTCAGAATCGGCCCTATGCAAGTTTTAGCGAAAACCGCCAAACCCGCATAGAAACGATTCAAAGGTGCCCACCAGGCACTTTCGTGCGGGTGGAAAACGAAGTAATAACATTACACAACAGTCCTCGATGGGACCTGAGCAGATATATATATATACAAATGACTCAAAGAGTCAAGAATACGGATATAATGTACAAAGATCCAAATCACCTTGAAAATGATACACGTCCGACTACGGACAAGATGCAAATGGGGCTAAGAGCCCTGAAGAATAACCAATGGCGTCCATAACCCTGAGGCCAAGCCGGAAGGGTAACCCTGCTAACGGCGTCGATCTCAAAACCTGCTTAAACAAAAGGGGTGCCGACAAAGGGCAAAGGAAAAGAGGAGCGTCGATCGAGGCGATGCAGCGAGGCTAGAATTCGGTCCTCGCCTACATAGGTGTGGTGGATCGGCGGTGGCAGCATGCACTAAACAACCTATAGAGACTCGAAGAAACTGGCGGCTATCAGAGAGGGGTAAGGAAGACCTATTCGGATCCAACCTGATACTAGCATCAAACAAACCCATCCTGGCGTTTCCCCCCTCGAGACCAACGAGGAAGTCAACCAAGTAACTCACACAGTTGGCAGTTTACTTATTCGATTATAGTTGCGGCACTTTACTAGTCGGTTTAGATAATCATCGATAAAGTAAGCGATGAGGCACTTTTAATTAACCATTCCGTTATAGTGGCGACACTTACTAGTCGATACATTTAGCATGAGATAACCCCAAAACCCAAAGTTGTTGGTACTTTTATTTAGCCATTCCGTTGTGGTGAAACGATTACTAGTCAAATCGGATACAAGTCAATTTATAACAGAACTTTAGTTATAGTTGTCTATGATCAAACTGTGCTCCAAGTCGTCCATAACGCGGACACGACTTCTCGAAAAGATTTAACCTCAGGGTGCACCAAAGTATCCACAGCACTTGACCCTTTTGCGGATCGGTTAACATACACCCATCGGTATGTCGGCGGGCCTAAGTCATGACGCGTTCCCACCCAAAGCAAGCATCGGGGCACCCACTAAGTACACCAAGCGAAGTCGGCCGGTCTCGAGACGGACTTAGGGTTTGTGGGGCGGCGAAGAACGACGCAGATCCCCAAACGGGACCTGCCGATACCACGTAACGGGTCACAATTCCTAAACAAGACATGTGCCCTCGCACAATCGTAAATACATAAGTAGCATGGCATAAGTACAGGATAGTAAATAAAACCTCAAACTAGTTTGTGGCCCCCAGTACAATACTTTGAAATCAGGTAATAATCAATGGGGGGCCCATATCTCCCCACCTGTGGTTAGCGCGCTCGATCTCGGAACAGGTGTCAAGAACTCGGGTCCTACGGGACACAAGTGGGCGGTCGGAAACCAAACCTTACCTATCACCCACCGATGCCTCTGCTTAATTCAATTTTAGTTGTTAAACAGGAATTAAAGTGAAACAATAATTAAAGACATGATCGTCTCCAACATCAACATGCGGCAAACCTCCAACAATGGTGGTACTTGATGACAAGCAAAACACTTGAGCAAGCGACTACGATACGCGGGTCCAACTATCTACCAAACAACAGGTAATAGGATGTGTCCAAGGCTATATATGGCTGCAAGGAATATCACGGGTACAAAACTAGAGCAACGCAACACAGATAGCAATAGATCAACAGGAGGGAAGTAAATACTATAAAAGTAAGATAGGTAGAAAGGGGGAGATGCTCGCCTGAAAACATTGTCGAAGGTTCAACCGAAGATCGGGGCGAAGCTCACATCAACTCAACGGCCTTATCCGCGAAGAACCAAAACACTAGAAGAAACACCGGATGCGATATTTAATACAACGGCAGAAGATCGGCATGATGCATGTATGATGTATGACATGGCAAAGGTACGATGCAATTAGGTCATATTAAGTGGAACCGGGGGTCCCGACAATTAATTAGATGGTTCGAGTTATTTAGAACCCCCGCAATTTAAATGTTGTTTTAGCATGGCAAAAGATAGCACCGGTTCGCTACACAAGTTTTAAATGAGGCCAATATGAGACTAGATTTGCCCGCATATGGGCCACATATTTAATTATGAGGTGAATCGGCATAAGGCCCCCAAACCACATGATATGCATGCGAGATGTCAATTAAGTATGCAACAATTCATATAGTTGACCATTTATAAAATAGGGTTCTCGGAGAGGGGTTCACACATTTAGGGTCTCGACGAACTTGGGGTTCCGGGGTTCGGGGTCGGTCTCGGGTCCAGGGTTCGACGGAAACGGCGGGAGCGGATACAAGACGGAGAACTTGTCGTCCAGGGTCTCGATGTCCGGGGGCGCATCGGATCCTCCCGGTCGCTGTCGTTCTTGTCGTCGGGCAGATCTTGCCGGGTCCCACGGGGTCGATCTTGCCGGTGCGAGGGTCTTGCCGGGTCCGCGCTTCGGATTCCGTGAGGCGATCTTGACGCTCCGTGTCGAAGTCCTTGAGGTTTTCTCCTTATGCACCGATGGCGAACTCGGAAACGGCGTCAGGGTTCTCGGGGTACGCCAGGTCCATTCTTCAGAACATCATTATCGAGACGATCTTGGCGTCCAAGGGTTCTCGGCAGTTCGGCGTCCGGGAAGGAGAACTCCACGCAATTTGATCCGTGAGGTAGTTCCTGGTGTTCCACGATGAAGGTCTTAGCGTCCAGACGGTTCTTGTCAGGGATCCTTCATGCGCCCTTGAAAACTTGTCCAGGCCAACACGCGAGATAACATGCCCGCATACCAACGATGGAGCGAGCGGAAAGATGCCCGGTGTACGAAGCAGGCGGCAAAAGCGGACGGCCGGAGAGGTTGGGGCGGGACCGGCTCGCGCGGCCAGGGTTCATCGAGGCCGGCGGCGGGACAGAGGATGTGGTCGGCGACGGCGCAGTCCGGAGAGCGAGGGAGGTCGAGGGGTGGTTGGCGGAAGGTCGACGACGCGGCCGGCGCCGGCGGAGGCGGCGAACGCGGCTGCTCCTGGAGGCGGGCGACGGGGAGCGGCGGGCGGGGGCGGGAGGCCGGGTGAGGCGGCGTCAGCGGGAGGCGGAGCTCGACGAGGGGAGGAGCGACGAGGTGGGGTCGGGTGGGAGACCGGGCGGCGTGGCGGCAGCGGAGGCCGAGGCGGCGGAGCGGAGCGAGGGAAGCGGCAGTGGCGGAGGCGGGCCGGGCGGTGTGGAGGAGGGCAGGCTGGGGTGAGGGCCGGTGCATGAGTTGAAGCCACCGGGCGGCGGGCTTGTCGGAGGGGACGGGAGAGGAACTTGGTGGGGTGGCGAGGCGCCGGCTACGTCAGACGCTTGGCGCTGGGGAGGCGGACGCCCAGGAGGGGCCTGGCGATGGGGTGGAGGAGCGAGCTGGCTCGGGCGGAGGGGCAGGTCTGGGCGCGGGCGCGCGGCAGGGATGGACCGGGGTGCGGGGGTTGGGGAAGGAGGTGGGACCCGGTCTGGCGCGGGCCAGGGTGGGAACCGGGGCTGTGGGGTGACCGCGTGGGTGCGTGAGGTGGGGCTAGGGTGTGGTTGTGAGGGCGCGTGCGTGCAGGGTGTGTCGTGTGTGCTGGCTGAGGGTGAGAGAGAGGGTGAGTGTGGCATCCCGCAAAACCACTACTAGAAAATCGCGTTGAATTTGTGCATTGCATCGTCATCATCATGCATTGTTCGCATAAAACTATGTTTGCAAAGCCCGTGTTGTTTTCTAAACGCCCCTCTTTATTCAAACAGCAAAAACCGGGTCCCCGGAATATTTTGTTTTGGCCGCTATCGGTTTGCATATGGCCCGTTAAAATAAATAAAAGGTTTAAATATTTTCAGTAGGGGCAGTCGAACGGGCCGAATAGACCCGAACGACTACCCCCAGAAATTAAAACGGTCCGCCCCTAACACCTAAGTCTACCAACTACCCTACCCACACCAACCCCTCCACCTCACCCTGCCCAATGACAACCTGCCACCTCACCCTCTCCCCTTCCCCTAGCCTACCAGGAGCTGCCACGTGGCCTAGCCCTCCCTCTCCACTCAACCCACTCACCCTCAAAGCCCCACCCACTCCCTCTCAGCACTCACACGCACGCCACGCCACACACACGACCCCCCGCGCGCAGCCACTCTCCACCTGCCCTGGCCCCGCCCTTGGGCCCCACCGACCATCCCCACCCCGTCTGTCCCCTTCTCCCTCCTCCCACGCCTTCTTCCCCACCTTGGCCTCCTCGCGCTGCAGGCTCTCCGCCGCCCAGGCCGCGCCTCCTGCCCGCGCCTCGGCCACCTCCCCGGCCAGGCCGGCCTCGCCGCCGCCCGCCGGACCACCTCGCCCGCCTCGCGCCTCTGCGCCTCCTCCCCGCGTCCTCCATCCGCCCACCTCGCCAGCGCCGAGGCTCCCGCCCGCCAAGCGCCCGAGCTCCGTCACCACCAACCTCCGCCCGCTCCCGTCGCATGCGACCTCGTCCCCGCCTCAACCTCCGCGCTTTGTCCCCTTCTCGCGCGCTGCCGCGCCGCCGCCGGCCAAGATCGCACCTCTCCGCCTCCCCGCCTCTCCGTCGCTGCGCCGCCCGCCCAGCGCCACCTCCTCGCCGCCCGTGCTCGCGCTCAGCCGGCCGTCCCTCGGCGCCCCAGCTGTCAGCGTCGCGTCCGCCCGCCAGCTGCGCCTCCCGCCGCCTCGCGCCCGCCGCCGCCCTTTCGCCGCCCCAGCTCCCCCTCTGCTCGCCCATCCCGTCGCCTTGAGGCCCCCCTCCTGTCGTTCCTCTGCACCCGGGAGCCTCTCCTTCGCTGTCGACGCGTGTGTAAATGCATGACCGACCGCGATCACCACGAAGCCGTTCGAGGCGAGTTCGGTCAAAGCCCGATCCGAGTCCCAATCCATGCGGTGGCGAGACCCCAAGCCCGACCGTAGCAAGATCTTCGATCCCGTCGCCAAGGTCTCCTCTCGGACAAGACCAACCAATGCCGGCCACAGATGATCAAGGTGGGCACCCCAAGGTCTTCTCGGGACATCGAGTTCGCCATCACGAAGGACAAGCCCACCGTCATGGGAACCGAGGACACCGGTACCCCCAAGATCACCACACGAAGGCCGACCCATCAGTACGACAAGACCATCGACCGACGCCGAAGACCGATTCCGCTAACGCCAAGCGCCGCAACGACATCGAACCGTCAAGACAAGTTCATCTGCGGACAAGGCCGACATGAGGCCCCGACAAGATCTGCTTCATGGATTCGAGACCGACCCGGAACGCCAAGTACTCCCTCGAGGACGCCGAGTACTTCATCCCGGACACCGAGACCGCGGATGCGATAAGATCTACCCCGATCCGAAGACCCTAACCCCGGAGACCGAGAACGTTCTCGCCGAGGCCGTCGAACCACAGACCACGAGACCGACTCAACCCGAGCAAACGTCGAGAACCCTAATGTGTGCCCCTTTTCCTCGAACCCTATTTTATAACATAATAACTTGTTGCATATTGAATTGTCCATGCATGCATCCTCGTCTGTGGTTTGGGGGCCTTATGCCGATTCACCTAATAATTAAATATGGGGCCCATATGCGGGCAAATCCAGTCTCATATCGGCCTCATTTAAATTTGTGTAGCGAACCCGGTGCTATCTTTTGCCATGCTAAAACAACATTTAATATGCGGAGGTTTAAACAACTTGGACCATATATTAATTGTCGGGACCCCGGTTCCGCTTAATATGACCTAATCGCATCGCACCTTGCCATGCCATACATCATACATGCATCATGCCGATCTTCTGCCGTGTATTAAATATTGCATCTGGTGCTATTCTAGTGTTTTGCTTCTTCGCGGATAAGGCCGTTGAGTTGATGTGAGCTTCGCCCCGATCTTCGGATGAACCTTCGACAATGTTTTCAGGCGAGCATCTCCCCCTTTCTACGTATCTTACTTTCTAGTATTTATTCCCTCCTGTTGATCTTTGCTATCTGTGTTGCGATGCTCTAGTTTTCGTACCCGTGATATCCCCTTGCAGCCATATATAGCCCTGGACACATCCTATTACCTGTTGTTTGGTAGATAGTTGGACCCGCGTGTCGTAGTCGCTTGCTCCAGTGTTTTGCTTGTCGTCAAGTACCACAATTGTTGGAGGAATTGCCGCATGTTGATGATGGAGATGATCATGGATTTACTTATTGTTCACTTTAATTCCTGTGTAACAACTAAAATTGAATTAAGCAGAGGCATCGGTGGGTGATAGGTAAGATTTGCTTTCCGACCGCCCACTTGTGTCCCGTAGGACCCGAGTTCTTGACACCTGTTCCGAGATCGAGCGCGCTAACCACAGGTGGGGAGATATGGGCCCCCCATCGATTATTACCTGATTTCAAAGTATTGTACTGGGGGCCACAACTAGTTTGAGGTGTTTTTACTATCCTGTACTTATGCCATGCTACTTATGTTTTTACGTTTGTGCGAGGAGCACACTGTACTGTTTAGGATCGGGACACGTTTTCGCGGTGTCGACAGTCCCCGTTTGGGGGCAGACTGTCGCTCACTGCCGTCCACCCAAACCCTGAGTCCGTCTCGGAGACCGGCCGACTCCGTTGCGGGTGTCGACTCGGTGGGGTGGCCCCCATGTACTTGCTTGGTGCAGTGACTTAGGCCCCGCCGACATACCGTTGGGTGTATGTTAACCGATCCGCAAAAGGGTCAGTGCTCGTGGATAATTTGGTGCACCCCTGCAGGGTTAAATCTTTTCGAGAAGCCGTGTCCGCGGTTATGGACGACTTGGAGCACAGTGCTTGATCATAGACAACTATAACTAAAGTTATTGTTATAAATTGACTTGTATCCGATATGACTAGTAATCAGCTTCACCACAACGGAATGGCTAAGTAAAAGAACCAACAACTGCTGGGTTTTGGGTTATCTCATGCTAATTGTATCTGACTAGTAAGTGCTTCAACTATCACGGAATGATTAACTAAAGGTGCCCACTGCTTACTTTATCAGGACGATTATCTAAACCTGACTAGTAAAGTGCCGCAACTATAACTGAATAAGTAAAATTGCCAACTGTGTGAGTTCCTCGGTTGACTTCCTCGTTCGGTCTCGAGGGGGAAACGCCAGGATGGGTTTGTTTGATGCTAGTATCAGGTTGGTTCCGAATAGGTTTTTCTCACCCCTCTCTGATAGCCGCGGTTGTATCGAGTCTCTATAGGTTGTTTAGTGCATCTTTGCCGCTGCCGATCCACCATACCTATGTAGGCGAGGACCGCCATTCTAGCCTCGTATGTCTTGGCCTCGATCGACGCTCCTCTTTTCCTTTGCCCTTTATCGCACCCTTTTGTTTAAGCAGGTTTTGAGATCGACGCCGTTAGCAGGGTTACCCTACCGGCTTGGCCTGGGCAGGGTTATGGACGCCATTGGTTATTCTTCAGGGCTCTTAGCCCCATTTGCATCTTGTCCGTAGTCGGACGCCCCATCGTTTTCAAGGTGATTTGGATCTTTGTACCATGTATTTGTATTCTTGACTCTTTGAGTCGCTGTTGTATATATATCTGTTCTGTGGGTCCCATCGAGGACTGTTGTGTAATGTTATTACTTTGCTTTCCACCCGCACGAAAATGCCTGGTGGGCACCTTCGAATCGTTTCTATGCGGGTTTGGCGAGTTTCGCTAAAACTTGCATAGGGCCGATTCTGAGGGTGTTACAGTGAGGGAGTGGGAAGTGGGGTAGGGTGAGGTGGCTGCACCTGAGAGGCTAGGGGAGAAGGGTGGGGTGAGGTGGCGTCTCGCTATTGGGTGGAGTGAGGTGGCCAGAGGGTTGGGTAGGTTAGGTTGAGTGACTTAGGAATTTTGGGGTGGGCCGTTTTATTTTCTGGGGTGGTCGTTCGGGTCATTCGGCCCGTTCGACTGCCCCACTAAAAATAATTAAACCTTTTATTTGTTTTAAACGGGCCGTTTGCAAACCGATAGCAGCCGAAACAAAATAATCCGGAGACCCGGGTTTGGCGTTTGAATAAAAGACGGGGCGTTTAGAAAACAAAACCAGGCTTTTCAAAAATAGTTTTATGCAAGCAAATGCAAGATGATGACGATGCTCAAATGCAATGTGGCATGATGACATGAGCATGCGGTCATGATGATGCAATGCACAAAAACAACGCGATTTTCTAGTAGTGGGTTTTGCGGGATGCCACAATTCGACACCACTAACAATGGATCTCGCCCTCGAGATCCGCCTCATGGTACCGGAAGGAAGGTCGGCGATCTGCGTCTTCTCGCTTCGTGTAGATCCTCGCGACACCACTAACAAGAGGTCGTTGTCCCTGTTCGTCAAGAGAACACTCCGGATAAACAACGGACGAAGTTAAAGGTAAGGCCACCTCTAACTTCCATGGAAGGAGTAAAATTGCATCGATCCACTATTCAATATACCGAGCAAATGATAAGAGTAGTGGTATGGTCGCGACTCCATCCCGCACTCAAAGCATTACTCTGTACACGAATAGACAGATTATGCAACCAACCCTCGGATTCAGACTGAAGATCTCGACAAGCGAGGTTCGGATCAAAGGAGTGATGCAGACTCTGCATCGGATCTGGCGTAGATGATGTCGTCGCGTCGGAAAACACCGGAAGGCACGAGAAGGAACAAGAGAAGTCCACCAGACGGAGGATTCCTCGGATAGCATGAAGACCAGATGTAGCAACACCGTTATCAGAGGAGGAAGCGAAACCCTGAAGGCACGACGGAAACCCAACCACGAGAATTCCTGGACTCGAAGAAAGAGAAGAGGGCGGATTCAAAACACGTAGAGGTAAGAGGAGAATAGCAGAGGGTAAGGAGTAAAATCAGACCTAATCAGAACTATCCAACCGATTTTGAAAAATAGTTTTGACACTCTACTTCGGCCGTTAGCTAGGTTATCCTACAGGCTGGACTTGTGGGGTATCGCATGCCGAGCTCGATACCACTGTAACACCCTCGAATCGGCCCTATGCAAGTTTTAGCGAAAACCGCCAAACCCGCATAAAGCGATTCAAAGGTGCCACCAGCACTTTCGTGCGGGTGGAAAAGCGAAGTAATAACATTACACAACAGTCCTCGATGGGACCCAGCAGATATATATATACAACAATGACTCAAAGAGTCAAGAATACGATATAATGTACAAAGATCCAAATCACCTTGAAAATGATACAGCGTCCGACTACGGACAAGATGCAAATGGGGCTAAGAGCCACGAAGAATAACCAATGGCGTCCATAACCTGCCTGTGCCAAGCCGGAAGGGTAACCACGCTAACGGCGTCGATCTCAAAACCTTAAACAAAAGGGGTGCCGACAAAGGGCAAAGGAAAAAGAGGCGTCGATCACGAGGAGGCCAGCGAGGCTAGATTCAAGGTCCTCGCCTACATAGGTGTGGTGGACTGAGCGGCAGCGGCAGCATGCACTAAACAACCTATAGAGACTCGAAGAAACTGGCGGCTATCAGAGAGGGGTAAGGAAGACCTATTCGGATCCAACCTGATACTAGCATCAAACAAACCCATCCTGGCGTTTCCCCCCTCGAGACCAACGAGGAAGTCAACCAAGTAACTCACACAGTTGGCAGTTTTACTTATTCAGTTATAGTTGCGGCACTTTACTAGTCAGGTTTAGATAATCATCCTGATAAAGTAAGCAGTAGGCACTTTTAATTAACCATTCCGTTATAGTGGCGACACTTACTAGTCAGATACATTTAGCATGAGATAACCCCAAAACCCAGCAGTTTTTGGTACTTTTATTTAGCCATTCCGTTGTGGTGAAACTGATTACTAGTCAAATCGGATACAAGTCAATTTATAACAGTAAACTTTAGTTATAGTTGTCTATGATCAAGCACTGTGCTCCAAGTCGTCCATAACCGCGGACACGACTTCTCGAAAAGATTTAACCTGAGGGTGCACCAAAGTATCCACAGCACTTGACCCTTTTGCGGATCGGTTAACATACACCCATCGGTATCGGCGGGGCCTAAGTCATGACGTTCCCGGACCCAAAGCAAGCACGGGGCCACCCACTAAGTACACCCTTAGAAGTCGGCCGGTCTCCGAGACGGACTTAGGGTTTGTGGGGCCGGCGGGAAACGACAGCAGATCCCCAAACAGGGACTGTCGATACCACGTAAACGGGTCACAATTCCTAAACAGTACAGTGTGCCCCTCGCACAATCGTAAATACATAAGTAGCATGGCATAAGTACAGGATAGTAAATAAAACCTCAACAAAGCAGCCCTCGCACAATCGTAAATACATAAGTAGCATGGCATAAGTACAGGATAGTAAATAAAACCTCAAACTAGTTTGTGGCCCCCAGTACAATACTTTGAAATCAGGTAATAATCAATGGGGGGCCCATATCTCCCCACCTGTGGTTAGCGCGCTCGATCTCGGAACAGGTGTCAAGAACTCGGGTCCTACGGGACACAAGTGGGCGGTCGGAAACCAAACCTTACCTATCACCCACCGATGCCTCTGCTTAATTCAATTTTAGTTGTTAAACAGGAATTAAAGTGAAACAATAATTAAAGACATGATCGTCTCCAACATCAACATGCGGCAAACCTCCAACAATGGTGGTACTTGACGACAAGCAAAACACTTGAGCAAGCGACTACGACACGCGGGTCCAACTATCTACCAAACAACAGGTAATAGGATGTGTCCAAGGCTATATATGGCTGCAAGGAATATCACGCACGAAACTAGAGCAACGCATAACAGATAGCAATAGATCAACAGAGGAGTAAATACTATAAAAGTAAGATAGGTAGAAAGGGAGATGCTGCTTTGAAAACATTGTCGAAGGTTCAACCGAAGATCGGGGCGAAGCTCACATCAACTCAACGGCCTTATCCGCGAAGAACCAAAACACTAGAAGAAACACCGGATGCGATATTTAATACAACGGCAGAAGATCGGCATGATGCATGTATGATGTATGACATGGCAAAGGTACGATGCAATTAGGTCATATTAAGTGGAACCGGGGGTCCCGACAATTAATTAGATGGTTCGAGTTATTTAGAACCCCCGCAATTTAAATGTTGTTTTAGCATGGCAAAAGATAGCACCGGTTCGCTACACAAGTTTTAAATGAGGCCAATATGAGACTAGATTTGCCCGCATATGGGCCACATATTTAATTATGAGGTGAATCGGCATAAGGCCCCCAAACCACATGATATGCATGCGAGATGTCAATTAAGTATGCAACAATTCATATAGTTGACCATTTATAAAATAGGGTTCTCGGAGAGGGGTTCACACATTTAGGGTCTCGACGAACTTGGGGTTCCGGGGTCGGTCTCGGGTCCAGGGTTCGACGGAAACGGCGGGAGCGGATACAAGACGGAGAACTTGTCGTCCAGGGTCTCGATGTCCGGGGGCGCATCGGATCCTCCCGGTCGCTGTCGTTCTTGTCGTCGGGCAGATCTTGCCGGGTCCCACGGGGTCGATCTTGCCGGTGCGAGGGTCTTGCCGGGTCCGCGCTTCGGATTCCGTGAGGCGATCTTGACGCTCCGTGTCGAAGTCCTTGAGGTTTTCTCCTTATGCACCGATGGCGAACTCGGAAACGGCGTCAGGGTTCTTGGGGTACGCCAGGTCCATTCTTCAGAACATCATTATCGAGACGATCTTGGCGTCCAAGGGTTCTCGGCAGTTCGGCGTCCGGGAAGGAGAACTCCACGCAATTTGATCCGTGAGGTAGTTCCTGGTGTTCCACGATGAAGGTCTTAGCGTCCAGACGGTTCTTGTCAGGGATCCTTCATGCGCCCTTGAAAACTTGTCCAGGCCAACACGCGAGCAGATAACATGCCTGCATACCAACGATGGAGGCAGAGCCGGAAAGATGCCCGGTGGCTTGCGGCGGCAGCGAAGCGGACGGCGGAGAGGTTGGGGACCGGCTCGCGGCGAGGTTCATCGAGGCCGGCGGGGCGAGGATGTGGTCGGCGACGGCGCGGTCCGAGAGCGAGGAGGTCGAGGTGGTTGGCGGAAGGTCGGCGACTGGCGCCGCGGCGTAACGCTAACTGCAGGAGGCGGCGGAGGCGGCGGGCAGCGGGCGGAGGCGCGGCAGCGCGGCAGGAGGCGAGGCGGAGCTCAGCGAGGAGGACGACGAGGTGGGGTCAGGGTGGGGAGACAGCGAGGCAGCCAGGCGGGGGCAGCGAGGCGGAGGAAGGCAGGCAGCGGAGGGAGGCAGGCTGGGGTGAGGGCCGGTGCTGAGGCCACCGGGCGGGGGCTTGTCGGAGGGGCGAGGAGGAACTTGGTGGGGTGGCGTGGCTGACGGCCCGACGTCCAGACCTTCGAGGGGCGCCTTGGCGAGAGGGGCCTGGCGATGGGGTGGAGGAGCTGGCTCGAGGGCGGAGGGCAGGTCTGGCGCGCGCGAGGATGGACGGGGTGCGGGGTTGGGAAGGAGGTGGGACCAGTCTGGGCCAGTGAGACCCGGGGCTGTGGGGTGACCGCGTGGGTGCGTGAGGTGGGGCTAGGGGGTGGTTGTGAGGGCGCGTGCGTGCAGGATGTGTCGTGTGTGCTGGCTGAGGGTGAGGGAGTGGGAAGTGGGGTAGGGTGAGGTGGCTGCACCTGAGAGGCTAGGGGAGAAGGGTGGGGTGAGGTGGCGTCTCGCTATTGGGTGGAGTGAGGTGGCCAGAGGGTTGGGTAGGTTAGGTTGAGTGACTTAGGAATTTTGGGGTGGGCCGTTTTATTTTCTGGGGTGGTCGTTCGGGTCATTCGGCCCGTTCGACTGCCCCACTAAAAATAATTAAACCTTTTATTTGTTTTAAACGGGCCGTTTGCAAACCGATAGCAGCCGAAACAAAATAATCCGGAGACCCGGGTTTGGCGTTTGAATAAAAGACGGGGCGTTTAGAAAACAAAACCAGGCTTTTCAAAAATAGTTTTATGCAAGCAAATGCAAGATGATGACGATGCTCAAATGCAATGTGGCATGATGACATGAGCATGCGGTCATGATGATGCAATGCACAAAAACAACGCGATTTTCTAGTAGTGGGTTTTGCGGGATGCCACAATATACGTCATTACCATGCATGCTAGACAGGTAAGAATAAATAGACCCCTATGATAGCTTGTTTATAAATAAGGTTTTATCAAAAGAGCTATTTGACGTGTCTCTAGAAATTTAAAGTGTTTTCGAGGTAATTTTTGACCAGGAATTGTAGACTAGTGGTGGGTGTATTATATGCTAATTAAATCCCTGATTTTTAATTTTAAAGAAATATTTTTTAATGGTGTACATTTTAAACAACCCATTTATCTTTGGTAAAATTTATATCTTGGGAATATGCTTGTGTTCTATATTTTGGAAATAAGTGAGTACCCCTTTTTCCTTTCTTTCTGTTGGGTCGAGATTGCTTATTACAAAGAAAAAGTATTTATGTTCCTCCTGGTGTAGGATATGGAAAAATATTTTTTGCATCTTCAACACAATTGGGTATGATTTTGGATCTAGTGTACTAAACGGTGTGTACAATACAATATCACTAGTGTCTCAATGTGAAATTTACTACCTTGTAGTGATTGTGCATGCTTTTAGTATTGTTATAACATGTTAAGGGTTCTATGTCACTTTGTACATCTCCTACCTACATGATTATACTAGGAGTGTTCTTTTATATATAACTGTCTTGTAACATCTCATAATTGTTATATGTAGGTTAAATGCGTGATTGCATGTATAATCTTTTATCCAAATCCACTATGTTGACGTCTCATGTATGCATATGCGTGTTATGCTGACATATTTAATTTTGTTATTATGTTTATGTGCCATGTCCAACTCCTACATAACTTTCCTTACACATCTCACCCATGCATGTACCTCTTCCGAATCCAAGAAATATGTGGGTAGGATACAATTTAAGCCCTTACCTCTCATGTGTGATGTCTATACCTCACTCCCATGCATGCAAGATATTTAGAGACAAACCTTTGAGGTCCCCATTTTTTTTGCAAAAAGGCCAATGGCCATATATTAAGTAGAACAAACCCTTACAAAACACCCTCAATAAACTAAAATTAACATCCAAGGACTTTTAGTGTATCGATGTCTTGTTCATTCCTCATCGACCGACGACACGCTGTGAGCCGGCCTCGTTGGGTCTCTGGACCTCTAGAACACCACCAGAGTGAGCATAACATTCTTACAACGGTTGTGAAGTTGCGGATGCAAACCAGAAGATTCCAACGCTCAAAATCTATGAAGCAGTTCATTCCATCGGAGAATAAAACACCAAAACGGGTCTAAAGGACACCCTATATCCTACCAGATGGAACCAAGGGACATAATACTACCTGACAAGGCCGAGGATGGCCAACCATCATCAGTCGAAATTGGAACTAGAGGACCAATATGTACAACCATGTCATCCCTCTGCGAGACATACAACGCCACCGAGACAAACATGGAACACACATACACAAAACGAGATCCACCTGTCCAAAGGATCAGTTGACCAGACGATTCCCACGCTCCTCAAGACCATTGACGAGACCGTCATCGATGAGGTGGATGGGGATGGGGAAACCTCATACTTGTTCTGCACTCCACCACCATAGCACCGCTACGAGTTGACCTAACCCTAATTTTAGGGACCTAACTACAACACCAATTATTGCAGGTTCGAGGTCCTCACCCACCCTCTCGCAGAGGAAGTGGCAAGCAGAGGAAGCGAGGACCATAATGACAGAGGAGACATGCGGTTGCAAGAGGCGACGCCATAGTTTAGTAGGAGACAAGATCTCCATGTTTAGCTTGTCTATTTTTACATAATGCCAGCTCTAAGAGATATATATATATATATATGTTTGTATTTAGATTCCGCGGAATTGTATTATTGAAACCACATGAAAATAGAAGTTTTTCAAATGGTGTAAATTTGATGGATAACCCTTATATCTTTGGTCAAAGTTAAGGCTTAACAATAGGGGTGTTTATACATTAATAATTGTGTGAATTCGCAAGGAATTTTTTCGCCTCCCCGATTAGATGCACGAACAACCTGTCGAAGACTGCCGATGGGCACTAGCCCCTACATTTTGGGAAGAGTGAGTAGTAACCCCAATGTCCACGTAAAGAGTTCAGTTGGTAACTGAACCCAGGATGGGGCTTGCTCCACATCCTCCCAAACGCTCCTCCGGAAACGCTCCTGCGTTATTTTTGCTTTTTTTTTTGCCACGTTTATTGCTGTCTGGAGGTCCAGAAATTAAAGCAGCATGCCCTCGCCATTGCTCGCTTAAGTAGTTGCCAAATTAGCCTCGTAATTATCTCCATCATTCCATATCTTATGTCTATCTATATACTCCTACAAGGGAGGAGAAAATTCCCCCTATAAATATACCCTTATAGAGTACTGTAGCAGTACCACCACCGTTGGGTTTAAGATCAGATCCCGGCGATCGCGATGGGAAGGGATCAAGGCGACGGGCTGGTGGCCATCGCGGGGAGGATCGGCGTTGTCACGTCCGTGGCTCTGAACCTGGCCGTTTTTGCGTTCTACCTTCGCGGCCGCTTCTTCGGTGCCGGCGCCGGCGCCGGCGACAAGGAGGCCGGCAAGAAGGTGAAGAAGGCCGCCGCCGTAGCACCGTCGTCTGGCAAGCCTCCCGTTTCTGCCGACTCGATAATCAACTTGGATCAGTAAGTGGGATCTCGTCCATGTTAATTCCCGGCCGCAAAAATCCATAAATTCCTCCGTGAATCCATCTGTCCACTTCCGATCCACGCAATTCGCCCACGTACGCAACTCACGTTTATTTTCCTGACGACGTTGTCGTTTGCAGCGGCGATCCGACGATGTTCGAGGCGTTCTGGCGCGGGCCGATGGGCGAGCGCGCCACGGTGGTGATCCCTGGATGGCAAACGATGAGCTACTTCTCCGACGTCGGCAAACTCTGCTGGTTCCTCGAGCCCGGGTTGGAGCGCGAGGTGCGCCGCCTGCACCGCCTCGTCGGCAACGCCGCCGCCGAGGGCTACCACGTCCTCGTCGGCACCGGATCCATGCAGCTCTTCCAGGCCGCGCTCTACGCACTCGCGCCGCCTGGCGGCACCGCCGCGCCAATAAGCATAGTCTCGCCCGCCCCGTTCTACTCCGTAAGCATTCATCGATTTCTCAATTCCTACTTAGATATCTATCGTGTCATGATCGAATCTGTGGGAGAAAATCGAGATCTGGCTGGATTTAAGTGTTAAAATACCTGTATATTGTGCAGTCCTACCCGGCGGTGACGGACTTCCTCAAGTCGGGGCTGTACCGGTGGGCCGGCGACGCCAACGCGTTCGAGGGCGACGAGTACATCGAGCTCGTCTGCTCGCCCAGCAACCCCGACGGCGGGATCCGCGAGGCGGTCCTCAAGTCCAAGTCCGGCAAGGCCATCCATGACCTGGCCTACTACTGGCCGCAGTACACCCCCATCACCCACATGCTCGCCCACGACATCATGCTCTTCACTGTCTCCAAGTGCACCGGCCATGCCGGCACCAGAATTGGGTAAATCGATCTGACAACTCCCAAGATCCGACGAATCCATGCATGATATCGACAATCTTAACATCTATATATAGGTTCATTGGTCATGTGACAGTTCTGAATTCTGTCGAAAATGTACAGTGAAAACGACAGTTATTTTTATACTACATGATTCCTTGCATGCATGCAGGTGGGCGTTGGTGAAGGACAGGGAGGTGGCACAGAAGATGAATAAATACCTGGAGCTGAATACAATCGGCGTCTCCAAGGACTCGCAGCTGCGTGCCGCCAAGATACTCGAGACGGTCGCCGATAGCTACGAGCGCCAGCCTGCCGGTGCTACTGGGGACGCGAGCCTTCTCTTCCATTACGCGCAGCGGCAGATGATGCAACGCTGGCGTGCGCTCCGTGCCGCCGTCACAGCGTCAGGCATCTTCAGCCTGCCCGACGAGGTCGCCGGCTTCTGCACCTTCGCCAAAGACACTGTCACTGCAAATCCTGGTATGCACGCTACATTGCCATCTAAGTACCAAAAGGTTACAATCTAAATCTAGTATAGTAACTTTTTTCCGAGAACCCGTAACGCTGCGTGTCTTTATATTAAGCTTGCAGAGAACACCATATAGAAGCTTGAAGAGAACACCATAGAACGGCTACAAGACCACACTTGACTTTCGGCTTAGAACACACTCCTACAACACCAACGATAATTTCAGGAAAGAAGTCCATATAACCTTCTATGTATCAGGTTTGGGACACTAACCACTCCTAACTATTAACTGGGACACTTAACCCCCTTATCTAATACCGGGAAAATTACCCTCTCAAACAAACAATGGCTGTTTTAGGAGTGGTTTTGGTCTACGTACACAGCGGTTTTGGTCCACGTCTCCCTAGACGGCTTACCTACTGCTGCGCGGCCACTTCCGCTGCCGCGCATCCGGGTGCCTCATCCATGAGTTGCCTAATGGTTACTCCAAGGGGACGTGGGTGAAGCACGTCAAGGCTGGCGACGACACCAATGGTGTACGACCTGTACAATTCCCTGGTAAACTCTGGGCTGGCATTCGGCGCAATGCAGTTGACATACCTTGACGTTGTGAAGCGGCGGTGCGGGCGGCTGGTGAGCGCTATGGCCACCTCCCGAGGCGATGTGGTCATGACAGCTGAGGAACGGAGGAGCATGCTGAAGCTAGCAGAGAAGATGACGACGAGCTTCTGCGGCGGCGTTACGGCGTCGACGGTGCACCAGTGGACGACACTGTTCAGCACGGCACGGAGGACGTGTGATGACCTGCCAAATCGTCGATGACCCCGACCGCCCACCGAGAATCATCCTCGCAACGCCGCCATGTCTTTCTGGCTCCCCGTCTCACCATCCCATGTCTTTGGCTTCCTCTGCGACAACTTCACCCACAGCGAGTGGGACATCTTTTGAATGACGGGGACGTCAAGGAGATGGCACATATCGCTAATGGAAGCCACCATGGAAAGTCCGCGATAACATCAATACCTACATACACATTAATAACTCCATCACTACTTCAAATTAGTTACATTCTTCCATGACCATGGCTAACATGCTTGGACGAACATGCTTGTCCTGTCGAACTCCAACCAGAGCAACATGTTGATCCTGCAGGAGTGCTGCAAGGACACTATGGATGCGCCATGGTCGAGCACGGCCACGCCGCTGCGGCTCCCTGCCGCTTTCTTCTTGCCCACCTGCACACGAACGCAGCACACCAGACATACGTCGTGAACAGCACCCCACACACCGGGGCTGCTGCCATGTAGAGCATGTCCTCGATTCAAACAAGCTAGCTAGTTTTGCACATAATCTTTTGATTCAGCCTGCTTGCTTTCGTCTCTGTTTTGTTTTAACATACCATTGGGCATCTCCTTCAAAACGTTGGCTGTCCATGGAGATGTTGACGACAACCATGCACCACCAGGGTGCTGCTTGCAGCAGCACATGGACTGGGTGTCTTGTGTCGGCACCAGCGACGATGGCATCTTTCCTTCTAAAACCAATGTCCATGTAGACCAAAACCGCTTCCAAAACAGCCATCATCGGTTTGAGGGGGTAATTTGTTCAGTATTAAATACTTAGGGGGTTAAGTGTTCCAGTTAATAGTAGGGGGGTTAGTGTCTCAATGCTGATACATAGGGGGTTACGTGGACTTCTTTTTAATTTCTCCTTACCCAACCTCTAGCCAAGAATAGTGAGAAGGCTTGACCGCGTCACAATCAACACCACACTCAAACAAGCACGACCGAAACTCCGAGTTGTCCAGACCAACATACCACTACTCGCAACTCGTCGAAGATGGAGGAGCACGTCAACCACCACCACCGCAAAAGTACCCAAGCTCGCCAAACAGAGACCGATATGATCACACCAAGGCGAAGCAGGTACACCGCTGCTCCCAGAGCAAGAGCTCTGGCCACCATCGACCCTGGGGAAGATGACAAGACCTGAGATCATGGCCCGCACGCGCTCAGGCGCCGCCGGCAAGCAGAGGTCACGACCGACGGTGCAGCCCCGCATGCCACCGTACCGCGCCAAGAGGAGCCCAGGTGCAGCCGTACTCACCAGTAGAAGCGCCACGGCCCACGGCCACGACCCTATGGATCTAGATCGGGCCCGCGCCGTCGCCTCTGCACGTGTCGCCTGCATCACGGTTTGGCACCGCCAGCACGCCTGCTCTGCCACCTCGTCATCTTCAACGCATCAGCTGGCTCCGGTCGCCGGCGCGCCGATCTGCCTCCTAAACCGCCACGCGAGGGCCGAGAAACACTAGGTCCCGCCGCCCCCTTCACTGGTGTCCCCCAGCTTTGTCGGCAGCATCCTCTGGGGCGACGAGGGGTGGGGGGAGCAGGGAGGGGGTCGACGGCGGACAAAAATATGGTTTCGCCCCTTGGGGTGTTCTTGTTGTTTTTCAGTATACACCCTTGTAAGTACATTTTTATTATTCCTTGCTATAGTATATCTTGACTCTCCAGATGCACTTCCTTAACGATTTATTCTTGATCCGCAGCATTCGCATGGCTGCGCTGTGACAAGGAAGGAGTGGACGATCTTGAGGGCTTCTTGCGCGAGCACAAGATCATAACCCGCAGCGGGACGAGGTTCGGAGCTGACCCGAAGGTGGTCAGGGTCAGCATGGTGGACACTGATGAAGCCTTCGGCATATTCGTCGATCGCCTTGCCGCCATGAAATGAGCGTGAGAGAGAAATCATACAGTACTATATATAAATAAGACTCGAAGTTTGAGTTAGCTTATTTGGTTTCGAACTTCAGTTTCTGTTTGTCGTTAATTACTTAGAAACGAGTCATGTTTGTCACATTGTGTTGTTCTGAGTTGTGTTTCTTGCAATGTTTTTCTTCAATGCTGAGCTTTTGAAGTAGTAGTAGCCAACAAATAACTGTTTTTTCTTTCTTTCGGAAGCATGTTATTTATTATTGCCATAAAGGAGCAACCAACATTTCCCTACGACAAGATGATACTCCCTCCGTTTAGTATAAGACAATTTAGTATATAAGTTCACTTTAAACCTCTACGAAACCTATGCACTAAAAGACGTCTAGATATATTCGATTTACAAAGCTAAAACGTTTTATATTTTCTGCATGAGTCTAAGAGCGTGTAAACATGGATTTCATAGATCGGTGAAACAATCTAATTCTAACATTTGAATTCTCCGAAGCTGGTACATATGTGTGTGCTGCCAGTGAGGGCACACGTCCATGGAGGTCGAGCTCTACCGAGCAGGCATTATGTGGCTGACCGCTTAACTGAACCCTGAGGAAAGAAGGGGCATACTAACAAAGAAGGGAGTAGCGCTAACAAAAGAGACGGTGGAGGTGACTTCCAAGATATAAACATCACTTGTGGGCTTGCACTTCATAATCTCAAATACTTGCTGGATTTTTTTAAAAATAGTAATATTAGTGTGTTCTAGAACCCTGTGTGAAAATATTTAAAGATAGTAAAATGAATAAAAAGTAGACACATTATTGTACTTCTAGCGGGCACAGATCAAGTTGTAAAAGAACATAAATTTTGTCATTCTTTTTTGCTTATATTCAGTGCAAAATATATTTTAGTGTCAAATTCTTCAAAACATCTAAATCATGAAAGTGTTATTGTACTTGTAGGTCTTAAAATTATTATGCAAATATAATTACAGTTTAAGACATAGCAAGCATATTATCTAGTTTATAATTTCAATAATAATAATTCTCGAGAATATTGTATAAATGATAGTGTGCTTGAGAGTGTATCAATTATAATTAAAATGTTTATAGTCGCAAGTAAAAAAATTAGTATAAAGATGTAGAGATCTTTGATTTTAAGTTAATCTAGAGTTCTAGCAAGTTGCATATAAGGTTATAACATGGATGGATCCAACATGGAGCAAGAGATGAACACCCAAAAAAATTAGCACACAAATTCTTATATATACATGTATGTATCGTTAGTGTAATCTAAACACACATATATACGTTTCCTCGGCCAGAATAGGTTGTTTCCACTGTCCAACCGTGTCCATGTCTTGATGTACACGCAACCCATCTAGCTGAGAGTAAACTAGCTCCCTGGTAGCATAGCAGCCAATCGATCAGAGTCATAACCTAAAAAAACAATGGGGAGCCCCAATCTGAGAAGCCAGGCGGCGGGACGCTCCATGGCTCTGATTCGGTTGGTCTGACCTGGAGGAAATTGAAACCGGTAAAGGCATGAATCAAGAGATGGGATTGAGTAGGTCGGGTGATACTCGTTGGGTCTCACTACAAAACAATTTCTCATGTTCTTCGTATGTATCCTTCAATCCGTCTCGTCCTCAACAAGTTATCAAAAGACCGCTCTCAAAGAAATGAGACTATGCTTGCTCAAACCATGTTATCACCGTTTGAGTCATTTGACACTTGTTGCAAACCATATTTGGTTACACCGATTTCTTAAGTAGTGCTTTGCAACAAAATGATCAAGATATTGTCAATGTCGTTGAACTCATTGCTTTGACAAAGATTAAATTAGAGTTAGTAAGGGATAATAATGGATGGAAACCTTTTCTTGAAGAAGTCACTTCTTTTTGTGTCAAGCATAAAACCAAAGTTCCTCAACAGGCCTACCCGTAGCAACTGCTAGTGTTGAGAGGGTTTTTTCATCGATAACTTTTGTGAAGAATAAGCTACGGAACAAAATGGGAAGCAAACTCTTGAACGCTGTCTGATTACATTTATTGAGCGGGAATTCTTCTTACAAGTGAAGAATGATGTCGTCATATCTCGCTTCCAAGCTATGAAAGAGCGTACGATCGTATTGTAATTTTCTTTATTATTTTGCAAGCTTCTTAACCTTTTGAGATATTTTTGCTACAGTGGTGACTAATTTGTACTTTATTTGCATAAAGTAATAGACCATTTTCAGTTTTTCTTTATATTTTGCGTTCATTGGAATTTGAACATCCAAAGTTAAATTTCTGAATCCGTCCCTAGGTTGTAACCGAGTTAGATTATGTAAGAGAAAAAAGCTTTTAATCAAAAAAATAATTATTTATTTCTAGTAAAGAGTTGTACCGAACAGAAAACAAGTTTGGATGGTTAAAATCCAAAATTAAATCTAAGTGCGGAACCAAAGCATAATTTTTTTTTGCGGGGGTAAAAGGATTGTATTAATCAGATGACAATGTTGTTACAATCTCTAATGAGGGAATCCAGAATAGATTCTGGTCCTAACCCAAGCCATACTACAGTATGGTCATTTAATCTACCAAATTGTGCTAACAAGTGACTATCTACATTTTGAGATCTAGGAATTTTGCAAATACCAGCTATAGGATTAGAGATAAGGCTTCTTGCTTCCATGACAAGATGCCCCAGCGTTGAGAGATCTTGCTCCTTGCCAGACAATAACCTGACGATCTCTATACCGTCGATTTCAATTAGGATCTGGTCTCGACTCCATTCTAGCTAGTGCTAAGGCCACACCCTCCATAATGGCACATAATTCCGATTCAAGAGATGAAGTGCAGTGCCGAAGAGACCTGCATGAGGACAATAAAATGGTGCCATCTGAGCGTCGGACAATCGTGCCTGCACTAGCTTTTCTCTCTAACCGAAGAAATGATCCGTCAGTGTTCAGTTTGACATACCCAACACGGGGTTTTGTCCATGCGCTCGGAGCCTGGACTGGCTTTGACACCACCGTCCGCTTCACCATCTCTGGATCATTAAGCGGTTGTTTTCCTTTGACAATTTCCTCGACCGTTTGTTGTGAGATATTCTGCAACGATCTTAGATAGATGCACAAAAACCGCCTAGAGCCCTCAATCGCCGGCATGGGTTTATCGTGTGTCACTTCATTCCGCACAAATTAACCAAATCCTCCAAATGATTATCAGTATTTTATCTCGCATCACTTCATCATCAGAGAGCAAGAACTCATCCAGCCACTTCGAGCATGGCCCTTGCCGATCATTGAATTTTGGTAAACCCCACACCTCACTCATTGCTTGTCATAGTTGCACCGCATGAGTACAATCAAAGATAACATATGCAACATCCTCTTGCCCCTGCCCACAAGCCAAGCAGGTTTCGGTAACTGGAATATTCCTCGATCGTTTATTCGCCTTAGTAGCCAGAGCATTATTCATTGCTCGCCATGCAAAAATACGAACTTTTTCAGGCACATTACTCTTCCAGATGCAGTTCCAAATAGGTTTATTCCCTACAGGAGCTTTGCTTGTTGCCTCTCTGTCCTGTGTTTGGTGTGAGACGCAAGCCCTAACTTATACGCACTCCTCACCGTGAACAAACCACTCGTCATAGGTTGCCAAGCCAAGAAATCATCTTGCTGTCTTCGTGAGGTTTTGATGCGCGGAATAATCTCGGCATCAACCACTGGAAAAGTTCTTCGAACAAGTAATTCCTTCCAAGCCTCATTCTCATCATATACGAACAGATTTACCATTGCCTTTAGATTAAACTCACGTGGCAGCCAATTATCTCTCCATATACGAACAGATTTACCATTGCCTATACGCCATATGAGGCCCTTCTTTAATAGATCAAGCCCATGCACTATAGCCGTCTAGGTAGAGGACGGGTTGTCGGTAAAAACAATATCCATAATGTTACCTTGTGGATAATACTTGGCACGAAGAGCCCTTGCACATAAACTACCAGGTCTTTGGATGAGTTTCCATGTCTGCCTTGCCAGAAGCGCTTGATTAAATATACTCATATCGCGAAAGCCAATTCCACCTTCCCTTTTGCTCACAACATATCATCCCACTTCATCCAGTGTGTTTTCCTCTTTCCACAATCATCTCCCCACCAAAAATCTCTGATTATTTTCGTAAGGTCATCGCATATAGAGGATGGTAGCTTAAACACTCCCATAATGTATGTGACCATAGCCTGGGCAACAACCTTTATCATTACTTCCTTGCCACCTTGCGATAGATCCCCCACAGCAAAATTCTTTTGCACAACTTCTCTTGGAGAGTTAGGAATTTGTTGCGTGTCATTATCCTATCTAGATTAGGGAGCCCCAAATATTTATCCTCAAGATTTTCCCGCTGAATATCCAGGCTACACTTGATAGCTTCTTGAATATCTCCAGGGAATAGAGCACTAAACCGTATCGAACACTTTGAAGGGTTGATCAGCTGGCCAGTACTTGAAGCATACAAATCAATAACATGCTTTACATGCACGTTCAACCTCTGCACTCTCCGCCTTAAAGAAGAGTGTATCATCCGCAAACAAAAGGTGAGAGACACCGGGAGCACGCCGGCATATCTTGACAGACGTAATTCCACCATTATTTACCTCTGAATGCAACAAAGCCGATAGTGTTGGAAATATAAGCAATAATCCATATGATTTAATCTGAATAATAAACTGATAAATCATGATCATACAAACGGTACAAACCAATTATGCAAATCAGCAAAGTAGATGAACAGATTACATCTATAGGAGATAAACCTATCACATCTACACCAAACGCTAGAACAAAGAACTCTAGTATAATCCGAAAAAGAGAAATCGAGATCACATACGATGTAGGCTGAATAGCAGCCGCAGCGGTCGCAGCAGCGTCGCCCATGTTGAGGTTGTCGAAGAGGTCGCTGACGTCCGGGAAGAAGTCGTCGTTCGGGAACTCGTCGTCGGACGACGTCGTGGTTGCCAGTAGTCGCGCTTGAGCGCTCCCCAAAAACCTGATCGCCCCTCACCCGTACAGGTTCACGAGAGGCGGGGTTCCGGAGGCCTACTGTCCCGATCTGCGGTGCACGCCGCAAGCCGGGATGGGGAAGACGAAAGCGGCGGCGCAAGGTTCTGGAGGTAGGCGCGTGTGTGGATTGATTCACCGATTAGGTTTAGCGCAGACGCTTATATAGTGCAGGTTAGGAAGATCGTGGGCTCAGCCCACGTCCGAGTCGGTAACAGCCACGTCCATAAAAACTGGAAACGGCTGTAATTAACGCGTCCGTTAATGACTCATAATCAGTTTTTCCAACCAGAAAAATAAAGCTCGGCTCGGCAATATTCCCGCAACCCGCGGCGTGGCGTGGCGTAGTGGCGTCGGAGGAGGAGTGCGCGAGGGCTACTCTTCTTGTCACACCTTAGTGAGTGGTGCAACACTCTACTATATAAGGTGGTCCAACTCTCCTTCAACTAGCAATGTTGGACTAAACTTTAGCACCACCAGCACAGCCATATGCTGCCATATACAAGTGGACCAAAGAGAATTTCAGAATTTGTCTAATGGGCCAACGGCCCAAAACTTACCAAATTCCAACAATCCCCCACAAAGTCTCATTGGCACATCACATCATTTTTCTTCCAGAACATTGTTTTATATACCGGTGTGTAGTGGAGACTGTTAAGTTGAACTTCCACGTTAAACTTTATGCTACACTAGCTAGCAACTTGAATAGTGGACTATGCCTTGAACTACAAGTTTTATGTGCGCTAGTTTCACACAAAATCTAGACCGGTACAGGGCTACCGTCGGCTTTCCCGCGGTTTGGAGCTTATGCGTCATACTCCAGGGCCTTTCATAAGTTTAGTAGAGAGCACCCAACTCTCACGGACTGCGACATTTGACAGTCAGACTCATATAGGTGTCTTCCTCAAGAGATGTTCTGCAGGACAACATCTCCGCTTATAAAAAGCCACTTGGAACACATTAAGATAAATATCAACCTGCCATGCAGATTAAGAGAGTATTGCATCTTTATGGAGATGTAAATATAATATGGGAATACTCTCCTCTCAGCTGACCAACAGCTTGTCTCCCAGCTCTAATTCACGGGATCTCCGATCACATAGAGTGGGTTACCACTGGGATCAACTCATAGCGTGGGTCTCAAACCCATCTCCCTCGATGCATTATCTATCACATTGCGTGATAAACCCTTTGTGAAGGGATCTGCCAGGTTCTTAGATGTTTGAATATAATCCAGCAATAACTCGGAGTTTCTCGGTTTCTGATTTCAATCTCCTCTTCACATGCCTTGATGACTTCATATTATCCTTAGAACTGTTTACTTTGACGATCACAGTTTGATTATCACAGTTCATCGGGATGGCGGGTATCGGGTTTTCAACAACAGGTAATTCCATCAAGAGCTCACGAAGCCACTCTGCTTCAACAGTGGCTATGTCTAATGCTATGAGTTCTGCTTCCATTGTTAACCTCGTTAAGATGGTCTTCTTGCAAGACTTCCAGGAAACAGCGCCACCACCAAGTGTAAACAAATAAACATTTGTGGCATTAATCTCATCAGCATCAGATATCCAGTTTGAATCACTATAACCCTCAAGTACCCGTGGATACCCAGTATAGTGAATACCATAACTTGCAATGCCTTTCAAATAGCGCAAAACTCTTTCAAGAGCATGCCAATGATCATCTCTAGGATTTAACACAAATCGACTCAGTTTGCTTATAGCAAAGGAGACGTCAGGTCTAGTAGCGCTGGCTAAATACATGAGTGAGCCAATAATTTGAGAATATCTCAATTGATCTTTAACAGTCCTTCGATTCTTTCGAAGTAGCACACTCGGATCATAAGGCGTTGGAGAAGAATTGCAGTCGCTATACCCGAAGCGACTCAATATCTTTTCCACATAGTGAGACTGAAGCAATGTAATCCCACCATTGTCATTCTTTAGTAGCTTGATGTTTAAGATTACATCAGCCAGTCCCAATTCCTTCAGCTCAAAGCAGCGAGATAGGAACTCTTTGACCCCCTCAATAAAAGCGAGGTTAGTCCCGAATATCAATATGTCATCAACGTAGAGACACATAATAACTCCCTCTCCCCCACCATGTCGATAGTACACACATTTGTCAGCTTTGTTTACAACAAAGACTTCAGCAGTTAAAGTTCTTTCAAACGTCTCGTGCCACTGTTTAGGAGCTTGCTTAAGACCATACAAAGACTTCACTAACTTACACACCTTTCCTTCTTGACCATCTACTACAAATCCGTCAGGCTGCTCCATATAAATTTCCTCATCTAGCTCTCCATTTAGAAAAGTTGTCTTAATGTCCATTTGATGAACGAGAAGACCATGTGAGGCAGCCAAGGAAAGTAGTACTCGAATAGTGGTCAATCTGGCTACAGGTGAGTAGGTATCGAAGAAGTCTTCACCTTCCTTTTGGGTATAACCCTTAGCCACAAGACGTGCCTTGTACTTTTCAATAGTACTATCAGGTCTAAGATTTTTCTTGAACACCCACTTACATCCTACAAGTTTGCACCCATAAGGACGATCAGTGATTTCCCAAGTACCATTAGCTAAGATGGAATCCATCTCGCTTCGGACGACTTCCTTCCAGTAGTCAGCATCTTGAGATGCATAGGCTTCTGAAATGGAAGTGGGAGTATCATCCACAAGGTACACAATGAAATCATCACCAAATGACTTTGCAGTACTTTGTCTCTTGCTCCTTTTGGGAGCTTCATTGTCATCCTCCACAGGATCATCAGAGTGTTCTATCGGCATAGTGGGTTCAGGAATTATAGAAAATTCCTGACTAGATGAACTAGTCATCTCCTGATTTGATGAGCTAGACATGCCTTTCATAGGAAAGATGTCCTCAAAGAAAGTCGCATCATTCGACTACATAATTGTACCAACATGCATGTCGGATACCTCAGATTTTACTATCAAAAATCTATAGCCAATGCTATGAAAAGCATATCCCAGAAAAACACAATCAATTGTTTTTGGTCCAAGCTTTCGCTTCTTGGGTATTGGAATATTGATTTTCACCAAACAACCCCAAGTTCGTAAGTAAGAGAGTTTAAGCCTTTTATTTTCCCATTCCTCAAATGGAGTCATGGTTTTATCCTTTATAGGAACACGGTTTAGGACATGACACGCAGTCATTAGCGCCTCCCCCCACCATTCCTTGGAAAGACCCGATGTATCTAACATGGCATTAACCAAATCAGTTAGAGTGCGGTTCTTTCTTTTGGCCACCCCATTTGACTGAGGTGAGTAGGGAGGAATCCTCTCATGTATAATACCGTGTTCCATACATAATAAATCAAATTGTTTGAAAAGTACTCTCCACCATGATATGATCGTAGCCGCTTGATTTTAAGATCAAGTTGGTTTTCTGCCTCAGCTTTATAGATTTTGAAGTACTTCAAAGCTTCATCTTTAGATTTCAGAAGATAAACATAGCAGTATCTAGTGGAGTCATAAATCAACGTCATAAAGTATCTTTTTCCATATTTTGTCAACACACCATTCATCTCACAAAGATCTGATTGTATAAGTTCTAGCGGTGCTAAGTTTCTCGGTTCCGCAGCCGTATGAGATTTGCGGGGTTGCTTTGCTTGCACACAAACTTGTCACTTAGAACCTTTGACAGTGGTAAATTTCAGAATTAAACTCATACTGGCTAGCCGCGTCATGCAACCAAAGTTAATATGACAGAGTCGTGAATGCCAAACATTGGACTCATTATCATTGCAAACATGATTAATAACTTTAGTACATGAGTCTGACAAATACAAGCGGAACAGACCTCCGCACTCATAACCCTTTCCAACAAATTGTACATACTTAGAAATTACAACTTTATTGGACTCAAAAACCAACTTAAAGCCATCTCGACATAAAAGCGATCCGCTGACGAGATTATTACTGATGGAGGGAACGTGCTGCACATTCTTCAGCTGTACGGTCTTTCTTGAAGTAAACTTCAGATTTACCGTACCAACACCATGAACAGAAGCACGTGAGCCGTTTCCCATCAGTATGAAAGAGGTCCTTGAGACCTGATAAGAGGAAAATATGGAAATATCAGAACATACATGTGTATTAGCACCTGTATCTATCCACCAATCAGGAGAATGACATACTGAAAGGATAGTAGGTAAAATACCATATCCAGCATCCTTCATCTCAGTAACGCTAATAACAACATTAGCGGCATTGCCGCTGTTCCTATGTTGACGCTTGTCAAAGCGATTAGGGCAGCTAGGAGCCCAATGACCAGGATCACCGCAGACGTGGCAAGAGCCTTTCGTCTTATCATTTTTCTTCTTGAAGTTGGTTGAGTGTGTGGCCTTGTTCTTGCCATCAAACTTCCCCTTTCCTTCAGTTTTGTTCTTATTCTTGAACTTGTGGGATTGGAAGTTTTTCCTATGCACTAGATTGGCAATAGAACTTCCCTCAAGTCCTCGAGAAGTTTTGTCCTTTGCTCTCGCCTTCTCTTCCACATGAAGAGACCCAATGAGATCCGTAACGGAAAACTCTTGTCTCTTATGTTTCAGAGAAGTAGCAAAGTTCCTCCACGAAGGAGGAAGCTTGGCAATAATGCCACCAACCACAAATTTGTCCGGTAAGGAACACTTGAACTACTCAAGTTCTTTGGAAAGTGATTGTATCTCATGAGCTTGCTCAACGACGGAGCGCTCATCAACCATCCTGTAGTTATATAATTGCTCCATGACATACAGCTCAGTGCCAGCATCCGAGACCCCAAACTTGGCCTCGAGCGCTTCCCACGCGTCCTTGCCATTATCAAATGACATATAAGGGTCAACAATGTTGTCCCCAAGAACACTGAACAAAGCCGCCATAAACATGGTATCGGCTTTCTTAAAGTTCGCTTCCTGCTCAGCAGAAAGATCTCCTTCAGGCTTGCCAAGAGTGGCGTTATAACAGTTTAGGTTTTCAAACCAGAGAACTTCTCTCTTGCGCGATCTCTTATAGTGCATGCCATCAAAAGGAGGCGGTCTAGTAGCCGCGGATACACCAGTGGAATTCAGTTGCCTATAATCAGGTTTTTGGATTGTTGGAAATATAAACAATAATCCATATAATTTAATCCGAATAATAAACTGATAAATCATGATCATACAAACGATACTAAAACCAATTATACAGACCAGCAAAGTAGATGAACAGATTACATCTATAGGAGATAAACCTATCACATATACACCAAACGCTAGAACAAAGAACTCTAGCATAATCCAAAAAAGAGAAATTGAGATCACATACAATATAGGCTGAATAGCAGCCGCAGCGGTCGCAGCAGCGTCCCCCATGTTGAGGTTGTCGAAGAGGTCGCTGACGTCCGGGAAGAAGTCGTTGTTCGGGAAATCGCCATCGAACGACGTCGTGGTTGCCAGTAGTCGCGCTTGAGCGCTCCCCAAAAACCTGATCGCCCCTCACCCGTACAGGTTCACGAGAGGCGGGGTTCCGAAGGCCTACTGTCCCGATTTGCGGTGCACGACGCAAGCCGGGATGGGGAAGACGAAAGCGGCGGCGCAAGGTTCTGGAGGATAGAAGAATGTCTGGATTGATTCACCGATTAGGTTTAGCGCAGACGCTTCCGTTAATGACTCATAATCAGTTTTTCCAACCAGCAAAATAAATCTCGGCTCGGCGAGATTCCCGCAACCTGTGGCGCGCGCGCGTCGAGGCGAGGCGAGGCGAGGTGGGCGGCGTCGGAGGAGGAGTGCGCGAGGGCTACTCTTCTTGTCACACCTTAGTGAGTGGTGCAACACTCTACTATATAAGATGGTCCAACTCCCCTTCAACTAGCAATGTGAGACTAAACTTTAGCACCACTAGCATAGCCATATGCTGCCATATACAAGTGAGTCAAAGAGAATTTCAGAATTTGTCTAATGGGCCAACAGCCCAAAACTCACCAAATTCCAACAGATAGCCCATCAACAACAAAAAGAAATAAGAAAGGGGATAAAGGGTCACCTTGTCGAAGACCTCTCGTCGGGGAAAATGCTTCCAATAAGGCTCCATTCAATTTTACGGAGTACCTCACCGTGGTCACGCACAACATTATCCAATCCACCCACAGATGAGAGAAGCCTATTTTATGCATCACTTCCTTAAGAAAAGTCCAGTCAACCCTATCATACACCTTTGATAAATCCAGCTTGTACGCACAATAAGCATTATTGGTTGTAGTACCATGCTCTAAATAGTGTAAGCATTCAAATGCAAGCAACGCATTATTTGTGATCAAACGCCCTGGGACAAAGGAGCTTTGATTCTCCGATATTATGCCCTCCAATAACGGTCTCAAACGATTCACCAAACATTTAGATATAATTTTATACACAACGTTACACAAACTGATTGGGCAGAAATCTTTGAGCTCACTGGAATGATCTGTCTTTGGTATCAGAACAATGGCCATGTCATTCACTCCGGAAGGCATGACATCAGACTGAAAGAAAAGCATCACCGCTTGGATTATTTCCTCCTTGAGAACATCCTAATTTCGCTGGAAAAAACATGCAGGAAATCCATCTGGTCCTGGAGCCTTCAAGGGCCCGATCTGAAAAATAGCGTCACTAATTTCATCTGCCGTGAAAGCCCTAAACAAGCGATCATTAGTCTCATCTATAATCCTTTCTCCAAACAAGCATTTCCTCCTTATAGAGTAGTGGCTTGAATCAGGAATTTCCTCCTTATAGCCGTGAAAGCCCTAAACAAGCATTTCCTCCTTATAGAGTTGTGATGACCCACAAGTATAGGGGGTGTATCGTAGTACTTTCGAAAAATAGGAGTGTCGATCCCAATGAGGAGCAGAAGATGTTGACTAGTAGCTTGAATCAGGAATTCTCTGTAAATATTTAGCAAATGGATTTTTAGGGGTTTTTGATAATGCAGATAAATAAAGTGCAAATAAATAAAAGACAATAGTGATAATTGCAGCAAGTGGCACAATCCTTTCTTCAGCAAAGGCAAGCAGATTGTATTACTTATGAGGACCAAACGTTTTCGAGGACACATGGGAATACTGTCAAGTGCTTTCGCTTCATATAGTTGATTAATCTTCTTTAGTTGGATAAGTGTTGTGTGGGTGAACCTATGCTAATTTACCAACCTTACTTGGACTAATACATACTTGTGATTAAACCCCTTGCAAGCATCCGCAACTACAAGAAAATAATTAAGATAAAAACCTAACCACAACATTAAACTCTGAGATCCTACACTCCTTTGTGCAAAGGTTTCCTAATGGAGGTTGATACGTGGGAAACGTATCTATAATTTTTGATGCTCCATGCTTGTTTAGTATGTACTTTGCTTTACTTGTCTACACTTTGAGGTGCTTTTTACATGTTTTCTAGTACTAACCTATTAACAAGTTGCCACAGTGCCAGTTACCTGTTTTCTGTTGTTTTTGGTTTCAGAAAAGCTAGTAAAGAAATATTCTCGGAATTGGACGGGACAAAAGTCAAAGTCAATTACTTTCTGTGGGGAACAAGAAGTCCAGAGGGGAGTCGGGGAGGCGAGCCAGAGGGGCCACCCCCCAGGCGCGGCCATAGGTGGGCCCGCGCCTGGCTAGGGTATGGGGCCCCTGGCCACCGCCTCGGCCTCCCCCATTCGCCTATAAGAAGCCCTCGATGCATAAACCCTAGGCACCCGATCAATATTCCACGAAACCGTCTGTATCCGCTGCCACCATCATCCCTAGATTTGGGAGGATCTGAAGTTCTTCCCGGCACCCTGCCGGAGGGGAGATCATCCTGGAGGCCTTCTCTCCGGTATGATGCCTGAGTAGTTCCACCTTGTACTATGGGTACATGTAGTAGCTAGATGGTTGTATCTCCTCCTTCGTGCTTTCATGTATAGATCTTTTGAGCTCCGTTCATGATTAAGATCTAATCTATTTGTAATCATGCATGTTGTGTTTGCGGGAATCCGATGGATATTGAGATTATTATGTTGGTTTGATTAATGGTTTTTTCTTTATGATTCTATCATGTCTGTGTTGTTTGTAATCTTGTATGCTCTCCATTGTTAGTAGCTATCTTGGCCAAGTAGTTGCTAGTGACTCCAAGAGGGAGTATTTATGCTCGATAGTGGGTTCATGCCTCTAGTTTCCAAGGGAACTGACAATAATCTCTTCGGTTGTAGATGTGATGTTGCTACTAGGGAGAAAACAACGGTCTCTTGTTCATGGAACATGTGGACTGTTTAACTTACACACTTTGCTTGAAGCAGTTGTATGTTGCTTGCAACTTAATACTGGAGGGGGTTCGGATGATAACCTGAAGGTGGACTTCTAGTCATAGATGCAATTGGATGTCGGTCTATGTATCTTGTTGTATTGCCCAATCGAATCTCATAGGATCTTTCTCACTAGTAATTGCATTTTTATGCCTTGCTCGGTTCCTGTCAATTGCCCTGCTCTAATTTGTTCACCCTTCATGCCATGTTGTTTATCTAAGGAGATCACCTCTAGTGAACTATGGACCCCGGTCCAATCTTTACCATTGATACATCTTCCACTGTTACTTGTTTACTTGCTGCAAACCATTACCTTCCACACCATACGTTTAATCCTTTGTTACAGCAAACTGATGAGCTTGACAACCTCACTGATTCATTGGGGCAAAGTCTTGAGTTTGTGTTGTGCAGGTCCCCCCGTTGCTAGCAACACCTGTGTGACGTTTCCTTACTCCTACTGGTTCGATAACCTCGGTCTCTACTGAGGGAAACATGCTACTATGATCTTCACACCTTGCTCTTGGGGTTACCAACGAAGTGATCCATGTCAACACCGGGTGCACGCAACAAGACTTTCTGGCGCCGTTGCCGGGGAGGCTAAGGACGTCTTCACAAGAGGAGTCCTCCACTTCCTTTCTCTTTACTTTGTTTTTAGTTTGCTTAGTTTCTTTCGCTTGGTTCTGTTTGCCTCTTTTAAAAAACTCCGAAAAATTATTTTAGCTTGGTTTGCTTCCTTTATTAAAAAACACAAAAAAATCAGTTCCTGCTTTAGCTGCTGCTGTTTTTGGCTTGCCCACCTTTGCCAAAATGAACTCTGCTGAGAACACCAAGTTGTGTGACTTCACTAGCACCAACAACAATGATTTCCTTAGCACACCTATTGCTCCACCTTCTCCTGATGCTACCTTTTATGAAATTAAGCCTGCTTTGCTGAATCTTGTGATGAGAGAGCAGTTTTCTGGTGCTAGTTCTGATGATCCTGCTGCCCATCTCAATAGCTTTGTTGAGCTTTGTGAAATGCAAAAGTATAAGGATGTAGATGGAGATATTATTAAGATCAAGATTTTTTCCTTTCTCCTTGAGATTAAAAGCTAAAGAATGGTTGCTTTCTTTGCCTAAAAATAGTATTGATTCTTGGACTAAGTGTAAAGACACTTTTATTGGAAAGTACTATCCTCCTGCTAAGATTATTGCTATGAGAAGTGTTATGAAATTTAAACAACTTGATAATGAACATGTTGCTCACGCTTGGGAAAGAATGAAAAGTTTGGTTAAGAATTGTCCCACTCATGGACTCACTGCTTGGATGATTATCCAGACTTTTTATCCAGGTTTGAACTACTCTTCAAGGAACCTGCTGGATTCAGCTGCTGGAGGTACTTTCATGGGCCTCACCTTGGGTGCTGCAGCAAGGTTTCTTGATAATATGATGGTTAACTACTCTGAATGGCATGTTGATAGAGCTCCACATGGTAAGAAGGTAAATTCTGTTGAGGAAACTTCCTCTTTGAGTGAAAAATTGATGTTATTATGGCTATGCTTGTTAATGGGAAAGCTCCTCTAGATCCTAATAGTGTTCCCTTAGCCTCTTTGGTTGCTCAAGAAGAGCAAGTTGACGTCAACTTAATTAGAAACAACAATTTCAACAACAATGCTTATGGTAATTATAGGCCTTATCCTCCTAGTGGAAATGTTTATCATGGTGGATCTGGAATGCTTAGTGAAGAAAGGATTCTAGAAGTAGAGAGATCCACTGAGAATTTTCTGCAAATGCAATATGAGCAAAATAAGATTTTCACTAAAACTATGGAGGAACAATCTATTATCTTGAAAAATATTAGTCATCACCTTGAGAATTTGAATAGAGAAATTCCTAGTTTACAATCAAAAATTTTGAGTGCTGAGAAAAATATATCATCTTTGTCTGAAGCTCAGTCCTCTTTGATTAATAAAATGGCTGCTAAACCTGAAATGGAAAACACTTTTGCTACTGCTCATGCCATACAAGTTATTATTGATGAAAATGCTAGGCTGTTAGCTCAACTTCATGCTAAGTGGGAAAGGGAAGCTGAAATTGATAGAAACAATAGTGTATGCACCATCACCACTAAACCACCGGTAGTCCCTATTCCTTCTCCTATTATGCCTAAGCCTATTAAGCCTACTACTAGTGATGCTAAGTTTGACTTTGATATTGATGGTTGCAATATTTCTGAAGTGATTATGTTCCTACAAAAGTTTGCTAGAAGTCCTGATGCTAGTGATATGCATGTTGCCTTTACCAAACACATTACAGATGATCTTGTTAAAATTAAGGAAGAGAAGATAAAACACAAAGCTTCTATTCCTAGGAAAGTAGAAGATAGTTGGGAACCCATTATTAATATGCAAGTGAATGACTTTGATCTCAAAGATTCATGTGATCTTGGTTCTAGTATCTCTATTATGCCTAAGAAGATATATGAAATGCTTGATTTACCACCATTGGAAGATTGTTATTTAAATGTCCCACTCAATGATAATGCTAAGAAGAAACTCATGGGGAGTATTAATGATGTTCTCATTATGGTTAACAATGCTTATGTCACTGTTGATTTCTATGTTTTGGATGTCGAATACAATGCTTCTTGTCCTATTACTTTGGGAAGACCTTTTCTTAGAACAGTTGGTGCCATCATTGATATGAAATAAGGCACCATAAAATATCAATTTCCATTCAAGAAAGGTATAGAACACTTCCCTATGAGGAGAGATAAGTTGCTTTTTTCTCCTCCTTTGAAAGCAAGGTTTGATGTTAATGCTTCCTCATTTGAAAATACTTGATTCTTCTTGCTTCTTGTGCCTAACTTAAAGGTGTTAAAGAAAAGTACTTATTGGGAGATAACCCAAGAGTTTCCTTGAGTCTTGGAAGTTATTACTTCAGTAATGACCTTTCCTTATCCTTTTTGTTTGATTTTTGTTCCAATAATGACCTCTAATGAGAGGGAAGTAAGATTTGGGGAGTTGTTGTCCCGAAACAGATTTATGTCCTCCACCAAAAAAAATCGTGAGGAGTCTCTGTAACTCTTATTAAGCTCAAAATTTACGAATAAATCCCCCAGTATGTTAGATAACTTTCGTCATTTCAACACTTTTTTATTTGAGCAACAAAAGATATTTGAAAAAATCGGTTTCTACCTGCTGGTCTGTTTTGACAGATTTCTACCATTATTTGCATTTTCTTCTTATTGATTCCTTTTTGAGTTCTTTTTGGGAAATTGAGATTTTTAAAGGGGTTGATACATTAGCTTGTGTTTTTATTGAAAATCCTTGCTGTTCCACAGCTTTGCCAAGCGGTCTAATATCTTTTGAATAAACTAATGTTGCTAATGAAGATTGTGTGAAGTTTTGTATGAAGAAAAAAAATTCAGGTGTAGAGAGAGAATGATGTAATGAGATGAAGAATGGACAAAATCTCAAGCTTGGGGATGCCACCATGGTTTCACCCCAAGAAATATCCAAGAGGTACAAGCGTCAAAGCTTGGGGATGCCCAAGGCATCCCCTTCTTCATCAATAAAAAGCTCAGGTCTGTCTAGACACTTCGTTTTTATTGTTTCATGCACAGTTGTGTTGTTCTTGGAGCGTCTTAGTTTTCGTTTGCTTTTCTTAGTTGTTTAGTTTGCTTGAATAAAGTAGTTTGGACCCCCGTTCTCGCTGCATTGTTTTGCAAATAAGTTTGCTTGGTGTTGGAAAGGAGTAATAAGTTCTTGCTTGAAGTGCAAGAGGAGCTTGCATTGACTGTGACTTAGACTTTAGCGTGACATGCTAGGTGTTGTTTTAGCATTATGCTTAGTGATTATTGTTGTAGCATGTCTTGTTCCAAACAATTGGGATTGCTTAGTGTGCCTTGAAGAAATTATACGTTGTTTTAGCATGCAAAAGCATAGTATTGTGGTATTCTCCATTAATGGTTCGCTTGGGTTGACTTGGCACATGCTCACACCATGTTATGACTCTTAAAAGTCACCATTATCCTCTATGATCATTTAGTCCTTGACTTGTAGTATCACTCTTTGCTTTGATTAGTATGCTTTGTTGCTCTGCATGATTATGGCCATTATGCTCTCTTAGTTGGTTGCTCCCAGTCTTTTGCTAGCCTCCACTTGTATGAGTAAGTTCTACTAATGCTTCCAACTCCCAAGAAACCAAGTTATTCCAAAGTGTCCACTATAAACTCCTATGCATGGTGTGTTACACCATTCTAAGTATATTCTTGTTTTCCACTATCTTCCAATTAAAAACTATTTTGTTATGAGAAAACTTAGTGATTAAAGCCCTCATGAACTTGATGGCACACTTTATTATTTGCCCCTAATAAACTTGAACCATTATGACAACTTTGTTGTATATGCTTGCACTTATAAGTTGGAATTAGCAGAACCGTGTTGTCACGGGGAACGTTTTCAACATTGCACTTGTACTTTGTACTCAGTTGATATCATGCTCTTTTGTCTATGGATGTCACCGGTGTGAAATAAAGAGGGAACTTGTAAGTCCATGGAGTTTGTACTCTGTGTTAGAGAAACGCCTGGGCCGCTAGCCTAAGCCATGCCTAATCATGGTGGAAACTTGCAGCAACACCATAGTGAGCTATCTATGAAGCATCCTCAATAAAAAGCTATGCATATGGTAAATAAAAAGATTGCTGAGATGCTCATTGTCTGCTTGCCTTGTCATTTTGGTTATTGGAAAGCTCCTGGACCATGTGCAAGGGGTACCCCGTTGGCGGTTCTCAATGATATGCAAATACTTACAATGATAAGAACTTACATGTGTCCAAAGTTGAGTATGCATGAGGTGTGGCCCTCGTATTCAAGGGACTTGAGATTGCCAACTTATACTTCGTCAAGAATATACTCCATCTTTGCCACTTTAACCTTAACCACTTCAAGATGATTATGATGGGGGCAATGAGGGCTGAAACCTAACAAGTACCATAATTTTTGGAAACTCTTTTTCAAACTTGTAATCCCTGCTTCCTTTATAAAAAAGGCCTTTCTTTCATCATTATTGAGTCTCCACCTTCTACCCTTAGGCACCATTAAGAGAGCATAGTTGTCATTCTGTGTGCAGTGTTCCAAAGCTTATTAATTGATGCATATTGTGATATTACTTGTTCTTGTGCTATTTGTTTCTAGTAGCCCTTGTGAACTTTGAAGGTGTCCTATGCATCTATATTGCTACTCTATGAGGGACAAGCTGATTGCCACTATGCTATGTTTTCTGTATGTGAAACAAACAAATATTTTTCAATGCATGTTATTCATGATCCTTATTTGTAGCCTTTCATGTTGCATGCATAGTTACTATGTCCTATTGTTAGAACTCCATTCTTTCATGCACATGTTTAGAGTTCTTTCATCCCAGCTTTCAATGCTTGCAAATGGTGGGATCTTTATTGTGACAGTGCATGTCACCTCAAAAATTATTCTTTTTATCACTTACCTGCTCGAGGACGAGCAGGAGTTAAGCTTGGGAATGTTGATACGTCGGAAACGTATCTATAATTTTTGATACTCCATGCGTGTTTAGTATCTACTTTGCCTTGCTTTGTCTACACTTTGAGGTTCTTTTTACATGTTTTCTGGTACTAACCTATTAACAAGTTGCCACATTGTCAGTTGCCTGTTTTCTGCTATTTTTGGTTTAAGAAAATCTAGTAAAGAAATATTCTCGGAATTGGATGGGACAAACGTCAAAGTCAATAAATTTCTGTGGGGAACAAGAAGTCCAGGGGGGAGACGGAGAGGTGAGACAGAGGGGCCACACCCCTAGGCGCGGCCACAGGTGGGCCCAAGCCTAGGCAGGGTGTGGGGCCCCTGGCCACCGCCTCGGCCTCCCCCTTCGCCCATAAGAAGCCCCCGATGCAGAAACCCTAGGCACCCGATCAATATTCCACGAAACTGTTTGTAGCCGCCGCCACCATCGTCCCTAGATTAGGGGATCTGAAGTTCTTCCTGGCACCCTGCCGGAGGGGAGATCATCCCGGAGGCCTTCTCTCCGGTATGATGCGTGAGTAGTTCCACCTTGGACTATGGGTCCATATAGTAGCTAGATGGTTGTATCTCCTCCTTTGTGCTTTCATGTATAGATCTTGTGAGGTCCGTTCATGATCAAGATCTAATCTATTTGTAATCATGCATGTTGTGTTTGCGGGGATCCGATGGATATTGAGATTATTATGTTGGTTTGATTAATGGTTTTGTCTTTATGATTCTATCATGTCTGTGTTGTTTGTAATCTTGCATGCTCTCCGTTGTTAGTAGCTATCTTGGCCAAGTAGTTGCTAGTGACTCCAAGAGGGAGTATTTATGCTCGATAGTGGGTTCATGCCTCTAGTTTCCAAGGGAAGTGACAATAATCTCTTCGGTTGTAGATGTGATGTTGCTACTAGGGAGAAAACAATGGTCTCTTGTTCATGGAACATGTGTACTGTTTACCTTACACACTTTGCTTAAAGCAGTTGTCTGTTGCTTGCAACTTAATACTGGAGGGGGATCGGATGATAACCTGAAGGTGCACTTCTAGTCATAGATGTAGTTGGATGGCGGTCTATGTATCTTGTTGTATTGCCCAATCGAATCTCATAGGATCTTTCTGACTAGTAATTGCATTGTTATGCCTTGCTCAGTTCATGTCAATTGCCCTGATGTAATTTGTTCACCCTTCATGCCATGTTTTTTATCTAAGGAGAGCACCTCTAGTGAACTATGGACCCCGGTCCAATCTTTACCATTGATACATATTCCACTGTTACTTGTTTACTTGCTGCAAACCATTACCTTCCACACCATACGTTTAATCCTTTGTTACAGCAAACCGGTGAGCTTGACAACCTCACTGATTCGTTGGGGCAATGTCTTGAGTTTGTGTTGTGCAGGTATCCGTGTTGCTATCAACATTTGTGTGACGTTTCCTTCCTCCTACTGGTTTGATAACCTCGGTCTCTATTGAGGTAAACTTGATGTTGTGCTCTTCACACCTTGCTCTTGGGGTTACCAACGAAGTGCTCCACGTCAACACCGGGTGCACGCATCATGGGTTTAGGTTTCTGTCACTTCGGCAACCCCACAATTAGTAGCCAAATACACAATGCATTCCCCTAGGCCCATAAATGGTGAAGTATCATATTGTCGACGTTCACATGACACCATTAGAAGAATAGCACCATGTAACACCCTCAGAATCGGCGCTATGCAAGTTTTAGAGAAACCCGCCAAACCCGCATAGAAACGATTCAAAGGTGCCCACCAGGTACTTTCGTGTGGGTGGAAAACGAAGTAATAACATTACACAACAGTCCTCGATGGGACCCACAGAACAGATATATATACAACAGCGATTCAAAGAGTCAAGAATACAGATATACACTACGAAGTTCCAAATCACCTTGAAAATGATACAGCGTCCGACTACGGACAAGATGCAAATGGGGCTAAGAGCCCTGAAGAATAACCAATGGCGTCCATAACCCTGCCCAGGCCAAGCCGGAAGGGTAACCCTGCTAACGACGTCGATCTCAAAACCTGTTTAAACAAAAGGGGTGCCGACAAAGGGCAAAGGAAAAAGAGGAGCGTCAGTACTGAGGCCAGTACACGGCGAGGCTAGAATTCGGCGGTCCTCGCCTACATAGGTATGGTGGACTGAAGCGGCAGCGGCAACATGCACTAAACAACCTATAGAGACTCGATACAACTGTCGATTATCAGAGAGGGATAAGAAAGACCTATTCGGAACCAACCTGATGCTACCATCAAACAAACCCATCCTGGTGTTTCCCCCTCGAGACCAAACGAGGAAGTCCACCGAGGAACTCACACAGTTGGCAGTTTTACTTATTCAGTTATCGTTGCAGCAATTACTAGTTAGGTATAGATAGTCATCCTGATAAAATAAGCAGTGGGCACTTTTAGTTAGCCATTCCGTGATAGTTGCAACACTTACTAGACAGATACAATTAGCATGAGATAAACCCAAAACCCAGCAGTTGTTGGTACTTTTATTCAGCCATTCCGTTGTAGTTGCAATACTTACTAGTCAGGTACAATGGTCGCTGGCGACGACCCAAACAAGCAATTGTGGGCAGTTTTATTTAGCCATTCCGTTATAGTGAAGCTGATTACTAGTCATTATAAAGTCAAGTTTATAGCACTACTTTAGTTATAGTTGTCTATGATCGAGATACTGTGCTCCAAGTCGTTCATAACCGCGGACACGGCTTTCAGAAAGTTTTAACCCGGCCGGGGTGCACAAATAGCAACACACACACGATCAACCTCGGAAAAACCAAATCAAAACCCAACGAGGCTTTCACGACAAAGCAATCACAGGATTCATAAATATTTCAGGGGGCCACCCCATTGAGTAGATCCGCATCGAAGTTAGCTGACTCTGAGACGGACTCAAGGTTTGCGACAATGGCTGTAAACGACTGGGAACCCAAAACTGGGCTTGTCGATACCGCGAAAACACTCCGCTTACCTAAACAGTACAGCGTGCTCCTCGCATAATCGTAAATAAAGCAGTAAAGCATGGCATAAGTACAGGATCATAAATAAAACCTCAAACTAGTTTGTGGCCCCAAGAAATAAGAATGAATCAAGCTCTGGCTAAGGGGGGTCCCATAATTCCCCGTATGTGGATAGCGCGAATATTCAAGGAACAGGTATCAAGTACTCGGGGTCCTACGGGACACAAGTGGACGGTTAACAACCAAATAACATCTATTGCCCACCTGTGCCTCTGCTTACCTACTTCAATTTTAGTTGTTAAACAATAATTAAAGTAAACAAAAAATAAAGCCATGATCATCTCCAGCATTCAACAGACGGCAATTCTCCAACAACTGTGGCGCTTGACGACACGCAACAGCACTTGAGCAAGCGACTACGACGCGCAGGTCCAACTATCTACCAAACAACGGTAATAGGAGGTGTCCAAGGCAATATAAGGCTGCAAGGGATATCACAGGTACGAAATCTAGAGCATCGCAACACAGATAGCAATAGATCAACAGGAGGGAATAAATACTATAAAAGTAAGATAGGTAGAAAGGGGGAGATGCTCGCCTGAAAACATTGCCGAAGGTTCATCCGAAGATCGGGGCAAAGCTCACATCAACTCAACGGCCCAATCCGCGAAGAATCAAAACACTAGAATAAACACCGGATGCAATATTTAATACTACGGCAAAAGATCGGGCATGATGCATGTATGAGGTATGACATGGCAAGGATGCGATGCAATTAGGCCAGATTAAGCGGAACCAGGGTCCCGACAATTAGTTAGATGGTTCAAGTTGTTTGTCTACCCCGCAAATTAAATGTTGTTTTAGCATGGCAAAAGATAGCACCGGTTCGCTACACAAATTTAAATGAGGCCAATATGAGACTAGATTTGCCTGCATATGGGCCCCATATTTAATTATTAGGTGAATCGGCATAATGCCCCCAAACCACATGACAATATGCATGCGAGTATGACAATTAATATGCAACAAGTTTTATATTTAGCATTTATAAAATAGGGCTCGGGAAAAAGGTTCACACATTAGGGTTCGACAGATCTTGGGGTTCTGGGGTTCGGGGTTCGGTCTCAGGGTCCGGATCTGGGGTTCGGTCTCGGCGGGATCGTTCTCGGATAACTGAGGTCGATCTTGTCGCATCCGGGAAGCAGGACTTGGGTCGGTGTCGGGGCGCATCGGATTCTTCCGGGTCGGTGCCGATCTTGTCGTTGCCGTGGTCTTCGGGTCTGTGCCATAGATTCGGTCTTGGCATTCGGGCGAGGTACTTGGCGTATCCGCGTCGGCGATCTTGGCGTTCTTCAGGTTCGGATGCGGTCCTCGGCGAACTGGTCGGTTCCCTGTCGGAGGCCTTGGCGCTTCGGATCGGTCTTCGGTGCGGGGCCTCAGGGTCTTGGGGTTCGCGTACGTGTGGCGATCTTGTCGTTCCGTGTAGGCGTTCTCGAGGTCGATGGCGAACTTGTCCGGTACCGGGGTTTTTCGGAGTTCTTGGCGCGGCACCGGGTACGGAATCGATCTTCGGGTTCGGGGGTCTCGGCGTCCGTAGATCTTGGTGTCCAAGGCGCGACATCAAATCAGCGGGGTCTTGTGCATCAGCGCTTGTGGTCAAACACTTCATCCCCGCAGGCGGTCAACGCAAACAGGGAACGGCCCCAGGGGCGAGCACAACGGAGGACAGGGTGAGGCGGTCGCGGTCGAGGCAGGACGCAGAGGCGCAGACGGCGGAGACCGGAGGCGCTCAGGGGCGGCGGCAGCTCGGAACGGGCTTGAGCGGCCGAGGACGCCGGCGGCCGGAGGCGGCTCGAGGGGCGTCGATCGCGGCGGAGGAGGGGAGGTCGAGGCCAGCGGAAGGCGGTCGGGCCGGGCGGGCGAGCGGTGGCGGGAGGCGCGCCGAGGGCGGATGTTGGGCAGGCGGAGGAAGAGGGCTCCGGCGGAGTCGATCGGGAGCCGAGGTCGGCGATGACGCGGCGAAGGTGGGCGGAGGGACTCGAAGGGCGGAGGAAGGCTGGGCGCGTGGGAGGCGCTGGGGCGGGCTCATGAGGAGGACCGGAGGCGGACGGGCTGAGAGAGGACAGAGGCGGGGTGGGAGCTCGGCGGTGGAGGAAGAGGGTTCAGTGGGGAGGCGGATGCGGGGACGGGAGCAGGTGGCGAGGCGGAGGGAGAAGGGCGAAGGCTGGCGCAGCTGGAGGAGAGGCAGGCCGGGACGGCGCCGGAGGAGAGGGAGGGAGAGGAGAGGACGGCATAGAGGAGGGAGGGAGACGAGCGGGAGGAAGGAGGCGGGATGGGGCGTCGCGTGGGGCGAGTGGGGTGGGGCCCAGGGACAGGGGCTGCACGGGGGTGGCGTGCGGGTGTGTCGGTGAGTGTGCGTGAGTGCGTGTGTTGCATGTGTGCTGGGTGGGACCCAGGGAGAGAGAGAGGGAGAGAGGCCAGGTGGCTGCGTGGGACAGGGTAGAGGGAGGGGAGAGGTGACGTGTCAGGTGGGGATTGGCCGGGGTGAGGTGGAGGCAGCGTGGGTAGTTTAGGTCTGGGTAGACTAGGGATTTTGGGTGGACCGTTTTTGCACTGGGGGTGGCCGGCTGGGTCGGTTCGGCCCGGTTTGGCTGCCCCCATTAAAATAATTTAATATTTAATTTGTTTAAAACAAGGCTTCTGCAAACCGATAGCAGACAAAATAAGATAATCCGGAGACCCGGGTTTTGTGTTTGAACAAAGACGGGGCGTTTAGAAAACAAGAGAAGGTTTTTTCGCAAATAGTTTTATGCAAGCAAATGCAAGATGATGACGATGCTCAAATGCAATGTGGCATGATGACATGAGCATGCGGTCATGATGATGCAATGCACAAAAACAACGCGATTTTCTAGTAGTGGTTTTGCGGGATGCCACACACCACAACTTAAATATCAAACCATTGAATATTTCTCAACACAATTTCACTACTAACAACATGACTTCTCCAATGTCCTCAAGAACTAAACGAACTACTCATGAGACATCATATGGATTAAGATCAGAGATGATATAATGATAAGTAACAATCTGAACATAAACAATAATTTAATGGTTCCACTCAGTAGCATCAACTACAAAAGTAATCAACACTGGGAAAGTTTCCCCTAAGAACTATACAAGATTCAACCCAATTGTTACAGCGGGATGGAGTGGTCATGATGGTGCTGGTGGAGATGATGATGACGATGATCCCGATGAAGTCTAGCTTGATGACTGTGTTGATGGCGACGATTTCCCCTCTCTGGGAAGGAATTTCTCCGGTAGAAATCTGCCTGTCGGAGAGCACTTTCTCTCTCTGTAGTTTCTGCCCCGCAGAGGCGGCAGAATCTTTCTGTGGTCGCTCCCCGAGTCTTAGGGTTTTGGGGGGATCTTATAGGCGTAGCTAGAGGTGGGCCAGGGTGGCCACACCACCTGGTGGCGCGGCCCAGGGGGCGCCTCAGGGGGTGGTGTGGGCTCCCCGTAGCCCATCTCCGCCTCTCCTTCTCGCATCATTCATCTTTTGGAAAAATAAGAACTTCTGTAGATTTTCTGAAATTTTCCGATCTTCGCGAATATTGCATCTAGACATCGCTTTTTTCATCAGAATCCCAACTCTGGCAGTTCATCCTCCAAAATTCATCCAACATGCAAAATAGATGGAATAACATAAGTATCCCCTCTTAATATGAAATATATCAATGAATAACAGGAAATTATGATATAAAATAGTGATGCAAAATGGACGTATCAAGTAGCTCGTTCATCACATCTGTGGCTTCTCTAATTTCCGATCTTGGAGCATCAGCAGCCATCAAGCTTTCAATCTTCCTTCTCAACCGGGCTATTTCTCTAGTAACATTTCCAAATTTTTGACCTCCCCATTTATGTAGTGTACACATTATATTTTTCAGTGCTTCCTGTACCTCTCCCATATCTGATCGTACCTGCCTCAACCCAAGCACTTTTTATTATCTCGGGTAGAGAACCATCTATCTCTCACACAATCTTTTTTGGTAACCAAAGCATAATGTTGACACATGCATTTACATTTTTCATGTTTCACACCGAAGTTTAATTAGCATTAAGCGTATACTAAACAAGTTTGGCTAAACTAGTGCTTAATTAACATATGTGCCTTTATTTTTGTAGTTTTTTTAGTTTATCAATCACCACATATGTGATTCAGAACATAGAACCTTTAACTTTGTTTGGCTAGCTATTGTATATTACTCAAAATATAATATAGTGATTAGCAAAATATTTTATGTGTTTGTCCCTAGTGTAAGATAATAAATTAATCCCTTATTTTATATTTTGATTGTCCTTATATTTTAATATATATAATTTCAACATAATAAAATTATAGGCCACTCGTGATTCCAAGTCACTCCTAACTCACACATCGTCTCCACCTCCTCCTAGATTTTAGGCTTGCTTTGTCACTGCTCCATTTCCTCATATTCTAAGCTCATAAGGGAGAAATGTGTTCACACATGTTAAGAGATTCCCATGCAAATGGTGCACCTTAGCGTTACATTGGTGCACTGTAATGGTTACAACCGTCTTGGCTCATCATGGGAGGTGATTAGTGTTGTTGTCTTTATGGTGAACACATAATTGGTGGATGTCTCTTGGTTAGTAATCACGGTGCAATCTTAGAAGAGTGTGTATGGAGGTCTTACGCGATGGTAGTATACACCTAGAAAATTAACACATCAACACTTTTTAATAGTTTGGTCGTCTCGTGGAGTACAACCTACTCCTATGTTAGGAGAAGGATGAAGGAGTTGTTTAGCAAACAACTCAAGTAAGAGGCAAGACAAAATCAAATATCCCTCTGCGGAAGAAGTGCTTGACTAATGGCTGGAACCTCAAATGCAATGTCATCTTGATTCTCCCCTTATCCCTCGACCCGAACCTCTCAGTGCACCTTGGATCCCAATACCCATCCTCATGCTAGAGGTTTACCCGAATAGGGTGTTTGCCTCCCTTGAGTTTGATTGAAGTGAGAGAAAATGAAATACATGGCCCTTAGAGGCTTTATAGGCTAGGGGTTACTGACAATGAAAAACGTATAACATAACTACATGAGGGAGAAATAAAAGTGAGGGTAAAAACATAGACAATGGTCTACAAGTCTATGGTAAACTAGGTGATGCATCCCAACATATGGTCAACACTATGTCAAGCGCTTCAACGACTAGTAACACGCGTCACACTATCACTCAATGTTGTTTGTTAAAAACAATGTTATTTTTGGACGTCCATATAGCCCAACATAGAGCTGAAACTCCAATTTGAATTCTATCTTTATTTTTCTTGTCGACCCTATTAAGCCAATTCCAAAACATATTGGTAATATTAGAAGGTGGGGGATATCGTAGGCAAATAAAATCATACGACCAAATAATATGTGCAAATGGACAAGATAAAAATAGATGTTCAACCGACTCCATTGAATCACAAAAAATAACATTTTTGGCATCATTTCCATTGTGTTTTTGCAAGGTTATCTTTTCTCAATAGAACTTTATTCTTAAGAAACCACGTAAATTTTTTAATCTTCAGGGATACTTTCATCTTCCAGAGATACTTGTGTAAAAATATTATGTGACCATTCATTTCATCCAAATATAAAGACTTAACAGTAAAAATACCTAAGGTAGTTAACTTCCAAACAAACTGGTCATGATCATCATTTTTATGAACACTCACTAGCCTCCGGCATAAGTGCGACCATCGTGTCCACTTATCATTTGTTAAACTTCTCCTAAAATAAATATTAAGATGCATTGGCTAAGAACTTCTACCACCAAGACATTTTTGCGTTGAAAAGTATTATATAAAGATGGCTATTGTTGAGCCAGAGATTGTTCGCCTAGCCAAACATCTTTCTAAAATTTAACACTCTCTCCATCTCCAATTTTGAAACAACCCTGGTAGAACAACATATCCTTTGCCCACATTAATCCTTTACAAGAGGGAGAGTCTGTTGGTTTAGCCTTTGACTTGACATAAAGTTTTGTCTTTCAAATATTTATTTCTAAAAGTTTCTGCCATATTCCTTCTTTAGTAAGTAGTTTAAATATTCATTTGCTAAGTGAACACTTATTCCTTATTTCAAGTACTTCAATCCCTAAACCTCCCTGATCCTTTGGGAGGCACACAATAGTCCACTAACAACCAATAGTTCTTCTTAGTATCATCACTTCGCCAGAAGAATCTCGATCAAAAAAATCAAGACATTTTCTTACCCCTTTCAAAATTTTCATAAAAGATAACATGAACATCGGTAAGCTAGTAAATACGAAAATTGATTAGAACTAGGTGACTCCCATAAGAAAAAAAATCATGCCAACATCCTAGCTTAGAGGGAAAAAAGTTCTACAGGATTCCAATCAGAGTTTCATAGTTTACTATAGTGGATGGGTACACCCAGCGAAAGGGTAGAGAGCCTAAATCGCACCCCAAATTCTTCTTATACTCTTGCTCCATATCCTTTTTCTTTCAAAAACAGGAAATTTCAACTTTATGGAAAATAATATTTAATCATGATAGTTGTTCGAAGATGCATGATATTAGCTTCACATTAACAGCCTTCTCTAGATCATGTTCCATAAACAATATAGTATCATCCGCATATTGTAGAACGGAAACTCCTCCATCCACAGATGAGGTATGATACTACCAACTTGGCCATCCCCTTTCACACGAGTAATAAGGATGGCTAACGTGTCTACGATTATATTGAAAAGAATTGGAGATAAGGGATCACCCTTTCTCAAATCTTTTCTTGTTTGAAAATAATGGTCAATGTCATCATTAATCCATATCCCCACACTACCTTCTTGCACAAATTGTTTGATCCATTCACACTAATTAGGATTAAAACCTTTCATATGAAGGACTTGTTGTAAGACATGCTACTTCGCCTTATCATATGACTTTTCAAATTAAGAGTCTTTCTTTTCTTTTTTGCATTTTCCGTTTCAGTTCTTCGCCCATCCTTTTAAGAACCGGCGTAAATGCCAAATCTTATTTTGCCAAATCTGAATTGGTGTATCACCACTTGATACAAAATTCCATCCAGGTGCAATCATCTCAAAGAAACCATCATGTTTCAACCAATATAATTCAAAAGAGAAGCGAGCATTCACTTTAAGTGTGCCTGATTACCAAAATCGGTGTGTGGTCAGACCTTGAGAGAGTTAACGCCCGTACCAATACTAGAGGAAATTTTTGTTACCATTCCACACTTGCGACAATACGATCCAACTTTTCACATGTTGGTATTGCTTGACGATTTTCCCACTTATATTGTCTACCCGAGAGAGCGATTTCTCTTGGGTCTAGGCTATCGATTATGGCATTGAACATGAATGGCAAACAAGGATCGAAGTTAGCATTATTCTTTTCTTCCCTCTTGCATAAAATATCAAAATCGCCCCCAACATTAATGGGAGTGGTTCGGACTCACACATCCGCAAAATCTTGAACATTAATTCATGTTTATGTGAATATTGAGTGGCTCCATACATAGGTATAAACACTCACTCAAAAGCATCAAATCTAGATATATCATATGTAACTTTACACAAAAATCACCGGTCACCACATTGTTTTTTAGGGAAAATGTGAGCTTTATTGATATCAGATAAAAATATTCATACCATCACGCTCGATTAGCACCGACATGCATGAAGGTGATGAACCAAGCAATACACCACTTAACTCACGCTTACCTATCTGCGCTAACTCATGTGCCACGTTATTACTAAATCTTCCGATTTTATTGACACGACTTCAGGCAGCTCAATCATCCGATCATGTGTCTCCTTGTATAGGCACCAGTACGTCGATCGATCCTCCAACTTCGACCTCAGCACATTCACAATCCGGACACAGTCGGTCTCAAAGACAACCGGTTTGTCAATGTGCAACCCGGCCAAACGGAGACCTTCCAGCATTGCAAAAATCTCTGCTTCCTCTGCGCTAGCACAGGAGGCAACATGTTTCCAGGCTGAGAAAGCACCGCTCCTGCATGATCTCTTGCCACCACACCCAAGCCGGCCACTTTGCTCCTGTTATCCCATCTCGCGTCCACATTAATTTTTGCACATCTATTGTCCGGCGGTTTCCACTCTAAACCTGGATCATCAGCTAGTAGAGGAGTAAGTGGAGCTGACTTAACTAGAGGAGTCTTACCTTTTGCGTCCAAGGAAATTCTGGGGAGCACACGTGTGGCATCCCGCAAAAACCACTACCAGAAAATCGCGTTGAATTTGTGCATTGCATCGTCATCATCATGTATTGTTTGTCAAAAACTAATTTCGAAAACCTGTTTTGAATTTCCAAACGCCCCATCTTTATTCAAACGCAAAAACCCGGGTCTCCGGAGTTAAATTGTTTGTTGCTATCGGGTTGCAAACGGCCCAATTAGAATAAATAAAAAAAACATTAATTATTTTAGCGGGGCAGTCGAACGGGCCGATTGACCCGAACGACCGCCCCAGAAATTTAATCGGTCCAATCAGACCAGCCTCTAAATCCTAAGTCCACCCATCCTAATCTACCCAACCCAGCCTCCACCTCACTCCCTCCAATCAGATCTCTCCACCTCACCTCTCCTCTCTCCCTCACCCACTCCCTGCATGCCACATCAGCCCCCAACCCTCCACCTATGCTAAAACCACCCCACATGTCCCCACACAGCCCCACTCCACTCACACCTGCCCACTCACCCACCCAGAAGACACGCCACGACGACGCCAGCAAGCAAAGACGCCCACCAGCCCACTGCCCTGGACCCGCCCGCGCCGCCACACGCCTGCCACACGCCCCACGCGCCACGCTACGCCACGCGCCGCCCCACACTCTCTCACACCCACCCCGACCTCTCCCACGCCACACGGGCCTGCCAGCCCCGCCTGGATCCTCTCACCTCCTCGGCCTCACCTCGCCCCACGCTGGACCCGCCACCACGCAGCCCGTCCCCCACCTTCCTTCTCCTCTCCTCGCTTCTCTCCTCAGATCCTCCCCTTTGCCCTTGAGATCGGCGCTGCTCGCTGTCCGCACAGCTCGCCGCTCGCCCATGGCCGTTTCCTCCGCCCGCCCTGCCGCCAGCCGCCTCTGGCTGCCGCCGCCAGACCCGTGTCGCTGCCCGTCGCCAGACTCTCTCTCTCCAGACTCGCGCGCCTCGCCTTCGCCATGGACGCCGCCCACCCGCCTCGCTCCGCCAGACGCCGCCGCCGCGCTCGCCACGAGCCCGAGACCAAGGCGCCCGCGTCCTCCGGCACTGCGCAGACCGCCTCCCCGGCGGGCCTCGTCCGCAGCGCCATGGTGCTCAGTTGCCGGCTCCGCCAGCCGGCCCCGCCAGCTTCGCCGGGCCGCCTCCACCTCAAGCCCCCACCAGCGCCGCTGCCCTCAAGTTTTCCCGTCCGCTGGTGCCCCGCCTCCGGAAGGCCCGCGCCGCCTGCCCCAGGCCCCTGCTGGCTCCGCCACAGCCCGCCTCGGCCTGCGCCTGCCTCGCTGCCCGCCACGCGCCACCGCCTCACCGGACCGCCCATGAGCTCCTCCCGCCGGATGCCCTCGCCCGTCGCCATGCCGTTGGCCTCCTCGTCATGGAGCTGCCCGCCAAGGCGGTTTCTCTCGACGCCATCCCCTCGGACCGCCGCCAAGCGCGGGGACCTTGGCTCGAGCGTGCCTTTGCCAAGGTCTTCTGCTGGCCACAGGAAGATCGGACCGAACACGGTGTCCCCAAGACCGCCGGTGTCCAAGGGGTTACGAGATGACACACAAGTTCTGCCACGCGGAGCTGAAGACCTCAGAACGCCAAGCTCTCCCGCAGGACCCCGAAGACCGAACTCGACATGCCATGATCTTCGTCACGGACGCCGAGACCCCGAACCCCGGAGACCCGCACCTGAGATCGTCGCCACAGATCGACAAGGATTCCACAGGGGACGACAAGCACTCCGTCATGTATCCGTTTGGAGCGAACCCGAAGACGGTAGGTGCGACAAGTCCTACTTCACGGACATCGAGTGCCAAGATCGCCCACAGAGAACCGAAGTTGTCGAGACCCTGAGGACCCGTTCCCGGAGACGAAGACCGAACCCGACAAGACCTACATGCGACAAGATCTACCCCGATCCGAGGCCCTAACCCCCGGAGTTCGAGAACGACCCCGGAACCCCAAGTCCGTCGAACCCTGAACCCCGAACCCCGAACCCCGGAACCCCAAGATCGTCGAGACCCCTCAATGTGTGAACCTCTTATCCGAGAACCCTATTTTATAACGTAATAACAACTGGATGCATAATAATTGTCATACTCGCATGCATATCTGTGGTTGGGGGCCTTATGCCGATTCACCTCATAATTAAATATGGGGCCCATATGCGGGCAAATCCAGTCTCATATCGGCCTCATTTAAACTTGTGTAGCGAACCGGTGCTATCTTTTGTCTTGATAAACAACATTTAAATTGCGGGGTAGCTAAACAACTTGAACCATCTAAATAATTGTCGGGACCCCGGTTCCGCTTAATTTGACCTAATTGCATCGTGACTTTGCCATGCCATGCACCATACATGCATCATGCCGTTCTTCTGCCGTGTATTAAATATTGCATCCGGTGTTTATTCTAGTGTTTTGGCTCTTCGCGGATAAGGCCGTTGAGTTGATGCGAGTGTCGACCCGATCTTCGGGGAAAACCTTCGGCAATGTTTTCGTGAGCATCTCCCCTTTCTACCTATCTTACTTTTATAGTCTTTACTCCTCCTGTTGATCTATTGCTATCCGTGTTTGCGATGCTTTAGTTTCCACACTGTTATACCGCAGCCCTATATTGCCATGGACACATCCTATTACCTGTTGTTTGGTAGAGTTGGACTTGGCGTCGTAGTTGCTTGCTCAAGTCTGATATGAGTCGTCATATGCCACAGTTGCTGATGTATTGCTGCATGTTGATGTTGGAGATGATTCTAGTTTTACTTATCGTCACTTTAATTTCTCTTTAACAACTAAAATTGAAATAAGCAGAGGCATCGGTGGGTGATAGATAATATTTGGTTTCCGAACGCCCACTTGTGTCCGTAAGACCCAGTACTTGATACACATTCCTTGTTTTATCGCGCTATCCACATCCGGAGGTATATGGGACCCCCGAGCGAGCTTGATTCAGTCTTATTTCTTGGGGCCACAAACTAGTTTGAGGTTTTATTTACGATCCTGTACTTATGCCATGCTACTTTACGTATTTAAATTGTGCGAGGAGCACATTGTACTGTTAGGACTTGTGACCCGTTTACGTGGTATCGAGGTCCCGCTTTGGGGATCTCATTGCCACCGCCCCACAAACTTTGGGGTCCGTCTCGAGCTAGCTTACTTGCTTGGTGTACTCCAAGGGTGGCCCCTGAAATATTTGAATCCTGTGATTGTTCGGTCGTGAAAGCCTCGTTGGGTTTTGATTTGGTTTTTCCGAGGCTGATCGAGTGTGTTGCTATTGGTGCACCGCCGGTAAAACTTTCTGAAAGCCGTGTCGCGGATATGGACGACTTGGAGCATGATCTCGATCATAGACAAGCATAACTAAAGTTTACTGCTATAAATTTGACTTATAATGACTAGTAATCAGCTTCACTATAATGGAATGGCTAATTAATACTGCCCACAATTGCTTGTTTGGTTGTCGCTTGCGACAATTGTACCTGACTAGTAAATCTTGCAACTACAACGGAATGGCTGAATAAAAGTACCAACAACTGCTGGGTTTGGGTTTATCTCATGCTATCTGTACCTGATTAGTAATTGTTGCAACTATTATGGAATGGTTAACTAAAAGTGCCTACTGCTTACTTTATCAGGATGAATATCTAAACCTGACTAGTAATTGCTGCAACGATAACTGAATAAGTAAAACTGCCAACAGTGTGAGTTCCTCGGTTGACTTCCTCGTTTGGTCTCGAGGGGGAAACACCAGGATGGGTTTGTTTGGTGTTAGCTTCAGGTTGGATCCGAATAGGTCTTTCTTACCCCTCTCTGTTTGCCGCCAGTTGTATCGAGTCTCTATAGGTTGTTTAGTGCATCTTTGCCGCTTGATCCACCATACCTATGTAGGACCGAATTCTAGCCTCGCTGTCTTGGCCTCGATCGACGCCTCTCTTTTCCTTTGCCCTTTGTCGGCACCCCTTTTGTTTAAGCGGTTTTGAGATCGACGCCGTTAGCGTGGTTACCCTTCCGGCTTGGCCTCGGGCAGGGTTATGGACGCCATTGGTTATTCTTCGTGGCTCTTAGCCCCATTTGCATCTTGTCCGTAGTCGGACGCTCTATCATTTTCAAGGTGATTTGGATCTTTGTATATTATATCGTATTCTTGACTCTTTGAGTCGTTATATATATATCTGCTCGTGGGTCCCATCGAGGACTGTTGTGTAATGTTATTACTTCGTTTTCCACCCGCACGAAAGTGCCTGGTGGGCACCTTTGAATCGTTTCTATGCGGGTTTGGCGAATTTTGCTCAAACTTGCATAGGTCCGATTCTGAGGGTGTTATAACACGGAGATTCTCCACATAATTCTTAAGATAAGGAACAAAGGCAGCAATTGAGGCTTTTCCATCACCATGTACCAGATTGTTTCGGTGATACCATGTTCTCCAAAACATAAAGATAATTCTCACAGGCATGTCTTCAGAAGATGAATGAAGGAGGTGTAGAAGTCAGTTATGATCGCAAGTCCAAAATGAGCGCTTATCTGGCAATACCCAAACAGACTGGAGACCTTCGCAGCCCGCGTCACCACATTTGTTGACCTGAAGCGATTGATTGTTTATGCCAACAAAAATCCGGCCGTCTATGTGGCTCTAGACAAAACCATGTAAAATCCCTGCCAGCAGCCAAATGCCTCAACAAAAGCATTGTAAAATTAGACCAGCCCATTTTCAAAAGAGCAATGAAATCTAGACGATGCTCTCGAACTGATTAGAGAGAGAAGACGGGTCCGACATTAGCTCCAAGACGCTGGTCTCTAACTAGAAAAGTAAATGCTTGAGCTTGAGAAGCTTCTGGCCCGATGAGTCCATAAAACTCACTCGGATAAGTCGTATTATTGAACCATACAAAACAACAAGCGATAAAACCAAAGATAGATAAAGCAGCTAAACTATAAGACAGGTAAGCTTCCCCAGACCATACAAACGCACGGCGAGCCCATGCGAAGGGTTTGGTTAAGGTATGCCAAATTCCGCCAAATACACAAATGAAGCCCAACCATATATGCCCACCAATTATATCTTCTAAATCATCCACACTAACAATCCACCCTTCTCCCCCAAAAGGGGATTTTAGTAAATAACCAAATATAACACTGGGGCTAAGGGTCAAATTGGTAATTTTTCTTAGATCCCCCCCCCCCCCCCCAGGTGCCCAGGAAATAAGAATTGAGAAGTATGAAATGTGGATATCATAACAAAAAAAGAAAGAGACCAAACTAGTAAGACTAATGTCTACTTATTTATACCTTTGAGAGGTCCACTTAGACTATATTATTTTCTCTTTAGCTACGTAGGTTATATAAGATTCAATTCAATCTAACAATTAGCCTTCGACTACTACAAGATATTTAAAAACCTAAGAAGCTGAGCCTACTTTACGCACTTAAGGCAGCAGCAAATGATGAAGAAATGGGCGGTAGATGATAATGAGAAAGGGCGCCCCTTGGCATTTCCTGTGGGGGAGTATGATTGATCCAATCACGACTAATGATGTCAACCCCCTCGTTTGTGCCTAACTTGACTCTGATTCCCCCACTATGAGAGCTGATCCAGGGGCTAGTTCGGCTACAGAATGGAATTTACGAAAGCCCGTCTTTCCGACTCAATGTATTGCCCTTTGGGACCAGGATCTGACGAGGAAGGGACGCCAAACATAGGTGCATACCATTGCCCCAATCCAATGGACTATGTCATACAGGGAGGAACCCTTGGAGGTTGGGACAGAAAGAAAGCAGGTTTTGCTTCTACTTCCTTCGAGCTACCAAACTCTTTCGTCAAGTGTGGGTCAAGTTCCCTCATTATTGCTTGACTTCCCCTTTGGGGCACGAAAATATGTACTAGGACTTAAGTAAGGGAGAGTACAACCCCTGTTTCTGGCTTACCTTCAACGAGTGAGTGTTATTCCCATTTCGATTCTTTTTTAGTTCCCCGACCAGTTTGCTTGCTCACTAGAAGAGTCAAGCGAGAGCAGCTAGTTTAGAAGGAAAAGGACACCAGGGGCTATTCGGCCTCACTTGTCGGAGACTAAACTACCGCTCGCTTACTTGCTGATCAAGGAGGTCATTTCCACTTACTCTAAGCATAGAAGGAATAAGATTGAAAAACTAACAAACAAATTGTCTTTAGCCTGGATTACTTATAGGCTGACTTGGCCCAGGAAACAAGGTTCTATTGGGCTTGCAGGGCTTAAAAAAGAATGAGCTAGATCGCAGGTTGGATACGAGGTAGTAGCGGGGTCTAGTCGAAGCGGTGCGCAAAGTGTACAAAGGCGAGTCTCACGGGCAGCGGCACGTGAGGGGTCTCCCGAACTTCATGGAAGACGCAGTTAGGGAGTTGGAAGATGCACTTTGGACTCCTGTACCAGTTAGAATTGAACTGGAATAAAAAGTCGGGGCTCCGTTACTGAGGAAAGATAGGATGGCATTTCCATAAGTAGACTATCCTTCTCACTGAATCCTTATTCTGCCCTCTCTAGTCGGGAACAATTCATTATTAACTAGCACATAAGTTCAGGGCGTCGACAAGAGAGTTAGCAATCTACAAATGGTTCGGTGGACTGGTGGGGACACGGGCGGGCCCTCTACTTTATTTGCCGAATCTAATCGATCATGGGCGGCCCTCTTCGTTCACAGTCTTTCTTTCCTTTCGAATCCAATTGTTCCAATCTGACCAAATAGCAATTCATTGAAATCATTCGGGTCACCTCTTTTTTAAGCACTTGACCTATTTCTATAGAAAAAGGAATCTATTGACTTTGAGTACAATGGATAGGACAAAGGGTCGCTATCTCGCGAGGGTGAGCTAACTCCAAAAACCCGTCCTCAGTTCGGATTGCAGGCTGCAACTCTCCTGCATGAAGTAGGAATCGCTAGTAATCGTCGGTCAGCCATACGGCGATGAATTTGTCTTTCCAAAAAACAGAAAGAGCAAGAACTTTATATTTAATATATATAAAAACTATAGTATAAAATACAAATCAACTCATCCGATTTCCGGTAGATATTATTTCATATGTATAGAGGGTATTCATATACTATAAGATTAATTAAATAAGATATGGATCAAAGAAAGACTACTTCTTTTGGATCCTAAATTCATAAAAACATTTTCTTATGCATCATCCTAGTAGAGGATTTGTATCTATGTCAATTAAAGGGATTCCAAAATCAATTAAATAAAGTATTTTAAATTCGAAATTTGAAAATGGGGAAGATTTCCGATATTTTCAATTTGATATGGCTCCGACGAATAATCTAATACATAGAAAAGAATAATATATATGAAAGATATAATAAAGAGAAAATGCGAATTTATTGGCATTTTCATTCGATCATTATCGACTTTTTTTTGAGATATTTTTTATTTGTTAATAATTTTAGAATTCCTATTTCACTAAGGGGGACATAGAGTCATAGCAAATAAAATAGATAATTCTTATTAGAAAAAAAAAAGAATGAATATCAAGCGTTATAGTATGATTTCGAATACTCTAAAAAGTAATACCGAATCAAGAGATTGTTATTGTTGTGGAATTTGTCAATTGAGTAAAGTAATAATATTAAGAACTAGATCATGTAATCCCATTCAAAAAATGGAATTCGATTTTCAAGGGAATTTTGGAATAAGAGATAAATAAACAATTGAATTTGAAAAAAAAATGTTTTGTATTTTGGATTATTTCTTTTTCAATAGGACCCTCTTTTTGGAGTGAACTGTCAAATATTCCTTCTTATTTTAAATGTCTTATTTTAACTTCTTATTTATGGTCACGAGCTGGAATCAAAAGAGCTATATCCAGATTCTAGTCCGGATATATACCTATCTGATCGCGACTTTTATTACGCAGTTCAGTCGGCGAGAAAAGCCTTCCTATGTCTGCGGGTCAGGGGTAGACCAAGATTTTTCATATCCAATGAAATATATCGAACTACGGAAAATATTTTCCCATCTGATCGACGATCTGAAGCAAGAATAGGCTATCTGGGTAATCCATTTCCCTCGGTTTGAGCCAGTTCCGGATTTGTTTCATTCGGTGATTAAGCTCCAGACCATCCAGATCATGGTCAAGAATGAGCTTAATATTATCTTTTTGGTCTTGGGGTGTCCCCGGTAAATGCAGATTGAAAAGTGCGGCTTTTTTCACAGCCAAGGATGCTACATTATCCAGCCCTTGCTCGACCTTGCGAATTTGTTTTTCTGTAGCACGAAGGAGGCCTTCATCTGGATCCCCAGTAATCCAGTTGGGCGGACCAGTGGCGTTTGAAGTAGTTTAACATATTCTTGTGCGTAGAAGAGATTTTGGTACTATCCGAGGTATTTCTGTTAGTCCTCAAAATGGGATGACGGAAAAACTTTTTGCCCAAACACTAATTGGTCATGTATTAACAGACGATATATATATATATATATATATATATATATATATATATATATATATATATATATATATATATATATATATATAGAAACCCTATTTGACACCCAGGGTGCAGAATAGTTATTTTGCACCCCACATAATTTTATGTTGTCACGTTTAGAAATTTATGTTTTGTATACAAATAATTATGTTCATATTCATCCACAACGCAAAAAAATTGACATAAAAAAATTATTTATGAGTAATTATAGTGTAAAAATCACTAAAAATACACATTTTATGTCGTATTTTTATACGGCATGTAAACAAAAAAATTATGACATGTCTATATTTTCTTACGTTCTTCTCAACTCTCGAGGTAAGACAAAATTTACGCAATGTAAAAATAATATACAGTTCTAAAGATAGAGGGTGGATGTAGAATACACCCTCGGGGTCAAATAGCGCTACCATAGAAACCCTATTTGACACCCATGGTGCAGAATAGTTATTTTGTACCCCACATAACTTTATGTTGTCACGTTTAGAAATTTATGTTTTGTATACAAATAATTATGTTCATATTCATCCACAACGCAAAAAAAATTGACATAAAAAATAATTTATGAGTAATTATAGTGTAAAAATCACTAAAAATACACATTTTATGTCGTATTTTTATACGGCATGTAAAAAAAAAATTATGACATGTCTATATTTTCTTACGTTCTTCTCAACTCTCGAGGTAAGACAAAATTTACGCAATGTAAAAATAATATACAGTTCTAAAGATAGAGGGTGGGTGTAGAATAACTAACTATTCTACACCCTCGGGGTCAAATAGCGCTACCATAGAAACCCTATTTGACACCCAGGGTGCAGAATAGTTATTTTGCACCCCACATAACTTTATATATATAGAAACCCTATTCAGCACCCAGGGTGCAGAATTGCTATTCTGCACCCAACATATTTTTATGTTGTTAGATTGAAAAAATTATGTTTTGTATATGAATAATTATGTTCATATATTTACCATAACCAAAAATTTCAACAAAAGAATAAAGTTTATAAGTCATTATAGTGTAAAAATATGTTGGGTGCAAAACAAAATCGGTTCACGATGCATTGCCGCTCGAAATCAAGATATCGGAATTGGATTAGTGAATCGATTCATAACTGCCTTTCGAGCACAACCATTTCGAGCACAACCAATATATATTAGAACCCCTTTTACCTGCCGAAGCACTTCTTGGATCTGTCAATTCTGTTATGGCCGGAGTCCTACTCATAGCGATCTCGTAGAATTGGGAGAAGCCGTAGGTGTTATTGCGGGTCAATCAATTGGGGAGCCCGGGACTCAACTCTTAGTGCATAAACCCTTGTAATCATTTCGCGAACTTTGTGTAACTCTTCTACTTCTAGTAAAAATTCTGGTGTCCTTGTCCGATAATAAGCACTAGTGGGTTGGTGAAGCATAATCCTTGCGTGAGGGAATGCTATACGCTTGGTGGGTTCTCCTCCAAGTAGAATGAAGGACGATAAGATAATCACTTATTTTATTCCCAAACCTCATGTGGGACTAATCGTTTTCATTTACCATCTCATGGAAAACCCTTTTGGTTCTGCTTAGCCCTATCGGGTATTTTAGTGCTAGGTTTTATAGGAACTGGATGATCCTATTTGGTCAAATACCTAATGAAAAATTACGATTTTCCTTTCATTAAGGTACGAGGGCTTCTTATTTCACAAGAACGAAAGCACATTTTCATTCTTTCATATACTAGGGGTTTTACTTGGAAAAGACAATGTTCCATACTAAAGGATTCGGGTCCATAACCACGAGGTCCAGTGCACTAGATCTTGTAGCACAACGAGGCTGCGATGCTCTAACCTCTGAGCTAAGTGGGCTTACATAGCAGAAATAGTGTAACAAATAGAAATAGACATAGTATAGGAAATCCGTAAAAGCGCAGATCTTAGTTATTAATTTTAGCTATTAACTAGATTCTAAATTTTATGTTTGGACTTGAGTAGGTTGAAAAAAGACATACAACCTTGGCAAGAACGACGTTCAGCAGAATATATGACCCACGCGCCTTTAGGCTCTTTAAATTCTGTGGGTGGCGTAGCTACAGAGATCAATACAGTTAATTATGTCTCTCCTAGAAGTTGGTTATCGACTTCTCATTTTGTTCTAGGATTCTTCTTTTTTGTGGGCCATTTGTGGCATGCAGGAAGAGCCCGAGCTACTGCAGCAGGTTTTGAAAAGGGAATCGATCGTGATTTGGAACCTGTTCTTTACATGAACCCTCTTAACTAAGATTTTCTTATTTATATCTGTTCTAATGTTTTATTTTTTTATGTTCTGGCTCGGTTATTTTCATGTTTCACAACTCAAAGTTGTGTGGGTTAGACAATCCAGAACGAGTAGATCTTTCAACTGAGGCTCCGCTGACCAATCTTTAGGACTTTTGCCCCTGGTAAACCTAGCTATGGAGATGTCCCAATTATAGAACAAGCATAGACAAGGTATGAATTGAAAAGGACTAAGTCTCAAGATCGTTATGCCTTACCTTCCCTACTAAACTAGCTGCCTGCTCTTCGTCCAAAGTAGGATTCCAATTTGAATGACTCGCTTCTAGATGGAAAACAACTTCCACGTTCGGTTCAGAGAGCACTTTTTTCATTGAGAATAAGTCCTTCCCTTTTGTGTGAATTCCCCAGCGGCGAATTAACAACTTGTGGGGTCCTATCTATTCAATCTCTCGACCTTCAAAAAGTGTCTTACGTTTGTATGGAATGTTGTTTTGAGCTATCGTTCCACATAAACGAATTTGAAAAAGGAAGAAGGCTTTAGCTCCCTTCCATTGTCTTGGGTCGAAGATCAAGCGTCAACTTCTCCCTCATCTATGGTTGGGTTGTGGATAACAGACTTCCCCTTGGGCCGGATCTTCCCAATTATTCAATTTGTTAAAATCGAAAAATCTATAGTAAAAAAAAGATCTAGAATATATCTAGATGTGTGTGTCTATATTATCTAAATTCTATATTTTATAGATGATGTAATCCTTAAAATATATTTATTTTTACTCTTATTAAATAATGGTAATGGTAAAGTATTCTAATTAAAAAAGGATTTCGTGGGCGAATATTTACTCTTTTATGTCTTATTTGTTAATTTATAACCTTACCAAATAAGACAATTTTTTTTGGTTTGTTCCGCCATCCTACCCAATGAAGTATTAGGATTCTTTTCAATAAAATCCTATATTCCATGATTGCTAGATCAATCCATAGGGATTGATTAAGAGTGAGCTGATAATGGAATTTTTCTTTGATAAACAGGAAACTTAAGATTAAGATGCTCCGGAATGGAAACGAGGGAATGTCCACAATACCCGGATTTAGTCAGATCCAATTCGAGGGATTTTGTAGGTTTATTAATCAAGCCTTGGCAGAAGAACTTGACAAGTTTCCAACAATTAAAGACCCAGATCACGAAATTGCATTTCAATTATTTGCGAAAGGGTATCAATTGCTAGAACCCTCAATAAAAGAAAGGGATGCTGTGTATGAATCACTCACCTATTCTTCCGAATTATATGTATCCACGAGATTATTTTTTGGTTTCGATGTGCAAAAGCAAACCATTTCTATTGGAAACATTCCTATAATGAATTCCTTAGGAACCTTTATTATAAATGGAATATACCGAATTGTGATCAATCAAATATTGCTAAGTCCTGGTATTTACTATCGTTCGGAATCTATACCATAAGGGAATTTCTATCTACACTGGAACTATAATATCAGATTGGGGCTTCGTCGTAGATCTATCATAAAAATTTTGATTCTGGAAAAGCGAACCCACTGATAAAGAATTTGATACCGAGGTTGGAGTTAGTCAACTCAATAATGATACTCTCCCTCTGGGGCCTTGAGCCGAAGCCGAGTTGTCAGGAGAGAATGCATAAGATACGATTGTAATATCAATAAGCAGAGGAGGAAAAGAATGAAGGTGTGGGCGGGAAGGAGGAGGCAAGGCCCCCTCATTGTGTATTCAACTACTCATTACGGAACCACCGATTGATCCGATTAGACTTCCCGCGGGGTAGCGCGGGGAACTTGCTGAATCAACTCCTTGGAATCGGAGGCCTGACTGAGGGTAAATCCTATGGGAACCCCAAAACCTAGGAATGCCTGTTTCACTTCCTTGACAGAGCCAACTGAGATGCTCTGTCTCGATGTTGACCTAACATGGATTGATTCTCAATTCTGAAGGGTCTCATCCTGATCTCGCAAAGGATCAACAATAGCTGTGTGTACTCGAGGACTCTTAGGGAAAGAAAAGCACTTTTCTCTCTCAGCGGTTAGATCGGCTATGGGTGGGTTGGTTATATACTGCGCCTTCCTTCTTTGAACCTTTTGGTATGTATTGCCCTCTAACTATAGATCAGATCCACCGGACCAGAAACTCAATTTCGCACTGCTGCTGAGTCGTCAGACTTATCCACCTCAGGGATTCGTGGAATTTCCGTTTTCGAATTGCGTTGGGGGAAATCTACCAAAGCTAGGCAGATAGATAGACTCCTTTCCCGTTGCTAAGGGAGAGCAAGAAACTAAATCAAATGATTGTTTTTTTCACCAATGCGGACGATTAGAATCTATAATTATGAATAGGTGGAACATGGTAGTATGAATTATAATGATGCTATCATTTTGCTAGTAATGCGCTCCAATACGCTAAATAATGGTGTTCAAGTGTGATTTTAGCAAATTAGGATGATGCTATCACTTTGCATGACTAATTTATCGATATTTATGAATTAGGAATCTTTATGTGGTATGTTTTCATGTAACGGAGGCAGTAGCCTAGTGGTTGGGTCGCAGTTGGCGCATCCCAGCGACCGGAGTTCAATCCCTGTCAGGGATGAATTTTCGGAATTCTCACGCCGACCCGATTCTACTATATCAAAAAAGTGTCTAGTTCCTCCTAATACTGTTTCATCCATGTGCTCAATTTTGCAAATTTTATTCAAAAATAATTTTACTCCAAATTATTGGGGATCGGATCCGCGGCGCAAAATTTAGAGGATGGGTTAGATATGCTCTTACATTTTTACAAAGGTAATGTAGGTGCAGATCGAAGAAGGCGAGCGGATTCCATCTCTGTTGTCCTCGGACTCGGAAGCATTGACACAAAAGAACCGAAAGATATTGTATGTTCCATAATAATTTTGTTCTGGGAAAGCAGCCGAAGAACCATGATTCAAGTCATTAGTGTCCCCATTTGTGGCACCTCCAGAGGCTCGGCCACTATCTCCATCTGCTGCAGCATTTCTCTCATCATTCGTTGTATTTGCGTCATCAGCATCACCATCCCTCGAAATATCATGCATCTCCACATCCTCGAGCAATGGTGGTAGTGGTGTTCCCTCGACTTGGAAACGCAGCTTGTAGAAATTATCTTTGATCAAGATATCCATTCTTTCGAGCAATAGACTAGGGTCCATACAAGCAACATAAATACGCAATACCTCATTAGCACGCGTATATGGCATATCAACGTTAACAATCTTACCAAAGAGGGTTCCAAGAGCCCATAAAGCTAAATAGTCATCCAACGTACGTCTCCTTGGGTAAATCATGCACCCTAATTAATCCACACCTTCTCGAGACTCCAACAGGCGGGCTGAACCTCAGATTTCCAGAAGTCAAAAGACATAGAGCATGGACTGTCTGTTTTGGTACCTTGTATAAAACCGAAGTGTTGAGCAGTAACTAAATCTTTTTTGCCTGGGAAATTCGCCTGATAGACATTGTCACCAACTTGGTGCACATTCCACTGGTACTGATTATCTGGCGCGACCCACTGCAACCGAGAGACAATCTCAGGTATTGTCATGGTGCCATCATGTATAGAAAACGTGGGGAACAAAGATAACCTAATTTCACAGGTTCGTTTCTTGGCGCGAGAATCTGCCATGTATTGTTCGAAAGTACAGAATGAGAGAAGCCAAGTAATACCAGCAGTTACACTTTGGCAGGCACCGGTAAATGATATGTACTCCTACTCAAAATCAATGTCGATGGAGCCTTCTCGGCAGAGACAAAAGCTGGTGGGTTCGAGGATCAGGAGCCGGCAGAGTTCCCTAGTGCAGCGCAGCCAGAAATTCAGGCAATGCGAAGAAGCAGCTCATGCCGCAGTAGAATGGGGCATGTCACACGTCCAAATCGAGTCAGATTCTCGGAAATTAATGAAGAGTATTTACCAGCAGCGAGTCACTGATGATCGTGTATCCCAGATAAGTATTACTTCCTCCTCCTCCATGTAGAAATATAAGATCTTTTAGGTTTGTGAAGCTAATGTATTAGACATCTTATATTTTTAAACGGAGGGAGTAGATGAGAAAAATTAGCAACCATTTGTAAGCTAAATAAAAGGTTGTTGGGAAGAAGAAACTACTATATATATGCTAATGCTGAAACTAATTGACAATCATATACCTTTCTGCCAACGGTCAATAGCGTCAGCAACTTATATATAGCTTGTTGGATATACCTATAACCCTATATATTAAGGCGCGACATTTTCCTGCTCTGTCCTTGCCCGTATACTGTTTATGGCCTAATTTTATCCAATGCACGTTGGCCACGTACATCCGGCCGCTCCGTGCACGACTTGAAAACACGTACGCGCATTGATTCTGGTCAATTAGAAACCCAACGACCGCTTTGTGTGGCACCTCTAGAAGAGTCCAGACTGAGTGCCTATCCTGTTCTCGGCTCGCCCGCCCGTCACCTCGCACAACCCGCCTCGCTCACGCCATCGCCGTGGCCAACGAAGAGGCCCGCCATGGCCGACGGCTGCGGGGATCTCCCGGATTGGCCGCACGCCGCCCATTAATTCCACTGGGATCCCGCGGCTCGCAGTGGGACGGCGGCCTGAAGTTTCCTGCCGGCAGCTGCCACCGTGGTCGTCGAAGAGGCCCACCATGGCCCACGATTGAAGGGGGGCGAGGCCGGTCCGTCGGTCACATAGCGGTCGCTACACAAGGGGAGATGAGGTGGGGGCTGTGCAGCCTGGCAAGGCGAGGTGTGTGGCGTTGCACGAGGCGTCTGACAGAAAGAAGCGGACCTTGAAGAGATGCGCACGCAACCAGACACAGGAGGCGTTCGTGCCGGCTCCAATACCACGGCAACCTGGAGCACAACATGGCGGCGAGTATGGTGGCCACGGCCGCACGAACTTCGACATCCAGGTGACCCGTTCTATTTCTCAACTTTCCTCCTTTCCGTCAATTTGGTTGTCTGTCTTCATCTTTTATTTTATTTTCCCAGTTCAGCCAAAAAGAGGGTGAGCAATATCACAGATTAAATCACTATGCCTGATTTCTAATTTCCTCTTGCCCTGCCATTCCTCTATTCTGGACCCTTCTTCAGCTCTTCTCCATCCCAGCCTAGAGCACCATGGCTCCGACTGATGTGGGAAGCACCGTCTGTTACAACCGTCTGGCGTGGTTCGATGGGACCAACCCCGCCTACAGGTCAGTCTCCTCCTTCCGCAATACTTTTGCAGTACTTTAGAGTCTCCATTGGTAGACAGACCGTGGACATCATCGTTGGTTTTGCATGATTGTCATGAGCCGCCAAATTGTGATTTTGGTGCCGAAGAACTGTTTGTTGTTATGCCTATAAGAAACGAATCAGTGTATTTTCAGATTTCTCATTAGTCCTGTGTAGGGTAAAGTAATGTATTCAGCTGATTAACTCATCTGAGCGATCTGACGGTCTAAATTTTTGCCCTGTAAGATGCAAAGGTATCGCCTAATAATTGACTTAAAAATAGTGGTTCTGAGAGCACCTGTGTTTCTTTTCAGGACAATAGACTGTATTTTATGCTGAATAAGCATCGGTGCAGCTTCAGAATTTGCATTCTTGCATGCATTAGAGACTCAAATTATCTATAGGACTACAGTGGCTTCAAGGCTTCAGTTTTTTTTTAGAAGTAAGATTTCTACTATTCAATGTGAATCGTATCTACTATCTGTTCATCAACGTCAAATGCTGACAGCTTATGGATTTTATTTGGCATCGGCATACAACAAGAATTTGGAAAGGCTAATTTGCAACTGGCTCTTAAAGATGGGATGACAACAAATAATGTGCACACATTTCCTCAGATTACTTCAGATTTAAGTACGCACTTCGGGTACTATATCAGCTATCTGTATCTCGTGTTCAATCTATCAGAAAATATTGGCCACTTTTACACAGGTTGCCGAAATCGCAGAAAAAAAGGTTCTTCGTTGCGAACCAGTAGCATCTGGGATTATTCACAACAATTTCTTCGGACTTCATGATTTATTCTGCGTAATGTCTTACCATTGGTTTTCATTACAATGCCATATACCTTAGCATGCCATTGTCTTTTGGTTTCAAGTTTTATGTTGGACGGAACCAACTTCTCCTATTATAATTTCCTTTGGTTGCAAACAATAGGTAGTTTCGGTTAAATCAGCCTATCACCATGGGGTTTTGTCCCAGAAAAGGGTGACGGTTTCTTTCTTGATTTTTCTGTGGACGTGCTTCAGTTATTGTATCTTGAGGAAAAAATGGATTGCAAGAGTATTCTATATGTTATGCTTCCAGTTGTGGTACATGCTGATGTTACTGCTCCATTAAGCTAATTGCTAGAGGGTCAACCGTTAACCACTTCAGGATAATTGCCAGAGGGTCAACTGTTAACCATTTCAGCATGTTTACTTCATGTATTCTGGTTGGGTTTTCTACCTATTGCTGTATACTAACCAGTTGTGTATTTAACTATTTATTCAGAGTAGTGTACCTATTGATTCTTTAAATTAATCTAGAGTATTGTACCAACAAGATTAAACTTAATTCATTTGTGTCTTTCTTGTGCCGTGATTTGAAATCAATTTAATTTAAGTGACGATGTGCTGTATTTTGTTTGCCTGCAGTTATTGGCTCTCCTATTGTTCCAGCTGACAGGGCTACTGCCAGCATAATGATGCAGCGCCGTCTCGCAGCTGTTGAAACAGGTAGTGTTTGTTAAGTAGAAATTACTGTTTTGTTTTTGTATATTTTTCTTGCTCGCTTCAGATTGTATATCTTGCTTAATTCATGTACTCTGTTCTTTTATTTTACAGGAGCTGACAAGCTTCCTGTCTTTAGAAGAAATGTCCAGCTTTCTACCATAGCTGACAAGCTTCCTGTCTTTAGAAGAAATGTCCAGCTTCCTACGTCTTTGAAGTAGTATCAGTTTCCTGAAATGTCGGTTCATTTATATGTGTTTTATTGAATTCTTAGGCATTTTGACTTCCTGATTCTTACTTATTTACCTATTTTTGTTTCCATCTTTTCAGCTACTTAGCTACTTGGCCTGAGTGATCCAGTTATGGTTTGGCGATGGCATCGCCAACTATGGATGGCCGAGTACCAAGAATGACCGAGAAGTTGTGTAGACACCAATCTTATAGTCCTACTTTATTGTCTCTCTAAACTATGCTCTTCTAAGCTGCTTACCAAGGACAACTCCACGAGTTATGTAATCCAGGTTCCTGTTTTTAGATGAATTGTACCATTGGCTGCTCTCTCTTTTTGTGCATAGGTCATTTTTTCAGACAACGGTGTTCAGCAATATTTGCCATAAAACTTATCTCACGTGCGCATTATGCACTCAAATGGAAAGGTTGTCTACACGGGCGCGGTGTGCGCCGCGCCACATTCCCTAGTATATATTAAAGTTCGAAAGATTAGCGCACTGTCACTGCATGGGTTACTGTAGATATGCTATTTTTAGCCAATTATCGTTAGACGTGTACCCCCTTAGTTCAGTGCACGACCTCCGCTCGGCGCACTGTCACTGCATGGGTTACCGTAGATATGCTATTTTTAGCCAATTATCGTTAGACGTGTACCCCCTTAGTTCAGTGCACGACCTCCGCTCGTGCACGTGCGCCGCTCTTTCCCTTTTTCTCTACATAGCTCTTTTTTTGAAACACAATATATTATATTGGACAAGTAAGCCGGCTCATTAAAAACCTTTCAGTCCCCTTATGTATCCTGGTAAAGAAAAGAGTGCGTCTAAAACTTGCTACCAAAATCAAAAAACCGTTACATCATTTGCGAGCTTGCTAAGAATGAACCTAGCGGGCTCATCGACCCAAGTACAAGAACTACCAGAACTAAATGACACTTTAGCAAGCTCATGAGTTACACGATTAGCTTTCCTATTACAATGCTCAATAGACACATCACCAAAACCACCCCAAAGGATAATGCATTCATCATATATAGCAGCTAAAGTTGTTGCTGAAAAAAACCCATGCTTCATAGTTTCCACCACCTCAGCACAATCCGTTTGCACAATGAATTTGTTGCACCCAATCCGTTGCGCCAAGACAAGACCCTCATGGAACGCATAATCTTTCGCCATCGGGGCATCCACCACATGGGGTAGGAATAATTGTGATGATGCAACACACTATCCTGTGTAGTCTCTAATAACCACTCTCATTGCTCCTCTACCGGAATTCACGTCAAAAGCCGCATCAATATTGATCATGAGTTTCCCTTCCAGTGGCTTCTTCCATCCATCCTTATTTTTCTCTTGTGGCTGTTTCGAAGCTCTCATATAGTTTTTAATCCTAACCACTATTGACATTGATGAACGGATAGGAGTTTGCACATTTTCACCATGCACTTTTTGTCTCCTCTCCCACCAAATATACCAACCCGCAGTTAAGACCAGTTCAGCAAAATCAATATCATCAAGATATGGTAACCGACCTCCTCTCATTATAATGTCCTGTACCACAACCGATCCAGATATATCAAGGTTTAGCACCTCATTCAGTTGATTGGTTATACCCAGGCATCTCCATATATCTTCCGCTCTTGCACAAGTGAATAGCATATGCTTAATATCCTCACACCCTACCATGCAAATTGGGCATCCCCCTTCATTACTGATATGTCTATTAGAAAGAACACCCCGACAAGGAAACATACCATGTAAAACTCTCTACCCAAAAATCTTGATTTTACTCGGGACTTCAAGGCTCCATAGTTTATTCCAAACCAGGTTACTTGTACTCTGAGCAATATTTTGATTCCTGACACGTCTTTCAAATTGATCATACCATTGACGATAATATGCAGATCTATTTTATTATAGTGCCATGCTACCAGATCATCTCTCTCAGGTGTCAACGGAATTTGCAAAATTTTGTGAGCATCAATCGACCAAAACATGGACTCAATCAACTCCGAGTCCCATTGTCCATCTATAGGATTTATCAAATCACTAACATTTTGGAAGATATTATTACCCTTTGGTGTCATGATCTTCAGACTGTGACTTGAGGTATCCAACTATCCTCCCAAATATTTATTTGAGTACCATCTCCAACCCTCCAGATATAGCCTTTTTTAAAACATTCCAGCCCAGCCAATATACTTTGACACGTGAAAGAACTCCCACTCTTCAAATTAGCATTGAGTAACCGGCCATCTGGATAATACTTTGCTCTTAAAACCCTTGCGCATAAAGATTCAGGTTCACTCAGTAGTCTCCAAACCTGTTTTGCCAACATAGACAAATTAAAACAGTGTAAATCTCTAAAACCCATACCTTCACTTTTCTTTGATATACATATTTTCCACCATGCCTTCCAATGCATATGTCTTTGCGCTTCGTCATCATCCCACCAGAACTGAGAGATGGCATCATATATTCCTTTACAAATGTTCTTCGGAATTTTAAATACCATCAGAGCAAAAACTGGTATAGCTTGAGCAATTGCCTTTATTAAAATTTATTTTCCTCCCAAACTCATCATCTTTTCCTTCCAACCACTAATCCTTGCAATAACCCGATCAACCAAGTGTCTAAAACATTCACTTTTATCCATTCTGATCATAGCCGGCAAACCAAGGTATTTGTCGCTAAGAGATTCAGTCATGATATTTAGAATTTGGCATACCTCAGCTCGATCCTCCACCACCGTATTAGTATTGAAGAAAATACTTGATTTGTCTTCACTAATCTTCTGCCCCGAACTTGAACATTAGCTCTCCAAAATTTCCTTCAGATTTAAAGCATTCTTTCTATCTGCACGCATAAGGATTAATGAATCATATGAATAATAAGTGAGAAACCATATGCGCATCCCGACACACACGCACCCCTTCAATTTCTTCCCTTGTTTCGGCACCCTTCAACATGCTTGATAAACCTTCCGCCACTAGCAGAAATAAGTACAGGGACAAAGGGTCCCCCTGTCTAAGCCCTCCTGTCGATACGAACACATTAGTCTCTATATAATTGAATCTAACATTATAGTTTACTGACGAAACACACTCCATTATCATATCCACCCATCTCCTAGAGAAACCCATCTTAATCATAATCTTCTCCAATTACCTCCATTTAACGAGATCATATGCTTTATGCATATCAAGTTTGACGGCACACAAGCCCTTTTTCCCCTTCTTCTTCTTCATAGCATGTATACCCTCATAGGCTAAGAGTATATTATCTGTTATCATCCTACCAGGAACAAAAGCACTTTGGTGATCGCTAATAATGTCTAGAAGATAAACCTTCAGCCGATTCAACATTTTTGAAATAAACTTGTACACCATGTTACATACACTAATCGGCCTAAATTGTGATACCTTATACGGATTGTCAATCTTGGGAATCATCACAATAGTTGTACTATTCCAACCATCTGGAACAGAAGTATTATTTACTGCACTCAGTACTTCTTTTATTAGATCATCACCTAACATGTCCCAAAATCGTTTATAAAAATTGCATGTAGTCCATCCGGACCTGGGGCCTCCAAATCTCCTATACTCCACAACGCCTTTTTTACTTCCTCCGCCGTGAACGGAGCTGTGAGGCCTCTATTCATGTCATCTGTAACAAGCCGCTGAACATCAACCAACACTCTGTCGTCTGGTTATGCGATCTCTGTTGCAAAAAGATTTGAGAAATAATTGTAGACAACGCCACACATCGCATCTCTATCTTCATGCATGATCCCATTATCATCAACTAGCCCCTTGATTGTGTTGTGATTCCTCCTCTTATAAGCAAAGTTATGGAGATAATTTGTATTTCTATCACCATTTTTTAACCAATTCGCTCGAGCTCTTTGCACCCAGAAGATCTCCTTATCTAGAGTAATTTCAATTTGTAACTGAATTTCCTTCTGGGCAGCCAAAGTTACATCGTTCATTGGACCTCTCCTCAATTGCTCGAGATCCCCTTTCAGTTCCTTCAGTCTCCTAGACGGGCCCTTTAAAAACTTCTTATCCCAAGTATGCAGTTCCGAGTGTACATCATTCACTTTTTGCATCAAAGATGGATCCTCTCATCTTGCTTTCACCCGTTCCCATGTTGCTTTCACCATCTCCTCCACATAATCCTCTTGGAGCCATCGTGCCTTGAATCTCCTTGGACCTTTAATTATCGCATGCGAGGTAGATAAATGTAGCACCCCGGGTAAAGCCACTACTATAAAATCGTTGTGTTTTTGTTTTGTGCATCATCATGACGGCATGATCATGTCATCATGACACTTTTCACTTGAGCATCATCATGTCATCATGCATATTATTTGTCTAATACTATTTTCTAAAGTCTATATTGTTTCCTAAATAATCATCTCCTTATTTCAAGTAGGAAACCCTCGGTCCGACGGATCTTGTATTTGCCTAAAACTATCTTACAGAAGTATTTTAAATAAAACAGGACATATAATAAAATATTTTGCCTGGGGAGGCAGCCAAGCCAATTAGGCTAGGACACCTACAACCCCAGGCCCAACCCACCTAAACTAACCCTAACCCTAGCAGCCCATCTACCCCCAAGCCCCACCTAACCAGCAGTCGCCACCGCTGCACCTGAACACACACGCGCGCAGCGGACCTCGGGTGTACCCGATGCCAAACCGCCCACATGCGCTGTGCACCACCCTACCCTACCGCCCACCACACCACGCTACCTAACGCGACCACCCCACCCCAAAATCCCATCGCAACCGGGCCAACCTCCCGCACCTCCTTGTAGAGCACCCCCGGCCGTCACCATCCTGGACCGCCTCGCTGATGAGTGCATATTTGCATCATGTTTTAGATTATTATTTTGCATTGTAGTGGTGGGATCTTGGTATTTTACGATGTTCGCATGCACTTTTTATGTTTGTTTTTACCAGGATCAGATCAGATGATGGATACGATGGACACAATTCTTAGACCAGTTATATTTGAGTGAAAAGGAGCCAAAAACAACGTAAATTTCTTATTTGGGAAATATTAATAACACTAGAAGAAAATTCGAAGAAAATGGAGGGTACAGAAGGGTTAACGACCAATAATACGACGGGAAGAAATATTCCGGACGTATAGTTCCCGCTGTATAGTTGGCGTCGGCACCGCCTCCTCAACTAGTTTCACCCCATGCAACTGGATCGGAGAGACGACATACAGAACACCCATAAATCGCCAAAACCTCACCTCCGGAAGGCATCTGGAGGGGGAACTCATCCACCGGGGATCCATCTTCACCCTGCGCAGATCCAGGAGGCTAAGGCATCGATCGTCATCATCAACCGCTGCATCATCACCATCTCCATCCATCACATCTACATCTTGTCTAGATCTTGTTGTAATTTTCGTACTCGTTGTGGATTTATACAAGTACTATTCATCTATGATAGATTCCATTACTTTTGTCATGATGTTGATTGCCTCCATGTCTGAGTAGATCATTAGTTCTTGGGGAGATAGAGAACGCCTAGCATAAGATTGAAATAAGATAAAGATTATTATGATATTCATCGCTATGACGATGTGTTAGATTGTCTTCATCTTGATGTTGGGAGAAGTTGACCTCTCAATATTTGCCTCTTATGGGGACTTGATGGAGAGAACTACTTGTTGGTAGACGGAGGTTGTTAGCACTTACAGTGACTATAAAGTTGTTGGCACCCCTTACGTATCAACTTGAGAATTGAAGAAACTCACGAAACACTATCCATGCCATGGGATACGTCCTGCAAGATTATGTCCCTTAATAGCGCAATAATTTAATTCATGTTGATTGCTGTCTATAGTGGTTATGAGGATGATTTGAGCAGTGATTGCTGCCTCATTGTCCAAATACGGAGTTCCTCTCACACATACATAGTTAAGAATGTTCATGGTAATATTTTTTACCTTAGCCTTTTATAATGCTAGTGGCGTATCCGCTAATCCCTGAGAACGCTTTTCCCCACTGAAGTTTCAAATCTCTTTTACACAAGCGATACTTATTTTTTTTACTCAGTTTTGTTTACTTCACTCATTGTTTTCTTATACCAAAAACATAAAAACACCTTTTTACACAATACACGCATTTTATCTTTTAACTTAGAACTTTATTTAGCATTCCTATTTTTAGTATTTATTTCAAGAATTCTTAGACTTCAGACTCCTTCTCCCTGTGGGATCGATATCTTTATTTTGAAACTAGCTACAAACGATATGTGCACTTGGAGTCGTCAAGCTATTTTATGGCGTCATTGCCGGGGAGCTAAGCATTGTAGGCCTTTTAATTTTTTTTATTTAGTTTAGTTTTGTTAAGTTTTGTTTTGATTTACAGGATTCCACCAGCATGATGGAGTTTGAGCATATGACTAGTGCTAACCCACTCAACCACTTTGGAAAGCCCTATGATATTTATAAAAGAGACAACTTCAATGAGAAGACAAGGGAGTTTGAAATAAATCCTCTACTACTTGGTATTTTACATAAGAAGTAATTTACTGGAGATGAAGAATATCATGATCCATATGAGCATATTGCATGCTTCAAAGATATTATGTGTCACTTTCCAATTAACGGGGTATACCGCCAATAAGGTAAGGATTAAATTTTTTAGTCAAACTTTGACAAGTACAACTCTCTTTTGTTATAGATCTCTACCCTCAGAAGCCACTACTACTTGGGATAACTTAGCTTGTAAATTTCTATCCAAATATTATCCATTATCAAAATCTTTTGGGACCATGCGTCTTATAATGACTTGGAGGAACCGTCCAAATGAAGGACTAGTAAGAGCTTATATAAGATTTAAAGATTTACTTAATCAATGTCCTCATCATGATTTTCCTGAATGGTATTTATTACATACCTTTTATGGTAGTTTAATTGAACCTAATAAAATTGAACTAGAATCTTGCGTGAGAGGAGATTTTATGGATTTAACCATAACTAAATCTTGGGCTTTACTTAATAGAATTCGCAATCATAGAGCTTCTTGGAATTTTGGTCTAGGAAGTGAAGGAGGCACAAAAATAGATTATGATTGTATTCATGACTATAATAAGAAGGGCCATATTAATGAATATCTAAAGAGCTTTATTTAGATTTAGATCTTGTGTTGCAAGTTGTTAAAGCTTTTGCAGAACACATCAAAGCTCCAAAAGAGGGTTCGGCCAAGTATGATCCACCACCCGAACCTGAGGATAAAAGAGAAGTTAAAGCAACATTGGCCTCCCTAGAACCAATATATGAGATACCTTTCCCTAACACTACACAGAAGCATATTTTAGAATATGAACAGGTTAAAGTAGTACATGAGAAGGAAGAAGAGGAAAGTGTGACAGTAGTTGAAGAACATTTAGATGAAACCAAAGATGAAGAGGTAATAAAGAAAGCAATTATGGCTATGTATGCATATTGTAACATAGTTGAACTTGATGAAGATACTTCTATATTGGTTGAAGGTAAAACTAAGGTAAAAGATGTGGGTAAGCCTATTCTTCTGCATATTTAAAGAAACCTCGCATTACGGTTTATGTGACCTTGGCACCAAAGTTAATGTTATATCTTATGATTTTGATTTATAAATGAAAGAAGAGATAGCACCGGCTACAATATAAAATACTGATATGACAATCATGCTAGCCATTAAAAATCTTAGAATTCCAATAGGAGTAGTTGAAGATGCAACTGTCACAATTGGCAATAAAAATTTCCCTATTAATTTTGTAGTTGTTGATATGCCAACTGACACTCTTTGCCCAGTCATATTTGGAAGAAACTTTTTGAGTGATGTAGGTTCCACAGTCGACTTCAAAAAGGAGATTATATCTCTTAAGCTTGGGGAAGCGGAAAAGGAATTCCACTTTTCCAAATTTAAAGACAAACCTCTACATATACAAGAAGAAGAGAAAGAGAAAACTATTAAGGAGATGGCAGCTCTTTTCTCAAGTAATCAAGAAGAAGAAATAAATGAAGACTCAAATTGTGAAGAAATAATTATGGAGGACAGGTCTCTATAAGAATTAGAAAGTGAATTTGATTCACTTCCCATCTTAGAACTTCCAACTGATGAAGCTTTTGAAGAGACAGAAAAGAGAGGTGATGAAGAATTACCACCCCTAGAATTAAAAAATTTACCAGATAATCTTAAATATAGATTCTTAGATGATACTAATAAATTCCATGTTATTATTAGTGCTAAACTTTTAGGAGAGGAAGAAGGAGAACTCATGAAGGTACTAAAGGAGCACTGCAGGGCCTTTGGGTACTCAATGGACGATTTGAAGGGCATTAGTATCATGATAACCGTCCATCGAATATTCATGGAAAAAGGTGCTAAACCAGTCGCATAATTTAATAGAATACTAAATCCTAAAATGAAGGAGAAATTTCCTTATTTGACACTGGCTTAAAACCTGCTTTTCTATTTGACACTAGAAAAAAAACTTCTTCGTATTTTGACATCTAAACTTGCTTTCTTTCCTCAATTGACACTCTAGTTTATTTTAAACACTAACGATGTAAAATAGGAACATGGAAAGACTCGTTTGTCCCTGATAAGTCTTGTGACAAAAAGAATGTTTTAGAAAGACACATTTGCTCCAATGGATATTGATCATGCGTGCCAAGGCACACTCATGTTTTAGTGTGTTGTCACCAGATTTTAGTGCAAAAAAATTAAGTATTTGCTCCAGGATATACCTATCTGGTCCTAATTTACTTCTAAGCTGACAAACAAAAAAAAACTTACCCATCGGCAGCATTGCCTCTCACACCCGTAAAAAAATCGCATGTGAGCTAGCTGAATGCTCTAGGGACGCGCGTACGCCGCCCTATCCGGCCAACGCTTCCCTCATTGAATGCTATAGGGACACGCGTACGCCGTCATTGCCGGTCGACACATCCGTGCTCGTGACCCCAAACGCAGTCGTGCCCACGCGCCGCTGTCGCCTGTCACCGTCGTGCCCGCATCGTCGTCGCCATGCCTAGGACACCACTAACAGCCTCCATTCCTTCCATGCCCATCAGCTTAGGCCGTCGCCGACACCTCCGGTATGAGCCATCGCATTGTCACTGCTATGGTTCACAGTTGGGCTTTGCGAAAGAGAAGGGAGTGAGATTCTGGATTGATCAGCTCCCTTTCGATCTGTTACACATACAAAGGGGTATGTTGGTCCAATAAAAAATGACTGACGGAACTAACTAACGGAACCAACTCGGTGGTGTCATATTGGGAACAAAATCAAGTTTAGATATCAAATTGGGAAGATAAAATTTTCTAGTGTCAAATAGGGAAGTCAATTTTAAGCCAGTGTCAAATAAGGAATTTTCTCGAAATGAAGGAAGTGCTAAGAAAAAAAAATAGTACGCCTACTGGATGCAGGCATAATATATCATGTAAAAGAAAGTGAATGGGTAAGTCATGTTCGTTGTGTTCCTAAGAAGGGCGGCTTTACTGTTGTTCTTAATAAAAACAATGAATTGATACCTAACTATTGTTGGGCATAGGATGTGCATAGATTTCAGAAAATTGAATAAGGAAACTAGGAAAGATCACTATCCTTTACCGTTCATAGATCAAACTTTAGAAAAGTTAGCAAACCATACTCATTTTTGCTATTTGGACGGATACTCTGATTTTTCTCAAAAAGTTGTTCATCCTGATGACCAACTGAAAATAACTTTCATTAGTCTTTATGCTTTACATGCTTACCGATGCATGCCTTTTGGTTTATGTAATGCTCCAGCTACTTTTTAAAGATGCATGACTGCTATTTTCGTAGATTTTATAGAACTGATAATGGAAGTATTTATGGATGATTTTTCTGTCTATGGAACTTCTTTTACTAGTTGCTTGGATAATCTCAATAGAATTTTGTAACGTTGCAAAGAAACAAATCTTGTTCTAAACTGGGAGAAGTGTCATTTTATGGTCAAAGAAGGCATAGTCCTTGGACACAAGGTATCAGGTAAGGGCATTGAAGTAGATAGGGCTAAAGTAGAAGCAATAGAGAGAATGCCACAACCAAGGTACATAAAAGGTATAAGAAGTTTTCTTGGTCATGTGGGCTTTTATAGAAGGTTCATTAGGAATTTGTCTAGAATTTATAAACCTTTAATGAATCTATTGCAAAAGGGAGTAAGATTTAATTTTGATGATAAATGCCTTATTTTCTTTGATAAACTTAAGCATGATTTATCTTGTGCGCCTATCATTAAACCACCTATATGGGATATGACTTTTGATTTAATATGTGAAGTTAGTGATGATGTTGTAGGAGTAACTCTGGGACAACACATAGGTCACAGATTTAATATTATACATCATGCTAGTAGAACAATAGTGCTCAAAGAATTATCCTAAGGAAGAAAGAGAACTCTTTGCTGTATTTTTCCCTTATGATAAGTTTCGTTCTTATATTGTTGATGCAAAAGTAAGAGTTCATACGGATCGTGATGGTTTAAAAGAACTCCTCTAGAGGAAAATTCATAAGCCAAGACTGATCCGTTGGATCCTTTTACTCCAAGAATTTGAGTTGCAGATTATGGAGGGACAAGAAGTAAAGGTAGTGGATGGAGCATCTATATTTGCACAGCAAGACACCGATCTTATTGAGAGGAGCTTTAGTCCTGGTGATTTTTGTTTTCGAGAATTATTATATGAACTAAGGTCAAATCCTCCCAAAAAAAGAAGTCCTTGTTGTTTGAGGAGCTTGTCACTCCCGACTAAATAAACGGTAAGTGAAAGGTAAGTTTTCTTACTCTAATAAGTACTTTGTCTTTATAGTTTATACTTCTAAATTTTTTGCCTTTGAATTTCTCTTGTTTTTCTCAAGTTTTTAAGGGGTTTATGTAACTATAAGGGCGCAACTATACGGTCGGAGAAAAATTTCCCGCCGTATAGTTGGTCGTTGAAGGTATTGTATCCCCCTGCGAAATAATTTTCGGTGTGTGGTATCTATACGGTCGCAACTATACGGCCGGAGAAATATCTCCCATCGTATAGTTGGTCGTCAAAGCTTATGTACCATCGACCCGTTTTTGTTTTTTTTAAGTTTATTCCTCTAAAGAAAATGTCGATTCCTAGTCGGTAATCTAACCGACCTGGGTTCGAGATATTTGGAAAATATCTGCACAGAAGCAACTATACAGCCGGAACTATACGGGACGCGATCGTATAATTGGTCGTTACGGAGCAAGACTCCTCCAAATCTGCGATTATTTTTCCTATTCTATTTGGATTCTTTTCTTGGGCGTGAATTTGGTGTTTCTCGCGAGTTTTACCGACCTCTGACCCCTCTTATATACTGCCATTATGCCTCTCTCTAATCACAATCACCAGGGACCAATCCACCTCTTGTATTCACGTGAGGCGAGAGCCAGGAAGCCAAGGAGAGAAGTCCCTATGGAGGTTGGGAGCAATATCAAGCAGGGTAAGGAGCTCAAGGGCGTCCCCATGGAGCTTTTTGATGCCAACCATGAACGCCGGAAAAAGGAGTTGAAAGCTCTCGAGTTGAAGATCGTGGTAATGGAGAAGGAGGCGCTAGGGACACCTAGACATCTTCAATGGCTGCAATTTTATCTTCATAAACTCGATGAAGATATCAAGTAGACCACTGAATCAGGATTTTCTATGAGTCTTATGGCGATACAAACCCTCCAAAGCAACAACGAGCTCATTAAAGAACAAGTGAAAGTGCTGGAGTGGAATAATCTTTTCTACAAGCTGCGTGTCAAAGAACTGGAAGCTATCAATCAATCCCTCCGACTCAAGTTGGACCGTGCAGAAAATATACCATGCGCCATGGCACCACAGTGACTTGCAATAAAACACGGTATCAAATAATCGCGAGGGATTATTTGATCCAGCCTGTCTTGATTTCAAGCTTGGGGAGATCTTTAATACCTTGTAATCTATCTTATAAGTTTTTGTTACTATTCTAGTTTTGCATCAGTTCGAGCTCATAAGTAAAGTTTGCATCATTAGAATTTCCTTCGGGAATAGTTGATCCCTCTTATGAAATTCTGAGTTTATTATAATATATGGAGCATTATTGAGTTTGAGTTTGTCTTATTGGATATATGAATGGCTTGAGTATAATTTTACTGGCACTTGATGATAGCAATAGGAGTCTTCCACACCATTGGTATTAACGAAACATATAAAGATAATTTCATAAATATGTTGTAGGTCAATGGTTTGATTTACAAAAAGGAGAGATTATCTAATTAATTAAGATGAAAAATAAAAACCTTAAACCAAGGAGAAATTATAAGTGTTATCAAATAGAGTGAGAACAAGTTGAGGTAGAATACTCAAGTTATAAAGATGCTTCATATATATTTGGAATTTGGTAATTGAGATCGTTAAACTTTGAATTCCTACATGAAGTGAAATATATGGTTAGCTCCTTTGCACATCACTTAAACAAAAGTGTGAGCATGAATATATATAGAGAAAGAAGAAAAAGAAAGATGAAGAAAAAGAGCGAATGTACAAAGAGCAAATAGGCATATACCACTATATTGTATTAAGATGAAGAGACATTTGAGATTTTGAATACCAAGTGAATATGTTAATCCTAAAAACACTTGGGACTACCTCACTAACTCATTCGGTTGAACCGATTACTTTTACATCATGTTGAGAATAATCTTTTGTGAACTATTAAATGCTAAGTTGTGGAATCCTGCTAATATTATTCGGATGGTTCGAGTAAGGTACTATTCATTAACTTATTTATATGTATTCTTTATAATAAACACATGCTGTAACTTCCTCATTTATTTTATCGACTCAGCTTTATGAATATGAGGATCACATCCATTAAGCTAAACTTGCTTGGGACAAGCAAGAGTTTAAGCTTGGGGAAGTTGATGAGTGCATATTTGCATCATGTTTTAGATTATTATTTTGCATTGTAGTGGTAGGATCTTGGTATTTTATGGCGTTCGCACACACTTTGTATGTTTATTTTCACCAGGATCAGATCAGATGATGGATATGATGGATACAATTCTTGGACCAGTTATATTTGAGTGAAAAGGAGATAAAAACAACGTAAATTGCTTATTTGGGAAATATTAATAACACCAGAAGAAAACCCGAAGCAAATGGAGGGTATAGAAGGGTTAACGACCAACTATACGACAGGAAGAAATATTCTGACCATATAGTTCACGTCGTATAGTTGGCGCCGACACCGTCTCCTCAAATAGTTTCACCCCATCCAACTGGATCGGAGAGACGACATACAGAACACCTAGAAATCGCCAAAATATCACCTCTGGAAGGCATCTGGAGGGGGAACTCATCCACCTGGGATCCATCTTCACCCTGCGCAGATCCGGAGGCTAAGGCATCAATCTTCATCATCAGCCGCTGCATCATCACCATCCCATCTACATCTTGCTAGATCATGTTGTAATTTCCATACTCATTGTGGATTTATACAAGTACTATTCATCTATGATAGATTCCATTACTTTTCCATGATGTTGATTGCCTCCATGTCTGAGTAGATGATACGTAGTAAACGTATCTATATTTTTTTATGCTCCATGCTTGTTTTGTATCAACTTTCTTATGTTTTATCTACACTTTAAGGTATTTTTATACATTTTCTGGAACTAACCTATTGACAAGATGCCGCAATGTGATACGTCGAAAACGTATCTATAATTTTTTATGTTCCATGCTTGTTTAGTATCTACTTTGCTTTGCTTTATCTACACTTTGAGGTGTTTTTATATCTTTTATAGAACTAACCTATTAACAGGTTGCCATAGTGCCAGTTGCATGTTTTCTTCTGTTTTTGGTTCCAGAAAGGCAGAAAAAAAAATTCTCGGAATTGGACGGGAAAAAAGCCAAAGTCAATATTTTACCGTGGGTGACACGAAGTCCAGAGGAGATACGGAGAAGCGAACTAGGGCAGCCAAACCCCCCTAGGCGTGGCCAGGGTTAGGCCCGTGCCTGGGCAGGGTGTGGCCCCCCTGGTCACCTCCCAGCCTCGCCTCTTCGCCTATAAGAAGCCCCCGATGCAGAAACCCTAGGACCCGATCAAAACTCCATGAAACCATCTGTAGCCGCCGCCACCATCGTCCCTAGATCGGGGGATCTGAAGTTCTTCCTCGCACCCTGCCGAAGGGGAGATCATCCCGGAGGCCTTCTTCTTCGGTATGATGCGTGAGTAGTTACACCTTGGACTATGGGTACATGTAGTATCTAGATGGTTGTATCTCCTCCTTGTGCTTTCATGTATAGATCTTGTGAGCTCCGTTCATGATCAAGATCTAATCTATTTGTAATCATGCATGTTGTGTTTGCGGGGATCCGATGGATATTGAGATTACTATGTCAGATTGATTAATGGTTTTGTCTTTATGATTCTATCATGTCTGTGTTGTTTGTTATCTTGCATGCTCTTCGTTGTTAGTAGCTATCTTGGCCAAGTAGTTGCTAGTGACTCCAAGAGGGGGTATTTATGCTCGATAGTGGGTTCATGCCTCTAGTTTCCAAGGGAAGTGTCAGAAATCTCTTCGGTTGTAGATGTGTTGTTGCCACTAGGGATAAAACAACGGTCTCTTGTTCATGGAACAAGTGGATTGTTTACCTTACACACTTTGTTTAAAGCAGTTGTCTGTTGCTTGCAACTTAATACTGGAGGAGGTTCGGATGATAACCCAAAGGTGAACTTCTAGTCATAGATGCAGTTGGATGGCGGTCTATGTATCTTGTTGTATTGCCCAATCGAATCTCATATGATCTTTTTGTGTGGTATTGCTTTGATTGTCTTGCTCAGTTCCTGTCAATTGGCATGCTGTAATTTGTTTACCCTTCATGCCATGTTGTTTATCTAAGGAGAGCACCTCTAGTGAACTATGGACCCTGGTACAATCTTTACCATTGATACATCTTCCACTGTTACTTGTTTACTTGTTGCAAACCACCATTACCATCCACACCATAAGTTTAATCCTTTGTTACAGTAACCGATGAGATTGAAAACCTCACTGTTAGTTGGGGCAAAGTCTTGAGTTTGTGTTGTACAGGTCTGCGCGTTGCTTCAACACCTGTGTGACATATCCTTCCTCCTACTGGTTCGATAACCTCAATTTGTTACTGAGGGAAGACTTGTTGTTGTGCTGCTTCACACCTTGCTCTTGGGGTTCCCAACAGGCTCCACATCAACTGAGCCATCAACAAGTTTTCTGGCGCCGCTGCCGGGGAGGCCAAGGACGTCTTCACAAGGGGAGTCCTCCACTTCCTTTCTCTTTACTTTGTTTTTAGTTTGCTTAGTTTATTTTGCTTGGTTTTGTTTGCCTCTTTTCAAAAACTCCAAAAAAAAAAGTTTAGTTTGGTTTGCTTTCTTTATTCAAAAACACAAAAAATTAGTTCCTGCACTAGCTGCTGCTGCTGTTTTTGGCTTGCCCACCTTGGCCAAAATGAACCCTACTGAGAACACCAAGTTGTGTGACTTCACTAGCACCAACAATAATGATTTCCTTAGCACTCCTATTGCTCCACCTGCTCCTGATGCTACCTTTTATGAAATTAAGCCTCCTTTGTTGAATCTTGTGATGAGAGAGCAATTTTCTGGTGCTAGTTTTGATGTTGCTGCTGTCCATCTCAATAACTTTGTTGAACTTTGCGATATGCTGAAGTATAAGAATGTAGATGGAGATATTATTAAGCTCAAGCTTTTTCCTTTCTCCTTGAGAGAAAAAGCTAAAGAATGGTTGCTATCTTTGCCTAGAAACAGTATTGATTCTTGGACTAAGTGCAAAGATGATTTTATTGGAAAGTACTACCCTCCTGCTAAGATTATATCTATGAGAAGTGACATTATGAAATTTAAACAACTTTATAATGAACATGTTGCTCAAGCTTGGGAAAGAATGAAATCTTTGGTTAAGAATTGTCCTACTCATGAACTCACTTCTTGGATGATTATCCAGACTTTTTATGCAGGTTTGAACTTCTCCTCAAGAAACCTATTGGACTCAGCTGCTGGAGGTACCTTTATGGGCCTTACTTTGGGTGCTGCAACAAAGCTCCTTGATAATATGATGGTTAACTACTCTGAATAGCACACTGAGAGAGCTCCACATGGTAAGAAGGTAAATTCTATTGAAGAAACCTCCTCTTTGAGTGATAAGATTGATGTTATTATGGCTATGCTTGTTAATGGGAAAGCTCATCTAGATCCTAATAGTGTTCCCTTAGCCTATTTGGTTGCTCAAGAAGAGCAAGTTGATGTGAACTTCATTATAAACAACAATTTCAACAACAATGCTTATAGGAGTAATTTTGGTGGTAACAACTATAGGCCTTATCCTCCTAATAATGGCAATTCCAATGGAAACTCTTACAACAATGCTATAAGTGCCCCCTCTGAACTGGAAGCCATGCTTAAATACTTTATTAATAAACAAACCACTTTCAATAAGGCTATAGAGGAAAATCTTTTAAATGTTGAGAAAAATATATCCTGTTTGTCTGAAGCTCGGTCCTCCTTGATTAATAAAATGGTTGCTAAACCTGAAACCATGAAAAGTACCTTTGCTGCTACTCATGCTATACAAGTCACTATTGATGAAAATGTTAGACTTTTACCCCAAATTCATGCGAAGTGGGAAAGGGAAGCTGAAATTGATAGAAACAATAGTGTGAGCACCATTACCACTAAAACCACGAGAAGTCCCTATTCCACCCCCTACTATGCCTAAGCATATTGAGCCTACTACTAGTGATGCTAAGTTTGATTTTTATATAGATGGTTGCAATATTTCGGAAGTGATTATGTTCTTGCAAAACCTTGCTAGAAGTCCTGATGCTAGTGATATGCATGTAGCTTTCACCAAACACATTACAGATGCTCTTGTTAAGATTAAGGAAGAGAAGTTAAAACACAAAGCTTATATTCCTAGGAAAGTAGAAGATAGTTGGGAACCCATTATTAATATACAAGTGAATAACTTTGATCTTAAAGCTTCATGTGATCTTGGTTCTAGTGTCTCTATTATTCCTAGGAAGATTTATGAAATGCTTGATTCGCCACCTTTGGAAGATTGTTATTTGGATGTCCCACTCAATGATAATTCTAAAAAGAAACTCATGGGGAGTGTTAATGATGTTCTCATTATGGTTAACAATGCTTATGTCCCTGTGGATTTCTATATTTTGAATGTTGAATACAATGCTTCTTGTCCTATTACTTTGGAAAGACCTTTTCTTAGAACTGTTGGTGCCATCATTGATATGAAAGAAGGCACCATTAAATATCATTTTCCATTCAATAAAGGTATTGAACACTTACCTATAAGGAGAGAGAAGTTGATTTTTGCTCCTCCTTTGAAAGCAAGGTTTGATGTTAATGCTTTTTCATTTGAAAATACTTGATTCTTCTTGCTTCTTGTGCCTAACTTAAAGGCGTTAACGAAAAGTACTTGTTGGGAGATAACCCAAGAGTTTCCATGAGTATTGGAAGTTATTACTTCAGTAATGACCTCTCCTTATCCTTTTTGTTTGCTTTTTGTGCCAAGAATGACCTCTAATGAGAGAGAAGTAAGATTTGGGGAGTTTCTGTCCCGAAACAGATTTCTGTCCTCCATCATAAAAATTCGTGAGGAGTCTCTATAACTCGGATTGAGCTGAAAATTTACGAATAAATCCCCCAGTATGTTAGCTAACTTTCGTTAGTTAAACACTATTTGATTTGAGCAACAAAATAGTTTTGAAAAAATCGGTTTCTACCTTTTGGTCTATTTTGACAGATTTCTGCCATTATTTGCATTTGCTTCTTATTGATTCCATTTTGAGTTCTCTTTTGGGGAATTGAGCTTTTTGAAGGAGTTACTACAGAAGCTTGTGTTTTTAGTGAAAAGTTTTGCTGTTCCAAATCTTTGCCTAAGGTCTAATATCTTTTGAATAAACTAATGTTGCTAATGAAGATTGTGTGAAGTTTTGTATGAAGGAAAAATTTCAGGTGTAGAGAGAGAATGATGCAATGAGATGAAGAACGGACAAAAGCTCAAGCTCGGGGATGCCACCATGGTGTCATCCCAATAAATATCCAAGAGGTACAAGCGTCAAATCTTGGGGAAGCCCAAGTCATCCCCTTCTTCATCAATAAAAAGCTCAGGTATGTCTAGACACTTCGTTTTTATTGTTTCATGCACCGTTGTGTTGTTATTGGAGCATCTTAGTTTTTGTTTGCTTTGCTTAGGTTGTTTAGTTTGCTTTAATAAAGTAGTTTGGACCCATGTTCTCGTTGTGTTGTTTCAAATAACTTGCTTGGTGGTTGACAGGAGTAGGAAGTTCCTGCTTGAAAGTGGAAGAGGAGCTTGCATTGACTGTTACTTACACTTTAGCATGACATGCTAGGTGTTGTTTTGACCTTATGCTTAGTGATTATTGTTGTAGCATGTTTTGTTCCAAACAATTAGGATTTCTTAGTGTGCCTTAAAGAAATCATGTGTTGTTTTAGCATGCAAAAGCATAGTATTGTGGTATTCTCCTTTGATGCTTTGCTTGGGTTGACTTGGCGCATGCTCACACCATGTTATGAATATGACAAGTCACCATAGCCTCCATGATCATTTAGTCCTTGACTTGTAGTACCACTCTATGCTTTGATTAGTAATGTTTTGTCGCTCTGCATGATTATGGCCATTATGGCTCTCTCAGTTGGTTGCTTCCAGTCTTTTGCTAGCCTCCACTTGTATGAGTAAGCTCTACTCATGCTTCCAACTCCTAAGAAACCAAGTTATTCCCAAGTGTCCACTATAAACTCGTATGCATGATGTGTTACACCATTCCAAGTATATTCTTATTTTCAGCTATCTTACAATTAAAAACTATTTTGTTATATGAAAACTTAGTGATTAAAGCCCTCACGAACTTGATGGCACACTTTATATTCTTTGCCCCTAATAAACTTGAACCATTGTGTCGTATATGTTGTATATGCTTGCACTTATACGTTGGAATTAGCAGAACCATACTGTCATGGGGAACGTTTTCAACATTGCACTTGTACTTTGTACTTAGTTGATATCATGCTCTTTTGTCTATGGATGTCACCGGTGTGAAATAAAGAGGGAACTTGTAAGTCTATGGAGTTTGTATTTTGTGTTAGAGAAACGCGTGGGCCGCTAGCCTAAGCCATGCCTAATCATGGTGGAAACTTGCAGGATCACCATAGTGAGCTATCTATGAAGCATCCTCAATAAAAAGCTATGCACATAGTAAATAAAAAGATCACTGAGATGCTCATTGTCTGCTTGCCTTGTCATTTTGGTTATGGAATAGCTTCTGTACCATGTGCAAGGGGTACCCCATTGGCGGTTCTCTATGATATGCATGTGCTTACAATGACAAGAACTTACAGGTGACTGAAGTTGAGTAGCATGAGGTGTGGCCCTCGTATTCAAGGGACTTGAGATTGCCAACTTATACTTTGTCAAGCATATACTCCATAGTTTGTTCACTTTAACCTTAATCACTTCAAGATGCTTATGATAGGGGCAATGAGGGCTGAAAGCTAACAAGTACCATAATTTTTGGAAGCTCTTTTTGAAACTTGAAATCCACGCTTCCCTTTATGAAGGGCCTTTCTTCCACTACTATATTGAGTTTCCACCTTCTACCTTTCTTCCACTTTCTTCCACTACCTTTTGGAAGCATAGTTACCATTGTTAGTTCTATGTGAAGTGTCCCAAAACTTATTGATTGATGCATATGGTGATATTACTTGTTCTTGTTCTACTTGTTTCTAGTCACTCTTGTGAACTTTGAAGGTGTCCTATGCATCTATTTGCTACTCTATGAGGTACAAGCTGATTGCCACTATGCCATGTTTTACGTATGTGAAACAAACAAACATTTTTCAATGCATGATATTCATGATCTTTGTTTGTAGCCTTCATGTTGCATGCATAGTTACTTTGTCTTATTGTTAGAACTCCATATTTCATGCACATGTTTAGAGTTCTTTGATCCCAGCTTTCAATGCTTGAAAATGGTTTGATCTTGGTTTTGATGGTGCATGTCACCTTAAAAAATATTCTTTTATCACTTACCTACTCGAGGACGAGCAGGAGTTAAGGTTGGGGATGCTTGATACATCGGAAACATTGATACGTCCAAAATGTATCTACTTTCCCGAACACTTTTGCTATTGTTTCTCCTTTAAACTTTTGTGATTTGGATACAACTAACACGGACTGACGATGTTTTTAGCAGAATTACCTTGGTGTATAGTTTTGTGCAAAAAATGAACTATCAGGAAAAATCCCGGAAAATATGCCAAAAATTATATTTCACTAGAAGATCCACGGAGCCAGAAGACGAGACGGAGAAGGGGCCTGGGAGGCCCACACCCCTGCCAAGCGCGGGCCCACCACTGGTCGCGCCTAGGGGCTGCAGCCACCCCAGACGCCCCCTCGGCCTCCCTCTGCGCCTATAAGTTGCCTTTCGACCTAAAAATTGATGGGGGTTTGATAGTTTTCCAGAAAGAGTTCTGCTACGTCGCCGCCACCAGAAACCAAGATTTGGATCCAGAAACTCCGTTCGGCACCTCAGGGACGGGAATTTGGAGAGGATCATTGCCATCGCCATCACCAACGCATCTCCATCAACCATCAATGTTTACCTCATCCATGAGTGAGTAATCCCCCGCTGTAGGGATTGGATGAGTTCTATCATATAATCGAATATGATTGTTAGGGCATAGTGCCTAGTATCTCTATTAGTGCTATTTGACTTTGTTGCAAATTGTTGTGCTTAATGCTTGTCACTAGGGCCCGAGTACCATGATCTCAGATCTAAACTTATTATTGAATCATTATGATAGTATTGTTTGTGGTCTTATCTGCAAGTTGTGTACACATATCATTGTCCGGATCCAAAGGCCCCAAAGTGATAATAATTGGGACAACCGGAGGGGGTGTTTGTGGTGTGAGGATCACATGTGTTCATGAAGTGTTAATGCTTTGCTCCGGTGCTTTATTAAAAGGAGCACCTTAATTTCCAGTAGTTCCCTAGAGGCCCCGCTGCCACGGGCTGGCTGGACATAAGATGTTGTGCAAATTCTCATTACGAGCACGTATGACTATATATGGAGCACATGCCTAGGATTGTTTAGTACTTGGATGCTTGTTATTATTTATCTGCAATGCCCTAAATCTTGAAGTTACATGTTTAGACTCGTCCATGCAACACCCGTCCATCCATACATATGCCTACTGCACTCGAATCCCACTGTTTACAGTTACTGTTACTATTGCTATTGTTTCACTGTTGTTGTTGCTTTACTTTTGCTACTAAAAACTACTACTACTGATAAACTTCTGTGAGCAAGAACTATTTCCAGGTCCAGCTGAATTGACAACTCAGTTGTTAAGGCTTGCAAGTATTCTTTGGCTCCCCTTATGTCGAATCAATAAATTGGGTAATACTACCCGCGAAGACTGTTGCGATCCCCTATACTTGTGGGTCATCAAGACTATTTTAGCGCCATTGCCGTGGAGCATAGCTTTATTTGTAAGTTCTTGGATCTATTATTGTTCGGCTACTCCTTTCACCATGGGGAAGTCTCGTGATGGAAAGTTCCTATTTTACCATCAAGTACAAGAAGAGGTCCTAAACACCTCTGCTGCTCTTGATTCACTATCATTATAAGTAAAGCTTGTTACACCACCACCACATACACATGCTACACACATTGCTACTCGCTAAGTCTGAAACTTCTTTGATACTCATGATATTACTTATCTTTGTGCTTGATACGATTGGTTCATTAGGTCCATTTTTAGATGCTACTATGGCTAATCTAGGAAATACCAAAACTCCTAGTGAAGACACTGTTACACCTGTTAGCTCACCTGAGTCTAGTGAGAGTTATGATATTAATGATGGTTACATTGAGTTCACTGATGATTTTGTTGAAGAGTGCCAAAACACACATGGTACTAGTGCTATTAAGAGTCTCCTTGCTAGACGTACTATTATGCCTTAGTTGTCCTCTGATCCTAAGTTTGCCACTTCTCCCATAGATATTAAAGATAAAGATTATGATTTTGTTGAAATTTTTGCCTAAATAAGCCTAGCCCATTTATTATATGCCAATAAATTCCTGAAATCCTAGAGGCCCATTTGGCCCATTCATGCAAGGAAAGAGTTGGGACAAATGTTTAGTCCCACATTGCTAGTTGAGTGAAAGTTGGACCAGCTTATAAGGTGAGCTCTCGTACCACTTGGTAAAAGGATGAGAAGGATAAGGAGAGAGTTCCACAGGTCATAGGGTGTGTCCAAGGCAATATAGGGCTGCAGGGTATATCACAGGTACGGAAACTAAAGCATCGCAACACAGATAGCAGTAGATCAACAGGAAGGAGTAAAGCACTATAAAAGTAAGATAGGTAGAAAGGGGGAGATGCTCGCCTGAAAACATTGTCGAAGGTTCAACCGAAGATTGGGGCGAAGCTCACATCAACTCAACGGCCTTATCCGTGAAGAAGCAAAACTCTAGAAGACACACCGGATGCACTATTTATTACAACGGCAGAAGATCGGCATGATGCATGTATGATGAATGACATGGCAAGGTGCGATGCAATTAGGTCAGATTAGGCGGAACCGGGGTCCCGACAATTACTTAAATGGTTCAAGTTGTTTAGCTACCCCGCAATTTAAATGTTGTATTAACAGGCAGAAGATAGTACCGGGTTCGCTACACAAATTTAAATGAGGCCAATATAAGGCTAGATTTGCCCGCATATGGGCCCCATGTTTAATTATTAGGTGATTCGGCATAAGGCCCCAAACCACATGATATGCATGCGAGATGATAATTAAATATGCAACAATTGTATTATATTATGAAATTAGGGTTCCGGGAAGGGGTTCACACATTAGGGTTTGACGAGCTTGGGTTTCCGGGGTTCGGGATCGGTCTCAGGGTCCAGGGTTCGACGGGTCGGCCTCGGCGTCCGGGGTTAGGGTCTTCGGATCGGGGTAGATCTTGTCGCATTCGCGGTCTTTGGGTCATGGCGACGGTCCTGGCGTCCTTGATGGAGAACTCAGGGTTCCGGTTCGCGGTTTCTTGTCGACGGTCTCGTGGGGCCATCTTAGTTGCCGGTGTCGAGCTCGGGTGTCGTTGATGATCTTGGGGTTTCAGCGGAGCGGTCTTCGGGGTACTTGGCGTTCTATGAAGCAGAGCTCCGAACCTTCGGCTCCGGGTGGAAAGTTCTCGGCGTTCTCGATGAAGACCTTGGCGAGGTGAACTTGGGGGTTCCGTTTAACGACCTTGGCGTCCTTGTCGGAGATCTTGGCTCCTAGCCTCAGCACCCCTAGAGGACTAGGGTCGGCGTTGGGTTGGCTTGTACTCGAGATCTTGTCGCACGGTCTCTGCCTAGCTCGAACAACTGCAGGTGGAACAGAGCGCCAAGATGGGGAGGGTCTCGGGTGTGGCCCGGCTTGCGAGGAGAGGGGCCACGTCGCGCTCGGGATACGCACGGAACAGGCTCTCAAGACGGGTCGACGGGCTCAGCTGGGCTGTGGAGGTCTGGGCGAAGGGCGGGGAGGCGGACCCGCGGGCGACGGTGGCGCGGGGGCGGGCTGGGGGTCCGCCGGGGCGGGGTCGGCGACGAGGTCTGAGGGGCGGCGCGGTGGAGGTTGGTGGCGACGGGCGGGCGCTGCGGAGGCGGGGCGAGCAGCGGCGCCGTGGCCGAGGTGGGTGGCGCCGCGACGAGCTCGGGGGCGGAGGCTCATGGCGGGAGACACGCTGAGCTCGAGGGGCCGGGCGGCGGAACCGTCGGTTGGGAAGGCCGCGACGGGACGCGACCTCGGGCGGAGGGGCTGCAGTAGACTTCATGGCGGAGGAAGTTGGTGAAGGCGCCGCGCGCGAGGGAGAAGGGAGAAGGCGGCGGTGGAGAGGAGGCGGGTCGGCGCGTCATGGAAAGCGGAGGAGCGAGCCGTGAGGAGAGGCGAGGCGGCGTGACGGAGGTAGGGGAGAAGAGGCGAGGTGCCAGGGGGCGCACAAGGAGAACGCCAGCCGCGGGCACCGAGGAGAGGAGGCTTGGCGTGGGAGGAAGAAAGGAGGAGGAGGCGGTCGGGGCGGTGGCGCAGGTGTGCAGGGTGGGTGAGAGGGTCCAGGCGGGCTGGCTTGGGGCCCGTGTGGCGGTGGGAGTGGGTCGGGGGTGTGTGTGTGTGTGCGTCTGGGGTGGGTCCGTGAGCAGTGAGAGGCGGGCGGGCACGTGGCAGGTGGGGGCGTGTGGCTGCGCGTGGGCTCTTGCAGTGGCGGGTGGGGCTGTGGGAAGGAGAGAGAGGGGAGTTAGCTGGTGGGGTCCATGTGTCGGTGGGGAAGAGGGAGAGAGGGGAGGATGGCTAGGGTGAGAAAAGGGAGAGAGAGGGAGCTGGATGGATGAGGTGGCGGGTGGGTGTGTTTGGGGTGGGAGAGGAGGTGGCAGCCTGGGATTGGTGGGTAGGAATAGATTGGGTGGGACTAGGATTTAGAGGGAGCTGTTTTCAAAAGTGTGTTTGTTTGGTCGCGTTTAAATTAAAATAAGGCCATTTTGCAAACGGTTTTTAGACAAATAAAAATCTCCGATGCGATCGGGGTTTTGTGTTTGAAAATAATAGGGGTTTTGTACAATTCAAAACTAGGCTTTTCAAATAATGCAGTCAAACAATGCATGATGATGACGATGCAATGCACAAATTCAACGCGATTTTCTAGTAGTGGTTTTGCGGGATGCCACAATTCGACACCACTAACAAGGGATCTCGCCCTCGAGATCCGCCTCATGGTACCGGAAGGAAGGTCGGAGAACTGCGTCTTCGCGCTTTGTGTAGATCTTCGCGACACCACTAACGATGGTTCCTTCTTCATCTTGAAAACGGCGACACCACCTACAAAGGGTCGTTGCTCCTGATCGTCGAGAGAACACTCCGGGAACAAAAGGTCGAAGGTAGAGGTATCGCAAATATAGCCACCCCTAACTTCCGTGGACGGAGTAAATTGCTGGATCCACTGATTCGATGTACAAGAGCGAATGATAAGAGTAGTGGTATGGTAGCTACTCCATCCCGCACTCAAACCATTACTCTGCACACGAATAGGCAGATTATGCAACCAACTCTCGGAATCAGACTGAAGATCTCGACAAGCGAGGTTCGGAACAAAGGGGGTGATGCAGACTCTGCATCGGATCCGGCGTAGATGATGTCGTCGCGTCGGAAAACACCGGAAGGCACAAACAAGGAACAAAGAATGGTAACACCGTAGGCGGATTCCTCGGATAGCATGAAGACCGGTTGTAGCAACACCGTTATCAAAAGGGGAAACGAAACCCTAAAGGTACGACGGAACCCAACCACGAGAATTCCTGGACTCAAAGAAAGAGAAGAGAGCGGATTCAAACACGTAGAGATAAGAGGGGAATAGCAGAGGGGTAAGGAGTAAAATCAGACCTACTCAGAACTATCCAACTAATTTTGCAAAAATAGTTTTGACACTCTACTGCGGCCGTTAGCTAGGTTATCCTACAGGCTGGACTTGTGGGGTATCGCAACTGCTGAGCTCTGATACCACTCTGTAACACCCTCAGAATCGGACCTATGCAAGTTTGAGCAAAATTCGCCAAAACCCGCATAGAAATGATTCAAAGGTGCCCACCAGCACTTTCGCTTGGTGGAAACGAAGTAGTAACATTACACAACAGTCCTCGATGGGACCCACAGCAGATATATATATATAATGACTCCATGAGTCAAGAATACAGATATAATATACAAGATCCAAATCACCTTGAAAACGGTAGAGCGTCCGACTACGGACAAGAAGCAAATGGGGCTAAGAGTCCTGAAGAAGCAAATGTGGCCAGGCATTAGAGGCGTGTGGCTGCGTGGCTCGCGTGGCACAGCGTGGGTCGGTGCAGGTGGCGGGTGGGGCCAGGGGGAAGGAGAGAGAGGGGAGTTAGCTGGTGGGGTCCATGTGTCGGTGGGGAAGAGGGAGAGAGGGTAGGATGGCTAGGGTGAGAAAAGAGAGAGAGAGGGAGCTGGATGGATGAGGTGGCAGGTGGGTGTGTTTGGGGTGAGAGAGGGAGGTGGCAGCCTGGGATTGGTGGGTAGGAATAGATTGGGTGGGACTAGGATTTAGAGGGAGCTGTTTTCAAAAGTGTGTTTGTTTGGTCGCGTTTAAATTAAAATAAGGCCATTTTGCAAACGGTTTTTAGACAAATAAAAATCTCCGATGCGATCGGGGTTTTGTGTTTGAAAATAATAGGGGTTTTGTACAATTCAAAACTAGGCTTTTCAAATAATGCAGTCAAACAATGCATGATGATGACGATGCAATGCACAAATTCAACGCGATTTTCTAGTAGTGGTTTTGCGGGATGCCACAGTTCCACACGCGCGCTCCTCCTCCTCGCTCGCCTCGCCATGCCACGCCATGCCATGCCTCGCCTCGTCACATCACGTCACGACGCGCGCGCTGCGGGTTGCGGGAATCTCGCTGAGCCAAGCTTTATTTTGCCACGCATGAATGATATATGAACAGATGTACAGAAGCTGAAACGTTTTGCTTTGAGTGGACTTTTAATACGAGTTAAATGAATATGAACTGAGTGGAGGCTGTACGGTGGGCTGCCGCCTGTTCGCTTCATCCTTCGTCCATTCGTTTCATATTCTGCTCAGTCTACCTACCTTTCCCTCTGTGCCTATAAGAAAGAGAGGTCCCGCCTCCTCTCACACTGCCACACATCCTTTGCGCCTCCAGTTCCATAGCACTGCTCTATCTAGATCTTCCCCATCTCGTCTTGCGGTGTGCATCTCGAGCCGGGACAGTAGGCCTCGAGACCTCGCTGCTTCGAGTCCTGTACGGGAGAAGGGCGATAAGGTTTTTTGGGGAGCGCTATCGGCGCGATTACTAGCTTCATCACGGACTCCTTCTCGGATAGCGATTGTGCCGACGTCTTCCCCAACAAGGACTTCTTCCCCGACATCAGCACCCTCTTCCTCGACGACATGGCTAACGATGGTGCCAACATGAACACCGGCGGTTCCTCTTCCGCTGCCGTGTATGTTTTCTTTATCAATCTTGTTCTGATCACATCTCAAGACCTATGTCTTGCAGTCTGTTTGGTTACTTGTCTTAATATGTTTTCGCTTTTTCACATGATTAGTATTTTGTCTATTATTCTAATCATGTTTTATCTAGCTTTTATTATGGGTAATTCGCTTGGTAAATTGCTCTATTTCTCAACAATCCAAAAACCTTATTTCAGGCAATTTGCCCCAAGTGGCTTTGTTGCTTCTATGAAGCCACCTATGTTCGAAGGTGTCAATTACAAACGATGGCGTGCGAGAGCAGTGCTCTGGTTTCAGACCATGAGCTGCTATAATGCCATCTATGGCGCACCTGAGGGAGAACTTAATCCCGCTCAGGAAGAGGCGTTCCAAAAACTTGATACCACTTTCAAGGCTGCCTTGATCAGCATTCTTGGCGACAATATTGTCGACTCATATCTGTCATTTAGCAATGGCAAGGATATGTGGGATGCACTCGAGAGAAAATTTGGAGTCTTCGATGCTGGTAGTGAACTGTATGTCAGGGAACAATTCTATGACTACAAGATGGTTGATGACCGCCCCATTGTGGAACAGGCTCATGAGATATAGTCACTTGCCAGGGAGCTTGAGCACTTCATTTGTGTGTTACCGGAGGCATTATTGCCAAACTTCCCCAGTCATGGAGGAATTTTTCTACTTCTCTGAAGCACAAGAGACAAGAGTTCTCTGTGACGGATCTCATTGGGACTCTTAATGTGGAAGAGAAGGTAAGAGCAAAAGACACATGTGCTCGAGGTATCGAGGGAGGTTCTAATGCCAATCTGGTACAGAAAAGGAACTTCCAACCTCACAAGTTCAAGAACAAAGGCAAGTTTCATGGCAAAGGAAAGTTCGATGGAAAGAACAAGGCCTCACAGTCTACCAGCTTCAAGAAGAAGACTGATAAGAGGAAAGGTGCTTGTCATGTGTGCGGTGATCCTGATCATTGGGCTCCTGCTTGTCCCAACCGCTTTGACAAGCGCCAGCATGGGAAGGGCAGCAAGACTGCTAATGTTGTCATGGGCGACGTTGAGATGAAAGATGTTGGGTATGGTATATTACCTATTGTTCTTTCATTATGTCATTCTCCTGATTGGTGGATTGACACGGGCGCTAATGTACATGTCTGTTCTGATATTTCCATGTTTTCTTCATATCAGGTCAGAGGGACTCAAACCGTGCTGATGGGGAACGGCTCGCATGCTTCTGTTCATGGTGTTGGTACGGTCGATCTGAAGTTCACTTCGGGAAAGACCGTGCGCCTGAAGAACGTGCATCATGTTCCCTCAATAAATAAAAATCTTGTTAGCGGATCTCTTCTATGTCGAGATGGCTACAAGATTGTATTCGAGTCCAATAAATTTGTAATTTCGAAGTATGGAACCTTTGTTGGTAAAGGCTATGAGTGCGGAGGCTTGTTCCGCTTATCTCTGTCATACATTTGAAATAAAGTTGTTAATCATATTTACACGATTTTTGAATCAAATGTCTGGCACTCTCGTCTTTGTCATATTAATTTTGGTTGTATGACGCGGCTAGCCAAAATAAATTTAATCCCTGATTTCACAACTGTTAAGGGATCTAAGTGCCAAGTTTGCGTGCAAGCTAAACAACCTCGCAAGTCACATACGACTATAGAAGTGAGAAATTTAACACCACTAGAGCTCATACATTATGATCTTTGTGAGATGAATGGTGTGTTGAAAAAATGTGGAAAGAAATATTTCATGACTTTGATCGATGACTCTACGAGATATTGTCATGTGTATCTTCTAAAATCGAAAGATGAGGCTTTGAGTTTCTTCAAAATCTATAAAGCTGAGGCAGAAAATCAACTTGATCGAAAGATTAAGAGGCTTAGGTCTGATCATGGTGGAGAGTATTTTTCCAACGACTTTGATTCTTTTGTGCGGAACATGGCATAATTTATGAGAGGACGCCCTACTCACCCCACCAAATGGAGTAGCTGAAAGAAAGAACCGTACTCTAACATATTTGGTTAACGCCATATTAGACACATCGGGTCTCTCCAAGGAATGGTGGGGGGAGGCACTATTGACTGCGTGTCATGTCCTAAACCGAGTTCCCACAAAGAACAAAGAAATTACTCCATTCGAAGAATGGGAGAAGAAAAGATTAAAACTCTCTTACTTACGTACTTGGGGTTGTTTGGCAAAGGTTAATGTACCAATCCCCAAGAAGCGCAAGCTTGGACCAAAAACCATTGATTGTGTTTTTCTGGGCTATGCTTTCCATAGCATTGGTTATAGATTCTTGATAGTAAAATCTAGAGTACCTGACATTCATGTCGGTACAATCATGGAGTCGACTGATGCAACTTTCTTTGAGGATATCTTTCCTATGAAGGATAAACCTAACTCATCAAATCCGAAGATACCTAGTTCATCTAATCAGGAATTTGCTACATTCTCTGAACCTACCATTCCAATTGAACACTCTGAAAGTCCTAAGGAGGAGGATAATGAAATTCCTAAAAGGAGCAAGAGACAGAGGACTGCAAAGTCCTTTGGTGATGATTTCATTGTGTACCTTGTGGATGACACTCCTACTTCCATTTCAGAAGCATATGCATCTCCGATCTCGACTCTTTGGAAGGAAGCCGTCCAAAGTGAGATGAATTCCATCTTAGCTAATGGAACATGGGAGATCATTGATCGCCCTTATGGGTGCAAACCTGTAGGGTGCAAGTGAGTGTTTAAGAAAAAGCTTAGACCTGATGGTACTATTGAGAAGTACAAGGCACGGCTTGTAGCCAAGGGATATACTCAAAAAGAAGGTGAAGACTTCTTTGACACTTACTCGCCTGTTGCCAGATTGACCACCATTCGAGTATTACCCTCATTGGCTGCCTCTCATGGTCTTCTCGTTCATCAAATGGACGTTAAGACAGCTTTCCTTAATGGAGAGTTGGATGAGGAAATTTACATGGATCAGCCAGATGGCTTTGTGCTAAATGGTCAAGAAGGAAAGGTGTGCAAGTTGTTGAAGTCTTTATATGGCCTAAAACAAGCCCCTAAGCAATGGCATGAGAAGTTCGAAAGAACTTTAACTGCTGCAGGCTTTATTGTAAATGAAGCTGATAAATGTGTGTACCATCGCCATGGTGGGGGTGAGGGAGTCATCCTTTGTTTGTATGTTGATGACATACTGATTTTTGGAACCAACCTTAATGCAATTAAGGAGGTTAAAGATTTCTTATCTTGTTCCTTTGAGATGAAGGATCTGGGAGTAGCTGACGTCATCCTAAACATCAAACTATTGAGAGATGATGATGGTGGGATTACACTGCTTCAGTCCCACTATGTGGAAAAGATCTTGAGTCGTTTCGGGTATAGCAACTTCAAGCTTTCTCCTACACCGTATGATCCTAGTGTGTTGCTTCGAAAGAATCGAGGAAATGCTAGAGACCAACTGAGATACTCTCAAATCATTGGCTCGCTTATGTATTTAGCTAGTGCCACGAGGCTTGATATCGCCTTTGCTGTAAGCAAACTCAGTCGATTTGTTTCAAATCCAGGAGATGATCACTTGCATGCTCTTGATAGATTTATGCAATATCTAAAAGGCACTGCGACCTATGGCATACACTATACCGGGTATCCGAGGGTACTAGAGGGTTATAGTGATTCAAATTGGATATCTGATGCTGACGAGATAAAGGCCACGAGTGGATATGTATTCACACTTGCTGGTGGCGCTGTTTCTTGGAAGTCTTGCAAGGCACCATCTTAACGAGGTCAACTATGGAAGCAGAACTCACAGCATTAGACACAGCCACTGTTGAAGCAGAGTGGCTTCGTGAACTCTTGATGAACTTGCCTGTGGTTGAAAAATCAATACCCGCAATCCTTATGAACTGCGATAATCAAACTGTGATTTTCAAGGTAAATAGTTTTAAGGATAACATGAAGTCATCAAGACATGTGAAGAGGAGACTAAAATCTGTCAGGAAAATGAGAAACTCCGGAGTTATTGCATTGGATTATATCCAAACATCTAAAAACTTGGCAGATCCCTTCACAAAGGGTCTATCACGCAACGTGGTAGAAAATGCATCGAAGGAGATGGGTATGAGACCCACAATTTGAGCTTTCCACAGTGGTAAACCACTCTATGTGATCGGAGATCCCGTGAATTAGAATTGGGAGACAAGATGTTGGTTAGCTGAGAGGAAAGTATCCTTACTTTAATAAACACCACTCCATAAAGATGCAATACTTTCCTATTCTGCACGACAGGTTGATTTATTATCTTAATGCGTTCTAAGTGGCTTATCCTAAGCAAAGATGTTGTCCTACAGAACATCTTTTGAAGAACACACCTATATGAGTCTGACTGTTAAAACGTCGCAGTCTATGAGGTAGGGTGCTCTCTAATAAACTCATGAAAGGTCATGGAGTATGACGAATAAGCTCCACCCGCGGGGAAGTCCCACGGTAGCCTAGTATCGGTCAAGACTTTTTGTGAAGCTAGGTTCGCAAAGAAACTTGCAGTTCAAGGCATAGTCCACTTTGCAAGTTGCGCCTAGTATAACATAAAGCTCTAGGTGGAAGTTCAACTTAAGTCTCCACTACAAGATGCAGGTATATAAACAATGTTTTGGAACCAAAGGCAAACTTCATGTGCCTCTGGGATCTGGTGGGGGATTGTTGGAATTTTTGCCTAAATAGGCCTAGCCCATTTATTATATGCCAATAAATTGCTGAAATCCTAGAGGCCCATTAGGCCCATTCATGCAAGGCAATAGCTGGGACAAATGTTTAGTCCCACATTTCTAGTTGAGTGAAAGTTGGACCAGCTTATAAGGTGAGCTCTCCTACCACTTGGTAAAAGGATGAGAAGGAGAAGGAGAGAGTTCCACACGCGCGCTCCTCCTCCTCGCTCGCCTCGCCACGCCACGCCACGCCTCGCCTCGTCACATCACGTCACGACGCGCGCGCGTTGCGGGTTGCGGGTTGCGGGTTGCGGGAATCTCGCCGAGCCGAGATTTATTTTCCCACGCATGAATGATATATGAACATATGTACAGAAGCTGAAACGTTTTGCTTTGAGTGGACTTTTAATACGAGCTACCGCCTGTTCGCTTCATCTTCCGTCCATTCGTTTCATCTTCTGCTCAGTCTGTATACCTTCCCCCCTGTGCCTATAAGAGAGAGAGGTTGCGCCTCCTCTCAGACACACTGCCACACATCCTTTGCGCCTCCAGTTCTAGAGCACTGCGCTACCTAGATATTCACCATCCCGTCTTGCGGCGTGCACCGCGAGCCGGGACAGTAGGCCTCCGAGACCTCGCTGCTTCGAGTCCTATATGGGAGAAGGGCGATAAGATTTTTGGGGAGCGCTATCGGCGCGACTACTGGCTTCATCACGGACTCCTTCTCGGATAGCGATTGTGCCGATGTCTTCCCCCCGACATCAGCACCCTCTTCCTCGACGACATGGCTAACGATGGTGCCAACACGAACACCGGCGGTTCCTCTTCCGCTGTTGTGTATGTTTTCTTTATCAATCTTGTTTGTAACACCCTCAGAATCGGACCTATGCAAGTTTTAGCGAAACCCGCCAAACCTGCATAGAAACGATTCAAAGGTGCCCACCAGGCACTTTCGTGCGGGTGGAAAACGAAGTAATAACATTACACAACAGTCCTCGATGGGACCCACAGAACAGATATATATACAACAGCGACTCAAAGAGTCAAGAATACAGATATAATGTACAAAGATTCAAATCACCTTGAAAACGATAGAGTGTCCAGCTACGGACAAGATGCAAATGGGGCTAAGAGCCCTGAAGAATAACCAATGGCGTCCATAACCCTGCCCAGGCCAAGCCGGAAGGGTAACCCTGCTAACGACGTCGATCTCAAACCTGCTTAAACAAAAGGGGTGCCGACAAAGGGCAAAGGAAAAAGAGGAGCGTCAGTACTGAGGCCAGTACACGGCGAGGCTAGAATTCGGCGGTCCTCGCCTACAAAGGTATGGTGGACTGAGCGGCAGCGCAACATGCACTAAACAACCTATAGGGACTCGATACAACTGGCGGTTATCAGAGAGGGATAAGAATGACCTATCCGGATCCAACCTGAAGCTAACACCAAACAAACCCATCCTGGTGTTTCCCCCTCGAGACCAAACGAGGAAGTCAACCGAGGAACTCACACAGTTGGCGCTTTACTTATTCGATTATCGTTGCAATTACTAGTCAGGTATAGATAGTCATCCTGATAAAATAAGCAGTGGGCACTTTTAGTTAGCCATTCCGTGATAGTTGCAACACTTACTAGACAGATACAATTAGCATGAGATAAACCCAAAACCCAGCAGTTGTTGGTACTTTTATTCAGCCATTCCGTTGTAGTTGCAATACTTACTAGTCAGGTACAATGGTCGCTGGCGACGACCCAAACAAGCAATTGTTGGCAGTTTTATTTAGCCATTCCATTATAGTGAAGCTGATTACTAGTCATTATAGAGTCAAATTTATAGTACTACTTTAGTTATGCTTGTCTATGATCGAGATACTGTGCTCCAAGTCGTCCATAACCGCGGACACGACTTTCAGAAAGTTTTACCCGGCCGGGGTGCACAAATAGCAACACACACTCGATCAGCCTCGGAAAAACCAAATCAAAACCCAACGAGGCTTTCACGACAAAGCAATCACAGGATTCAGAAATATTTCAGGGGGCCACCCCATTGAGTAGACCTGCAACGAAGCCAGCTGACTCCGAGACGGACTCAAGGTTTGCGACAATGGTCAGAACGATCGGGAACCGAAAGTGTGGTGGGCTTGTCGATACCGCGAAAACACTCCGCTTACCTAAACAGTACAGTGTGCTCCTCGCACAAACGTAAATACCGTAGTAGCATGGCATAAGTACAGGATAGTAAACAAAACCTCAAACTAGTTTGTGGCCCCAAGAAATAAGAATGAATCATGCTCTGGCTCAGGGGGTCCCATAATCCTCCCGGATGTGGATAGCGCGATAAATCAAGGAACAGGTATCAAGTACTCGGGGTCCTACGGGACACAAGTGGGCGTTCGGAAACCAAATATTTATCTATCACCCACCGATGCCTCTGCTTACTTCAATTTTAGTTGTTAAACAGGAATTAAAGTGAGCGATAAGTAAAACCATGATCATCTCCAACATCAGACATGCGGCATTACTCCAACAACTGTGGCACTTGACGACACGCAACAACACTTGAGCAAGCGACTACGATGCGCAGGTCCAACTATCTACCAAACAACAGGTAATAGGAGGTGTCCAAGGCTATATGTGGCTGCAAGGGATATCACGGGTACGAAAACTAGAGCATCGCAACGCAGATAGCAATAGATCAACAGGAGGGAATAAATACTATAAAAGTAAGATAGGTAGAAAGGGGAAGATGCTCGCCTGAAAACATTGTCGAAGGTTCAACCGAAGATCGGGGCGAAGCTCACATCAACTCAACGACCTTATCCGCGAAGAAGCAAATCACTAGAAGGAACACCGGATGCAATATTTAATACTACGGCAAAAGATCGGCATGATGCATGTATGAGGTGTGGCATGGCAAAGGGGCAATGCAATTAGGTCATATTAAGCGGAACCAAGGTCCCGACAATTAATTAAATGGTTCAAGTTGTTTAGAAACCCCGCATTTAAATGTTGTTTAACAAGGCAAGATAAGTTACCGGTTCGCTACCCAGATTTAAATGAGGCCAATATACGACTAGATTTGTCCGCATATGGGCCCCATATTTAATTATGAGGTGAATCGGCATAAGGCCCCCAAACCACAGACAAGGATGCATGCAATAACAATTAATATGCGACAAGTTGTATTTTATTATAAAATAGGGTTTTCGGGAAAGGGTTCACACATTAGGGGGACTCGACGAACTTGAGGTTCCGGGGTTCGGGGTTCGGTCTCAGGGTCCAGGGTTCGACGGGAACGTTCTCGGACTCCGGGATCGTTCTCGGATAACGGGGGTAGGTCTTGGCGCATCCGGGGTCTTCGGGTCATGTTGTCGGTCTTGGCGTTCGGGGCGAAGAACTTGGCGTCCGGCAAACTTCGAAGTAGACCTTGGAGTCCCGCGGTGATCTTGTCGATTCCCCGTCGAAGGCCTTGGCGCTTCGGATCGGTCTTCGGCTCGGGGCCTCAGGGTCTTGGGGTTCGCGTCCGCGTGGCGATCTTGCCGTGTCGAGGCTCGGCCTTCGGATCCATGTCGGAGGTCTTGGGGTTCCGCGGTCTTCGGGTTCTGAGAGGGTTCGGGGTCTTTGGTCCGTGAAGTTCTTGTTGTTCCCGCTTCGAGAAGATCTTGTCGGTGCCGGTACGGGGGTCTCCGCATCGAAGGTCTTGGCGACCTTGGGGTTTCGAGGTCGATGTTGTACTTGGAATCGACGACGGAGATCGTGGTTCGTGGCAGCACACCAAGGCCAGCTTAGCCTCACCCCACCACATACATCGTTAGAGCATCGATACACCTTGCAGTCGGGACGCGGCGCTGCCGTTGGGCATGTACGGTTAGACGGGCAGTCGCTCACCGGAGACCGCGTCGGCATAGAAACTGAGGAAACGGAGCAGGTGGCGGTGCACGGCGAGACTACACATCTCCACCTCCGTGCGGAACTGGGCCTCCCCGGACGCGCTGGGGTCCTTGAGCCGCTTCACGGCCACCACCGTGCCGTCGGCGAGGCGGCTACGGAGGCGGGGCATTGATGGAGCCACGACGGAGGCGGAGAGGGGGTCGCCGGCGAGGAGCTTGGGTGGGGGCGCGAAAGAGGAGGCCCGGGGGCGAGCGCTGAGGCCGACGGCAGCTCGGGGAGGCGGGGCCGGACGGGCGGCTCGAAGGGGATGGCAGCGGCTCGGCAGCGTGCTCGGTGGCGCTGGCCAGGCGGCGGCCAGGCGCCTAAGCGGCCGGAGGAGGCTCGAGGCTCAGCGAGGTCCGGCCAGCAGATCTGGCGGCGGCGGCGGTCGCTGCGAGATGAAGGAGGAGCTGGGCTGCTGGAGGTGGGGGACGGAGGAGCAGCGAGAGGACACGGCCAGGTGGGCTCTGGGGGGCACGGGGAGGCGTGGGCGGCGGGGCGAGCAGCCGGCAGGAGCGGAGGTGGGGGAAGGCGGCGTCGGGGCGTGAGGGGCTGCGCGCGGTGAGGGAGCTAGCAGGGGAGAGGAGGGCGCGCGAGTGGCGGTCGCTGGCGGGGCTGGCTCGGCTCGGCCGGCGACGGGAGGGAGTGGCGCCGAGAGAGAGAGAGGGAGGATGAGAACCAGGGGAGCGGGGGTGGGAGGATGGAGACGACGGGGTCGGGAAGCGTGGGTCCGGTCGGGGTCGGGTGGGACCCCCGTGGTGGGCGTCTACGGTGAGTGCGTGCGTGCGTGGCGTGGGCCTGGGTGTGTGCTGTGTGGTATGTGTTGTGTGGGTGGTGGGGAGAGGGTTGGTCTAGGTGGCAGCATGTGAGTGGTGGGGGGTTTGGGGAGGGGTGAGGTGGCGACATAGGATAGGCTGGGGTGAGGTGGCCAGAGGGGTGGGTAGACTAGGTTGGGTAGTTTTAGGATTATGGGTGGGCCGTTTTAATTCCTAGGGGTGGTCGTTCGGGTCGAATCGGCCCGTTCGACTGCCCCCACTAAAAATTAATTAAATATTTTATGTGTTTTAAACGGACCGTTTGCAAACCGATAGCAGACAAACAAAATATTCCAGCGACCCGGTTTTGCGTGTTGAACAAAGGCGGGGCGTTTAGAAAACAAAACTAGGTTTTTCCGAAATAGTTTTATGCAGGCAAATGCAAGATGATGACGATGCTCAAATGCAATGTGGCATGATGACATGAGCATGCGGTCATGACGATGCAATGCACAAAAACAACGCGATTTTCTAGTAGTGGTTTTGCAGGATGCCACATTGTTCTAATCACATCTCAAGACCTATGTCTTGCAGTCTGCTTGGTTACCTGTCTTAATATGTTTTCGCTATTTCACATGATTAGTATTTTGTCTATTATTCTAATCATGTTTTATCTAGCTTTTATTTTGGGTAATTCGCTTGGTAAATTGCTCTATTTCTCAACAGATTTCTCTCTTGATTAATCTTATTTAGATATTGTTGAGAAAGAACCTTTTTGTGGGACTAAAAATGAGAGTGTTGTGGCTCATATGAATGAGATTTCTACTATGAGTGCTTTATTCTCTGATGATTTTAAGATGCGCAAGTACTTTGTTACTAAGATCTTCCTTTTTTCACTAAAAGAGAAGCTAGAGCTTCGTTTAATAGATTTTAAAAGGAGAAGCTAGAGCTAGAGCTTAGTTTAAAAGGAGAAGCTAGACATGCTGCTTTGCAGAGACTTTTTGATTTTAAACAGGGAGAAGAAGAGAAATTGCATGAGTCATGGACAAGGTTCTGTGCCTTGATTCATGCACATCCTGGATGTCCATTACCTAAGAATGAGCTTCTTGATATTTATTATAATGGACTAACTGATGATTCTAGGACATACCTAGATAACTTTGTTGATTATGTTTTCAGGAAAAGAACTCCTACAGATGCTAAAGAATTAATGGCTAAGATAAGCAAGAATTATGATGATTGGACTTCAACTGGGCTGAATACACCTGAGCCTATTACTCCTGAACCAGTTATGCCTGAACCAGTTTCAACACCAACAACAAAGAAGAGGGGAGTTATTGCATTAAATGATGAAGTGATGAAGGAAGCTAAGAAATGTTTAAAGGAGAAAGGTATTAGAGCTGAAGATGTGAAGAATTTACCTCCTATAGAAGAATTATGTAAGCCAATTCCCCACTCATCCACTATTGAAGTACACTCTATCCAACACTTTGATGAAGGTGATATTCCTTATGGTAAGCCTCATGATCAATGCTAAGAGGAACTTGACATTTTTATTGTTAAACAAGGTCATTTTAATAAACAAGTCCAGAATCATTTATTGGAAAACGCTAGAGCTATCAATGAGTTGAAAGATATTGTGGAAAGAACTTCTGATGATATTAAAATGCTTTGTAAACACATACAAATGGTTCAAACTCAACTTGATCAACTTGCTAAGGTACAAAAGGATATGCTAGTTAATGCCTCAGGAGATAAACATGCTTATGGAATTAGAACTAGGAGTGGTATGGCTACTCAAGATCCTTTATATCCTGAAGGACACCCTAAAATAATTGAGCAGGATTCCCAAAAAGTTGATAATGGTAGTCCTTGTAAGAGAAAGAAAAAGAAACATAGAATAGTTGAGGAACCACTCGAACCTGCTGTAGATCCTAATAGTATATCTGTCTCTGATGCTGAAACTAAGAGTGGTAATGATAAAAATGAAGCTTCTGATCAGGAGCAAGTTGAGGAAGAATCTGAGAAGCACACTAAGAACACTAGGTACACTAAGGAAGATTTTATTGCTAATAAACATGGTAAAGAGAGAGAACCTTGGGTGCAGAAACCTATGCCTTTTCTAGGTAAGAAACACAAGTCAAAGGAGGAAGAACACTACAACAAGTTTTGTGAGTGGATGAAATCTTTATTTTTGCAAATTCCTTTGACTGATGCTATTAAGTTGCCTCCTTATTCAAAGTATATGAAGGATATTGTCTCTAATAAAAGGAAGATTCCTAATGAGGATATTTATACTTTGCTTGCTAAATACTCCTTCAATGGTAAGGTTCCAAAGAAACTTGGTGATCCAGGTATACCAACTATTCCTTGCTCTATTAAGAATAATTATGTTAGAACTGCTTTATGTGACTTGATGGCACACTTTATATTCTTTGCCCCTAATAAACTTGAAACATTGTGTCGTATATGTTGTATATGCTTGCACTTATACGTTGGAATTAGCAGAACCATACTGTCATGGGGAATGTTTTCAACATTGCACTTGTACTTTGTACTTAGTTGATATCATGCTCTTTTGTCTATGGATGTCACCGGTGTGAAATAAAGAGGGAACTTGTAAGTCTATGGAGTTTGTATTTTGTGTTAGAGAAACGCGTGGGCCGCTAGCCTAAGCCATGCCTAATCATGGTGGAAACTTGCAGGATCACCATAGTGAGCTATCTATGAAGCATCCTCAATAAAAAGCTATGCACATAGTAAATAAAAAGATCGCTGAGATGCTCATTGTCTGCTTGCCTTGTCATTTTGGTTATGGAATAGCTTCTGTACCATGTGCAAGGGGTACCCCATTGGCGGTTTTCTATGATATGCATGTGCTTACAATGACAAGAACTTACAGGTGACTGAAGTTGAGTAGCATGAGGTGTGGCCCTCGTATTCAAGGGACATGAGATTGCCAACTTATACTTTGTCAAGCATATACTCCATAGTTTGTTCACTTTAACCTTAATCACTTCAAGATGCTTATGATAGGGGCAATGAGGGCTGAAAGCTAACAAGTACCATAATTTTTGGAATCTCTTTTTGAAACTTGAAATCCACGCTTCCCTTTATGAAGGGCCTTTCTTCCACTACTATATTGAGTTTCCACCTTCTACCTTTCTTCCACTTTCTTCCACTACCTTTTGGAAGCATAGTTACCATTGTTAGTTCTATGTGAAGTGTCCCAAAACTTATTGATTGATGCATATGGTGATATTACTTGTTCTTGTTCTACTTGTTTCTAGTCACTCTTGTGAACTTTGAAGGTGTCCTATGCATCTATTTGCTACTCTATGAGGTACAAGCTGATTGCCACTATGCCATGTTTTCTGTATGTGAAACAAACAAACATTTTTCAATGCATGATATTCATGATCTTTGTTTGTAGCCTTCATGTTGCATGCATAGTTACTTTGTCTTATTGTTAGAACTCCATATTTCATGCACATGTTTAGAGTTCTTTGATCCCAGCTTTCAATGCTTGAAAATGGTTTGATCTTGGTTTTGATGGTGCATGTCACCTTAAAAAATATTCTTTTATCACTTACCTACTCGAGGACGAGCAGGAGTTAAGGTTGGGGATGCTTGATACATCGGAAACATTGATACGTCCAAAATGTATCTACTTTCCCGAACACTTTTGCTATTGTTTCTCCTTTAAACTTTTGTGATTTGGATACAACTAACACGGACTGACGATGTTTTTAGCAGAATTACCTTGGTGTATAGTTTTGTGCAAAAAATGAACTATCAGGAAAAATCCCGGAAAATATGCCAAAAATTATATTTCACTAGAAGATCCACGGAGCCAGAAGACGAGACGGAGAAGGGGCCTGGGAGGCCCACACCCCTGCCAAGCGCGGGCCCACCACTGGTCGCGCCTAGGGGGTGCAGCCACCCCAGACACCCCCTCGGCCTCCCTCTGCGCCTATAAGTTGCCTTTCGACCTAAAAATTGATGGGGGTTTGATAGTTTTCCAGAAAGAGTTCTGCTACGTCGCCGCCACCAGAAACCAAGATTTGGATCCAGAAACTCCGTTCTGGCACCCTGCCGGGACGGGGAATTTGGAGAGGATCATTGCCATCGCCATCACCAACGCATCTCCATCAACCATCAATGTTTACCTCATCCATGAGTGAGTAATCCCCCGCTGTAGGGATTGGATGAGTTCTATCATATAATCGAATATGATTGTTAGGGCATAGTGCCTAGTATCTCTATTAGTGCTATTTGACTTTGTTGCAAATTGTTGTGCTTAATGCTTGTCACTAGGGCCCGAGTACCATGATCTCAGATCTAAACTTATTATTGAATCATTATGATAGTATTGTTTGTGGTCTTATCTGCAAGTTGTGTACACATATCATTGTCCGGATCCAAAGGCCCCAAAGTGATAATAATTGGGACAACCGGAGGGGGTGTTTGTGGTGTGAGGATCACATGTGTTCATGAAGTGTTAATGCTTTGCTTGGTGCTTTATTAAAAGGAGCACCTTAATTTCGATAGTTCCTAGAGGCCCGCTGCGGGCTGGACAGAAGATGTTGTGCAAATTCTCATTACGAGCACGTATGACTATATATGGAGCACATGCCTAGGATTGTTTAGTACTTGGATGCTTGTTATTATTTATCTGCAATGCCCTAAATCTTAAAGTTACATGTTTAGACTCGTCCATGCAACACCCGTCCATCCATACCTATGCCTACTGCACTCGAATCCCACTGTTTACAGTTACTGTTACTATTGCTATTGTTTCACTATTGTTGTTGCTTTACTTTTGCTACTAAAAACTACTACTACTGATAAACTTCTGTGAGCAAGAACTATTTACAGGTCCAGCTGAATTGACAACTCAGTTGTTAAGGCTTGCAAGTATTCTTTGGCTCCCCTTATGTCGAATCAATAAATTGGGTAATACTACCCGCGAAGACTGTTGCGATCCCCTATACTTGTGGGTCATCAAGACTATTTTCTGGCGCCATTGCCGTGGAGCATAGCTTTATTTGTAAGTTCAGTTGGATCTATTATTGTTCAGTGCTACTCCTTTCACCATGGGGAAGTCTCGTGATGGAAAGTTCCCTATTTTACCATCAAGTACAAGAAGAGGTACAGTCCTAAACACCTCTGCTGCTCTTGATTCACTATCTGTTATAAGTAAAGCTTGTTACACCACCACCACATACACATGCTACACACATTGCTACTACTGCTAAGTCTGAAACTTCTTTTGATACTCATGATATTACTTATACTGTGCTTGATACGATTGGTTCATTAGGTCCATTTTTAGATGCTACTATGGCTAATCTAGGAAATACCAAAACTCCTAGTGAAGACACTGTTACACCTGTTAGCTCACCTGAGTCTAGTGAGAGTTATGATATTAATGATGGTTACATTGAGTTCACTGATGATTTTGTTGAAGAGTGCCAAAACACACATGGTACTAGTGCTATTGAGAGTCTCCTTGCTAGACGTACTATTATGCCTTAGTTGTCCTCTGATCCTAAGTTTGCCACTTCTCCCATAGATATTAAAGATAAAGATTATGATTTTGTTGAAATTTTTGCCTAAATAGGCCTAGCCCATTTATTATATGCCAATAAATTCCTGAAATCCTAGAGGCCCATTTGGCCCATTCATGCAAGGAAAGAGTTGGGACAAATGTTTAGTCCCACATTGCTAGTTGAGTGAAAGTTGGACCAGCTTATAAGGTGAGCTCTCCTATCACTTGGTAAAAGGATGAGAAGGATAAGGAGAGAGTTCCACACGCGCGCTCCTCCTCCTCGCTCGCCTCACCTCGTCACATCACATCACGTCACGTCGCGCGCGCTGCGGATTGCGGGAATCTCGCTGAGCCAAGCTTTATTTTGCCACACATGAATGATATATGAACAGATGTACAGAAGCTGAAACGTTTTGCTTTGAGTGGACTTTTAATACGAGTTAAATGAATACGAACTGAGTGGAGGCTGTACGGTGGGCTACCGCCTGTTCGCTTCATCCTTCGTCCATTCGTTTCATCTTCTGCTCAGTCTGCCTACCTTTCCCTCTGTGCCTATAAGAGAGAGAGGTCCCGCCTCCTCTCACACTGCCACACATCCTTTGCGCCTCCAGTTCCATAGCACTGCGCTATCTAGATCTTCCCCATCTCGTCTTGCGGTGTGCATCTCGAGCCGGGACAGTAGGCCTCAAGACCTCGCTGCTTCGAGTCCTGTACGGGAGAAGGGCGATAAGGTTTTTTGGGGAGCGCTATCGGCGCGATTACTAGCTTCATCACGGACTCCTCGGATAGCGATTGTGCCGACGTCTTCCCCAACGAGGACTTCTTCCCCGACATCAGCACCCTCTTCCTCGACGACATGGCTAACGATGGTGCCAACATGAACACCGGCGGTTCCTCTTCCGCCGCTGTGTATGTTTTCTTTATCAATCTTGTTCTGATCACATCTCAAGACCTATGTCTTGCAGTCTGTTTGGTTACTTGTCTTAATATGTTTTCGCTATTTCACATGATTAGTATTTTGTCTATTATTCTAATCATGTTTTATCTAGCTTTTATTATGGGTAATTCGCTTGGTAAATTGCTCTATTTCTCAACAATCCAAAAACCTTATTTCAGGCAATTTGCCCCAAGTGGATTTGTTGCTTCTATGAAGCCACCTATGTTCGAAGGTGTCAATTACAAACGATGGCGTGCGAGAGCAGTGCTCTGGTTTCAGACCATGAGCTGCTATAATGCCATCTATGGCGCTTTGAGGAGAACTTAATCCCGCCAGAAGAGGCGTTCCAAAAACTTGATACCACTTTCAAGGCTGCCTTGATCAGCATTCTTGGCGACAATATTGTCGACTCATATCTGTCATTTAGCAATGGAAAGGATATGTGGGATGCACTCGAGAGAAAATTTGGAGTCTCCGATGCTGGTAGTGAACTGTATGTCAGGGAACAATTCTATGACTACAAGATGGTTGATGACCGCCCCATTGTGGAACAGGCTCATGAGATACAGTCACTTGCCAGGGAGCTTGAGCACTTCATTTGTGTGTTATCGGAGGCATTATTGCCAAACTTCCCCAGTCATGGAGGAATTTTTCTACTTCTCTGAAGCACAAGAGACAAGAGTTCTCCGTGACGGATCTCATTGGGACTCTTAATGTAGAAGAGAAGGTAAGAGCAAAAGACACACGTGCTCGAGGTATCGAGGGAGGTTCTAATGCCAATCTGGTACAGAAAAGGAACTTCCAACCTCACAAGTTCAAGAACAAAGGCAAGTTTCATGGCAAAGGAAAGTTCGATGGAAAGAACAAGGCCTCAGCCTACTACCAGCTTCAAGAAGAAGACTGATAAGAGGAAAGGTGCTTGTCATGTGTGCGGTGATCCTGATCATTGGGCTCCTGCTTGTCCCAACCGCTTTGACAAGCGCCAGCATGGGAAGGGCAGCAAGACTGCTAATGTTGTCATGGGCGACGTTGAGATGAAAGATGTTGGGTATGGTATATTACCTATTGTTCTTTCATTATGTCATTCTCCTGATTGGTGGATTGACACGGCGCTAATGTACATGTACATTCGATATTTCCATGTTTTCTTCATATCAGGTCAGAGGGACTCAAACCGTGCTGATGGGGAACGGCTCGCATGCTTCTGTTCATGGTGTTGGTACGGTCGATCTGAAGTTCACTTCGGGAAAGACCGTGCGCCTGAAGAACGTGCATCATGTTCCCTCAATAAATAAAAATCTTGTTAGCGGATCTCTTCTGTGTCGAGATGGCTACAAGATTGTATTCGAGTCCAATAAATTTGTAATTTCGAAGTATGGAACCTTTGTTGGTAAAGGCTATGAGTGCGGAGGCTTGTTCCGCTTATCTCTGTCATACATTTGAAATAAAGTTGTTAATCATATTTACACGATTTTTGAATCAAATGTCTGGCACTCTCGTATTTGTCATATTAATCTTGGTTGTATGACGCGGCTAGCCAAAATAAATTTAATCCCTGATTTCACAACTGTTAAGGGATCTAAGTGCCAAGTTTGCGTGCAAGCTAAACAACCTCGCAAGTCACATACGACTATAGAAGTGAGAAATTTAACACCACTAGAGCTCATACATTATGATCTTTGTGAGATGAATGGTGTGTTGAAAAAATGTGGAAAGAAATATTTCATGACTTTGATCGATGACTCTACGAGATATTGTCATGTGTATCTTCTGAAATCGAAAGATGAGGCTTTGAGTTTCTTCAAAATCTATAAAGCTGAGGCAGAAAATCAACTTGATCGAAAGATTAAGAGGCTTAGGTCTGATCATGGTGGAGAGTATTTTTCCAACGACTTTGATTCTTTTTGTGCGGAACATGGCATAATTTATGAGAGGACGCCTCCCTACTCACCCCAGTCAAATGGAGTAGCTGAAAGAAAGAACCGTACTCTAACATATTTGGTTAACGCCATATTAGACACATCGGGTCTCTCCAAGGAATGGTGGGGGGAGGCACTATTGACTGCGTGTCATGTCCTAAACCGAGTTCCCACAAAGAACAAAGAAATTACTCCATTCGAAGAATGGGAGAAGAAAAGATTAAAACTCTCTTACTTACGTACTTGGGGTTGTTTGGCAAAGGTTAATGTACCAATCCCCAAGAAGCGCAAGCTTGGACCAAAAACCATTGATTGTGTTTTTCTGGGCTATGCTTTCCATAGCATTGGTTATAGATTCTTGATAGTAAAATCTAGAGTACCTGACATTCATGTCGGTACAATCATGGAGTCGACTGATGCAACTTTCTTTGAGGATATCTTTCCTATGAAGGATAAACCTAACTCATCAAATCCGAAGATACCTAGTTCATCTAATCAGGAATTTGCTACATTCTCTGAACCTACCATTCCAATTGAACACTCTGAAAGTCCTAAGGAGGAGGATAATGAAATTCCTAAAAGGAGCAAGAGACAGAGGACTGCAAAGTCCTTTGGTGATGATTTCATTGTGTACCTTGTGGATGACACTCCTACTTCCATTTCAGAAGCATATGCATCTCCTGATGCTGACTACTGGAAGGAAGCCGTCCAAAGTGAGATGAATTCCATCTTAGCTAATGGAACATGGGAGATCATTGATCGCCCTTATGGGTGCAAACCTGTAGGGTGCAAGTGAGTGTTTAAGAAAAAGCTTAGACCTGATGGTACTATTGAGAAGTACAAGGCACGGCTTGTAGCCAAGGGATATACTCAAAAAGAAGGTGAAGACTTCTTTGACACTTACTCGCCTGTTGCCAGATTGACCACCATTCGAGTATTACCCTCATTGGCTGCCTCTCATGGTCTTCTCGTTCATCAAATGGACGTTAAGACAGCTTTCCTTAATGGAGAGTTGGATGAGGAAATTTACATGGATCAGCCAGATGGCTTTGTGCTAAATGGTCAAGAAGGAAAGGTGTGCAAGTTGTTGAAGTCTTTATATGGCCTAAAACAAGCCCCTAAGCAATGGCATGAGAAGTTCGAAAGAACTTTAACTGCTGCAGGCTTTATTGTAAATGAAGCTGATAAATGTGTGTACCATCGCCATGGTGGGGGTGAGGGAGTCATCCTTTGTTTGTATGTTGATGACATACTGATTTTTGGAACCAACCTTAATGCAATTAAGGAGGTTAAAGATTTCTTATCTTGTTCCTTTGAGATGAAGGATCTGGGAGTAGCTGACGTCATCCTAAACATCAAACTATTGAGAGATGATGATGGTGGGATTACACTGCTTCAGTCCCACTATGTGGAAAAGATCTTGAGTCGTTTCGGGTATAGCAACTTCAAGCTTTCTCCTACACCGTATGATCCTAGTGTGTTGCTTCGAAAGAATCGAGGAAATGCTAGAGACCAACTGAGATACTCTCAAATCATTGGCTCGCTTATGTATTTAGCTAGTGCCACGAGGCTTGATATCGCCTTTGCTGTAAGCAAACTCAGTCGATTTGTTTCAAATCCAGGAGATGATCACTTGCATGCTCTTGATAGATTTATGCAATATCTAAAAGGCACTGCGACCTATGGCATACACTATACCGGGTATCCGAGGGTACTAGAGGGTTATAGTGATTCAAATTGGATATCTGATGCTGACGAGATAAAGGCCACGAGTGGATATGTATTCACACTTGCTGGTGGCGCTGTTTCTTGGAAGTCTTGCAAGCAGACCATCTTAACGAGGTCAACTATGGAAGCAGAACTCACAGCATTAGACACAGCCACTGTTGAAGCAGAGTGGCTTCGTGAACTCTTGATGAACTTGCCTGTGGTTGAAAAATCAATACCCGCAATCCTTATGAACTGCGATAATCAAACTGTGATTTTCAAGGTAAATAGTTTTAAGGATAACATGAAGTCATCAAGACATGTGAAGAGGAGACTAAAATCTGTCAGGAAAATGAGAAACTCCGGAGTTATTGCATTGGATTATATCCAAACATCTAAAAACTTGGCAGATCCCTTCACAAAGGGTCTATCACGCAACGTGATAGAAAATGCATCGAAGGAGATGGGTATGAGACCCACAATTTGAGCTTTCCACAGTGGTAAACCACTCTATGTGATCGGAGATCCCGTGAATTAGAATTGGGAGACAAGCTGTTGGTTAGCTGAGAGGAAAGTATCCTTACTTTAATAAACACCACTCCATAAAGATGCAATACTTTCCTATTCTGCACGACAGGTTGATTTATTATCTTAATGTGTTCTAAGTGGCTTATCCTAAGCAAAGATGTTGTCCTACAGAACATCTTTTGAAGAACACACCTATATGAGTCTGACAGTTAAAACGTCGCAGTCTATGAGGTAGGGTGCTCTCTAATAAACTCATGAAAGGTCATGGAGTATGACGAATAAGCTCCACCCGCGGGGAAGTCCCACGGTATCCTAGTATCGGTCAAGACTTTTTGTGAAGCTAGGTTCGCAGCAAACTTGCAGTTCAAGGCATAGTCCACTGTACAAGTTGCGGCCTAGTATAACAAAAGCTCTAGGTGGAAGTTCAACTTAACAGTCTCCACTACAGTACCGGTATATAAACAATGTTTTGGAACCAAAGGCAAACTTCATGTGCCTCTGGGATCTGGTGGGGGATTGTTGGAATTTTTGCCTAAATAGGCCTAGCACATTTATTATATGCCAATAAATTGCTGAAATCCTAGAGGCCCATTAGGCCCATTCATGCAAGGCAAGAGCTGGGACAAATGTTTAGTCCCACATTGCTAGTTGAGTGAAAGTTGGACCAGCTTATAAGGTGAGCTCTCCTACCACTTGGTAAAAGGATGAGAAGGAGAAGGAGAGAGTTCCACACGCGCGCTCCTCCTCCTCGCTCGCCTCGTCACGTCACGACGCGCGCGTGTCGCGGGTTGCGGGTTGCGGGTTGCGGGTTGCGGGAATCTCGCCGAGCCGAGCTTTATTTTCCCACGCATGAATGATATATGAACAGATGTACAGAAGCTGAAACGTTTTGCTTTGATTGGACTTTTAATACGAGCTACCGCCTGTTCGCTTCATCTTCCGTCCATTCGTTTCATCTTCTGCTCAGTCTGTATACCTTCCCCTCTGTGCCTATAAGAGAGAGAGGTTGCGCCTCCTCTCAGACACACTGCCACACATCCTTTGCGCCTCCAGTTCCAGAGCACTGCGCTACCTAGATCTTCACCATCCCGTCTTGCGGCGTGCACCGCGAGCCGGGACAGTAGGCCTCCGAGACCTCGCTGATTCGAGTCCTGTATGGGAGAAGGGCGATAAGATTTTTGGGGAGCGCTATCGGCGCGACTACTGGCTTCATCACGGACTCCTTCTCGGATAGCGATTGTGCCGATGTCTTCCCCCCGACATCAGCACCCTCTTCCTTGACGACATGGCTAACGATGGTGCCAACACGAACACCGGCGGTTCCTCTTCCGCTGCTGTGTATGTTTTCTTTATCAATCTTGTTCTAATCACATCTCAAGACCTATGTCTTGAAGTCTGCTTGGTTACCTGTCTTAATATGTTTTCGCTATTTCACATGATTAGTATTTTGTCTATTATTCTAATCATGTTTTATCTAGCTTTTATTATGGGTAATTCGCTTGGTAAATTGCTCTATTTCTCAACAGATTTCTCTCTTGATTAATCTTATTTAGATATTGTTGAGAAAGAACCTTTTTGTGGGACTAAAAATGAGAGTGTTGTGGCTCATATGAATGAGATTTCTACTATGGGTGCTTTATTCTCTGATGATTTTAAGATGCGCAAGTACTTTGTTACTAAGATCTTCCTTTTTTCACTAAAAGAGAAGCTAGAGCTTCGTTTAATAGATTTTAAAAGGAGAAGCTAGAGCTAGAGCTTAGTTTAAAAGGAGAAGCTAGACATGCTGCTTTGCAGAGACTTTTTGATTTTAAACAGGGAGAAGAAGAGAAATTGCATGAGTCATGGACAAGGTTCTGTGCCTTGATTCATGCACATCCTGGATGTCCATTACCTAAGAATGAGCTTCTTGATATTTATTATAATGGACTAACTGATGATTCTAGGACATACCTAGATAACTTTGTTGATTATGTTTTCAGGAAAAGAACTCCTACAGATGCTAAAGAATTAATGGCTAAGATAAGCAAGAATTATGATGATTGGACTTCAACTGGGCTGAATACACCTGAGCCTATTACTCCTGAACCAGTTATGCCTGAACCAGTTTCAACACCAACAACAAAGAAGAGGGGAGTTATTGCATTAAATGATGAAGTGATGAAGGAAGCTAAGAAATGTTTAAAGGAGAAAGGTATTAGAGCTGAAGATGTGAAGAATTTACCTCCTATAGAAGAATTATGTAAGCCAATTCCCCACTCATCCACTATTGAGGTACACTCTATCCAACACTTTGATGAAGGTGATATTCCTTATGGTAAGCCTCATGATCAATGCTAAGAGGAACTTGACATTTTTATTGTTAAACAAGGTCATTTTAATAAACAAGTCCAGAATCATTTATTGGAAAATGCTAGAGCTATCAATGAGTTGAAAGATATTGTGGAAAGAACTTCTGATGATATTAAAATGCTTTGTAAACACATACAAATGGTTCAAACTCAACTTGATCAACTTGCTAAGGTACAAAAGGATATGCTAGTTAATGCCTCAGGAGATAAACATGCTTATGGAATTAGAACTAGGAGTGGTATGGCTACTCAAGATCCTTTATATCCTGAAGGACACCCTAAAATAATTGAGCAGGATTCCCAAAAAGTTGATAATGGTAGTCCTCGTAAGAGAAATAAAAAGAAACATAGAATAGTTGAGGAACCACTCGAACCTGCTGTAGATCCTAATAGTATATCTGTCTCTAATGCTGAAACTAAGAGTGGTAATGATAAAAATGAAGCTTCTGATCAGGAGCAAGTTGAGGAACAATCTGAGAAGCACACTAAGAACACTAGGTACACTAAGGAAGATTTTATTGCTAATAAACATGGTAAAGAGAGAGAACCTTGGGTGCAGAAACCTATGCCTTTTCTAGGTAAGAAACACAAGTCAAAGGAGGAAGAACACTACAACAAGTTTTGTGAGTGGATGAAATCTTTATTTTTGCAAATTCCTTTGACTGATGCTATTAAGTTGCCTCCTTATTCAAAGTATATGAAGGATATTGTCTCTAATAAAAGAAAGATTCCTAATGAGGATATTTATACTTTGCTTGCTAAATAATCCTTCAATGGTAAGGTTCCAAAGAAACTTGGTGATCCAGGTATACCAACTATTCCTTGCTCTATTAAGAATAATTATGTTAGAACTGCTTTATGTGGCTTGGGATCTAAAGTTAGTGTTATGCCTTTTTCTCTCTACAAGAGACTTCAGCTAGAAAAGTTGATACCAACTGATATATCTTTGCAAATGGCTGATAAGTCAACTACTATTCCTGTTGGTATATGTGAGTATGTTCCTATTCAAGTAGCTCATAATTGCTTGGTTCTAACTGATTTTGTTGTGCTTGAAATGCCTGAAGATGATAATATGGCAATTATTCTTGGGAGACCTTTTCTTAGTACTGCAAGTGCTGTCATCAATTGTAATCAAGGAAAAGTAACTTTTAATATTAATGACAAAGAGCATACTGTCTATTTCCCCAAGAAGGTTTCTAAGAGCTATTGCCTGAATTCCATTGAAAATATTGAGAGCATTAAGGTTGGAGAAATATATTGTCCCATTCCACAAGAAAAATTTGAAACTATTATGATTGGGACCATTGCTATAAATCTTGAGGTAACATAATCACTTGGTGGAATACAAATTTTTGTCTCATATAAATTTTTTTTGGTAACAAGACTTGATCAACATGTTAACAAAAGGATTTTAATGAACAAAATAATGTTTCCATTGTGGTTATACTTGCTTTCCTTTATTTTTCTCCTTTCCAATCTTTGCTCTTCGTCGGGCCTAACTTAAAGGCGTTAAAGAAAAGTAATTGTTGGGAGATAACCCAAGAGTTTCCTTGAGTCTTGGAAGTTATTACTTCAGTAATGACCTATCCTTATCCTTTGTGTTTACTTTTTGTGCCAAGAATGACCTCTAATGGGATAGAAGTAAGATTTGGGGAGTTGCTGTCCCGAAACATATTTCTGTCCTCCATCATAAAAATTCGTGAGGAGTCTCTTTAAGTCGGATTGAGCTGAATATTTACGAATAAATCCTCCAGTATGTTAGCTAACTTTTGTTAGTTCAACACTGTTTGATTCAAGCAACAAAAGAGTTTCTAAAAAATCGGTTTCTACCTTCTGGTCTGTTTTGATAGATTTCTGCCATTATTTGCATTTGCTTCTTATTGATTCCTTTTTGAGTTATCTTTTGGGGAATTGAGATTTTTGAAGGAGTTACTATAGTAGCTTGTGTTTTTAGTGAAAAGTTTTGCTGTTTCAAAGCTTTGCCAGAGGTCTAATATCTTTTGAATACACTAATTTGCTAATGAAGATTGTGTGAAGTTTTGTATGAAGGAAAAATTTCAGGTGTAGAGAGAGAATGATGTAATGAGATGAAGAATGGACAAAAGCTCAAGATTGGGGGGCCACCCCGTGTCACCCCAAGAAATATTTAAGAGGTACAAGCGTCAAAGCTTGTGGTGCCCAAGGCATCCCCTTCTTCATCAATAAAAATCTCAGGTCTTTCTAGACACTTCGTTTTTATTGTTTCATGCATAGTTTGTGTTGTTCTTGGAGCATCTTAGTTTTTGTTTTTGGTTTTCTTTTTCTTTGTTTGGTTTTGCTTTGTTTGGTTTCTTTTTCTTTGTTTGGTTTTGCTTTGTTTGCTTTCTTTAAAAAAACGAAAACACCAAAAATATTTGTTGTTCTTCTTTGGTTTTGAGACTTCTTTGCAGGGTTTGGTCGTCCTCAGTGGAGTTTGGTTTCATGTTATTATTCAAGTCACACAAGTGAAGGGAAATAATGAAGATTAAGACAACTTGAGGTGTGGTAAGAGGCTAGTAACAAACTCTATTTGTTTCATTTTTGTACATATACTCATCATTGTGAGCATGCTTAGCCTGTTTGTGTAAGGTGTATGTCATTATGGATGCTTAGTAGTTCTTGCTTGTTTATGATTAGCTCCATCTTGCTAATAGTTTGTAGCATGTTATATGAATGTTTGCTTATATTGTTTTATTCATACTTTGGTATGATATTGTGATATCCTCCTCTGACTGTTCATATGAATCGACTTGGCACATGCTCACGCATGCATATGACTAATCAATAGTCAGTAAGCCTCGATGATTTATTTTGCCTCAGAGTTCTTGTATCACTTTCATGCCATAATTAGTCATGTTTTGTTGCAAGCATGATTATGACAGTTATTGCTCTCTCGTTTGTCGCTCCCTCTCTACTACTATCCTTCACTTGCATTGAGTATGAGCTCTACCTATGCTTCCAACTCCCCAAAACCAATATTGTCAGCTGTGTCCATCATACCTACCTGTCAGCATCATTTGCTATTTCAGTGCATATTCCATATGTCGTGTTTTCTTCCAAAATAAAATGTTTGTCTGTTTTGAGAAATTTAGTTAGTAAAGCTCTCACGAACTTGATGGCACACTTTATTTCGTGCACTTAATAATCCTGAACCATTGTGACCTGTCCATGAAAGTTATATGCTTGCAAATTATATGTTGGGAGTCAGCAAAACCGTGCTATCACGGGGAACGCTTTCAACACTTTTTGGATATCTCATCTAGTTGATACGTTGCTCTTTTGTTTGCGGATGTCGACGATGTGAAATAAAAGGGGAGCTTGTGAGATCATGCAGTCTATACATTGTGTTAGAGAAACTCCTGGTCTGCTAGCTTAAGCCATGCCTAATCATGATGGAAACTTGCAGCATCACCATAATGAGCATTTATGAAGCATCCACAATAAAAAGCTATGCACATAGTAAATAAAAAGATCGCTGAGATGCTCATTGTCTGCTTGCCTTGTCATTTTGATCACAGGATAGCTCATGTATCATGTGCAAGGGGTACCCGTTGGCGGTTCTTAATGATATGCATGTATTTAGAATGACAAGAACTTGCAGGTAACCAAAGTTGAGTAACATGCGGAGCGGCCCGCATACTCAAGGGACTTGGGATTTCCAGTTTATGGTCTATCAAGCATATGATTAAGAGTGGACCTCACTTTCACCTTAACCACATGAAGATGCTTATGATAGGGGCAATGAGAGCTCAAAGCTAATGAGTACCTTCCTTTCATCATTTGGAAGCCTTTCAAACTTTACAAAACCGTTTTCACAATCTTATTGAGTCACCACTTATTCTATGAGCACCTTCTTGAGAGCATAGTTGGCATTCTTGTGATTGTTCCAGAACTTGGTTAATTATGTCATGATTTTCATGCTTGTATCTCTGATATCTTTATCTCTAGTATTCACTTGAACTTCAGAGGTGCCTTTGCATTTATATTGTACTATTCAACAAAGGCAAGCGAGATACAACTCTATCATACCTTATTATGAGCATTGCAATGTTGCTTATGTTTATATTTCTTGCTACTTATTATTATTGAGTTGGTTTCTCTTCATAGCTTGCAATGACTATTGAGTAGACTTAGTTGCATACTCTTTATTATGAATTGTCTAAGCATCTACTCCTATGCTGAGATTATTTGCATCATATGAAGCAAATGTGTTCATGAAAGTTCTTTTATCGCACTAAGTTTTCAACTGAATTACTTGAGGACAAGAAATAAGCTAAGCTTGGGGGGAGTTGATACGTCCAAAACGTATCTACTTTCCCGATCACTTTTGCTATTGTTTCTCCTCTAAACTTGTGTGATCTGGATACAACTAACATGGATTGACGCTGTTTTCAGCAGAATTACCTTGGTGTCTAGTTTTTGTGCAGAAAATAACTATCAGGAAAAATCCCGGAAAATATGCCAAAAATTATATTTCACCAGAATATCCACGGAGCCAAAAGACGAGACGGAGAAGGGGCCTAGGGGGCCTACACCCCTGCCAGGCGCAGGCCCACCACTGGTCGCGCCTAGGGGGTGCAGACACCTCAGGAACCCCCTCGGCCTCCCTCTGCGCCTATAAGTTTCCTTTCAACCTAAAAACCAAGGAGGGGTCGATAATTTTCCAGAAAGAGTTCCACTATGCTACCGCCACCAGAAACCAAGATTCGCATCCAGAAACTCTGTTCTGGCACCCTTCCGGGACGGGGAATTTGGAGAGGATCATCGCCATCATCATCACCAACGCATCTCCATCAACCATCAATGTTTCCCTCATCCATGAGTGAGTAATCCCCCGATGTAGGCTTGGGGATGGTAGGGATTGGATGAGTTCTATCATGTAATCAAATAAGATTGTTAGGTCATAGTGCCTAGTATCTCTATTAGTGCTATTTGACTTTATTGCAACTTGTTGTGCTTAATGCTTGTCACTAGGGACCGAGTGCCATGATCTCAGGTCTGAACTTATTATTGAATCATTATGATTGTATTGTTTGTGGTCTTATCTGTGAGTTGTGTACACATATCATTGTCCGAATCCAAAGGCCCCAAAGTGATAATAATTGGGACAAATGGAGGGGATGGATGTGGTGTGAGGATCACATGTGTTCACGAAGTGTTAATGCTTTGCTCCGGTGCTCTATTAAAAGGAGCACCTTAATTTCCAGTAGTTCCCTAGAGGCCCCGCTGCCACGGGTTGGCTGGACAGAAGATGTTGTGCAAGTTCTCATTACGAGCAAGTATGACTATATATGGAGCACATGCCTAGGATTGTTTAGTACTTGGATGCTTGTTATTATTTATCTGCAATGCCCTAGATCTTGAAGTTACATGTTTATACTCGTCCATGCAACACCCGTCCATCCATCACTATGCCTACTGCACTCGAATCCCACTGTTTACTATTACTATTGCTACTATTTCACTGTTGATGTTGCTTTGATGTTGCTACTACAAACTGTTGCTACTGATAAACTTCTGTGAGCAAGAACTATTTACAGGAGCAGCTGAATTGACAACTCAGTTGTTAAGGCTTGCAAGTATTCTTTGGCTCCCCTTGTGTTGAATCAATAAATTGGGTAATACTACCCGCGAAGACTGTTGCGATCCCCTATACTTGTGGGTCATCAAATGTATCTATAATTTTTGATGTTCCATGCTTGTTTAGTATCTACTTTGCTTTTCTTTGTCTACACTTTGAGGTGTTTTTAAATATTTTCTGAAACTAACCTATTAACAAGTTGCCACATTGCCAGTTGCATGTTTTCTTCTATTTTTAGTTCCAGAAAGGCAGAAAATAAATATTCTCGGAATTGGACGGGACAAATGCCAAAGTCAATATTTTACCGTGGGCGACACGAAGTCCAGAGGAGAGACGGAGAAGCGGTCCAAGGAAGCCAGGCCCCCCTAGGCATGGCTAGGGTGGGCTCGCGCCTGGGCAGGGTGTGCCCCCCTGGTCGCCTCCCAGACTCGCCTCCTCGCCTATAAGAATCCCCCGATGCATAAACCCTAGGCACCCGATCAAAACTCCACGAAACCGTCTGTAGACGCCACCACCATCGTCCCTAGATCGGGGGGATCTGAAGTTCTTCCCGGCACCTTGCCAGAGGGGAGATCATCCCGGAGGACTTCTTCTCCGGTATGATGAGTGAGTAGTTCCTGATGACCCACAAGTATAGGGGATCACAATAGTCTTCGCGGGTAGTATTACCCAATTTATTTATTCGACACAAGGTGATCCAAAGAATACTTGCAAGCCTTAACAACTGAGTTGTCACTTCAGCTGCACCTAGAAATAGTTCTTGCTCACAGAAGTTTATCAGTAGCAACCGTTTGTAGTAGCAATAGCAAAGCAAAGCAACAGTGGAACAAGAGCAATAGTAACAGTAACGGTAAACAGTGGGATTCGAGTGCGGTTGGCATAGGGATGGATGGACGGGCGTTGCATGGACGAGTCTAAACATGTAACTTCAAGATCTAGGGCATTGTAGATAAATAATAACAAGCATCCAAGTACTAAACTATCCTAGGCATGTGCTCCAAATATAGTCACACATACGCAATGAGAACTTGCACAACTTTACATCAGACCCAGCCCGTGGCGGGCCTCTAGGAACTAAGCAATTAAGGTGCTCCTTTTAATAGAGCACCAGAGCAAAGCATTAACACTCCGTGAACACATGTGATCCTCACACCACAGCCATCCCCTCCGGTTGTCACAATTATTGTCACTTTGGGGCCTTTGGATCCGGACAATGATATGTGTACACAACTTGTAGGTAAGATCACAAACAATACTATCATAATGATTCAATAATAAGTTCAGATCTGAGATCATGGCACTCGGGCCCTAGTGACAAGCATTAAGCACAACAAGTTGCAACAAAGTCAAATAGCACTAATAGAGATACTAGGCACTATGACCTAACAATCTTGACCGATCCCCAAGCCTACAAGAGGGGTATTACTCACTCATGGATGGAGTATTCAGGAGTGGTCGGTGGAGATGCGGTGATGTGGATGATGATGATCGTCCAATGATGATCGTCCTTCTCCGAAATTCGTCGATTTCTCCCCTGTGAATCTTTGGAACAGTTTCGGTGTAGGAATTTTTCGTCGGACCATCCTAGAACCGAGTGAAAGGACCTTTAAGGAAGTTTTTGAGGCAGGACTTAGGGGGGGGGAGGAGGAGGCCCCCGGGGGTGAGCGCACCAGACCGCCAGGCTGGTGGTGGGCATGTGCTGGGGTGGTGTGTGGGCCCTCTCCCTCCTCGGCTATCCTTCCTTCTCCGTAGATCTGAATATAAAATATTTTTTATTATTTTTTAGGGATTTTTTCGATGGTTCATTTTTAAAAAAAAAAAAGACACAAGGTAATTGCTGAAAAAAAGCATGGAGTCCGTGTTAGTTGTATTCCATGATCCATCCAATCCCCCTTACTCACTCCCAGTATACCATCCCCATGCACTCATGGAGGACTCACTCATGAATGGATGAGGGATGGATGATGATGGATGGAGATGACGATGATGATGAATTCTTGATGTCTGGCTCAGTTTTCTTGTCCGTTTTCTCTTGGCGAAGATTGTTGTTTCTCGAATGTCTGGTGAACTATCGAACTCTTCGAAAAACCCTCGAACTTTTAGAAAGAGGTCTTTTAGAGAAGGGCAGAGGAGAGGAGAGGGGCCAGGGGCTGAGGGTGGCTGTGGGCGGGGCAGGGGTGGGCATGGTGGGGTGTGGTGGCCCCCCCCCCTCCGGCCTCCCTCCTTCTTCCCTCCCGCCCTCTTCTTGAAATAAAAAATATTTTATTTAATATTTTTTGGATTTTTTCGAGAGTTTTTTTTTTTAAAAAAAAAACACACTAAGGTAATTTCAAAAAAAAAGAATGAGTCCCGTGTTAGTTGTATCCAAATCACACAAGTTTAGAGAGGAAACAATAGCAAAGTGTTGTAAATTAGATATGTTGTTGACGATCTCCCCCCCTAAAAGCTTAGCTTATCGCTTGTCTCTCAAAAAATTTTGAAAAAAAAGTGCGATAAAAAGAACTTTCACGTAACACTTTGCTTCATATGATGTAAATATTCTTAGCACATGAGTAGATGCTTAGACAATTCATAAAAAGAGTATCAAACATCACCAATAGTCAGTCCAAGCTGCAAAGAAGAAAACTCAATAATAATAATAAATAGCAATAAACAACAACATAATAAACACAATAATAAATGTAATATAGTGGTATGATAATCTGGCTTTTCTTGCTTTTCTTTATTTGAAGAGCATATAATAATTCATGAATAACCTCCGTTTAGATGAAAGACTAGATATCTGAACATCAAAACATCACAATCATCACCAAATTTTGGAACCTATTGAAAAAAAAAAAACACACAAACAGAACTCAATCATACACTAAGTGGTGTGCAAACACAATGGTACAAAAAACAAAAAGAAAAGGTTTTGAAAAGTTTGAAAGGCTTCAAGAAGAAAAGGGATATTAGCTTCTCTCATTGAGCCCCCCTATCATAGGCATCTTCATGTGGTTAAAAGTGGTGAGTGACTGTGAATCATATGCTTGATATGCTCGATATGGAATCCCCGGATCCCTTAGTCGAGGGGCAGGGGCCATGCTGCTGCAACTTTGGGTCCAGGCAATTTCTTGTCATTGTAATATTTGCATATCATTTAGAACCGCCAACGGGGTACCCCTTGCACATGGTACAGGAGCTTTTCCATAACCAAAATGACAAGGCAAGGAGACAATGAGCATCTCAGCAATCTTTTTATTTACTATATGCATAGTTTTTTATTGAGGATGCTTCATAGATAGCTCATTATGGTGATGCTGCAAGTTTCCACCATGATTAGGCATGGCTTAGGCTAGCGGCCCAGGCGTTTCTCTAACACAGAATATAAACTCCATGGACTCACAAGTCCCCCTTTCATTTAACATCGTCGACATTCGCAAACAAAAGAGCAAGGAATCAACTGGATGAGATATCCAAAAAGTGTTTAAATATTCGATTCTGACGACTCCCCATATAATTTGCAAGCATATAACTTTCATGGACAGGTCACAATGGTTCAGGATTATTAAGTGCACGGAATAAAGTGTGCCATCAAGTTCGTGAGAGCTTTACTAACTAAATTTCTCAAAACAGCCAAACAGATTATTTTGGAAGAAAACACGGCATATAGAATATGAGCTGAAGTAGCAAATGATGCTAATAGGTAGGTATGATGAACACAGCTGGCAATATTGGTTTTGGGGAGTTGGAAGCATAGGTAGAGCTCATACTCAATGCAAGTGAAGGATAGTAGTAGAGAGGGAGCGACAAACGAGAGAGCAATAACTGTTATAATCATGCTTGCAACAAAACAGGACTAATTATGGCATGAAAGTGATACAAGAACTCTGAGGCAAAATAAATCATCGAGGCTTACTGACTATTGATTACTCATATGCATGCGTGAGCATGTGCCAAGTCGATTCATATGAATAGTCAGAGGAGGATATCACAATATCATACCAAAGTACAATAGAATCAAAACCTGCAAAGAACTCATAAAACTAAAGAAGAAGAAGAACAAATATTTTTGGTGTTTTCGATTTTTTAAAGAAAGCAAACAAAGAAAAAGCAAACCAAACAAGAATAAAACAAAGCAAAGCAAACAAAGCAAAAGAAAACCAAAAACAAAAACTAAGAAGCTCTAAGAACAACACAACTATGCATGAAACAATAAAAACGAAGTGTCTAGAAAGACCTGAGATTTTTATTGATGAAGAAGGGGATGCCTTGGGCACCCCCAAGCTTTGACGCTTGTACCTCTTGAATAATTCTTGGGGTGACACGGAGTGGCTCCCCCCAAGCTTGAGCTTTTGTCCATTCTTCATCTCATTACATCATCCTCTCTCTACACCTGAAATTTTTCCTTCATACAAAATTTCACACAATCTTCATTAGCAATATTAGATTATTCAAAAGATATTAGACCTATGGCAAAGCTTTGGAATATCAAGACTTTTCATTAAAAACACAAGATACTGTAGCAACTCCTTCAACAAGCTCAATTTTCCAAAAAGAACCCGAAAAGGAATCAATAAGAAGCAAATACAAATAATGGCAGAAATCTGTCAAAACAGACCAAGAGGTAGAAACCGATTTTTTCAAAGACCTTATATTGCTCAAATAAAAAAGTGTTGAAATAACGAAAGTTATCTAACATAGTGGGGGATTTATTCGTAAATTTTCAGCTCAATCTGACTTACATGGACTCCTCACGAATTTTTATGGTGGAGGACAGTAACTCTCCAAATCTTACTTCCCTCTCATTAGAGGTCATTCTTGGCACAAAAAGTAAACAAAAATGATAAGGAGAGGTCATTACTGAAATAATAACTTACAAGTCTCAAGGAAACTCTTGGGTTATCTCCCAACAAGTACTTTTTTTAACGCCTTTAAGTTAGGCACGACGAAGAGCAAAGATTGGAAAGAAGAAAAATAAAAGTGAGCAAGTATAACCACAGTGAAAGCATTAATTTGTTCATTAAAATCCTTTTGTTAACAAGGTTTATCAAGTCTTGTTACCAAAACAATCTTATATGAAACAAAACTTTGCATTCCACAAGGTGATTATGTTACCTCAAGCTTGTTAGCAATGGTCCCAATCATAATAGTTTCAAAGTTTTCTTGTGGAATGGGACAATATATTTCTCCAACTTCGATGCTCTCAATATTTTCAATGGAATTAAGGCAATAGCTCTTAGCAACCTTCTTGGTGAAATAGACAGTGTGCTATTTGTCATTAATATTGAATATTACTTTTCCTTGATTACAATTGATGACAACACCTGCAGTATTAAGAAAAGGTCTCCCAAGAATAATTGCCATATTATCATCTTCAGGCATTTCAAGCACAACAAAATCAGTTAAAACCATGCAATTATTAGCTACTTGAACAGGAACATCCTCACATATACCAGTAGGAATAGTAGGTTACTTATCAACCATTTGCAAAGATATATTAGTTGGTATCGACTTTTCTAGCTGGAGTCTCTTATAGAGACAAAAAGGCATAACACTAACTCCAGCTCCCAAATCACATAAAGCAGTTCTAACATAATTATTCTTAATGGAGCAAGGAATAGTTGGTATACCTGGATCACCAATTTTCTTTGGAACCTTACCAATTAGAAGCAAGGAAATTAGGCAAATTAGAATCTTCCTTTTAAATCTTAGAGACAATATTATTAGAGACAATATCCTTCATACTTTGAATAAGGAGGCAACTTAATAGCATCAGTCAAAGGAATTTGTAAAAATAAAGGTTTCATCCACTCACAAAACTTGTTGTAGTGTTCTTCCTCCTTTGACTTGTGTTTCTTACCTGGAAAAGGCATAGGTTTGTGTACCCAAGGTTCTCTTTCTTTACCATGTTTATTAGCAATAAAATCTTCCTTAGTGTACCTAGTGTTCTTACTATGCTTCTCAGGTTCTTCCTCTCCTTCTCCCTCATTATCAGGAGCATCATTTTTATCATTACCACTCTCAGTTTCAGCATCAGAGATAGATATACAATTAGGATCTACAGCAGGTTCAAGTGGTTCCTCAACTACTCTATGTTTCTTTTTATTTCTCTTACGAGGACTACCACTATCTACTTGTTGGAAATCCTGCTCAATTCTTTTAGGGTGTCCTTCAGGATATAAAGGATCTTGAGTAGCCATACCACTCCTAGTTCTAATTCCATAAGCATGTTTATCTCCTGAAGCATTAACTAGCATATCCTTTTGTACCTTAGCAAGTTGATCAAGTTGAGTTTGAACCATTTGAAAGTGTTTACAAAGCATTTTAATATCATTAGAAGTTCTTTCCACAGTATCTTTCAACTCATTGATAGCTCTAGAGTTTTCCAATAAATGATTCTGGACGTGTTTATTAAAATGACCTTGTTTAACAATAAAAATGTCAAGTTCCTCTAAGCATTGATCAGGAGGCTTACCATAAGGAATATCACCTTCATCACATAATTCTTCTATAGGAGGTAAATTCTTCACATCTTCAGCTCTAATACCTTTCTCCTTTAAACATTTCTTAGCTTCCTTCATCACTTCATCATTTAATGCAATAACTCCCCTCTTCTTTGTTGTTGGTGTTGAAACTGGTTCAGGCATAACTGGTTCAGGAGTAATAGGCTCAGGTGTATTCAGCCCAGTTGAAGTCCAATCATCATAATTCTTGCTTATCTTAGCCATTAATTCTTTAGCATTTGTAGGAGTTCTTTTCCTGAAAACATAATCAACAAAGTTATCTAGGTATGTCCTAGAATCATCAGTTAGTCCATTATAATAAATATCAAGAAGCTCATTCTTAGGTAATGGACATCCAGGATGTGCATGAATCAAGGCACAGAACCTTGTCCATGACTCATGCAATTTCTCTTCTTCTCCCTGTTTAAAATCAAAAATTCTCTGCAAAACAGCATGTCTAGCACTAGGAGGAAAATATTTTTGGAAGAAAGAAGCAATCAAGCAATCAGGGGTATCAATGGTACCAAGAGGTAATTTATTAAACGAAGCCCTAGCTTCTCCTTTTAGTGAAAAAGGGAAGATCTTAGTAACAAAGTACTTGTGCATCTTAAAATCATCAGAGAACAAAGCACTCATAGTAGAAAGCTCATTCATATGAGCCACATCACTCTCATTTTCAGTCCCACAAAAAGGTTCTTTCTCAACAATATCTAAATAAGGTAAATCAAGAGAGAAATCATAATCCTTATCTTTAATATCTATGGGAGAAGTGGCAAACTTAGGATCAGAAGACAACTTAGGCATAATAGTACGTCTAGAAAGGAGACTCTTAATAGCACTAGTACCATGTGTGTTTCAGCACTCTTCAACAAAATCATCAGTGAACTCAATGTAACCATCATTAATATCATAACTCTCACTAGGCTCAGGTGAGCTAACAGGTGTAACAGTGTCTTCACTAGGAGTTTCGGTATTTCCTAGACTAGCCATAGTAGCATCTAGAAAAGGACCTAATGAACCACTCTCATCAAGCACAGTAGAAGTAACATCATGAGTATCAAAAGTTTTGAGACTAAAGTGGTAGTAGCAGTGTGTGTAGCATGTGTATGTGGTGGTGGTGTAACAAGCTTACTTATAACAGACGGTGAATCAAGAGCAGCAGAGGTGTTTAGGACTGTACCTCTTCTTGTAGTGGATGGTAAAATAGGGAACTTTCCATCACAAGACTTCCCCATGGTGAAAGGAGTGACAGTGAACAATAATATATCCAAGTGAACTTACAAATAAAGCTATGCTCCCCGGCAACAGCGCCAGAAAATAGTCTTGATGACCCATAAGTATAGGGGATCGCAACAGTCTTTGCGGGTAGTATTACCCAATTTATTGATTCGACACAAGGGGAGCCAAAGAATACTTGCAAACCTTAACAACTGAGTTGTCAGTTGAGTTGCACCTGGAAATAGTTCTTGCTCACAGAAGTTTATCAGTAGCAACAGTTTGTAGTAGCAACAGCAAAGCAATAGCAACAGTGGAACAAGAGAAATAGTAAGAGTAATGGTAAATAGTGGGATTCGATTGCGGCAGGCATATGGATGGATGGACGGGCGTTGCATGGACGAGTCTAAACATGTAACTTCAAGATCTAGGGCATTAGAGATAAATAATAACAAGCATCCAAGTACTAAACTATCCTAGGCATGTGCTCCAAATATAGTCATACGTGCTCGCAATGAGAACTTGCACAACATCTTCTGTCCAGCCATCCCGTGGCAGCGGGGCCTCTAGGGTACTACTGGCAATTAATGTGCTCCTTTTAATAGAGCACCGGAGCAAAGCATTAACACTCCGTGAACACATGTGATCCTCACACCACAGCCATCCCCTCCGATTGTCCCAATTATTGTCACTTTGGGGCCTTTGGATCCAGACAATGATATGTGTACATAACTTGCAGGTAAGATCACAAACAATACTATCATAATGATTCAATAATAAGTTCAGATCTGAGATCATGGCACTCGGTCCCTAGTGAGAAGCATTAAGCACAACAAGTTGCAACAAAGTCAAATAGCACTAATAGAGATACTAGGCACTATGCCCTAACAATCTTATTCGATTACATGATAGAACTCATCCAATTCCTACCATCCCCAAGCCTACAGCGGGGGATTACTCACTCATGGATGAGGGAAACATGGATGGTTGATGGAGATGCGTTGGTGATGATGATGGCGATGATCCTCTCCATATTCCCTGTCCCGGAAGGGTGCCAGAACGGATTTTCTGGATCCGAATCTTGGTTTCTGGTGGCGGCGGCGTACCGGAACTCTTTTTGGAAAACTATCGAACCCTCCTTGGTTTTTAGGTCGAAAGGCAACTTATAGGCGCAGAGGGAGGCCGAGGGGGTGCCTGGGGTGGCTGCACCCCCTCCAGGCGTGGCTAGTGGTGGGCCCGCGCCTTAGGTGGGTGTGGCCCCCCCAGGCCTCCTCTCTATATCGTCTTCTGGCTCCGTGGATCTTCTTGTGAAATATAATTTTTGGCACATTTTCCGGGATTTTTCTTGATAGTTCATTTTCTTCACAAAAACAAGACACCAAGGTAATTCTGCTGAAAACAGCGTCAGTCTGTGTTAGTTGTATCCAAATGACACAAGTTTAGAGAAGAAACAATAGCAAAGTATTCTAGAAAGTAGATATGTTTTGGACGTATCAGTTCCACCTTGGACTACGGGTTCATGTAGTAGCTAGATGGTTGTATATCCTCCTTGTGCTTTCATATATAGATCTTGTGAGCTCCGTTCATGATCAAGATCTAATCTATTTGTAATCATGCATGTTATGTTTGCGGGGATCCGATGGATATTGAGATTACTATGTTAGATTGATTAATGGTTTTGCCTTTATGATTCTATCATGTCTGTGTTGTCTGTGATCTTGCATGCTCTCCGTTATTAGTAGCTATCTTGGCCAAGTAGTTGCTAGTGACTCCAAGAGGGGGTATTTATGCTCGATAGTGGGTTCATGCCTCTACTTTTCAAGTGAAGTGACAGAAATCTCTCCGATGGTAGATGTGTTGTTGCTACTAGGGAGAAAACAACAGTCTCTTATTCATGGAACAAGTGGATTGTTTACCTTACACACTTTTCTTAAAGAAGTTGTCTGTTGCTTGCAACTTAATACTGGAGGGGCTCGGATGATAACCCAAAGGTGGACTTCTAGTCATAGATGCAGTTGGATGGCGTTCTATGTATCTTGTTGTACTGCCCAATCAAATCTCATAGGATATTTTTGTCTAGTATTGCATTGTTATGCCTTGCTCAGTTCCTGTCAATTGCCATGCTGTAATTTATTTACCCTTCATGCCATGTTGTTTATATAAGGAGAGCACCTCTAGTGAACTATGGACCCCGGTCCAATCTTTAACATTGATACATCCTCCACTGTTACCTGTTTACTTGCTGCAAACCATTACTTTCCACACCATACGTTTAATTCTTTGTTATAGCAAAACGGTGAGCTTGACAACCTCACTTTTCATTAGGACAAAGTCTCGAGTTTGTGTTGTGCAGGTCTCCGCGTTGCTTGCAACACCTGTGTGACGTTTCCTTCCTCCTTCTGATTCGATAACCTCGGTTTCTACTGAGGGAAGACTTGTTGCTGTGCTCATCACACCTTGCTCTTGGGGTTCCAACGAAGTGCTCCGCGTTAACTACACACCATCACCAAGCATGGAGAAAGAGGGGTTATGATGGAAGACGACGATGAAGAAGAGAACGATGATGACAACTACCGATCTATGTTACCTGAATAGGATAATACTACAATGGAAGAGGATATACTAAAGAAGAAGGAGGTGAAGAACGGGAACCAGATGAGCCCGCTGATGATCTTGGTCGGGTCATTTCTGATGCAAAGCGAGACTGTGACACAGAAAAGGAGAGGTTGCAGTTCAAGCAGATGTTACATGACAACAAAAAATTGTTGTACCCAACTTGTGAATATGGCCAGAAGAAAATGGGTAGCACACTGGAATTGCTGAAGTGGAAGACAGAGACTGGTGTGACTGACCCAGGATTTGAAAAGTTGTTGGTACTAACAAAGAAGATGCTTCCAAAAAATAACGAATTGCGGATGCGAAATCAGCTCCTGCCAGAGCAACGCGTACTAGGAATTGCAGATGAATTGGCGGGATTTTTTGTTAAAAGAGATGTTAGACGATGACGAAGAATTTGGTGTGAATAGGCGCTACTAATGATCCCTGGCCATGTAATCGAATAGACGGGCTCTAGTCCCGATACTTGTGATCTCCATATAACTATCAAAATTATATATTTGTATGCTCGATCTCGTAAGACAAGTTATCTTATACATGCATGAACGTGTACGATATGTGATAGCGTAGAAATATTCGAAAACTATTTTGAAATAAAAAATAAATAAAATAAAAGAATACAAAATGAATTATCTGTCACGACAGAGAAAGTGGCCAAAATATCGCCGCGGCAGAGCATTTGTCGCGGTCCGTAACACTAACCGGAACAAATGGGTGTGCACCCCGCGCGCGCCGCGGAAGCCACATGGAGAACCATTTGTCCCGGCTGGTAACCCGGTCAGGACTAATGCATGGGCCTTTAGTCCCGCTCGGCCAGTCCCGGTTCACGAACCAGGAAAAAAGCCCCTTACGAGCTGGGACTAGAGGCCCTTCTCCACTAATGAATGTCTACAAACCTATACATATGGTCATTGATCAGATCAAGGCTGGTGCCAAGTGCTGGGCTATTGCTAGTAGTGATCGCTTTGTTTTGCCTGCACAATAATACAGCTTATGTTTTCGATTGCTTAGTAGGCTAGTAGTATTATTTGTTTTTCTATTTCTGTCTTGGTCGAGGTCGTTGTTGAACTTATATGTGTATAGTCTAAACTTCGACATTTATTGACTTTCTTCTCTTCTTAATAGACACATGCAGCTCTCCTATATGGTTCGAAGAAAAGGTCATACAATTTAACGATGAATTGTATAGCCCTTGCTATAATTTAGATGGAGGATGCAGATTTACTGTACCCCCAAAATTTTCTTCATAATGTAGATCTTGGCATGTATGTTGTACTCAAGTCTTCTTAAACTTCTTTGTACACTCAGTAATTGTGGTTGATTTTGCTAAGAAACGGTTCCAGCTATACTGTTGATCTGGTTCTTCTTGCCCTTCATCTATGTGAATGTTGTTATATGTTGCGGTGGCTGACATAGATCATGCAGAACGATAGAGAAGAATTGGCAGAATACGATGGATGTATTATTGAGCCTCTTGTGCGAGTATATATAGACGTACATGGATCATCTTGGAGTACAAGTTAAGTTAGACTAGAGTTCTAACTATCCTAAACTACCATAACAACCATATACGTACAATGCTCTAACATCCCCCGCAGTCGTAGCGGTAGCGTCGTGAACAACTGGAACATCGCGGACGGCCAGACTGGAGATAAACCGAAGTAGAACCAGTGAGCTGACATCCCCTCGCAGTTCGAGCGGGAACGTCGTGGATGGTGTCGCGTCGCGGTAGCTTGGACTGTAGAGGAAGCTGATGATGCTCAAGCAAGGTGGTAGCCCTTGTTTCGATGTCGAGGGAGCGGAGAGCATTGAGGCGGTGCCATGGTCGAGATAGCTGCGAGGGGTCGCTGTGGTCGATGTCCTGGTCAGGGATGCCGGTGTCGAGGTAACCACACGTGAAGCCGCATGCGCATAGTGTGCAACCACGATGACGGAAACGCGTCGAGGCAGTCGTGGAGCACGTCTATGCCGAAGCTGATGCAGTCCGAGCCGTCGAGGACGAGGCGCGGCCATAGTTTTGCCAGAACTAGGCGCATGCCAGGGACGAACGCACACTCCGGTTTTTCTAGAACCGAGTATGCAAAGAAGAACTCGTTGGTGACGCGGTCGAGGCAGTCGTAGAGGGGTCGATGCCGAAGAAGACGTTGTCAAAGCCGATGAAGACGAGGCGCCGATCCGATCTTGCCAGACTCGGGAACGCGTCGGGGACAAAGTCACTCCCGGTGTTGCCAGTACCAGGTGTGCGGGGGCAGGGACCATCAGGAACTTGTTTCCATGTCGGAAGACTAGCAGAGAAAGCCTCTGGAGCGGTTGCCACGCGCAGAGCGGCGAAGGGAGAGATGCCGGTGTTGTCGGCGGTTGTCGGAGTAGATTAGAAGGTGGTGTAGTCGGGGATGAGGCGATGACACCGACGACGAAGTTGTAGTGGACGAAGACATAGAAGGCGCCAAAACAACAACCTGTGGTAGTCATGCTGGATGCCTGGAGTGGCGATGGGGTAGTCGGCGGGACCTACGACGGCGTGAGATCGCCCTGCAGGTTACCTTGTGAAGTGCGGCAGCGGTGCTCGAAGTAGGCGAGGAAGAAATCTGACGACGTGACGAAGACCATGTGCAGACGGTGGCGATCCATGCCTGTAGGAGTAGGAGCGGTAAAAGACGAGGACGTCGATGCACCAGGACGGCAAAATAGGCTGCGTGCAGCGATGCTACGACCCGAGGGGGCGGCATAGCTGCAGGGCGCAAGTTGGTGTAGTGGTTGGGAGGCCACCAGCGACGTACACGCCAAGGAAGACGCGTTGGAAGCCGGTAGCATGGACCAAAGGCGGCGGCGCTACGGCCCGAAGGGGCGACACAACGGCAAACCGTAGCTCGATCGGTGGTAGGCGCGTGCTCGAGGACGTGCTTGGCGTAGACAGGCGCGGGATCGGTTGATCAGACCAACAGTACGCTGTATGCGCCATGGCGTGGACGACACGTAGATCGTCGATGGCGGCGTTCTCGGTGAAGTCCCGGACAATGACTATGAAGACGATCCGAGGGGGCAGCCGGAGCAGCCTTCGAAGGAAGGCGTAGCAGCCATCCTCGGTGCATGGCAGCCTGCCGTGAGGCTGCAACAGCCTGCCGAGGCAGGCGAGGAAACATAGTGGGTAGGCGCACAAGCGCGGTGTAGATCGTCGGTGCCGATGGTCGGAGTAGAGACGCAACGATGATGACGGCGGTGGGCGACTCAATCCGATCTAAGATCGGTAAACTAAAAAAGAAAACCGATCAAGAGCTCGGAAAAAAAGACTTGCGGGGTAACCGATCACGGATCGGCGGACAAACCCTGCGTACGGGTTGCGCGGCCCTGGGCGGAGATCATGGAGATCGACCTCCCCGGGGGCGGCGCGGCGGAAGCATGTTGCTCGGTTAGCGCGGCGCCATGGCGGGTGGCGGCGCTAGGGTTTGAGAAGTGGCGGCGGCAACGCTAGGTGGATGCGACAGTGGCTAGGTCAAGGAGCTTGCCACTCTGATACCATGTAGAACGGTAGAGAGGGATTGGCGAAATATGATGAATGTGTTATTGAGCCTCATGGACGAGTATATATCTTTACTATTACTATATTAAAAAGAAGTTGGTGTTGGTACGATCTGCATCCGACCGTACAATGAGTCCTCTCGCTACTTGTCTTAAGTTAATTACACTTTTTGCCACCCCTAAGTGAAAATTGCTGGTTCAGAATGCCCTGACAAAAAAGCGGCTCCGACCTGTCACCCCCTACCTCCTCCCATGGGACCCTGGCACAGGGTCGTCGCCGCCGCCCCTCCCATCTCGCCCCCCACGCTCTCGAACCCTCCTCCCGCCGCCACTAGCCGGATGTGGTCCGAGATCACTGATCTGCCTCTAACGGCCCCTACACTTGATCACCGTGTTGGTCGGAAGTGGCCGGTGATGGCTACCATGGCCAGGCGAGGAGGTTGAGGAGAGGAGGTTGGCCGGATTAAACAGCTGCTCCAGCAGGCGGCGAACGTCGGCGCCGTGAAGAACAGACGGAATTGGTACAGGCAAGCAGGCGGTGTCCTTGTCTACGGGAGCGGGAAGATTGGCAGGGAGCAGAAGCCTCCGGGATTGAGATCGTGTTGGGATCCATCGGCCACAAATCAGGACGATCGAGAATGGTGGTGGTCGGTGTTGCAGATCAATCGGTGGCCATGTTGTTTGCTCTGGAAGTGTTTGACTCCAAGGACGACATGAGGATACGTGTCTACATGTGCAGCATCAGTATGCTTCGATCTGAAAATACAGTAAGCTGGCCGCTGTATTCTTAGTCTTTTTGATTGGTCATCTTGGTGCCTGTGTTTTCATTAAGACACAAACGTGATGATTTCAATGCTATGGTGTGCAGTTGATCCTCCTTTTGCAGACAATTTTTCAAAGCAAATCGAGGCAGAATTTTGGATGGTTCCGCGAGACAATTGATCTATGCTTTTATGCATTCACTCTTCTTACACTATATCGGTAGGCTGTGGTTTCCTGGAAATTGGCTTTTGGCCCACAGATAATATTTTTTGTGCAACACCGCTGATGGATTCTCTTTTTCTTGTGTATATAGGCTATATGACTTCCCAAAGTTCTCTATTTCAAAGGTTCGTTGGGCTTTTACTTCATATAATATCTTCTCGCCCTACTGCAAATTCTGGTATGCTTGCCGGCTGCCATGCTCGTGCTCGCTCCCATGCCAACCGCTCCACAGTGATCATCCAAGGGAAGGGGGAGAGCGAGCCAAGGTCAGGGTAGGCGGAGGAACTCTAGGCGTGTCTCTGGTGGCCGAGATGGGGATGACCAAGGCGGGGCGACGTTTGCGCTCGGAGATGGTTGCGGTCGGCTGGAGGATCTCACCACGGTACTAGAAAGCCAATAGGGAGGCATAGGGGAAGATATAGTGGTCGCCCCGCCTGCATCGCTGGTGTTAGCTACCTGTCTCTGGAGAGAACTGTCGGCTCCATGGTCTCTAGGGGTTCAAACAGGAGAGGGGCAGGGAGAGAGGTAGGTATATGATGGCTGGAGGACTCTCGGGAGGGGCACCAGAAGAGAAGCGGTGAGGAACGGAAAAGGCGTGTGCCGATACCAGAAGACATCTGCCCGCAACAATCTGGCTAAGGATGTTGTATGGCCTATCGGACGAGGGCTCCCAGTTGCTAGCTGCCAGAAGTACATTCTCCGTGAGATCGAAGTCGCTTCCGCACTCCACTACCTCACAGGACGATGAAGTACCTACCGGAACTCCATCATGCTCACCATGTGGCGAAGAAGGTGAGGTACATTATTTAGGTTGATTCTCTTTGGTTTCTTGTAGACTGATTTTGTTAACTACTCTTTTCGTTTTAAAATATAAGATGTTTTAGGTTTGTAAAGAAAATGTATCTAGACTTGTTTTAATATCTAGATTCACTCCACAAGTGAGTGAACCTAATACTAAAAAATGTTTAGATACATTTGCTTTAAAAAGCTAAAACATCTTAATTTTGAAACGGAGGGAGTACTACAGTATCCTGATGTCCATAACATTTTTTGGGACGAACAATTAACATTGTATTTACTCTTTAAGATTTATGCCAAAGGGCCAAATGATTGTCCTGCTGATCTACGCGCACTGCCATTTACATTATGCAAACTGCATAGTACTTCTCTTAACAACTTTATCCTGTCAATTCTTTTTTTATCAAAAACATCATTTCCAAGCCTCCGGAGTATTTAATGTTCTTTAATGGTACCTGTAGGAATTGGTACCTAGCGCATGTTCTGTGACCTCTAACTGGGTGACGTGTGTAGGTGCTTCTATCATGTGTCTTGGTTAATTCTTGAGTTACCGTAAAATCCTATATGCAGATTTTTTCTGTTCAGGCCCTGTGTTTGCCTGATAGAAGCAACATTATATAGTTATGTATTCTCTCCGTTCCACAATATAAACCTTTTTAGCAAGTTGTATCATTATAGACAATAATAATGTTTCTTCTGATTCTTGGTTTAGTACTAGGAAACATGCCCGTGCGTTGCAACGGGAAAGATAAATAAAATTTTGCACGAAAATACGGTGTGACCCAAAATTTGCCCTAAAGTGGATCAATCCGTTAACCCGCACAATCATAGACTAAGTTTGCCCTTTCATCTTAACTTTTACTTATTTACTCTCTCTGTTCCAGAGCTTAAGGCTTATATTTTATTTGAAAAGTGAAGCTACGGAAAGTTTGATCAAACCTTTAGAAAAAATTATCCAAAACTATGATATTATATAGATACTATATGAAAATATGTTTCATAATGTATTGAAGGGTATGAAACACACACATGAAACATATTAATACTATGTAAAGTTTGAGTATTCGATCTACCTCCACTCTTTGCCACCGCCGCCAATCAAATCCACTTCCCCAGTTACACACGACCCCACAATAAACATAAATGAAAGATACAATCATTTAGTTGGCACATTTCTCATCTTCACTTTAATTACCAGCGGTACTACTATTGTCGCTACCGTTTGTTGTAGCTACAGGTGCAATTCTATGCATGACACTTTAGTATGAAACACACGCATGCATGTAGAAATTATGCAGTCAGAACATAGTTCGGCTGGTAGTTCGGCTCGTTACTCGACAGAGCAGCGACTCCACGACATGAGCAAACAAGTTGACAATCTCCAATAATGGCCATGGCTGCAAGCAAGCGCCGACCGATGACGCCTGAGAAGACGATAGTGGCGGCCTTGACATCCGATGCCCACGGGAAGCAGATTGATGTTGTGCTTGTAAACCATCCCCACTACTCAAATCATGGTAGTTAACTACGGTTTCTCTTTAAAACAAAATAGTCCGAAAAAAATAGACCAAAAAATTGTGTTCACTGTTGAACGACGATGCGAACAACAGTTCATAGGTTGGTGATCCTCTTAGAACATCTACATAAAATTACCTGTGAAACTAACAACGTACTAGTCACACATGTTTTCCCATAGGCACATTAACTAAGTTGAAAACAGTCAAACGTCCACTATCAGAACTGACAAATATCTTTTCCTCTTACTGGCATCGAGCGGGGACAGGGCAGAGTGGCCACCAGTCATACTGCGAGGTCTCGACATATGGTGATCTCAAATATACAGTAGAGTAATCTTAAACACCATCTTCCATCAAAACGGCCAGCAAGCAGCAATGACATCCCATGTTCGGATACACTTATGGCCATGAAAACTTGGATTGCGTTCATGACATGAATTTCCCTAGCAAGGAAACATCTATATAATTGTTGATTGTATTACGCTATTAGGTAGTACTACTCAATAATGACACTAAGCAGATTAGTACCCTATATCGTCGCAAAAACACCAATGGTAATGCAACTTCAGCTTCAGAGTCTATATCATCGGTGGCACTGTGGTACGTCTAGCAAAGGGATATTACTGTCGTTACATGTTTTTTAATCACACTAAATGGTAAATACCGCTGCATATTATTTGTACATCTTATGCCAATTAGCACTTCGAAATAGAAATCTTCTAGGTTGTACGTGCTGCTTCACCTCTCTGCTCCATTGTTCTCGCATTTTTCATAGAAGGGATTATTTCAGATTGAGTTCAGTCACAAACAACAATGAACCTTATTGGACTCATAGGAGAATTGTTCCTTCTCGATCAAATTCAAGGCTTCAGCCCACTGAGTCTCCATGCTACCATCAACGAATTTCAGTTTCCAAACAAAAAGATCACAATTCAGTGATACCCAGGTCCTGAAAATCAAATCTCACCATGAAATTGAATACCCACACAAATAAGAAATAAGATAATTGATTTTATTGAGGGTGAAACCGAGCAAACAAGGAGTAGCACCAAGGATAGCCGATATACCGTCTTCTTCCTATCTCCTTGTTCATTGTACAAAGCAAGTACACCAGTGCCCTACAGTCTCGTCCTATGGCAGCAAGGCAGAAGAGGATAGGAAAATATAAGGAACCATACCCCTGAGGATCAAATATCTGAGGCACATTAGAAATATCAGCTCCATTCACCACTCCAGCTGGCCACTCGTTAGTGCCATCTAATTTTTCGTCAAGGGAACCAACTCTGCATGCTTGATGCTTTCAAATCAACGATAAATCAACTCAGTATTAACACTCATAGATATTCAAAAGAATCATACGATGAAACAAAGGATATGTCAAGAACAAATCAACAATTCCTGACTCTTCAGCAAGAGACACATGGCATCAACATTATTCTGACTGTAGCAGCCATGCCCTCCGAGCCCTTTCCTTCCTGACAAATAGGCAACAAATAAACCTACAACAGAGAACAAAGCAAGCACAAAGATGCCTTCACAAATAAACATCGGTCATTTGGTAGTTCTGACATGACTTAATTCAGGGATTGTGGCGCTGCTTCATAGTTTTTAAAGAAATTTATCCACATAATGTTTGTTGCATGTCTGTCTTCCTATCCAACACTCTCTCCAACAATTTTTTTGACGGTTATGGTGGGCTTTGCTCTCTCACCCTAAAGTTCTGACAATTCTTAGGGAAATCATAGCTGGAAAAACAAATTAAATGGCAAGATATAAACTTACATTTGTACACCGACACTGTCTCCAGTATACACCTTTGGCCGATGCTTTTCAGAAAATATTTCAAAACTATTATGCGTAGTATTTTTCATGATTAATCTAAAATTACATTTCAACTTACAGATAAAAACATATATTTTTTTTACTTTAACGGCCCTCATATGATGCTAGTGTTATCCTCTGTTTGCTTGCTCATGTTCTAATAAGGGAGAGTCTTTTAGCATCAAAGCAATTGATCGCGAAATAGGTTTCTTCTTTACCAAGGAGGATGCTATAAAACTAGCAACCAGAAAGTTATGTGGGTGAGAACAAGACACCAATTATAAGATACCAAGTTCTTCCCAAGCATGATCCGCCCTGCATATTTTTTCTATAAGGAACAATTCCATAAATAAGGGGTAATGAAGTCCCAACATTCCAGAAAATGTGAACATTAACAATAACTATTCAACAAATATTCAATTATCATTTATTATTTTTCAAGGGGTTGAGCACCATACAAAAATGCGGCCAATATTAAGTGGGTAACTATTCCTCTCATAATATTGTGGACATCTATCTGAGTAGTTATGCAAATAAACTCATTACCTAAACATGTTTAAAATTAACAATATGTAACTATAAATAAATTAGACCAGGTGCAGTAGAGGACTTACAAGTACCTTCTCGTGGCTGTCCTTCCTAACCATCCAAACATTTATAGCCCAAAAGATGGTGGCTGATCATCCAAACTTCAGGAACTTGATGGCCAGTTCGATTGTAAATTTTATATAAAATAGTAACTGTACATATATGGCCAGTTAGTACCCATGATTAGTGGTTGGAACATGGAATATTAATTAAGGCAAGCTAGCCATAAAATAGTATTGCTACTCTTAGTCACATTTCAAACACATCAGACATGCATATATACAGAGGAATGGAATAAAAATAACTACATCGGAGCTCAGCATTAAAGGATAGCCTGAAGAAATAAGGTGGGTATCAATATATGAAAGGAGTTATCCTTGAAATCATTGTTCTGTCCAAGCAGGATCAATCATGACTACATCATCCTATTACTACACAATGCAACATCCGCTCTTCGGTAGTCCCTGCGACAACAAACATCTTGGTGTAAATAAGTAAAATATATGGATTGCATCGATGAATTAAATCATGTGCCTCACTAATGCATGATCTATTAGTGTTACCATAGATTTTTCTACATTAATTAGTTCTATGTGATGCAGTTCAATATGCCCCCATAATAAGTTTAATTGTTCCTAACTGATACCAATAAATCTTGACGAGCGAGTGATATAATCACAATCTGAGCAAACTTAGGAATGAGAAGGGAATAGGGGAGAGGGTGGTGACATGAATCTGCTACCTGTTGCTGGCGGGAATGTATGAGGCGAAAAGAGAAGCCAGCATTGAGCTTCACTTTCTCCCTACCGATGGGAGATGCAGTCGAGGTGGGGTAGGACCAATGGAGTGGAGGAGATGGAGTCCACGAGATCAAGGCAGCGACCAACCCAAAATCGAACCTGCGGACGTCAGGGAGGACGACAATTGGAGCTTGATAATGGGATGGAAAAAGTGGGAGGGGAACCGAGGGGATCGATCTTCAACGCAACAAGGACGATGGCGGACGGCGGAGGATGCCATCGCTTAGGATTCAGGCGCCAGACAAAGTTGAGATCTGAAGATTCTAGGACCGCGACCTCACGCCCGTTTGTTATTTCTCACCATCCACACCGACAGCAAGCTGCACACTGGCGGCGGCGGCGGACAGATCTATCCATGGTGCAGGCAACAACAGGGAATTTTGTGTCCCTCGACGCGTTTAATCGGTGACTACGATGCTCGGTAACAGCGACGCCGAGCTTGTGCAGAGCAATGACAGCACCTGCATGCCCCGCGAGGCGCTTCGACGGGGAGACGTGGAGGGTGGAGTGCGGGCACAGGCCGAAGGGCGGCGGCCAGCCGGCCTTGTGGACATTGGCGGGCGGCGGCCAGCCGGCCTTGTGGACATTGGCGGGCGGCTCATGGCGCAGGTGCGACAACGTGGTAGTGGAGGGCTAGGCAGGGCGGGCGCGTTGTTGGCCGGCCCGGTCTGCGGAGGAGGGAATCACGCTTTGTGTGGCATCCCGCAAAACCACTACTAAAAAATCGCGTTGAATTTGTGCATTGCATCATCATCATCATGCATTGTTTGCCAAAACTATTTTCGAAAACCCCGATTTGTTTTCCAAACGCCCCATCTTTTATTAAAACGCCAAACCCCGGATCTCCGGACTATTTTGTTTTGTTGCTATCGGGATTCAAACGGCCCAATTCAATTAAATAAAATATTTATTTATTTTTGGCGGAGGCGATCGGCCAACCGACCTTAACGATCGCCCAGCTTTTTCTAAGCGGTCCAACCAGTCCTGCCCCTCTAAATCCTAAACCTACCAATAAACCTACCCAACCCACCTGGCCACCTCACCCCAACCTATAGGCTTGCGCCACCTCACCCTCTCCCTAACCCCCTCCAATCACCCCCTGCCACGTGGCCTCTCTCTCTCCCTCCCTTTTCTCTCCCTCACACCCCAGGCCACACATTCCACACTCACGCGCCACACACCCGCACTCACGCACCCACTCACGCCTGCCCGCGTGGCCCACGACCCCGCCCGGCCCCACCGTGCAGCCCTCTCCCTGTGCTTCTTCCCCAGAGCCTCCTCTCCCTCCTTCGCCAAGACGCCGAGCGGCCCCGCCTCGTCTTCTTCCCACCGCTGCAACCTCCGTCCCTCCCCGCGGCTCCTCTCCCTTAGCCTCGCCGTCCACCCACTCTCCTCCTCGCCCCGCTAGCCGTCCCCGCCGCCATCCTCCTCTGCGGCCGCCATCGCGCCCTACCTCACCGCCACCCGTCTCATGACCGCGCCGCCACCACGACTGACCGCCTCCGCGCCCAGCCGCCTCCACCTCGCCTGCCGACGCCGCCGACGCCCGACCCGCCGCGCACCTCCAAGGCCTTGGCGACCAGAAGAACCCGCCCACAGCCCGTCTGCTGCCGCGCCGCCGCTGCCCCGCTCCGCCAGTGTCGCCCGCCCCCCGCAGTGACTCTCGAGCCCCGCCGTCGCAGCTGCTCGGCGCGTCCCGCCTGCCGACTGCTGCCGCCGACGGTGCCCCGCCCCGCCCCACACGCGCTCGCCGCCGTCGTTCGGCGCCGAGCTGCCTGCTGGCTCGCTGGCGCCGCCCCGAGTCGTCGCCCGCCTCCGTCCCGGGCCGAGCTCCACCCGCGTATCCGCCGCTGCTCCGAGGCCGACGAGCGCGCCCAGACGCCTGCCCACTTCCTCTGGGATCCTCTGCCCGTGTCTTCTTTGCTACCTATTGGCCACCATGAACCAAGTATCCTCTTTGCATGCTTCTCGGTGTGGTGCTACAACAAGGACCCCTCGACTCGATTCGCAAGATCGGCAAGTGACGATGAGACCCGCAGAATCTCGACAAGATCCACGCGACGACCATATCTGCTTCATGGATTCGAGACCACTCCAGAACGACAAGTACTTCCTGACCGGAACGCCAAGTACCACCCTCGACACGCCAAGATCCACCCCAAGGACGCCCCCGACGAGTTGCACCAGACCCTTGGACTCGACACCCTCGAAGCGATCTTCTACACGGAGCAATGTTCGATGGTCGGAACCCCCGAAGACCGAACCCGGAGCTGGAACCGAAGGCCATATGTGCGACAAGTACTCCGTCATGTACCCGATTGAAGCAAACCCGAGGACATCGACGCAGAACGCGAAGCTCTTTTTCCCGAACGCCAAGCACGCCGATGCGGATACGACAAGTGCTTCACCCCGGACGCCATGACCATCGACATGACCCGAGACCCCGATGCGACAAGAACGGCACCGACACAGAACGCCTAGTACTTCTTCCCGGAACGCAAGACCTACCCCAGAAACCCGAGAACGATCCCGCCGAGGCCGTCGAACCCTGGACCCCGAGACCGGACCCCGGACCCCGGCAGAACCCCTGAACCCCCCGGAACCCCAAGTTCGCCGAACCCCTCAATGTGTGAACCCTTTCCTCGAACCCTATTTTATAACATAATAACTTGTTGCATATTGAATTGACCATGCATGCATCCTCGTCTGTGGTTTGGGGGCCTTATGCCGATTCACCTAATAATTAAATATGGGGCCCATATGCGGGCAAATCTAGTCTCATATCGGCCTCATTTAAACTTGGTAGCGAACCGGTATCTTATCTTGCCTTGTTTAAACAACATTTAATTTGCGGGGTACTAAATAACTTGAACCCTTTTAACTAATTGTCGGGACCCCGGTTCCGCTTAATATGACCTAATTGCAACGCACCTTTGCCATGTCATGAATCATACATGCATCATGCCGATCTTCTGCCGTTGTATTAAATATTGCATCCGGTGTTCCTTCTAGTGATTTGCTTCTTCGCGGATAAGGCCGTTGAGTTGATGTGAGCTTCGCCCCGTTCTTCGGTTGAACCTTCGACCATGCTTTCAGGCGAGCATCTCCCCCTTTCTACCTATCTTACTTTTATAGTATTTACTTCCCTCCTGTTGATCTATTGCTATCTGTGTTGCGATGCTTTAGTTTCCGTACCCTTGATATACCGTGCAGCCCTATATTGCCTTGGACACACCCTATTACCTGTTGTTTGGTAGATAGTTGGACTTGCGTGTCGTAGTTGCTTGCTCAAAATGCGGATGGGTGTAAATCATATGCCACGATTCTTGATGTATTGCCGCATGTTAATGTTGGAGTTGATTCTAGTTTTACTTGTCGTCACTTTAAATTCTGTTTAACAACTAAAATTGAATAAGCAGAGGCATCGGTGGGTGATAGATACTATTTGGTTTCCGAACGCCCACTTGTGTCCCGTAAGACCCCGAGTACTTGATACATTCCTTGATTTTGCGCTATCCACATCCGGAGGTATATGGGACCCCTGAGCGAGCTTGATTCGGTCTTATTTCTTGGGGCCAAACTAGTTTGAGGTTTTATTTACGATCCTGTACTTATGCCATGTTTACCGCTTTATTTACGATTGTGCGAGGTCGCACGCATCTTGTTAGGATCGGGACACGTTACGTGGTGTCGACAAGCCCGTTTGGGGTTCGATCGCCACGTACCGTCCACCCAGACCTTGAGGCCGCCTCGGAGCTTGCTTACTCCGTTCGGATTCTACTTAAGGGTGGCCCCAAATATTTCTGAATCTGTGATTGTTCATCGTGAAGGCCTCGTTGGGTTTTGATTTGGTTTTTCCGAGGTTGATCGGCGTGTGTTGCTATTGGTGCACCCCGGGTAAAACTTTCAAAGCCGTGTCGCGGATATGGACGACTTGGAGCTGATATCTCGATCATAGACAAGCATAACTAAAGTTTACTGCTATAAATTTGACTTATAATGACTAGTAATCAGCTTCACTATAACGGAATGGCTAATTAATACGCCCACAATTGCTTGTTTGGTTGTCGCCATGCGACAATTGTTTATGACTAGTAAGTATTGCAACTTCAACGAATTGGCTGAATAAAAGTACCAACAAGCCTTTGGGTTTGGGTTTATCTCATGCTATCTCGCACTGATTAGTAAGAGTTACAACTACAACGGAATGGTTAACTAAAAGTGCCCATCGCTTACCTTATCGTGACGATTATCTAAACGACTAGTAAAGTGCCGCAACTATAATCGAATAAGTAAACCGCCAACTGTGAGTTCCTTGGTTGACTTCCTCGTTTGGTTTCGAGAAACACGGATGGGTTTGTTTGGTGTTAGTTTCGGTTGGATCCGGATAGGTCATTCTTACCCTCTCGATTGCCGCCATTGTAACGAGTCTCTATAGGTTGTTCGATTGCATCTTTGCCGCCTGATCCACCATATACCTATGTAGGCGAGGACCGCGAATTCTAGCCTCGCCGTGTCGGCCTCGATCGACGCTCCTTCTTTGTTTTCTGCTTTGCCTTTCGGCACCCTTTGTTAACCAGGTTTTGAGATCGACGCCGTTAGCGGTGGTTACCCTTCCGGCTTGGCTCGGGTTATGGACGCCATTGGTTATTCTTCAGGGCTCTTAGCCCCATTTGCATCTTGTCCGTAGTCGGACGCTATATCATTTTCAAGGTGATTTGGATCTTGTATATTATATCTGTATTCTTGGCTCCTGGAGTCGCTGTTATATATATCTGTTCTGTGGGTCCCATCGAGGACTGTTGTGTAATGTTATTACTTCGTTTTCCACCCGCACGAAAGTGCCTGGTGGGCACCTTTGAATCGTTTCTATGCGGGTTTGGCGAATTTTGCTCAAACTTGCATAGGTCCGATTCTGAGGGTGTTACACTTTGCGGCAGGGCGGGCCACGTCGATGCGATGTTTGCCGGGGTGGGGAAATGGGATTGGTTTCGCGTGGAGGAAGAGGGGAGAGAGCGGACGAAGGATGCGAGCGAAACGCAAATCGGCAGAAGACGGAACCGTTCGTCTTTTTTAAGTAGTAGAGAAGATGCCAATCCATGCCACTAATGTTGAGGTATGCAGTAATCGTGGGGAGCATGTAGTATGCTCTTAGATGCAGGATTGGTGCTATCCCAGGCATCCAGCATTGGCATGATCCTGGCCTATGCAGCATGTCTTTACTTCCAGCTCAAAACACAACACACATGTTAGTCTGGATGGACGAATTAATTATAGATTTTTTTTTGAACAAGGAGTGCCCCCAAAGGGTCTGGAGGCTTCACATATAATTCAAGTGATGGAAGTTACAAAGATTACAAAGGACCCCATAAGATTTAAATACTCACATAGGTCCCTGATATGAGTAGAAAAGACCTCACGGATAAAAAACACAAGCCAAACTGGTCCTTCCTCTTCTCCACCACCGAGCAGGAAGACAGGCACGCTACCATCAAGCACAGGAACGGGGACAAAACCACTTGCTCATGAGTCGAGGAGCAATGCAGCGGCTGACTTCAAGGGCCTCACGAAGGAGGTTGTAAAAATGCCGGAACCCTTTACCGGCTTTTTGATAGGCCATGTGCTGACCTTGGATGTCGGGCGGCCATAACCCGCCGCCAAGGCGATGCTCAAGAAGATAGCCTCCCAACTCCACTGTTGCATGGCACAGGAACTTGCAGAAAATGCCAGCAACAGAGGGATCCTTACCAGGCCCAACGGAGAAATCCGGCCGACCGATTCATCACACCTGCCACGGGTGGGGGACGGACGGCGAAGAAGATCAGCTTGGTGCTGAATCCATAGACCCTTCTGTCGACGCGACGCGAAGAAACCGAGCTCTCTCCTCAGAGCTCCTGCCCGAGATGAGTTGAAGAAGCCGTAGAAGATGTCGCCGCGATGAACCCAGGGGACAGGCTTATTAGACAAGTAGCGGCCAAAGAACGCCAAATAGGAGCTCCCCCACGGAGCTTCAAAATTCAGCACGAACGACCACTCCAGCGGCAAGCCTGAATTGTCGTTGGGGTAGCTGCAAAGGATCCACTCCATCTTGGACAAAAAACACCAGAAACTGAAGGAAAGTGAAGAAGCAGCATCGCAGCCTTCCTCCTCGCCACCACGGCCGGCCAGGTACAGCTGCAAAACGACGCTACTCTCCTTCCGAAGTCTCCAGCTCAAGTGCCACCTAGAGGAAAGCAAAGAAGAAAAAGACACCGTCGTCTCCTCCCCCCCGTCATCACGGCCGGCCGGGAGAAGATGAGCAGACCGCCTCTTCAAGCCCCCACACCTCACCCCCCTGCCACCACGGCCAGCCGGGCGAGACATGGAAGACACCGCCGCCCTCAGCGGGAGAAGGGGATCCTCAGGCCGATTATTCAGGGAGACGCCAGCTCCGACCTCCACCTGCAACTCCGGCCACCGGAGCAGCACCAGGGAGGGCAGGGCCACCAGCCATGGGCGGACCTCGGCCCCGAGATCCAGACCACACCTCCACACGGCATAACGCCAAAACACGACGGAAACCCGCCAAATCCTAAGCCTAAGAAACCTAAGACTACCTCCGGCGCCTCTCCAGACCCTACCCCAGCCGGCTACTCCGGCGGGGAGGGCGGCGGATCGGCCCGGCCCGCGACGGGGGACTCTCAACGGGGGCAGGAGGAAGGGGGTCGAGCGAGAGGATAAGGTTTCCTGAATTAACTACAGATTGTTGTTCAAAAAGAACAACTAAAGTTTTGTCACGACATGGTAAGAAATGACATGTCCACCATGCTCGACATTTAGGGTTGCAAAGTAAACCAACTTTTTGAGTATTTTCTCTCTTCATGTAATTATTTCTCATAGCTTCTGGATCGTGGTTTTGACCTACATGGAGTCTACACATAATAAGTCAATTAAATACAAGAATAAGCAAAAAAACAGAAATAATATTGAGAAACTACGGGAAAAAAGATGTAAAAGTTCTCAATTATCTCATCAACCAGAAATCCCATAGAGTAATCAAAATATTTTTTTCCTAGAATTCATCGTGAAAGATGTATTGATCATATATAAGAATAAAAAATAGAAATTAACGGGAATCTGTAACTTTTAGATTCCAGTGATGAAGTATATCATGAGCAAGCCTCGGTAGTTCCAAAAACCCAAACATTCTATTAAAATATCAATTAAATATGTGTCGTTTTCTTATATCCATGCCATCATAATTTTTATGTGGATTATACTTACATAAAAAAATTTAAGAGACCGTAGCAACGCACTGGTATTCAACTAGTAGGCATACATAGATCATCTTGAAGGACAAGTCAAGTTAGGCTTAGAGTCCTAACTATCCTAAACTATCATAACAACCATATACATATAATACTCTAACAAATATTGACGGTCAACTTTCGCCTCCCTCTCATGTGTAAATGTTTCTATCGAGTGCTTTTTCTTAACAATACTGCTATAAATCACGTGGAGATAGAACCGTCGCTATCATCTCACGTGTGCGGCGTGTCCCCGTGCCACACTTCCCTTAGTGTTTGCCAACTAGTAGTGCCATATAATTTGTATAACATGGTAAGGTGTGTACATAAGATTTCATCAATAAATGTTGACTTATATGACTAAAGAATTCTAATACTCCTTATATGCAGATTTGAGGAACGTTTTGAATTAATCAAAATGACTAAATATGGAATGCTTAATTAGGACAAAATAAATTATGATTCCGATTCTGGTCGCCATATTTAGCTTAATTTGAGGAACGTTTTGATGAGACGTTAATTAGGCAAACATAATAAATGTACTAAAAAAACATGTTGATGATTCGGTTGGCTGCCTATATATGCACGACCAGACCAGTCCCTCCAGGTCCATCCTCAATTATCCCTGCCATCATAATATCTTGCAATCATCCATCCAAGGAGCTATCTGCTATCTACGATGGCCATGCAACATCTCCTCCTCGTTGTCCTGACGGCTTCCGTCCTGCTCACGGTCTCCTCCACCACAGCCAACCTGACGGTAGACGCTGCGAGCGCGACGACGGCATACGACATCCTAGTGCAAAACAATTTCCCGCGTGGCCTCCTGCCGCTGGGCGTGAAGTCGAGGGCGTTCTGGAGGTGACCTTCCCGGGTGAGTGCAACTTCTTCGTCACGCTTGGCGCCGATCAGTTTCATTTCAAGTATGGCAGCACCGTCACCGCGGTTATCAAGCCCGGGTCCATAACCAAGGCGCACGGCGTGAGGGTGTTCGTCAAGTCCGAGTTTCTCGGGTTTGAAGGGGTGGAGCGGGCCGGTGACAAGCTAACGTTCGACCTCCAGGGGATGCAGCAGTCGTTTCCTGTCAGCAGCTTCACGCAGAGCCCCAAATGCAACTAAAGGGGGGACGAGGCCGATCCATCGGAACACTGAACCACGGTCTTTTGGCTCGGGATGTGTATGCACAGATATACATTCTTGCCATATAAACCGACCATGTGTTTCTGTAAACCCGTTGCTTATGTAGAATAAATAAGAGAACGCCTACGTCTCAGGCGACTGAGAAATAGGCTGACGTGGCTGGCTCAATCGAATGGAAACATGCATGATTTATAAACAAAAAACTGCAACCAGATGGCTCAATCGAATCTTGGAACCAAAATCCAACGGTGAACAAGGTGACTAAAAAATAACTATTTCTCATGCGCCTGAGAAATAGCAAAACCGTTTAAATAAACTGTTTTTTCCTTTAGTTTATTTTTATCATTATTATTATTATATTACTCCGTACTAGATTTGGGGCGGGCCTCCTAACCATGTTTCTCTACGGAGGATTAACACAAAATTCGGTAATATACCATGCGCTGATGTGCAGGAAAAATAATTACGTGACAGCCCTACAATATATATAGATGTGGCAAAGAATTGTAAGAAAAATAAAATAACTACCCCCTCTGAGCCATAATAAGTTTACGTGATTTAGTGTAAAGTTGTTCTAAATCAGCGGTACTTATTATTCGGTAATATACCATGCGCAGACAAAATTCGGTAATTTACCATGCTCGGGCAAAATAATTACTTGCCAGCCCTGCCGCTACGGCTTTGTGAACAACACTGTATTCTATACTGATGTGACAAAGAGTTGTAAGAATAATAAAAAGAACTAGCAGTAGTAAACATTAGCTCAATCACGAGACAGATTGTTTTCTATGGGACCTAACAATAAGAACTATGAAAATAATTATTAATTAGAGTTCTTTCATTCCCAATGGCGAGCAAAAGTTTGTTTTCTTACGGTTAGGTTTACTACATTTCAAATGAATCTATAAATACACGTGACATATTTTTCTGACATGTGGTGCTAGATCTTTTTTTTCTTCTTTTTGGCAAAAGACATGTAGTGCTAGCAATGAGGATAAAACTTCCTGATAAAACAAAAAACTTATAATAACTCAAGAAATACCTTCAAATCATATAAACAAAAAAAATGTTCAGTGACGGCGAGGGACATATATAGTTCAGGAAGGAGGAACTATTATTTCTGCTGAACTTTTATCTGGAGAAGAAGAGTGTCCTTACAACTTGCATGCCGATGGGGCTAATTTTGACATGTGGCACTAGTGAAGAAGCTCGTGTGGAGAGCTATGGCGTGGGCGCCGTACCATGGTTCGGCCGCTAGTAAGTGAGTACCGAGGGATCAATAGCAGGGATTTGGAACATCCTGACTGGCACAATGTTCAGGACATATCTTGTCAATTTCAGAACTTTTATCTAGCTACCGTAAGGCCGCAACCTTCTAGATATGGTGAATATATATGCTGAATCAAAAAAAAAAATGATATCATCTATGGCACTGCTTGGAGTTGGCATGGCTTACTCCAGGTCTTCAACCTGAATCAAAACAATTCAGAGATGCCCTTGTGTCATATAAGAAAGGAAAATCGGCTTCATTCATACTCCCTCTGTTTAGAAATATAAGATGTTTTAGATTTGTGAAGGAGATGTATCTAGACACCTTTTAGTATATAGGTTCAAAATGAATCTAGACACTAAAATATGTCTAGATACATGTTCTTCACAAATCTAAAACATCTTATATTTCTAAACGGAGGGAGTACATCACTAGGTTCATGTCAAAAACTATGCCGGTAACATGAATAGTATCTAGTTCACTGGCCAATCTTCTCAAATTCAGCCAATATTCCGGTAGCGATCTTTATCTCATCTTCTAGAGTGGGATTTCCTGAGCCTCCATTAACGGCAGATGCATGGTCACTTTTATCACTCATTCTTCATTGCCCATTTGGTGGTTCTGTGTACGTGATTTAACAAAAAAAAAAGGCAATTCCAAGACCAGAGTTCCTAGGACTGAATTCAGAGAATTAGACAAGGAAAAACAACCAAATCTAAAAGATACCAGCATTATCTAACTGTCATTTTAGTACAAACATGCCTGTAATTTCATTCAATTCCATCAAACTAGAAAGATACCCCACGCGGTATGTCTTTAAAAAAATATACGGAGTAATAAAATGCATGAGACCTAAAATTTTCTACAGAACTATGCAATATTTAGTTGGTTATAGTGGTCGAGAGGCTAAATTTACATGTCATGAAGTTGATGTGTATATGAGAATTTAAAGATCGTTATCATTGAGGGGTATAACTGATTGATGTATATAAGGTAAAATCAACGAGCTGAAGAAATCGTATAGCGTGAATGATTTGCACGAGGATACCATGCACATTGACACATAATGTTTTTAGAAATTTTCGAGCGGTTATATATAGAAGAGCACATAATCTCATATAACAGTTATATGATTTTCATCAATAAAAATAATCGGAAAAAAGTTCACTATGTTGGTGAAACTAATTAATCCTGATGTTCCATTTGCACATGATTTACTCGATTAATTACATAGCGGGATGTTGTGATCTTATCAATCTCAAATGCCAAAAAAAGAGGATAGCGTGGACAACTTGGTGGATATAAAAGAATAGATTGTGTGGATACTTTGCATGTAGAGATAAACAATAAGTAACGGATGTTAGTGGGATGATGTGAACAAATCGTTGGCTAAAAGAAGATGTGATGTGGATAGATTGCATCTTGAGATAGATTAACATTTATAGTTAGTAGGGTTTTGCTTTATAAGAAGAATAGATAGACCACTATTTGAATTCTAAGAAAGGACTCCTTCCCCGGAAAATCATTTTAGAGGACAGGCTCTAGTGAGCCCCTTTTTTAATTTTTCAAAACATATCCAATCGTTTAAAAAAATACTTACGTGTAGCTAACAATATGAAATACAAGTCTGCAAATTTTTAATAAAAACATCTTATGTTTCGGGCATAGCAGGACAAACATTACAAATTTTGAAAAAACATAGGTCCATTCAAAATTACACTGTTCATTCCCAGATTTGACAATTTCTCTTTTCTGCTAAGGCCAAAATACAAAGTATTTTCACATAATTTTTTGCATGTGCATATTATAAATCATTGTTTATATCCTGTATTTTTTCTAAAATTTTAATCTTTAAATTTGAACTTTTCAAAAAAAAAAGTCCTCCAAAGAGGACGAGCTCAATATCAACGCTCTCACCCCTTACCACCAAATCATATATGCGTGAGGATATATCTCCAACAACAAAACATAAGCTCAGACAAAATATAACACTTGAGGGCGCTTGCATGCATAAAAGGACTTATAATAAATCAGTAACACTTATTATGGATCTGAGGGAGTAGCAAATAATGTATTGGGTATGTGACAACTACACCAGGTTTGCTTTCTTATATCTACTCATCTTCTATTTGGTGAATATGATGAAACAAAAATGTTCATTTTATGAAAAATAATTTGTTAGATGAAAGATAATCTACATTACCCATCTTCAAATGGAAGTCGTGAAGGTCTTCTACAGAAGTACAACATTATATATAAAAGATAAAACTAGGATTACCTCTTTGATAAACAACATGAAGATAAACCATATATATGCAACCCTCGAGTGACCAAACACACGAAAGCCAAGGAAAACTACATATAGGATAAACCAGAGTGATAAGAAACTCCTCAAACAATCAGCTTTGAGCACTTCGTCTTTGTTGAGCCACACACCCAGATTGATGGAGTAGCTAGAGGTGGGTAGACTCCGTTAGGCTTTAGTCTTCTCTATAAAGAGACACCACAACTATAAAAATTGAAGCTTCTTTAATAGCCCGTCAAAGTTTACAGTGAATAGCCCCTAGCAATTGTTTGGCAACAAATTTTTCAGCAAAATATATCTTGTCATGACATGGTTAAACTTTACCTAGTTTGGTAAAAATAATACAAACACTATTCATTGAACAGAGGTAGTATACACTGATCCATCGCCATGATATCCTAGAGCAGACCGTTCTAGCTAAATAAAGATCGATACCAATGCAAATGATTGTTTAATTATGTTGAAAATTATGATGAAATGAAACAAAGCGAAGACCATGTGACATCGAGATAGATACCAATGGGACGGAGCTGGGGCACTAAATTCCATGCGATCGACGAGCTCGGGATCATGCGTAGGAAGCGGGAGGACGAATGTCGGGGCAAATGCGGACCATGAGATGGTGCACCATGGGATGAACACACTCCAGGTGAAGTGGTGGTGCGACACTGGTAGCCATGGTGGGAGGAGTCGAGTTAGGGAACAGTGAGAAGATATGATGCACAAAGTAGTGGGTCATCGTCATTGCAAAGTTGCGTGCCTTCTTTATTGCTGGAGTATGAGCCGAGATGCGGAGACTAGGGGTCCCTTTCGCGAGAGGAATTGGAAGATGGGGCAACATTAGTGGGGCATTGCAGTGGGAGCAGGGGGTGCTCAGGTCATGGGGACCTTCCATAAGAGGGAGCGCGATTTGGATTTGTGGCGTTTCTTAGGTAAATATGACAAATATAGCGCAAGTTTAACAAACGAGCAAGTATGAGCATGGGTAGCTTCTCTCAAAATTAAAAAGAGAATGGTGACTCTGGAATTGAGCTTCCCATAAGTTTGGCGTTATTTTCGGCTTAAGCTTTAATCCACCTATAAACCTTTTCAAAAGATAAAAACGATTGGTCCAAAACACTAGGAAACAGTGAAGAATGCCAATATGTGTTACTTGTGCAAAGCCAGTCCTACACCATGCTAATGAGGGCACCCACCCCAAGTCACTCGTCCATGGAAGTCTAGATCTGCTAATTCTAGACAAATCTCGAGAGTGCTAGGTAAATTTTAAAAAGTCAAATGAAGTAAGAAATCAATATTTCATGTACGAGTTGATGGGAAAGCACGTGCGAGTGGAGCTCAATCCTCTATTGATGATTAGTCAGTGATTGACGCTTTACCTATTAGTCCGAGGCTTAAGTGGCCGCCGTTAGAGAGTGAATTTAGGGAAGTGCAAATATGTACAATTCAACCATGGACAAAACAAGTTCAAACTTTACTTTGAATTTGAATTAGAGACATTTGAACAACAATTTTTCATTTAAATCCTAGTTACTGCATGTAGGACCACAATTTTCAGTTATGCCATTGTGTTACAACAAAAAATAAGAAAAATATGTTGTTCCAAATATCTAGTCTCAAAGAATCTCCACTCGATACTACATTGGTTCCTGCACCCCAAACATTACATTAGCTATGGATTTTCCCCTCGACCATTTCTTGGCCAACACGCAAAAGTTATATTTGGGCGTGAACCTTTTTATCTTACTTTATGATGCTTGTACAATATTAAGTCACAATTATGACATGCCATTGATATATATCAATCCACACTGATATGAATAGTAAGTTGTTCATGTTACTACGACATACTGTAATTTCGATGAGTCTAAATATGATTACACTGAAGCCTACAAACTCGGAATGGTAACTCCTATTAAGTAAATTTGTGTCATAGAGAAGTATCATGCTTCATCGGAAGCTTGCAAGATGACCGCCCTTAATTGGTCGTGTACTTCCTGTGTATATTATGTACTATAAAGCTTACCCTCACGACAAAGTTAGAAAACGAGACGGGAAGAGTATACAACAAAGGTCGTGACGTCTTAAGCAAGAAACAAGGAGGTATGGCTAGGGTGAAGCTCGACACCATCAAGACATGACACGCAATACAAATTAAGGAGATTGATCGAGAAGCAATCTATAATAGTTATTACAACTATGAACAACAACTACAGATTTCTCGCTTGGAGGGTTGTGCTGTCCTAAGCTTTACCTCTACGGAACCCTTCCAAACCATAGCTGAGCTCTAGGTAATGCTCTCTCCGCAACAAGAACCACAACCCTCCAAAGGCACAACCTCACTCGTCGTTCTATCTCTTATCATGGGCGCACCTTCCAGCGGAAAATCATGACGATCAAAGATATTATATCGACCATTCCTTGTTTGATAGAGCTTTGGGGTCTCACTAACACAAAAGAACTAGCAAGTATGATGGATATGAATGAATTTTTGCCCTAGAATTCAGATTACAATTTAGCATGTAGTAGATGATATATTGCCTCCCAACATTTACCCTCAGCAAAATACTCAATCCAGTAAACATTCTTGTTACCGATAACTTGAGGTCACAAAATTAAGAAAAAAACATAAGTATGTGTCATCGATCATATCGAAGAGATTAAACGGGTTATATCTGGGGCAAAACCTGTGGGCCGTGGACAGCTGCAGAAGACTATTAGTGGATCGGACCGATCGGGGCGTGCCGCCGCCGCTCCCCCATACCTCCTCGTGACCTGCAGCGTGCTCTTGCGTCACCCCCTCCTCCTCCTCTTCCTCCTCTCCCTCTCAGGCTCTCCTGTCCCCATCATATATATCCCGAAACCCTCCAGGCGACGGCGGCGGTGCTATTTCCCCCGGAGAAATAGGTCAGCGGCGGACACTCGCGTCCTCCCCGGCCGCTGTCTGCACGCATCCTCGCCTCCCTCCTTCTGCTGGTCACTCTGCGCGGTTAGACACGGAGGGCAGGAGGTGAATCGGAGCTGTGCCCGTGCCCTAGTCAGACGCCGCCGACGCCTCACACCCCCAGCGTCGCCGCCTCTCACCCGCGTCGCCGCCGCCATCGCCGCCCCGGCGTCCCCCACCCCGTCCGCAAGCGTCCACACCGATTTTTGAGGTATGAGAATTTTCTCATCCGAGTGATTTACCACTCAAACCCCAACTAATTTTTACCTCCACAGATTCTGCGTGTGAAGGCGCATCATCATCTAGATCCGGCCCTGCTTCTTGATGCCCATTGTTGAGCCCGCCCGTCTGCGACCCTGAGGCAACGAGGACGATGCCTGGCCTAGCCCTACCTGCCCGCGAAGCAGGGTATGCCGCCACCTCCACCGCCACCAGCTTATTAACTTAAATAGATAACTAGATGTGTTGTGCTATGCTATGTTTGTGCTTTTGCTCGGTGCTACTTGAGTTTTGTAGATTTAAACTCCTGGTGATGCCCGCTTGGATAGTCGGGAACGTCGCGTGTTGATCAATTTGTATGTTTATTTAGTAGGGCACGTAGAATTTTTTTACGTGCGACGCAAGAATTGTAGTTGGACCGCGGTCTCTCTCTGTGTTGGTTGCTTCGTTGGGCGGGTAGTGACGTCCTTTTGGAAGTAAGCGGCTAATCCAAGAATTCATGATTGCTTAGTTGAACTCTATATGGCGCTACCTTGGTTGCATTTGGATTTTGGTAATTAGTAAATGACTGTTCCCTACTGACTCATCACTGGTTGGGAATCTATGCTGGTTGGTTGCACCAGGAAACTAGTAAATGCGAATTCTGATTTGTGAGAGTAATGACTCCTTACTTGAAATCTACGTTGCTCTGTACCTACCTTGGTTGTATCTAGATTTGTGGAAAGTAGTTGAGTAGCCGCTTTTCAGGGACGCAACCGTGTATATATGATAGATGGTTTCCTTTAAGTTAGTAGTAAGATGAGTCGAGGGTATCTTCTTTTGACACTCATGCTGCTTATATGCAGGGATTATGGTCACCCCCAATCTGCAGATCAGATGTGCCGTCAACTTTCAAGATCTCGGTTATCTCCAGACGAGCAGCTTGCTGCTGAAGAAAGTTTCGCGTTGTACTGCAAGCCAGTTGAGCTGTACAATATTATACAACGACGAGCCATTAAAAGTGTATGTTTCGTCATTTTTTTTGCCTAATTTGACATGGGTTACACGTGCTTTCACTCATAACCATCACGTGTAAGTGATTTGAGATACCAATGATGTATCACCAACTTTTGCAGCCCTCTTTTCTGCAAAGATGTCTTCATTACAAGATACATGCAAGCCGGAAAAAGAGGTACACTCTTTGACTGTACTGTAAGAAATGAGGAAATTCAGGATTTTTTGATTTAAATTTGATATGTCAGAACAAAAAAGACTGTTCTGCTTTAGAATGTATTTTCTTTTATTAATACATCAGACTTCACTACTATGTATTTTGCTTATTCCTATGGCTGTGTTGGAACCGCATAGATAAGGTTGTCACTATCGAGGTTGAATCAAATTGGCTATGCTTCCACATAGCAGTATGAAATGTGGCCCTGCCTGCCATCCTCACATTGGATGTTATTTTTCTAATTTACACCTCTTTGCAACAGCATTGAGATAATTTTCTTGTACAAATCAAGGATTACGAGTCGATGAGTCGATCTGGGGTAGCGACTCATAGACTAGTCATGACTCATGTTGACTAGTCGACATGAGTCCAGCAATAGGTACTGTAAAATATCATAGTATATAATTACTAATAATCTAATACTAGTATGTAAAACTGTAAATATGTAATGCAATAGAAGGCTGGGGACAGGAAAACCATGGCAATTCCATACACTGGCCAAGGCCTTCCTCTTCTCCGTGAACCAGCAGCCGGCAGAGCAGAGCAACAACAGCCAATGAAGGAGAGTTGGGGGAGGATCCTGTGAGCAGCAGCAGACGGCGGAGGAGCAGACCAGCAAGAGCAGCAGCCACCAGCAGAGGAGCAGACTAGCAATAGAAGCAACCAACGGAGGGAGGAGCAGACCAGCAACCAGGGGTTGAGCCTCGGAGCAGCAGCAGCTAGTGGAGGAGAGCACTGGGTCGACGGGAGTTGGGATTAGTTTTGTGTTTCACGGGGGTAAGCTGGGCAGCTCGATCTAGGTTTCCAGAACTAGGCATGCCAATATTGAGAAATATATGACAAGCAGGGTTATTTTCTTAGTCGCTCGACCAAAAAAACTGGACTGGTCAAGATTAGTTGTGACTAGTCAAATGAGTCACTCGACTCGTCCAATGAGTCGAGTCGACACATTGAGTCGACCTCGGAGTTGCGACTCATAGACTAATCGTCGACTAGTCGCACGACTCGAAATCGTTGGTACAAATCATAATTTTCCTCTTTAATTTAGTAGTAGCATCAAAGCCTTTAGTTACACATTATATATTGTAATGAAAGACACTTGTTATTTATTCTAATAACAAGTGTTCTTCACAACGCAACTATGCAAGTAATTGTCCATAATAAAGTGATAGAAGCGGTGGAACTGTATGTCTATATATAGATTGCAACTGTATTCTACATTCTTTTGCAATAATTGCAATCATATTAATATTGTACCAAATTAAGACCCAGTTCTTTTGGCAGCTTAAAAAATAAGCTGCCCCCTCCCCAGCTTCTCTCAAAAGCCACATAGCTTATTTCTCGAGGCTTTTAATAAATTAGTTATAGGATAATTAGTTAAGGCCCAGTTCTTTTGGTGGCTTCACCGAGAAGCTGCCCTACCCTCAGCTTCCTCGGGAAGCCGGTTCAAAAAAAAATCATGAGGCTTCCAAAATGGTTAAGGCTAAAATAATTTGGAAGCCTCACAAATTTTTGGAACCGGCTTCCCTAGGAAGCTGGGGGTAGGGCGGATTCTCGGAGAAGCCACCAAAAGAGCTGGGCCTTAGAAGCCCCAACTTATGCTGGTCGGCTTATGGGAGAAGCTGTTGGCTCGTTCTGTTCAATCAAGGATCGTGTAGTCATAGATTATGCCAGCCTGTACAACATAGTGAGCTTCTTATTCGTGAATTTGAAATGTATATATTGTTAAAAAATGTTCTATACAAAGATAAGTATTATTTTTTGCCTTAACGCAGATAATAAATATGTTCAATTTATGTACAGAAATTGACCATCTGCTATGGCAAGCAATTGCCCTAAATTTGCACAAATTCAAGATTAACACATAAGGTTATGGTCCACCAAAGACAATCATGTTCTCAACTCTGACCAGTGATTGGAGCAACAACCCAAAAATATTTATGTTCGATATTTTGCGTCTTCAGCTTTTTGTTAGGCATATTTGATCTAGAGCTAGATGGCCACTGCCTCTACTTACACTGTAATAGGAGCCGAAATGGGTTTGGCCAGACAAGGCCCAAGAATTAAGTTCTTTCAGGCGTAATATCTGTGTTATACTTAGTACTAACTGTTATTGAATTTAATCTTGTCTGTTAGATCATGCAAGTACTGACCATTGTTTTTTCTGATGTAGGATTCAGATAACTGTATCACTTTCTCGAGGTGCAAATACTGAGTGGCCAGAACAGAACACTTTCCCTCTTTATGTTCTGTTAGCTACTCCTACTACTAATATCTCGCTTGAAGGAGTAAGTCTATCATCTTCAGTTCCATGCAACATTTTCTACCAAATGATCTCTTATATCTCATTAAGGGCATCATGTTTTGCAGCATTCTCCGATATATCGGTTCAGCCGGGCTTGTTTGCTTACGTCTTTTAGTGAATCTGGTAATAAAGATCACACAAAAGCTACGTTCACAATTCCAGATGTTAAGAACTTAACAACTTCCCGAGCTTGCAACCTTAACATTATCCTTATCAGTTGTGGTATGGTCTGCAACATATGTGATTATTTCTGGTTTACATTTCTTCACCACCATAACATGATTCCTTATTATAGTTTCAGAAGGGCAAGTTGGAGAAAATATTGGCGAAAATAATTGCACCGGGGACAATGTGGACGGCTCTGCTCTCCAAAGTAAGTTTGTGATTAGCATTTTCTGAAAACACTAAACAGTTACTAGAATCTATGGAGCACCGATACGGCAACACGGATATGGCGATACGGAATATGGCGATTTCAAAAAACAGCAATAGGTCGATACGGTGAATATATATAGAAAAATAATAGAATGCAATGTAGTAAAGACAGAAAAAATGAATGCATGAGATGGGACCCCATTGTTGCCTTTTCAAGTCTTTGGTGACTGAATGATCACCAATTTCCACAATCCTTGTGGTACTTACAAAATAAATCATATGCTAGTATTAGAATTTGAGATAGATGTTGCTTGCACTACCACTGTACCACAACTGAAGATGCCATGCCGGAATCTCACTCCCTGTCCAGCCCCAGAAATCAAAGCATCAGCACCACATAACAACCCAACAGGCAGCAGCAAGCCAGCAAGCAAACATGCACGCAGGACAGAAGCAGTTACCTTGCTGCAGGCGACGGGCAGCAGCGGAGGCGACTCCAGGTGACGGGGAGGGCTGACTCCAGGCGAAGGGGAGGGGCGACTCCAGGCGGAGGCGGCATGATTCTGGGCTGAGGCGGCACAATTCCGGTCGGCGGTGGCGCGATTCCGGGTGCTGCGACTCAGGGTGGCGGCTGAGCATCAATCCCCTTCCGAGCCAATGAAACGAATGGAGAGAGAGGGCATTGGGGATTAGGTTAGTATCGACTGGCTCGACCAGGCTCTCTCGTGTCACTGGCCGTATCGCCGCCATCCCAGCTGCGTATCAGATTTGTTTTTTAATTCAGGAAAACTCGACGCGCGAGCGATACATGTATCGGAGGTGTATCGATGTATCAGAGTATCGCTAGGCGTTTTGTATGCGGACACGCCACAGTTTGCTGCTTTGTAGACTAGAATAAGCTTTAAGCGCAACTAAGACATTAAGAGACATTTTGCTTTGAATGCTACAACTGTACCGAACCAAGTCCTCAAATTTCAACCATTGTCGGACAGCAAAAAGTAAGAATCCTTGAGGCCCCTTACCTTTGAGAAAATTGTATGTATAGGTGTCTCTTTCTTTTGTATGACGGAATGTTTTGAGCTTTTACGTAGTTTTCCGATAGTATATGGTCTGGTTTGAGATTATGTAGGGCGTACCGCCACTGGCTGGCCACAGGGAGAATCAAATGACTGCTGTATCATTAAACATTGATGATCAGTTTTTGACTGGGGAATTTAGGATCTTTTGGTTGATGCCTACCCATGCCACATTTTCTTTTGCCAAATGCGTGGCACACCACAATATTTGTGGTGAACAAATTGCTGGGCACACTTGTGGCAAGGTTTGGCAAGAAATCCTGCGTATGACATCTGGGGTAGTGCTAAGAAATTGTGGTGCACCACAAGTGTGCTACCCCCATTTCAAAATATAAGATGTTTTAGCTTTGTGAAACAAATGTATCTAGACTTATTTTAGTATGTAGGTTCACTCAGATTTGAAGTGAATCTACACACTAAAAGAAGTCTAGATACATTTTCTTCACAAACCTAAAACATCTTATATTTTGAAACGGAGTAGCGTAGCAAAGAACTAAACACTAGGCTAAGAGAGTGTGGCATGCCTAACATGTAGCGTAGCAAGGTGTCACGTGAAGGCAGCTAGCAGAGAATATTAGGGAATCAATCAAATCACCCACCACGTGACACAAGGTGTGGCTACAATCCAACAGGCCCTTGGATATTTTTTTCTCCTTTGAGGCGATCCTTTTTGTCAGATTCATCATTAGGCAGTATAGCTTAACACATGTGCCTTTTAAAAATAAGTGTAAAGAACACTTTTTTTCTTGTACACACGCTAAAACGCATGTTGTAAGGAGAACATTAAGTGTAAAAAACACATTGAATCTCAGAGACCAGTTATATTTTTTAGTCTTGTTGGGTGCAACTGCTTACTATCATATATGTGATGCATTTGACAGAGCTTGAAGGCAAATGTTTCTGGGGTAAAATACCAATTGATTTACTTGGTTCGTCTTTGGAAAATTGTGTAACTCTAAACTTGGGACATACAGTGGAGTTGGCTTCTGCAGTTACCATGAGCCCAAGCTTCTTGGAGGTATATCAGTTGAACTTCTCCATAATTTTAAGTCTTGATGTTCTAATTATGTGCTACAACTTTTATATATTATACCATATGTTTGACGAAGCACAGCCCTTTGCAGCACTTGAAGCTTGTTTCTGCCTAACTAAATTACCTTAGCCACATGTACTTCAATATTGATGATCTACCCCATTTACTTAGTTCTCTAGAAGGCCAGAGTGCTTGCCATTAATTAGCACATCCTGTTCCAAAAGTTCAGATGTCAAATTGTCAAATTAGTGGTAGGGCAGTTTGCATCATTGTAAGAGAAACTGTTATAAGATCAACACCAAGAGTAAATGTTGGAATCTGTAGTTTATGGAAGTTCCAGTGATTGTGGAAATGTGTTCTCCACTTTTCCTTCAGTTCCTCAGATTTGGCTATTTATATTATATTTTAATAGAAACTTTAAAATAAAGAGAAAGAAAGAACATGGGTCTAGTGGCAACCAGCTGCCAGTTTTACTTCCATCTGTAGGTTGACCTACTTGTCTTTCATTTGTTACATGCAGCCAAAACTTCTAGAGCAGGACAGTTGCTTGACATTTTGCTCTCATAAGGTTGATGCTATGGTAAGATTATCCTTGCATTGTTTTTTAATCTAGTCACGGAGTAAGCACTGCTGATATAAGATGGCAATGCTTTATATTGCACAAGTTCTGTCAGTTACTTCCGTAGCTTCTCTGAATTTGGTAATACTGTTGCAGGGTTCATATCAACTTCAAGTAGCCATATCTGCGCAAGAGGCTGGTGCAAGAGACATGTCTGAATCTCCGTATAGTAGTTACTCATACAGTGGTGTCCCACCTTCATCATTACCACATATTATAAGGTTAGGCTACTATATATTAGCTCTATTTATCGTAAAAGAGTTGTTAATAATTGCATGGTTTCCTTAGGAGTTTTGTTAGAAAGTTTCTAATTTTTTACCAAGTCGGGTAGGTTGCCACACTTTGCAGTCAGCGCAGCTGAGGTTGCTCCACGCTGAAGACATTTTGTGCGTGTATGCGTGCAGGTGGTGGGGTCATTTTAGCTTATACATGTGATGGCATGTGCTAAATGTGGGAAAACCAACATGGGTAGTTTAGGGTGTAAAATGTCCTGTTTCATAGTTGAGGGTGACATTGGATGTTTGTGATTGTTGACTGCATTGTTAGGTGTAGTACTGTAGTAGTTATAGAATGTTGGAGTCTACCTTTTAAACTGGCTGATACCATTGACCAATATAGTATTTTTCATGCTAAAATGACATCACTAGATTTCTCATCAAAAGCACTTCTAGATTATTATTACTTTTAGTGTTTCTCCTGAAATATAATGGAACAAAATTATGGTAATTGATAAGGCATTATGTAAAATGTAAAAAAAGCATGTTGCACACACAAATAAATCCATCCAACATTGCACACCATCACTGAAAGTGTCGCACAAGAGATGGCGTAGTGGGGTCAGCTGGGGACGTAGGCGTCCAAGTTTGCAGATAGATATTGGGAGGAAGTTTACGTGTATGTGAGGAGAGGAGAGGGGAGAAAGATGTCACCTTGAGAGCGGAGGACGCGGAGCGAGTGAGTGCACAGAAGAAAAATCAGGGTGATTAGAATTTCACGTATGACCAAGGTAGGAGAAAATTGGATGGAGTTTATTAGAGGCTTAGTTAGTGTGCGACTAAAGCTGAATTTGCAGGATCGCAACTAAATTACTAAGTGATTGGATGAAAATTAGATGAATGGTTTAGGGTCTATTTGCTTGTTGCCTGAACCTGCCTTGCGAAAATTGGCGTGCCAAGTATTTGGCGGAAGATTCTCTCGCCCTGGGATGGCAAATTATTTGGCAACAGTTTGTGAAGGCAGCACCAAAAGCTCCATAGGGAGCCAAAAAGTTGTAAACAAACCAAACAAAAGACTAGGCATTTGGCATGACCAATATTTTGGTAGGGTAAGTTAGTGTGTCTGGCCAGGTCTTTTTATGACACTTTGCTTTTACTCACTTTTACAAATAGATTTGCATTTGATAAGACCAAGTAAACACAAAGTTTTCTTTCACAGGTTAAGAGCTGGCAATGTGCTTTTCAACTTCAAGTACTACAACAATACTATGCAAAAAACCGAAGGTTCTTCTCTTACACAAATATTTGGTCTCTGCCTTTTCAGTTTCACTCACATTCGTTTGCTTCATGCATTGACTTGGGTAGCGTAAATTAACTAAATGTGTAAGATATTTAGTAATATCATTATGGTACTCTTTACAACATCAGCCATCTCCTTTGGACTAAATTATGCGTTTATTTCTGTAATCAAGTTTTGTGTCATTAACATAAACTAAAAATTCAGCATGTTTCATCAAACGAATGTTATTACTGAAATGCTTGTACATAAAACAGAAAGCACACACCTTGATATGTTTTGTAACATTCCAGTAGAATAGTGTAAAGTTGAAATTGGAATCAAAGTGGCTATTGTTTTTTGAAAATGTTCAGTATGAAGACCAAAGAATCTGAATGCTGGTCTTAAAAGATTGCTGTGTGCTGTATTTGGTGGCACATTTTAAGGTGTATGTTAGCCCACGACCACATGTACTGATGTTACATACTGCTGACAAAGCGTTTGAAATCTATGGTACTTTGTTGTGAATACTGACAAGGTAAAAGATCCAGTTTAGAGGGTTTGAGATTGCCAATGTTCAGTTCTGCATCTCACTGATTGACATTTTTGGTTAAAAACTGAGATAATTTCTGTCTGCGTCGCGATTCATTGCTCTTCTTTTTATATATTTTTTCAAGAAATTAGCTCTTTTATTTTTCTGTTTCTTATATTGATCCCTTCTCTCCAGTTACTGAAGATTTTGCTTGCCCCTTCTGCTTGGTGAAATGTGGTAGCTACAAGGTAAGATTTGAAGCAAAGTTGCATTTATGTTATATTTGCTGAAATGTCACATGTTGCTGCAAAGGGCTGGTATATCATTTCACCTGATACAGTTAGGATAGAACGAAAAAATTGCTGTATTCTATTGCACTGTTGATGTCTTGTCTTTTGTGATGAAATTTAGATTGTGTTTTCTTTCTACATATCCTTTATTATTTCTTATGGAACAATCCCTGTGCATACTTTCTCAAGACACATCCCTAATGTTGCGATTCTGATGATAATAGGGTCTCGGGTGTCACTTGAACTCGTCGCATGACCTATTCCACTTCGAGTTTTGGGTTGGTAAACCGCCAAAATTTCCATCACATGATCTTATTTAATCTGTCATATCTTGATTGTTAGTTTGTTCTATATTCACACAGATATCTGAAGAATACCAGGCTGTTAATGTTAGTCTGAAGATTGATGCCTGGAGAACTGAGGTAAATGAGTGATATAGAACTTCCCAAGTTAGTCGATAATGAATGATAGATTTAGTCACTGCTAGACGGGTGAGGCCAAGTGTTATAATTTTAGCATGTTATGACTTGATTTCTGGGAATGGATTTTTTACAAGAACTGGCTGAGTGTGAGGTTAGTGCTTGGGGCCTGTTGGTGCCTTGGTGGGTGCGACTAGGGCTTGGGCTGGAAGCCCAGGTTTAACCGTGCAATGATGGAAGGAGAGAGGTCGTCGCAAAGAGAAGGGAACTTTTTTTTCTTAACCTCTTGTTTGACTTGACTCAACAGATTGAAATTTGTATAGTATAGTACCCAACTCATCTTATCTCTAGAACTCCTGGCGGAGTACCAATCACTTAGTTAACCCTTATATCTAAGATTCATAACGAGTACAACTTGTTTAAATAAAAAGGGTTAGCCCGAATAACCGAGGGGCTAACCGGACAAAGCATTTAGCTTGGGTGGGCTGACTGAGTATTTGACTTGGGGCTGAGTCCTGTAAGTCTGGCCCTAGCACTAGCACCAGCTGTGGTGTATCAGTCGTGTGACCGTTGCTGCCGCTCTACTGACAGGTGAGAGCTGATACCACACATAACAAGAATTTCGTTGAGTTTTTAGGTAATTAGATTCTCACATTCGCTCTTAGCTTTTTGTTTTGTTTTCTTGAATGCAGAGGCCATGGATGCACCCATGATGCATCTTACTAACAATCAACTCATGCTTCCCTGCACAGAATCTGCTTTTCATAGCGTTTTGCATAGTAACTCCATGAATAGCGAATATTGATTTGAATTGAAGCATTTTGTTTTATTCTCTGGAACTAAGAATCCCTATTATTTCTAGCTTGTGGCTGAGGGAGTTGATCCAAGACATCAAACATTTTCTTACTGGTACGCTCTTTTTCTCAATTTCATGATGTTATGTTCTTTGTTTCATCATCTTAACTGTGTTCCATTGCATCAGCTCGAGGTTTAAAAAGCGTAGAAGGTTGGGTACCACAGCCACGAAAATAAGCCACATACATCCCCATATCATGGATTTGGATTCAAGTTCACCAAAAGATGCCCAGGCAGGGTCTGAAAACGACTTTGTGCAGAGGGAGGAAGATGGTATGTTCTCATTTTACGATTCTTTTTCCCTTTTCTTCGTTCCTAGCAACCATTTTCTTGGTCCTAGACTAATTCATTCATGCATTTGGACAAAACTGGTTAAGGGTCCGTTTGGTTCTGCTTTTCCAACCAGCTTCCGAGAAAATAATCTAAAAGCTAACCAAAGGGATTATTTCCAAAGCTGATTCTGCAAAAGCAACTTGATTCCTGTAGCTATATTTCCACAGCAGGCCTACCCCTGCTTCTACCGCGTTGCGTTCTAAAGGTTCGTAGAAATTACCTACACTGCCACCAAAAAGTCGTACCGGTTCGGCGTTATGTTTCCATCCTCATCCCGATCGAGAGCATCTTCCGCACGTTATTTTTTCTTTCGTGCTCCTGCTCCCATGGCACCGCCCAGGCAGACCTAGGGTTAGCTGTGCCCCATCCTCCGGCCGGCCGATGGCGGTCGGCGGCACATTACCTGAAGCAGGGTGCCTCGCCGACTCCATTGTCTACCCCCGTACGTGCTGCCGTCTCCGCTCTTTTTCCCGCACAAAGACCTTGTCCCTGAAATCCCATCGCGTCACCAATCAGGAACAGCAGCGCCGCCGGCCGGACTGTCAAGGTCAACTATACCTTCCACTTCAGATAACCTTCTCTCTTACGCATCTAGCCTGCTGATCAGTTCGTGTATGCGATGGGCCCAATTGCGATTAACATGTAACATGTGCCTGCCATGGCTGATAGGTGGTTGTGCAAGTATCCTGCTGATCAGTTCATGTGAAAGTATCCTGGTTAGAATACTAATGCATAAACTTTCAAGGTAATAATGATGCTAGCTGCCTTGGTACACCGCCTTTATTTCTGCCGGCCGATGCCTTTTGGCTTGTTAAACTTGCACATTACAAGCATTTTACTAGATGGATGGAGTGAATATATCAGAACTGCCGAGCCATTTGTGCATCGACCATATGGTACAGTCTTGTGTAGATGGATGCACGCATTCCAAAAGGGGCACAAGGGACTACCACTTGCTGAACTTGCAAAGTAGGCTATTACGTAAAGTATATCTATTTTGTAAAATATATGTTGTACAATCACTTAAAATATAAACAATCTCTTATGGACTCTAATCTATTACAGAAAATTCATTCAAAAACTACAGTTTCAGAGTTGCTCCAACCAAACAACTTTTAGCTTTTCCACAGTTCATAGCTCACAACAGCTTTCTCACAGTTCACAGCTCACATTAGCTTTTCCAAAATCCACAGCAAAACCAAACAAACCCTAAGTTTCCACATATTTATTTAGGGTTAATTGGTTTTATACCACTCCAATTTCCACCGGTTGCACATATGCCATTACAAAAACAGAACATGACGATATGCCACTCTAATTTCGTCATATCTCCACATATGCCGTTATGTACAATACCAGGACGTATACAGTCTATATATGGATCAATTGGGTCAAATTCTGCATCCCAGTTAGGCAAACTCAGGTGGATTGATTGGGTCAAATCCCGCGTCCCCAGTTAAGCAACTCACGTGCGCTCCCTACATCCCCCGACCTGAGGAACCCAAAAAAAATTCGCGGTGGCGGCTGACCAGGTGACAAGCGAGGGCGGTGGATGCAGGGAGGCAAGTGAGGGCGACGCAGCTGCCGTGCTCGAAGCGGCCAGACGTGCGGCACTATGGCTTGATGAGGCGAGAGGTGTGTCGCTGCGGTTAGACGCGGAGCCGCGCTTGACGTGGCGAGAGGTCCACCGCTGCTGCTTGACCTGGAGGGGCGATCGACGCGGCTAGAGGTGTGCCGCTGCTGCAGCCCACGATGAAGACGACCCTGACCCTGAGTGCCCGTGCGAGTGATTCTATGCATTCCTGTCCAACCTTCAGCCCTGAACACACTGTTATTACGGTAAATACTGCAATACACGCTGAAATACACATATTTTCTGTACCGTTATTCTCTTAAGTGTAGAGAATGGTATATGTGGAGGTATTACAAAGTTTGTGGCATATCCTCAAGTCAAGTTTTTGTAATGGCATATGTGCAACCGGTGGAATTGGGAGTGGCATAAAACCAATTAACCAATTTATTTATGGGAACACAAATAGTTTCAGAACTTCTACCCCTTTGAAATATATACTTTAGGGAGCATGCTATTTGACTGGTTTCTCATTGCATTGTATTTTTCTGTAGGCTTGTCTACAGTAAATCTTAATCCTAATTTATTTTTTCTTCACCATTTCCTGCATGTATGTACAAGTTTAAGCAAATATAAAGCACCAGCCCCCCCTACAAAACAGCAAGTGGGAACATTTATATAACTTCAAAAGAACAAAGACCTGGTTTAAATGAAAATGAGTAATCCATGGGCTTTCTTTTGTTGTCTGGCCATATCTGCATAAAAATGTGAAAAATACACTAGTTAATTAAACAACATTACAAGGTCAAGTGATAGGAAAAAGATAATTCAAATGTACTGACAGAATCATGAGTGTCAACCAAATCAGAGAAGTTCACTAGTTCAAGATGATCCTTAACTTCTAGGTCTAGCGATCCATACTCTGAACCATATCTATAGTTTTGTTCATTCTTTGACGGGAAAAGCAAACCAAAATGATCCAGAGAATTAGCACCCTTCTGGCACTTTAGTACGGCATGACAGTAAAGTTAACATCGAATTTTAAGAAAAGAAAAGGGACCGCACGGTAATCATGAGCCATGCAAAAAAGAGAGTAAAAGAATGTAACCTGCAAATTCATGAGAGCAGAGTCCTCTAAACTGTTCATGGGTGATCCAACGCTCCATATGAAGGTGTGTGTGAAGCACATCAAGACAGTCTGTGTGTCTGTGTCATCTCTTCAGAGCCTTGTTAAGAATTCACATAGTACATCCTGAGCAGAAGAGAGGAACTCAAGATCCTTGACACTGTATTGTTTGAACATAGGCCAGATGTGTTGCTCTGTATCCAAAAAGCCACCGTCTATGTGACTCAGGATCATTGCTGAAATTCATATCAGACGGAAGCAGCATGCCGAACAACTGCTTGCCAGTCCACGGTGAAGCTGGAGAGTTCATAGATTTAATTATTGATGGCATTGTGTCGTTGAGGGTGAATGGCATAATGTTTGAAGTCGCTTAAATTCAGTTTCCTTAAGTAAATCATCTGAGCTTGTTAGCAGAGATGTGCAACAGCTAGAGAGTCATGTGTTAAGGACACCAGACTTCGACCATCTTGCACATTCAATACTTGGTGGCTTAAGCTAACTAGCTCAACTCTTGATCGTATAGACTGGGACATATCCATGCAAACAATCCCCATCAGAATTTATGCTTTTGAAGTTGTAAGAATTAACATGCTCAGGAACAGCCAAGTTTGAAGCTAATCCATATATATGCGAACAAACCCCATCAGAAAGTTTTATTCTTACTAATATCTCACTTCTACTGTCTAAAATTTTCAGATATTTCTGTAGCACATGCTTCTGTTGATCCTGCGCACTCATTACATGGTAGCAATCTTTCACCACCAACAGTACTACAGTTTGGGAAGACAAGAAAGCTATCTGCGGAACGAGCTGATCCCAGAAAGTAGGCCTTCTATTTATATGCCGATATTTGTTATGCATCATACAATTGGGTGTGTTAAACTAACTTCTTTATGCCCATAATATCTGGCAGCCGGCAACTCCTGCAGAAACGTCAGTTCTTTCACTCTCACAGGGCACAGGTGTGTGGATTACAAAAGCCGTTCATTGTTTGCATTGTATTGTTCTATTTTTCATACATGTTTGCATCATGACCTATTGCAGTTTGGTGCATGCATTGTTATGGTTTAGTGATAATTACATGCTCTGTGCCACATCGAAATCCTGCTACCGAATTCTAAGCTTCCATTCCCTAGAATCTGATTACTCCAAGTCTCCAATAGCATCTAATCAATCCATTAACATGATTGCGTAAACTCCTTTTTTTTTATTACCTTCCTTGTGTATGTATGAGACCGAATCTATTCTTTTTCGAAATAGATTTCAAAAAAGAACTACTAATCCTTATTTTTTCGAGGATGCTGATTTCTAGTAGAGCTCTAAAATGCCAAGTTCGGTTTCCTTAGAGGCTGCTGCCAAGTAGTACTTGTTTCCATTCCTTGTTAGCTCTTGAATTAAAATATAATGAGCTCGAAGAGCTTGCATATTTATTTTATACAAATACCAGACTATGCCAGTCTTGTAGATTTATTTTATACTCGTTTCCATTCCTCCGGTCTTCATTGTCTTGCTTAAATCTATCTTGGCTGCATTTACTTCTCCTGTAGCCGATGGCAGTGGAACAAGTTTTCTCAGATCGTGATAGTGAAGATGAAGTGGATGATGACATTGCCGACTTTGAAGATAGGCGGGTAAGATATTAATAACATTTTTGCTTAGTGCCAATATTGTATATGTTGCCAACACTTGAGCTCAAGTCAGTCTCTCTCTAACAAGTTGTTCCAGACATTCTCTAATTTTGAAGTTATTATCTTTGCTGGGTCGCAGATGCTTGATGATTTTGTTGACGTCACAAAAGATGAGAAGCTTATTATGCATATGTGGAACTCATTTGTTCGGAAACAAAGGTCAGCATTATTCCAACTTCAAGCAATGTGATTTCACATTCAAAAGTCGAATCCAGAATTAGAAATTTATTTCTCTGATCTCAGTTGTAGTCAACTTTTGGATTTGAAAACTTGAAGTACCACACCTCAGTATTTTTTATGCATATATATTTATATATTCAAGACGTGTTTTGGGATATGTGTTAAGTTGGATATCTTTCCAGACATAAGGGTGTCATTGTGTCTATCTTGCATGGCACACATTAATATTCACAATTCTTTTCACTTTGATGATTTTCAAAGGGCTGTTTTGTTATGGGCTGAGCATGTGTTTCTTCCATGTCTAGCATTTTGTTTTGTTTATCTGCATTTTTTTTATTCCTGCACAACATGATACTCCATTGACCATTTCCTCGTTCCATTTTATTGTGTTCTTGCCACAACAAGATCCAAATAGTTCAAAAACAAGATCGATTCAATTTCATTTGACTGTATGGGCAACCATTATATAGAACATTTGTCCTAGGGAGTAGATTGCATAATTGTCTATTTTGATGATATTTGCAGCATCCTATGTGATTTTCGACCTGCATAGTAGATTGTGGGAGATGCAGAGATTTTGTTTACCGCTACTTGTTGAACAGTTCCCTTACTAAATGCTAAATTGCAGGGTCCTAGCGGATGGTCATATTCCTTGGGCCTGCGAGGCATTTTCCCGGCTTCATGGACAGCAACTTGTACAGAACACCCCTCTACTATGGTGGGTTGCTGAGTTTTAGTTCTTTTATAATTGCTTAACACTTTGTGGTTGCCTGCACTGCCTATGGAGGCACCTTTTGTGCAGATCTTTCATGCACAGCTGTTTATTTGACATGCAATTTAATCCTTGGGTGAACAGGTGCTGGCGTTTTCTTATGATAAAACTCTGGAACCACAGCCTACTAGATGCCCGTGCCATGAACACCTGCAACACAATTCTTGAAGGCTACCAGAAGGAAAGCTCGGAACCCAAGAAAAATTGAGTCAGCAAAGTGCATTGGTACTTGGTCACCCCAATTTAAACCAGGTGGAAGCTTTAAGAGCAGCTTAAAGAGAGGTGAAAGATGCACCTGAGACCATTTGTTTCATTGACAGTTTTTGATATATTTATTGATCAATCTGTTGACAAACTGTAAAAAACTGGATGATATGTGTTTTACATGGATTGTTGTTCGTTGTATATACTGTGCCCTGGAAGTTCTTTGCATTTAGTGTCGCAGAACTTGTATGCTGTATAAGTGTTGCCATGTCTGTCATCCTTGCTACAACCAAACCTAAATTAAGAAAATAAAGGTAAAGTGGCGTTGCCATTTCAGTATAAGTATTAAGTTCAGACACACCAAGGTTTGAGTGTTCCAATAAGGACAGTACTAGGCGTCCCCCAGGGATTTGTGTTCTTTATCCCCCAGGATCTCAAGCCAACTACGTGCCCTCTTTTTTAAGTCAAAATTCCTCTTTTGGTACAAACATGCCAGTTTTCTACGAATAATCCCGCTTTTGCTACATGTAGCAGAAAAACGGTTTGGCTTAGAAAATAGAAAATAGACTGGACCTCGCCGGCGAAAGTGTAGCGAAAAAGTTGTGCTAATATAGCATATCCGATTAGGTTTTCGTCGGTAGACCTCACCGAAGATCGTGTAGCAAAAACTTTACGCTACTGTAGCAAAACCATAAAACAATGGTAGCAAAAAAAAATGCTAATATAGCAAAAAGAACGACCTTGCCGGAGATATCGCCGGTAGCTGCCGTAGCAAAATTGATTTTGCTGAGCACTTTCGTCAGAAATATCGTAGCAAACATTTTATGCTATTATAGCAAAAATATAGAATAGAAATAGCAAAAAATTGCTACTATTGTAGCATGTCCTGTAGCAAAATCTCAAGATGCATCCATTGGTCGGTAGCATCATGACCATTCATTTATAGCAACGACAACCACCTCCAGTAGCATTGTGTAGCACTGTGCCAGAAGGGAAGGAGTAGCACCGCCACGGACACGGGGCAACACCACCATAGGCGCCAACAACACCTGCCACCAGAAACTGGCGCAAAAGCCATCACCGGCGCGGGCAGCACAGCTCGTCGGCGGCCAGAGCTCGTGCCCATGGCGAACTATGTGCGGAGATGGGGAAAGATGGAGTCGTCGCCTCCAACTCGTGGTCGAGCACCACTGCCGCGTGAGAGTGACGACATGGCTACAATAAGTCAAGGAATGGCGAGGCGGCGAGGCTGGTCATGAGAAGCGGCGGCTTCAAAGATGGCGCTACATGTGGCTGAGGCGGCATAGGTCATGGAGAGGCGAGGCGAGGCTGGCCACGTGGCGGCAGCTGGTGTGGGTGCCACCGGCAGCAAGGCGGAGGCACACTAAGAGCGGCGACGCGCAGAAAGAGTACATGAAAGAAGGTAAGGTGTGAACCGCGCTCGCGATAGCGACCCAGAGGATAGAAACGTACAATTCCCGAGGTATCGTATCATTTTCCTTCGAATAACATTATTAACTGTGGCCTGGGTGACATTTTCAGAACTTTCAAGCAAGAGAACTTTAAGAAAGCCACGACAGGAGGAGCAGTAGCCAGTCATCACCCAGACAAAGTAACGGCAGCCGGTCAAGACCACGCGCCAGGCCTTGGTAGGGGCGTTCTCCATCGAGGATGGCGAGATTCACCCTTCCTCTGGAGACAATGACAGGTGCGTAATATACTTCCTTTTTTTAAAATATAAGATGTTTTAGGTTTGTAAAAAAAGTATGTAGACTGGTTTTAGTGTTTAGATTCACTCTAAATCTTAGTGAACCTACATGCTAAAGTAGTCTAGATACATTTGATTCACAAATCTAAAACATCTTATATTTTGAAATGGAGGGAGTACTTTTTAATGGATACCCCTTTAGAAATATAAGACATTTTAGCTTTATGAAATGAATGAATCTAGATGCTTTTTAGTGTATAAGTTTACTCTGAACCTCTACGAAATTATACACTAAAAGATGTCTAGATACACTCGATTCATAAAAAGCTAAAACCTTATATTTCTAAAAGAAGGGAGTATATCTTAAAATAATTTTCCCTTGGAATAAGTTAATGTGTGTTCACCAAATTCTCTGCCAATTTATATATCCTAAAATATTTTTCCCTTGGAATAACTTGTGCATATTGAACATGATGTGGGTTCACCAAATTCCATGCCAATTTAGTCTAATAGTCACCCCACGTCAATGTCTCTTACTTCAACCTAGAATTGTGAGTGTGCCACGACCTTTTTTCCATTTATGTAAATGACATTTAAAAGTATTCTTTTTGATATACTCACAATTTTAAGATAAAATAGTGGCAACGACATTCCCCACAAATAATAGTTACCCAATGTCAATGTCTCTTGCTTCAACCTAGAATTGTGAGTGTGCCACAACCTTTTTTGCATTTATGTAAATGACATTTAGAAGTTTTTTTTGTTGATACTCACAATTTTAGGATAAAATAGTGGCAACGACATTCCCCACAAAGAGATGGGAAATTGAACTTTAAAACACTACATTTACACCCACATGTATGAATCAGCCAGGTTGTTGGTTCATTGGTTCACATATAGGCTCACTCACAATTCTAGGTTGTGTAGGGGTGCGTGTAGGGGGAGCCGGTAGTGCCTACCCCATCCTTCGAGCCGAGACATCGTAGTTGGGGGTGTACCGATCTTGGGGTCGTGTAGGGGTGCGTGTTGGGGGAGCTCTTTGGCTCAGGAGCAAAGGCACTCCTGTCTTCACGGCCTCTAAGCTCGGTCCATGAGGCATATGAGAACAGTGACCTAGGAGAGAGCCAGCGAATGACCTCGGGCAGAAAGGAGAGTAGAGCGGCTGCCGCCGCGAGAGGATACCAGGATTCCCATGAGTTGGAGGGTCGCTCACAGGGTATGACTAGGGCGCTCCTGCCTGGTTCATTGGAGGGGATGCCCAATCCCTAAATGGGGTGATAGGGTGATGGCGGTGACATAGGTATGCCCAACAGGCACCCGACTATAGCCTACCCGGTGCATCCCAACAGAATTCCCACTCAACGATCTGCCAAGATCCACGAAGCCCATGATAGTTTGGCTAATATGAAGCCTACAAGGATACTGACGCCCAGCACGCAAGACAAGGAAATCTCAAGACTATATGTAGTTCGAATCCAACTTGTAACCTACTCGTATTGGTACCTGAGACCTAGCCTCCCCATATATAAATGCTAGGAGGGTCCAACAAGAAGGGCATGCCACAATAGATCTAGACATCTGAAACCCTAGCACATACACCCGCCAGATCACATGTGTGCATCATTGGCATCAAGGCACCCATGTAACCTTCGGTTCTTCGATAATCAAAGAACAAACAAGCAGGAGTAGGGTTTTCCCTTCGGGGGCCTCAACCTTGGTAAACATCGTGTCCCTGTGTTTCTTGCCTGTTAGTCGAACGAGATCTCCAGTGCGTCCCTCTTTGGGGGCCTCAACCTTGGTAAACATCGTGTCCCTATGTTTCTTGCCTGTTAGTCGAACGAGATCTCCAGTGCGTCCCTCAAACCCAAGCCTGTGAGATAATCCCACGTCAATTGGCATCCTAAAAATATCATTGGTTGATGGTGTCGCCCGACCATGTTGTGGAAGTTAGCGACCCATCCTACGCCTGGCCTTTGGAGGCTAGGCCACATGATGGCGTAGATATGATGGGTCCATCATCGTGAAGCTCTAGGGGAAGATGTATCTCCTCCTTTTGCAAAGAACTGGGCATCGCATGGATGATCGCCGGATGTGCGAATGGCGCAGCCAGTGTCTAGCTCCGTCTTTCACCTGGCCATGCGGTCATGCGTTGCTGGCGAGGATTTTGAGTGTGGAGAGGGACATTGCGCCCCCTACTTGGCACGCTAGATGTCGAGTGTGAGAACTCGGACACTAGGGATGTCATGCACCCCCATTTTGTGTTCAGGAGCGACGCGAGAACTTCCCAAGGATCAAGGCTGATCAGGATCTCTGCCCTAAGGATCAAATATGGGCCCTAAGCCTTTACAAGGGGAACTACCCCCTTATATAGGGCAGGGCTTGAGTCAGGCCATGTGATACGCTTACACGCGGAAAAATACATGCGACACGTGGTGTGCATGTGTCGATATGTTTGTCTAGGGTGCCCAACACGGGTGTCGAGCTCCTCATGAGGTGTCCTAGTGGCCAGTGCAGATCCACGCCTACCTCTAGGTGTGAGGTGCCTCCTAACAGAGAATAAGGCGACCGAGCAACTCGTGTCCTGTCCAGATGGTGTCTTCGAGGAGGTGACTCCCCGCAGGGCGAATAGCTCCTCCTCCCAGGCAGGGATCTGGTTTTTGGGTCTTCGCTGGGGAGCGTCTTATGCGTGCACTTGCTCTAGGTGGTGGAGCTACCACTTGGCCGTGTTTGAGGAGAAAACCACACAAGTTACATTCTCAGGTTTCGTGTGCTCTGCGTCCCCAAACACAGGCAAGTAGGCACAATCTTCAGTGAGGATCCTTGCCTGGCCATTGTGGTCTGCACTTCGTCTGGCCCAAGGGGAACCTGTTGGATATATGCCCTAGAGGCAAAAAATAAAGGTGTTTTTATTGTAATATGTCATATGTTCATAATATATTTTTACCTTGCTATAACTATATGAAGTGGAAATAGTAATATGTATGTAAACAAATCAAGTCCCTATTATCCTCTAGAAGACTAGCTCGTTGGGCAGCCGATGATCGAGGTTTCCTGATCATGGACATTTATGTCAACTGATAATGGGGTCATGTCATTGGATGAATGATGTGATGGACACACAACCAACCATAGTATTGCGATGAGATACAGTCACAAAGTTCAACATTGTGATATCTATTAAAACATAGTAACTCACTCCTTCGATCGTGAGATCAGATTTAATCACTATCACCCGCGACTGCCTAGATTGCATCAACCGTCACACCGTAACATGGTGGTCATAAAGGTGTATATTTGATATTACAAAGGGATATGTTGAGGTGTATGCATCGAGATCGGGATTTACCTATCCGAGTGACGGATAGATACTCTCAAGCATGTGAGTAGGTCATGGAGGATGTAATATCACGGGAACAAGTAAATGTGTTTGTTGGTAACAATATCAAACTGGGTATGTCGATACCGGAGATCAGATCTTGGACAAATCAGGTATCATAGTGCAAAGGGAATGGTACTCGACGTTTATGGTTCAAGCGATCAAGTAATTCATGAAATGTATGGGGGCATCATGGGTTTCGAGATCCCGCTTGAAAGTGCAACGGATGTCGCCTAGAGGGGTGAATAAGATTTTAAAATAATTGCGATTTAGGCTCTAATAAATGCGGAATAAAACTGACGTTTAATTTATTGAGCACAAAACCTAAAACCAACTAGGTTCAACTAAGTGCACCAATAACCTATGCTAAGCAAGACAAGCAACAAGGTGATAGCAAGATATAATACTTCAAGCACGATGTCTATCACAATATAAATTGCATAAGTAAAGGGCTCGGTTGATAGATAACCGAAGGACATGGAGACGATGATTTTTATCCCGAAGTTCACTTCAAAAGAAGCTACGTCTCTGTTGGAGGGGTGCGATGGCGCAATGCTCCCCGAAGGCCACAAGTGGCTCACCTTGAGGTATGGTGGATTGATGCTCACCCAACGCCACCCAAGGCCTCACCCAAGATGCAAAGGCACACAACTCACCGATGCCACAACAGGCTCACCCTATTATCCCGTGATCTCACCACAAAGGACTACTCACGATCCATGATGGGACACTTGAGGGTGGTCACCGAACCCGTACAAGGTTGGGGCTATCTTCACAACTCAATTGGAGGCTCCCAACAACAAAGCCACAAAAGGCTACAAGCTTGAGATTTCTCCATAACTAACTCAATTGGAGGCTGCAAGAACTCAACACGCCAACCACACAACCGTCTAGGGTTTCAAGAACCCAAGAGTAACAAGCCCACAAGCTTGAACTCGCCGAATCTCCGAGGGGAACTCAAACCTACACTACTAGGGAAAACCCTATAGGAGATAGGCTTATAGGAGGCGCACCACAACCATATGCGCCTCCACTAAATATACATGACGCACGGCTCAAGGGTGCGCCTTGTATATTTGAATACTGGAGGCACATATGTGAGGGGTGTGTCTCCTATATTTCATGTACGGACTAGATCTGGCTAACTTCCCTTATTTGAGGCGCACCTTCAACTACTTGATGCGCATATGAACCCCGTGCGCCTCGAATAAGGTGGGTGGGCCTAGTGGTGATAGGTGCCCCAATACTGGAGACGAACCTGCTCATATGCGCCTTAGATATTTTTGGCTATTGAAGCTGCACCACTGCCAGATGCGCCTCGAGTAGCTGAGGTGGGCCTGAGGGTGGGGCAGGCACCAGATACTGGAGGCGCACCCTTACTGGATGCACCTTGTACTCTTAAAGTATACAAGGCGCATCTTGTAGGGGATGTGCCTCGAGTATTCTGGTACCACTTTTTTCAATTTTTGGCACGGTAGCTATACCACAACTCGATCACTCCTCTATATTTGAACAATATTTGAATATTTTAAATACTTACACTATATTTTATAGTTCTTATTATGTTTGGACAATGTTTTTACATTAATAATGGCCTTTGAAAAAAGTTACACTATATTTTATAGTTCTTATTATGTTCGGACAATGTTTTTACATTAATAATTGCCTTTGAAAAAAGTTTCACTATATTTTATAGTTCTTATTATGTTCGGACAATGTTTTTACATTAATAATGGCCTTTGATAAAAGTTTCACTATATTTTATAGTTCTTATTATGTTTGGACAATGTTTTTACATTAATAATGGCCTTTGGAAAAAGTTACACTATATTTTATAGTTATTATTATGTTTGGACAATGTTTTTACATTAATAGTGGCCTTTGAAAAAGTTACACTATATTTTATAGTTCTTATTATGTTTGGACAATGTTTTACATTAATAATGGCCTTTGAAAAAATTTCAAAAAATGTGGCCACCAAGATTCAAACCTGGGTGGCCAAGGGACTGGGTGTCTAGCCACTAGGCTAGCAATCATTTTGTGATAAACATAGCCGCTGTATACTATTTGACCAGGGCATCGACTATAGGAGGCTCATCCAGTAGAAATGCGTCTCACATAAGTTAGGCTAGGGTACTCACTCGACCTTGATCGACACACACAGGCGGGCACTGCAGGGCTTTGACTAGCTAGGGTTCCACAGGGCATGCACTCCTACTCGAAGCCGCCGCCTGCCACCGTGAAAGCACCTTCAAGGTGAGCGCCGCTCCCCTCCCTATCCTCCTTCCCCTTCCCCCTCTCCCCCACTCCCAAATCTCATGAGCGGCCGCTTGTCGCCGTCCTATAGTGATGCTCGTCGCTGTCCGCTTCGGAAAGGAGGAGGAGCCTCCCGTGGAGGTGCCACCTGTCCTCAACCGCCCATGGAGGAGCCATCTGTCAGCCGCTGCCTACGCCTCCTCGACCTCGTGCACAACCACCTCCTCTCCGTCCTCGCCCTTCGAGGTGAGCCTCTCCTCTCCTCTCTGCCCTCTCTCCCTCCTAGTAATTCTCTAGTTGTTAATTTGGTAAGAATTGGATTGCCTAGAGATCATAGTAATAAATTTAGATTGCCTTGGAGAGTCTCTGTCTTAATACATGACGGTGCAGACTGCAGAGTAAATGAAATATACAAAATTTCAGTCGAGCTGTCTGCCCTGCAGGACCTCTCATGTTATTCCTATCCTGAGAAATGGGGAACCACTAAATACCTATGCGCTTTAATTTTGTGGAAAAACTAATCGCATCCTGTATTTAGCTGAAACGATTTTGAGTATGCCATAGCCTTGGTTGGTTATGCTTAAGAGCCGATCATATCCTGTGATTTAGTTACTTGATAATTCTAGTGTTGAAACTATTTTAGGTGCACTGCTTTACATTAGGATATTAGTGTGATGAATGGTGAAGATCAAGTGGCTGGCAACTGAAAAGTGTACTAGTATACCACCAGTTACCAAGTTTAGCAGCAACAAGGAAAGATATGGAACATGGTAAGCATGCAGTCCTTTGCACAAACCCTTTCTGTAGCTAGATACTGCTAATGGTTAAGTTTCATTCACCTTTAGTCAATCACATACATGGATTGAACTTCATCAGGCAAAGCTATATTGTCCTTGTTTAATAAAGTTACTACATTTAGAAGATCTTATTGCAGAAATTGAAACAAGTACATGAATTTTTGATAGACTTACAATATTGTGTAGGGTAGAGAACTGAAAACTGAAGGGATACGGCTAGGCTACACTAGCGCAAATCAAAAAATTTCTACTGCGTAAATCAGGATTACTGTTGTCATAGATCACGGGATTACCACTAGACGCGCAGTTGTGGAATTGATGAAGCGCGTCGAGGCAGTGCAGACGTTCCACGTCTCCTCCTTGTCCTCGTCCCACGAGAAGCTCCCCTTGCGCGGCTCGTCCAAGTGCCAAAGATGCAACACCTCCGAGGTATCCACACGTGCGGGGTAGAAGCGTCAGACGCCGGATTGCTAGGTCCACACATGCAACACAGGCATGAGGTGTGGCGGCTGGGTGGAATGGTCTGAGGTCTAACCCTGGTCAGCTCGCCCCACCCTCTCTTATATAGGCGTCCATAGTGAGATTCTACATTAGAAACCCATTAGTAGCCTATGCCTGGTTTAATTTGGATCTAATCCTCATTAGGCTTCCAGCCCCTTAAGTGTGTGACCCTATAGGTTCATATATGTATAGACATGACACGAATACACTTATTCTGCCAATAGTTGGTAGTGGCCTCTAGCAAGACGTGCCAACTCCTAAACGCATACAAAGATCATATCGGACGAACCATCACAAGGTTTAGTACATGTCTTTCCCTTTGCCTCACGATATTTGGTCTAGCTCCAAGCTGACTTCTCTTTCTCGATACCGTAACTCAGAATCCCTTTACTAGGTTAATTCTTAACCTTATGTAGCACGGCCATGCATTTTTGGATCCAATCACTCGAGGGGCTCAGAGACATCTCTCTCAAGTAGAGAGGGGCAAATCCCATCTTGATTGACCATGCCTTGCAGCATATTTCAGGATAAACCCAAAAGCTACCTTTATAACTACCCAGTTACGGAGTAGCGTATGATAGCCCCAAAGTAGGTCGATCCACATCTCAAGTACATGCGACAATCTCAGGTCTAAGGACAAAACGTACACGATGTGTAGAGAGAGAGAGCTACAACTAATTGCCAGTCTCAAGTTGGGTCAGTCCAACCCCATGTTCATAACATGTGCCCACATCATTGGTTTGACATCTCCATGTCTATGACTTGCGAAACATAGTCATCAACCAATCGATGTGCTACTCTAATATTCACGTGTGTCCTCACATGAACTCCGACTAGGGACAACTATTAAATAACCAAACAAGTAAAGAGTTTCACAAACAATTCACATAATTTTCAATCAATACAAGTTGCCTGATATGGATATTCAAGGAACATTACAATAACTCATGGATACATATGAAATATAATCATCTCTATGATTGCCTCTAGGGCATATTTCCTTCAGTCTCCCACTTGCACTAGAGTCAATCTAAAATGTATCTAATACCAATTGCTCTTGTGTGCGCCTCATGCGTGGGCTGCGGGAGAGGCTTAGTCAATGGATCAGTAACATTTGAGTCCGTATGTATTTTGCATATCATGACACTACCATCCTCAACGAACTAACGAATCTGATGGTAACGCATGCGAATATGTTTGCTCTTCTGGTGTTGTCTAGGTTCCTTGGCTTGTGCAATAGAACCATTGTTGTCACAATAAACGTCCAAGGGATTGGACGCGCCCTGAACCACACCGAGAGCGATCAGGAAATTCCGAATCCAAACAGCTTCCTTTATAGCCTCCGAGGCATCGATATATTCAGCTTCTGTTGAAGAGGTCACCGTATCTTGCTTGGAACTTTTCCAGCTCACAACACTACCATTCAAGACAAACACATAACCTGATTGCGATTTCGAATCATCTGAGTCATTAAGGTAACTCGCATCTGTGTAACCCTTTACACTGAGTTCATCCTCACATCCATAAACTAGGAACACATCCTTAGTCCTTTTCAAGTACTTAAGGATGTTCTTTACCGCTGTCCAGTGACCTTCACCTGGATCATCCTGGTATCTGCTCGTAACGCTTAGAGCATAGGAAACATCTGGGCGAGTACATATCTTTACATACATGATGGATCCAATAGCCGAAGAATATGGAACCCTACTCATGCGCTCACGATCATCAGTAGTCGAAGGACACTGAGTCTTGCTGAGTTTAATGCCGTGAGACATGGGCAAGAACCCCTTCTTAGCCTCTTCCATGCTGAACCGTTTCAACACTTTGTCAATGTATGTACTCTGGCTTAATCCAATTAGCCTTATTGATCTATCTCTATAGATCTTGATGCCCAGAATATATGCCGCTTCTCCTAAGTCCTTCATTGAAAAACTATTTTTCAATGAGGTCATAATAGACTCGAGCATAAGAATGTCATTTCCAATCAGCAATATGTCATCTACATATAAGATTATAAATACCAGTGCTCTCCCACTTTCCTTCTTGTAAACACAAGGTTCTTGTTCGTTTTTGATGAAGCCAAACTCCTTTACAACTTCATCAAATTGAATGTTCCAACTCCGAGATGCTTGCTTCAACCCATAAATGGACTTCAGAAGTTTGCATACCTTTCCAGCATTGTTTGGATCGACAAAACCTTTGGGCTGCACCATATACACGTCCTCAGTTAGGATTCCATTTAGGAAAGCCGTCTTGACATCCATCTGCCATATTTCATAGTCGAAATGTGCAGCAATGGCTAGAATTATCCGTATAGATTTAAGCATTGCTATGAGCGAGAAAGTCTCGTCGCAGTCAACTCCTTGAACTTGTCAAAAACCTTTTGCAACAAGTCGAGCTTTATGGATGTGAACATTTCCATCCATATCAATCTTCTTCTTATAGATCCATTTGCACTCAATGACTTTAAAACCATCAGGCAGGTCAACCAAGTTCCAAACTTGATTGTCACCCATGGACTCTATCTCAGATCTCATGGCGATCAGCCATTTCTCAGAGTCTGGGTCCACCATCGCTTCTGCATAGGTCGCAGGCTCATCATTGTCTAACAATAATAATTCCCGCACTTCGCGGAGCCTCGCCGACCTTCGTGGTTGTGGTGCTTCTGTTGCCACGGGTTCCTCAACTTGTTCTGCTACAATAGCATCACTCGTAGAAGCATCCCCAACTGGCTCATCTTGAACTTCTTCAAGTCGCATCGACCTTCCACTTGTTCCCTTTGTGAGAAACTCTTTCTCTAGGAAAACACCGCTACGAGCGACAAACACTTTGCCCTCCTCTCGGTTGTAGAAGTAATACCCTAAGGTTTCCCTCGGATATCCCACAAAAATGCACTTATCTGATTTAGGTGTTAGCTTGTCCGACTGAAGTCGCTTGACAAATGCATCACAACCCCAAATCTTTAGAAAAGACAAACTGGGATTCTTTCCAGTCCACATTTCATATGGTGTCTTAACTACGAATTTAGATGGTACCCTATTAAGTGTGAAAGCTGTCGTTTCTAGAGCGTAACCCCAAAATGACAATGGCAAATCTGACTGGCTCATCATCGATCGAACCATGTCCAACAAAGTTCGATTACGCCGTTCGGAGACCCCGTTCCTTTGAGGCGTTCCGGGCGGCGTAAGTTGTGGATCAATTCCGCAACTCTTAAGATGATCGCTAAACTCGTGACTCAAATATTCACCTCCACGATCAGATCGCAAGGCCTTTATTTTCTTGCCACGTTGATTCTCTACTTCACTCTGAACTCCTTGAACTTTTCAAAAGTTCTAGACTTATGCCTCATCAAGTAGACATAACCATATCTACTGAAATCATCAATAAAAGTAATGAAGTAGTGATATCCTCCTCTGGCTGTCGTGCTCATTGGTCCACATACATCAGTATGTATGAGTTCCAACAAGTCTGTCGCTCTCTCGGGTAAACCCGAAAAAGGCGACTTGGTCATCTTTCCAAGTAAACAAGCTTGACATGTCTCGTATGATTCAAAATCAAACGAAGTTAGAAGACCATCACCATGGAGCTTCTTCATGCGCTTTTCATTTATATGCCCCAAACAACAATGCCATAAATAGGTAGGACTCAAATCATTAGACCGAAGCCTTTTAGCACTAACATTGTAAACAGATGCATCATCAAGATTTAAAATAAATAACCCATTCACAATGGGAGCATCAACCATAAACATAGCATTCTTAGAGATTACACAACCATTGTTTGCACTCGCGAATGTATAACCATCCCTCATCAAACATGAAGGTGATAAAATGTTTCGACCCATACTAGGAATGTAATAATAATTATTCAACTCCATAATAAATCCCTATGGAAGGTGAAGTTGCATGACGCCGACGAACAATGCAGCAACCCTTGCTTTATTTCCGACGCGAAAATCCACTTCGCCTTTCTGCACTTCTCTAGTCCTTATTAGCCCCTGCATCGAATTGCAAATATGAGCAACCAATCCGGTATCAAATACCCAAGAGTTAACATAGGAATCAGCGAGAAGAATATCCACAACATTTACAATAAGCGTACCTGAGTGGGAAGTACTCTTACTTCCACTCTTCTTCAAAGAAGCCTGGTACTTGTTGCAGTTTCTTTTCCAGTGGCCATGTTCATGACAAAAGAAGCACTCAGTGTCATCTGCAGGTCCAGCCTTTTGCTTGGGTGCAGACTTAGGGATCGTATCCTTAGCCTTGCCCTTCTTCTTCCAAGAAGTACCCTTTTTCTTGAAGCTAGGCTTGTTCTGCACATCCATCACATGGCTATGCCCTGCACACTTCTTCATGTCACTTTCTGCTGTTTTAAGCATCCCACATAATTCATTAAGGCCCTTCTCCACCCCATGCATATGGCAGTTCGAAATGAACTGCCCATAGCTGGATGGAAGCGACGCCAAAATGAAGTCAGTGGCCAACTCTTGGCCTAGTGGAAAACCAAGTTTTTCCAAAGTCTAATTGTAACCAACCATTTTGATCACATGGGGGCCTATAGCTGCTCCCTCTGCCAGCTTGCATTCGACAAAGGACTTGGCAACATTGTACCTCTCAGTCCTTGCCTGATCTTGGAACATGTCCTTAAGCGCGGCGATCATATCGTACGCTTCCTGATCCTTAAACTTCTTTTGGAGTTCAGGTTCCATGCATGCAAGCATAATACATCTAACCTCAAGAGAATCATCACATGCTCTCTTGTAGGCATTCTTTAGGGCAGCAGATGCATTATCAGCAGGTTCATCGGGGATTGGGGTATCCAGAACCGTTTCCTTTTTATCAGACCTGAGAACAATTCTCAGGTTATGGACCCAGTCCGTATAGTTTGTTCCATTAAGTTTATCTTTGTCAATAATCGAACGCAAAGAAAAAGGTGATGCAGTGTTCGGTGCCATTGATCTACAACAGAAAACATGCAAAATACTAAGCCATGTAACCATGAAAGAGTAAAACATATTAAACAATTTAATAGAATATACTCCCACTTAAATAAATATCCCTCTATTGATACTAAGTGATTCAAGATCCACAATTAACAATTCGACTAGTGAGCTTTAGCATCACTGCTAGAAGACAAGGTAAATCGGTAAGCAACACTTGCTAATCATATCACATATGACTCTTGTTGTTGGGTGACATATCTATGTCAAAACTAGGCGCCCAACCTTTATGCCCCAAGGTCCTTAACTGTTAATATGACCTTGTCAAGCTCACCAACCCTTATGCGTGTAGGTATCCGATACAAACCCATATAGACAAGGAAAACGCAGCACCCTAATTTCATAGGCCCACCAACGATTGCACATGGCATAGGATGGTGCAAGGTTTGGTTGGGAGGGCATGGTTTAACTTAAACTTTGTGAGGGATCGTTCTACTTCTATCATCTAAGCATGCATAGTAGTAAACCACATAAGAATAGCATTCACATAGACGTGACACAGTATGGCCCATTTTCTCATGGTGATCTCCATCGCCATAGAACCTGTCCACCATGATGATCTCCATCTTCATGTTCCATGGGAGCCATCTTCCAAGTGATGAGTCCTCCAATAACTAATACAAGCTATTACTCCTAACAAATAGTAATCAAAATTACATAGTATTGGGATCATCACAAGTTGGCACGCAGGCCATTACAATAAATGACAACACATATGGCTCTAGCCGTGTTGCCCTACTCACAACACGCAGGTCATTCAAAATTGCATACATGCATCACATACATATATGGGCCATACTGATCACATACATCCTGCAAAAACAAGTTATGCATAGAATCGCATTCTACCGGATCATATGACATCGCAGCACCTAGTAACCTTAACGAGATACAAAAGGGGCTACGATTAAGGAGGGTCTAGGGGGTCCCCCCTGCGAGGTTCGAAGGGGCAGCGCCCCTCGCAGTATCTCCGGGCGTCCGGAAAACCGTGAAAAATGAGAGATCGAATCTTCACAATTTTCTTTAAGGATTTTGATCGGCAAATCAAATTTACCATAAACCGACTCCTGTCCCGATTCAATCAAACTCCTTTGATCACGGTACATCAATTTTAGATCTAGGTTCCGATTTGATCAATCATATTGATCTTCGCGTGATTCAACAGGATTTATGTGTCACTGTCTACCCCGATGGCGGAAACCGACCGGTAGGGGTAAGTCGTTCGATAACCTCAGAATCACGATCACAGAAAGCAAGATCATAGATCAATCCTGAACCACCGCCATATAAACGATCACATCATTCATATCAATCTGCATATCACCATATGCAAACATCCCGAACCTATAACTGAACAACATCGGCTCTGATACCACTGAAGGGATACGGGTAGGCTACACTAGCTCAAATCAAAAAATTTCTACCGCGTAAACCAGGATTACTGTTGTCATAGATCACAGGATTACCACTAGACGCGCAGTTGCGGAATTGATGAAGCGCGTCGAGGCAGTGCAGACGTTCCACGTCCCCTCCTTGTCCTCGTCCCACGAGAAGCTCCCCTTGCGCGGCTCGTCCAAGTGCCACAGATGCAGCACCTCCGAGGTATCCACACGTGCGGGATGGAAGCGTCAGACGCCGGACTGCTAGGTCCACGCGTGCAACACAGGCGTGAGGTGTGGCGGCTGGGTGGAATGGTCTGAGGTCTAACCCTGGTCAGCTTGCCCCACCCTCCCTTATATAGGCGTCCCTAGTGGGATTCTACATTAGCAGCCCATTAGTAGCCTATGCCTGGTTTAATTCGGATATAATCCTCATTAGGCTTCCAGCCCCTTAAGTGTGTGACCCTATAGGTTCATATACGTATAGACATGACACAAATACACTTATTCTGCCAATAGTTGGTAGTGGCCTCTAGCAAGACGTGCCAACTCCTAAACGCATACAAAGATCATATCGGACGAACCATCACAAGGTTTAGTACATGTCTTTTCCTTTGCCTCACAGTATTTGGTCTAGCTCCAAGTTGACCTCTCTTTCTTGATACCGTAACTCAGAATCCCTTTACTAGGTTAACTTTTAACCTTATGTAGCACGACCATGCATTTCTGGATCCGATCACTCGAGGGGCCCAGAGATATCTCTCTCAAGTAGAGAGGGGCAAATCCCATCTTGATTGACCATGCCTTGCAGCATGTTTCAGGGCAAACCCGAAAGCTACCTTTATAACTACCCAGTTACGGAGTAGCGTATGATAGCCCCAAAGTAGGTCGATCCACATCTCAAGTACATGCGACAATCTCAAGTCTAAGAACAAAATGTACACGATGTGTAGATAGAGAGCTACAACTAATTGCCAGTCTCAAGTTGGGTCAGTCCAACCCCATGTTCATAACATGTGCCCACATTATTGGTTTGACATCTCCATGTCTATGACTCGCGAAACATAGTCATCAACCAATCGATGTGCTAGTCTAATATTCATATGTGTCCTCATATGAACTCCGACTAGCGACAACTATTAAATAACCAAACAAGTAAATAGTTTCACAAACAATTCACATAATTGTCAATCAATACAAGTTGCCTGATATGGATATTCAAGAAACATTACAATAACTCATGGATACATATGAAATATAATCATCTCTATGATTGCTTCTAGGGCATATTTCCTTCAAAAACGACACCTCTTTTCTTTAGTGTGTTTGGTCTTGATTTCTCTTTGCTGGATTTGATGGGGCCTTAAGAAGTGGCTAGTCATTAATTTGGATTTTTGTTGCACTTTGTCATGGGGCTAGAAACCATGGATGGAGATTGAGACAGCCGTGTCTCCATATATGATGGGGTACGACTATATGCATAGGTTGTTTTTCCCAGGAGGGCATCCAAGTATCTGTTGAAAGCTATATGCAGCTTGCTCTAGTTGGCTTCGATAATCAGTCTTTTGTGTTACTATATTATGCTTCAGTGCTTTGGAATAGTACGCAGCTGGCTCTAGCTAGCTTAAATAATCAGCTTTTTTGTGTTACTATGACATTTTTGAGTGCTTTAAAATAGTACGCAGCTAGATCTAGTTGGCTTAAATAATCAGGTGTTTTTTGGTATGACTATGTCATGCCCCAGTTCTCTGAAATAAAATATATTGAGTATGGACTTTTGGAGCGCAGTAAGATTTTTCATGAAAATATAAGTCATATAGAAGTTGGGTCTAGCAAAAAAATTTCTCCTAGAGTGTAACTGTGGTCCAAATATCACACATAAATAAGAATGGGTGCGAATGTGTGATGTTTTTTAGTGACAGGTCAATGCTAATGCTTATTCAAGGTGAATAAAGCATAAGAGCTTCATGGAAAAAATCAGAAGCATATGATTGTATTTTACAACAGTATTATATGTTTTGGCCAATGGTATATATTCATATTTTAGCTTTGAATGGTCTTATGTTTTGGCCAATGGTTATATGATGGTATTTTACAATAGCAGTATATGTATATGTTTTGGACAATGGTATTTTACAACAGTAGTGTGGCTGTGAATATATATATATATATATATATATATATATATATATATATATATATATATATAGTCCAAAAAATATATTCACAACCAAACTAAAACAGCTAAAATCTGAATATTTTTCACAACCAAGCTGTTGTAAAACATATACTGCTATTGTAAAATACCATCATATAACCATTGGCCAAAACATAAGACCATTCAAAGCTAAAATATGAATATATACCATTGGCCAAAACATATAATACTGTTGTAAAATACCATCATATGCTTATGATATTTCCCTGAAGCTCTTATGCTTTATTCACCTTGAATAAGCATTAGCATTGACCTGTCACTAAAAAACATCACACATTCACACCATTCTTATTTATGTGTGGTATTTGGCCCACAGTTACACTCTAGCATAAAATTTCTTGCTGGACCCAACTTCTATATGACTTATATTTTCATGAAAAATCTTATTGCACTCCCAAAAAGTCCATACTCAATATATTTTATTTCAGAGAAATGAGGCATGACATAGTCATACAAAAAACACCTGATCATTTAAGCCAACTAGAGCTAGATGTGTACTATTTTAAAGCACTCAAAAATGTCATAGTAACACGAAAAAGCTGATTATTTAAGCCAGCTGCATACTATTTCAAAGCACTGAAGCTCCTCCATGGGCTAGGAGGGAGAGAGGGCAGAGAGGAGAGGCTCACCTCGACGGGTGAGGACGGAGAGGAGGTGGTTGTGCACGAGGTACAGGAGGCGGAGGCAGCGGATGATGGACGGCTCCTCCATGGGCGGTCGAGGACAGGTGGCACCTCCACGGGAGGATCCTCCTCCTTTCCGAAGCGGACAACGACAAGCATCACTATAGGACGGCGACAAGCGGCAGCTCATGAGATTTGTGAGTGGGGGAGAGGGGGAAGGGGAAGGAGGACAGGGAGGGGGAGCGACGCTCACCTTGAAGGTGCTTTCACGGCGGCAGGCGGCGGCTTCGAGTAGGAATGCATGCCCTGTGGAACCCTAGCTAGTCAAAGCCCTGAAGTGCCCGCCTGTGTGTGTCGATCAAGGTCGAGTGAGTACCCTAGCCTAACTTATGTGAGACACATTTCTACTGGATGCGCCTCCTATAGTTGAGGCCCTGGTCAAGTAGTATACAACGGCTATGTTTATCACAAAATGATTGCTAGCCTAGTGGCTAGACAGCCAGTCCCTTGGCCACCCAGGTTTGAATCTTGGTGGCCACATTTTTTGAATTTTTTTCAAAGACCATTATTAATGTAAAACATTGTACAAACATAATAAGGACTATAAAATATAGTGTAACTTTTTCAAAGGCCACTATTAATGTAAAAACATTGTACAAACATAATAATAATTATAAAATATAGTGTAACTTTTTCCAAAGGCCATTATTAATGTAAAAACATTGTCCAAACATAATAAGAACTATAAAATATAGTGTAACTTTTATCAAAGGCCATTATTAATGTAAAAACATTGTCCGAACATAATAAGAACTATAGAATATAGTGAAACTTTTTTCAAAGGCCATTATTAATGTAAAAACATTGTCCGAACATAATAAGAACTATAAAATATAGTGTAACTTTTTTCAAAGGCCATCAGTAATATAAAAACATTGTCCAAACATAATAAGAACTATAAAATATAGTGTAAGTATTTAAAATATTCAAATATTGTTCAAATATAGAGGAGTGATCGAGTTGTGGTATAACTACCGTGCCAAAAATTGAAAAAAGTGGTACCAGAATACTCGAGGCGCATCCCCTACAAGATGCGCCTTGTATACTTTAAGAGTACAAGGTGCATCCAATAAGGGTGCGCCTCCAGTATCTGGCGCCTGCCCCACCCTCAGGCACACCTCAGTTACTCGAGGCGCATCTGCCAGTGGTGCACCTTCAATAGCCAAAAATACCCAAGGCGCATATGAGCAGGTGTGCCTCCAGTATTGGGGCACCTACCACCACTAGGCACACCCACCTTATTCGAGGCGCACGGGGTTCATATGCGCATCAAGTAGTTGAAGGTGCGCCTCAAATAAGGGAAGTCAGCCAGATCTGGTCCGTACATGAAATATAGGAGACGCACCCCTCACATATGCGCCTCCAGTATTCAAATATACAAGGCACACCCTAGAGCCGTGCGTCGTGTATATATAGGGGAGGCACATATGGTTGTGGTGCGCCTCCTATAAGACTATCTTGTAACATCCCAAAAATATTAAACTTGGATCATCAAACTCTAATAATCAAAATTAGGATTAACAAAAACTTTTCCAACTAAAAATATGAAAGCATTCATATGTGTGTATTCAAAATTTGGATTCTTTTGAACTGCCATGGTTCTGTGTTTCTTTGCTTGTAAAAGGATTCTTAGGTTAAATAAACATCATCTAAACAATCCCCAAACTTTTTCCAAAGGCAAACAACTCAAAATAAACAAATAAAGTGAATGGTCATTTTTGACAAATTAACTCTCATGCCTACTTTGGCTATCTCTAGTTTTCAAAACTCAACAGAAACATTTGTGGATCTTTGCACCCCTTGTTAGTACTCATAATAAGGTACCAATGCCCACTTTGTGATCATCCAAAAACATTCAAATGCTAAGTTTAAATGACAGTTTAAAATTGAATCTATCTCATATGGGAAGATCCCACTATTTCAAAAACCACTCAAACAAGTTCAATTTTCAAAAACCAAGCACCCACAGAATCCTGAACACATGCCTAGCACACCCACCAAAAATCTTTTCAAAATTCAAAAGTAAGTTTATTGTGGCCATTTCATCAAACAGCTTGCAGATTCAAATCAAACAAATCACAAACACTATAGTGTGTAGTAAATTTGGCCTAACTTGTTCCCTCTCTGGTTGCAACTAGTCCTTAGTAGATCATCTAGCTCATTTGTAAACATCTAGCACCACTATGAGCTTTCCTTGCCATTAATGGTGAGCAGGCCGAGCCTCACCATGCCACCCCATTGTCGCCGGCCAGCTAGCAGCCACCCTAGCCTTGCCAACCTTGTATGGGAGGTAGCCAGCACCTCACCGCCCCCTCTCGACCAGCCCTATCTCAAAGACAGAGACAAGAACTTCCAGGAACGCCGTGCCCGCGCCGCTGTTGACCATGCCGACGCACACCACCGTGCACGCACCGTTCCCACTCAACCCGAGCACCTCGATCCCTTGCCGCTCGCCAGCATGAACCCCACCGTTCCAGGAGACCACTAGACATGATCGTTTCCTTGCCCGTACCCCGTAGCCACCGCACGCCGTGGAGTTTGCCGTCGGTACCGCTCAGAGCACCGCACGTTCCCGACCATTTGCCACCGTCCCTAAGCGCGCATTCAAGTCCTAGAGCATCGCCGAGAGACAACACGTCGATCGCCAACCTTAGCCACGCCTCTAGCCGCCCGTAGCCATGTCGCCACCGTCACCTGCCCATCCCTCTCGGTCTCGCCGTCGAGCCTATAAAAGGAGGCCACCCCCAGCCATTTGAAGCACACCATTCCACTCCCCTCACCTCACTGATCATTCCACCCTCTAGACGGAGCACGAGGAGAAGCAGCTCGCCGGAATTGCGTCGGAGCAGGCCGCCTCTAGAGAAGAAGGGAGTCTTTGATTTCGACCACCCCCGAAGCTGCCTCGACCATCCCTGAGCTCGTCGTCGACCACTCGTTCGTTTGCCCGCCTCGCCGTCGTCGCTGGAGCCCTGGTATGCCCCTATGCACCCCCACTGAGCCGCTAGGGTTCGAGCTCGCCGGTGACATGTTCATCGTCGACGATGATCCCTAGCCTTCGATCTTCCTTCTAATCCAACGAACCACACAACCCCGTACCGCTTCGCGTGTTATGAGCCACTGACTGGTGGAACCCCCTATCAGCTGAGCCCCGCGATGCAGAGTGACACTGGGCCGACCCATTAACCTTTCCCGCGCAGCCCAACCGTTTGAATTTAGATTTTTCTATTTTAATTCAAACTCAGTTCTTTTCTTAGATTAAAAAATCAACCCAGCTCGATTCAATAAACCAAATTGCATGAAACCAATTTTGTTAGAAAGGTACTGAAATGCTTAATCCAAGCCCGTTGGATTCAAATCATTTGGATTTGTAGATCACCCTTGATAAAAATATCAAGTCAGAAGCTTTTCTGCATTCAAACATTTTTCAAAATTCAACCATAATAGCTTTTGAGTTGATTCCAACTCTAAAAAATCACATTTGGTCATACCTTTCAGAATATATAAAAACATATGGGTTTACTTACAGAAATAATGTTCAAGTAATAAAAGAATGCCACATAGGCATTTATAGTCACTTTAATTATTTAAAATAAAAAGGTTAAACCTTATTAAATTGTGACACCACTTTAAGTCACATTCCCATGTACTAAAATATGTGGTGATGACATGTGTCAACATAATCCCATGTTTGAGTTGGATAATATTAAATCTTAAGTAGTTTCTCAATGAGTAGAAATTACTTTTCTAAAAATAAAATAAATAAGACAAAAGCTTTAATCTTGTAATGTTAGTGATGATGCTAGATCATCTATAGTGCACCTTTGTGTGATGATTGAAAATAGTTAAGTATTTTTTGGTGATTGTGTACCTCATATTTATTTATAGACGCTAGTACCGACCAAGGATATGAGGAGGAAGGAGGATACTACGAGGAAGAAGCCGAGGAAAACTTCAACCACTACTCTGCTCAAGGCAAGCTTATACTGATACTTATGCAAGCCAATACTTAAAACCTTGCAAGCTAACACTTGCAATTATGAAAGTTAGATAACCTATGCATTGCACTAAGCATGCTTGGTTGGACACATTTGATGATACCCAATCCTAGTTTTACTTGCAAGCTTTATACTTTATTTCTTTATCAAAGCTTTCTCTCAGAGTTTACTTAAGTGACTTGTAGATTCTAGGAAGATAATTGAAGGTTGCATAAAGGGCATTAAATTTGGCCTAAGCTAGATAATCTTGATGTCATCCTAAGGCATGAGATTGAACTTAATTAATCTCCACTTGTTTACTACCCCTCATTAGTACTTACCCACTTGTAGATGCTAGTGCTAAGCATAAAACTTGATCAACTTTAGATGGGAATACTTGGTGAAAATGGTTATGAAAACCTTGGAATGATGAGTCATTCTACTGAAATGTTTTGGCATGTGTTTCCGAACACCAGATGATTTTGATGATGAAAATGTTGAGGCATGAGCCTTAGCCCTTTATAAAACCGATGGTTGTCTGGATGCGATACCATTCCAATTTTGCCGTACAACCAAAATACCCAAAAACTGGGTAGGGCTTGACTAGAAACTTATATACCTTAGTATGGGTTCCCTCACGGCCAAGGTCTGAGCTGAGGCTACCTTGTGAAGACTGTCCACCATGTGCAGTACCCAAGATGACAATTGGTCATGGTTGGTAGGCCAAACTCACAGGAGAGGTGCCTATACTAGGGCGTGTAATTGAAAGGTTAGGATTGATTATCCGCATAATGAGTATGGTGAATTCAGGATTTGTTCCTGATGGATGTATCAAATGTTGTGGTGAAAGTGTACAATCTCTGTAGAGTGTCAAACTATTCGAATAGTCGCGTCTGCGGTTATGGACAGTTGGAGTGGCCATACTGTTCCCCCGTCAGATGTTTTCAAAAGTACTTGTGAAATGAATTGATACTTTGACTTGACCACAACAGAGTTGTGATATGAAATTCAAGTTCCCACTTAGGCAGTATAAGATTCAACTAGTTTTCTTGCTTCTGAACTTAGTAGAGGTAAATCTGGCTTTTTGCAAAACAAACCTAGAGCTTAGTGTCCTACTACAAAAACCCCTTAACTTGTTAGTATTAGTTTGCGAGTACTTAAAGAGTACTCATGGCTTTGTCCCTGGCTATTCCCGTGGCCAGACTATGAAGAGGAGTACCAGGATGATGGACCGCAGGAAGGTTACGACTAGTAGGATCATCTCCCATCGTCAGCATTGCCTGTGACCCCAAAGATGGAGCTTCGCCTACGCTACCTTTATTATTAAGTTATTCTGCTGCTTGAGTTGTATTAAGAACTGGATCATGAGATCCTTATTTGTGTAAGACCTTATGTATGGTTTGTAATGGATGATGTACTGTGATATCCAAATCTGTTATGTCTCGCAAAAATGGTAATCCTGGGATTGCGATGTATGGCATAATAGACATCTAGGATTAAAAATCCGGGTGTTGACAAGTTGGTATCAGAGCCATCCTGACCATAGGAGACCCTAGTTAGACTGGACGTTAGAATCAAAAACTTAGTTTCAAAACCAAAGGAAGCAAATATTTACAAAAACTTATTCCCATTCTTATCACTTTGTTTCTTTCATAAAAATTCATGTTCCTAAAAAACTCTTGCAAAATACATAAAATTTGACACACTTGATTACTCTACTAACTTACTCATCCTATATTCTTATAGATGGACGTGAAGTACAACAAGTTTTATCAGTTGGGGAATGGAGGAGACCTCATTTTTGAGCGGGATTTGGACCAGCTTTTGGAACTTCTGGAGCGTCTGCACCCCGAGTTCTTCAGAGCTCAGCTCAATGATCAGGAAGGATAAGATCGGCAATGGCTAGTTGTTGCAAGTCTCCGAGGAAAGATCAAACCTCCCACTACCGAGGGAATTCAGTTCACCTTAAGAGAGAACAATTGGCTCGATGGACTTGCCAGGGCCATGCAGGAAGCTCTTGCCCGTCTGTGTGGGCAGAGTATCAACCAGATCAAGGGTACCCGCTTTGAGTTTTGTCCAAGGCATGATGCTATGGGACAGCCACTGGAAGCCCCATACCACCACGAGCTGAAGACTCAGTTGGACCACCTTAGAGTCATGATGTATGATCGTCAGCAAGAACTGGACAATGCCCGTGACTAATCCAACTACAAGTCCGCCATCATCAGGACGAAGGATCAGACCATCGCCATGCTAGCGAAGGACCGCAAGTCTCGCCGCTGTCAGATTGACAAGAAAGAGCGCATCATTGCCCATCTTCACCACCGTATCTCGGATTTGGAGGATACCATCCACGAGAGAGACATGCATTTGGAGGAAAGGGAGAATGCCGGAGAAGACCTTCGTGGAGACCCCTACTCCTATCTCAGCGATGATGATGATTTTCTGGAGGATCAGGCCATGGACTTCTTCACCGATGAGGAGGATTTCGCCTTCATCGATGATGATGAGGATGATGAGGATGACGATTACACTGACTCCAAGGAGTAGTAGCACTTGAGCACTAGCATAGTGAGTGTATTCGGTCCCACTGTATCGTAGTTTCCAGAATGGTTCTTAAAACCATTCGTTTTTTACTTTGTTGTGGTGTGTGTTGTATCGTGTGCTATGAATGAATGAATAAAAAGCAAGTTGCTAGAAAATATGAGTCAAACTTTAAAAACTTTTCAGAGTCCCTGAACCTTAGAAATTTCCCTCTTTTCTCATGATCTATCTCAATATTCAGATGCCTCGCGGAGGAAGTGGTTCATCCCCGGACCCGATGTTGCAGATCCTGCAAATGTTGGTTTCTGACCGCGAAGCTGAAAGAGCCAAACGTCAAGCCAACTTAGCCACCCTTCAGCAGATAGCTCAGCTAGCCCACAACAATCAAGGCCAAGGAAACTAGGACAACCATGGATCTAAGCTCAAGAATTTCCAGAACACTAACCCACCTGTTTTCACTAAGTCGGAAGAACCCTTAGACGCAGATGATTGGCTACAAACTATGGAGAACAACCTGGAAGTCGCCGGAGTGGAAGCTAACGAGAAAGTTCTGTTCGCCACCCACTATCTAGCCGGAGATGCAAGAGCATGGTGGAACAGCGTTAGTGCAATGACCGGAGGACAGATGATGACCTGGGAGGAATTCAAGGTCAAGTTCAGCAGAACCCATGTGCCACCGGGTTTGATCAATAGAATGAGAGATGAGTTCAGAGAACTGAAGCAAGGAAGGATGACCGTAGTGGAATACCGTGACAAATTATTGTCATTAGCTAGGTATGCCCCGGATGAGATCGACACTGAAGCCAAGAAGAAAGAAAGATTCTTGAATGGTCTGCACGATGAGATGCAGACGGTGTTGGTCAATATCTCCTTTGCTGATATTGAAGCCCTTGTCGACTCTTCCATTTAGATGGAAGGAAAGATCAACCAAGCCAATGAGAACCGCAAGCGCCGCATGATGCATCAGCCAGGAACCCATCATACCCCAAAGTATCGCCCCAACCCATCTCCAGGATTTGCCCCAAGAACCAACAGACCCCCGATGAACCGTCCGACCTATCCCAACCGTGGAAACCCAAGGCCCGGAGGAAATCAAAACAACCCCAGCAACTCTAACAATTTCAACCGTGCACCACCCAAGTTCAACAACAACAATGCTACCGCCAACACCAACACTGCCTCGAGGACTGGAAGCAATGCTATGCCTGTTGCAGCAAAGGACAAGTCGCAAGTGACTTGTTATGACTGTGGAAATAAGGGTCACTACTCCAATGAGTGCCCCAAGAAGAATGCTGCAGCCCCCAATGCAAATGCCCCAGCTCAGCAGCAGCGTCGTGTTCAGCCAGGAAGAAGGTTTGCCCCAGGGAACTCGTTCAACCGCAACGGCCATCTTTTTCTCATGCATGCTGAAGAAGCCCAGGAAGCGCCAGACGTTGTGCTGGGTATGTTTTCTGTTAATTTAGTACTTGCTAGAGTGTTGTTTGATTCTGGTGCATCACACTCATTTGTCACCGAAGAATTTGCATGCACTAGTAAGATTCAACCAACCAAACTGAAGCATGTTATGATTATTCAACTCCCCGGTTCAACCACCAAAGCTAGGAAAATTTGCAAAGCCATCCCTATCCGAATCCATGGCATAGACTTTTATGCTAATCTGATAGTACTCGGAACTAAAGGTTTGGAAGTAGTACTAGGAATGGATTGGATGTCCAAAAATAAAGGATTAATTGATTTGCAAGAAAGCCATAACCATGACCAAGATGGAATATCAGTCGAGCATGTATCTGAAACCTTACCTCGTCAATTCAAGTGCAACAAGAGTATAGCCCAACCTACCATTGACCAAGTCCGGATAGTCTGTGAATACCCCGATGTATTTCCAGATGTTTTGCCTGGTATGCCCCCAGATCGGGATATCGAGTTTATCATTGAACTAATCCCCGGAACAAGACCCATAGCCCAGGGACCATATAGTATGAACCCGTCTGAACTAGCGGAACTAAAGAAGCAACTGGATGCCATGCTGGAAATTGGATTGATTCAACCAAGTGCGTCACCATGGAGATCACCTGTTCTGTTCATAGACAAGAAAGATGGAGGTAACCGTTTGTGTACGGATTATCGGAAGCTGAATGATGTCACTATCAAGAACAAATAACCATTGCCCAAGATATAAGATTTGTTTGATAAGTTGACCGATGCCAAAGTGTTTTCTAAGATTGATCTTAGAATAGGCTATCATCAACTCAAGATTCGTGCAGAGGATATTCCCAAGACTGCCTTTACCACCAGATATGGATTATACGAGTATGCTGTCATGTCTTTTGGATTAACCAATGCCCCCACTTATTTCATGAATCTCATGAATAAGATTTTTATGGACTTCCTGGATAAGTTTGTCGTTGTTTCATCGATGACATTCTGATTTATTCCAAATCAGAAGAAGAACATGATCTACACCTAAGGACCATTCTTGGAACCCTTAGAGAGCATCAGTTGTATGCCAAGTTTAGCAAATGTGAATTCTGGTTACAGGAGGTAGGATTCCTCGGTCACATTGTATCAGCCGGAGGAATTGCCGTTGACCCTGCAAAGGTGAAAGATGTCGAAGATTGGCAAGCCCCAACCACTCAAACCCAAGTTCGTGCATTTCTCGGATTGGCGGGATACTACCGCAAGTTCGTAGAAGGATTATCGAGTATCGCCAGACCCATGACCCAATTTCTAAAGAAGGACAAGAAGTTTGAATGGACGGACAAAAGTGAAGCGAGTTTTCAAGAACTCAAGAGAAGATTGATTTCAGCCCCAATCTTAATCATGCCGGATATCACAAAGCCCTTTGACGTGTATTGTGATGCATCCAAGATCGGTCTCGGATGTGTGCTAATGCAAGAACGAAAAGTTATATCCTACCTATCCAGATAACTGAAGCGGCATGAGCAAAACTACCGAACCCATGACCTCGAGCTCGCAGCCGTAGTTCTAGCCCTGAAGACATGGAGGCATTACCTGATGGGAAACCGTTGTGAGATCTATTCGGATCACAAGAGACTGAAGTATATATTCACTCAGAAGGAGCCGAATATGAGACAGAGAAGATGGATTGAGCTAATCAAGGATTACGATCTGGACATTCACTATCACTAGGTAAAGCCAATGTGGTAGCAGATGCCCTTAGCAGATTGCCGTGCCGCTTGAACTCCATGATTTTGAAGGAGCAACCAAGCTTGCACAAGGAAATGGAAGATTTCTGAATGGAATTAGTGAGTGAAGGATTTTTGTCTAGCATAGAACTTCAACCCACTTTGATCAGCTAGATCAAGGAGGCGCAGAAAGGAAATGCTAGTATCGACGGAATCAAGCGTCGTATCGGTACAAACAAAGTACCTGGATTTACCGAAGACGAAGAAGGAGTTCTATGGTACAAAGGACGCCTTTGTGTACCTGCAGATTCTGAGTTGAAAGAAGTTATTCTGAAGGAAGCTCATGATACTCTTTATTTCTATCCACCCCGGAGGAACGGAGATGTATCAACATTTTAAAGAGCAATTTTGGTGGCATAAGATGAAGAGAGAAATCGGAAGCTATATCGCCAAGTGTGATATATGTCAGCGAGTCAAGGCAGGACATCAAAGACCCGCAGGCTTGTTGCAAACATTGCAGATTCCAGAATGGAAATGGGATTCCGTTGGAATGGACTTTATCACCGGATTGCCTACTTCTAGTAGGGGAAATGACTCTATCTAGGTCATAGTGGACAGATTGTCCAAAGTCGCCCATTTCTTACCAGTCAAGACCATGTATCAGAGTTCGAAGCTAGCAGAGTTATACATCACTAGAATCATCAGTTTGCACGGAGTCCCCAAGAACATCGTATCTGATCGAGGAACTTAGTTTACCTCGAGATTATAGAAGAAAGTCCAAGAAGGTTTAGGAACCCGACTATATTTCAGCACAACTTATCACCCTCAGACCGACGGACAAACAGAGCGAGTAAATCAAATACTCGAAGACATGTTGAGAGCATGTGTGTTAGAGTATGGATCTAAATGGGAAGACTGTCTGCCGTTCGCAGAATTTTCATACAACAACAGTTATCAAGATAGTTTGCAAATGGCCCCATATGGATTCATGTATGGAAGGAAGTGTCGCACCCCTTTGAACTGTTCGGAAGTAGGAGAGAGTCAGATTTTCGGACCCGACATCCTACGAGAAGCAGAAGAGAAGGTTCACAAGATTCGTGAGCACCTCAAGACCCCCCAGTCAAGATAGAAGAGTTACGCCGACAAGATACGTCGAGACCTCGCCTTCAACATCAGAGAGTTCGTGTATCTGAAAGTGTCGCCATTGAAGGGAATGCAACGTTTCCAACTGAAGGGAAAGTTATCCCCCCAGATATATCGGCCCCTTCAAGATTCTGAACCATCGAGGAGAAGTGTCGTATCAATTGGAACAGCCAGAAGAGATGTCTGCAGTGCATAATGTGTTCCATATCTCATTACTTCGCAAGTGCCTCGAAGTTCCGGAGAAGACTGAAGTGTTCAAGAACATTGATCACCGGATCATAGAGATCAACGATGACCTGACCTATCCTGAAGTACCCATCTGTATTTTGGAAGAAGCTTTCAGAACTACCAGAACCCGAAGCATCAAGTTTCTCAAGATTCAATGGAGCAACCACATAGAAGAAGAAGCTACCTGGGAGCGCGAAGATCACATCAGGACGGAGTTTCCCGATCTCTTCAAATCCTAGGTAATCTTTTTCGTCCTTTTTAAAATCTCGGGACGAGATTTTGTTTAAGGGGGGAAGGTTTGTAACATCCCAAAAATATTAAACTTGGATCATCAAACTCTAATCATCAAAATTAGGGCTAACAAAAACTTTTCCAACTGAAAATATGAAAGCATTCATATGTGTGTGTATTCAAAATAAGGATTCTTTTGAATTGCCATGGTTCCGTGTTTTCTTTGCTTGCAAAAGGATTCTTAGGTGAAATAAACATCATCTAAACAATCCCCAAACTTTTTCCAAAGGCAAACAACTCAAAATAAACAAATAAAGTGAATGGTCATTTTTGCCAAATTAACTCTCATGCCTACTTTGGCTATCTCTAGTTTTCAAAACTCAACAGAAACATTTATGGATCTTTGCACCACTTGTTAGTACTCATAATAAGGTACCAAGGCCCACTTTGTGATCATCCAAAAACATTCAAATGCTAAGTTTAAATGACAGTTTAAAATTGAAGCTATCTCATATGGGAAGATCCCACTATTTCAAAAACCACTCAAACAAGTTCAATTTTCAAAACCCAAGCACCCACAAAATCCTCAGCACATGCCTAGCACACCCACAAAAAATCTTTTCAAAATTCAAAAGTAAGTTTCTTGCGGCCATTTCATCAAACACCTTGCAGATTCAAATCAAACAAATCACAAACACTATAGTGTGCAGTAAATTTGGCCTAACTTGTTCCCTCTCTGGTTGCAACTAGTCCTTAGTAGATCATCTAGCTCATTTGTAAACATCTAGCACTACTGTGAGCTTGCCTTGCCATCAATGGTGAGCAGGCCGAGCCTCACCATGCCACCCCATTGCCGGCCAGCTAGCAGCCACCCTAGCCTTGCCAACCTTGTCTGGGAGGTAGCCAGCACCTCACCGCCCCCTCTCGACCAACCCTAGCTCAAAGACAGAGACAAGAACCGCCAGGAATGCCGTGCCCGTGCTGCTGTCGACCATGCCGATGCGCACCACCATGCACGCACCGTTCCCACTCAACCCGACCACCTCGAGCCCTTGTTGCTCGCCAGCATGAACCCCACCGTCCCTGGAGACCACTAGACATGATCGTTTCCTCGCTCGTACCCCATAGCCACCGCACGCCGCGGAGTTTGCCATCGGTACCGCTCAGAGCACCACACGTTCCCGACCGTTTGCCACCGCCCCTAAGCACGCATTCAAGTCCTAGAGCATCCTCAGGAGATAACACGTCGATCGCCAACCTCAGCCATGCCTCTAGCCGCCCGTAGCCATGTCGCCACCGTCGCCTGCCCATCCCTCTCGGTCTCGCCGTCGAGTCTATAAAAGGAGGCCACCCCCAGCCATTTGAAGCACACCATTCCACTCCCCTCACCTCACTGATCATTCCACCCTCTAGACGGAGCACGAGGAGCAACAGCTCGCCGAAATTGCGCCGGAGCAGGCCGCCTCTGGAGAAGAAGGGAGCCGTTGATTTCGACCACCCCCGGAGCTGCCTCGACCATCCCTGAGCTCGCCGTCGACCACTCGTTCGTTTGCCCACCTCGCCGTCGTCGCTGGAGCCTTGGTATGCCTCCTATGCACCCCCACTGAGCCGCTAGGGTTTGAGCTCGCCGGTGACATGTTCATCGTCGACGACGATCCCCAGCCATCGATCTTCCTTCTAATCCAACGAACCACACAGCCCCGTACCGCTTCGCGTGTTATGAGCCACTGACTGGTGGAACCCCCTGTCAGCTGAGCCCCGCGCTGTGGACTGACACTGGGCCGGCCCATTAACCTTTTCCGCGCAGCCCAACCGTTTGAATTTAGATTTTTCTATTTTAATTCAAACTCAGTTCTGTTCCTAGATTCAAAAATCAACCCAGCTCGATTCAGTGAACCAATTTGCATGAAACCAATTTTGTTAGAAAGGTACTGAAATGCTTAATCCAAACCCGTTGGATTCAAATCATTTGGATCTGTAGATCATCCTTGATAAAAATATCAAGTCAGAAGCTTTTCTGCATTCAAACATTTTTCAAAATTCAACCATAATAGCTTTTGAGTTGATTCCAAGTCTCAAAAATCACATTTGATCATACCTTTCAGAATATATAAAAACATATGGGTTTACTTACAGAAATAATGTCCAAGTAATAAAAGAATGCCACATAGGCATTTCTAGTCACTTTAATTATTTAAAATAAAAAGGTTAAACCTTATTAAATTGTGACACCACTTTAAATCACATTCCCATGTACTGAAATATGTGGTGATGACATGTGTCAACATGATCCCATGTTTGAGTTGGAGAATATTAAATCTTTAGTAGTTTTTCAATGAGTAGAAATTACTTTTCTAAAAATAAAATAAATAAGACAAAAGCTTTAACCTTGTAATGTTAGTGATAATGCTAGATCATCTATAGTGCACCTTTGTGTGATGATTGAAAATAGTTAAGTATTGTTTGGTGATTGTGTACCTCGTATTTATTTATAGACGCTAGTACCGACCATGGATAGAGGAGGAAGGAGGATACTACGAGGAAGAAGCCGAGGAAAACTTCAACCACTGCTCTGCTCAAGGCAAGGTTATACTTATACTTATGCAAGCCAATACTTAAAACCTTGCAAGCTAACACTTGCAATTATGAAAGTTAGATAACCTATGCATTACACTAATCATTGCTTGGTTGGACACATTTGATGATACCCAATCCTAGTTTTACTTGCAAGCTTTATACTTTATTTCTTTATCAAAGCTTTCTCTTAGAGTTTACTTAAGTGACTTGTAGATTCTAGGAAGATAATTGAAGGTTGCATAAAGAGCATTAAATTTGGCCTAAGCTAGATAATCTTGATGTCATCCTAAGGCATGAGATTGAACTTAATTAATCTCCACTTGTTTACTACCCCTCATTAGTACTTACCCCACTTGTAGATGCTAGTGCTAAGCATAAAACTTGATCAATTTTAGATGGGAATACTTGGTGAAAATGGTTATGAAAACCTTGGAATGATGAGTCATTTTACTGAAATATTTTGACATGTGTTTCCGAACACCAGATGATTTTGATGATGAAAATGTTGAGGCATGAGCCTTAGCCCTTTATAAAATTGATGGTTGTCTGGATGCGATAGCATTCCAATTTTTCCGTACAACCACAATACCCCAAAACTGGGTAGGGCTTGACTGGAAACTTATATACCTTAGTATGGGTTCCCTCACGGCCAAGGTCTGAGCTGAGGCTACCTTGTGAAGACTGTCCACCATGTGCAGTACCCAAGATGACAGTTGGTCATGGTTGGGAGGCCAAACTCGCAGGAGAGGTGCCTATACTAGGGCGTGTAATTAAAAGGTTAGGATAGATTATCCGCATACTGAGTATGGTGAATTCAGGATTTGTTCCTGACGGATGTATCGAATGTTGTGGTGAAAGTGTACAATCTCTGCCGAGTGTCAAACTATTCGAATAGCCGCGTCCGCGGTTATGGACAGTTGGAGTGGCCATAGTGTTCCCCCATCAGATGTTTTCAAAAGGACCTGTGAAATGAATTGAGACTTTGACTTGACCACAACAGAGTTGTGATATGAAATTCAAGTTCCCACTTAGGCAGGATAAGATTCAACTAGTTTTCTTGCTTCTGAACTTAGTAAAGGTAAATCTGGCTCTTTGCAAAATAACCCTAGAGCTTAGTGTCCTACTACAAAAACCCCTTAAATTGTTAGTATTAGTTTGCGAGTACTTAAAGAGTACTCATGGCTTTGTCCCTGGCTATTCCCGTGGCCAGACTATGAAGAGGAGTACCATGATGATGGACCGCAGGAAGGTTACGACAACTAGGATCATCTCCCATCGTCAGCATTGCCTGTGACCCCGAAGATGGAGCTTCGCCTACGCTTCCTTTATTATTACGTTATTCCGTTGCTTGAGTTGTATTAAGAACTGGATCATCAGATCCTTATTTGTGTAAGACCTTATGTATGGTTTGTAATGGATGATGTACTATGATATCCAAATCTGTTATGTCTCGCAAAATGGGTAATCCTGGGATTGCGATGTATGGCATAACAGGCATCTGGGATTAAAAATCCGGGTGTTGACATATCTCCTATAGGGTTTCCCTAGTAGTGTAGGTTTGAGTTCCCCTCGGAGATTTGGCGAGTTCAAGCTTGTGGGCTTATTACTCTTGGGTTCTTGAAACCCTAGACGATTGTGTGGTTGGCGTGTTGATTTCTTGCAGCCTCCAATTGAGTTAGTTATGGAGAAATCTCAAGCTTGTAGCCTTTTGTGGCTTTGTTGTTGGGAGCCTCCAATTGAGTTGTGAAGATAGCCCCAACCTTGTACGGGTTCGGTGACCACCCTCAAGTGTCCCATCATGGATCGTGAGTAGGCCTTTGTGGTGAGATCACGGGATAATAGGGTGAGCCTGTTGTGGTGTCGGTGAGTTGCATGCCTTTGCATCTTGGGTGAGGCCTTGGGTGGCGTTGGGTGAGCATCAATCCACCATACCTCAAGGTGAGCCACTTGTGGCCTTCGGGGAGCATTGCGCCATCGCACCCCTCCAACAGAGACGTAGCTTCTTTTGAAGTGAACTTCGGGATAAAAATCATCGTCTCCATGTCCTTCGGTTATCTATCAACCGAGCCCTTTACTTATGAAATTTACATTGTGATATCCATCGTGCTTGAAGTATTATATCTTGCTATCACCTTGTTGCTTGTCTTGCTTAGCATAGGTTATTGGTGCACTTAGTTGAACCTAGTTGGTTTTAGGTTTTGTGCTCAATAAATTAAACGTCAGTTTTATTCCGCATTTATTAGAGCCTAAATCGCAATTATTTTAAAATCTTATTCACCCCTCTAGGCGACATCCGTTGCACTTTCAAGCGGGATCTCGAAACCCATGATGCCCCCATACATTTCACGAATTACTTGATCACTTGAACCATAAATGTCGAGTACCATTCCCTTTGCACTATGATACCTGATTTGTCCAAGATCTAATCTCCGGTATCGACATACCCAGTTTGATCTTGTTACCAACAAACACATTTACTTGTTCCCGTGATATTACATCCTCCATGACCTACTCACATGCTTGCAAGCTGCATTGACGTAAACTCACCGAGTGGGCCTAGAGTATCTATCCGTCACTCAGATAGGCAAATCCTGATCTCGATGCATACACCTCAACATATCCCTTTGTATTATCAAATATACACCTTTATCACCACCATGTTACGGTGTGACGGTTGATGCAATCTAGGCAGCCGCGGGTGATAGTGATTAAATCTGATCTCACGATCGAAGGAGTGAGTTACTATGTTTTAATAGATATCACAATGTTGAACTTTGTGACTGTATCTCATCGCAATACTATGGTTGGGTGTGTGTCCATCACATCATTCATCCAATGACATGACCCCATTATCATTTGACATAAATGTCCATGATCAGGAAACCTCGATCATCGGCTGCCCAACGAGCTAGTCTTCTAGAGGATAATAGGGACTTGATTTGTTTACATACATATTACTATTTCCACTTCATATAGTTATAGCAAGGTAAAAATATATTATGAAAATATGATATATTACAATAAAAACACCTTTATTTTTGACCTCTAGGGTATATATCCAACAGGTTCCCCTTGGGCCAGACGGAGTGCAGACCACAATGGCCAGGCAAGGATCCTCACTGAAGATTGTGCCCACTTGCCTGTGTTTGGGGACACAGAGCACACGAAACCTGAGAATGTACCTTGTGTGGTTTTCTCCTCAAACACAACCAAGTGTTAGATCCACCACCTAGAGCAAGTGCACGCATAAGACGCTCCCCAGCGAAGACCCAAAAACCAGATCCCTGTCCGGGAGGAGAAGCTCTTCGCCCCGCGGGGAGTCACCTCCTCGAAGACACCATCTGGACATGACACGAGCTGCTCTGTCGCCTTATTCTATGTTAGGAGGCACCTCACACCTAGAGGTAGGCGTGGATATGCACTAGCCACTAGGACACCTCTGAAGGGTTTCGCGGCATAGTAAATCAAAATTTTCTACGGATGCGAACAGAGGGAAAGCCAAGATCTAATCTAGGAGATGCAAACAACGAGAGAGATTGGATTAGATCTTCATACCCTTGAAGATTCACACAGCGGAACGTTCGTCGGAACGTGGGTGATGTAGTCGTACTCGCTTCTCCTCCTCGCGATCCGATCCGATCTAGCACCACAAGTGGCGGTGCCTCCGTGAGATGCACACGTGCAGCACCTCGATGTCTCCTCCTTCCTCGGACCAGCAAGTATGGTGGAGAGACGGATTGGATCTACAACACGACGGCGTGGTGTATATGGTGGAGAATTTCTGCAGCAGGGCTTCGCCTACAAACAGTCGGGAGGGAGAGAGGAGGGCAGCAGGACGGCTAGCTCTTGGAGGGGAAGGTGTGGGGGAGTGGTGCGCCCCCAGCCCTCTTTATATATAGGGGTGGGCGGCTGCAACCCTAGCTCACTCCCCCAAGCCAAACCGGCGGCCCCAAGGAGAAGGAGTGGGGGGCAAGGAAACCCCCCCTTCTAGAAGGTCTATCTCGAGTTTAAAACCCCTTTGGCTGGCTAGGCCATATGGGGCCTTGTGCCCCTGGCCCAATGCGGCCAGGGCACTCCCTAATAGGCCCATGCCCCCTCCTGGAAGGTGGGGCCACGTTGGTCCCCTTCCGGAAGGTTCTAGAAGCTTCCGGTACAATACCGATTAACCCGGAACAATTCCGAACTCCAAAAACTGCACTGCCTTATATGAATCTTATTCTTCGGACCACTCCGAAACCTCTCGTGATGTCCCGGATCCCATCCGAGACTCCGAACAAAAACTCATAAACCAATTATCCAATCTATCCTAGCGTCGAGACACGTTAAGTGTGTGACCCTGCGGGTTCGAGAATATGCAGACATGATCTTCTATCAATAATCAATAGCAGGGTCTGGAAACCCATATTGACTCCCACACATTCATCGATGATCATATCGAATGAACCACGATGCCAGGATTCAATCAATCCCATATATATATTCCCTTCGTCTCGCGATATTTTACTTGCCCGAGATTCGATCGTTGCATGGCCATAACTAGTTCAATCTCGTTCACAGCAAGTACTTTACTCGTTCCGTAATCCGATATAACTTTGTGATTAACTCCTTAACCACATGCTTGCAAGAGGTGTTGATATCGATTACCGAGTGGGCCCGAAGTATATCTCTCCGACTTGGGAGGGACAAATCCCATCTCGATACATACAACCCAACAGATACTTTCCGATCACCTGAGAGACACCTTTATGATCACCCTCTCATAGGATGACGTTTGATGACCTCAAAGCTTTCTTCCGATACCAGGGAGTTGTATTATCTCATGGTCTAAGGAATACAATATTTGACATAAGAAAAGCTTCGCAAAGACGAACACGATGACACGATCTAATTGCTTCGCTTAGTTTGGGTCTGTCCACCATATCATTCCCCAATGATATGATCTCATTATTAATTGACAACTCATGTCCATGGTTAGGAAACCTTAACCATCATTAATCAATGAGCTAGTCCATAGAGGCGTACTAGGGACACGGTGTTGTTCACAAACCACACAAGTATTAAAGTTTCCGCTTAATACAATTCTAGCATGGAATATAAACATTATCATGAACAAGAATTATAATAATAACATCTTTATTATTGCCTCTAGGGCATAATTCCAACAGTCTCCCACTTGCACTAGAGTCAATAATCTAGTTTACATCTGGCAACAATCTCACACCCATGGCAATCGAGGCCGATCATGTTTTACACGTGGAAGAGGTTTAGTCAATGGATCTGCGACATTCAGATCTGACGCATTTTGCTAATCTTCGATCTCCATCTGCTATATAATCTCGGATTATATGAAACTTGCGGTTGATATGCTTGGTCTTTGGATGATATCTTGGTTCCTTAGCGAGTGCTATGGCGCCAGTGTTGTCACACAATATCTCCAGTGGGTCCAATGCACTTGGAACCACGCCAAGCTCAGTGATGAAGTTCCTGATCCAAACTCCTTCACTTGACGCTTCTGCAGCAGCCATGTATTCCGCTTCTACTGTAGATCCCGCGATCACGCTTTGCTTGCAGCTTCTCCAGCTCACAGCTCCTCCATTCAAAATATACACGTATCCTGTCTGAGATTTAGAATCATCCTTGTCGGTGTCGAAACTAGCGTCGACGTAACCTTTTACGACGAGCTGTTCATCACCCCCATAGACTAAGAACATTTCTTTAGTTCTATTTAGGTACTTTAGGATGTTCTTCACGGCTGTCCAGTGTTCCACTCCTGGATCACTTTGATACCTGCTCGTCAAACTAAGAGCATTGGACACATCCGGTCTAGTACACAGCATGGCATACATGATCGAACCTATGGCCGAGGCATAAGGCACTTTGCTCATAGCTTCCCTATCATTTATCAGAATGGACACGAGCCTTGCTCAATATCTTACGACAACATAGGCACCGAACCTTTCTTTGCCTTATCCATTTTGAACCTTTTCGAACTTTGTCTAGGTATGTACTCGGCTTAAAGCTATCGTGCATCTTTGTCTATCTCTATAGATTTTGATGCCCAATATATAAGCAGCTTCACCTAGGTCTTTCATTGAAAAACACTTGTTCAAATAACTCTTCACATCGTTAAGCATGTTGATGTCATTTCCAATAATCAATATGTCATCCACATATAGTACCAGAAACGTCACCGAGCTCCCACTCACTTTCTTGTAGATACAAGCTTCGTAGCAATTTGGAACAAATCCAAAGCTCTTGATCACTTGATCAAAACGAAGGTTCCAACTCCGAGATGCTTGCTTCAGTCCATAAATGGAACGCTGAAGTTTGCATACTTTACTAGCATCCTTAGGATCGAAAAAACCTTCGGGTTGCATCATATACAACTCTTCATCAATGTTGCCATTGAGGAAAGCAGTCTTGACATCCATCTGCCATATTTCATAATCATGAAACACAGCAATCGCTAATAAAATCCGAATGGACTTAAATATCGCTACGGGAGAGAAAGTCTCATCGTAGTCAACACCTTGAACTTGTCGAAAACCTTTCGCGACAAGCCGTGCTTTATAGACGGTAACATTACCATCCGCGTTCGTTTTCTTCTTAAAGATCCATTTGCACTCAACGGCCTTTCGGTCGCTAGGAGGGTCCACCAAAGTCCATACTTGGTTTTCGCTCATGGTTCCCAATTCGGATTTCATGGCTTGTAGCCATTTCTCAGAGTCTGGGCTCATCATCGCTTCCTCATAGCTCGTAGGTTCACTGTATTCTACTAGCAAGACAGTCAAGACAGGGTTGCCGTACCACTCAGGAGGGGCACGCGACCTTGTCGACCTGCGACGTTTAGTAGCAGCATCGTCCGAAGCTTCATGATCCTTGTCATTAGCTTCCTCCATTGTTGGTGCAAAGCATCGTAACAATTTCAGTGCGCTACTCTCCAATTCAAGAGAAGGTTCAATAACCTCGTCTAGCTCTACTTTCCTCCCACTCACTTCTTTCGAGAGAAACTCCTTCTCAAGAAAGGAACCGCTTTTGCATAAACACTTCGCCTTGGTTACGTGATAGAAGGTATACCCAATAGTTTCCTTAGGGTATCCTATGAAGACGCATTTCTCCGCTTTGGGTTCGAGCTTGTCGGCATCAACTTCTTGACGAAGCTTCGCATCCCCAAACTTTAAGAAACGACAACTTAGGTTTAGCACCAAACCACGCTTCATACGGTGTTGTCTCAACGGATTTAGATGGAGCCCTATTTAAAGTGAATGCAGCGTTTCTAATGCATAACCCCAAAATGATAACGACAAATCAAGAAGACATCATTGATCGGACCATATCTAATAGGGTTCGATTCCGGTGTTCGAACACACCATTGCTGTGGTGTTCCGAGTGGCGTGAGTTGTGAAACGATTCCGCTTGCTTTAAGATGCGTGAGAAAATCATAACTCAAATATTCACCTCCACGATCGGATCGTAGAAACTTAATCTTTCTGTTACGATGGTTCTCCACTTCATTCTGAAATTCTTTGAACTTTTCAAACGTTTCAGATTTATGTTTCATTAAATAGATATACCCATATCTACTTAAGTCATCGGTAAAAGTGAGAAAATAGCGATATCCACCGCGCGTCGAAACACTCATCGGTCCGCATACATCGGTATGTATGATTTCCAACAAGTCCGTTGCTCGCTCCATCATACTGGAGAACGGGGTTTTGATCATCTTGCCCATGAGGCATGGTTCGCATGTGTCAAATGATTCAAAATCAAGAGACTCCAAAAGTCCATCAGAATGGAGTTTCTTCATGCGCTTTACACCAATATGACCTAGACGACAGTGCCACAAATAAGTAGTATTATCACTATCTACTTTGCATCTCTTAGCCTCAATGTTATGGATGTGTGTTTCATCCCTTTCGAGATTTAGAAGAAATAAACCATTCACAAGAGGTGCATGACCATAAAAGAAGTTACTCATATAAATAGAACAATCATTATTCTCCGATTTAAATGAATAACCGTCTTGCAATAAACACGATCCAGGAATAATGTTCATGCTCAACGCAGGCACATAATAACATTTATTAAGGTTTAAAACTAATCCCAAAGGTAAAACTAAGGAGAGCATGCCAACGGCCATCACATAAACTCTTGATCCGTTGCCAACGCGCATCGTCACCTCATTCCTCGCAAGCCGCCGTCTATTCCGTAGCTTCTGTTTCGAGTTACAAATATTAGCAACTGAACCAGTATCAAATACCTAGGCACTACAACGAGGGATAGTAAGGAAAACATCAATAACATGTATACCAAAAATACCTTTGATGGTTCCAGCCTTCTTGTCCGCTAAGTACTTAAGACAGTTGCGCTTCCAGTGACCCTTGTCCTTGCAATAGAAGCACTCAGTGTCCGGCTTAGGACCAGACTTGAGCTTCTTCTCAGCAGGGCGATGCTTGCCGCCCTTCTTGAAGGGCTTCTTTGCTCCTTACCTTTCTTAAAGGTGGGCTTGTTGACCATCAACACATGATTATCCTTTTGATGTCCACTTGCGGCCTTGACTTTATGATGAGCTCGGTGATTGTCGGTGGAACCAATCTGATTATGAGTCACTACAAAACTTTTGTAGCTAGGAGGGAGTGATTGCGAGAACCACATCAATCTTGAGCTCCTCCGAATCGCATTCCAGTTGCTCAAGGCATTGAGTGTAGCCCGTCATCTTAATGGCGTGCTCACTAACGGAACTCCTTCCTCCATCTTGCGCTTAAAGAACTTCTGGAGATCTCATATCTCTCGAACGGGCCCGAGTCTCAAACATGGTTTTCAGCTCTTCGAGAATCTCAAAGGGCCCGGATAGTCTTCAAAACGATTTTGAAGTTCGGTTCCATAGCAAACAACATGGTGCTCTTAATCACACCATAATCATCTTTGCGCGATCGACAGCTTTCTCATCACCGGCGTAGCTTGCGATAGGGGTCACCTAACGCTTTCCCAAGGACATAGTACTTTTGACTGCCAGAGAGAATGATTCTTATATTGCGGAACCAATTGGTGAAGTTAGACCCATTGTTTCTAAGCTTTTCCTTCTCAGCGAAAACGTTGAAGTTGAAGTTGGACTTAGACATTTGATCTACAGTATTGCAAGTACAAATTAGACTATGTTCATGATAACTAGTTCAACTTTTAATCAAATTACTAGATGAACTCCCACTAAATTCAACATCCCTCAAGTTGTTTAGTGAACACGATCCAAATTCACCACACCTAATCCGATCTTCACGAGAAGAGATGTGGTTTCAATGGTGGACAACGAAGTGTCGATCATATCATTCATATGACTCATGCTTAACCTTTCGGTTCATGTGTTCCGAGGCCATGTCTGTACATGCTAGGCTCGTCAAGTTAGACCCAAGTATTTCCGCCTGTGCAAAACTGGCTTGCACCCGTTGTATGTGAGCGTAGAGTCTATAGCACCCGATCATCATGTGATGCTTGGACACGACGAACTTTCGCAACGGTGCATACTTGGGGAGAACATAGTTTTTATCTTGATCTTTAAGTGAGGAATCATCTTATAATGCTACCGTCGCAATCTAAGCATAATAAGATACATAAAAGGATAAACATCACATGCATATAACTTTATGTGACATGGTATAGCCAATCTTCGTGCAATGATCTCCATCTTGTGCGTTCCGGCATGATCTCCATCACTCCACCATGATTGCCTCCACCACGAATAGCAACTACAACTATTGCTAACTACTTAGCGATAAAGTGAAACTATTACATGACGTATAAGAAGTTGACACACAGGTCATACACAATTATAAAGACAACCATATGGCTCCTGCCGGTTGTGTACTCATCGACATGCAAGTCGTGAAACATTACAAAACATGATCATCGCATACATTATACACATTACATCTTGGGCCATACCATATCACAGAAAACACTCCCTGCAAAAACAAGTTAGACGCCTCTACTTTGTTGTTGCATGTTTTACGTGGCTTATGGGAGTAGATGCTAAGAACGATTCTTAACTACGAAAAGCCACAACGGTGATATTATGGTTGCCAAACTCCGGTGTTAATCCCATGACAACTATAATGAGAGAAACTGACATCCACCAGCCGCATGTGTGTAACAAGCCACACGTCAAGTGCGGAGCCGGTCTCGCGAACGACGTCGCGTAAGGTTGGCCTGGACCGCTTCAATCTCACTATCCCGCATCATAAGAAGAACACAAACAAGAGGCTTGCAACAGAAAACATCAACGCCCGCAACAAACACGTTGCGTTCTACTCGTGAAACACATCTACGCATAGATCTAGCTCTGATACCACTGAAGGGTTTCGCGGCATAGTAAATCAAAATTTTCTACGGATGCGAACAGAGGGAAAGCCAAGATCTAATCTAGGAGATGCAAACAACGAGAGAGATTGGATTAGATCTTCATACCCTTGAAGATTCGCACATCGGAACGTTCGTCGGAACGTGGGTGATGTAGTCGTACTCGCTTCTCCTCCTCGCGATCCGATCCGATCTAGCACCACAAGTGGCGGTGCCTCCGTGAGATGCACACGTGCAGCACCTCGACGTCTCTCCTTCCTCGGACCAGCAAGTATGGTGGAGACACGGATTGGATCTACAACACGACGGCATAGTGTATATGGTGGAGAATTTCTGTAGCAGGGCTTCGCCTACAAACAGTCGGGAGGGAGAGAGGAGGGCAGCAGGACGGCTAGCTCTTGGAGGGAAAGGTGTGTGTGTGTGTGTGGGGGGGGGGCTGGTGCGCCCCCAGCCCTCTTTATATAGAGGGGTGGGCGGCTGCAACCCTAGCCCCCTCCCCCAAGTCAAACCGGTGGCCCCAAGGAGAAGGAGTGGGGGGCAAGGAAACCCCCCTTCGAGAAGGTCTATCTCGAGTTTAAAACCCCTTTGGCCGGCTGGGCCCTATGGGGCCTTGTTCCCCTGGCCCAATGCGGCCAGGGCACTCCCTCATAGGCCCATGCCCCCTCCTGGAAGGTGGGGCCACGTTGGTCCCCTTCCGGAAGGTTCTAGAAACTTCCGGTACAATACCGATTAACCCGGAACAATTCCGAACTCCAAAAACTGCACTGCCTTATATGAATCTTATTCTCCGGACCACTCCGGAACCTCTCGTGATGTCCCGGATCCCATACGAGACTCCGAACAAAAACTCATAAACCAATTATCCAATCTATCCTAGCGTCGAGACACATTAAGTGTGTGACCCTGCGGGTTCGAGAATATGCAGACATGATCTTCTATCAATAATCAACAGCGGGGTCTGGAAACCCATATTGACTCCCACACATTTATCGATGATCATATCGGATGAACCACGATGCCAGGATTCAATAAATCCCATATATATATTCCCTTCGTCTCGCGATATTTTACTTGCCCGAGATTCGATCGTCGGTACTGTCATACCTAGTTCAATCTCGTTCACAGCAAGTACTTTACTCGTTCCGTAATCCGATATCACTTTGTGATTAACTCCTTAACCACATGCTTGCAAGCGCTGTTGATATCGATTACCGAGTGGGCCCGAAGTATATCTCTCCGACTTGGGAGGGACAAATCCCATCTCGATACATACAACCCAACAGATACTTTCCGATCACCTGAGAGACACCTTTATGATCACCCTCTCATAGGATGACGTTTGATGACCTCAAAGCTTTCTTCCGATACCAGGGAGTTGTATTATCTCATGGTCCAAGGAATACAATATTTGACATAAGAAAAGCTTCGCAAAGACGAACACGATGACACGATCTAATTGCTTCGCATAGTTTGGGTCTGTCCACCATATCATTCCCCAATGATATGATCTCATTATTAATTGACAACTCATGTCCATGGTTAGGAAACCTTAACCATCATTAATCAATGAGCTAGTCCATAGAGGCGTACTAGGGACACGGTGTTGTTCACAAACCACACAAGTATTAAAGTTTCCGCTTAATACAATTCTAGCATGGAATATAAACATTATCATGAACAAGAATTATAATAATAACATCTTTATTATTGCCTCTAGGGCATAATTCCAACAACCTCATGAGGAGCTCGACACTCGTGTTGAGCACCCTAGACAAACATATCGACACATGCACACCACGTGTCGCATGTAGTTTTCCGTGTGTAAGCATATCACATGGCCCGACTCAAGTCCTGCCCTATATAAGGGGGTAGTTACCCTTGTAAAGGCTTAGGGATTCCCATCTTTGATCCTTAGGGTAGAGATCCTGATCAGTCTTGATCCTTGGGAAGTTCTCGCGTCGCTCCTGAACACAAAATGGGGGTGCATGACATCCCTAGTGTCCGAGTTCTCACACTCAACATCTAGCGTGCCAAGTAGGGGGCGCAATGTCCCTCTACACACTCAAGATCCTCGCCAGCAACGCATGCCCATGTGGCCAGGTGAAAGATGGAGCTAGACACTGGCTGCGCCATTCGCACATTCGGCGATCATCCATGCGATGCCCAGTTCTTTGCAAAAGGAGGAGATACATCTTCCCCTAGAGCTTCACGATGATGTACCCATCATCTCTGTGCCATCAGGTGGCCTAGCCTCCAACGGCCAGGAGTAGGATGGGTCGCTAGCTTCCACAACATGGTCGGGCGACACCATCAACCAATGCTATTTTTAGGATGCCAATTGACGTGGGATTATGTCACGGGCTTGGGTTTGAGGGACGCACTGGAGATCTCGTTCGACTAACAGGCAAGAAACACAGGGACACGATGTTTACCTAGGTTGAGGCCCCCAAACAGGGACGCACTAGAGATCTCGTTCGACTAACAAGCAAGAAACACAGGGACACAATGTTTACCAAGGTTCAGGCCCCCGAAGGGAAAACCCTACTCCTGCTTGTCTGTTCTTTGATTATCGAAGTACCAAAGGTTTACATGGGTGCCTTGATGGCGATGATGCGCACATGTGATCTGGCGGGTGTATGTGCTAGGGTTTCAGATGTCTAGATCTATTGTGGCATGCCCTTCTCGTTGGACCCTCCTAGCATTTATATATGGGGAGGCTAGGTCTCAGGTACCAATACGAGTAGGTTACAAGTTGGATTCGAACTACATATAGTCTTGAGATTTCCTTGTCTTGCGTGCTGGGCGTGAGTATCCTTGTAGGTTTCATATTAGCCAAACTATCACGGGCTTCGTGGATCTTGGCAGATCGTCGAGTGGAACTTCTGTTGGGCTACACCAGGTAGGCTATAGTCGGGTGCCCGTTGGGCATACCTATGTCACCGCCATCACCCTATCACCCCATTTAGGGATTGGGCATCCCCTCCAATGAACCAGGCAGAAGCGCCCTAGTCATACCCGGTGAGCGACCCTCCAACTCATGGGAATCCTGGTATCCTCTCGCGGCGGCGGCCGCTCTACTCTCCTTTCTGCCCGAGGTCATTCGCTGGCTCTCTCCTGGGTCACTGTTCTCATATGACTCATGGACCGAGCTTAGAGGCCGTGAAGACAGGAGTGCCTTTGCTCCTGAGCCAAAGAGCTCCCCCGACACGCACCCCTACATGACCCCAAGATCGGTACACCCCCAACTACGATGTCTTGGCTCGAAGGATGGGGTAGGCACTACCGGCTCCCCCTACACGCACCCCTACACAACCTAAAATTGTGAGTGAGCCTATATGTGAACCAATGAATCAACAACCTGACTGATTCATACCTGTGGGTGTAAATGTAGTGTTTTAAAGTTCAATTTCCCATCTCTTTGTGGGGAATGTTCATTGCCACTATTTTATCCTAAAATTGTGAGTATCAACAAAAAAACTTCTAAATGTCATTTACATAAATGCAAAAAAGGTTGTGGCACACTCACAATTCTAGGTTGAAGCAAGAGACATTGACATTGGGTAACTATTATTTGTGGGGAATGTCGTTGCCACTATTTTGTCCTAAAATTGTGAGTATATCAAAAAGAATACTTCTAAATGTCATTTACATAAATGGAAAAAAGGTCGTGGCACACTCACAATTCTAGGTTGAAGTAAGAGACATTGACGTGGGGTGACTATTAGACTAAATTGGCATGGAATTTGGTGAACCCACATCATGTTCAATATGCACAAGTTATTCCAAGGGGAAAATATTTTAGGATATATAAATTGGCAGAGAATTTGGTGAACACACATTAACTTATTCCAAGGGAAAATTATTTTAGGATATACTCCCTCCTTTTAGAAATATAAGGTTTTAGCTTTTTATGAATCGAGTGTATCTAGACGTCTTTTAGTGTATAATTTCGTAGAGGTTTAGAGTAAACTTATACACTAAAAAGCATCTATATTCATTCATTTCACAAAGCTAAAATGTCTTATATTTCTATAGGGGGTATACATTAAAAACTACTCCCTTCGTTTCAAAATATAAGATGTTTTAGATTTGTGAATCAAATGTATCTAAACTACTTTAGCATGTAGGTTCACTAAGATTTAGAGTGAATCTAGACACTAAAACCAGTATACATACTTTTTTTACAAACCTAAAACATCTTATATTTTAAAAAGAGGGAGTATATTACGCACCTGTCATTGTCTCTAGAGGAAGGGTGAATCTCGCCATCCTCGATGGAGGGGGCACGCCCTCACCCAAGGCCACAAGCGCGTGGTGCTGACTGCTGACTGCCGTTACTTTGTCTGGGTGATGACTGGCTACTGCTCCTCCTGTCGTGGCTGTTCTCAACGTTCTCTTGCTTGAAAGTTCTGAAAATGTCACCCGGCCCACATCTAATAATGTTATTCGAAGGAAAACGATACGATACCTCGGGGATCGTACGTTTCTATCCTCCGGGTCGCTATCGCGAGCACGGTTCACATCTTACCTTCTTTCCTGTACTCTTTCTACGTGCCGCCGCTCTTCGTGCGCCTCCGCGCCGCACCGCCGCAGTTGGCCGCCTCGCCTCGCTGCTGCCGCAGCCTCGTCTTGCTGCAGCCGCGCCGGCCACTGCAGTCTCGCCTCGCCGCGCCGCTGTAACACCCTCAAAATCGGCCCTATGCAAGTTTCAGCGCTTCCCGCCAAACCCGCATAGAAACGATTCAAAGGTGCCCACCAGGCACTTGCGTGCGGGTGGAAAACGAAATAATATCATTACACAATAGTCCTCGATGGAACCAACAAAACATATATATACAACAGCGACTCGAAGAGTCAAGAATACAGATGTACAATACAACGATCCAAATCACCTTTAAAACGATATAGCGTCCGAGTACGGACAAGATGCAAATTGAGCTAAGAGCCCTGAAGAATAACCAATGGCGTCCATAACCCTGCCCAGGCCAAGTCGGAAGGGTAACCCTGCTAACGACGTCGATCTCAAAACCTGCTTAAACAAAAAGGGGTGCCGACAAAGGGCAAGGAAAAAAGAAGCGGTCGATCTTGAGTCCGATTGCAGCGAGGCTAGAATTCGGAGGTCCTCGCCTACATAGGTATGGTGGACTGAAGCGGCAGCGCAGCATGCACTAAACAACCTATAGAGACTCGAGATAACTGTCGGCTATCAGAGAGGGATAATAAAGACCTATTCGGAACCATCCTGATACTACCACCAAACATACCCATCCTGGTATTTCCCCCTCGAGACCAAACGAGGAAGTCGACCGAGGAACTCGCACAGTTGGCAGTTTTATTCATTCCGTTATAGTGGCGGCAATTACTAGTCAAATATAGATAGCATCCTGATAGAATAAGAAGTGGGCACTTTTAGTTAACCATTCCGTTGTAGTTGCAACACTTACTAGTCAGATACAATTAGCATGAGATATTCCAAACCCAGCAGTTGTTGGTACTTTTATTTAGCCATTCCGTTGCAGTGAAGATGATTACTAGTCATATCGGATACAAGTCAAATTATAACAGTAAACTTTAGTTATAGTTGTCTATGATCGAGAACTGTGCTCCAAGTCGTCCATAACCGCGGACACGGATTTTCGAAAAGATTTAACCCTGCAGGGGTGCACCAAAGTATCCACACGCACTTGACCTTTTGCGGATCGGTTAACATACACCCATCGGTATGTCGGCGGGGCCTAAGTCATGAGCGTTTCCGGACCAAAGCAAGTACATGGGGCCACCCACTAAGCTACCCAAGCGAAGTCGGCCGGTCTCCGAGACGGACTCAGGGTTTGTGTAGACGGCTGTAAACGACTGGGAACCCGAAAATGAGACTGGGCTTGTCGATACAGCGAAAACGTGTCACGGACCTAAACAGTACAGGTGCAGTACCTCGCACAATTTAAATTAAGCAGTAAAGCATGGCATAAGTACAGGATAGTAATAAAGCCCCAAACTACTTGTGGCCCCCGGTACAATACTTTGAAATCAGGTACTAATCGATGGGGGTGCCCATACACCCCACCTGTGGTTAGCGCGCTCGATCTCGGAACAGGTGTCAAGAACTCGGGGTCCTACGGGACACAAGTGGACGGTTAACAACCAAATAACATCTATTGCCCACCTGTGCCTCTGCATTTACCTACTTTCAATTTTAGTTATTAAACAGTAATTAAAGCCATGATCATCTCCAACATTAAACATGCGGCAACACTCCAACAACTGTGGTACTTGACGACACACAACAACACTTGAGCAAGCGACTACGAAGCGCAAGTCCAACTATCTACCAATCAACAGGTGATAGGATGTGTCCAAGGCAATATAAGGCTGCAAGGGATATCACGGGTACGAAAACTAGAGCAACGCAACACAGATAGCAATAGATCAACAAGAGGGAATAAATACTATAAAAGTAAGATAGGTAGAAAGGGGGAGGTGCTCGCCTGAAAACATTGCTGAAGGTTCATCCAAGATCGGGTCGACACTCGCATCAACTCAACGGTCTTATCCGCGAAGAAGCAAAACACTAGAATAAACACCGGATGCACTATTTAATACTACGGCAAAAGATCGGGCATGATGCATGTATGATGTATGACATGGCAAAGGTGCGATGCAATTAGGCAATCTTAAGCGGAACCGGGGTCCCGACAATTATTATTAGGTTCGAGTTATTTATCTACCCCGCAAATTAAGTGTTGGGTTAACAGGGCGGAACATGGCATCGGTTCGCTACACCAATTTAAATGGAGTCCGGAATAAGACAAAGATATCCCGCATATAGACTCCATATTTAATTATGAGATGAATTGGCATAATGCCCCCAAACCACATGACAATATGTATGCAAGCATGGCAATTTTATATGCAACAAGTAGTATTATTTATAAAATATAGGTCACGGAAAAGAGGGTCACACATAGGGGTCGGCGATCTTGGGGTTCCGGGGTTCGGGGTTCGGTCTCAGGGTTCAGGGTTTGACGGGATCGGTCTTCGAAGGTCGGATACAAGATGAAGAGCTTGGCGTTCCGGGAAGAAGGACTTGGTGTGGCGTCGGGGGCGCATCGGACTCGCCCTGGTCGGTGTCGATCTTGTCGGGCCCGCGTATCAGGTCGGTCTTGGCGTCCGGGATGAAGAACTTGGCGTTCTGCGTCGGTGTCCTTACCGTCCGGGTTCTCGAGCATCGCATCCGGGAAGGAGTACTTGTCGCACATGTGGTCTTCGGGTCCGGGGTCTCAGTCATGGCGTCCCATTGTAGATCTTGTTGATGGTCCAGCAAAAGCCACCGGGTTCGGTCTTGGTTCCATTGTCGATGGCGATCTTGGCGGAACACTTCGAGTGGTGAAGATCTTGAGGTTCCGTGGTTCTTCACAAAATCTTCGTAGCAGCTTTCGGTACAGCTCATGCAGACCACGACACGACGAGGTCTCGAGGAGGCGGACCGACGCAGGCGGCAGGGAGGGCCCAGGGGGCGTCGACGGGAGGACAGGGCCAAGACCTGGGCATGGATGGTGACGGCGACGGGCTTGGGCACAGCCCACACGACGGCCAGGACACCCAAGTCGAGACAGAGGAAGGCGAGCGGAAGGACGATAGGGACCTTTTGGGGGAGAGGGGATCGGCCGTCGGCGAGGTCGGGGAAGAGGAAGGCGGGGCCCCGGTAGGCCTAGGGCCGAGCGGTGGTGCAAGCGGCCAGAGGCAGCGGGCGGGGCAGAGGAGCTTGGGCGAGCTCGGCAGAGGGGCGGAACCGCGGCGGACGGTGGCGAGGCGAGGCCGCCGCAGGGCTCGCGGGAGGCATGCAGAAGGAAGGAAAAAAACCCGGGGCGGCGGCGGCGCTCGGAGCTTGCGGCGGGGAGAGCCGGGGGAGACAAGAGGAGGCCAAAGGGAGGTCGCCGTGGCTCCGGCGGTGGCGTCACGGGGCTCTCACGGAGGAGGAGCGGCGAGGGGAGGTGGAGGCGGCCGAGCGCCGGGGAGCGCGAGCCGGAGACGAGGCGCTTAGGGCCGGTGAGGCGGGACCAGCGGCGCGGCAGAGAGGCAGGCGGAGGGGAGGCGGGCGGCGAGGAGGGGAACATGCGCCAGGGTCGGCGACGGGGTCAGAGGCGGCGCTGGAGGAGAGGAGGTCCAGGCGGCGGCGCGAGCTCCTGGCCAGGCAGCGACGGGATCGGGGCCTAGAGGAGGAGGTGGCCTTGGCGGCGGTGGGCGGTAGGTGGTGGGGCCGGGGCGGGTCGGTGCGTGGGGAGCTCGATGCGGGGGAGTGGTTGGTGGTTCTGTCCACTCCAGGAGGGTGGGGCCCGCGCGGTTGGCTGAGGGGTGAGGGTGGCTGTGTGAAGGGAGTGGAGGCAGCTGGGTGAGGTGGCAGTGTTTGATTGGATGGGGAATTGGGCCAGGGTGACGTGTCGTGCCGTGAGTGGCTGTGGTGAGGTGGAGGGGGCTGGGTAGAAAAGGGTTTGGGTAGGAAAAGGTGCAGGTAGTCGGTTTTGTCTTTGGGTGGCGGTGGGTGGACGAACGGCTGCCCTAAAATAAAATAAATATTTTAATATTTAAAAATGGGGCTTTTGAAACCGTTGGTAGACAAAGCAAAATATTCGGAGACCGGGTTTTTTTTTTTGATAATAACCAGGCGCGAGAAGACAAAAATAGATTTTTCGAAGATAGTTTTATGCAAACAAATGCAAGATGACATGACGATGCTCAATTGCAATGTGGCATGATGACATGAGCATGCGGTAATGATGATGCAATGCACAGAAACAACGCGATTTTCTAGTAGTGGTTTTGCGGGATGCCATGAAGCGCCCAGCCGCTTCTCCGCAGCCACAGCCTCGCCGCGCCGCATTGCCGCAGCCTCGCCGCCTCGCCGCGCCGCATTGCCGCAGCCTCGCCGCTTAGCCCCGCTGTAGCCGCGCCCTGCTAAAGCCATGTCATCCACCTCTCCGCAGCCGTGGCCATGGTGCTCGACCACGAGTTGGAGGCGACGACCACTGGCGGAGCAACATGCATGTCAGGGGGGCCACCGCCCCCCTAGATTTTTAAAAATCATTGAAGGAAAAAAAATTGAGGACCTAGAAAAGAAAAATTAGTGTCATTTTCCCCCCAAACATCTATAATTTCGTTTTGCCCCCCCTGATATTCTTGGCTAGCTCCGCCATTGGCGACGACTCCATCTTTCCCCATCTCCGCACGTAGTCCGCCATGGGCACGAGCTCTGGCGGCCAACGAGCTGTGTTGCCCGCGCCGGTGATGGCTTTTGCGCCGGTTTCCGGTGGCAGGTGCTGCTGTCGCCTATGGTGGTGTTGCCCTGTGTCCGTGGCAGTGCTACTCCTTCCCTTCTGGCACAGTGCTACACAATGCTACTGGAGGAGGTCGTCGTTGCTATAAACGAATGGTCATGATGCAACTGACCAATGGATGCATCTGATGTGTTGTTGCTACTAGGGAGAAAAGAACGATCTCTTGTTCATGGAACATGTGGACTGTTTACCTTACACACTTTGCTTAAAGCAGTTGTCTGTTGCTTGTAACTTAATACTGGATGGGGTTCGGATGATAACCTGAAGGTGGACTTCTAGTCATCGATACAGTTGGATGACGGTCTATGTATATTGTTGTATTACCCAATCAACCTCATAGGATCTTTCTAGCTAGTAATTGTATTATTATGCCTTGCTTAGTTCCTGTCAATTACCCCACTGTAATTTGTTTACCCTTCATGCCATGTTGTTTATCTAAGGAGAGCACCTCTAGTAAACTATGGACCCTGGTCCAATCTTTACCATTGATACATGTTCCACTGTTACTTGTTTACTTGCTGCAAATCATTACCTTCCACACCATACGTTTAATCCTTTGTTACAGCAAACCGGTGAGCTTGACAACCTCACTGATTCGTTGGGACAAAGTCTTGAGTTTGTGTTGTGCAGGTCTCCACGTTACCTTTGAGAAGTTTCCTTTCTCCTTCAAGTTCGATAACCTCAGTCTCTACTGAGGGAAACTTGCTGCTGTGCTCATCACACCTTGATCTTGGGGTTCCAACGAAGTGTCCCACGTCAACACTGGGTGCACGCATCACATATCAGATGCGCCTCGAGTATGTCTGACATATGCGCCTCTAATATCTTAACAGATGTGCCTCGAATAGAATTTTTGAATTCAAATTTTACAGAACCACAGTACAGCCTAGAATACATAGTATATAGGTATTATACAGTCCAGAATACATAGTACACATGTATTATACAGTCCAGAATATAGTATAAATAGTACAGAATTTCTAGAAAGTTGCAATTGTCCAAAACATAGTATAACCAACACGAATACAAGTGCATCACACATCAACTTGAATTAATCCCTGACATACGAGTTAACACATCAACTAGTACATCACACAGCACCAAGTGTGCGCCAAGTTCACATCTCTCGAGGACCAAGTACAAGTTCACAATCACATTACAACTACAATGAAGCTCTAGGTGAAGTAGAGCACATAACCTACCATGAAGATAAAGGTGGTGATCACGACGAAGTTCCTCCACTTCTTCCTTCCGCGCTTCCTCCACTTCTCTTCCTCCACCTCACTACTCTTGTAGCCTTTGTAGTTGTTGCCCGAGAAGTTGTTCACTTGCTTCTGGCAGTCTTCCCACTCCTCGTACACACCTGGAACCTTACTAACGTACATAACATAGCACTTCTTTGCCATCTCCTGTACACAAGATAGATGATACTAGCTATGTCAGTGGAAAGCAATAGTAGTTCACAAGATAAAATCATGCATATATATGGGTGCAGAAAGATGTAAAATAGGGACAACACACTCAGAAAAGGATGCCTCATACTTAGGTTGGGCACGGAAATAACAATGCCGCTGATGAATCTGGTGTGCCACTATGTGTGTGACTAGACCACTGCTGGATCTGGTGCCATCTTGGATGCAGTGTGGCACGGATCCAGCGGTCTAGTCACACATAGTGGCACACTCGGCAGTGATTAAGCATGAATTTCGTGAACTGATCTCAATGTGTTAGTCCACATGTTCCATGAACAAGAGACCGTTGTTTTCTCCCTAGTAGAAACAACACATCTACAACCGAAGAGATTTCTATCACTTCCCTTGGAAACTAGAGGCATGAACCCACTATCGAGCATAAATACTCCCTCTTGGAGTCACTAGCAACTACTTGGCCAAGATAACCACTAGAAACGGAGAGCATGCAAGATCACAAACAACACAGACATGATAGAATCATAAAGATAAAAACATTAATCAGACCAACATAATAATCTCAATATCCATCGGATCCCCGCAAACACAACATGCATGATTACAAATAGATTAGATCTTGATCATGAACGGATCTCACAAGATATATACATGAAAGCACAAAGGAGGAGATACAACCATCTAGCTACTACATGGACCCATAGTCCAAGGTGGAACTACTCATGAATCATACCGGAGAGAAGGCCTCCGGGATGATCTCCCCTCTAGCAGGTGCCGAGAAGAACTTTAGATCCCCCCGATCTAGGGACGATGGTGGCGATGGCTACAGATGGTTTCGTGGATTTCTGATCGGGTAATCAGGATTTCTGCATCGGGGGATTCTTATAGGCGAAGGGGCGAGACCGGGAGGCGGCCAGGGTGCCCAAACCCTATCCAGGCGTGGGCTAGGGCCCACCCGCACCTAGGGTGGGTTTGGCTCCCCTGGCTGGCCTTCCGGGCTCCCCTCTAGACTTCTTGTTCCCCACGAAAAGTTATTGACTTTGTCCTTCGTCCCGTCCAATTCCGAGAATATTTCTTTACTAACTTTTCTGAAACAAAAAACAGTAGAAAACAGGCATCTGGCACTGTTGCAACTTGTTAATAGGTTAGTACCAGAAAACATGTAAAAAGCACCTCAAAGTGTAGACAAGTAAAGCAAAGTAGATACAAAACAAGCATGGAGCATCAAAAATTATAGATATGTTTCCAACGTATCAGCATCCCCAAGCTTAAATCCTGCTCGTCCTCGAGTAGGTAAGTGATAAAAGAATAATTTTTGAGGTGACATGCACCCTCACAATAAAGATCCAACCATTTGCAAGCATTGAAAGCTGGGATCAAAGAACTCTAAACATGTGCATGAAAGATGGAGTTCTAACAATAGGACATAGTAACTATGCATGCAACATGGAAAGCTACAAACAAAGATCATGAATAATATGCATTGAAAAACATTTGTTTGTTTCACATGCAAAAAACATAGCATAGTGGCAATCAACTTGTCCCTCATAGAGTAGCAATATAATGCATAGGACACCTGCAAAGTTCACAAGGGTGACTAGAAACAAATAGCACATGAACAAGTAATAACACAATATGCATCAATTAATAAGCTTTGGAACACTGCACACATAATGACAACTATGCTCTCTTAATGGTGCCTAAAGGTAGAAGGTGGAGACTCAATAGTGGTGGAAGAAAGGCCTTTTTTATAAAGGAAGCAGGGATTACAAGTTTCAAAAAGAGATTCCAAAAATTATGGTACTAGTTAGCTTTCAGCCCTCATTGCCCCTATCATAAGCATCTTGAAGTGGTTAAGGTTAAAGTGGCAAAGCTGGAGTATATGCTTGACGAAGTATAAGTTGGCAATCTCATGCCCCTTGAATATGAGGGCCACAACTCATGCATACTCAACTTTGGGTCCACGTAAGTTCTTGTCACTGTAAGTATTTGCATATCATTGAGAACCGCCAATGGTGTACCCCTTGCACATGGTACAGGGGCTTTCCCATAACCAAAATGACAAGGCAAGCAGACAATAAGCATCTCAACAATTCTTCTTATGTACCATGGGAATATGGTGTTTTTTCTCTCTTTCCTCTTTTCTCAATGTGTCTCTTTTTTATAAGAAGAATGCTTCATAGATGTCACTATGGTGATGCTGCAAGTTTCCACCATGATTAGGCATGGCTTAGGCTAGCGGCCCAGGCGTTTCTCTAACACAGGATACAAACTCCATGGACTTACAAGTTCCCTCTTTATTTCACACTAGTGACATCCATAGACAAAAGAACATGATATCAACTGAGTATAACAAGGTACAAGTGCAATGTTGAAAACGTTCCCCGTGACAACACGGTTTTGCTAATTCCAACTTATAAGTGCAAGCATATACAACAAAGTTGTCACAATGGTTCAAGTTTACTAGGGGCAAAGAATAAAGTGTCCCATCAAGTTCGTGAGGGCTTTAATCACTAAGTTTTCACATAAAAAATAGTTTTTTTAATTGGAAGATAGTTGAAAACAAGAATATACTTGAAATAACTTGGTTTCTTGGGAGTTGGAAGCATGAGTAGAACTTACTCATACAAGTGGAGGCTAGCAAAAGACTGGGAGCAACCAACTAAGAGAGCAATAATGGCCATAATTATGCAATGCAACAAAGCAAACTAATCAAAGCAAAGAGTGGTACTAAAAGTCAAGGACTAAATGATCATAGAGGCTAATGGTGACTTGTCATTGTCATAACATGGTGTGAGCATGTGCCAAGTCAACCCAAGCAAAACATCAAAGGAGAATACCACAATACTATGCATTTTCATGCTAAAACAACGCATAATTTCTTTAAGGCACACTAAGCAATCCCAATTGTTTGAAACAAGACATGCTACAACAATAATCACTAAGCATAATGCTAAAACAACACCTAGCATGTCATGCTAAAGTCTAAGTCACAGTCAATGCAAGCTCCTCTTGCACTTCAAGCAAGAACTTTCTACTCCTTTCCAAACACCAAGCAAACTTATTTGCAAAATAACACAACGAAAACGGGGGTCCAAACTACTAAAGAAAACTAAACAAACTAAGCAAAGCAAACGAAAACTAAGACGCTCCAAGAACAACACAACTGTGCATGAAACAATAAAAACGAAGTGTCTAGACATACCTGAGCTTTTTATTGATGAAGAAGGGGATGCCTTGGGCATCCCCAAGCTTTAACACTTGTACCTATTGGATATTTCTTGGGGTGAAACCATGGTGGCATCCCCAAGCTTGAGCTTTTGTCCATTCTTCATCTCATTGCATCATTCTCTCTCTACACCTGAAAATTTTCCTTCATACAAAACTTAAAACAATCTTCATTAGCAACATTAGCTTATTCAAAAGATATTAGACCACTGTCAAAGCTGTGGAACAGCAAGTATTTTCACTAAAAACACAGGCTACTATAGTAACTCCTTCAAAGAAACTCAATTTACCTGAAGAGAGCTCAAAAAGGAATCAATAAGAAGAAAATGCAAATAATGGCAGAAATCTGTCAAAACAGACCAGCAAGTAGAATTTTTTTTTTCGAACATCTTCTGTTGCTAAAATCAAAAAGTGTTGAACTAACGAAACTTTGCCAACATACTGGGGGATTTATTCGTAAATTTTGAGCTCAATCCGAGTTACAGAGCCTCCTCACGATTTTTTTGGAAGGACAGAAATCTGTTTCGGGACAGCAACTCCCCAAATCTTACTTCCCTCTCATTAGAGGTCATTCTTGGCACAAAAAGCAAACAAAAAGGATAAGGAGAGGTCATTACAGAAGTAATAACTTCCAAGACTCAAGGAAACTCTTGGGTTATCTCCCAACAAGTACTTTTCTTTAACGCCTTTAAGTTAGGCACACGAAGCAAGAAGAATCAAGTATTTTCAAATGAGGAAGCATTGCCATCAAACCTTGCTTTCAAATGAGGAGCAAAAAACAACTTCTCTCTCCTCATAGGGAAGTGTTAAATACCTTTCTTAAATGGAAAATGATATTTGATGGTGCCTTCCTTCATATCAATGATGGCACCAACTGTTCTAAGAAAAGGTTTTCCCAAATTAATAGGACAAGAAGCATTGTATTCAACATCCAAAACATAGAAATCAACAGGGACATAAGCATTGTTAACCATAATGAGAACATCATTAATACTCCCCATGAGTTTCTTCTTAGCATTATCATTGAGTGGCACATTTAAATAACAATCTTCCAACGGTGGCAAATCAAGCATTTCATAAATCTTCGTAGGCATAATAGAGACACTAGAACCAAGATCACATGAAGCTTTGAGATCAAAGTCATTCACTTGCATATTAATAATGGGTTCCAACTATCTTCTACTTTCCTAGGAATAGAAGCTTTGTGTTTTAGCTTCTCATCCTTAATCTTAACAAGAGCATCTGTAATGTGTTTGGTAAAGGCAACATGCATATCATTAGTATCAGGACTTCTAGCAAGCTTTTGCAAGAACACAATCACTTCAGAAATATTGCAACCATCAATATCAAAGTCAAACTTAGCATCACTAGTAGTAGGCTCACTAGGATTAGGCATAGTAAGAGGAGGAATAGGGGCTACTTGTGGTTTAGTGGTGATAGTGCACACACTATTGTTTCTATCAATTTCAGCTTCCCTTTCCCACCTAGCATGAAGTTGAGCTAACAGCCTAACATTTTCATCAATAGTAACCTGTATGGCATGAGTAGTGGCAAAGGTATTTTCCATAGTTTCAGGTTTAGCAGCCATTTCATTAACCAAGGAAGTTTGGGCTTCAGACAAAGAGGATATATTTTTCTCAGCACTCAAAATTTTTGACTGTAAACTAGGAATTTCTCTATTCAGATTCTCAAGTTGAAGACTAATGTTTTTCAAGATAATAGATTGTTCCTCCATAGTTTTAGTGAAAATCTTATTTTTCTCATATTGCATTTGCATAAAAATTTTAGTGGATCTCTCAACTTCTAGAATCCTCTCTTCACTAGGCATTCCAAATCTATCCTGATAAGCATTTCCACTAGGAGGGTAAGGCCTATAATTGTTGTTGCTACCAAAATTATTCCTATAGGCATTGTTGTTGAAATTGTTGTTTCTAATGAAGTTCACATCAACTTGCTCTTATTGAGCAACCAAAGAGGCTAAGGTAACACTATTAGGATCTAGAGGAGCTTTCCCATTAACAAGCATAGCCATAATAACATCAATCTTTTCACTCAAAGAGGAAGTTTCCTCAACAGAATTTACCTTCTTACCATGTGGAGCTCTCTCAACATGCCATTCAGAGTAGTTAAACATCATATTATCAAGGAGCCTCATTGCAGAACCCAAGGTGAGTCCCATAAAAGTACCTCCAGCAGCAGAATCCAACAGGTTTCTTGAGGAGAAGTTCAAACCTGCATAAAAAGTTTGGATAATCATCCAAGTAGTGAGTCCATGAATAGGGAAATTTTTAACCAAAGATTTCATTGTTTCCCAAGCAGGAGCAACATGGTGAGCTAGAGCAAGAACTAATTTTTTGTGTTTTTTGAATAAGGCAACCAAACCAAGCTAGACTAATTTTTTTGGGTTTTTTGAAAAGAGGCAAACGAAACCAAGCAAAAGAAACAAAGCAAACTAAAAACAAAGTAAAGAGAAAGGAAGTGAAGGACTCCCCTTGTGAAGACGCCCTTAGCCTCCCCAGCAAAAGCGCCAGAAATCTTGATGCGTGCACCCAGTGTTGACGTGGGACACTTCGTTGGAACCCCAAGAGAAAGGTGTGATGAGCACAGCAGCAAGTTTCCCTCAGTAGTGACCGAGGTTATCGAACCTGAAGGAGTAAGGAAACGTCTCAAAGGTGTTGCTGTAACGTGGAGACCTGCACAAAACAAACTCAAGAATTTGTCCCAACGAATCAGTGAGGTTGTCAAGCTCACCGGTTTGCTGTAACAAAGGATTAACGTATGGTGTGGAAGGTAATGATTTGAAGCAAGTAAACAAGTAACAGTGGAAGATGTATCAACGGTAAAGATTGGACCAGGGTCCATAGTTCACTAGAGGTGCTCTCCTTAGATAAATAACATGGCATGAAGGGTAAACAAATTACATTGGGGCAATTGACAGGAACTAAGCAGGCATAACAATGCAATTACTAGCCAGAAAGATCATATGAGGTTGATTGGGCAATACAACAATATACATAGACCGTCATCCAACTGCATCTATGACTAGAAGTCCACCTTCAGGTTATCATTCGAACCCCCTCCAGTATTAAGTTGCAAGCAACAGACAACTTCTTTAAGCAAAGTGTGTAAGGTAAACAGTCCACATGTTCCATGAACAAGAGACCATTGTTTTATCCCTAGCAGCAACAACACATATATAACCGAAGAGATTTCTGTCACTTCCCTTGGAAACTAGAGGCATGAACCCGCTATCGAGCATAAATACTCCTTCTTGGAGTCACTAGAAACTACTTGGCCAAGATAACCACTAGCAACGGAGAGCATGCAAGATCACAAACAACATAGACATGATAGAATCATAAATATAAAACCATTAATCAAACCAAGATAATAATCTCAATATCCATTGGATCCCTACAAACACAACATGCATGATTACAAATAGATTAGATCTTGATCATGAACGGAGCTCACAAGATCTATACATGAAAGCACAAAGGAGGAGATACAATCATCTAGCTACTACATGGACCCATAGTCCAAGGTGGAACTACTCACGAATCATACCGGAGAGAAGGCCTCTGGGATGATATCCCCTCCGGAAGGGTGCTGGGAAGAACTTCAGACCCCCCGATCTAGGGACGATGGTGGCGGCGGCTACAGATGGTTTCGTGGATTTCTGATCGGCTACTCAGGGTTTCTGCATCGGGGGATTCTTATAGGCGAAGGGACAAGACCGGGAGGCTACCAGGGTGCCCAAACCCTAGCCAGGCGCGGGCTAGGGCCCACCCGTGCCTAGGGTGGGTCTGGCCCCCCTAGCTGGCCTTCCAGGCTCCCCTCTGGACTTCTTGTTTCCCACGGAAAGTTATTGACTTTGTCCTTTGTCCCATCCAATTACGAGAATATTTCTTTACTAACTTTTCTGAAACCAAAAACAACAGAAAACAGGCATATGGCACTGTTGCAAATTGTTAATAGGTTAGTACCAGAAAACATGTAAAAAGCACCTCAAAGTGTAGACAAGTAAAGCAAAGTAGATACAAAACAAGCATGGAGCATCAAAAATTATAGATACGTTTCCAACGTATCAATATGCACCATGTATAACTAGATACGCTAGGCGCATATCGATATGCTCCATGTGCCTCGAGTAAAAAATACGAGTGTCATGGGCCTCGAGGTGCATACCATATGCGCCTCGAATAGACTTTCTGGTGCGCCTCGAGTAGGGTTTTCCCTAGTAGTGCTATGCACCAAATGTAAGGGCAAGTCCTTCACTCCCAAATTCCACCAAAGATACAAAATCTATTGCGGTAATAAGGGAGGAAGAACACAAGAGGAGAACACAAAACTCTCCAAGATCTAGATCCCAAGGATCCCTTCACAAAGAAGAGATTTGGTTTGTTGGGGTTGTAGATCTAGATGTCCTCTCATAAACCCCTCAAAAAGATGCAAGAATCATAGGAGGGAGAAGGGAGAGGACAAGATCTTCAAGGTCAAGAATGGAGTTGAGAGAGAGAGAGCAAAAAACCAAGCAAAGAGCTCCCGCCACAAAGGGGAGGAGGAGCCCCTTTTAACACTACTAGGAAAAGGCTAATTCGTGGCGCACCTATTTTTGCCATCCGTGGCGCACTAGGGGTGCGCCACAAAGCGTACGCTGCGGCTAACTTTTATTCGTGGCGCACTAGGTGGTGCGCCATGCTTCTGAAAAGATAACCGTGGTGCACTAGGTGCTGTGCGCCACGCATATGAAAAAGCTAGCCGTGGCGCACTAGGTGTTGTGCTCCACGGATACAAATTTCAAAATTCAAAAAAAGTGAGAGATCTGGATCTCGTCGGTGCTGTCGACGTCAGTGCCGTCGCTCGATGTCACCACCTTCGCCTCGTCGGAGAGGCGACTGCAAGGAGGAGGAGAGAGTCCGCCGTCACCGTCGGAACTACAAAGAGGAGGAGGTGGAGGAGGAGGAGGAGGAGGATGAGGAGGAGGAGGAGGAGAGAGCCCGCCGTCGTCATCGTCGTTGTCACTGAAAGGAGGAGAAGGAGGAGGAGAGAGCCCGCCGTCTCCATCGTCATTGTCACTGCAAGGAGGGGGAGGAGAAGAAGGAGCCCGACGTCGCTGTCGCCGTTGCAAGGAGGAGGCCGCCATCACCATCTTCACAAGGAGGAGGAGGAGATGAAGGAGAGGGGAAGGAGGAGGAGGAGAAGGAGAAGGAAAAGAAGGAGAAGGAGGAGGAGAGGAAGGAAAGGAGAAGGGAGGAAAAGGAAAAGTAGAAGGGAGGAAAGGAAAAGGAGAGAGAAGGGGGAGGGAAGAGGGGTAGCTAGGCGGGGTGGGGATTCAAATTTTGAATCCCGCCCAACTTACTTGTAGCGCACTAGGTGGTGGTGCGCTACGGGTAAGTTGCCCTCTAATTTTTTTTCTGTAGGAAAAACAGACTTTTGACCGTAACTTTTTACTCTTTTCGAATTTCGAAAATCTAAATAATCTCTAAACGACCAAAGGTCGTTGCGAGCGTATGCGAAATCTCGTTCTCGTTATTTTGGTATATTATACGATTTTTTTCGACATCGTATGCAAAAGTTACGGCCATTTTACCGTGGCATGACTTTTTTTTGCAGAAAAAGTGGAAACTCATGTTTGTTAATTTTCCTAGAAACTATGCCACATTACCTACCTAAAGATGAAATGATTTTATTGTTTGAAGTGTTTATTATTTTCTTTTATTTTTTGCAAAACCTAAAAAGGCGATCCATGGGGGGGGTGTGGAGTTGGTGCATGCCACTTAGCCGTAGGGCACTAGGGAAGAGTGCCCTACGGCTAAGTTGACCCAGCTGCTGCAGCACACATGCCCGTAGCGCACTAGGTCAATGTGCCCTACGGATAAGTGACACATCCATAGCGCACCTTGACCTAGTGCGCTACGGGTATGTGTGTTGTGGCCACAAGTGCCCTGGCCCACACATAGCCGTGGTGCACCACCCCCATGTGCGCCACGCTTACGACAGTTAGCCGTAGGGCACCTATGGGCAGTGCGCCACGCCTATTTTACCCGTGGGGCACCACTAGCAAGTGCGCCACATAAGTGTGGATTACCTATAGCCGTTTTCCTAGTAGTGTAAAGGGCTCCCAAAATCTGACCATTTGGAATATTTATGAGCCTGGCCGGTAGTACCGGTGGGTGGGCGATACAACCACTGGAACCCAGACAACGATCAAAACACTGTGAAGCTAAAGAGAGAAAATGAACTTGGACGGTACTACAACCGGTGCATCGGTACTACCGCTGAGCGGGGCCGGAATTTCTGCCAAAATTCTGATGAACTAAGATAAATAAGCATTTCATAAGATGAAGTGTACTGAGTGAACACCAGCCTCGGCGAAAGTAGGCCGGAACATCCACCGGTACTACCAGCGGCAAAATGCCCGAGAGGTACGTTTGGTGGAGCAGCGGTACTTCCGCCGGGGACGGTACTACCGCCTTTACTTCTGGTCAAGTTTCAATAAATAGACACGACCAAACAAAGAGGTTACTGAAGGGAGACACAAGCTAAGTGGAAGTAGCCCGGTACTACCGGCGGCAAAAAGGCCCTAGCGGTACTACTTGTGGCGCGCCAGAACTACCGCCCATAGAAACTTCAGAACCAAAACTCCCATAACTTTCGCATCCGAACTCCAAACGAGATGAAACCAATTTTTTTGGAAAGATAACGATGAGTAGAATCTAAAAAATATTGGGTACCACAAAGAGAGAAAATATCAAGTATATGTAAGTGATATACCACCCGCTGTGTGGAGTCGGAAAACCTGCAAGATCAAAAACGCAATAGGATATGCAAGAGGAATCCTTTGTTGATGAACTAGATCTTGTTATGAAGATAACCACAATCTCTAGATCCTCACATGGACAAGATCCAAAAACAGCAACAAACAATAAATATGATGCAAGAATTCAAAGGTTTGAGCTCTCTCTAAAAGATGTGACCGAGTCACTCAATCGAGAGCCCATCTTGATAGTACGGCTATCTATCCTAAACCCGGTCTCCCAACTAACAACATGATACCGACAAAAGAGAAACTCTATCAAGATCACACCTTTGCCTTGAGAATTCCACTTGATCTTGATGTAGACCGTCTTCTCCTTCTCAATATGGAACACCTTTCTTGATTGCTCTTGCTCTCTCTAGCTTAATGAAGACTTGCAAATTTCTGCCCATGCACCATAGGGAGGATGACAAGCTTCAAGCATGAGATATTATAGATATGGTGCATCTTGAGCTTGCACTTAATTTTGTCTACCTTGAAACCAACACATGGTCCAAGCAATGCCGATAAACAAAACCTACAAGTGAAACTCAATTTACACATTAGTTATTACCAAAACCACACATGGGGGCATACTTGCCCTTTCACCTATATTGGTCATTGATCTAAGATGTGTCTCAATCATGTCTACACATTCCTGAACCATAAGGATGTCACACTTAAGGGTAGTGACACTTAGGGTTGATCCAAGACCGTAAGAGAAATAGAAGAGAGAGAACTAGAATCATTCCAGGGAGAAACCAAAGTTGTTCAGAGGGGTTCAAAAGGTGTTTAGAATTGTAATGAATTAATTAAGATGTATTTATTATTAAACATCGTTGCATTGATGACGAGTACGCCATAGGGAGTCCTAAGAGCGTTGAGAAGGATTGGGTGTGAGCCGTATGGTGTTACAGGGATGGTGAGCACAAAACTTTACCTAGGTTCAGATCTGATAGCGGTGATATGATCCTACTCCTGCTAGCAATCCACTAATATATCGGTAGAGCTGGATGTTATAGCGGATTACAAGAGAGGTTTGCCTGTGTGAGTTATGGTTGTGGTGTCTATGATTTTGCCCTGAAGGCTCGCATCTAGGACGACTTATATAGTTATCCGACCTAGGGTTTACAGGAGAGATCTATCCGGCTACGATACAGAGTTGGTACTAAGTACATCTTGGAATAGGAGTAATACTACATGCCTAAGTCGATAAGTCTTCTCGGCCTTGGCATAGCCGGAAGTGACTCTATATCCTTTCCGTGACTAGGCCGCCCGTGGAGCAAATCTCTAACCCTTAGTAGGCCACCCTGGTTAGCGAGTCCTGTGGTATACCCAGAAAGTATATCCCCAACAGTAGCCCCCAGAACTCTCCAAGATCCAAAGTCGGATTAATCATCTAGCTTGATGGTTCTTCGGCTTGCAGAATCTTGAAGGGTTCTCAAAAACTTCATTCAATGTGTATGATTCCGAGTCTCATCTGAGTCGAATATGTCTTCTAGATTTCCTCCATGTCCATGATCATTTCAAACTTGAGCCAGATTTTGGTCGGTGACTTAACCTGACAACTTTTTAGGTCCTTTCTTGTCACTGAAAAATATTCTGCCATCATGACCATTGGTAGGCCCGCACCTGATGGCAACAATCGTGGCCACTTTTCGTTGGGACTACAAGTGCAGAGTGTTGTAGCAAGCTTCTTTTCCCCACAAGGGTGACTCCAAGTGCAGAGTGTTGTACTAGATCTATGAAGAACAAAAGAGAAATAGATCAAGATACTACCACAAACCCATAGTCTAGGGGTGGACTACTCCCTCTTCATCATGGTGATGATGTTGGAGAGGGTGGTGATCCCTCTAAAGGTGGCTCCGGTGGAGTTTCCCCCTCCAATATTCACTGAATCTGACTCTATTTGGTGGTATTTTCATCTCTTGTGTTCTCTGTCTCGAGGACTCGCCATAGGGTCCTTATATAGGGTTTTTAGGTCAATATAACTCTGTAGGCGAAAGAATCAAGGTGATCGGATGGCCGAGGAGGAAATGGAGGCAGGGCGCGCCCACATGGGCTAGGCGCACCCTCTAGGATCTTTTGGGCCTCTTGGCCCTTCTCCCGAGGTTCTTGCATTCCAGATTCTTCTCGTGATAAAATATTGACATCCGCAAAATCTCAGGTCTATTTGAATCCGTACAGGTCTTGAAACATCAAAAATATAGAAAACATGGTTTTTCTGCCCTGCAGGGTTATAACCAAAATAAAGGGGATCATTGGTAAATCCCCCAAAATCAATGTAAAAAATGGATATAAGATTATATATGATGCAAATATGTGGGTAAACATGTAAACAAACTACAAAGTTCATGTATGCATTTTACATGCATCAACATCCCCAGGCTTAACCTATGCTCGTCCTCGAGCATAAAGTTGATAAAAATAAACATGGACTTTGGAGTTTGTTACTTTGATTATTTCATTATCATACAAAGTTCATAGGTTCAAATCTTTCCAATGAAACATAATAAGAAAGTGTTCTATCAAGTTGTATCTTTTGCACATCTATAAACATGTTAAACAATAAGTAATGTGTGCATAAAACAAATGAGGAACAAAAAAACCTTCAAGCACACTTTGATGAACCTATAGAATAAGAGAATCTTCCTATCATCGGCATTGGTGTTTTATGCCTCTACTTTTATTTTTGGTCCCACTTATTAGTTTAATGCCCTACTAGAAGACTCACTTCTTAGTTTCATGTATTCCCTTGACATGTTTTGCATATCATACCAAAAGTAAGCATTGAATACATATGTTAACCATCCATAAAGAATGTAAAATAAAGTTTTGATCTATTTATTTCATGTCAACAATACTAATAAGGATGGAGTTCCAAGTAGCTTTTGTTTAAAAAGTTGCATATGGTTTATGTGTTAAACATTTTACAAGTTGAATGTCTCATGCACCTTTACCAATGAACTAACACTACAACCTGTCATTCTATAGCATAGGTTGTCATAAAAATTGCATCATCGAGGTACCTCTTTCCCATGTGTGACTATACACCCAACATACGTTTGGTATCTAGGAAGCATGCTTCTTTTGTGTTATTTTCATAAGGGGAATATCTCCACATTTCAGAAGACAAGACAAACAGACATATGAGTCCTCTCGGCAAATTTGTTTTGAAAAGAGTGTCATTGATTGTCATGTTGTAAGTTTCCACCATGTCATGCATGGGTTTGGCTAGCGGCCTAGGAGCATTTTATCTTTCCTTATGCTTACTCCAGTGTGTAGTGCAGGAAAAAGAAAGAACAAACATGATATTTCAATAATGGATATTGTAAGCTTGTGCCATTATAGCATGGTTTGGCCAACAAACACATTATAAAATGTAAAGCACATAAAGTTCCATAGTGGTATCACCCCAAACCTTACTTTCTTATGAGCTTTAAATTACACAAAAGAGATGATTTTGAATATTTTGTAGGATCAACATGCATATTATACTTGGAAGTAGCCTTTTCCACAAATAGGTAGATATGCCTATTCTAGTTTAAGGGGTTTGGAAAAAGTCTTAGCTTGCATTGTGCAGCTTAGCAAACAGAGATCTAAAGAGTGTGCCATCTAGTTCATAATGCCAACATTTATTTTCTCACCTTGATCCTTATGGTTGAACATAGATATACATGAGAAAATGGTACAAATTAAGAGGCACAAACAAATCATACTTCGTGTAAAGTATTTGAGCTTAGTAACTAGGCATAACATGAATTTCAACCTTTTGCTTTTATCCCCCGTTTTCTTTCATGTTCAGTTTTAATATCATCATGACAAAGTTTCTTTTCAGTAGCTTAGTCATAAACATGCATAATGATTCATTATGGTGGTCCTTTTATTGCAAACAAAAGTAAACTAAACAGAACAAACACTCCAAATTTCTACGATAGTCCTATGTTGCTCGAAAAACAAAGTTTAGAGGTTTGCAAACTGAGAGTTTAATAGGTCCAGTGGGGTGCCTTGGGCATCCCCAAGGTTATGGTTTTAACCATTCTTGGATTGCTCTTGTTGTGGTGTTCCTTTATTCTCTATCAAAAAACTTCAACACAAAACTTTTCTCCCATATCTTTTCTGAGTGGTGACATTAGTGGCACAAAAGCATAATAGTTGCTGCATATATATCAAAGAAAAATTCTTTCTAAATGTTGCAGAAAGCATATAATGTTTCTACACATCCTTAGCATATAATATAGCTCATAGCAATCATTTTAGGACACTTGGGAATGGTTAAACAAAACATGGCATAATCTGTCCAGATTTTCAGCAGGAGCAAAATGAATTTATTTAGCCCACTTAGACATGTCAGAAATTTTAGACAATTTTTGTGCATACAGAGGATGAAAATTTGAAAATGCTGTGAAAATATGAGCGCAAGCAGAGTTACAAAAAATTAGAGAATTTTTCAACTAAAAGTTGTTCTGTAGGAATTTTCTATTCCATATCTTTTACAACTTTTTATCATCCAAGATGAGTTCCACTTGGTACTTTATTACTACTCTATAGCAAATACACTAAAAAGGAATCTTTTAACAGCAAACAAACATAAAAATAAATTACCGGCTTGCCTCCCGAAAAGCGCTATCTTTATAGCCATATAGCTAGGCTCTACTTACTTGGTTTAAGTGATATGGAATTCATGTGGTAGCTTGTGTTTATTTGATACCTCCTTCTTCCTTGGAAAGTGTTCCATAAAATTCTTGTGAGGAAACTGAAACTTCACATTTCCTTCTTTTGCATCAATGATTGCACCTTTTATTCCCAAGAAAGGTCTACCAAGTATTATAGGACTTGAGGTATTGCTGCCCATGTCCATTATAATAAAATCAACATGTACAAATGTCATATGTAATTCAAACATGACATCTTTAACTTTCCCTAAGGCAAGTTTGGTTGAATCATCAGCAAGTAAAAGTTCTATAGAGCATTTTTCCATGGGTTTCAAATCAAGCAAATCATTTTGATCTTTGGATAAAACCGAGACACTAGATCCTCAATCTAGAATGTCATGATGTGTCTCGCTTACAATAGTGATTAATATATTGGGGATCCATGCATCCCCAAGCTTAGGTGGTATCATAGATTCTTTATTATATCTTTCATTTTTTTCTTGTATAACATAATTTGTTATATATGAACCAAATCATGCGTGATGAACATTAAAAGATGGATCATTAGCAGACTTTTTCAATATGTTAATGAGTTCATGCAAGCTACACTTACCAATATCAAGTAGAGGTTATTTTGTTTCACCTAGCATTTTAACTTCCTCTATTTGTTTATCATTTGTTGGTTCTTTTTCATTATCAATCACAGTAGTATCTCTCTCTCTTTTATTTTTAGTGATTCTACATTTTTGTCCCCAAAGAACATGGCAGAATTTTCTAAGACTTCTACTTCATTTTCACCACGAATTCCCCTAAGGGAAAAACTGGGGATAAGTTCACTTCAGCACTTGTAGATACTATTTTCTACCAACATTCAATCTAGCAATGTAAATGTTTCATAAGGGTCTAGATATAAAAAGGATTTTTTGGCCTCTTTATTTAGGAATTGCATAGATTCATATGTAAGGCCTAAATAAAAACTCCCTATAAGCAACCAATCCTTTAATCTATGTTCTAGTTTATATGTAAGTTGTTTAAACCTTACCCAAGAATTAGTGAGAGATTCATTTTCATATTGCTTGAAATCACATACCATTTTTTTTTGTAATGAAAGGTATTCTTACCAATTTTTTATAAAAAAGATACTTCCAAATTATACCATGTTTTTAAATCTCTTTTAGGTGCAGCCTCATACCATATTTTAGCTATTCTTATTAATGAGTGTGGAAACAACTTTGCTTTTACTATTTGATATGTCGTAAACGTATCTATAATTTTTGATGTTCCATGCTTGTTTAGTATCAACTTTGCTATGCTTTGTATACACTTTGAGGTATTTTTATACATTTTCCGGGACTAACCTATTAACAAGATGTCGCAGTGCTAGTTGCCTATTTTTTGTTGTTTTTGGTTTCAGAAAAGCTAGTAAGGAAATATTCTCGGAATTGGACGGGACAAAAGCGAAAGTCAATATTTTACCAGAGAGAACACAGAGACCGAAGGGCAGCCGAAGGGGGGCCATGGGGTGGACACAACCTAGGGCTGCGTGGGTCCACCCTAGGGCGCGCCGACTTATGGTGTGGGCCCCCTGGCCGGCCTTCTGCCTCGCCCCTTCGCCTATAAAGTCACCCGATGCAGAAACCCTAGGCACCTGATCAAATCTCCACGAAACAGTCCATAGCCGCCACCACCACCATCGTCCCTAGATCGAGGGGATCTAAAGCTCTTCCCGGCACCCTGCCGGAGGGGATAAATCATTCAAGAGGCCTTCTTCATCACAATGCCAGCCTCCGGTATGATGCGTGAGTAATTCACCCTTGGACTATGGGTCCATACAGTAGTTAGATGGTTGTTTATCCTCCTTTGTGCTATCATATTTAGATCTTGTGAGCTCCGTTCATGATCAAGATCATCTATTTGTAATCATACATGTTGTGTTTGCGGGGATCCGATGGATATTGAGATACTATGTCAGATTTATTGTTGATTCTATCATGTCAAATTGATTATTGATTCTATCATGTCTGTGTTGTTTGTGATCTTGCATGCTCTCCATTGCTAATAGCTATCTTGGCCAAGTAGATGCTTGTGACTCCAAGAGGGAGTATTTATGATCGATAGTGAGTTCATGCCTCTAGTAATCTGGGGAAGTGACATAAATCTCTAAGGTTGTAGATGTGTTGTTGCTACTAGGGAGAAAACAACAATCTTTTGTTCATGGAACAATTGTATTGTTTACTTTACACACATTGCTTAATGCAATTATCCGTTGCTTGCAACTTAATACTGGAAGGGGTTCGGATGATAACCTAAAGGTGGATTATTAGTCATAGATGCGGTTGGATTACGGTCTATGTATATTGTTTTAATGCCCAATCAAATCTCATAGGAATCATGATGACTAGTATATGCATTGTTATGCTTCCTCAATCTGTCAATTGCCCCGTTGTAATTTGTTCACCCATCATGTTATCTATCTTAAGGAGAACACCTCTAGTGAACTGTGGACCCCGGTCCAATCTTTACCATTGATACATCATCTACTATTACCGTTTACCCTTTACAAGTAACTACTATCTTCCACACTGTATGTTTAATCCTTTGTTTTCAGCAAACCTGTGAGATTGACAACCTCACTATAAGTTGGGGCAAAGTCTTGAGTTTGTGTTGTGCAGGATTCGAAGTTGTTAGCAACACCTTGGAGTTGTTTCCTTGCTCCTACTGGTTCGATAACCTTGATTTCATAACTAAGGGAAACTTGCTACTGTGTTCGTCACACCTTGCTATTGGGGTATACCAACGAGGCTCTATAGTGATCTGAGCCCATCAAGATTTTTTGGCGCCGTTGCCGGGGAGTTAAGGACAGCTTTACAAGGGGAGTCTCTCACAACCTTTCTCTTTACTTTTTTTTTGTTTTTCTTAGTTTCTTTTGCTTTGTTTTGCTTGTTTCTTTCTTTCAAAAATACAAAAAAATAGTTTGGTTTGGTTTGCTTTTCTTATAAAAACACAAATTAATCAGTTCCTACTTTAGTTGCTACCATGTCTAGTGTTGCTCCAATCACTGTGTCACCTGTGGAAATGATCTTTACTTTCAAACAAGGAAGTGAAGAGAGTTCAAAGAACATTGGTCTAGAATTTCTGATTCACATGGAAAAACTGAGCCTAAAATGACTCTTGGCTTGGTTCTTAGCAGTTTCTACTATGGTCTTGCTCTTTGTTATAGATATGATTTGGATGCTGTAGTAGGAGGAGATTTTCTCCAATGTAATGAGGATGAAGCTTTGAATGCCATAAAGAAGTTGATTACGATTTATAATTTACCTAGCAAATCTGATTCTTCCTTTATAAACATCTATACTAGGTTGAACACTCTTGAGACCAATACTGCTAGTTCAAAAGATTGCTATAACATGATTAGAGAGCATCATGATTATGTTCCAATAAATTCTGAGCCTTCAAAATGGTTTCCTACAATAAAAGTTGTTATAAACAATGAAACTTTTGATGCTCATTGTGATATCATGTCTGAATTTTGTCTTATGCCTAAAGATATTTATGAATCTTTGAATCTTTGGGGACTTTCAGAAGGAGGAGAAGAAATATCTCTTACCAATGATTCAGCTATATTACCCATTAGAATAGTTGAAGGAGTGTTTACAAATATCTTAGGGAAAGTGGTGTCTACTGATTATCTTGTTATTGAATGTGTAGGAAAAGGACAAATTACACTTGGAAGATCCCTACTAAAATTCCTTGGAGCAATAATTAATCCCATGCATGGTTTGGTTTCAACTCGTGCAAACTGCCGAACCAAACTGGTGAAACCGTGTGGCTGGTTTCGACGGGTTCCAGTTTCTGCACGTTTCAAACTGCGCGGGTTCTGGTTTCTGTGCGGCAGTCTGTCAGCCTTTCCATTGAGGATGACATGGAACCTCTCCCCTCGCCGGGACATAAGGAACATGCTAGCTAGATCCTAGAGGCAGATAAGAACAGATGGAGCCTAGGGACACCACCGCTAGTAGCACCATGGAGGAAGTGCAGGGCAGCAGGGGAGGTGGTGCACGCTGGCGAAAAGTAGGCAGAGGAGCGTCCGACACTTTGTTTAAGAAACCATATAAACCATCTAAACCAAACCGGTCCAAACCGCTGTTTTTTTCTGGGTTTGATAAACCGTCCAAACCCTGCTAAACCGGGTATGCCCAGGCTTAGCAATAATAGATGTGGGAAAAGTCATTATGCATTTTGCTTCTCCAACAATAAATCATACATTCCCTAAGGATAATATTAAAGGTAAGAAAGGTAGGGGCAAGAAATTTGATGTTAATGCTTCTTCATTTGAAAATACTTGATTCTTGCTTCTTATGCTTAACTTAAAGGCGTTAAAGAAAAGTACTTTTTGGGAGATAACCCAATAGTTTTATTGAGTCTTGGAAGTTATTACTTTTGTAATAACATGTCCTTATCCTTTTTGTGTGATTTTTGTGCCAAGAATAACCTCTAATGAGAGAGAAGTAAGATTTGGGGAAGTTGCTGTCCCGAAACAGATTTTTGTGCTTCACTGTAAAAATTCGTGAAAATCTATCTATGTAAGATTGAGATATAATTTTATGATTAAATACCCCAGGTTGTTATCTAACTTTCGTTAGTTCAACACTGACCGATTTGAGCAACAAAAGGTCTTCGAAAAAATCATCTTTTAACTGCTATTCTGTTTTGACAGATTTCTGCCATTATTTGCATTTGCCTCTCATCGGTTTCTTTTTGAGTTATCCTTGATCACTTGAGATTTTTAAAGGAATTGCTACATTAGTTTGTGTTATAATGAAAGTTTTCCTTGTTTTAAAACAAAACCCAAAGGCCTATTATCTTGAATACACTAATGTTACTAATGAGGATTGTGTGAAGTTTTGTATGAAGGAAATTTTCAAAGTGTAGGGGAAGAATGATGTAATAAGATGAAAAATGGACAAAAGCTCAAGATCAGGGATGCAACCCTGTGTCACCCCAAGAAATAATAAAGAGGTACAAGCGTCAAAGCTTGGGGATGCCCAAGGCATCCCCTTCTTCATCAATAAAATCTCAGGTTTATTTCTAGACACTTTGTTTTTATTGTTTCATGCACTGTTGTGTTGTTCTTGGAGCATCTTAGTTTTTTTTGTTTTTTTGCTTGAATAAAGTAGTTGGACCCCCGCATTTTCTCTTTTGGTTCAAATAAGTTGATTGGTGTTGGAAAAGAGTATAAAGTTTCATGCTTAAGTGGTACAAAAGGGAACTTGTTTTGACAGTGACTTAGACTTTATCATGTCATGCTAGATGTTGTTTTGACCTTATGCTTAGTGATTATTGGTGTATCATGAATTGTTCCAAACAATTGAGATTTCTTAATGTGCCTTGCAAGAATCATGCGTTATTTTAGCATACAAAAGCATAATATTGTGGTATTCTCCTTTGATGCTTTGTTTGGGTTGACTTGGCACATGCTCACACCATGTTATGACTATGAACCAGTGACCTTAGCCTCTATGATCATTTATTTTTTGACTTGTGATACCACTTTATGATTTGATTGATAATGTTTTGTCGCTCTACATGATTATGGCCATTATTGCTCTCTTAGTTGGTCGCTCCTAGTCTTTTGCTAGCCTCCACTTGTATTGAGTAAGCTCTACTCATGCATCCAACTCCCAAGAAACCATGTTATTCCAAAGAGTACACTATAAATTCCTATGCATGGTGTGTTACACCATTCCAAGTATATTCTTGTTTTATCTATCTTCCAAATTAAACTTGTTATGAGAAAATTAGTGATTAAAGCTCTCACAAACTTGATGGCACACTTTATTTTTATTTCCCCTAATAAACTTGAACCATTGTGTCATCTATGTTGTATATGCTTGCACTTATAAGTTGGGAATTAGCAGAACCATGCTGTCACGGGGAACGCTTTCAACACCTGTACATATTACATAGTTGATATCATGCTCTTTTGTCTATGGATGTTGTCAGTGTGAAATAAAGGGGAGCTTGTAAGTCCATGGAGTTATGTATGTGTGTTAGAGAAACGCCTGGGCCACTAGCCTAAGCCATGCCTAATCATGGTGGAAACTTGCAGCATCACCATAGTGAGCAATCTATGAAGCTTTCTTCTTATAAAAAAATAGACATACTGAAAAGAGGAAAGAGAGAAAAAAGCACCATTTTCCCATGGTAAATAAGAAGATTGCTGAGATGCTCATTGTCTGCTTGCCTTGTCATTTTGATTATGGGGTAGCTCCTATATCATGTGCAAGGGGTACCCCATTGGCGGTTCTTTATGATACACATGTACTTACTATGACAAGAACTTACAAGTGACTAAAGTTGAGTAGCATGAGGAGCGGCCCTCGTATTCAAGGGACATGAGATTGCCAACTTATACTTTGTCAAGCAAATAATCCATAGTTTGTTCACTTTAACCTTAATCACTCCAAGATGCTTATGATAGGGGCAATTAGGTCTGAAAGCTAACAAGTACCATAATTTTTGGAAGCTCTTTTTGAGACTTGAAATCCCTGCTTCCCTTTTGTGAAGGGCCTTTCTTCCACCATTATATTGAGTCTCCACCTTATATCCTTAGGAACCAGTTAAGAGAGCATAGTTGCCATTCTTAGTTCTATGTGCATTGTCCCAAAACTTATTGATTGATGCATATTGTTGATATTGCTTGTTCTTGTGCTATTTGTATCTAATCACTCTTATAAACTTTGAAGGTGTCATATGCATCTATTTGCTACTCCATGAGGGACAAGCTGAATGCCACTATGCTATGTTTTCTATATGTGAAACAAACAAACGTTTTTCAATGCATGTTATTCTTGATCTTTGTTTGTAACCTTTCATGTTGCATGCATAGTTACTTTGTCTTACTGTTAGAACTCCATCTTTCGTGCTCATGTCTAGAGTTCTTTGATCCCAGCTTTCAATGCTTGCAAATGGTTTGATCTTGATTTTGATGGTGCATGTCACCTCAAAAATTATTTCTTTTATCACTTACCTACTCGAGGACGAGCAAGAGTTAAGCTTGGGGATGCTTGATACGTCGAAAACGTATCTATAATTTTTGATGTTCCATGTTTTTTTAGTATCTACTTTGCTTTGCTTTGTCTACACTTTCAGGTGTTTTTATATGTTTTCTGTTACTAACCTATTAACAAGATGCCACAGTGCCAGTTGCCCGTTTTCTTTTGTTTTTGGTTCCAGAAAAGGCAGAAAATCAATATTATCAAAATTGGATGGGACAAAATCAAAATTCAATATTTTACCGTAGGGAACACGAAGCCATAGTACGAGACGAAGGGGAGACACCAGGGGGCCACACCCCTGGCCGCGTGGCCTAGGTGGGCCCGCGCTTGGGGGGGGGGGAGGGGTTGCGGCCGCCCTGGCTGCCCCTTCCTCACCTCTTTGCCTATAAAGACCTCCTGTTACCAAAACCCTAAGTACCCGATCAATCTTCCACGAAACAGTCTGCCGCCGCCACCATCATCCCTAGATCGGGGGGATCTAAAGCTCTTCCTGGCACCCTGCCGAAGGGGAGATCATCCCGGAGGCCTTCTTCTTCATCATGCCAGCCTCCGGTATGAAGTGTGAGTAGTTCCACCTTGGACTATGAGTCCACATAGTAGCTAGATGGTTGTATCTCCTCCTTTGTGCTACCATGTTTAGATCTTGTGAGATCCGTTCATGATCAAGATCAGCTATTTGTAATCATGCATGTTGTGTTTGCGGGGATTTGATGGATATTGAGATTACTATGTCAGATTGGTTAATGGTTTTGTCTTATCGATTCTATCATGTCTGTGTTGTTTGTGATCTTGCATGCTCTCCGTTTATAGTAGTTATCTTGGCCAAGTAGATGTTAGAGACTCCAAGAGGGGGTATTTATGGTCGATAGTGGGTTCATGCCTCTATTTAATCTAAGGGAAGTGACAGAAATATCTAAGGTTGTAGATGTGCTGTTGCTACTAGGGAGAAAACAACGGTCTCTTGTTCATGGAACAAGTAGATTGTTTACCTTACACACTTTGCTTAAAGAAGTTACCCGTTGCTTGCAACTTAATACCGTAGGGGGTTCAGATGATAACCTGAAGGTGGATTACTAGTCATAGATGCAGTTGGATGGCGGTCTATGTATCTTGTTTTATTGCCTAATCGAATCTCATAGGATCATGAATGTCTAGTATTACATTGTTATGCCTTCCCTAGTCCTGTCAATTGACCTGCTGTAATTTGTTTACCCAGCATGCCATGTTTGTTTATCTTAAGGAGAACACCACTAGTGAACTATGGACCCCGGTCCAATCTTTACCATTGATACATCTTCCACTGCTACTATTTACCTTTCTGCAAACCACCATTACCTTCCACACCATATAGTTAATCCTTTGTTTTATGCAAACCGGTGAGATTGACAACCTCACTCTTCGTTGGGGCAAAGTCTTTAGTTTGTGTTGTGCAGGTTTCCAAGTTGCTAGCAACACCTTTGAGTCATTTCCTTCCTCCTACTGGTTCGATAACCTTGGTTTCTTACTAAGCGAAGACTTGTTGTTGTGCTCATCACACCTTCCTCTTGGGGACTCCCAACGAAGTTCTACAGTGATCTGAGCTGCCATCAGAAATATTCTCGGAATTGGACGGGACAAAAGCCAAAGTCAGTATTTTACCGGAGAGAACAAAGAGACCAAGGGAAACCAAAGGGGGTCCACGGGGTGGCCACACCCTAGGGCCGCGCTGGTCCACCCTAGGGCATGCCGCCCTATGGCGTGGCCCCCCTGGCCGGCCTCTTGCCTCGACCCTTCGCCTATAAAGTCACCCCAATGCAGAAACCCTAGGAACCCGATCAAATCTCCATGAAACAGTCTGTAGCCGCTGCCACCATCGTCCCTAGATCGGGGGGCGAGGGGATCTGAAGCTCTTCTCGGCACCCTTTCAGAGGGGATAGATCATCCCGGAGGCCTTCTTCATCACCATGCGAGCCTCCGGTATGATGTGTGAGTAGTTCACCCTTGGCTTATGGGTCAATATAGTTGCTAGATGGTTGTTTCTCCTCCTTTGTGCTATCATGTTTAGATCTTGTGAGCTCCGTTCATGATCAAGATCATCTATTTGTAATCATACATGTTGTGTTTGCGGGGATCCAATGGATATTGAGATACTATGTCAGATTGATTATTGATTCTATCATGTCATATTGATTATTGATTCTATCATGTCTGTGTTGTTTGTGATCTTGCATGCTCTCCATTGCTAGTAGCTATCTTGGCCAAGTAGATGCTTGTGACTCCAAGAGGGAGTATTTATGCTCGATAGTGAGTTCATGCCTCTAGTAATCTGGGGAAGTGACAGAAATCTCTAAGGTTGTAGATGTGCTGTTGCTACTAGGGACAAAACGATAATCTTTTGTTCATGGAACAATTGTATTGTTTACTTTACACACATTGCTTAATGCAATTATCCGTTGCTTGCAACTTAATACTGGAAGGGGTTCAGATGATAACCTGAAGGTGGATTATTAGTCATAGATGCAGTTGGATTACGGTCTATGTATATTGTAGTAATGCCCAATCAAATCTCATAGGAATGATGACTAGTATATGCATTGTTATGCTTCCTCAATCTTTCAATTGCCCCGCTGTAATTTGTTCACCCAACATGTTATCTATCCTAAGAAGAACACCTCTAGTGAACTGTGGACCCCGATATAATCTTTACCATTGATACATCATCTACTGTTACCGTTTACCCTTTACAAGCAACTACTATCTTCCACATTGTACATTTAATCCTTTGTTTTTAGCAAACCAGTGAGATTGACAACCTCATTGTAAGTTGGGGCAAAGTCTTGAGTTTGTGTTGTGCAGGATTCCAAGATGTTAGCAACACCTTGGAGTTGTTTCCTTGCTCCTACTGGTTTCATAACTGAGGGAAAACTTGTTGCTGTGTTCATCACACCTTGCTCTTCGGGTATCCCAACGAGGCTCTATAGTGATATGAGCCCATCACTATTTCAGGATCAATATCATGGCCCCCTCGAGTTTTGCATGAATCCTCAAATTTTTTAATATGCCACGGTTGCATTTCCACTGGAAAAACGATTATAATCTATGGCACCTAGTACTTCAGGAACAATGTTGCAATCAAAATTGTTTGCGAATGGACTTGTTTCCAACTTAACCTTTTTATTTTTCTTAGTCATGTTTTCTAGTGAAAGGTTGATACTCATTTTTATGTGTTTTTATGTTTTAAGGAAAAATTAAAAAGACTAAAAACAAGACAAATCAAAAATACTTCAAAAATCTAAAAGGAGAAGAAAAATCTCACAGTGGTGCAACCTCCCCAAGCTTGGGTTGTTACACAAGTTGATGAAGATGATGGCTCCACTATTGATGTCCTTTTTGCAAGTCCCTAGAAACGGCGTCAGAAATTACGTCTTTATGGCAACAATTGTGGCCACTTTTTGTTGGGACTTCAAGTGTAGAGTGTTGTAGCAAGCTTCTTTTCCCCACAAGGGTGACTCGAGGGTTTAAACCAAACTCTTAGGGAACTCGCTTAGAAGGTATTCGCCTTATCCTTGTCAAGCAACCTATAAAGAAAAATAATCTATCTTGTGTCCCTAACTCCACCAAGTGGTTGTCAAGCACAAGATTTCATATTAGTAATATGAAATATAATATAGCAAACTGAAATAAATAAAGTAAAACAATGCAAACTATATGAGATATGTGAAGATGAAGTTGTTTTGGGGTTTTTATGAGTGATTGCAAGTAGGAAAAGTATTTTTGTGTTTTCAAAATAATAAATTGCAGAAATTAAAAGTGATGATAATTGCAATGGAAAGGTGTTTCTTATGTTTAAAATTGGACCGGGATTCATGGGTTCATTTGTCTACTCTATTTTTAAGTTGTGGTTACCATAAAACAATTCATCAATGATAAATATTCATGGAACTTCTATATGTGTATGATAAGCAGTCATATGGGCATCACATCCTAACATAGAGATGAAACATGTCTCTTTTATACTCCTCGGGAAAGGGAAACCTCCATCTAATCTTGAATTAAGAACAAATCAGAGTATAGCTTTAAGTAATATGACATGATGTTTGAAAACAAATATGCTACCTTGACCTAACAAGATTATCTCACTGTCACAAGATCATTATAGCACATGATTCACTTTAACCCTAGTGAGCGAGGCATAAAAATATAGGTAAAAAACAAAGTAGATCTTGAATATTGTTGTCACAATTCAATAACTGCCGCCATGCTACTCCATCTAATACACACTTATCCCCATACAAGTTCTTGCATACAAGTTGGATCAAAACAAGTAATTAAGAATGGGGTACACGATATGCATCTACCAATACATCTTACGCAAGATAGGTTCCAATATCATATATCAAATCATAGAATAAAGATCCACCATATAGGGATTACATGTTAACCATAATCATGTTGGGAAAACCATATGGTACTAGATCTATGAAGAACAAGAGAGAAATAGATCAAGCTACTTCCACAAAACCATAGTCCAAGGGTGGACTACTCCCTCTTCATCATTGTCACGTCCCAAAATTTTCCAAATTTTGTAATGTGAAAAATAAATAAACAAAATAAATAATTGTTGAAATTTAGGGTGAAAAAAAACTTTTTGTTTCTAAATGAAAACAAAAAAACCCATCTTGAACAAACTTTGAATAAAGTTTAAATCCAACTAAATTCAAATCAAGTGAAATGCATTCTTCATAAATACATCTTGAAATTTAAACACTTAGAAAATAAACCAAAACCCTAAAACCCTAATGGGAGATTTCCAAGATATCTATAAGACCATGGATTTGATCCATATAAAATTTGTCAACAAACATTTATAAATGATCAAGAATGACAAATGGAAATATTATAAAATCATAGAAATTGATTTCATTCAATTTGGAACCATAGATAAGATCTTATGAATTTAATAAGATAAGGGAATTGAATTCCCAAAACTAATAAAGCTCCTATCTAAAATCCATACCAAATGGTGAAAAATAATCCTAAAGAGATATAAAAGGATAAACAAATATTAAATAAGATTTTACAAATTGGAATCACCATTTTTGGATCCTTAAATAAAAAGATATGGTTTTTATAAGCAAAGGAAGAAATAATAAATAAGGACTATTTTAAAAGAGCCAAATTAAAACTTACCCAAACAAATAAAATAAAATATTTTTGTTTAGTAAAAAGAGTAAAGGATTTATTAATACCCATTTTTATTTAAGTAAAGACATTTCCCAATTTAAATATAAATCATATGAAAGTATTTTGAATAATAATTCAAAGTGAAATTATTTTGAATAAATAAAACCTACTGAAAAAGGTTTGGTAAAAATTTAGCATTCAAATAGAGTTTTAAAATATATTTAAATCTTATTTTGAAATAAAGACAAATGTCTATTTATAATTATATACTAGACCCTAAAAGAATAAAAGAAATATTCTAAATTTGACTTTAGAATATGTTAATGAACAGTATTAAAATATACTCAAGGTTTGGAAAGATTTGAAATTCAAATGTTGTTTAATTTGTTTGAACAAATTCAAAACTGAATAAAAGAAATAGGAAAAAGAAAAATAAACAGAACAAAAAAAATGATGAAAGCAGCCATTAACTACTAACTGTCGGCCCGACAACCACTCCCTCTCCCGCAGGAAACCGTTCGCACCCAGACTTCCACCCGCGCAGACACTGACTGCTGGACCCCACCACTCCTCTCTCTCTCTCACTGACCAGCCAACCCCACCCCGTCAGACTTCGTCCTCACCGGCCGCGACGACCACGCCCCTCGCCGGCCGTTTCTGCCGTTTAAAGCTCGAATCAATTCGCGTCAATGCCGCGGACTTTAATCCCTGCGACCACGCTCCCTTAAACGCCCAGGCCCCCTCTATCTTTCCCTCCCAGACACCGTCTCCTCTACGCCCCCAGGCCACCTTGATTTTGCTTCGAAACTCCACTGCCTCCGACGCCCTCCGGCGGCGATTCCGGCCAAGTCTCGCCTCCCCTTGCCCCCTAGCCACCACGAGACTACTCCCCATCGACAGGCGCACACTCCAGTACCACCAGCTCTCCTGCGCTCGCCCTGCAACCTCGACTGCGTCTTTGCTAAAGCAGCGCCGCCGTCTGTCTCCTCTCCGACGAGCTCCCTCGTTATTTTCTGACCTCCCCTTATCCTCTCTGTGATACTCCTGTGACCGTGACTCTCTTACGCACCTAACTACGCCCTCCGTTTGTTCTAGCATGCTGTAAATCCTCGCCAACGACGACGAGCCAAGACGCTCGACACAGACGACAACTACAACGAGGAATCCCCGGTGATTCAGTGCGTCCCTCGACAAGCGACTGCCACGTTGAGCTTCAGCACGTCTTAGCGAACCTAGTGAGCCTCCCCATGCTCTTCCTCGCTTCCCGTAGCCACCACAACACCGTAGCCCGAGCGCGCCACCGCTCGCTGCTGACCTATCACCGCCCGTTCATGGTCAAAACGATCTGGAGCATTGGATCTTGATCCATTGGTTAGGATAGAACGACTTATCGAAGGGGTAAGATCGATCCTGTGCCACACGATTCGCTTTAAATCCTGCGATCCATGTTTCTTGATCCAGACGAATCGGTATCGCCCAATCAGAACTCACCACGTGGCCAGCCTTTTGCTTTAAAAACAGAAACTATTCTAATAGATGTTCAAATTTGTAAATTGCATAACTTTAAATCTACATGTCCAAATTTGTAAATTTTATATCAATGGAATCAGCAGAACAAGTACTTTCCAACTATGCACTTTGTTTAGTAAATTGCTTCTGTTAAATTGGTTGTTTTTACAGAAACTTGTATAGGCATATTTTGTGTATAAAATTTATTCTTGAAATGTTTTCAGGATAAAATCTTTGACAAATGGTTTGTTTTGAACCTACTGACCATATAAAACAACTTGTGGAATTAAAAATATTGTTTATATGTTAAAAATGCTTTTGGAGAAAAAACTTTGGGAAATGTTTTGATTTAAACTCTCTGACCCTAAACACCAAGTTTTAGGATTTAAAAACATATTTGATGAACCCTATAAATTATTACTTTGCTAAAAATCATTTTCAACAACATAAAATATTGATTTGGTATAAAAATGGTTTATAGGTAAAACCTTCTGCAAATGGTTTCAATATTAAACACTTGACCTTAAAACACTAACATTTGTGTTAAAATTATATTTGGCAAACACTAGAAAATCTTCCTTTTGATTTAAATCCTTTCAAGCAAAACAAAAATGATTTAAATGGCCTTTTTCTCTAACTTGATATCCAATGGTTTTGCCACTTTTATAAATGACCAATATGTATTTTAAAATGTTTATAACCTATTAGAAACCACTTTTACAAACAAAACAATCTTTGGCATGATTGCATGCATTGTTTTGTTTTCATTATTCTATGTGATGATTGCTTGAATGGTAGATTGAATATTTGCTTGGTTGATTGAATTGTAGTGGAATTTGAAGAGTGTGACTATTGCAAGATCAAGGAGTGAACTTATATTCTCTACCAAAAAGGCAAGTGGTGCTTCATACTTTTGTCCCATTATTTTTACTATGCATTAGTGATATTGCTAAGTAGGACTTGCATGGAATTTTTGCTAAGTATAAACTATGCCATGGGAAATCCTAGTAGATGAATCCTTAGTAGAATTTTCCTAAGTTAAGATTCCTACTACTATCCTGCTTAGCTTAGCTAGTAGAAAACAAGGGTGGATTATATTCATGCTATGGAATATTTCTAAGTCAAGGACTTGTGTTTTGTTTAATAAAACAACTAAGTGAATGAATCACCTGGGTGGAATGGAAACAAAGGTTTGTGTTGAGTGGTTACACAAGCCCATTATACTGGGGAAAACTTTGGCATCACCAAGTCCAGTATACTGGGGAAGACTTGGTATCTCACTTGTGGATTGCCACCCAGGAACAAAGAGATTTGAGATGTCAAATGTTGAGAAGCTTCAAGTGCAGCCACATGGAATTATGGGCTCTGCCTAGATCATATAGGTTGCAATAACTTAGCCAAATGGACAGTTGGTGGTAGGGGATGATTGGTTGGAATGCGTCCATTCTAGTCTAAGGGAAGGCTTCTAAAAGATCTTGTCTTGGTGAAACCAAGTCTTGTGGGGAAAGTGCACCACCTCTGCAGAGTGTAAAATCTAAGTACTTATCCATGTCCCTGGCAAAGGAAAATTTGAGCATCAAGACATGGAAGCTATCAAGAATCTCCTCATCCCAATTTCTAAGTTAAAAACTTGTGGTTGAACAAGGGTGAAGGTTCACCAATTTCTATTGGTGGTTGCTTGGGTGATTTTTGCCAAACAAAATCTTAGTGTTTTCAAATGATAAGGAAAAATCTATTTTGAGCAAAGCAAGCCTAAGCTCCACTTATCCAAAAGCATATAGATGATAGACTCCACTATACTACCATAGTATCACTTGCCAATACAATTCAAATGTATTGATCCTTGTGGCTATAACTTGTTATGTTGCAGGTTTGTTTGATGTTAGTGAAGTATATTGATTAGGATTACAAGTCTACAACCAACATGATTGCCTGTGGCACTATGAAGATGAAGGACTCCATGCTATAGTTATTTCTGCTGCATTGTAATAAGATAGCCAAATGAGCTATGTAAGATGTAATAAATTATTTTATTCCTGGTTATAAAGTTGTATTATGAACTTTGTTTCTTGATATTACATCTTAACTGTGGATGCTAGCTATTGATCCAGGGACTAGCATTGTAAACACAGGGATCTCTACCTTATTAAATGTTGGGACCTCTACAGATGGTATCAGAGCACTGTGTTGCCTGTAGGATTGTAACCCTAGGATTGGACAAAACCCCTTAGAAAAATAGGAGTTATATTTATTCAAAACTTATTTACAAACAATATTGTAAACTCTTTCCTCAACCATTTTTGGTTTTGATTCTACATCTCTTCTATTTCAACTTGATGGACAAAGCCTCAACCATGAGCAAAGGACTTCACCAACTCAAATGACTTTAACCTCATCAAAGACTTCAACTTTATTTTCACCAAGGACTTCAACTTGGATATCACTAAGGACTAAAAGTGAGACAATAAATATTACTCAAGACTTGAATACTAAGGAAACACAACTTAGAAGGAATCATCATCACCTTTGAAGTTTTGTGACCAAGATGCAAGAAATTCTCCAAGGATACAAAGATCTTGTTCATGAAGAATCAACTAAGAAGGATGGAATGATCTCAAGTGAACCATATAGTTGGACCACCATATTAAGTTTGGATCAAACCCACCAACTTATGTGGTGTAACTAAAATATTTTGTTGCCTAAAAATGTGCTTGAAACTTGATGTTTGAGTGGAATGTTTGTTTGTGATTGCTTGCTCATTGCTTGTGTGAATTGTGATGTGTGTGATTAGAATTAATTCCTTGGAAATATTTTCCTATTCTAGTCCCAATCCAACCCAAACAGATGACTTCCCTAGGAAACTCCAACATCAAGAATGGTCACAACAACAACAACCAAGAGATCAACATGAGAGAACTCATAGTAACCCAAACCCAGCTGAACCAAGTGACAACTCATATTTTACCCAACTACAAAGAGTTAGACCCAACTATGCAAAGGTTTATGGAAACCCAAACCCAATTGATGCAAAAGGTGACAAATCAAATGATCAACATGGGAGACAACCCTTCTCAAAGAGTTTGTGACAACATTGATGTCAAGGATGATATTATATAAGGAACCAAGCTTGCAACATTTGTGGAGACATGGATAACACTTCCAAAGAGCATAAAGATCAATGCCCCAATTGTGAAGAGAAACATCCAACTAATCAATGCCCCACATCTCAAGCTACTTGTTTCCTATGTGAAGGAAATAATCATGTCCCTATCCAATGCCCCATCTATTCTATAGTTCAACAAAGGAAACAAGGTGGAGTGCATCAACAGTTTGTAAACCCCCATGAGGGAACAACTTCTACCAAGAAGGATGAAGACAAAGGAAAATCTCAGCTTGCACCTCCATGCACTATGACCCCCATTGAAGGACAAAAGAAGAAACATATGTATTATCCAAGAAAAAGATTAAGGATACAAGGAGACTTTCCCACCTTTGAGGTGAGATATGAAGAGCATGAACTAGAAGAACTCATAGCTTTGGAGAAACCCAAGAAGAAGAAGAACCAAGAAATAAACAAGAGACAATGATACCAAAGAAGAAGTATAAGGAAATTAGCCAAGTGTGGTGCAACAAATGCAAAGAGCTAGGCCATTATGTATCAACTTGTCCACACAAGATACGTGAAGAGCTCAATCTAGTCACATGTTACAATTGTGGTGATCAAGGACATTATGCAAGCAATTGTCCAGAAAAGATGAAGTTCAAGACAAACAAGCCTATGAAGGATCTCAGCCTTGTCACATGTTTCAAGTGTGGAAACAAAGGACACTATGCAGATGTCTGCCTAGAGAAGTTTCATCAAGACCTCAAGCAAGCCAAGATGTAATCTAGTTGGAAACTTTTAAGGGTGGTAGTACCCTAGTTGTTTTGAATCCAACATGTAAACTCTAGCTTTCCCAAATCTCGGGACGAGATTTCTTTTAAGGGTGGTAGCCTGTCACATCCCAAAATTTTCCAAATTTTGTAATGTGAAAAATAAATAAACAAAATAAATAATTGTTGAAATTTAGGGTGAAAAGATACTTTTTGTTTCTAAATGAAAACAAAAAACCCATCTTGAACAAACTTTGAATAAAGTTTAAATCCAACTAAATTCAAATCAAGTGAAATGCATTCTTCATAAATACATATTGAAATTTAAACACTTAGAAAATAAACCAAAACCCTAAAACCCTAATGGGAGATTTCCAAGATATATCTAAGACCATGGATTTGATCCATATAAAATTTGTCAACAAACATTTATAAATGATCAAGAATGACAAATGGAAATATTATAAAATCATAGAAATTGATTTCATTCAACTTGGAACCATAGATAAGATCTTATGAATTTAATAAGATAACTGATTGAATTCCCAAAACTAATAAAGCTCCTATCTAAAATCCATACCAAATGGTGAACAAATAATCCTAAAAAGATATAAAAGGATAAACAAATATTAAATAAGATTTTACAAATTGGAATCACCATTTTTGGATCCTTAAATAAAAATATATGGTTTTTATAAGCAAAGGAAGAAATAATAAATAAGGACTATTTTAAAAGAGACAAATTAAAACTTAGCCAAACAAATAAAATAAAATATTTTTGTTTAGTAAAAAGAGTAAAGGATTTATTAATACCCATTTTTATTTAAGTAAAGACATTTCCCAATTTAAATATAAATCATATGAAAGTATTTTGAATAATAATTCAAAGTGAAATTATTTTGAATAAATAAAACCTACTGAAAAAGGTTTGGTAAAAATTTAGAATTCAAATAGAGTTTTAAAATATATTTAAATATTATTTTGAAATAAAGACAAATGTCTATTTATAATTATATACTAGACCCTAAAAGAATAAAAGAAATATTCTAAATTTGACTTTAGAATATGTTAATGAATAGTATTAAAAATATACTCAAGGTTTGGAAAGATTTGAAATTCAAATGGTTGTTAAATTTTTTTGAACAAATTCAAAACTGAATAAAAGAAACAGGAAAAAGAAAAATAAACAGAACAAAAAAAATGATGAAAGTAGCCAGCCTAGCCCAACTAACCTATCTGGCCCAGCAACCAGCCCACTCCCTCTCCCGCAGGAAACGGTCCGCACCCAGACTTCCACCCACGCAGACACTGACTGTTGGACCCCACCACTCCTCACTCTCTCTCACTGACCAAACAACCCCACCCCGTCAGACTTCGTCCTCACCCGCCGCGACGACCACGCCCCTCGCCGGCCGTTTTTGCCGTCTAAAGCTCGAATCAATTCGCGTCAATGCCGCGGCCTTTACTCCCTGCAACCACGCTCCCTTAAACGCCCACACCCCCTCTATCTTTCCCCCAGACACCGTCTCCTCTACACCCCTAGGCCGCCTTGATTTTGCTTCGAAACTCCACTGCCTCCGACGCCCTCCGGCGGCGATTCCGGCCAAGTCTCGCCTCCCCTTGCCCCCTAGCCACCACGCGACTACTACCCATCGCCAGGCGCACACTCCAGTACCACCAGCTCGCCTGCGCTCGCCCTGCAACCTCGACTGTGTCTTCGCCAAAGCAGCGCCGCCGTCTATCTCCTCTCCGACGAGCTCCCTCGGTATTTTCTGACCTCCCCTTCTCCTCTCTGTGATGCTCCTATGACCGTGACTCTCTTATACATCTAACTACACCCTCCGTTTGTCCCAACATGCCGTAAATCCTCGCCAATGACGACGAGCCGAGACACCCAACACAGATGACAACTACGGCGAGGAATCACCGGTGATTCAGTGCGCCCCTCGACAAGCGACTGCCACGTTGAGCTTCAGCATGTCTCAGCGAACCTGGTGAGCCTCCCCATCCTCTTCCTCGCTTCCCGTAGCCACAACAACGCCGTAGCCTGAGCGCGCCGCCGCTCGCCGTTGACCCAGCGCCGCCCGTTCGTGGTCAAAACGATCTGGAGCATTGGATCTTGATCCATTGGTTAGGATAGAACGACTTATCGAAGGGGTAAGATCGATCCTGTGCCACACGATTCGCTTTAAATCCTGCGGTCCACGTTGCTTGATCCGGACGAATCGGTATCGCCCAATCAGAACTCACCACGTGGCCATCTTTTTGTTTTAAAAACTTAAACTATTCTAATAGATGTTCAAATTTTTAAATTGCATAACTTTAAATCTACACATCCAAATTTTGTAAATTTTATATCAATGGAATCAGAAGAACAAGTACTTTCCAACTATGCACTTTGTTTAGTAAATTTCTTCTGTTAAATAGGTTGTTTTTACAGAAACTTGTATAGGCATATTTTGTGTATAAAATTTATTCTAGAAATGTTTTTAGGATAAAATCTTTGACAAATGGTTTGTTTTGAACCTACTGACCATATAAAACAACTTGTGGAATTAAAAGTGTATTTTGTGAAATTAAAAGATGAATCTTTGATTTACAACATTTCTAGTCAAATAAAAATATAGTTTATATGTTAAAAATGCTTTTGGAGAAAAACCTTTGCGAAATGTTTTGATTTAAACTCTATGGCCCTAAACACCAAGTTTTAGTATTTAAAAATATATTTGATGAACCCTATAAATTATTACTTTGCTAAAAAGCATTTTCAACAACATAAAATATTGATTTGGTATAAAAATGGTTTATAGGTAAAACCTTTTGCAACTGGTTTCAATATTAAACACTTGACCTTAAAACACTAACATTTGTGTTAAAATTATATTTGGCAAACACTAGAAAATCTTCCTTTTGATTTAAATCCTTTCTAGCAAAACAAAAATGATTTAAATGGCCTTTTTCACTAACTTGATATCCAATGGTTTTGCCACTTTTATAAATGACCAATATGTATTTTAAAATGTTTATAACCTATTAGAAACCACTTTTCCAAACAAAACAATATTTGGCATGCTTGCATGCATTGTTTTTGTTTTCATTATTCTATGTGATGATTGCTTGAATGGTAGATTGAATATTTGCTTGCTTGATTGAATTGTAGTGTAATTTGAAGAGTGTGACTATTGCAAGATCAAGGAGTGAACTTATATTCTCTACCAAAAAGGCAAGTGGTGCTTCATATTTTGTCCCATTATTTTTACTATGCATTAGTGATATTGCTAAGTAGGACTTCCATGGAATTTTTGCTAAGTATAAACTATGCCATGGGAAATCCTAGTAGATGAAACCTTAGTATAATTTTCCTACAACTATCATGCTTAGCTTAGCTAGTAGAAAACAAGGGTGGATTATATTCATGCTATGGAATATTTCTAAGTCAAGGACTTGTGTTATGTTTAATAAAAAAACTAAGTGAATGAATCACCTGGGTGGAATGGAAAGAAAGGTTTGTGTTGAGTGGTTACACAAGTCCAGTATACTGGGGAGAACTTGGGCATCACCAAGTCTAGTATACTGGGGAAGACTTGGGCTATCAAGAATCTCCTCATCCCAATTTCTAAGTTAAAAACTTGTGGTTGAACAAGGGTGAAGGTTCACCAATTTCTATTGGTGGTTCCTTGGGTGATTTTTGCCAAACAAAAGCTTAGTGTTTTCAAATGATAAGGAAAAATATAGTTTGAGCAAAGCAAATCCTAAGCTCCACTTAGCCAAAATCATATAGATGATAGACTCCACTATACTACCATAGTATCACTTGCCAATACAATTCAAATGTATTGATCCTTGTGGCTGTAACTTGTTATGTTGCAGGTTTGCTTAATGTTAGTGAAGTATATTGATTAGGATTACAAGTCTACAACCAACATGATTGCCTGTGGCACTATGAAGATGAAGGACTCCATGCTATAGTTATTTTTGCTGCATTGTAATAAGATAGCCAAATAAGCTATGTAAGATGTAATAAATTATTTTATTCCTGGTTATAAAGTTGTATTATGACCTTTGTTTTTTGATATTACATCTTAACTGTGGATTCTAGCTATTGATCCAGGGACTAGCATTGTAAACACAGGGATCTCTACCTTATTAAAGGTTGGGACCTCTACAATCATGGTGATGATTCTAGAGATGTTCGAGAGGGCGGAGATCCCTCCGGAGGCGGCTCCGGTGGAGTTTCCCCCTCCATTCTTTGTTGAATATGAATCTGTTTGGTGGTGTTTTCGTCTCTTGTGTTCTCTATCTCGAGGACTCCCGGGGGGGTCCTTATATAGGGGTTTTTAGGTAAAGAGAACTCCGTGGGCGAAATAATCAAGGCGATCGGATGGCCGAGGAGGAAACGGAGGCAGGGCACGCCCTCTGGGCTCTTTTGGGCCTCCTGGCCCTTCTCCTGAGGTTCTTGTACTCCAGATGCTTCTCGTAGTAAAAAATTGACATCCCCAATAGATCAGGTCCATTTGACTCCGTATAGGTCCTGAAACATCAAAAACATAGAAACCAGGTTTTTCTGCCCTGGAAGGTTATAACAAAAATAAAGGGGATCATTGGTAAATCCCCAAAAATCAATGTAAAACATGGATATGAAATTATATATGATGCAAATATGTGGGTAAACATGTCAACAAACTACAAAGTTCATGTATGCATTTTACATGCATCAGCACCACGCGGAACCAAGGTGTCGTTTCATTACGAGCGCAGAAATTGAGGAGGTGGAGCCTTCACGAGGAAGTTGCCCCTCCCTTTCCACGACACACTACTAGGGAAAATCCTATAGGAGACATGCTTATAGGAGGTGTATCCCTCAAACATGCGCCTCCACTAAATACACAAGGCGCGTGTCTAAATGGTGCGCCTCTTGTATATTATTACTTGAGGCGCATCCTTGAGGGATGCGTCTCCTATATCGCATGTACGAACCGGATCTGGCTGGCCCCACTTACTCAAGGCGCATCTTCTCCATATGCGCCTCGTGTAGTTCAAATACTTGAGGCGCATATGGAGCAGATGCGCCTCGAGTAAGTTGTGTGGGCTCAGTTGTGGTAGGTTCTACAACTCCGGTTTCACGTATAGGGTTAGACTATTTTTTATAGTTCATATTAATTTTAGACTATTTTTTATAGTTCATATTTTTTTAGTTCCAAATAAGTGGCCACCAGGATTCGAACCTAGGTGGCCAAGGGACTGGGTGTCTAGGCACTGATCTAGCAATCATTTTGTGATGAACACCGCCTGTGTAGTCTATTTGACTAGGGCATGGAAAGTTATATAAGTCGCATCTTGATGAATGCGACTCGCGTAAGTTTGCCCATCAACCCAAGGTCAGCAGGGCGCATCGACTTCTCATTCCCCTTTCTTTCTCTCTTCTCGCAAGCTCCTGCTCGTCATCGTCCGATTCACAAAAGAGGAGCCAGAAGAAGGTCCGCCCACCCGCTGCTTCTCTGTATCGAAGAAGAAGGAGAGTTCGCCTGCCTGCTGCTTCTCTGTATTGAAGAAGGAGGAGCCGTCCATCGCCGAACCATGCACGCCGTCAAGTCCGCAGTTGAGCCACCCCTCTCCGTCCCCTGCTAGTTTAGGTTTAGGATTTAGTTTAGTTTAGGTTGAATTGCTAGTGAGGAATTGCATGGCATGTGTTTTGCGATCCTAGTGAGGAATTGCCCCTGTCTAGATTAAGTACGTGGTTATGTTCATCACATATATGAACTCTGTCTAATTGCTTATGTTAGTTTTTGTGAATTCTATCTGGTTTATCTCATAGAGTGGTTTACTTAATTTTTGACCCTGTCTAGATAGAGGAGAAGTAGGACATGTCTTACTGCAGATAAAATGATCCTATCCATCATAAGATATTTGGTCAATGATTGAACCGATTTGGTCAATAGAACAGACCTTGTTAAAGCTTGCTTTGAGCTTGGGATCTGCTGCTACCTTCCTACCCCTGTTGTTTTGTCATTATATAGCATAAGAACTTTGATGTATTTGGTTTGGTCTCACTTATCCTGCTGTTTATGTTGATAACCGAACTTTTTACTGCTGGTTTAAGATAGTACACTGTTTGGTTATATCTGTAGCTACCCATGTTAATTAATTTTTCGTAAAGAGGACTGCTGCTGGATGACTGCTTAAGTCTCTGTTTGTGTTGCTTGATGTTTTCTTATGTGGGGTAACTCGGGATCACATCGCTGGAGCAGTAAGTACATCATGCTGGCGCCGAATTGTGATTTGCCTTATTTGCATTTCTTTACTTTGTTGTGATGAAACCCTTTGCAGACATGTATGTCGAGAATGCGCAAAATGTCGAAGTCATCAACATTAGTTCTGATGATTAAGCGGCTGCTATGCGGCGCACTCTCCGTGAAGCTGTGGCTGCTAGGAAGCGCGCTGCTCGTGAAGTCACTGCTGCTAAGTGGCGTGTTGCTGCTCATAAAGTGCGGTGAGACAGCATACCGCTGCATGTGTAGTACACTATAGTCGTTGACATGACATCCACAGAACACTGTTCCGTAAATATCACATCCCTCAGAGTGGTACAACAGAAACATTGCGGGTCCATATTACAAAAGTACACACATTATTATTATTACAATACCGGAAGTTCAAGACTTCCAAAAGATCCAACTTACAAACCAAATATAAAGTGTTCAGCGGAATTTAAAAGTAGCAACTCCGACTAGGAATTGAGCTCAACAGCTTATTCTATAGATTTCATGCTGCTCGGCTCCGTTAGTTACTACTAACTAGGTACTTAGTTGGCCTCGCTCTCATCGACAACGTATCGGATCTCGTAATCCACTCCTTCAACTCCTCCGGATAGATCAGGTTCCTCGTAGAACACATCTTATTGGCATTCAGCTGCATACATTAGCACATCTTCGGGATCCTCAGAGTCTAAGCAAAGGATCAAAGGAAAGAATGAGTAACAGTGTTACCCAACAAGTTCATTATATGCAAGGTGGGAAGTTTGATGCTCTAAGTACCACCTCGGATTATAAATCCTTGGCACTATGCAGTTTTTGTAAATCTTTCTTCAAAGATTGATTTTATTCCAAAAAAACTATGACAATCAGCCTTCACAGGTTGACCAGAACTTTCATGGAGTTCCTTTCCTGCTGCGTTCGTAGCTCCTTCCCGGAATAGGGAGTAACAAGTTATAGTTCTTACACTCTGCAGAGGTGCGTTACTTTACCCATGAGAGATCAACTCCTTGTTGCACAACCAGGCGTACTTTCCCGTCCACAATTCCATGATGTGGGGCCCAGTAGTTGGTCCAAGCCAATCAACGCCCCTTCAGACCCGCATGCCTCCTTGGTGTACACCATGCCCACATAATGAATTACGACAATGGTTTGTACAAACCGTTAGATGCCAGAACTATCGTGGGACGATGAGGGTTCCCACCCATATGCTGCATATCTTTATTTATGAAAATAATATTTTCTTTCTTTTATAGCATATATGATTACACACAATTTGCAAATACTTTGATAAGGACTCTTCAAAGGACATGAGCAAGTGATGAACTTGCCTTGTGATGGCAAGGTAATGAAGTTTGATGCTTGCACTGGACCTTGAGCTTCTAGTTCTACAAAAATATCATTATTGCCCGGTAAGGACAATATTTAAAGAAGCAAAATGATTATGCAAGTAATGTAATGCATCATTTAATTCTATATGCATTTTCCCTATATAACGTGTCTTTTAATAAAGCATTTATAAATATTATTTTTTATATTTATTGCATATATTGAATTATTTTATTTTATTTCCCTTTGACTTTTATTGATTTAATAATTCTTTTAGGACTTATTAATTATACATTAAAATTTATTATTAAAGGTTTGTTTAGTATTCTTCAAAAATACTATGATATTAATATATAATGAAAGTGATTTTTATTTATTTTTATAATATTTCAATAATTTTGTAAAATTCCATAAAGAATATATAAATTACAAAATTCTTATAAAAATTTAAATGTCTAAAATTTGATAGCTTATTTTATTTGGACAGAGTGGATTATTGTGAATCCAAAAATATTTTATTTATAATTTTTGGACTTTTATTTTATTTTCTAAAAATTTTATTGAGGTTAGGGGCATTTTGGTCTTTTCCAATTGATCAAAAAAATTATTAAACAACTTGGGCTGGCCCTTTGGCTTATTGGGCCAGTGTGGTCCAATAGGGCAAGGTCAAAATATCACCCCGAGGGGTTTTGGCCCACCTAGCCCATTCTCTCTGCCTCCCTCTCTCTCTCTCTCGACCTTATCCTCTCCTCCTCTAACCCGACCTTGTGGCCGGCGATGCCTCCACCGTCGATTCCCGCCGCCGTCGGCCGTTCTGGTCGCTGTCGTGGTGCGATTTGGGGTTGTCGACGGTGCTCGTTCGTTCTATCCACTTGGATTTGACTCTGGGGCTTCCCCGTGGCCAGGTCCACCCCGTTCCCGATCCCTAGGGTTAAGGAAAGGTGTTGTCGCCACCACCGCGGTCCCGTCTACGGTGGTATGCTGGGCTCGGGTGCTGCAGCCGCCGCCGTGGCTGATGCAGGTTGCAGCGCCCCCTGGGGTGCTCCCTGTGCCGCAGCGGTTCGTCGGCCAATCTTCTTCCTCTTCGATTCGTCAGCAAGGACCTCGGGTAAGTTACTTCTATGGTTCTTGTTCATGCTACTACCATGAATCTCTCTGTGTATATCTAGTGGCTTCTCGTGCCTAGTGATTATGCTCTGATTAGGGTTCATCTCCTAATTAGGTTATTGGTCTGATTAGGTTTCATAACCCCCTGTTGATCATATCCATGATGCTTTTAGATCTAGTGATGATCATACTTGCGCTTGAAGAATGATTGTCTGTTGTGGTTAATGATTGGTAGTGGCTTTGATGATGCTAGTTGACTGTCAGATTTATTTTAGTGATGATTCACTATGATCCCATGCTAGTGTTTCAATGGAATCCTTGATTGGATTATGTTGTTGATCTGAGAGTTTACTCTACTGTCAGAATGCTTATACTAATAGTAGTTTCTCTCAGTAGTTGCTTACTGCAATTTTAACGTAGGCTTGTACGAGATTATACACACTGAATCAAATCATTACATGTAATGATTTTTCTGTGGATGTATAGATGCATATGATATTGATTCCTGGCACTTGTCTTCAGGAAAATGATATTTATTGGTTGTCCCTTTTATCTGTGGAAACTAAGCAAAGATTGGTTTTAGTTCATTTAAAACCTGTCCTTGTGATACCATTATGATCTGACACACAAGTGATGGAGTTTTATTTCTGGGCTTAGCTTGATAATGCTTGTGATTAATACTATCAAGATGAAATGAAAGCTTTTCTTAACTTTCCTGCCTATGATGTTGGTCTGAAGCTCTAGGATTTAATTCCTAGTTAGTTGAGCAAATAGTTTGTTTGGACCTGGTAAGATTAGAGGTGCTACTCTCACTGGGAGATGTGCCCTGACCTGATAAGATCAAATGAAGAATGATCTAAGTTGCAAAAACTATCACTAAACCCAGTGATGCTAGTCTGAGGGTTTAGTGCTTTTGGCTGAGTTTGATTTCTTATCTTATACTTGAAATCTCTAGGATAGCTTCACCTCTCTTGGGTAATTATTGAGAGATCACTTCATAAAGCAACACATGCTTTTATTTAAATGATATGATGAAATCATGTGATGGTCTTATGAGGCTCACCACAAAAGTTGATGTTGGTGTAGTAGATTGATGATGATCTTGATCTTGATCTTGATCTGCTTTTGCTAAGCTCCTTAGCTTGCTCTTGAGATTGCCTGCTCCTCCTAGATCCTGGGCTTGATCTTGCTGTCCACCAGATTCATCCCACTCCTTATGTCACCATCCTGGTGATGTTTGGGTTGATCTGGGTGGTTTGGTTTGGCTGTTGTTCTTGGTTTGGCTGCTGTCTACACTGGCTGTTCTAGTGTGATGTGTAGTGGAGTGATGCACTAGTGCTCCCCCCACAGCTGTGCTGTGGTTTTGTGTGTTTTGGCTGTGCTTGTGAGGTCGACAGCACACCATTTGCATGCTGGTGTGTGTCCATCTTGTGTGCTTGCTATGCACTTGTGGATAGGTTCAGAGTTTTTGAACTTACCATTACCAAATTACTTTCACCTGGCTGGTGAATTGGTCCCTCTTGGGTGTCATTTGAATTCTGGCTTTGAATTTATGAAAGATGAAATATTTCATATTGGTGAAACTTGCCCCTTTATAACATTTCTCAATGATGAATTTGTCAAGTGCATTTCACTGACATATCTGAGAGAAATATACTAACACTAATCTTATTTTGTTTCTTTTTAGTCTTTGTTTTGCAGGTACAAAGATAAAGATGAAGATTTAGTGTAAATTTAGATATAGGATAGTTAGTAGATATACAATTGTAATTTTCTTATTCTTTTGTAATTTTTCTTTTATAATTCTTGTAATCTTTATTTTATTCAATTGTAATAAAGATTATATTATTATTAATAAAGAATTCTCATTCTTTACTCTTTTGTAAATTGTGAAGTTTGGAATGACTTCAGTAGGTTACATTCTTTGTAACTTGTTTATGTATTAATAATATGAAATGAATTTCATATTCAATTTTGTTTTTAGATAAGATTTAAGTTATAATACTTATATCTTAATTAATTTATGATTCAAATATTATATATAAATCATTTAAATTATCATTCGAACACTTAAGTTTTAAAATTCAAACTCATTTCAAAACACACATAATTCCTTTAAGATCGTATCAAAGTTTGTAGCAATCCCCCTTTAAGACTAAACCTAATCTCAAAGTAAGAAAGAAACATTGATCACTCAAGGTTTTATTAGGCAAAAATTTTACCCACATTTTCACAAATGAATGCATGCAACAATTCATATTCCTAAATCTACCCTTCGTTAGGTCCTAAATACTGGGATGTTACAGACTTCCCCCCTTAAATTATACTTCATCCCGAAGTTTGTGGAGATGTACCTGAATAGTTCTGGATAATCTTTTCTTAAATCCTCTTCCTTCTCCCATGTGGCTTCCCTCTCAGGGTGATGTTCCCACTGTACCTTGCAATATTTGATTGCTCTGTTCCTCAATCTTTTCCAGTTTTCTTCCAGAATTTTACAGGGCTTTTCAATATGAGTCAGATCTTCTTGTAGTTTTATCTCTTGATGTGTTATTGCATAATCTGGAACTTTCAAACATTTGCGAAGTTGTGACACATGGAAAACCTTATGCACTTGAGTCAATCTTGATGGTAACTCTAAAGCATAAGCTATAGTTCTGTTTTGACTCGGTATCTTGAATGGTCCGATATATCTTGGACTCAATTTCCCTTTAACTCCGAATCTTTTCACTCCTTTCGTTGGACTTACTTTCAAGTAGACCATATCTCCCACTTTTGGATGCCATGATCTTCGGCTTTGATCCGCATAACTTTTCTGCCTGCTCTGGGCTATTTTTAGTCTATCCCTAATCTTATCAATGATGTCTTGTCTCTCCTTGATATAATCTGGCGCAAATTCTTTGCTACTGACAGGTTCATACCAACATATTGGTGATCTACACTTCCTTCCATACAGAATCTCATATGGGGCTGCCTTCAGACTACTCTGATAGCTATTGTTATAAGAAAATTCTGCCAATGGTAGGTGACCTTCCCATGTTCCTCCAAAATCTAGTGCACAAGCTCTCAACATGTCTTATAGTATTTTATTTGTTCTTTCAGTTTGACCTCCTGTCTTAGGATGATATGCCGTGCTAAAATCTAACTTTGAACCAAGTGCTTCATGCAATTGCTTCCAAAATGCTGAAGTAAACACTGATCCCCTATCAGTTATGATCTTTTTGGGTACTCCATGCTTACTTACTATCTCTTTAACATATACTTCAACTAACTTCTCGGCATTATCCTTTTGATTCACTGGAATAAAGTGTGCACTCTTAGTGAGTCTGTCCATAATTACCCATATCATGTCCTTCCTTTTTGGTGTCATAGGTAATCCTGTGATGAAGTCCATACCTATTTCCTCCCACTTCCATTCAGGAATTTCTAAGGGTTGTAATGGTCCTGCTGGACTTTGATGTTCAACTTTCACCCTTTGACAAGTATGGCATTCAGATACATATTTATCAATATCTCTTTTCTTGTTATTCCACCAGAATAGTTCTTTCAAATCCATATACATCTTAGTACTCCCTGGATGTATATAATATGGGGTATCATGTGCTTCTTTGAGTATGAAATTTCTAATCTCAGTCACATCTGTAACACATAGACGATCTTGGAACCATAAAGACCCATAATCTCCAAGGCGAAAAACTGATTTTTGCCCTTGAGATATCCTCTGAATTTCCTCAGCAATAAAAGGATCTTCTTCTTGATGTCTAAAAATTTCTTGCTTAAGATCACTGTCCCGCTCTGCAACTACCTGCATAGTAGCTAATCCTCCAAGAACCTCTATTATGATGAATTGAAGTTCTAATCTTTCCAAGTCCATTTGTAACTCTTTTGGTAACTCTCTATTGCTTGGCTGAATATCTGCACTATTTGTGCTTAAAGCATCTGCTACAACATTTGCTTTCCCTGGGGTGTAATTGATTGTTAAATCATAATCCTTGATTAATTCCAACCAACGCTTCTGTCTCATATTCAATTCCTTTTGAGTGAAGAAATATTTGAGACTTTTATGGTCAGTGTATAACTCACATCTAGCTCCATAAAGAAAATGCCTCCATCCTTTTAGTGCAAAAACTACTACTGCTAACTCTAAATCATGAGTTGGATAGTTGACTTCATGTGGTTTCAATTGCCTTGAACCATAATCAATTAATTTTCTATCTTGCATTAATACACAACCCAAACCTTCTTTATATGCATCACAGTATACGGTGAAGTCCTTCCATGTTTCAGGAACTGCTAAAATTGGAGCTGTGGTTAATCTAGTCTTCAACTCTTGGAAAATTGCTTCACATTTTCATCCCACTTAAATGGTGTATTCTTCCTTAATAATTTGGTCATTGGTCCGGCTATTTTGGAGAAACCTTCAATGAATATCCGATAATAACCAGCCATTCCTAGGAAACCTCGAATTTGTTTCACATTGGTCGGTGCAGTCCATTCTAGTACCGACTGAACTTTAGATGGATTCACAGCAATCCCATCCTTACTGATCACATGACCGAGGAATTCTACCTCCTCTAGCCAAAATTCACACTTACTGAACTTAGCATAAAGTTTGTGTTCTCTTAAAGTCGGCAATGCTATTCTCAAATGATCAGCATGCTCTTCCTTATCCTTGGAATATATCAGAATATCATCAATGAAGACTATGACGAACTTGTCCAAATATGGCATGAAAATCTTGTTCATCAGATTCATGAATATTGCCGGTGCATTGGTCAAACCAAATGGTACAACCAGATACTCATGGTGTCCATATCTTGAGAAAATGCTATTTTTGGAACATCTTTCGGCTTGATTTTTATTTGATGGTATCCAGATCTTAAATCGATCTTTGAAAATACTCCAGCTCCTTTCACTTGATCAAACAAATCTTGAATTCTCGGTAAAGGATACTTATTCTTGATAGTCATGTTGTTCAGATTTCTATAATCACCACACATCTGTCTTCCACCATCTCTTTTATCCACAAAGATTACTAGTGTTCCCCATGGAGATACACTTTCCTGTATAAATCCTTTTCTCGCTAACTCATAAATTTGCTCCTTGAGTTCTTTCAACTCCTTGGGTCCCATTTTATATGGTGCTTGAGATATTGGTGATGTACCAGGTATTAATTCAATGGTGAACTCTATCTCCCGCTCTGGTGGCATTCCCGGTAACTCTGTTGGAAAAACATCTTGGAATTCATTAACTATTGGAATCTCTTCTAATTTAACATCCTTCACTGAATTCAACTATAGATCCACCATGATATGGCTGTGTTTATCTTCTTGGTAAACTATTCTTGCTCCACTTGGAGTTTTGATTGAGACAGTTTTCTCCTCACAATTAATCTGAGCTCCGTGTTCCATCATCCAATCCATCCCTAGCACTACTGCAATTCCCTTCAAAGGAATCACATAAAGGTCTGCGAAATATGTACAACCACAGTTCGAGATAACCTGATCTTGTTTTATGTGGCGTACAATCACATTCCCTCCTGCCGTAACTACGGTCATATGACTTTATAACGTTGCCCTTCTAATCCCGAACTTATCACAAAATTCTTCAGAAATGAATGAAGTAGTTGCACCAGTATCAAATATAACTTTGCCGGGATTGGTAAGGATATTGAGCGTACCTATCACTGCATGCTCCAAATTATCCACCTCCTCGAGGGTTGCACAGTTCAGTTTTCTGGTAGGTCAGTTTCTCTTGCCATTGTTGTCCTTTCCATTGTTTCCTCCTTTATTGGGCTGTCCATTTCCTCCACTGGCTTGTCCTCCTCCCTTGGTAGGCCATCCTCCTGGTGGTTTGCTCGGACAATCTGGCTTGATATGCCCCTTCTGGCCACAACCATAACAGATCACTACAGGCTTTTTGCACTCCCTCTAGAAATTCCCTGGAATTCCACAATTGTTATAGATAACATTCCTTCTCGGATTGGATGGATTTCCACCACTGCCCTTGTTATTGTTATTGTTGTTGTTGCCATAATTCCTATTCCGAGGTTTGAACTCCAGGTTTGATTTAGGTTTACTTGCCTGAATTCTCTTGGTTTCCTTCTTGGCTCTCTTCCTCCGATCCTCTTGGACATTGTTGTAGCGATCTTCAAAAGTAATGGCTGCATACAACAACTGCTGATAAGTTTGCATATTGGCTAACCTTAGCTGCATCCTCACAAACGGATTTAATCCACGCAAGAAACGCTTCTTCCTCTTCTCTTCAGTGATAACATCCTCCTCAGCATAACGAGACAGTTGGCTAAACTCCCGGATGTACTTCATGACACTAGTATATCCTTGCTGATGTTGGAGATATGCCCAAGAGGCAATAATAAAGTGGCTATTATCATATCTTCATACTTATGATAAATGTTTACATACCATGCTATAATTGTATTAACAGGAAACATTAATACTTGTGTGAGTTGTAAACGTAAAAGAGTCCCTGGTAAAGCCTCTTGTTAAACTAGCTTGTTGGTTAATATATGATCATGGTTTCCTGATCATGAACATAGAGATGTTATTAACAACAGGGTCATATCATTAGGAGAATGATGTGATGGACATACTCCTATAGTTAAGCATAGCATAAAGATCAAGTCATTTAATATAGTTCATTTGCTATAAGCTTTCTGATACATAGTAACCTAATTCCTTCGACCATGAGATCATGCTTATCACCATCACCGGAAGGATGCTTTGATGACATCAAACACCACACCGTAACTGGGTGGCTATAAAGATGGCATTGAGTGTTCAGAAAGTATGGGTTGAGACACATGGATCAAGAGTGGGATTTGTCCATCCATATGACGGATAGATATACTCTGGGCCCTCTCGGTGGAATGTTATCCAATTAGCTTGCAAGCATGTGACTGGCTCACAAGGGATCACATATCACGGGAACGAGAAAAGAGTACTTATCGGTAACGAGGTTGAACTAGGTATGCAGAGATACCGACGATCAAAACCTCGGATAAGTAAACTATCGTGAGACAAAGGGAAATTGGTATCATATGTAAGTGGTTCATTCGATAGCAAAGTAATCGTAGAAATATGTGGGAGCCATATGAATTTCCAGATTCCTCTATTGGTTATTGATCGGAGAAGTGTCTCGATCATGTCCGCATAATTCACGAACCGTAGGGAGACACACTTAAGGATTCGATGTTGTTGAGTAGTTATGGAATGATGAGTAAGAGACCGAATGTTGTTCGGAGTCTTGGATGGGATCCGGGATATCACGAGGAGATCCGGAATGGTCCGGAGAATAAGATTCATATAAGGAAAGTCCTGTTTCGGAGTTGGGGAATGATTCTGGTGTTTTCATCGGGAATGTTCTAGAAGGTTCTAGAATGTCCGGCACTCCGGAGGGGAAGGGTACATGAATGTGTCATTACAAGTTGGAATGATTGCATCATGTACTAGGTGTCATCGCTGTACAAAATAAAGGGTTTAATCAAATCCTAGTTTGAAAAGTCAAACGCCAATTTGAAAAGTCAAACGGCTATTTTGGAAAGTGGAGAAGAAGTGGGAAACCGAGTTGGGGAGGAGTTCCTCCTCCACCGCCGGCCCACTAGGGATCCGAGTTGGGGAGGGACTCCCTCCCCTTCGTCGGCGCCTCCCTCCACCTATATAAGGAGGGGCAGGGCTCCCCTCCTAGACACACAAGTTGCCTCCCTCTAAACCTAAACCCTAGCCACACTAGGATTTCTCCCAAGCCGAGTTAGAGCTTCTAATTGCCCTAGCCGCTGGTTTAGCCCTTCTAATTGGTGTGTCTAAACCCTAGATCACCAAGGCTCTCTCATAGTCCACCATACTCGCTCCGCAAGCGAAGCCTGCGAGATCTCCCTCTACTTCGGTACCATGCCGTCGTCTTTAGGAATCGCGAGGAGAGTGCTACAACCTCCATTTTCTTTGGAACAAGGAGAGGAAGGTCTTCATCATCGAGTAACGATGTGACCGATCATGGAAGCGCTTGAACGCCTTGCGGAAGGATCGTCTACGATCTTGAGATCGGAAGTGTCGACTACATCATCCACGAGAATCGCTCTCGTTAACCGCTTTGGATCTTGAGGGTTAGTACTCTATTGACTCGTTGCTATCTAGTAGAGAGATCTTGGCTTGATCATAGATTAGATCTTGATTGTGTGTTCATGCGGTAGAAATTTTTTGTTTTCCATGCTACGAACCCCTACAGTGGTATCAGAGCCGTGTCTATATGTAGATCTGTTGCACGAGTAGAACACAATGGTCATTGTGGGCGTTGATGCTTTTGTTGTCGATTGCTTCTTGTGTACTTTGCATCTTGCGGGATGGTGGGATGAAGCGGCCCGGGCTAACCTTACATGACATCGTTCATGAGACTTGCTCCACGCTTGACATGCAACTTGTATTGCATAAGTGGCTTTGCGGGTGCCTGTTTCTCCCAACATAGTTAAGATTCAATTTACAACGGGTGATTGACAATGCTAGTATCAATGTTGTGGTTCCTGTTCGTAAGTTAGAACGGCACTTATTGAAAGCCCCAAACCACGTAAAATATGCAAAGAAAATTAGAGGCGTCTAACTTTGTTTTGCAGGGGTGTGCTGTGATGTGATATGGCCATGATTGTGATTATTTTTGATGTATGCAATGTTCCTTATTGTAAGTTGGCAACCGGCAGGAGCCATATGGTTGTCTTTAAATTCTGTTAAGACCCGTGTCTATTCAAAGTAGTTGTAATAGTTGAAGCTGGTGGACGACAACCATGGAGCAGCATCATGGACCTTGATGCAATGCCGGTGATGATGGAGATCATGTTCGTGCTTGAAGATGGAGATCGGAAGCACAATGAAGAAAGGCCATATCATATCACATATTATGAATTGCATGTGATGTTAATCCTTTATGCATCTTGTATTGCTTAGTTAACGACGGTAGCATTATAAGATGATCCCTCATGCACATGAATTTCATGTTCTAAAGTGTTCATCCTTAGTAAGCACCGTTGCTAAAGCTTGTTGTTTCGAAGAACCACGTGATGATCGGGTGTGTTAGATTCCGCAAGTGTATACAACGTGAGCAAGCCAGATTTGCTCATGCGGAAGCTAAGGTTTAATCTTGACGAGCCTAGCATGTACAGACATGGTCTCGGAACACGGATCACCGAAAGGTAAAGCATGAGTCATATAGTAGATATGATGAACATGATGATTGTTCGCCATTGAAGCTACATCAACTCTCGTGATGATCGGTTTTGATGTGGTGGATTTGGTTCGTGTGATCACTAAAACAATGTAAGGGATATTGTTTTGAGTGGGAGTTCAACGGAAATATGATTAAAAGTTGAACACTATTTATCATAAATTAAATCAAAGTGAATTTGCATAATTGTTGTAGTCATTGGCATCCGTTTACCACCTTGCACTTAGTTTTAATTGGGATGATAGAACTATAGAATTCTGGTTAGTTACTTTACGAACTGGTATCGTATTGTTTTGAAGTGTTAATCTAAAGTTTAAAAGTCCTATTGCAAACTTTCAGTAAGTTCCGGTTACTCCATGAAGTTTAATAATTGGTATTAAAACAAGAGTGACAATTCCAAGAGTTAGTGTATGAGTATCATGTTTGTCTCCATGATTCTTGATATTCAAAGGATTGTCTTAATATCAAGGTTATCTAGGATCTGAAAGAGTTGTTTCAGAAACCATGATGTGTGGAAGATATTGTGATATCTGAAATGAAGTTTTGGTTACAACATGATAGAGTATAATATGGCAAAAGTCATGTTCTCATATTTGATGAGAAGTTGCAAAAGGTTGGAGACACTAGTTGTCCTAAACCACCAAAAGGTTTTGGAGAGCAACATTATACTCACGATTCATCTTTATAAGCTAAAAGTAGCTTGATCATGAATAATTCCATGATAAGGGTGAATATTTGATGTAGGTAAAATATTTACCACACCAAGAGATTACTAAAGAATGGAATTTGAAAGCACACCAAACATTTGATGATGGTGATCTACTTCAAAGTGCAAGTCCAAATACATTGGTATTTAATTATACACGCTTTGGACTATGTGTCATATGTATGACTCCACTATTGATGTTGATAGATTCTTTCAAAGAAGGAAAATCTTGAAAGAGAATCTCATAAATATATGGCAGAAAAGAAAAGACTAGAATTGTTCAGTTTAAGTATATAGATGATATACTTGTTATGGCTATATTCTTTGCTTATTAAACAATGTGGTTCTTAAGTATTTGATACTGAATTTGTTGGTGTGAATCGTCATACGAAACAACACAATTCATGAACTACAATGGCCTAAGTAACTAGCAAAAGAATATGTGATGATGTTCATCGAGAACAAATAAAGGGTTATTATGTTGCTCATTAAACGTCAAAGCTTGCCTTCAAGATTTGTTTTATCAGGTATTATGAGAACAAAAGGGTTGTTCAAATAATTGCCGTAATCCATAAAAGATGGATGATTCACAAATCTCGTTGGAGAAAGCACATCCATAAAACTAGTGCTAAAAATGTCGAAAGACAAATTGATTGAAAGACCACTTAGGAAGTGACATCGCCGTTTAAATTATATTGGAAAGAAAACATGAAGAAACTCCATGTGGATGGAATTTTGGAGTCTTTTGATTTTTGATCACATGACGCTTGTGAAACTTTCCTAGAGATAATTAAAACTTCGTTCATAGGCCAAAAGGGAACGAATGACTAGCTTATTGGAACTTGTACATATTGTTATACGAAGTCCATTATGTGTAGTCAAGAGCGATGGATTTCAACTTCATATGCTTTCTCCGAAAATTTAAGTGAATATATGAATATTTACTTAATAAGGATGAAGTATGAAACATTTGAAAAATTCAAATACTTTCAAGATGAAGTGCAAAATCATTGTAACAAGAATATAAATAGTTTATGATAAGATCATAAAGGAAGATATTTGAGTTACAAGTTTAGCATAATACCTAAGATTTAAGGAATCGTTCCATGGATTTGAATTTTTCCCGAAACACCATAAGATTATGGAGCATTCAAGATATGTAATTAAACCTTGTTTGACATGGTAAGATCGAAGGTGTAAATCATAAAACTTCCATTATATTTTAAAGATTAAAAGCTATAGAGACTACCGTTTTTCCACTTAAAAGAGCTTCATCATAATCCGTTGAAATGACACCATATAAAGTTATGGTTTGGGATAAAACCCAAGTAGTCCTTTCTTAAACATTGGTATGCTATGCATAAGAAAGATGTTTGCAACCAAAGTCGGATGAACCTGTCTTTGTATGTTATTTTGAATAACTGTTAAGTAATCCTCCATAACATCGGAGACAAAAGTGTTTGTCACTTAGAACGTCAAGTTTCTTTTGAGAAGGAATTTTTTGTGAAAAGATAAGTGGGAGGACAATAGAACTTTGATAAGGTTAAAAGAACCTTAGCTATATGTGCAAAATTAGCCTTGAAAAAGTTTTCTGATGGGGATATGCCTCTTGGGGTATCCTCGGTGGGGCGTTCAGCCCAGCCCAAGGGCTGGCGAGTGGGCCTGTGAGCGAGTGGATCAAAGCCCATCAGTGTACCAGGCATGGAGGTCGAAGGCCCAGGCGAGTAGATAGGCCCGGTCGGTCAGGTTAAGCGATTGGCAAAGTTGTAACGAATCGGTTGAGATGTGTAAACCCTAGGGAGGTAAGCCTATAAACCTCCCTAAGGGGTGAGTAGAGATCGTTCCTCATACACCCAAGCAACTCGCCGCCTAGTCGCCGAGTTCGCCCATATAAACACCTCCATAATACAATCTAGCAGGAGTAGGTCTTTACCCTCAGGGGCCGAACACAGGTAAAACCACTGTGTCTTTGCCCTCATCTCGATCAAGATGGCTGGCCGCCCTTGCCCTTCGTTCTACTACTCATCGCCGATTCTGCCGTGGTCATTCCCACGAGTGCGCCCACGTGGGGCCTGGCGGTCGGCGGTGTTACGCGGCGAGATCCAATCTGCCCATCAGCGAGGCGGTGCGCCACCGGCGCATGATAGCGATCGGCGAGATGCTCCAGATCTTGCCGAGCAGCTACGTCCGGCGCGACCCGTCACCTGGCGTGATCTGCCCGGTCGGCACGATCAGCCTCTTCGTCGGCTTCACCGGCGTCATCACCTCGGAGGACTCGGCTCGCATCCGCGAGTCGCCGCCACGCGATCGGCTCTCCGAGAGCCAGATCCGCACGATCCACCGCCTCGCCTCCGAGTACAACTCGGCCCACAGCAACGTGGCCGAGAACTCAGCGGCCGCGGAAGACGCGACCCTCACCGACGACGCCGACTCGGCGACCCCGGCGTCACTCGCCGGATCCATCACCGCGGCCTCGTCCGCGGGCTCCATCGCTCAGGTCTCCAACGCGGGAGATTTCGAGGACCCCTCCATCCTCGGGATCTTCGACTTCGACTCCGGGTCGGAAAACTCCGCCGACCTCCACGACGGAACCAGTCGCCACGCCGCGACCTACATGGCCACCGGCACCGATCCGCCGGAGGACCCTTTCTCCACCCCGATCCCTCCTAACGCCACGGCGACGGAGGTCGAGGAACTCCGCCTGAAACTGGCGGAGGCAGTACGCAAGGAGCAGGCGGCCGAAAAATTTCGCCTCGGCGGTGGCAGAGCGAGCATCACGCTACCACCAGCGGATCGGTCACGCTGAACCCCACCGTTCAGGCGCGCCTGAACCGGCAGCGAGAACGACCCGGCTCGCATAGCCGAGCGCGCGATCTGCGAGAACGCGCCACCAGGGGGAAGCGCTCGACCCCCGCCAGGATCAACGGCGATGGGTGCCCCACCACCACCCAACCGCACCCCTCCCAGGGACCAGCCGCGGATAGTCGTCTCCTCACGGGAGCGAGATGCGAACGGCCTTCCACTGTTCTCCACCCCGATGGACAACCTCGTGGCAGGCCGAGCCGCGGCCGACAGCATCACGGCGACCGGCGACGGCGCCTTACAGATCCAGTACGTCAGGGCCCTACTCGCGAAGGCCGTGGAACAGCAAAAAGCAGGCGCCGACTCGCAAGGGCGAGTGTACTCGCGCTCCTCGGGAAGCAGGGCGGCCTCAAGCGGCCGTCCAGCGGTGGCAAACACCCTCAATTGCCCGCCGCCAGAGCCACTGCAGCTCCAACGACGACCCGCGAATGCGGCACTCTCCACCAACGATCCCAGGCCGGCGACCAACCTCGTCGCCGCTAATGGAGAGCCAATCGACGCTCGCACTCACATCATCAACAACCAAAAGCGGCGCGCGCCCGGCGGCGACTGCGGCACACCTAACTACTACGCCGCGATGGCGAGCCTATGGGATCGCTCGATCGACTAGGGCCCAAGTGCTTGGACCAATGATCCGAGGTGAAAAGTACCACCCAACTTCAAAGCGCCAAGGAGATCGAAAAATACGACTCCTCGACGACCCTTGATGCGGCTCGACACATACCTCATGGCAATGGGGATCGCGGGTCACATCGACCTACTACCGCCCGTTACCTCCCACTAATGATGGAGGGGCGTGCGGGCAATGGATCAACACGCTCCCCGTGATGTCGACTCACAGGAGGAAATGCGAGACGCCGTCGGCACTTCGAGTGCTCCTACACCCGCGCCACCACCATCGAGGACCTGGCGATCGTCCGGGGACCCATGAAGTCGACCATAGCTGGGTCCAACGGTGGCAAGAGCTCGGTACAGCGGTCGGCATCCACCGGACACCGCGATCCATTGCTTCAAGACCTCGTGCGCTCTGAGCCTCTAGTCGCCAAGCTCAAGCGACACGCCCGCACACTCGACAACATCCCGACCTCCTCGAGATCGCCAAAGTGCCGAGGAAGATCCCAACCAAGGCGTCGACGACGAGTCCGGAGAACAACGGCACGCAGGCGGCAGCGGCGGCCCGAACCGACCTACAGCGCACTCGCCTCACGAGCAAGCGCCGCAGCGAGGCGAGTCGACTTCGTCGCCAATCTTGGGCACGCAAAACGCGACCCCAAGAGCTACCGCGCTGACGGAGGGCAACAGCGACAGCGGGAACTACAGAACAAGCCAAGGTTCGATCCGGCCCTCCTTAACCAACCATGTGCGTTTCCACGGGGAAGGAAAGCCCGCCACGCACACCACCGCCGACCGCCACACCCTCGGGGAGATCGAGAAGGCACGACGCGGAGGACACCGACAACGACGCAAAATGGCGGAAAATTCGGCAAAGTAGCGGCTCGCTCCACACCTTCACGGCTTCAACACTAAGCGCGAGAAGAAGGTCGCCGCCCTTGTCGCCGTCAACGCGGTGGCCCGACAGACGTCCCCGGTTCTGAACTGGTCGGAGCAGCCATCACCGGAGCCGGCAAGACCACTCGCCACGCGCGAGTATCGGGGCGAGTCGCCTGGTGGTCAAGCCCAAGGTCGGCGACTCGCTCCCCAAGACTACGATGGGCGGCGGCTCCATCAACATCCTCTACCTCGACACCTTGAGCGGCTGCGGCTCGCGATCGATGATCGAACCCACACCACGTTCCACGGCATCGTCCCGGTCGGAAGGCGTACCCGATCGGCAAGTTCACGCTACCCGTCACCTTGCACTCCGGCAAACTTCCGCACGGCGGATCGTCTTAGCTGGTGCCCTTGACCCCTTACCATTGCGTCACAGGCGCCAGCGTTCGCCAAATTCATGGCGGCACCCCATTACGCATCTGGCGATGAAGCTCCGGGCCGTGCGGCGTCATCACCATTAACGGCGACCCGACATGGCCGCGAATGCGAGGCCAAAGGAGCGAACTTCGACGCCGTCATCGCGGCGGAAGCTAGTCACGCCGATGAGCTCGCCAAATCGCGGCGGGTCAACAATGACGACCCACAATACTCAAGAAGCCCAACTCGGAGGCACAAACACCTCAACCTTTGAGGCCACGACGCACACCGCACCGTCGAGCTGGTCCCGACTGACGGTGGTGTGATCGGGACGAGCATGAGCCCAGCATAGGAAGCGCGCTCATCGAGTTCCTCCGTGAGAACAGGACATCTTCGCATGGAAACCCTCCGACATGCACGGTGTCCCTAGGGAGCTCGGAGCACAAATTAACGCCGACCCCAAAGTGCGACCAGTCAGCGATCGCCACGGCCATTCAACGAAGAACGCCGTCGCAATCGCCGAGGAAGTGCGGCGTCTACTCGCTGCGGCTTCATCCGCCAATTAAATACTCAAGTGGCTGGCAAACCCAGTCCTGGTCGAGAAGAAACGGGACACGGAGAATGTGTATCGACTACACAAACTGAACAGCGCCTGCCCAAAGGCGATTCGTCCTCCCGGATCGATCAGATAATCGACTCCACCGCGGGCTCGTCGCTATGTTTCCTCGGCGCCTACTCGGGTATAACCAGATCAAAATGGCTGTCGAGGGCGAGGAGAAGACGGCGTTCATCACGCCATTGAATACGCTACACCGCCATGACCTTGGCCTCAAGAACGCGAACAACGTACCAGCGGTGCATGCAAGAATGCCTCGCGAGCCAAATTGGCGCAACATCCATGTCTACATCGACGGCGTGGTCGTAAAATCCGCTTCGCCAAGGCGACCTACTCGCCGACCTCGCGAGACCTTCGCCAACCTGCGGGTACAAGATAAAGCTCAACCGGCAAGTGCACCTTGTGTACCGGCGAACAATTACTAAGTGCGTCGTCTCCAAGCGAGGATCGAGGCAAACCCAACGAAGATCGACACGATCGCCCGACTCGGCAAACCCGAGTGCTGCGGCGTCCGAAGCTGGCGGGCGTGTAGCGGCTCGGTCGCTTCATCCCGCTGGGCGAAAAGCGATGCCCCTATACCGCTGATGCGCAAGAATCCCACCTTCGGTGGGACAAGGAGGACGGCGCTCGCGACCTCAAAAGGTGCTACTCGCCGCACCACTACCGCCGCACCCGTCGACAAGGAGCCCATGCTGGTTTACGTCGCGGCGTCCGGCGCGTCGTCGGCTTGTAATGGTCGTCGAGCGACGGAGGAAGGAAAAAGCGCCCAGTGGCGGCGGTATACTACATCAGCGAGGTCCTAACGAGTCGCGCCAGCGATACCTGATACCAAAAGCTGGTATACGCGGTCTTGAGCTCGTGGCGCTGCCGCACTACTTCCGTGAGCACCCCATCACGGTCGTCTCCTCGGCTCCACTACAAGACATCATCCGCAATCGCGAGGCGATCGGCGGGTCGCCAAGTGGGCCGTCGAGATCGGCGTCCACAACATTAAGTCACGAGCCGCGGAAGCGATTAAGTCGAGCAGCGGCCGACTTCCTCGCCGACTGGGAGGAGGCCCAGCAGCCAGAGAAGCCGCCGTACCTCCATTACTGGAGCCTGCACTTCGACGGGTCCAAGAACGCGGACGGTGCAGGAGCGGGGATAGTGCTGACTTCACCAAAGGGCGACAAGCTCCGCTACATCCTCCGCCTCGAATTCACGCCCTGCACCAACAACATGGCTGAATACGAGGCCCTACTCCACGGCATGCGAGCCGCAAAGGAGATGAGCGTCAATCGCCTTCGATGCTACGGAGACTCCGACCTCGTTGCAGGTCAAGTTGCCGGCACCTGCGACGCCATCTCCCCTACCATGGTGGCGTATCGCCAAGAGGTGGATAAATTGGGCGGCCACTTCACGGCTACTACGCCGAGTGGATCGGCGGGAAAAAGCGAGGAGGCGGCGCCCTCTCGCATCGGGTCGGCTCGACTCGCACCACCCGCCGGCGTGTTCCTCGACACAATCTCCAAACCATCAGTCTCTCCCCCGAGGGAGATCGACATCGGAGTCCCACTCCAACCAGAGGCAGCCTTGGTCGCACTCATCACCAAGCCAGACGACTGGACCAAGCCCTACATCGCCTACCTGGAGACCGGCACCCTGCCCGCAGACGAGACAAGCGCTCGAATGATTGCTCGCCGATGCAAGTCTTACACCATCATCGACGGCGAGCTACACAAGCGCAGCGTCACCGGCGTGTTCCAACGTTTCGTCCAACGGTGAAGGGCGCAAAATCCTACGACATCCACTTTCGGTATGCGGCCACGCGCGCGCTGGCTCCTGTCGCCAAGGCTATGCGACACGGCTTCTTGGCCCACCGCCGCGCCTTGTCGATATCGTCCAGCGATGCGCCGGGTGCCAATACGCCAACGGACACACGTTCAAGTTGCGCTCAAAACAATCCCCATCACCTGGCCATTCGCCGTGGGGCATGGACATGGTAGGCCCTTCAAGAAGGCCCCCTCGGCTACACCCACCTGCTGGTCGCGTCGACAAATTCACAAAGTGGGTAGAAGCCAAGCCAGTCCGAAATGCGACGGAAGGCGCCACTAAGTTCCTCGCGAGCTCATATACCGCTACGGTTTCCCCAAGCATCATCACGGACAACGGCACAAACTTCGCCAAGGGAGCAATGGCGAGTTCTGCGAGGAGCACCACATCCGGCTCGACCTCGCGTCGATCGCACACCGAATCCAACGGCCAGGCGAACGAGCAAACCAAAGCATCCTCCACGGCTGAAGCCGCGACTCAAAGTACCACTCGGCGCACCGCTGGATCTTTGGGTCAAGAGCTTCCCTCCGTCATCGGGAATCGCACCTCGGTCAACAGGTCGGATTCACCCCTTCTTCATGGTCTCTGGCTGAAGCTGTCATGCCAACCGACCTCGAACACGACTCGCGGATCGTCCACTATACGGAGGCCGCCAAAGCGAACTGGCCCGCCAAGATGGGCTCGACCAACTCGGCCAGCGACCTCGCCCGATCGCGCCGCTATCTATCGGCAAGGGCTCCGTCGCTACCACACCGACGGGTGAAAACCCGCACCTTCCGGAAGGCGACTTGGTGTTACGCCTCATCCAGGACAAGAAGGGCATGCACAAGCTCTCTCCCCTCGTGGGAAGGCCGTTCGCTATCGGGCGTGCTCGGCAGCAGCGCCTACTACCTCGTCGGCGTCCGGGGATGGTGAACTCGGCGTCAGCGGCGGTGGAATGTAAATCTCCTCGGAAGTTCTATACCTAGAACCCCATATGTACTCTCGATCGCTATGAATAAAAAGCAGTTCTTTGCACAATTCGTCTACTCTCCATGCCTTGTGCCACTCGCACTTCGTAAATAACGTCATGCTAAAATCTGAAGTCAACCCTTGGTACAGCGACCGCGCAGCTAAGTAGTGCGATGTAAAACCGAGTCATTTCAGGTCTTGCATCGTCCGAAAAGGCCAATCCGAGCCCCATCGAGTCGCCTAGCTCGACTGGTTTCTGAACCAAGACATACATCCTCGCTTCCCACAGCGACCCTGGTCCTCCGCATCCTCGGCATAGCGACTCGAACGGCTAAGTACCACGCTCGGGGACTGGATACCAGTTCGTCTCGATCGGACAGGGAAAACGCCAAGTAAGAGAGCGTGCCCAGGACTCGCCACGCGACTGACCCACCGGGCCAGGCAGGAGTGACGCGCTCACACCAACGCGCTCAGTCCTCAACCACCCTCGAGTCGCGCCTTGAACTACCAAGTACCACGCTCGGGGACTCGGCCACCCGGCCCCGTTCGCGTACGGGAAAACGGTAAAGTACAGAGCACTCGAGGGAGTCGCCTTGCGACTGGCTTTCCGAGCTCGGGCGAGTCGACTCAACCAACAACACACATGATAAACAACAAAACATCATATCTAAGGTGAACCCAGCAAAAGGGCGGACGCGCTCGGGGACTCACCCAAAATCAATCCAAAACACGCAAACAAATAGCAAAATGAACACAACGTTCCATTCAATCGCATATCGCATTGTCTTACATTACAAAATATGCCTACTCGGCAGAACTGCTACTAACACTATTCCGCAGGCTTCGACGATGACGCACCAGCGTCCCGGCGCTTCCGGATGAATGCGATTATACGGGTTCGATGGATAAGTCGTCGCCCGCCATCGCCCGCGGAAGGCTGCTCGACCTTGAAGTCGCGATGCGGCGGCTCGGGTCGTTCGGTAGCGGACGACCGTTTCTGCATACGGAAGAAGGTCGCCCATCGCCCAAACACGCTCGAGTGACGCGTTCCTGCAGCTTAAGAACTTAGACAGATCCACGCGCCCGGGGCGATGAAGGATAACCACTCGTCACGTCGTCGAGGTCGAAGTCTTCGGGAAGTGGGCGAGTCAGGCTCGAGCCGTCGGCGCTCCACGTCGAAGCGCCGACCGCGTCATGAACTCCACGACCGCGGCGCCTTCTCCAAGTACTCCCACACCTCAACGAGGTCATCGGGAATAACCTCCGTGGCGACATCTCTTGAAGATAGCGCGGATGCAAGTCGCCCGGCGTCGCCGAGTCGGCGAGCATGCTCACGCACTCCCTCGCATCAAGAGAACTCGCTTCTTCATGGCTACCAATCACATGGCCTGCTAGGCGGAAGCAGTTGTGAGCACCACGAAACAACAAACAATATAACTACAAGATCGGGAAGACGCACTCACCGAAGCAGCGGGGCGAGCCCGTGATGAAGCTTTGAAGCGATGTTTTATCGTCACGAAGCCCAACGATGAGGGCTTCCGACACCTTCGGTCTTCTTCGCGGCGGCAACGGCGGCCTTAGCTTCGCCCGTTCGCGAGCTTCTTCGCCTCCGCAGTTCGCTCGAGGTCGGCGATCCTTTGCTCAGCAGGTTAACGCAGATCTCGCCACCGTCGCCCGCGAGGACAAGCTCTGGCGAGCCACCTCGCTGTGCAGCAATTGCAAGCTCCTTGTTTACTTCTTGAGCGCCCAACTCCTTCTCGCATCTGCCCGCGACCAATCGCTCTGCCGACTCGGTTGTAAACCACCGCAAATTTTCAAAGTCGGTACACGAAAATTACTCGGTGCCCACCGCTACAATTTAGCGGGCGCACTCGAGGACTGGCGGCTCGAAATTACTCGGTGCCCACCGCTACAATTTAGCGGGTGCGCACTCGAGGGTGGCGGCTCGAAAATCACTCGGTGCTCACCGCTACAATTTAGCGGTGCGCACTCGAGGAGCGGCTCGAAAATTACTCGGTGCCCACCGCTACAATTTAGCGATGCGCTTTCGGGGACTTCGAATGCACAAAACAAGTAACTATAGAATCAGGCGCTGCAAAGCACCGACCTGATCCTCGGGGGAGAGGTACCGGATGGCGCGCCAAGCATGCCGTGATTGCGCGCGTCCACGGGCATAGCAGCGCCGGTGTGTGCCGCGACGTTGGTCAATCTCAGCATCGGCGGTCTGGGCGGGTTCGAGTCGCAGCCTCACTCGCCGTGGCCGCCTTGGTCATGAAGCGGGGGAAGGTAGCGATCGTCGCACCCGCCCCAAAGGAGCTCGCTTCTTCCGGTCTAGGCAACGAAATGCCTCCTTCAGCGGTCGCTTCCACGGCCAGGCTCGGCCCGGCCTTGCCGTGTCGTCGAGAGATGGCGATGTCATCGCCCTTGGCCTTCTTGCTGCCTTCCGTGGAAGCGGCGACCTCGTCCACCTTCCTCTTACGGGAAGGGTCCTCCTCGCTAGTGGAGGAGGGCACCTTGACCACCGTCGGGTGGCCCATCTTCTTCACTCCTGTCCTACGCATCGAGACAATTCAGAAAAAACATTCAAAATATTAAGAGAAAGCGGCGAGTACACTCACTTGGCGACTGGAATGAAACGCAGCCTGCGAAGGCCGGCGGTTTCTCGGCTCGGGCCAAGCCGGCGAGCCCAGTTCCAGGCGCCAGGGCCAGGATCTGACGGTTTCTTTGATGTTGAGGTAGCGGTTGGCGCCTCGGCGCCTTGGCGGAGGTCTCCTTGCAAGGCTGCCGCCGGAGCCTCCTTGCGAGACCGCCACGCTCGGGACCCCTTTGCGAAAGTCGCCTCGGGAGCCTTCCCTAGCCCGGAGACCGGCGCGAAGGGCGGGGGCATCGAGGCCAGCGGTGCCTCCATGGATGGTGCATCTAGCGCGGTTGTTGCCGGGGCCGCCCCGTCACCGGCCGAGCTGTGGGCATCGGAGCTGCTCGCTGAGCGCGGCGGTGAGGCCATCTTCGGCGGCTTCGTCCTCCTCCTCAGGGGGGCCCTCGCCTCTTTCTCCTTCTTCTTCTTCGCGGGAGTGGCTTGACGGAGCGAGGTGGTCTCCGGGAGTTCCTCGTCATCGTCATGACGCTCGAGGCTCCTGCTCGCCTCGAGTTCGTGGCGCGTTGCCAGGTCTTCCGGACCGGGGCGATCTCCTCTTCGGATTCGTCCTCATCGTCCTCATTACCCTTGGCGGGAGGCGACTCGCTTGTGTCCTGGGCGGATGGCCCGGAGCTCTCGTCATCGGCGGGTGGTAGCCACCCTTCCACTACTTGAAATAGCTGCGTTGAGCATGGAACAAAGTTAGAATTACCGCGACTGCATATGCTGCGACTGCGAACAAGATCAAATTATTACCGTTGGAGCCGGACGCTTCGCGGTGTATGGAGGGAGCCCGGCCTGCGCATCCGTATGCCGCTGGGTGATCCTCTTGGCGCCGAGGTAGTCCTCCAGCTTCCACTTTCGAGGCAGGCCTTCGTCGAGTCTTCTCGGCCGTGTCTTGGTACATATAGTGCTCGCGTTAGGCGTGGAACAACCGCCGCCCAAGCCAGCAGTTGTACAAGTTCACCGTCTGAGCCCCTTCTTCTTGAGACCACGAATGGTGCGGAGCATTTTCGTCAACAACCATCCTTTGGTCGTCGGGAGCTTGACGACACGGAGATTGCGGCTCGGAGCGGTTGGCGAGTATCGCGGGATCGCCGCCTCGTCGCCGGTCGCCTCGGTCACATAAAACCAAGACTTTTCCGATCGCTTGCTTTGCTTTGGCGGCGACATCGGTCGAAGAAGGAGGCTTTGGATTTGAGTTGGAAGGTTAGGCCGCGGCTAGCATTGGCCGCCCGCTTCCTCATGCTGATCCGTCCGTGGAGCAGATCTTGCCACAAGGGAAAATATGGCGGCAGCAGTAACACTCGCGAGCATACAAAGATGGCGAGCTGTCGATACTATGGGGACCCAGATCCGGCTGGATCCGTAGTAGGCAGCGGCGGAAGAACAAGAAGTGGGAAACCCTAAGCCCGCTCGAGGTGACTAGTGAAGCGATGAACTCTCTCTCGCGGGTTCGGGGTCGTTTCTCCGCTGCGAGGATTCGCCCGACGGCCCTAGGATTCCGGCCTCCTCGAAGGAGGCGATTCTCTGGTGCACTTGGATCTACCCAAGGTTCGGTGGAAGGGCCATGGTGAGGATTTGCTTGGAGGTCGGAGGATTGCGGGTCGATCAGATCGCGGGATCAGCGGGCGAAAGATGTGCGTACTCGGAAGAAATGGTGGGCGGTTGGCTTTCCGATAGCCTACCATTCCTCTTATATAGTGGAAGCTGCCCGCCAAATTAGGGGGCCGTTACCGCACGATGATTGCGCCGAAAGTTACCGTTAAGTTACCTTAACGGCTAGTTTGACCACGACGGTCCGCCTCACGCCACCGGCTCATTGAGTTACTCGCCTAGGCGCGACCGTTGGTTCGATTCACCCAAGACGCCTTTCGGTTCGCGGATTTTTTCCTTCGTGCGAGGAGCCCGCCGATTATTTGGATGCCAACTTGAAGCCGTATACTCCGGCGCGGCACCCGCGCCTAATCAGCGGCGGCCTCGGGGACTGATGGGGATATGCCTCTTGGGGTATCCTCGGCGGACGTTCCGAGCCCAAGGCTGGCAGTGGGCCTGCAGAAGCGAGTGGATCAAAGCCCATCAGGTACCAGGCATCGGAGGTGAAGGCCCGAGGCGAGTAGATAGGCCGGTCGGTCGAGTTAAGCGATTGGCAAAGTTGTAACCGAATCGGTTGAGATGTGTAAACCCTAGGGAGGTAAGCCTATATAAACCTCCCTAAGGGGTGAGTAGAATCGTTCCTCATACACCCAAGCAACTCGCCGCCTAGTCGCCGAGTTCGCCCACTGTAAACACCTCCATAATACAATCTAGCAGGAGTAGGTCTTTACCCTCCGGGGGGCCGAACCTGGGTAAAACCCTGTGTCTTTGCCCTCATCTCGCACCGAAGATGGCTGGCCGCCCTTGCCCTTCGTTCTACTACTCGCTGCCGATTGCAGCATCTGCCGTGGTCATTCCCACGACATTTCCGGAGGCAGCAACAATGCTCATGGCTCACATGCCTCAAAGGTTGTGGTCACGGAGATCTAAGTTCCTATTGAAACAAGTAGGTCGGGTAAACAATCAAATACCAAGATTTGAGAGTTAAATCATTATTTGACAATAATGATCCGACTACATGCGAAGAAGGGATGATGGGCCCTGACTCCGTCTAATGGCTTGAAGCCATAAAATCCGTGATAGTTCCATATACGAGAGATCAAGTTTTGAACTTGAAAGACCCTCTGAAAAGGTACAAGACCTTACAGTCATATTTGGATCTATAAAGAAATAGACATGGATGTTTCACATCTATGAAATGGTCAACATGTTGGGAAAGAGTTCACAACAATGTTCAAAGGTTGACTATGACAAGATTTGATCTTTCATAGCGATATTTAGTCTAGACGGATTAATGTAGCAACCACGACATATAATTTTGTTATGTGTTGGATAAACAAAACAAGTTCTTCTAATAGAAGGGTTACCTAGGACGTGTGCATGACACAGTCCAAAGGGTTTTGTTAATACAAAGGATGCTAAATGCATATGCAAACTTCAATGGTTGAAGTAAGTATTACGGAGTTGGAATCTTCACTATGATGAAACTGTTAAAGGAGTTTAAATTAAATAGCTTGAGACAATGAAGATGCTTGCATTTGCAAGAAATTAAGTGGGAGCGCTAAGACATGTTTCTAATACATTATGTGGAAGACATATTGTTGATTGGAAATGATGTATCTTTTATTAACACATATTAAGAATTTCATCCCGATGAAAGACTTAGGCAAAACCCAAATATTTGGCATCAATAGACGCTAATATGGTTGTGCCGAAAGTACATAGATGATGTATTGAATAAGTTCAATATAGAAACTACAAGAAAGGTTCTTGTCACACAGAAAGGATTGAATGAGTTCAATATTGATGATATATTCAAGTGTATTGACACTGGGTAAGTGAAACAAAGATTCAAGTATAGATTCATACTTGATGTATGAAATCATAAAGAGTATTTATATCAATCATACTGTGATATGTACAAATCCAGATATGTCCTATACTCTAAATGTTATGAGCATATACCAGAATGATTCAAAAGTTGATCATTGGACAATAGTAAGGATATTCTTATGATCTTTTGGAAGAACTAAGAGTATATTATTTGTAGAAGTGACAAATAGATGGTTAGTTCATTGTAAAAGTACTACATTGATACTAGTTTTGTCACAAAGTACAAATTAAGTTTATCTCAATCTAAACTAAGGGTGGCACAATAAAATGGAAAGTAAGTTCCATAATGGATTTGGATGAGTTCCAAAATTAAGACATTGTGACAGATACTACAACAAAAGGGCTAAGTATATGACTGCTATAATAGCAGCTAAAGAGGGCATTTGTGTCAAGTAGTTTGTTATCAAACTAGGTGTAGTTCACAGCGGGATAATACTATGAAGATATATTGTATGAAAATATTATCAACATGTTTTAACCCCAAAGAACTAAAGGTCTCACCAAAGGACCAAATTTATACAAAGCCATCTCATTAGAGAATGAGTGATGCGTAGAGACGCAAAGACATGCAATTACACACGGACCTGGAAGTGTCAGATCCGGAGATCAGTTGACCACTAGCAATCGTGTATATACAACACCGGAAAGCCATAAGCGTTGAATACACAAAGGTTTGAAACTAGATTATTGATTCTAGTGCAAGTGGGAGACTGTTGGAGATATGCCCAAGAGGCAATAATAAAGTGGTTATTATCATATCTTCATACTTATGATAAATGTTTACATTCCATGCTATAATTGTATTAACAGGAAACATTAATACTTGTGTGATTTGTAAACGTAAAAGAGTCCCTGGTAAAGCCTCTTGTTAAACTAGCTTGTTGGTTAATATATGATCCTGGTTTCCTGATCATGAACATAGAGATGTTATTAACAACAGGGTCATATCATTAGGAGAATGATGTGATGGACATACTCCTATAGTTAAGCGTAGCATAAAGATCAAGTCATTTAATATAGTTCATTTGCTATAAGCTTTCTGATACATAGTAACCTAATTCCTTCGACCATGAGATCATGCTTATCACCATCACCGGAAGGATGCTTTGATGACATCAAACACCACACCGTGGCGGGTGGCTATAAAGATGGCATTGAGTGTTGGAAAGTATGGGTTGAGACACATGGATCAAGAGTGGGATTTGTCCATCCATATGACAGATAGATATACTCTGGGCCCTCTCGGTCGAATGTCATCCAATTAGCTTGCAAGCATGTGACTGGCTCACAAGGGATCACATATCACGGGAACGAGAAAAGAGTACTTATCGTTAACGAGGTTGAACTAGGTATGCAGAGATACCGATGATCAAAACCTCGGATAAGTAAACTATCGTGAGACAAAGGGAAATTGGTATCATATGTAAGTGGTTCATTCGATCGCAAAGTAATCGTAGAAATATGTGGGAGCCATATGAATTTCCAGATTCCTCTATTGGTTATTGATCGGAGAAGTGTCTCGATCATGTCCGCATAATTCACGAACCGTAGGGAGACACACTTAAGGATTCGATGTTGTTGAGTAGTTATGGAATGATGAGTAAGAGACCGAATGTTGTTCGGAGTCTTGGATGGGATCCGGGATATCACGAGGAGATCCGGAATGGTCCGGAGAATAAGATTCATATAAGGAAAGTCCTGTTTCGGAGTTGGGGAATGATTCTGGTGTTTTCATCAGGAATGTTCTAGAAGGTTCCGGAATGTCCGACACTCCGGAGGGGAAGGGTACATGAATGTGTCATTGCAAGTTGGAATGATTGCATCATGTACTAGGTGTCATCGCTGTACAAAATAAAGGGTTTAATCAAATCCTAGTTTGAAAAGTCAAACGCCAATTTGAAAAGTCAAACGGCTATTTTGGAAAGTGGAGAAGAAGTGGGAAACCGAGTTGGGGTGGAGTTCCTCCTCCACCGCCGGCCCACTAGGGATCCGAGTTGGGGAGGGACTCCCTCCCCTTGGCCGGCGCCTCCCTCCACCTATATAAGGAGGGGCAGGGCTCCCCTCCTCGACACACAAGTTGCCTCCCTCTAAACCTAAACCTAGCCACAGCCTAGGGATTTCTCCCAAGCCGCTGAGTTAGAGCTTCTAATTGCCCTAGCCGCTGGTTTAGCCCCTTCTAATTGGTGTTGCTAAACCCTAGATCACCAAGGCTCTCTCATAGTCCACCATACTCGCTCCAGCTTAAGGCGAAGCCCTGCAAGATCTCCCCTCTACTTCCGGTACCACGCCGTCGTGCTGCGGGAATCGCGAGGAGAGTGCTACAACCTCCGCTGCCTGCTGGAACAAGGGAGAGGAAGGTCTTCATCGAGTACCGAACGTGTGACCGACTGCGGAAGCGCTTCCGGAACGCAGCGCCGGAAGGATCGTCTATGCGATCTTGAGATCGGAAGTGTACGACTACATCATCCACGAGAATCTGCTCTCGTTAACCGCTTTGGATCTTCGAGGGTTAGTACTCTATTGACTCGTTGCTACAATCTAGTAGATAGATCTTGGCTTGATCATAGATTAGATCTTGATTGTGTGTTCATGCGGTAGAAAATTTTTGTTTTCCATGCTACGAACCCCTACAGCTGAAGCTCCTCAAATTCTGTGCTCTTCAACTCCATGACGCTTTCCGGAACATGATATTCACGGAATCTCTGCTTGAACTCCTCCCAGGTAAACTCCCTTCCTGGTTGTTGCATGGCTAATTGATTTTCCCACCATGATGCTGCAGGTCTAGTCAGCAGATGAGTTGCATACCTCAATTTTTCCTCATCATTGAAACCCACAGTTTTTAGCTTCCTTTCTGTATCTGCTAGCCAGTCTTCTGCATCCATTGGTTCAGGAGCTGATGCAAAAGTTAATGGTCTTGAATTCTGGAAATCAGATAGACTCACTCCTCCACCTTTAGGTGCCCTCTGATTTGCTCGCCCCAGCAACTCTTCCATGAACTTGTTCTGGGTCTCTTGCATCATTTGCATGCATTGCATAAAGTTCTGCTCCATTAACGGTCTCATTGGTGGTGGTGGTAATGCTCCTTGATTTGCTGCATCGGCATCGGCCTTTTCCTTGGCCTCACGCTCCATCCGCTGCTGCTCAGTTTCCATTTCTACACCCATATCCATGACCCCCTAGTCCTGCATCATAAAGCGAATACTCATAATTACATCATGCACATGTGTTCTGAGCTCGACTTTACGCACAGAACTAGTCACACAATGAAGATCCAAAGAAAATCCAAATATGCATTTCACATATTATACATAATATCATAATGATGCAAAGTCATTACAACATACACCCTATTTGTATTATTACAAAACTACCTTGTTACTTGGAGTACAATACATGATACTTGATATTACTAACTAGTTGCCTCCTTCTAGTAGTAACTACGCTCATCATACATCCTGATGTCCAACCGTGATGACGTGTTGTCCGTCGCACAGTTTGTGGAACAAATGGCCTTCCAGAAGGAACATACTCTGTATCTGAAGTGTCAGGACTTGAGTCATTGCTCAACCTGAGCGCATTGACTCCCTCCATCTCAGCTCAAAAGTCTTCAGAAGCATATTCAACATTATTTCCAGCCTGCATCTCCTGAACCACATTTCTTGAGTTGTCAACAGGATACGCAAATCCTGCTGCTTCCCAGGTGCTCTCGTGGACAAGATAATTAAACACTGGATAATGTATATTCCCTGGGTTTTGAGAAGATGTTGATGATTCAAACACTCTCTCCTTAGGATCTTCTTCTTCATCCTGATCATCTATTGACATGGTATTTCTACTTCTGCTATTATGGTTCATCCTTGCACCCATCCAACTAGATTGTCCAACATTTCTGTCAGAACCATCTGTGGACATCTGGTGTTCATGAGATCCATTATATGATCCCATTCCCCAACCATCGGAATTCTCAATAGGAAGTTCTGAGTCAGAACCATCCTCTGAGCCCTGTGGTACTGCATACCGCATATCCATAGTAGGATCATGTGTAGGTTCAGGTCTTGGTGAGTAAGGATATGGTATAAAAGATTCCGGATCTATAGGTATATCTTTAAAGATAGGTGTTGCACTACTAATGCTTCTTTCTCTAACTGGAATGCTAACTGCTTCCTCCTTTCCGGATCAGTTAGATCCTCTAACATGTCATTTTTGTCTTCGACAATCACTTGATGAGTCTTAACAAAAGACGCAACGAGTGTCCGGTATCTATCCATAAACTTGGAACCTAACATAGGATGCTTCTTAACCAAATTAAGATTATCCGGTATAGGCTCCGAGTCTATAGAATCATGAGGTATCACAGAGAATGTGCTACCTTCCAACTCCTTGGTTTTCTGCTCCCGGATATTAGCTATCGCCTCCACAACAGCAACATGATAGGCTGCTAAATGACTCTTGCCTTCTCCTATGGGTAGATCGTGATATAATCCAAGCTTCTCTGGAAGTTGGATACTCACACGATACTTGGATAACATCCGGCCATCAAGGTAAGTGATAGTGTTCACTGGAATTCTAGTTGGACAATTAAAAAGCTTTAAAAGTTGACAAAGTTGGTCTGTAAATGATCCTTGATAATCATCAAGAGTCTCCTCTTTCCTTACCAAAGTCTATTTTGGAAACTTTGGTGCCATTTCTCTGTATAACAGAAAAATAATTTTGATTAGTATCCAATGATATATTGCATCATAAGAAAGAATTATCGCACTAAAATATATAACAGAATATTCTCATTTGAATACCCATTATATTGCTTTTAGAGAATTCTTTATCGTTGCTAATTCTCCTATAGGTAACACCCTTTACTAGGTTTCCAACCTAAGGTCAAAGCAATTTGCTCTGATACCAACTGCGGTGACCCAGCATACCACTACATGTGTAGTACACTATAGTCGTTGACATGACATCCACAGAACACCGTTCCATAAATATCACATCCCTCAGAGTGGTACAACAGAAACATTGCGGGTCCATATTACAAAAGTACACACATTATTATTATTACAATACCAGAAGTTCAAGACTTCCAAAAGATCCAACTTACAAACCAAATATAAAGTGTTCAGCGGAATTTAAAAGTAGCAACTCCGACTAGGAATTGAGCTCAACAGCTTATTCTATAGAGTTCATGCTGCTCTGCTCCGTTAGTTACTACTAACTAGGTACTTAGTTGGTCTCGTTCTCATCGACACTGTAGCGGATCTCGTAATCCACTCCTTCAACTCCTCCGGATAGATCAGGTTCCTCGTAGAACACATCTTGGCATTCAGCTGCATACATTGGCACGTCTTCGGGATCCTTAGAGTCTAAGCAAGGGATCAAAGGAAAGAATGAGTAACATCGTTACCCAACAAGTTCATTATATGCAAGGTGGGAAGTTTGATGCTATAACTAACACCTCGGATTATAAATCCTTGGCACTATGCAGTTTTTGTAAAACTTTCTTCAAAGATTGATTTTATTCCAAAAAACTATGACAATCAGCCTTCACAGGTTGACCAGAACTTTCATGGAGTTCCTTTCCTGCCGCGTTTGTAGCTCGTTCCCGGAACAGGGAGTAACAAGTTACAGTTCTTACACTCTGCAGAGGTGCGTTACTTTACCCATGAGAGATCAACTCCTTGTTGCACAACTGGGCGTACTTTCCCGTCCACAATTCCATGATGTGGGGCCCAGTAGTTGGTCCAAGCCAATCATCGCCTTTCGCGACCCAAGCATGCCTCCTTGGTGTACACCATGCCCACATAATGAATTACGGCAATGGTTTGTACAAACCGTTAGATGCCAGAACTATCATGGGACGATGAGGGTTCCCACCCATATGCTGCATATCCTCTACGAATTACCAATTAATATGCACGCTACGAGGATAACAACCACGACCTGCACATCTGGCTTCATGCGAGAGGAAGAAGATACAGCTGACTTCTCCGTCCCATTCCAAATCTCATGGCTAACGCATAATATACGGCGCTAGAATCACTGATGTCAGGGTTTATTAAGTCCCTACTTGATCATTATTGTTGCAAATATAACCCTAAGTTCTATTGCTCCATTATATCACCACTTAGTATGATATCTATGATTTCTTTATTTATGAAAATAATATTTTCTTTCTTTTATAGCATATATGATAACACACAATTTGCAAATACTTTGATAAAGACTCTTCAAAGGACATGAGCAAGTGATGAACTTGCCTTGTGATGGCAAGGTAATGAAGTCTGATGCTTGCACTGGACCTTGATCTTCTTGTTCTACAAAAACATCATTATTGCCCGGTAAGGACAATATTTAAAGAAGCAAAATGATTATGCAAGTAATGTAATGCATTATTTAATTCTATATGCATTTTCCCTATATAAGGTGTCTTTTAATAAAGCATTTATAAATATTATTTTTTTATATTTATTGCATATATTGAATTATTTTATTTTATTTCCCTTTGACTTTTATTGATTTAATAATTATTTTAGGACTTATTAATTATACATTAAAATTTATTATTAAATATTTGTTTAGTATTTTTCAAAAATACTATGATATTAATATATAATGAAAGTGAATTTTATTTATTTTTATCATCTATCAATAATTTTGTAAAATTCCATAAAGAATATATAAATTACAAAATTCTTATAAAAATTTAAATGTCTAAAATTTGATAGCTTATTTTATTTGGACAGAGTTGATTATTGTGAATCCAAAAATATTTTATTTATAATTTTTGGACTTTTATTTTATTTTCTAAAATTTTATTGAGGTCAGGGGCATTTTGGTCTTCTCCAATTGATCAAAACATTTATTAAACAAGGCTGGCCCTTTGGCTTATTGGGCCAGTGTGGCCCAATAGGGCAAGGTCAAAATATCATCCCGAGGGGTTTTGGCCCACCCAGCATTCTCTCTGCCTCCCTCTTTCTCTCTCTCTCTCTCTCTCTCTCTCTCTCTCTCTCTCTCTCTCCCTCTCTCTCTCGACCTTATCCTCTCCTCCTCTGACCCGACCCTGTGGCCAGTGATGCCGCCACCGTCGATTCCTGCCGCCGTCGACCGTTCTGGTCGCCGTCGTGGTGTGATTTAGGGTTGTCGACGACGCTCGTTCGTTCTATCCACTTGGATTTGACTCCGGGGCTTCCCCGTGGCTAGGTCCACCCTGTTCCCGAACCCTAGGGTTAAGGAAAGGTGTTGTCTCCACCGCCGCGGTCCCGTCGGTGGTGGTGTGCTGGGCTCGTGTCTTCTTCTTTGTCATGGCCGTGGTAGTGCAGATTCAGCGCCCACAAGTGCTCCACTGTCGTCGCGGTTCGTCGACCAATCTGCTTCCTCTTCGATTTGTCAGCGAGGACCTCAAGTAAGTTGCTTCTATGGTTCTTGTTCATGCTACTACCATGAATCTCTCTGTGTGTATCTAGTGGCCTCTCATGCCTAGTGATTATGCTCTGATTAGGGTTCATCTCCTAATTAGGTTCTTGGTCTGATTAGGTTTCATAACCCCCTGTTGATCATATCCATGATGCTTTTAGATCTAGTGATGATCATACTTGCGCTTGAAGAATGATTGTCTGCTGTGGTTAATGATTGGTAGTGGCTTTGATGATGCTAGTTGCCTGTCAGATTTATTCTAGTGATGATTCACTATGATCCCATGCTAGTGTTTCAATGGAATCCCTGATTGGATTATGTTGTTGATCTAAGAGTTTACTCTACTATCAGAATGCTTATACTGACAGTAGTTTCTCTCAGTAGTTGCTTACTGCAAATTTAACATAGGCTTGTACGAGATTATACACACTGAATCAAATCATTACATGTAATGATTTTTCTGTGGATGTATAGATGCATATGATATTGATTCCTGGCACTTGTCTTCAGGAAAATGATATTTATTGGTTGTCCCTTTTATCTATGGAAACTAAGCAAAGATTGGTTTTAGTTCATTTAAAACATGTCCTTGTGATACCATTATGATCTGACACACAAGTGATGGAGTTTTATTTCTGGGCTTAGCTTGATAATGCTTGTGATTAATACTAGCAAGATGAAATGAAAGCTTTTCTTAACTTTCCTGCCTATGATGTTGTTCTGAGGCTCTAGGATTTAATTCCTAGTTAGTTGAGCAAATAGTTTGTTTGGACCTGGTAAGATTAGAGGTGCTACTCTCACTGGGAGATGTGCCCTGATCTGATAAGATCAAATGAAGAATGATCTAAGTTGCAAAAACTATCACTAAACCCAGTGATGCTGGTCTGAGGGTTTAGTGCTTTTGGCTGAGTTTGATTTCTTATATTATACTTGAAATCTCTAGGATATATTCACCTCTCTTGGGTGATTATTGAGAGATCGCTTCATAAAGCAACACATGCTTTTATTTAAATGATATGATGAAATCATGTGATGATCTTATGAGGCTCACCACAAAAGTTGATGTTGGTGTAGTAGATTGATGATGATCTTGATCTTGATCTGCTTTTGCTGTGCTCCTGAGCTTGCTCTTGAGCTTGCCTGCTCCTCCTAGCTCCTGGGCTTGATCTTGCTGTCCACCAGATTCATCCCACTCCTTATGTCACCATCCTGGTGATGTTTGGGTTGATCTGGGCGGTTTGGTTTGGCTGCTGTTCTTGGTTTGGCTGCTGTCTACACTGGCTGTTCTAGTGTGATGTGTAGTGGAGTGATGCACTAGTGCTCCCCCCACGGCTGTGCTGTGGTTTTGTGTGATTTGGCTGTGCTTGTGAGGTCGACAACACACCATTTACATGCTGGTGTGTGTCCAGCTTGTGTGCCTGCTATGCACTTGTGGATAGGTTCATAGTTTTTGAACTTACCATTACCAAATTACTTTCACCTGGCTGGTGAATTGGCCCCTCTTGGGTGTCATTTGAATTCTGGCTTTAAATTTATGAACGATGAAACCTTTCATATTGGTGAAACTTTCCCCTTTATAACATTTCTCAATGATGAATTTGTCAAGTGCATTTCACTGACATATCTGAGAGAAATATACTAACACTAATCTTATTTTGTTTCTTTTTAGTCTTTGTTTTGCAGGTACAAAGATAAAGATGAAGATTTAGTGTAAATTTAGATATAGGATAGTTAGTAGATATACAATTGTAATTTTCTTATTCTTTTGTAATTTTTCTTTTATAATTATTGTAATCTTTATTTTATTCAATTGTAATAAAGATTATATTATTATTAATAAAGAATATTCTTATTCTTTACTGTTTTGTAAATTGTGAAGTTTGGAATGACTTCAGTAGGTTACATTCTTTGTAACTTGTTTATGTAATGAATTTCATATTCAATATTGTTTTTAGATAAGATTTAAGTTATAATACTTATCTCTTAATTAATTTATGATTAAAATCTTATATATAAATCATTTAATTTATCATTCAAACACTTAAGTTTTAAAATTCAAACTCATTTCAAAACACACATAATTCCTTTAAGATCGTATCAAAGTTTATAGCAATCCCCCTTGAATACTAAACCTAATCTTAAAGTAAGAAAGAAACATTGATCACTCAAGGTTTTATTAGGCGAAAATTGTACCCACATTTTCACAAATGAATGCATGCAACAATTCATATTCCTAAATCTACCCTTCGTTAGGTCCTAAATACTGGGATGTTACATGAAGCTAGAGCTATTGTCATTCGAGGTAATCTTTGATGGGGATATGCCTACCGTGGTATACCCAGCAGGACGTTTCCGACTAGCCCAGGCGTCTGCGAGTGGGCCTACGGTAACGGCGACTGGATCAAGACCTGGCGTGGACTCAAGCGACTGGAAGCTGAAGGCCCAGAAGCGTAGATAGGCCCAGTCGGATTAGGTTAAACGATTGCTGAAACCTTAACTGATTCGGTTGAGATCTGTAAACCCTAGGGGGTGAGTCTATATAAACCTCCCTAGAGGGCGTGTAGAGGATACGTTCCATCATCCACCCAAGCGACTCGCTGCCTAGCCGCCGAGCTCGCCCCATTGTACTTCCACCATAATACAATCTAGCAGGAGTAGGTCTTTACCCTCCGGGGGGCCGAACCTGGGTAAATCCTTGTGTCTCCGCCCTCATCTCGCACCGCAGATGGCTGGCCGCCCTTTCCCCATGTTCTACTACTCGCTGCCGATTGCAGCATCTACCGTGGTCATTCCCACGACAGTGGCGCCCACCGTGGGGCCTGGCCGGTCTGGCCGGTGTTCTGAGGTGAGATCCAATCTACCCATCAACGAGTCGATCGCCACCGGCCGCATGATAGCGATTGGCGAGATGCTCCAAATCTTGCCGAGCAGCTACGTCCCGGCGGCGCGACCCGTCACGCACAGCATGATCTTGCCGGTCGGCACGATCAGTCTCTTCGTCGGCCTCACCGACGTCATCGTCTCGGAGGACTCGGCTCGCATCCGCGAGTCGCCGCACGCGACCGGCTCTCCGTGAGGCAGGTCCGCACGATCCACCGCCTCGCCTCCGAGTACAACTCAGCCCACAGCGACGTGGCCGAAACCACCGCGGCCGTGAAATTCGCGGCCCTCAACGACGACGCTGACTCGGCGACCCCGGCGTCACTCGCCGGATCCATCGTCGCCGCGTCGCCCGCGGGCTCCATCACCCAGGTCTCCAACGTTGGAGATTTCGAGGATCCTTCCATCCTTGGGATCTTCGACTTCGACTCCGGGTCGAAAAACTCCGCCGATCTCCGCGACAGGACCGGTCGCCATGCCGCGACCGACATGGCGACTAGCGCCGACCCACCGGAGGATCCCTTCTCCACCCCGATCCCTCCCAACGCAACGGCAACGGAGGTCGAGGAACTCCGCTGGCGGAAGCGATCCGCAAAAGCAAGCGGCGAAAAATTTCGCCTCGGCGGTGTGGCGCAGGAGCTGTCGCGCTACCACCAGCAACGAATCAGGTCGCGCCTGAACACCACTGTCCAGGGGCGCTCCCTGAACTTCGACGACGAGAACGACCCGGCTCGCGCGGCCGAGCGCGCGATCTGCGAGAACGCGCCACCAGGAGGAAGCGCCCGGCCCCCACCAGGGTCGACGACAAATGGCGCCCCACCTTCACCCAACCGCGCACCCTCCCAGGGACCAGCCGCGGATCGTGGTCTCCTCACGGGAGCGAGACGCGAACGGCCTACCACTATTCTCCACCCCGATGGACAACCTCGTGGCGGGCCGAGCAGCGGCCGACAACATCACGGCCACCGGTGACGGCGCCCTACAGATCCAGTACGTCAAGGCCTTGCTCGCCAAGGCGGTCGAGCAATAAAACGCAGGCGTCGACTCACAAGGTCGGATATACTCGCGTTCATCGGGCAGCAGAGCGGCCTCAAGCTGCCGCCCCTTGGCGGCAAACACCCTCAACTGCCCGCCACCCGAACCACTGCAGCTCCAACACCGACCCGCGAACGCGGCACTCTCCACCAACGACCCCCGGACGGCGACCAACTTCGTCGCCGCCAACGGTCAGCCCGTCGACGCCCGCACCCACATCATCAACAACCAGAGCCCGACGACCTGCGGCATACCCTAACCAACCGCCGCGACGGCGAGCCGAGGGGGTCGCTAAGTCGACTCGGGCCCCGGTGCTTCGGACCAATGATCCGAGGCGAAAGATACCCGGCGAACTTCAAAGCGCCGAAGGAAATAGAGAAGTACGACCCCACGTACGATCCCTCCGTGTGGCTGGATACTTACCTCATGGCAATGGGGATCGCCGGCCACACCGATCTACTCGCCGCCCGCTACCTCCCCCTGATGATGGAGGGGGCGTGCAGGCAGTGGATCAACACTCTCCCCACGGATAGCATCGACTTCTGGGAAGAGATGCGCGACGCCTTAGTCAGGCACTTCGAGGGTTCATATACCCGCGCCACCACCATCGAGGACCTGGAACGATGCGTCCAGGGACCTCGCAAGTCGACTCGCAGCTGGGTCCAACGATGGCAAGAACTGTGGTACAACGCGGTCGGTATCCACCCAGACACCGCAATCCACTGCTTCAAGACCTCTAGCCGTTACGAGCCCCTGGTCGCCAAGCTCAAATGAGCATACCGCACACTCAACAACATATCAGACCTCCTTGAGATCACCAAAAGATACGCGGAGGAAGACCCAAACCAAGAAACCGACGACGAGTCAGGAGGACAACGCCGCATGAGCGGCAACGACAACGGATGACGATCCGATCGACGCTACAGCAACACTCGCCTCACCGGCAAGCGCCGCAGTGACGGGCGAGTCGACTTCGCCAGCTACGCAGCGCGAGCCCAAGAGCTTCCGCCGCGACGGCGGCAACTACAAGGCGAAACCAAGGTTCGACCCCGCGGCCCTCCTTAACCAACCTTGTGCATTTCACAGCAGGGAAGGAAAGCCCGCCACGCACACGACCGCCGACTGCCACTCTCTCAAGGAGATCGAGAAGGCACGGCGAGCGCGGGAAGACCCCGACAACAACCCGCCAAACGGCGGAAAATTCGGCAGCATGGCTGGCTCGCTCCACACCTTCACAGGCTTCAACACGAAGCGCGAGAAGAAGGTCATCGCCCGCGCCGTCGCCGTCAACGCGGTGGCCCAGGTGGACGTTCCCCAGTTCCTCAACTGGTCGGAGCAACCCATCACCTGGAGCCGCCAGGACCACTCGCCACGCATCGAGTACCCAGGCCGAGTCGCCCTGGTAGTCAAGCCCAAGGTGGGAGACTACTGGCTCCCCAAGACATTGATGGATGGCGGCAGCTCCATCAACATCCTGTACCTGGACACCTTCAGGCGACTGCGGCTCCCGCAGTCGATGGTCGAGACGAACTACACCACGTTCCACGGCATATTCCCCGGTCGGAAGGCGTACCCGATCGGAAAGGTCACGCTGCCAGTCACCTTCGGCACACCGGCAACCTTCCGCACCGAGCGGATTGTCTTCGAGCTGGTGCCCTTCGACAGCCCCTACCACTGCGTCCTGGGGCGCCAGGCGTTCGCCAAGTTCATGGAGGCGCCCCACTACGCGTATAACGCGATGAAGCTCCCCGGACCGCGTGGCGTCATCACCATCCACGGCGACCCCGACATGGCCGCCGAGTGCGAGGCCAAAGGAGCCGAACTCACTGACGCCGTCATCGCGGCAGAGGCCAACCACGCCGATGAGCTCGCTAAGTACGCGAGCGGGGTAAACAACGACGACCCAACTATACTCAAGAAGCCCAACTCGGAGGGCGGCAACACCTCAGCCTTCGAGGCAACAACGCATACCCGCACCGTCGAGCTGGTCCTAGGAGACTCTAGCCAGACGGTGACGATCGGGACGGGCATGAGCCCAGCATAGGAAGGCGCGCTCATCGAGTTCCTCCGTGAGAACAGGGACATCTTTGCATGGAAGCCCTCTGACATGGCTGGTGTCCCTAGGGAACTCGCTGAGCACAAACTCAACGCCGACCCCAAAGTGCGACCTGTTAAGCAGTCGCTGCGGCCCTTCAATGAAGAGCGCCGCCGAGCAATCGCTGAGGAGGTGCAGCGTCTACTCGCTGCAGGCTTCATCCGGCCAATCAAATACTCCAACTGGCTGGCAAACCCAGTCCTGGTCGAGAAGAAGAATGGACCTGGAGGATGTGTATCGATTACACAAACTTAAACAGCGCCTGCCCGAAGGAGCAATTCGTCCTCCCGTGGATCGACCAAATAATAGATTCCACCGCGGGCTCGGAGTCGCTATGCTTCCTCGACGCCTACTCTGGGTACAACCAGATCAAAATGGCCGTTGAGGACGAAGAGAAGACGGCGTTCATCACGCCATTCGGAGCCTTCTGCTACATCGCCATGACCTTCGTCCTCAAGAACGCCGGGGCGACCTACCAGCGGTGCATGCAGGAGTGCCTTGCGAGCCAAATTGGCTGCAATATCCACGTCTACATCGACGATGTGGTAGTGAAGTCCGCCCGCCAGGGCGACCTACTCGCCGACCTGGCGGAAACATTCGCCAACCTGCTGAAATACAAGATAAAGCTCAACCCAGGCAAATGCACCTTCGGTGTACCAGCAGGGCAGCTACTGGCATACGTCGTCTCCAAGCGCGGGATCGAGGCGAATCCCACCAAGATCGACACGATCGCTTGACTCGGCAAACCCGAGTGCCTGCGCGACGTCCAGAAGCTGGCCGGGCGAGTCGCGGCTCTTAGTCGCTTCATCCCCCGATTGGGCGAAAAGGCGATGCCCCTATATCGCCTGATGCGGAAGAACCCCACCTTCTAGTGGGACAAGGAGGCGGTTGACGCGCTCCGCGACCTCAAGAAGGTGCTACTCGCAGCACCGCTACTCGCCGCCCCCGTCGACAAGGAACCCATGCTGGTCTAGGTCGCAGCTTCCGAGCGCGTCGTCAGCGCCGTCATGGTCGTCGAGCGACCAGAGGAAGGAAAGGAACGCCCAGTACAGCGACCAGTGTACTATATCAGCGAGGTCCTCACCGAGTCGCGTCAGCGATACCCGCAATACCAGAAACTGGTATACGCGGTCTTCAGAGCGCAGCGACGACTGCCGCACTACTTCTAGGAGAACCCGATAACGGTCGTCTCCTCAGCACCGTTGCAGGACATCATCCGCAACCGTGAGGCGATTGGGCGAGTCGCCAAGTGGGCCGTCGAAATCGGCGTCCACAACGTCAAGTACGAGCCGCGCAAAGCGATCAATTCGCAGGCCCTCGTGGACTTCATCGCCGACTGGGAGGAGGCCCAACAGCCAGAAAAGCTGCCATACCTCCACTACTGGAGTTTACACTTCGACGGCTCCAAGAATGCGGATGGTGCAGGAGCAGGGATCGTGCTAACCTCCCCGAAGGGCGACAAGCTATGCTACGTCCTCTGCCTCGATTTCACTCCCTGCACCAACAACATGGCCGAGTACGAGGCACTACTCCACGGCATGCGAGCCGCCAGGGAGATGAATGTCAACCGCCTACGCTGCTACGGCGACTCCGACCTCGTCGTTAGGCAAGTCGCTGGCACCTGCGACGCCGTTTCCCCACCTTGGCGGCATACCGCCAAGCAGTGGACAAGCTGGGCGGACACTTCACAGGCTATTCCGTCGAGTGGATCGATAGGCGGAAGAACGAGGAGGCCGAAGCACTCTCTCGTATCGGCTCGGCTCAACTCGCACCACCCTCCAGCGTCTTCCTCGACACCATCACCAAGCCTTCCATCTCTCCCCCAAGGGAGATTGACATCGGAGTCCCGCTGCAACCAGAGGCAGCCCTGGTCGCACTCATCGCCGAGCTAGAGGATTGGACTACGCCGTACATCTCCTACCTGGAGGGAGGCACCTTGCCGGCAGACGAAACAGACGCCCGGATGATAGCACGCCGCTGCAAATCCTTCGTCATCATCGACGGCGAGCTCCACAAGCGCAGCGTGACCGGCGTGTTCCAACGCTGCGTCCAACCCGCTGAAGGACGCAAAATCCTCCACGACATCCACTCCGGCGACTGCGGCCACCACGCCTACGCCCGCTCTCTGGTCGCAAAGGCTATGCGACACGGTTTCTACTGGCCAACCGCGCACACCGATGCTGTCGACATTGTCCAACGGTGTGCCGGGTGCCAGAAGTACGCCAACCAGACCCACGTACCGAGCTCGGTGCTCAAGATAATCCCCATCACCTGGCCGTTCGCCGTGTGGGGCATGGACATGGTAGGCCCTTTCAAAAAGGCCCCCTCCGGCTTCACCCACCTCCTGGTCGCAGTCGACAAATTCACAAAATGGGTGGAGGCCAAGCCAGTCCGGAAATGCGATGGGAAGACCGCCACCAAGTTCCTACGCGAGCTCATCTATCGCTACGGGTTCCCAAACAGCATCATCACGGACAACGGCACCAACTTTGCCAAAGGAGCTGTAGCACCCCGGCCGACTTTGTTGCGGGTAGCTTAGTGGGGTGGCCCCCATGTGCTTGCTTTGGGTCTGGGAAACGTCGTGTCCGAAACCCCGTCGACATACCGTTGGGTGTATGTTTTGTGATCTTGTACCTACCTGATCTGACAACAAGGGTGTAGGTGCGTGTGGAAACTTTGGTGCACCCCTGCAGGTTTAAATCTTTTCGAGAAGCCGTGTCCGCAGTTATGGACGACTTGGAGCACAGTTCTCGATCATAGACAACTATAACTAAAGTTTACTGTTATAATTTGACTTGTATCCGATATGACTAGTAATCAGCTTCACTACAACGGAATGGCTAAATAAAAGGAGCAACCACTGCTGGGTTTGGGATATCTCATGCTAATTGTATCTGACTAGTAAGTGTCGCAACTACAACGGAATGGTTAACTAAAAGTGCCCACTGCTTATTATATCAGGATGACTATCTATACCTGACTAGTAATTGCTGCAACAATAACGGAATAAATAAAACTGCCAACCGTGTGAGTGCCTCGGTTGACTTCCTCGTTTGGTCTCGAGGGGGAAATACCAGGATGGGTATGTTTGGTGGTAGTATCAGGTTGGTTCCGAATAGGTCTTTCTTATCCCTCTCTGATAGCCGACAGTTACATTGAGTCTCTATAGGTTGTTTAGTGCATGCTGCGCTGCCGCTTCAGTCCACCATACCTATGTAGGCGAGGACCGCCGAATTCTAGACTCGCCGTGTACTGGCCTCAGTACTGACCGCTCTCCTTTTTCCTTTGCCCTTTGTCGGCACCCCTTTTGTTTAAACAGGTTTGAGATCGACGTTGTTAGCAGGGTTACCCTTCCGTCTTGGCCTGGGCAGGGTTATGGACGCCATTGGTTATTCTTCAGGGCTCTTAGCCCCATTTTCATCTTGTCCGTAGTCGGACGCTGTATCATTTTCAAGGTGATTTGGATCTTTGTATCAGTATTACGCATTCTTGACTCTTTGAGTCGTTGTTGTATATATATGTTCTGTGGGTTCCATCATGGACTATTGTGTAATGATATTACTTCGTTTCCCACCCGCACGCAAGTGCCTGGTGGGCACCTTTGAATCGTTTCTATGCGGGTTTGGCAGGATTCGCTAAAACTCGCATAGGGCCGATTCTGAGGGTGTTACAGAGTGGTATCAGAGCCCAGCAGTTACGATATCCCACTGGTCCAGCCTGTAGGATAACCTAGCTAACGGACGTGGTAGAGTGTCAAAACTATTTTGGAAAATCGGTTGGATAGATCTGATTAGGTCTGCTTTTACTTCTTACCCCTCTGCTATTCTCCTCTTATCTCGACGTTTTTTGAATCTGCTCTCTTATCTTTTCTTCGAGTCCAGGATTTCTCGTGGTTGGGTTTCCGTCGTACCTTTAGGGTTTCGCTTCCATCCTATTGTAACGGTGCTTCAACATTCGGCATTCATGCTATCTGATGAATCTTTCATCTGTTGTGCCTTTTAGTGGATCGAAAATTCACTAAATTTTTTCTTTCTATCCTCCGGTGTTATCCGAAATGACGAAGTCATCTGCATCAGATCTGATGAGAATCTCCATCCCTCCTTTGTTTCCGAACCTCGCTTGTTGAGATCTTCTGTCTGAATTCTGAGAGTTGGTTGCATAATTCTCCTATTCATGTGCAGAGTAATGCTTTGGGTGCGCGATGGACTGATGACCATCCGACTACTCTTATCATTCGCTCTTGTACATTGAGTCGGTGGATCGAGGCAATTATACTCATTTCGTGGAAGTTGGAGGTGGCCTTACCTTTTGAGACCTTTACCTTCGAATTTGTTCTCCGTAGTGCTCTCTCGATGAACGTGAGCAACGATCCTTGTTAGTGGTGTCGCGAAGATCTACATGAAGCGAGAAGGTTCAGACCGTCGGCCTTCCTCCCTGTACCATGAGGCGGATCTCCAGGGTGAGATCCATTGTTAGTGGTGTCGAATTGTACCACCCCGGGTAAAACTACTACCAGAAAATCGCTCGTTGTTTGTGCATCATCATGACCGCATGCTCATGTCATCATACCATATTGAATTTGAGCATCGTTAAGTCATCATGCATTTTTCACCTAAAACTATTTTATAAGCTTGTTTTATTTTCTATACTTTCCCCTCTTTGTTCAAATCGAAAACCCTAGATTCGTCCAGATCTTTTACTTGTCTAAAACCTTTTTACAAATGTTTTGTTTTAAAATAAATAAAAATAATAAATAATAAATCTATTTTGTTCCGAGGAGGCCGTCACCGACCAGGCCCAAAGGCCCAGCCAGCTGTCGGCCTACAACCCCAGGAAAACCCTAACCCTAGTCCCACCCCAAATCCCACCAGATCCCCAAGCCACTCCCTCCACCCGTCGCCGCCGCCTGTAGCACACCACACGCACGCAAGCCACACACACTCGACACCCCCCACCCCGTGTTCCCCGCTTCCTCTCTCTCCACAGCGACACACCACAAACGTACACACGCACCCCAGACCCGTTTCCATCCCCGCTCGCTCGATGACCGCCCTGGCCCCACCCCGACAGACCCCTAGCCCCACCCACCTGCTGCACGCCCCGCGATCCCACCTCCTCTCTCTCGCGAAGCCGCCTCCTCTCGCCCCTCTCCCCGCTCAGTAGCGAGCGCGGCGCCGCCAGCAACTCCCCCAAGCCCACCAACCCTCGCCGCCCTTCCTCGCCCTTCTAGGCGTTGCCTCCATCCCCTATAGGGCTCCACCGTTGCCCCCTCTCTGCTCCGGCCGATGCCACCATCGTCTCTCTCTGCGGCCGATGCCCCTACTCGCCTCACTTGCGGCCTCGACGCCACCAAACACCGCCCACCACCTCGCGGCCCTGGTGCTCCTTTGTCGCCCTCCAAGGTCTGCCCTGCCGCCGGGCCGACCTCCGCCTCTATGCCCTATGGCCAGAAGCCCTAGCGCTGCCAGGCGCCCCGATTCCTCTCCTCCCCTGGCGCCGATCCCCGCTACAAAGGCTCCCCGCGACCGTCGCCCGTCGAGCCGCCCTCGACCCTCTTCCCGTCGTCCCGCTCCATGCCTCGCCTCGGTCCCATGCTCGACCTCCAAGCCGCTGTGCTCTGCCGCCGGCCTCCCGGTGCAGCTCCCGTCCTCGCCGTCGGTGCTCCACCGCTCTGCCCGCGTGAGCTCCCTGGGTTCGTCGCCCTCTCCCCGGCGTTCGCCCCTGTATGTTGTGCATAGCTCATGAGTCTCCCGTGTGTTCCAGGACCAAGTGCTGCAACCAATGTTGTTGGTATGACCTGCGTTGGGTGTCCCTGTGGTACAAGGGAAACCATGTGAAGATGTAGGGTGGTCGGTTGTGAATGTGTACATGGTGTGGTGGGGTGACGCTTAGAAGACGGTGATGCTCCAAAATTGAGTTGAAGAGACATGATTTGCTGCACAAGTCCAATATCTTTGGAGCATGGATCCTCGGAACGCCATGACCTCCTTCATGGATCCGGTGGCCGATCTCATCGAAACCCGAAGACCGATCCCTTTGATACCAAATCCGAACCCTCGGTGAATCCCAAGATCGCCGAATCCATGTGTGACCCCAAACCCGAGTCTTTATTTTATTAAACGCTATATACACTTGCTGCATATTAAATTGTCATGCTTGCATACATATTGTGGGGTTTGGGGGCATTATGCCGATTCACCTCGTAATTAAATATGGAGACCATATGCGGGCAAATTTAGTCTAATATTGGCCCCGTTTAAATTTGCGTAGCGAACCGATGCCATGTTTTGTCGTGATAAGACAACAATTAAATTGCGGGGTATCTAGACAACATAAACCACCTAAGTAATTGTCGGGACTCCGGTTCCGCTTAATATTGCCTAATTGCATCGCATGTCATATATGATACATGCATCATGCCCGATCTTCTACCATAGTATTAAATAGTGCATCTGGTGTTTCTTCTAGTGTTTTGCTTCTTCACGGATTAGGCCGATGAGTTGATGCGAGTATCGACCCGATCTTCGGATGAACCTCCAGCAATGTTTTTAGGCGAGCATTCTCCCCCTTTCTACCTATCTTACTTTTATAGTCTTTACTTCCTCCTATTGATCTATTGCTATCTGTGTTGCGATGCTATAGATTCCGTATCCCGTTATACTTCCCTGCAACCCTTATATTGCCATGGACACATCCTATTACCTGTTGTTTGGTAGATAGTTGGACTTGCGTGTCGTAGTTGCTTGCTCAAGTGCTATTGCATGTCGTCCAGTACCACGGTTGTTGGAAGGCTGCCATATGCTTTATGTTGGAGATGATCATGGCTTTAATTATTGTTTAATAACTAAAATTGAAGTAGGTAAATAATGCAGAGGCACAGGTGGGCAATAGATGTTATTTGGTTTTTAACCGTCCACTTGTGTCCCGTAGGACCCCGAGTTCTTGACACCTGTTCCGAGATCGAGCGCGCTAACCACAGGTGGGGTGTGTGGGCACCCCCATCGATTAGTACCTGATTTCAAAGTACTGTACCGGGGGCCACAAAGTAGTTTGGGGCTTTATTACTATCCTGTACTTATGCCATGCTTTACTGCTTTATTTATGATTGCGCGTGGAGCGCCTGTACTGTTTAGGAACAAATGTGGAATGTTTTCGCGGTATCGACAAGCCCAGTCACATTTTCGGGTTCCCCGTCGTTTACAGCCATTGGCACAAACCTCTGGGTCCGTCTCGGAGCCGGCCGACTTCGTTGCGGGTAGCTTAGTGGGGTGGCCCCCATGTGCTTGCTTTGGGTCTGGGAAACGTCGTGTCCGAAACCCCGTCGACATACCGTTGGGTGTATGTTTTGTGATCTTGTACCTACCTGATCTGTCAACAAGGGTGTAGGTGCGTATGGAAACTTTGGTGCACCCCTGCAGGGTTAAATCTTTTTGAGAAGCCGTGTCCGCGGTTATGGACGACTTGGAGCACAGTTCTCGATCATAGACAACTATAACTAAAGTTTACTGTTATAATTTGACTTGTATCCGATATGACTAGTAATCAACTTCACTACAACGGAATGGCTAAATAAAAGGAGCAACCACTGCTGGGTTTGGGATATCTCATGCTAATTGTATCTGACTAGTAAGTGTCGCAACTACAACGGAATGGTTAACTAAAAGTGCCCACTGCTTATTATATCAGGATGACTATCTATACCTGACTAGTAATTGCTGCAATGATAACGGAATAAATAAAACTGCCAACCGTGTGAGTGCCTCGGTTGACTTCCTCGTTTGGTCTCGAGGGGGAAATACCAGGATGGGTATGTTTGGTGGTAGTATCAGGTTGGTTCCGAATAGGTCTTTCTTATCCCTCTCTGATAGCAGCGGTTATATTGAGTCTCTATAGGTTGTTTAGTGCATCTTTGCCGCTTGATCCACCATACCTATGTAGGCGAGGACCGCTGAATTCTAGACTCGCCGTGTACTGGCCTCAGTACTGACCGCTCTCCTTTTTCCTTTGCCCTTTGTCGGCACCCCTTTTGTTTAAGAAGGTTTGAGATCGACGTCGTTAGCAGGGTTACCCTTCCGCTTGGCACAGGGGGTTATGGACGCCATTGGTTATTCTTCAGGGCTCTTAGCCCCATTTGCATCTTGTCCGTAGTCGGACGCTGTATCATTTTCAAGGTGATTTGGATCTTTGTACTGTATATCTGCATTCTTGACTCTTTGAGTCGTTGTTGTATATATATGTTCTGTGGGTTCCATCATGGACTATTGTGTAATGATATTACTTCGTTTTCCACCCGCACGCAAGTGCCTGGTGGGCACCTTTGAATCGTTTCTATGCGGGTTTGGCAGGATTCGCTAAAACTCGCATAGGGCCGATTCTGAGGGTGTTACAGGAGCCATGGACGAGTTCTGCGAAGAACATCACATCCGACTCGACGTCGCCTCAGTCGCTCACCCGGAGTCTAACGGCCAGGCGGAACCGGCCAACCCGAGCATCCTCCATGGCCTGAAGCCACGGCTCCAAGTACCACTCGAGCGCACCGCCGGGTGCTGGGTCGAGGAACTACCCTCCGTCATCTGGGGAATCCGCACCTCCGTCACTAGGTCGACAGGGTTCACCCCCTTCTTCATGGTGTATGGTGCCGAGGCAGTCATGCCCACCGACCTAGAGCACGACTCGCCCAGGGTTGTGGATTACACGGAGGCTGCAAACGAACTCGCACGCCAGGATGGAGTCGACCAACTCGACGAGGCACGTGACCTAGCCCGCTCCCGCACCGCCATCTACCAACAAGGGCTCCGCCGCTACCATAGCCGGCGAGTAAGGACTCGCACGTTCCAGGAAGGCGACCTGGTGCTATGCCTCATCCAGGACAAGAAGGGCATGCACAAGCTGTCCCCCCTTGGGAGGGACCATTCGCCATCCGGCGAGTCCTCGGCAACGATGCCTACTACCTCATCGATGTCCGAGGAGACGGGAAACTCGACATCAAGCGACCGTGGAATGTAAACCTACTACGGAAATTCTACTCATAGAATTCCATACATGTACTCTCCACCTACTATGAAATAAAATAGATCGGTTACCGCAAATTGCGTCTACTCTCCGTGCCTTGTGCCACTTGCACTCGTAATAACAGCGTCAAGCTAACCGCAGAAGTCAACCTCTGGTACAGCAATCGGCACGGCCAAGTAGTGCGTTTCGAGGGCACTGGGTTACCCCAGGACTCGTAATGTCCACAAAAAACGCCAACCCGGAGCACCATTGGAGTCGCCTAGCTCGACTGGCTCAACGAGCCAAGACAACTGCCCTTGTTCCTCACAGCGACCAAGGTCCTCCGCATCCTCGGCACACCAACTCGAACAGCCAAGTACCACGCTTGGGGACTGACGACCAGCCGAGCACGAGCGACTAGGGAAAAACGCCAAGTATGAGAGCGTGCCCAGGACTCTCCATGCGACTGACCCTACGGGTCAGGCAGGAGTGACGCGCTTACTCTAACGCGCTCAGTCCTCACCCACCCTGGAGCTGCGACTCGAACCACCAAGTACCACGCTCGGGGACTCGACCACCCGACCTCGTTCGCGCAAGGGAAAACGGTCAAGTAAAGAGCACTCACGGGAGTCGCCATGCGACTGGATCTCCGAGCTCGGGCGAGTCGACCTCAATAACAAAACAACTGACAAAACATTCAAAACCACAAACACATAACAAACGAGGTAAACCCCATAAAAAGGGCGGATTCGCTCGGGGACTCGTCCATTCAGCAATCAAAATCACGAACCAATTCGCAAAATAACACGAAGTTTCATTACAGCAGAACAACGATGTTCCAAAATACAAGTTGAGTCCAATGGCTAATCGATACTAACGCCCTAGGGCACAGTGTTTCTACTCCGCCGGTTTCGACGGCGACTCGCCGCCACCCCTGCGGTTGCGAATGAAGGGCGTGTACGGGTTCGACGGGTACGTCGTCAACTCACCCGCCATCGCCGCACGGAAGGGCTGCTCGACCTTGAAGTCCCGATGCAGCGGCTCAGGATCGTTGGGGGCAACAGTCGTCTCCTGATAGGGGAGGAGGTCACCCATCGCCCAGACGCGATCGGAGTACACCGCGGCCCGATCCGTCAGCTTTAGCACCTCGGCGATCTCCACCGAGCCCGTCGACGAGGGGTAGCCACTCGTCACGTCATCGAGATCGAAGTCCTCCGGGAAGTGGGCAAGCCCAAGGCTGAGAGCCGTCACCGCCTCGCGCCGAAACGCCGACCGTGTCATGAACTCAACGACTGACGGCGCCTTCTCCAGATACCGCCATACTTCGAGGTCGCTGGGAATCACTTCCGTGGGTGATATCTCCTGAGGATATGCCCGAATGCAAGCTGCGGACAACGTGGCCGAGTCGACCAGAGTGGTCACACACTGCCGCGCGTCGTACGACTGTGCTTCCTCCGAGCTGTCGATAAGCCGACCTGTGGACAGAGGGCAGCAGTGAGTATAACAACGATTACATAATGCAGCTACTACAGGCAGAAGCAGAAAGTTTACCAATTAAAGGACGGCAGAGGCCCGTGATGAAGCTTTGAAGCGAGAAGTCGTTCTGCAGCCCAATAACGACGGCGTCAGAGACCTTTCGCTCTTCAGTGGCAGCCGTAACAGCAGCTTTTGCTCGTCCATCCGCGGAGATCGCCTCCGCCTTCGCTTCCTTGAGCTCACGCTCCAGATCAGCGTTCCGCTTCTCAGCCGTACTCAACGCAGACTGAGCCGCCGACAGCTCACCCGCCGGGACAAGGCCCTGGCGGACCTCCTCTGCCTTGGCAGCGATTGCTTGGAGTCCCTTGATCGTTTCATGGACGGCAACAAGTTCCTTCTCCATGCGACACTTCGCAGCAAGCCGATCAGCTGATTCACGTTGCAAGCCCTGCACACAAATCAAACAGTCAACAACAATAGAAACCTAAGTGCCCACCCACTGAAATTCAGTGACTAGGCACTCGGGGACTGGAGATCAAAAAAATCCTAAGTGCCCACCCGCTGAAATTCAGCGAATAGGCACTCGGGGACTGGGTGCTACAAATAAAAACAAACACTAAGAATCTGACCACTGAAATTCAGTGGCCCGATCCTCAGGGACTGGACATACCTGGATGGCTGCGCCCAACATGCCGTGGAGCTGTAGCGTGTCCACAGATGCGAGAAGAGCCGGAGTGTGTCCACGACGCTGCTCGACTTCCGTTTCGGCGACCCCAGGCGTGCGGCTCGATGGCACTGTACCACTCGCTGCAGCCGCTTTGGCCATAAAGCGGGGGAAGGTCGCGGCGGATGCTCCAGCGCCACTAGGATCCGGCTCGGCCATTCCAGGCAAGGAAACAGCCTCCCTGGTCTTTAAAGCCACCTCCGCCGTAGTCGGAGGGTCACTCGGAGCAACCGTCGTGTCGTCAGAGACTGTGACGACATCATCGCCCTTCGCCTTCTTAGCACTGTCTGCGGGGGCAGCGACTTCATCAGCCTTCCTCTTCCGTGAGGGGTCCTCCTCGGCGACGACTAGCGGCACCTTGGCCATGGAGGGGTGGCCGATCTTCTTAACTCTAGTCCTGCGAAACAACGATATGAGCAAAATTGTCTGAGTACAACGGAAGGCAGTGAGATGAATAAAACTTACTTGGCGACTGGTATGAACCGCAGTCCCTTGCGGATACTGGCTGGCTTCTCTAGCTCGGGACCCAGCTTCCGACTGAGGCCCATCTCGAGCACGTCGTGTGCCCAAGACACGAAGGGCCTCTTTGAAGACGAGGCCGTGCCAGGCGCCTCCATGACGACATCCGCGGGAGCTCTCCTGGGAGGCGAAGACGCTGCGGCTGGAATAGCCCCCAACCCAGAGACCGGGGCGAACGGGGGTGGAAGCGAGGCCAGAGGTACCTCATACAGGAGGGCAGCAGCTTCTGGTGGTGCCGTCGTGTGCGCCGCTTCACCCTTAGCCGAACTGCTGGCATCAGAACTAGTCGCAGAGCGAGGCGGAGACGCCTGCTTCGCCGGTTTCATCTTCCTCATTGGCGGAGCCTTCACTTCCTTCTTCTTCTTCTTATTCGACGGCGTAGCCTCACGACGCGAGGTGTGCTCGGGGAGCTCTTCGTCATCGTTGTCGTGGCGTTCGAGGATCTTACTCGCCTCGAACTCGCGCTGATGCTTCCCGCGAGTTTTGCGAACCATTGGGGCGGCGTCCTCCACGGGCTCGTCTTTGTCATCATCGTCGTCATCACCCGCGTCGCTTCCGACGCTGCCTCTGGCGGGTGGCGATTCGCTCCCGTCCCGAACGGACGAGCTCGAGTTTTTTTCATCTGCGAGTGGGAGCCATCCTTCCACCACTTGGAACAGCTACAATAAAAATGAAACAATGTCAGCATAACTGTGACTGCATCATTTGCAGCTGCGAATGGCGACAAAAATGGCGACTTACCGTCGGAGCTGGGCGCCTTGCGGTATAAGGGGCAACCCCGGCCTTCGCGTCTAGCTACGCCGCCTGGGTGATCTTCTTCAGAGCTAGGATGTAGTCCTCGAGCTTCCAGTCGACGAGGCTGGATTTTTTCGGGTCGTCCCTACCCGCGTACTCATACATATAATGGTCGCGGCGGGCCAAAGGCCCGAGCCGCCGCCCGAGCCAGCAGTTGTAAAGATTGATGGTTTGGAGGCCCCTTCTTCTTCAGGCCGCGGATGGTTTGCAACATTTCGTCAACAACCATCCGCTGGTCCAGCGGGAGCTTGCCGGCCTGGAGCCGACGCGGTTCGGGCCGGTCGGCGGAGTACCTTGGAAGCGCCACATCTCCGTCTGGAGTCGCCTCAGTGACGTAGAACTAGGATTTATTCCACTCGCTTGCCGCCTTGGCCGGCAGCATCAGATCGAAGAAGGACGCCTTCGACTTCAGCTGAAACGTCAGGCCACCCGTGGCTAGCATCGGTCCGCCTGATTCTTCGTGGCTAATCCTCCCATGGAATAGATCTTTCCATAGGGGAAGTAGGGCCTGCAGCCCAGGTAGCATTCGCAGAACGCCACGAAAATGGCGAGCTGCTCGATGCTATGCGGGCCCAGGTCCGACGGCTGGATCCCGTAGAAGGCGCAGAAGCGCCGGAAGAAGAGATAAGTGGGAAATCCCAGCCCCCGCTCCAGGTGGCTGGTGAAGCAAATGAATTCTCCCTCGCGCGGGTCCGGAGTCACCTCTCCGGCCGCAGGGATGCGCCACCTGCCGGCGCGTAGGATCCCGGCATCCTCGAACGACGCCAGTAGCGCCCTGGTGCACTTGGATCGGCCCCATGGTTCGGCGGAGGGGGCCATTGGTTGGAAGATTTGTGGAGGTCGGGGCTCTCTGGATCGGTTGGATCGCGATGCGGAGTGGAAACGGAGATGGGCGAGGTCGGAGGAAAGATGAAGGAGTGTTTCCTCGCTCGCCCGTCATTCCCCTTATATAGCGGTTGTTACCCGCCAATTTCGGGAGCCGTTACTACGCGGTGATTACGCCAAAAGTTACCGTTGGATTACCCCAATGGCTAGTTTGACCACACTTGACGTTCCAAATTCATCCACTCGACTCGTCACTCCGCGTGACTTGACTATTCGCCGACCCGATCGCTACAACAGCGACTGAATATTCGCCGACCCGTTCGCCGAGCTGCGACTAAATCGGTCGCCGTTAGTGCGACTAGAATAACTGTTTTTTCCTTTGTTCAGGAGTCCGCCGCCGATTCGACTGGGCATCCGCATTGGAGCCGAATACACCGACAGCCAATGACCACCTGCGACCAATCAACGATGGCCTCGGGGCCTACTGATGGGGATATGCCTACCGGGGTATACCCATCAGGACGTTTCCGACTGGCCCAGGCGCCTGCGAGTGGGCCTACGGTAACGGCAACTGGATCAAGACCTGGCGTGGACTCAAGCGACTGGAAGCTGAAGGCCCAGGAGCGTAGTTAGGCCCAGTCGGATTAGGTTAAACAATTGTTGAAACCTTAACTGATTCGGTTGAGATCTGTAAACCCTAGGGGGCTGAGTCTATATAAACCTCCCTAGAGGGCATGTAGAGGGTACGTTCCATCATCCACCCAAGCGACTCGCTGCCTAGCCGCCGAGCTCGCCCCATTGTACTTCCACCATAATACAATCTAGCAGGAGTAGGTCTTTACCCTCCGGGGGGGCGAACCTGGGTAAATCCTTGTGTCTCCACCCTCATCTCGCACCGCAGATGGCTGGCCGCCCTTGCCCCATGTTCTACTACTCGTTGCCGATTGCAGCATCTGCCATGGTCATTCCCACGACAATATTCTATGTATATGCTTCTACATGCTAAATATGTCTCTGCTATGTATATGTTTCTTACATGCTAAGTATGTCTCTTCTATGTATATGTCTCTTACATGCTAAGTATGTGTCTCTTACATGTAGGCCCGAGAGTAAACGCAATGAGATTCGCCTTTGGTAAATGTTGTGTGTTTGCGAACCGTGTGGCTTTGGACGGTTCACAAGTTGACTTTCTGAAGGAGGTAGCTCGTGAGAGACCAACAAGACACATCTATGTTTGCACTATTCCGGATACACACATAGATAGGCGATGCGCAAAAATGGTATGCATTTCTGTCAATCACCTCCATTTCTGTGCACACAAGACACATCAATGTTTGTTGCTTTCATGCCTGATATGTCCAAAACGTATCTACTTTCCCAATCACTTCTCCTATTGTTTCTCCTCTAAACTTGTATGATTTGGATACAACTAATACGGACTGACGCTGTTTTCAGCAGAATTACCTTGTTGTCTAGTTTTTGTGCAGAAAATCAACTATCAGGAAAAATCCCGGAAAATATGCCAAAAATCCCATTTCACTAGAAGATCCACGGAGCGAAAGTACGAGACGGAGTGGAGGCCTGGGGGGGGGGGCACACCCCTTCCAGGCGTGGGTGGGCTCAACTCGCGCCTAGGAGGGTGTGGCCACCCCAAATACCCCCTCGGGCTCCCTCTTAGCCTATAAGTTATCCCTTGACCTAAAAAACCAAGGGGGGTTCGTCGTTTTTCCAGAAATAGTTCCGCTGCGCCGCCACCACCAGAAACCAGGATTCGGATCCAGAAACTCTGTTCTGGCACCCTGCTGGGACGGGGAATTTGGAGAGGATCATCACCAACGCCTCTCCATCCACCATCAATGTTTCCCTCATCTATGAGTGAGTAATCCCCCGCTGTAGGCTATGGGGATGGTAGGGATTGGATGAGTTCATCATGTAATCGAATAAGATTGTTAGGGCATAGTGCCTAGTATCTCTATTAGTGCTATTTGACTTTGTTGCAACTTGTTGTGCTTAATGCTTGTCATTAGGGCCCGAGTGCCATGATCTTAGATCTGAACTTATTATTGAATCATTATGATAGTATTGTTTGTGATCTTATCTACAAGTTGTGTACACATATCATTGTCCTGATCCAAAGGCCCCGAAGTGACAGAAATTGGGACAACCAAAGGGGATGGCTGTGGTGTGAGGATCACATGTGTTCACGGAGTGTTATTTCTTTGCTCTGGTGCTCTATTAAAAGGAGCACCTTAATTGCCAGTATTTCCCTAGAGGCCCCGCTGCCATGGGCTGGCAGGACAAAAGATGTTGTGCAAGTTCTCATTGCGAGCATGCATGACTATATATGGAGCACATGCCTATGATTGTTTAGTACTTGGATGCTTATTCTTATTTATCTGCAATTGCCCTAGATCTTGAAATTACATGTTTAGACTTGTCCATGCAATGCCCATCCATCCATCCCTATGCCCACCACGCTCATATACTACGGTTTACTTCTACTGTTTATATTGCTCTTGTTTTGCTGCTGCTGTTTCTTTGCTGTTGCTACTACAAACTGTTGCTACTGATAAAATTCTGTGAGCAAGAACTATTTCCAGGTGCATGTGAAATGACAACTCAGTTGTTAAGGCTTGCAAGTATTCTTGGATCCCCTTGTGTCGAATCAATAAATTGGGTACTACTACCCTCGAAGACTGTTGCGATCCCCTATACTTGTGGGTCATCAAGACTATTTTCTGGCGCCGTTGCCGGGGAGCATAGCTTTATTTGTAAGTTCACTTGGATCTATTATTGTTCACTGCTACTACTTCATCATGGGGAAGTCTCGTGATGGAAAGTTTCCTATTTTACCATCCACTACAAGAAGAGGTACATTCCTAAACACCTCTGCCAATCTTGATTCACCGTCTGTTAGAAGTAACCTTGTCACACCACCACCACATACTCATGCTACACACACTGCTACTACTGCTGAATCTGAAACTGGTTTTGATGGTCATGATGTTACTTCTACTGTGCTTGATGCGAGTGGTTCATTAGGTCCTTTCCTAGATGCTACTATGGCTAGTCTAGAAAATACTGAAACTCCTAGTGAAGACACTGTTACACCTGTTAGCTCACCTGAGTCTAGGGAGAGTTATGATATTAATGATGGTTACATTGAGTTTACTGATGAATTTGTTGAAGAGTGCCGAAATACACATGGTGCTAGTGCTATTAAGAGTCTCCTTGCTAGACGTACTATTATTCCTAAACTATCCTCTGATCCTAAGTTTGCCACCTCTCCCATAGATATTAAAGATAAAGATTATGATTTCTCTCTTGATTTATCCTATTTGGACATTGTTGAGAAATAACCTTTTTGTGGGACTGAAAATGAGAGTGTTGTGGCTCATATGAATGAGCTTTCTACTATGAGTGCTTTATTCTCTAATGATTTTAAGATGCGTAAGTACTTTGCTACTAAGATCTTCCCTTTTTCACTAAAAGGAGAAGATAGGGCTTGGTTTAATAGATTACCTCCTGGTTCCATTGATATCCCTGATTGCTTGATTGCTTATTTCTTCTAGAAATATTTTCCTCCTAGTGCTAGACATGCTGCTTTGTAGAGACTTTTTGATTTTAAACAAGGAGAAGAAGAGAAATTGCCGGAGTCATGGACAAGGTTCTGTGCCTTGATTCATGCACATCCTGGATGTCCATTACCTAAGAATGAGCTTCTTGATATTTATTATAATGGACTAACTGATGATTCTAGGACATACCTAGATAGTTTCTCTGATTGTGTTTTCAGGAAAAGAACTCCTACAAATGTTGAAGAATTAATGGCTAAAATAAGCAAGAATTATGATGATTGGACTTCAACTGAGCTAAATGCACCTGAGCCTATTACTCCTGAACCAGTTGTGCCTGAACCAGTTGTGCCTGAACCAGTTGTGCCTGAACCAGATCCAATACCAACACCAAAGAATATGGGAGTTATTGCATTAAATGATGAAGTGATGAAGGAAGCTAAGAAATATCTAAAGGAGAAAGGTATTAGAGCTGAAAATGTGAAGAATCTACCTCCTATAGAAGAATTATGTAAGCCAATTCCCCACTCATCTACTATTGAGGTACACTCTCTCCACTTCAATGAAGGTGATATTCCCTATGGTAAGCCTCCTGATCAACGCTTAGAGGAACTTGACACATTTAGTGTTTAACAAGGTAATTTAATAAACAAGTTCAGCATCATTTATTGGAAAACTCCAGAGTTATCAATGAGTTGAAAGATATTGTGGAAAGAACTTCTAATGATATTAAAATTCTTTGTAAACACTTTCAAATGGTTCAAACCCAACTTGATCAACTTGCTAAGGTACAAAAAAATATGCTAGTTAATGCCTCAGGAGATAAACATGCTTATGGAATTAGAACTAGTAGTGGTATAGCTACCCAAGATCCTTTATATCCTGAAGGACACCCTAAAAGAATTGAGCAGGATTCTCAACAAGGTGAAAGTAGTGGTAGTCCTCGTAAGAGAAAGAAAAAGAAAAAGAAACATAAGGTAGTTGAGAAACCACTTGAACCTATTGTAGATCCTAATAGTATATCCGTCTCTGATGCTGAAACTAAGAGTGGTAATGACAAAAATGATACTCCTGATAAGGAGGAAGTTGAGGAAGAACCTGAGAAGAACACTAAGAACACCAGGTACACTAAGGAATATTTTATTGCTAATAAACATGGTAAAGAGAGAGAACCTTGGGTGCAGAAACCTATGCCTTTTCCAGGTAAGAAACACAAGTCAAAGGAGGAAGAACACTACAACAAGTTTTGTGAGTGGATGAAACCTTTTTTTGCAAATTCCTTTGACTAATGCTATTAAGTTGCCTCCTTATTCAAAGTATATGAAGGATATTGTCTCTAATAAAAGGAAGATTCCTAATGAGGAGATTTCTACTTTGCTTGCTAATTATTTCTTCAATGGTAAGGTTCCAAAGAAACTTGGTGATCCAGGTATACCAACTATTCCTTGATGTATTAAGAATAATTATGTTAGAACTGCTTTATGTGATCTGGGAGCTGGAGTTAGCGTTATGCATTTTTCTCTCTACAAGAGACTCTAGCTAGAAAAGTTGATACCAACTGATATATCTTTGCAAATGGCTGATAAGTCGACTACTATTCCTGTTGGTATATGTGAGAATGTTCCTTTTCAAGTGGCTCATAATTGCTTGGTTTTAACTGATTTTGTTGTGCTTGAAATGCCTGAAGATGATAATATGTCTATTATTCTTGGGAGACCTTTCTTAATACTGCAGGTGTTGTCATTAATTGTAATCAAGGAATAGTAACATTCAATATTAATGACAAAGAGCATACTGTTTATTTACCCAAGAAGGTTGCTAGAAGCTATTGCCCTAATTCCATTGAAAATATTGAGAGCATCAAGGTTGGAGAAATATATTGTCCCATTCCACAAGAAAATTTTGAAACTATTATGATTGGGACCATTGCTATCAAGTATGAGGTAACATAATCACCTTGTGGAATGCAAAGTTTTGTTTCATATAAGATTGTTTTGGTAACAAGACTTGATCAACCTTGTTAGCAAAATGATTTTTAATGAACAAAATAATGCTTTCACTATGGTTATACTTGCTTTCTTTTACTTTTCTCCTTCCTAGTCTTTGCATTTTCTTTTGCTAGCTTTGGTTTTGCTAGTTGTTTGCTTGTTAGAGTGTTTGGTTTTTGGTTTGCTTTTGATTCTTCTAAAAAATTGTTTCTGCGAGAAAATCAATTTTCATACCCTGAAAATTGGCCAAAAATAAAGTTTCCCGAAAAACCCAAAAAATTCAAAATAATTTTTTCCTCGAAAAAAGGGGCAGAGGGACACCTGGAGTGACCCAGGGGGCCACCCCAGGCCACCACACCCCTAGTGGGCACGAGAACACCCTAGGTGGCGCCTGGGTGGGGTGGGGCCCACCTGGTCCCCTCCAAGGTGCCTCCTCCGAGCCATCTTCTTTCTCTCTCCTGAAAAATACTGGAAAACTTTCTCAAGCTCGAGTTCCTGCTATTCTTTCTCGTGATTTTAGATCTCCTTGCTCAGCCCATCTTTGCTGCTGATTTTTGTAGGGATTGCTCCTTGGTATGTGCCTCCTTCGCTTGTCCAATTAGATTTGTGATTGGTAGATTGTATCTTGAGTATTTTGCTGCTATAGGTGACAGGTTGTGTGAGCTTGTGTCAACACCCGGATTTTTAATCCCAGATGCCTGTTATGCCATACATCGCAATCCCAGGAATACCATTTTTGCGAGACATAACCGAATTGGATACCACAATACATCATCCATTATAAACCATACATAAGGTCTTACACAAATAAGGATCTCATGATCCAGTTCTTAATACAACACAAGCAGCGGAATACATAATAATAATAACGGTAGGGTAGGCGAAGCTCCATCTTTGGGGTCACATGCAATGCTGACGATGGGAGATGGACCTAGTTGTCGTAACCTTCCTGAGGTCCATCCTCCAGGTACTCCTCTTCATAGTCTGGCCACGGGAATAGCCAGGGACAAAGCCATGAGTACTCTTTAAGTACTCGCAAACTAATACTAACAAGTGAAGGGGGTTTTTGTAGTAGGACACTAAGCTCTAGGATTGTTTTGCAAAAAGCCAGATTTACCTCTACTAAGCTTGGAAACAACGAATGCTAGTTAAGGTTTTATAACACCTAAGTGGGAACTTGTATCTCATGCCACAACTCTATTATGGTCAAGTCAAAGTCTCAATTCATTTCACAACTCATTTTGAAAACATCTGACGGGGGAACAGTATGGCCACTCCAACTGTCCATAACCGCGGACGCGGCTATTCGAATAGTTTGACACTTTGCAGAGATTGTACACTTTCACCACAACATTCGATACATCCGTCAGGAACAAATCCTGAATTCACCATACTCAGTATGCGGATAATCAATCCTAACCTTTCAATTACACGCCCTAGTATAAGCACCTCTCCTTGAGTTTGGCCTCCCAACCATGACCAACTGTCATCTTGGGTACTGCACAGGTGGACAATCTTCACAAGGTAGCCTCAGCTTAGACCTTGGCCATGAGGGAACCAATACTAAGGTATATAAGTTTCCAGTCAAGCCCTACCCAATCTTCGGGTATTGTTTTTGTACGGTAAAATTGGAATGGTATCGCATCCAGACAACCATCAGTTTTATAAAGGGCTAAGGCTCATGCCTCAACATTTTCATCACCAAAATCATATGGTGTTCGGAAACACATGTCCAAAACATCTCAATAGAATGATCCATCATTCCAAGGTTTTCATAACCATTTTCACCAAGTAATCCCATCTAAAGTTGATCAAGTTTTATGCTTAGCACTAGCATCTACAAGTGGGGGTAAGTACTAATGAGGGGTGGTAAACAAGTGGAGTTTAACTAAGTTCAATCTCATGCCTTAGGATGACATCAAGATTATCTAGCTTAGGCCAAATTTTATGCTCTTTATGCAACCTTCAAATATCCTTCTAGTATCTACAATTTACTTAAGTAAACTCTAAGTAATAGCTTTGATAAAAAAATAAAGTATAAAGCTTGTAAGTAAAAACTAGGATTGGTTTATCAAGTGGGTAGGATCATCTATGCTTAAGTCATATAGTTGGCATGGGAACAAGCAAGTATTGGCTTGCATCAATATCAGTATAAGCTTGCTAAATTGCAAGTGTTAGCTTGCATAGGTCAACTTGATTAGTAAGGCTTGCCTTGTGCAGAGCAGTGGTTGAAGTTCTCCTCGGCTTCTTCTTCGTAGTATCCTCCTTCTTCCTCGTATCCTTGGTCGGTACTAGCGTCTATAAATAAATACGAGGTACACAATCACCAAACAATACTTAACTACTTTCAATCATCACACAAAAGGGTCCTATAGATGATCTAGCATCATCACTAACATTACAAGATTAGAGCTTGGTTTAATTCCTTTTATTTTTAGAAAAGTAATTTCTACTCATTGAAAAACTACTTAAGATTTAATATTCTCCAACCAAACATGGGATCATGTTGACACATGTCATCACCACATATTTTAGTACATGGGAATGTTATTTAAAGTGGTGTCACAATTTAATAAGGTTTTACCCTTTTATTTTAATTAAAAAAATTATTATAAATGCCTATGTGGCATTCTTTTATTACTTGGACATTATTTCTGTAAGTAAACCCAAATATTTTTATATATTCTGAAAGGTATGGTTGAATGTGATTTTTGAGAGTTGGAATCAACTCAAAAGCTATTGTGGTTTAAATTTGAAAAATGTTTGAATGCAGAAAAGCTTCTGCCTTGTTATTTTTACCAAGGATGATCTACATATCCAAATGATTTGAATCCAACGGGCTTGGATTCATCATTTCCAGAACTTTCTAACAAAATTGGTTTCATTCAATTTGGTTCACTGAATCGAGCTAGGTTGATTTTTGAAACTAGTTATAGAACTGTGTTTGAAATAAAATGAAAAAGGTTAAATTCAAACGACTGAGCTGCGCGGGAACTGCTAATGGGCCGGCCTGCTACGCATAGTGCTTACGCGGGCTGGTTAAGTTGCTGTCCCCACGCATCAGTGAGACGAGGGGTGTGGAGCGGTACGGGGCAATGTGGTGCGTTCGATCTAGTTCTAATCCAAGGGCTGCTACTCATCGTCCACGTCGGGCGGCACCGGCGAGACAGGAACCTAACGCGGCAGGTGGGGGTCGTCGGGGGCTTACCGGGGCTCAGGCGAGGGTCGGCGAGGCGGGCGAACGACGAAGTCGACGACGACGAACCTCCTGGTACCGGCAGCTTCTCCTGGGGAGGCTCCAATCGCTGGCCCCCTTCTTCTCCAGCAGCGGCGGGCTCCGGTGAAATTCCGGCGAAGCGCTGCTCGCCTTGCTCCGGGAATGGGGTGGAACGATCAGTGAGGAGAGGGGAGTGAGATGGTGTGCTCAATTCGGCTGGGGGTGGCCTCTATTTATAGTCTCGACAACGAGACCGAACGGGATGGGCAGGCGACGGTGGCGACATGGCTACAGGCTACTAGAGGCATGGCGGCGATGGCGATCGCAGTGGTCTCTAGCTATGCTCTCACGGCTTTAATGTCTGACGGGCGGTGGCAATGATGCGGAACACGCGATGCTCTGTGCGGCAGAGGCAGCGTCTTCGACGGCGAGCGGTGGCTGTGAGGCATGGGGCAGCGAACGGGGATGTCTGGCGGTCTCCTGGGTCGGTGGTGATCGCGTATGCACGTGGCGAGGGCGGCGCGCGGTCTGTGGGCGCGTGGCGAGGGTGGCGCTCTGGCGCATGCTCGGCATGGTTGACAGAGGCACGGGCGTGGCATTCCTGGGTTCTCTGGTCGATGTCTTCGAGGCAGGGCTGGTCGAGAGGGGCGGTGAGGCATGGGCTTGCTCCCAGACATGCTGGCTAGGCTTGGTACTTCTCCTAGCTTGCTGTCTACACTAGGGTGGCATGGGTGTCTTCGTATGTTCACCATTGATGGCATTGCCAAGCTTACAGTGGTGACAGATGTTTACAAATGAGCTAGATGATCTACTAAAGCCTAGGTGCAACCAGAGAGGGAACAAGTTAGGCTCAAATCACTGCTCCAAATAGTGTTTGGATTTTATTTGATTTGCATCTACAAGGTGTTTGATGAAATGGCCGCAAGAACTCAAGTTTTGAATTTTGAAAAGATTTTTGGTGGGTGTGCTAGGTTGGTGCTGGTGAGTCTGCAGATGCTTGGGTTTTGAAAGTTGAGCTTGTTTGAGTGGTTTTTGAAAAAGTGGGATCTTCCCATATGATAAAGATTCAATTTTGAACTGTCCTTTAAACTATGCATTTGAATGTTTCTGGATGATCACAAAGTGGGCCTTGATACTTTGTTAGGAGTACTATCAAGGGGTGCAAAGATCCAAAAAAGTTTCTGTTAAGTTCTGAAAGTTTGGGACAGCCAAAGTAGGCATGGGAGTTAAATTGGTCAAAATGACCATTCACTCATTTTGTTTTGTTTTGATTTTTTTGTCTTTGGGAAAAGTTTGGGAATTGTTTAGATGATGTTTATTTCACCTAAGAATCCTTTTTCAAGCAAAGAAACACGTAAACAAGGCAATTCAAAAGAATTCAAAATGGAATGCATACACACATGCATGCTTTCATATTTTTATTTAGAAAAGTTTTTGTTAACCCTAATTTTGAAGCTTAGAGTTTGATGATCCAAGTTTTGTATTTTTGGGATGTTACAGCTTGCATGCTTGTTCTATGCTTAGAGATTTCATTTTGATGCATGTGTAGCCCTCTATCAAGTTCCTATAGTACTTTCTCATCATTTATCAACTTGGAAATCACTTGGTTTGATGTTTGTCTATAAATTTCAGAAAAAAGAGGTCATGGACAACCACACATTTAGTGAAATATTTGAGAGTGATGCACCTATAAGGGCAAGGCCTTCAAGATTATCCTCTCGAGCTAGGCCCTCATATAATGAGGATCTCATTACACCGCGATTTGGCGACGAGGGAGATGTGGGGGATGCTGATCCTTCCACCTTTCCTTGCCAAACCTTTTTGCGGGCTGCTGGGATTCTTGATGATTTTACAACCTTGGTTAGGAGGGCTCGACTAACAAGCTTTATGCAGGATGAGAGCGTGCAATATGCTATGCTCACTAAAACATTTGTGGAGAGCTTTTCTTTTACTAACAGCTTGTTCAAGCCAGATATGTCTTTCAAAATTTATGGCAGGTCTTACAACATGACATTGAAGAAATTTTGTGAGGCCCTGGGACTTGGTACAACTGGGTCAGCAAAGAAGATTCCAGCTCAACCCGCTGATTTGTTGGAGATCTACCACGGGATAACCAATGATGATGACCATAGAGCTCAACGAGGAAAGATAAGAAATATTCAACTCCCAGCCATTAGGTACTTTGCTTATTATCTTGCCACTAGTGTTCTTGGTAGGGAGAACACTAGTAATATTTCCAACTATCATTTGACATTCTTAGCTGCCACGCTCAACAATGAAACTAAGTACAATCTTGGTTCTCTCATTGCTCGTCGCTTAGCTGCTAAGGGACCCATTTATGGGGGAATTATTGTTGCACGTGTTGCTACTGCCTTGGACCTTGTCGTTGATCCAAATGATACAGTTTTGGCCCCTCAGAGGCTTGATATTGCTGCCATGAAAGCACATCACTTTGTCACTACTGGCTCTACCCTTGAGAGCTTGGTTTATAGAATGTTGTTTATTGTCGGGGAAGAGAGAGAGATCCCTCTCCCCCAAACCACTTTGTTCAGTATTTCCCAGGGACCTTTGTCACGTTCCAAGGAGGATATGGATGACAAGTTGCGCATTTTTGGCTTCCATGGACGCTATCAGGGGGACGCGCCCTCATATGACCCCTCTGTGTACTACACGGGTGAGTCCTCGAGTTCGTACCAGGACGAAGGGGCCTCCTCATCGTACTACAGAGGTGCACCTTCTTGGGCACCATGGAGTTGAGCCCCACTTAGGCCAAAAGCCTAAGCTTGGGGGGAGGTACTCATCTATATATCATGTTCGTCGGTTCTTTGTATATCCATTGTTTCACTTTCTTTTTGGTTCTTGCTGCCGCTTTCTCAAAAACACAAAAATACCAAACATATTTCCGTTGTTTCTCTTGGTTTGTTTCTTTGCTTTTTAGCTTTAGTTTGCCTTAAAGAAAAATCCAAAAATATTTTTCTTTGTTTGCTTGATTTGAAAAATCGAAAACACAAAAAATATTTGTTGTTCTTCTTTGGTTTTGTGAGTTCTTTGCAGGGTTCAACCGTCCTTAGTGTATTTTGGTTTCATGTTATTATTCAAGTCACATAAGTGAAGGGCAATAATGAAGATTAAAAAAACTCGAGGTGTGGTAAGAGGCTGGTAACGAACTCTATTTGTTTTCATTTTTGTACATATAATCATCATGGTGAGCATGCTTAGTCTGTTCATGTAAGGTGCATGTTACTGATGGATGCTTAGTAGTTCTTGCTTGTCTGTGGTTAGCTCCAGTTTGCTAATAGTTTGTAGCATGTCATATGAATGTTTGCTTGCATTGTTTTACTCATATTTTAGTATGATATTGTGGTATCCTCCTCTAGAAGTTTCATGAATTGACTTGGCACATGCTCACGCATGCATATGACTAAACAATAGTCAGTAAGCCTCGATGATTTATTTTGCCTCAGAGTTCTTGTATCACTTTCATGCCATAATTAGTCCTTTTTTGTTGCAAGCATGATTATGATAGTTATTGCTCTCTCGTTTGTTGCTCCCTCTCTATTGCTAGCCTTCACTTGCACTGAGTATGAGCTCTAATTGTGCTTCCAACTCCCCAAAACAGATATTGTCAATAGTGTCCACCATACCTACCTATTAGCATCGTTTGCTATTTCGGTGCATATTCTATATGCCTTGTTTTCTTCCAAATAAAATGTTTGTCTGTTTTGAGAAAGTTAGTTAGTAAAGCTCTCACGAACTTGATGGCACACTTTATTCCTTGCACTTAATAATCTTGAACCATTGTAACTTTTCCATGAAAGTTATATGCTTGCAAATTATAGGCTGGGAGTTAGCAGAACCGTGATGTCACGGGGAACGTTTTCAACACTTATGGATACATATCCAGTTGATACCTTGCTCTTTTGTTTGCAGATGTCGTCGATGTGAAATAAAAGGGGAGCTTGTGAGTTCATGGAGTATATATATGTGTTAGAGAAACCCCTGGGCCGCTAGCCTAAGCCATGCCTAATCATGGTGGAAACTTGCGGCATCACCATAGTGAGCATTCTGTGAAGCATCACCATGATATGCATGTATGTACAATGACAAGAACTTGCAGGCAACCAAAGTTGAGTAGCATGCGGAGCGGCCCTCGTACTCAAGGGACATGGGATTTACAGTTTATGGTATGTCAAGCATATAACTCATATTGGACCTCACTTTCACCTTAACCACATGAAGATGCCTATTATAGGGGCAATGAGAGCTCAAAGCTAATGCGTACCTTCCTTTCAGCATTAGGAAGCCTTTCAAACTTTTCAAAACCTTTTCAGTTCCTTGTTGAGTCACCACTTATTCTATGAGAACCCTCTTGAGAAAATAGTTTTCATTCTTGTGTTTGTCTCAAAACTTGGTTAATTATGTCATGATTTTGATGCTTGTATCTCTGATATTTTTACTTCTAGTCTTCATGTGAACTTTAGAGGTGCCTTGGCATTTATATTGTGCTCTACAAACAAAGGCAAGTGAGATACCACTCTATCATACCTTCTTATGATCATTGCAATGTTGCTTATGTTTATGTTCCATGCTACTTATTATTATTGAGTTGGTTTCTCGTCATAGCTTGCATTGACTATTGAGTAGACTTGGTTGCATACTTCTTATTATGGATGGTTTAAGTATCTACTCCTGTGCTGAGATTATATATATCATATAAAGTACATGTGTTCGTGAAAGTTCTTTTATCGCACCTAGTTTTTAACTGAATTGCTTGGGGACAAGCAATAAGCTAAGCTTGGGGGACTTGATACGTCCAAAATGTATCTACTTTCCCGAACACTTTTGTTATTGTTTCTCCTCTAAACTTGTGTGATTTGGATACAACTAACACGGATTGACGTTGTTTTCAGCAGAATTACCTTGGTGTCTAGTTTTTGTGCAGAAAATCAACTATCAGGAAAAATCCTGGAAAATATGCCAAAAATCCTATTTCACCAGAAGATCCACGGAGCCAAAGTGCGAGACGGAGTGGAGGCCTGGGGTCCCACATCCCTGCCAGGCGCGAGTGGGCCCAGCCCGCGCCTAGGGGGGTGTGGCCACCCGGGCACCCCCTTGGACTCCCTCTTCTCCTATAAGTTACCCCTTGACCTAAAAACCGAGGGGGGTCGTCGTTTTTCTAGAAAGATTTCCGCTGCGCCGCCACCACCAGAAACCAAGATTCGGATCCAGAAACTCCGTTCTGGCACCCTGTCGGGACGAGGAATTTGGAGAGGATCATCGCCATCGTCATCACCAACGCCTCTCCATCAACTATCAATGTTTCCCTCATACATGAGTGAGTAATCCCCCGTTGTAGGCTATGCGGATGGTAGGGATTGGATGAGTTCTATCATGTAATCGAATAAGATTGTTAGGTCATAGTGCCTTGTATCTCTATTAGTTCTATTTGACTTTGTTGCAACTTGTTGTGCTTAATGCTTGTCACTAGGGCCCGAGTGCCATGATCTCAGATCTTAACTTATTATTGAATCATTATGATAGTATTGTTTGTGATCTTATCTGCAAGTTGTGTACACATATCATTGTCCGGATCCAAATGCCCCGAAGTGACAGATATTTGGACAACCGAAGGGGATGGCTGTGGTGTGAGGATCACATGTGTTCACAGAGTGTTAATGCTTTGCTCCGGTGCTCTATTAAAAGGAGCACCTTAATTGCCAGTAGTTCCCTTGAGGCCCCACTGCCACGGGCTGGCAGGACAAAATATGTTGTGCAAGTTTTCATTGCGAGCACGCATGAATATATATGGAGCACATGCCTATGATTGTTTAGTACTTGGATGCTTATTCTTATTTATCTGCAATTGCCCTAGATCTTGAAGTTACATGTTTAGACTTTTCCATGCAACGCTCGTCCATCCATCCCTATGCCTACTGTGCTCATATACTATCTTATCGCTCATTACTCTTGCTCTTGTTTTGATCTTTGTTGTTGCTACAAACTGCTACTCTTGATAAACTGTGAGCAAGAACTATTTCCAGGTGCAGCTGAATTCACAACTCAGTTGTTAAGGCTCGCAAGTATTCTTTGGCTCCCCTTATGTCGAATCAATAAATTGGGTAATACTACCCTTGAAGACTGTTGCGATCCCCTATACTTTTGGGTCATCAATGCCTCGATCACCTCCATTTCTTTGAATTAATGTTCCTTTTGTTGCTTTTATGCAGTACTTTGTAAGGAAGTACAACTATTCCTTCATCAAGAAATACCTGAACTTGCCAACAAACATCAAGGTTTTTGGAAGGGGAGAAGCATTTCTACAGTGAGAGTCATATTTGGCATAGGAAGCAATGTAGGAGTCCAGATCATCTCCAACTGGAATAAGGTGGCAAGACCAAGATGAAAGAGGTTGAAGTCTTCCTATTCTGGTTCCGTGGGTGCTCGGAGAACTGACTCAAGCTGATCCTTAAAAGGGTCGAGTAGCTATGTTCCATGTTGGTCGGACATGTAGTGAACTTCCTGTAATATGCTAGTCGGACATGTAGTGAACTTCAAGTTGTGTCTGGTTGCTTTTGATGTCCAGGTTCTTATGGATAGTTGGAGAATAAGGTATTATTCTCCATAAGCCTTTCTCCACTAAGCCTTTCTTATGTATTAGTGTTGGTTATACTATGTTTTGGACAATAGCAACTTTCTGGAAATTCTGTGATGTGTATACTGTATTCTGGATTGTATAATAACTGTGTATTGTGTATTCTGGACTGTATTGTGGTTCTATAAAATTTAAATTCGAAATTGCTATTTGAGGCGCATCTGTATACTTATTGGAGGCACATATGACAGAAATAAGCAAGGCGCATCTATAAAACATACTAGAGTCGCATTAGGGATGCGTCTTGTGTAAGCTACATATGCGAGGCACATACCAATATGCGCCTCCTATATGTTTATAGGAGGCTCATATTGATATGCGCCTCGTATATGTGGCTTATACAAGGCGCATGCAGGATGCGCCTCACATAACAAATACTTGAGTCGCGACGCTCGAGGCGCATCCCTAATGCGACTCTAATGGCTTTCCATATGCGCCTCGAGTAGGCCTTTACCTAGTAGTGACGCGTGGCACAAATTTCACGTTTTCACACTAATCCTGGAGCGGGTTGGTTTTATAAAGGTAAAATCTCCTCATTCTTCTTCCATTTGTGCCCTCACTCCTCCTTCTTTGAGAGAAAGCCTTGCATTCATCATCTTTCTCTCCCTCTCCATTCCATAAAAACACCAGCGCCACCCATACAAGGTCAACCATTCATCATCATGGCTGCCACATTGAGCTCTGGCACTACGGCGTCCTCGGAGGTAGAAGATAGAATGTACCGCGAGGTCTAGATCCCGTATGTACTGGATGATGATAACTCCAAGCCACGGAGGAGGAAGAGCTTCTCCGCACCGACGAGTGGCGGAGTGCCTACAACGAGCTTCTCCCCGCCCCCACAATGACGAGCGGGTTCACTTAGGGACCCATCTAGATTGCGGATTGAGATTTCCGCCATCGGAGTTCTTCTCCGAGGTAATCTCTTATTACAGCGTCCAGATCCATAATCTCCCCCCAAATTCCATTCTAGAGCTTAGCTCATATGCTTATCTTTGTGAGGGATTTCTCAGAATTAGGCCGAGTCTTCTTTCATTCCGGTACTACTTTGGTACTCGGAAAAATTCTATCAATGTCGGTGTTCCATAAAATACCAGAACTCTGAGCTTAGCCCTTAGGAGATACTGAGTCTACCCCAAGGTCATAGCTAGCGAGTTAGTGAAGAGATGGCCAACCACCTTCTTTTATCACAAGGATAGGCCGGATCCTGGCATATCGTAAAGCTTGCCGGTTTTTGTTGACGGTGCCGCCGCCCACCAAGAATCTTGGGACGTTGAGGCACCGACTCTGACTGAATACTTGATTCATGCTAAGAGGAAGATCTAGTTTCTGATGAAGAATAACGGTTTAAAGGGATCCGACTTAGTCCACTATTGGCTAATTCATCGGATTCAACCTCTATAATACCATGGGGACCAGCTGATGCACACAGTCACCCATGAAAAGAAAGACAGCCTGAAGTTGAGCCCGACTTCGATCCCCTCCATGGAATATGATTCCCGGGTCAAGTGATTGATCAAGGAGCGGGTGAACCGGAAAATCCCGGGGATCTCCATGCACATGTACATGGATGAGAGTCCTCTGACCCCGGTAAGTTTTTCGATTGTACTTCCTTGCCATTGCTTATTTATGAATGTTTCATTATATCACAATGCTGAGATATTTCCCTACTTTTATCTTGCTGCTCTCCCCGAGTCAGAGCTTGCTCCCTTCGAGGGATATTGTAACACCCTCAAATCATACCTATGCAGATTTCAGCGATTCCCGCCAAACCCTCATAGAAATGATTCAAAGATTCCCACCAGTCACTTACGTGCGGGTGGAAACGAAGTAATGTCATTACACAATAGTCCACGATGGAACCCATAGATACATATATATATATATATATATATATATATATATATATATACAACAACGACTCAAGGATCCAAGAATACGGATATACAGTACAAAGATCGAAATCACCTTGAAAATGATACAACATCTGAGTACGGATAAGATGCAAATGGGGCTAATATCCCTGAAGAATAATCAATGACGTCCATAACCATGCCCAGGACAAGCTGAAAGGGTAACCCTCCTAACAACGTCGATCTCGAACCTGCTACAATAAAAGGGGTGTCGACAAAGGGAAAAGTAAAAAAGAGAGCGGTCGGTACTAAGTCCAGTACATGGCGAGACATAGAATTTGGCGGCTATCACCTACATAGGTATGGTGGACTAAAGCTGCAACGAAGCATGCACTAAACAACCTATAGATACTCAGTACAACTATCAGCTATCAGAGAGAGATAAGAGGAAACTATTCGGAACCAACATGATACTACCACCAAACATACCCATCCTGGTATTTCCCCCCTCGAGACCAAACAAGGAAGTCCTATCGAGGAAACTCACATAGTTGGCAGTTTTATTCATTCATTCCATGGTGGTTATCCAACTTAGTAGTCGTATCAGATCCAAGTCATATTATAAAAACAATTCTTTAGTTATAGTTGTCTATGATCGAGAAACTATGCTTCAAGTCGTCCATAACCGCAAACAAGGTTTTTCGAAAAGATATAATGCTGCAGGGGTGCACCAAAGTTTCCACACGCACTTCAACCCTTTTTGCCAGTTCAGGTAGGTACACGATCATAAAACATACACCCAACAGTATGTCGATGGGGCCTTGGACACGATGTTTCCCAGACCCAAAGAAAGTACATGGGATCCACCCCACTAAGCTACCCGCAACAAAGTCGGCCGATTCCGATACAGACCCAGGGTGTGTTGCAACGGCTGTAAACTACTGGGGACCCGAAAGTGTGACTAGGTTTGTTGATACATCGAAAACATGGCACGGGGTTCCTAAACAGTATAGTAGTAAATGCTACTCGAGCAACAGTAGTAAATAAAGCCGTAAATCATGTCATAAGTAGTAGTGAACACTACACAAGTTTAAATGGAGGCAATATAAGACTAGAACAACCCACATATGGTCTCCATATTAAATTTAGGTGGATCAGCATAATGCCCCCAAACCACATGATATGTATGCAAGCATGTACAATTAATATGCAACAAGATAAATGTCATTTCAAAAAATAGGGGCAGGTTAGGTAGGGGTCACACATGCGGATCGATGATCTTGGGCCTCGGGGGTTCGAGGGGTTCAGGTTCGGTCTCGGATCGTGGCTTTGGGGTTCTGAGGGAGGTCTTGGGGATTCCACATCGAAGGAGGACTCTGGGATTGGCCTTCAGACTCCATGTAGGAGATCGTGGCGGTCCATGTAAAAGACCACGTGGTGCGGCATCAGATCGTTCTTGGACTTTGGTGCCGGTTGTTCCTCGGATTCGCACGGTATGTTGTCGATCTTGTTCACCTAGATGGTTCGAATACCTTGTCGGATGATTGGTCGATCTTGTCGCATGGGGGTGTTTCAAACAACCACATCAAAATCACCCGGCTACCACTTCACTTCGCGCCAACACCGAAGAATCACCACTTCTCCACATCAACTCCATGTCATCACACAAGCACCACTTCATACCTCAGCAGATCACCACACAGCAGGGCATAACATCAGAGTTGGAGCAACAATAGACAAGGCAGGGAACGACTGCGCGCGTACGGACGAAGACGAAGAGGCTGAGGTCAGGCGACACGGTGGAGGAAGTGGGCAGGGGCGGTGCCAGCGAGGCGGAGGCGCTCCGAGGAGCCTCGGCAATAGGGATACGACGCGGTGTTGGGGAGAGGACACACGCGAGGAGGGGTCCTGGTGGCGCTACTAGAGAAGGAAGGGGCGCTGGCCGGCGGCGGTGGCTTGCGGGCGAGGAGGCGCAGGTGGAGCTTAGGAAGGCCGAGGTCGATAGGGGCCCATGTCCAATGGAGCTTAGGCGGTGGGGCGGCAACGGCGGCGGGGTCGCGTGGGGCCAAGAGAGGTGGAGCTTGCGAGGGGGCACGGATAGCAAGGTCGAACAGGAGAGGGGAGCAGAGGCGACAACATCGATGGGAAGCGAGTAAGGGCATCCACTATGTTGTCCACAAGAGGTTCCACAAGAAAAAAGTAGTCCATAAAGATGTCCATATACATAGTGGAGCTTGTCCATAAGCAAAATTTCTTATGGATGACCTACAAGCTTGTGGGTTGTCCACAAGTAATAAAAATTGTTTCTCTCTCTCCTCTCTCTCTTGCATGTATGTCCTTTTAACACACAAGTAGGTCCCAGCTTATGGCAAAGTTGACCTCATACATTGTAGCTATTTCCATAAGCTATGTGGGTCCCAGCTTATGGCTAAAGTGAACCTTATACATAGGTCATGCCCTAAACAGGAGGAGCGGGGGCTTGTAGGGTCGGGGAAGAGAGAGAGGGGATTGGTAGGGAGAGAGCGCGGGGCCAGGAGCTAGGGTGGTGACTCCCGTGTATGCGGGACGAACGCGTGGTATCCACATTGCATGCGGTGGAGCGTAGGCCTAGATAGCGGGGAACGAGCAAGTAGTGGGGAAAGCGGGCAGATATCCCGAGGCAGGGTGGCTCACGACAAAAAAATGGGAGCAGGGCTATCGCTGATCGGGCGTCCGCGGGGTGGTGTGTATGTGTGGGGTACAGGGATGGGTCGGGTTGCGTGTGTGGGTGGGTTTTGTTGCTCGCATGCATGCGTGTATATGTGTTGTGCCACGCGCGCGTAGTGCCGCGAGCGGTGTGGTGTGTATGTGTGGGGTACAGGGATGGGTCGGGTTGCGTGTGTGGGTGGGTTTTGTTGCTCGCATGCATGCGTGTATATGTGTTGTGCCACGCGCGCGTAGTGCCGCGAGCGGTGTGGTTTGGTGAGGGTTAGCTAGGTGGCGGCGGGGTGGAAGGATTAGGTTTAGGGTTAGGTCTAGGGTACGTAGATCTAGGGTTTCTTTTGGACCGGGTAGTAGATAGTCTGGTTTGGTTGGGTCTTTGGCCTGACCTGTTAGACTGCCTTTACGGGGCAAAACTATTTATTAGTTTTATAAAACAAAACGTTTTGAAAATAGTTTTTGACAAATAGGAATATCCAAAAACACCAAAAGTTTTGATTTGAATAAAGAGAGAGGGTATTAATTTAGAAAAGAAACTAGGTATTTTAGCAAAATAGTTTTTGCAAACATATGCATGTTTTCATGATGATGCCCAAACACAATGTGGCATGTTGACATGAGCATGCAGTCATGATGATGCACGAAATTAAAACAACAAGCGATTTTCTAGTAGTGGTTTTACCCGGGGTGCTACAATTCGACAACACTAACAAGGGATCTCGTCCCTGAGATCCGCCTCATGGTACAGGGAAGAAGGCCGACGATCTGAATCTTCTCGCTTCGTGTACATCTTTGCGACATCACTAACAAAAATTCTTTCTCCATCTTGAAATCGGCGACCACCAATAAGGGGTCGTTGTTCACGTTCATTGTTAGAACAGTCTGGAGAGACAAAGACGAAGGTAGAGGTCTCCAAAGATAAGTCCACCTCTAACTTCCATGGGAGGAGTAAAATTTTATTGATCCACCAATTAAATGTCCAAAGTGAATGATAAGAGTAGTCCTACGGGGATCAGTCCATCATACACCCAAAGCATTACTCTACACATGGATAGAAGAATTATGCAACCAACTCTCGGAATTCAGACTGAAGATCTCAATAAGCGATGTTTGGAAAGCTTCAGAAAATAGAGGGGTGATGCAGTCTCTTTATCAGATCTGGCGTAGATGATTTTGTCGCATCAGAAAACACCGGAAGATACAAAGAATTTTTTGGTGAATTTCTAGGTCCACTGAAAAGTACAGAGAGGAAGAGTCCTTAGATAGCATGAAGACCGCATGTAGAAGCACCGTTACAAGAGGAGGGAATCGAAACCCTGAAGGTACGACGGAAACCCGACCATGAGAATTCCTGGACTCGAAAAAGAGATAAGAGGTAAGATCCAAAACACACAAAGGTAAGGAGAGAATAGCACAAAGGTAAGGAGTAAAAGCAGACCTAACCAGATCCATCCAACCGATTTTTAAAATAGTTTTGACACTCTACATCGGCCGTTAGCTAGGTTATACTACAGGCTGGACCAGTGGGTGTCACAACAGCTGAGCTCTGATACCACTTTGTAACACCCTCGAATCGGCCCAATGCATATTTCAATGATTCTCGCTAAACCTGCATAGAAATGATTCAAAGATGTCCACCAGACACTTACGTGTGGGTGGAAATAAAGTAATGTCATTACACAATAGTCCATGATGGAAGCCACAAACACACACACACACACACACACACACACACATATATATATATATATATATATATATACAACAACGACTCAAGGATCCAAGAATACGAATATACAGTACAAAGGTCCAAGTCACCTTGAAAACGATATAACATCCGAGTACGGATAAGATGCAAATGGGGCTAAGAGCCCTGAAGAATAACCAATGATGTCCATAACCCTTCCCAGGCTAAGGCGAAAGGGTAACCCTGCTAATGACATCGATCTCAAACCTGCTACAACAAAAGGGGTGCCGACAAAGGGAAAAGTAAAAAGAGAGCGGTCAGTACTGAGGCCAGTACATGGCGAGACTTAGAATTCAGCGGCTCTCGCTATAGAGGTATGGTGGACTGAAGTGGCAGCGAAGCATGAACTAAACAACCTATAGAGACTCAGTACAACTGTCGGCTATCAGAGAGAGATAAGTGGGACCTACTCGGAACCAACTTGATACTACCACCAAACATACCTATCCTGGTATTTCCCCCCTCAATACCAAACGAGAAAGTCCTACTAAGGAAAATCACAGTTGGCAGTTTTTCATTCATTCCATGGTCGTTATCCAACTTACTAGTCATATCAGATCCAAGTCATATTATAATAGAAATTATTTAGTTATAGTTGTCTATGATCAAGAAATTTTCCTCCAAGTCGTCCATAACCGCGAACACGAGTTTTCGAAAAGATTTAACCCTGCAGGGGTGCACCAAAGTTTCCACACGTACTTCGACCCTTTTTACCAGATCAGGTAGGTACAAGATCATAAAACATACACCCAACGGTATGTTGACGGGGCCTCGGACACGAAGTTTCCCATACCCAAAGCAAGTACATGGGGGCCACCCCACTAAGCTACCCGCAACAAAGTCGAATGACTCTGATAAAAACCCGGGGTCTGTGTCGACGACTGTAAACGGTTGGGAACTCGATAGTGTGACTAGGGTTGTCGATGCAGCAAAAACATGGCATGGGGTTCCTAAATAGTACAATAGTAAACACTCCTCGAGCAACAGTTGTAATAAAGGATTAAAGCATGGCATAAGTACATGATAGTAATAACTCCGCAAACTATGTTGTGGCCCCCCAGTACAGTACTTTGAAATCAGGTAATAAGCGGATGGGGGTACCCACACACCCCACATGTGGTTAGCACGCTCGATCTCGGAATAGGTGTCAAGAACTCGGGTTCTAGGTGGACACAAGTGGGCGGTTAAAAAAAATATTGACTATTACCCACCGGTGCATCTGCATTAGTTATATCTACCACTAACATTTAATTAACAAGTTATAAGTAGAACCATGATCATCTCCACCATTAAGCATGTGCCAACCACCCAACAATGGTGGAACTTGACGACACGAAGCAACACTTGAGCAAGCAACTATGACTTGCACGGCCAACTGTCTATCAAACAACAGGTAATAGGAGGTGTCCAAAGCATTATAGGCTGCAAGGGATATAATGGGTACGAAAAGACTAAAGCATCGCAACACAGGCAGAAATAGACTAATAGGAGGAAGTAAAGACTATAAATTTAAAATAGGTAGAAAGAGGGAGAATGCTCGCTTGAGAAACACTTCCGAAGATACACCCGAAGATTGGGTTGACACTCGCATCAAAATCATCAGCCTAATCCATGAAGAAGCAAAGCACTAGAAGAAACACCAAATGCACTATTTAATGCTACAGCAGAAGATCGGGCATGATATAGGTATGATGCATGGCATGCCAAAGGTGCCATGCGACTAGGAAATATTAAGCGAAATTGGGTCCCGACAATTAATTAGATGATTCATGTTGTTTAGATACCCCGCAATTTAAATGTTGGCTTAACAAGGCAAAACATGTCACCGGTTCGCTACACAAGTTTAAATGGAGGCAATATAAGACTAGAAAAGCCCGCATATGGTCTCCATATTTAATTTAGGTGGATCGGCATAATGCCAAACCACATGATATGTGTGCAAGCATGTACAATTAATATGCAACAATATAAATGTCATATTACAAAATAGAGGCGGGTTAGGTAGGGGTCACACATGCGGATCGATGATCTTGGGCCTTAGGGGTTCGAGGGGTTCAGGTTTCGGTCTCGGATCAAAGCTTCGGAGTTCCGAGGGAGGTCTTGGGGACTCCACATCGAAGGAGGACTCCGAGATCGGGCTTCGGACTCCATGTAGCAGATCATTGCGGTCCATGTAGAAGACCACGAGGTGCGGCATGAGATCGGTCTTGGACTTCGGCACCGGTGGTTCCATGAATTCGCATGGGACATTGTCGATCTTATTCACCTAACTTTTCTAGTGAATCCATCAAGCTCTGCCTCAAGGACATCGTCAAGGTGAAGGATCAGAAGCATGGCTTCACCATCACCTATGACCATGTTCGATGAAAACAAGTGCACAAAGTTAATTTCTGATTCTTTGTACTGCTTCAACATATACTCCAGTTTTTCCGCCTTTAATGCATTTGTCCATCTAACACTATAATCACTGATGGGTATTGATGTCTACGTGCTTCTATTCTTGTAGACAGTTGTTGGGCCTCCAAGTGTAGAGGTTTATAGAACAGCATCAAGTTTCCCTTAAGTGGATTACCCAAGGTTTATCGAACTCAGGGAGGAAGTGGTCAAAGGTATTCCCTCTCAAGAAACCCTGCAATCAAGATACAAGAAGTATCTTGTGTCCCCAACACACCCAATACAATTGTCAGGTGTATAGGTGCACTAGTTCGGCTAAGAGATAGTGAAATACAAGTGGTAACGGTGCCAGAAAAGAGCTTATGACTTGTTGTTGACGTGGGAGAGACTAAAGGCAAATTGAAATAAAGATGGAAGCAAGAAAACATGCAACAGATCTAGATACAAACAGTGTTTCAATGCCTAGAAACAAGGCCTAGCGATCATACTTTCACTAGTGAACACTCTCTCATATAAATATATTCTCTTCATGATCCTACTCTTAACTACTCTCCGGTTGGACACACTAATCCATGGTAGGGCTATAACAGCACACCTCAAAGTCCGCTTTCCCCAATCTAGATAACCCCACACTGTCACCTTGAGCCCTAGATGGTTCCAACAAACACCAAAATTTCATAGAGACAACCAACTCAAAATATAATCATGACAAATATTTATGAACTCTAGCTTAAGTGCCACCATGGCGTGCACGCTGTCACTTTCACACACATGGGGAAAAGCGTAGATCTATTAAAGCACAATGAGTATTTATGTAGAATCTAGCCTAAGTGCCACCACGGTATGCACGCTGTCACTTTCATACACGTGGGGAGAGCAAAGATCTATTGAAGCACTTGAGTAGCAAGGTAGATCTACTTGATTACAAAGCTCATGACCACAATAAGATCATGCATAGAGAGAGAGATGAACACATAGCTACCAATAGAGCCCTTAGCCTCGAAGGAGAACTACTCCCTCCTCATCATGGGAATCAACAACGGTGATAAAGATGGTGGTGGAGATCGAAGGAGATGGCTCCGGGGGCACTTCCCCGTCCCGTCAGGGTGCCAGAACAGAGACTTTCTGTCCCCCGAATCTCCCCTTCGGTGGTGGCGGCGCTGCGGAACTTTTTGTGGCTTTCTAGTCGATGATTTAGGGATTCTGAGTCGGGGGCTTCTTATATGCGAAGGAGGCAAGGTCGGTGGAGGGCTAGGGGGCCACACCCCCATTGGGCGCCACCAGGGCTGGCCCGCGCCTAGGGGGCTGCGGTCACCCTGGTGTCCTCCTCCATCTTTGCTTCGTGGTTCCGTGTTGCTCCGGGGAAAATAGGAAGATTGGCTTTTGTCCCGTCCAATTCCGAGAAGATTGATTTTCTGCCTTTTCTGGAACCAAAAATAGAAGAAAACAAGCAACTGGCACTATGGCATCTTGTTAATAGGTTAGTCCCAAAAAAATATAAAAATACCTCAAAGTGTAGACAAAGCATAAGATAAATGATATAAAAAAAGCATGGAGCATAAAAAATTATAGATACATTTATGACGTATCAAGCATCCCCAAGCTTAACTCCTGCTCGTCCTCGAGTAGGTAAGTGATAAAAAGAATAATTTTTGAAGTGACATGCACCATCACAATCAAGATCAAACCATTTGCAAGCATTGATAGTTGAGATCAAAGTACTCTAAACATGAGCATGAAAGATGAAGTTCTAACAATAAGACATAGCAACTATGCTGCAACATGAAAAGGTACAAACAAAAGTTCATGAATAATAATGCATTGAAAGACATTTGTTTGCTTCACATATAGAAAACATGGCATAGTGGCATTCATCTTGTCCCTCATGGAGTAGCAAATAAATGCATAGGACAACTTCAAAGTTCATAAGAGTGACTAGATACAAATAGCACAAGAACAAGTAATATCAACAATATGCATCAATCAATAAGTTTTGGGACAATGCACATAGAACTAAGAATGGCAATTATGCTCTCTTAATTGGTGCCTAAGTATAGAAGGTGGAGACTCAATATAAAAGTGATAGAAAGGTCCTTCATAAAGGGAAGCAGGGATTTGAAGTTTCAAAAAGAGCTTCCAAAAATTATGGTACTTGTTAGCTTTCAGCCCTCATTGCCCCTATCATAAGCATCTTGAAGTGATTAAGGTTAAAGTGAACAAACTATGGAGTATTTTCTTGACAAAGTATAAGTTGGCAATCTCATGTCCCTTGAATATGTAGGCCGCTCCTCATGCTACTCAACTTTAGTTACCTGTAAGTTCTTGTCATAGTAAGTACATGTGTATCATAGAGAACCGCCAATGGGGCACCCCTTGCACATGATACATGAGCTATCCCATAATCAAAATGACAAGGCAAGCAGACAATGAGCATCTTAGCAATCTTCTTATTTACCATGGGAAAATGGTGTTATTTTCTCTCTTTCTTCTTTTCAATATGTCTCTTTTTTTATAAGAAGAAAGCTTGATAGATTGCTCACTATGGTGATGCTGCAAGTTTCCACCATGATTAGGCATGGCTTAGGCTAGCGGCCTAGGCGTTTCTCTAACACACATACATAACTCCATGGACTTACAATATCCCTCTTTATTTCACACCTGCGACATCCATAGACAAAAGAGCATGATATCAATTGTGTACAAAGTACAAGTGCAATGTTGAAAGCGTTCCTCGTGACAGCACGGTTCTGCTAATTCCAATGTATAAGTGCAAGCATATACAACATAGATTACACAATGGTTCAAGTTTATTAGGGGAAAGAAAAATAAAGTGTGCAATCAAGTTTATGAGAGCTTTAATCACTAAGTTTTCACATAACAAAATATTTTTTAATTAGAAGATAGATGAAAACAAGAATATACTTGGAATGGTGTAACACACCATGCATAGGAATTTATAGTGGACACTTTGGAATAACTTGGTTTCTTGGGAGTTGGATGCATGAGTAGAGCTTACCCATACAAGTGGAGGTTAGCAAAAGACTGGGAGTGACCAACTAAGAGAGCAATAATGGCCATAATCATGCAGATCGACAAAACATTACTAATCAAAGCATAAAGTGGTACTACAAGTCAAGTACTAAATGATCATAGAGGCTATGGTGACTTGTTCATATTCATAACATGGTGTGAGCATGTGCCAAGTCAACCCAAACAAAGCATCAAAGGAGAATACCACAATAATATGCTTTTATATGCTAAAACAACGCATGATTCTTCCAATGCACATTAAGCAATCCTAATTGTTTGGAACAAGTCATGCTACATCAATAATCACTAAGCATAAGGTAAAAACAACATCTAGCATTACATGATAAAGTCTAGGTCATAGACAAAGCAAGCTCCTTTTTGTACCACTTAAGCATGAAGCTTCCTACTGTTTTCCAACACCAATCAACTTATTTGAAACAACTCAAAAATATAATAATCAATAAAGATCAGTGAGATTGTCTCACAAATCCACAAATAATAACTAAAAAGTTCTAAGCTAAAAGCACAAGAAAACTAAGGCTAAACACAGTGCTAGCAAAAGAGAACACTTACAAGACAATAAGAGTGAAAACTAGAGTGTTCTAGGCAATGAAAACAGAGCGCGTCTCTCTCCAAAAGAAGTGTGTTGTGATCCAACCAAATTAATGCATCAAGAAAACCCAAAGAAAACTAAAAATAAAAACTAAGACGCTCTAAGAATAACACAACTTTGCATGAAACAATAAAAACGAAGTGTCTAGAAAGACCTGAGATTTTTATTGATGAAGAAGGGGGTGCATTGGGCATCCCCAAGATTTGACGCTTCTACCTCTTGAATATTTCTTGGGATTACATGGGGTGGAATCCACAAGCTTGAGATTTTGTCTATTCTTCATCTCATTACATCATTCTTCCCCTACACCTGAAAATTTTCCTTCATACAAAACTTCACACAATCTTCATTAGCAACATTAGTGTATTCAAAAGATAATAGACCTTTGGGTTTAGCTTTATAACAGCAAAACTTTCACTAAAAGCACAAGCTACTGTAGACATTCCCTCAAAATATCAATTTCCCGAAAAGAACCCAAAAAGGAATCAATAAGAAGCAAATGCAAATAATGGCAGAAATCTGTCAAAACAGACCAACAGGTAGAAACCGATTTTTTAGAAGACCTTATGTTGCTCAAATCAAAAAGTGTTGAACTAACTAAAGTTATCTATCATACTGGGGGATTTATTCAGAAAATATCATCTCAATCCGACTTACAGACATTCCTCACGAATTTTTACGGTGGATCGCAAAAATCTGTTTTGGGACGGCAACTCCCCAAATCTTACTTCCATCTCATTAGAGGTTATTATTTGCACAAAAATCACACAAAAAGGATAAGGATAGGTTATTACCAAAGTAATAACTTCCAAGACTCAATAAAACTATTGGGTTATCTCCCAAGAAGTACTTTTCTTTAATTCCTTTAAGTTAGGCTTGATAGTTTGAGAAGATGCTCTCATAAGAAATATGAATTGAAGTCAAAGAGAACATCAAGAAGCAAATTCAAAACACATTTAAGTCTAACCCACTTCATATGCATAGGAATCTTGTAAAGAAACAAGTCATGAAAGCACAAAGCAACAAGCATAGGAAAGCAAAACAAGTGCAACTTTAAGATTTTCAACATAAATAGGGGAAACTTAATATTGTTGAAATGCATAAGACCATGTTTCCCTCTCTCATAATAACTTTTAGTAGAAACATGAATAAAATTAACAATATAACTATCACATAAAACATTCTTATCATGAGCCACATGCATAAAATATTTATTACTCTCCACATAAGCAGTCATTCTTATTAATTGTAGTGGGAGCAAATTCAACAAAATAGCTATCATTATTATTCTCATCACCATAATCATCAAATATATGAGGAATATTGTAATCACAATAAATTTTCTCCTCGGTAGTAGGTGGACTGGAAATATCATATTCATCATTGTAATCATCATATATTGGAGGTTTGGTATCATCATAAGCAATAGAATAGCTATCTTCCAAAGCTGGGGAACTAAAAAGATCATTTTCATAAAAACTAGCTTCCCCAAGCTCAGACTTTTCCATAGCATTAGCAATAATGGTGTCCAAAGAATTCATACTAATAACATTGCTATTATCATGCAAATAAAGTTCCATACGTTTTTTAATTTTCTCTTCAAACACTTCATGTCCTAACTCAAGATAAATACTATAAAGCTCTCTAATTTTGTTGTTGTTTTCCATTAAGCCTAACTAGTGAAAACAAGAAACAAAAAGACAAAATTGCAGAATATAAAGGAAATAACTTCGAGCACTCACACCGGAGGATGTGAGTACCTTTTACCTTACCTCCCCGGCAATGGCGCCAGAAAAGAGCTTGATGTCTATGCACTTCTATTCTTGTAGACAATTGTTGGGCCTCCAAGTGCCGAGGTTTGTAGAATAGCAGCAAGTTTCCTTTAAGTGGTTTACCCAAGGTTTATCGAACTCAGGGAGGAAGTGGTCAAAGGTATTCCCTCTCAAGCAACCCTGCAATCAAGGTACAAGAAGTCTCTTGTGTCCCCAACACACCCAATACACTTGTCAGGTGTATAGGTGCACTAGTTCGGCAAAGAGATAGTGAAATACAAGTGGTAACGGTGCCAGAAAAGAGCTTATGACTTGTTTTTGACGTGGGAGAGACTAAAGGCAAACTGAAATAAAAATGGAAGCAAGCAAACATCCAACAGATCTAGATGCAAACAGTGTTTCAATGCTTAGAAACAAGGCCTAGGGATCATACTTTCACTAGTGAACACTCTCTCATATAAATATATTCTCTTCATGATACTACTCTTAACTACTCTCTGGTTGGACACTCTAATCCATGGTAGGGCTATAACAACACACGTCAAAGTCCGCTTTCCCCAATCTAGATAACCCCACATTGTCACCTTGAGCGCTAGATGGTTCCAAAAAACACCACAATTTCATAGAGACAACCAACTCAAAATATACTCATGACAAATATTTATGAACTCTAGCTTAAGTGCCACCACGACGTGCACGCTGTCACTTTCACACACATGGGGAAAATCATAGATCTATTAAAGCACGATGAGTATTTATGTAGACTCTAGCCTAAGTGCCACCACGGTATGCACGCTGTCACTTTCATACACGTGGGGAGATCAGAAATCTATCGAAGCACTTGAGTAGCAAGGTAGATCTACTTGATTACAAAGCTCATGACCACAACAAGATCATGCATAGAGAGAGATGAACACATAGCTACCGATAGATCCCTTAGCCTCGAAGGAGAACTACTCCCTCCTCATCATGGGAATCAGCAACGGTGATGGAGATGGTGGTGAAGATCGAAGGAGATGGCTCCGGGAGCACTTCCCCGTCCCGGCAGGGTGCCAGAACAGAGACTTTCTGTCCCCCGAATCTCCCCTTTGGTGGCGGCAGTGTTATGGAACTTTTTGTGGCTTTCTAGTCGATGATTTAGGGATTCTAAGTCGGGGGATTCTTATAGGCGAAGGAGGCAATGTTAATGGAGGGCCGGGGGGGCCACACCCCCTGTGGGCGCCACCAGGGCTTAGCCCGTGCCTAGGAGGGTGCGGCCACCCTGGTGTCCTCCTCCATCTTTGCTTCGTGGTTCCATGTTGCTTTGGGAAAAATAGGAAGATTGGCTTTTGTCCCGTCCAATTCCGAGAATATTGATTTTCTGCCTTTTCTGGAACCAAAAACAGAAGAAAATAGACAACTGGCACTGTGGCATTTTGTTAATAGGTTAGTCCCAGAAAACATATAAAAATACCTCAAAGTGTATACAAACCATAAGACAAATGATATAAAACAGCATGGAGCATAAAAAATATAGATACGTTTACGACGTATCAGGGATATGCCGAGTGGGGTATACCCAGCAGGATGTTCCCTATTGGATCATCTTCTCAGTGAGTGGGCCTGCAGGACGGTGAATGGATCATGAATCAATGGAGGAGCCAGGCGACTAGAAGCTAAAGGCCCAGAAGTGTAGCTAGGCCAGTCGGATTAGGTCAAAACCCTCTGAGTCCTTATCCAACTCGGTTGTAGATCTATAAACCCTAGCGAGGTACCCCTATATAAACCTCCCTAGGGTACGCATAGCACTTACGTTCCATCATACATTCCATCGACTCACAGCCTAGTCGCCGAGCTCGCCCACTGTAATCTCTCGATAATACAATCTAGCAGGAGTAGGTCTTTACCCTCCGGGGGGCTGAATCTGGGTAAAACCCTTGTGTCTCTGCCCTCATCTCGCACCGCAGATGGCTGGCCGCCCTTGCCCCTTGTTCTACTACTCGCTGCCAATCACAACATCTCCCATGGCCATTCCCACGATAGTGGCGCCCACCGTGGGGCCTGGGCGGTCAGGCCTGAGTTCTGCAGCGAGACCTACTTGCCAATAAACCGGACAATCGCCACCGGCCGCATGATCGCCATCGGCGAGATCCTCCAGATCTTGCCCAGCAGCTACGTCCAGGCGTCGTGCCCAGTCATGCACAGCGTCATCATGCTAGTTGGCATGATCAACCTCTTCATCGTCTTCACGGACGTCATTGTCTCGGAGGGCTTGGCGCACATCGGCGAGTCGCCGCCACGCGATCGGCTCTCTGAGAGCCAGGTCCGCACCATCCACTGCCTCGCCTCCGAGTACGACTCGGCCAACAGTGATGTGGCTGAGACCAACACGGCCGCGGACGACGCGGCCCTCCACGACGACGCCGACTCGGCGACCCGGCCTCAATCACCAGATGCATCATAGTCGCATCTTCGGAAGGCTCCATCACGCGAGTCTCCAACGGTGGGGATTTTGAGGACCCATCCATCTTCGGGATCTTCAATTCCTACTCCGGGTCAGAGAACTCCGGCGACCTCCATGCCGGATCCGGTCACTTCATCGCGACCTACATGTCGAGCGGCACGATCGCCCCGCCAGACCCCTTCTCCACACTGATCTCGCCGACCGCGACGGTGGGGGAGGTCGAGGAAATGCGCCTGGAGGAGGCAGTACGTAAGGAGCAAGCCGAGTGCGATTTTTTTTGCCTCGAGCAATCGACGGCGCAGGAGCTATCGCTCTACCACCAGTCGATCGGACGCTGCGAACCCCGCCCAGGCGCATCAACTTCAACGACTAACGATTCGATCACGTGGCTGATCGCGTAATCTGCGACGCGCCACTAGACTTCAGCGTCCGTCCACCACCAGGAGCACCAGCAAGTGGATCTCCCCCACCGTCACCAGGCCACGCACCCCCTCCCGACGAACTGAGAGTCCTAATCTCTCTGCAAGAGCAGGATACGAATGGCCTCCCGCTATACTCCACCCCGATGGACAACGTCATCGCGGGGAGGGCAGCGGTCACCAACCTCGATGTCATAGGGGAGGGCGCGCTGCAAATCCAGTACGCCAAGGCTCTACACACCAAGGCTGTCAAGCAGTAAGTCGCAGGAGCCGACTTGCGGGGGCGCATGTACTCCCGCTCCTCCGAAAGCAGGGCGGCCTCAAGAGGCCACCCATCGATGGCAAACACCCTCAGCTCCCCCTTCCCGAGCCCTGCGGCACCAGCCGCAGGTCGCACACCCAGCGCTCTCCACCAACGACATGCGACCGCTAAACAACACAGTCGCTGCCAATGGGCAGTTGATTGACGTGCGGACCCACATCATCAACAACCAGAGCTGGCACGCACGCTAGCCCAACGACCTGAGGTACACCCTCACCAACTGCAACGACAGCGATCCATGGGGGTCGCTTAGTCGAGTCGGCCCCCAATGCTTCGGACCGATGATCCGAGGCAAAAAATACCCGGCGAACTTCAAAGCGCTGAAGGAGATCGAAAAATACGATCCCACATACGATCCGGCCGTGTGGTTGGACACATACCTCATGGCGATGGGAATCACCGGCCACACAGACCTCCTCGCCGCTCGCTACCTCCCCCTAATGATGGAGGGAGCGACGCGGAAGTGGATCAACACCCTCCCCGCAGACATCATCGACTCCTGGGAGGACATGCGCGAGGCCTGCGTCAGACACTTTGAGGGATCCTACACCCACGCCACCACCATCAAGGACCTGGAGAGATGCGTCCAGGGACCCCGCGAGTCGACCCACAACTAGGTCCAACGGTGGCAAGACCTGTGGATCAATGCCATCGGCATCCACCCGGACACGGCAATCCACTACTTCAAGAACTCGTGCTGATACGAGCCCTTGTTCGCCAAGATCAAGCGGGTGTACAAGACACTCGATAACATCCTCGACCTCCTCGAGATTGCCAAACGATACGCGAAGGAAGACCCGAACCAGGAAACCGACGACGAGTCGGGTGGGAGTCATCGCCCAAGCGGCCACGACAATGGCAGACAGCGCGAGCTGCGCTATAGCAACACTCACCTCACCAGCAAGCGTCGCGGTGATGGGCGAGTCGACTTTGTCGCCAACGCAGGCTACGCGCCATGAGACCCCAAAAGCTTCCGCCGCAATGTAGGCTAGCACCGCGACGGAGGAAATTATCGAGCGAGTCCGAAATTGCACCACGCATCTCTCCTCAACCAACCCTATGTGTTCCACAGTAGGTAGGGGAAGCCCGCTACACACACAACCGCTGACTGCCACTCTTTGAAGGAGATTGAGAAGGCACGGCGTGCAAGGGCGGACCCCAACAACAACCCGCCAAATGGTGGGGCATTCGGCAACGAGGCCGGCTCGCTCCACACCTTCACCGGGCTCAGCACCAAGCGCGAAAAGAAGGTCCTCGCCCGCGCTATCGTTGTCAATTCCATGTCACTGGTCGACTTGCCCTGCTTCCTCAACAGGTCCGAGCAGCGCATCACGTGGAGCCACAAGGACCACTCTCCATGGATCGAATATCTCAGGCGAGTCGCCCTGGTGGTCAAGCCCAAAGTAGGCGACTACTGGCTCCCCAAGACGTTGATGGATGGCGGGAGCTCCATCAATATCCTCTACCTGGACACATTCAGGCGACTACGGCTCCCGCAGTCAATGATCGAGACGACCCTCACCACCTTCCACCTCATTTTCCTCGGTCGAAAGGTGTACCCGATCGGCAAGGTGACGCTGCCAGTCACCTTCGGCACACCAGACAACTTTCGCACCTAGCGGATCATCTTCAAACTGGTAAACTTCAACAACCCCTACCATTGCGTCTTGGGGCGACAAGCATTCACCAAGTTCATGGCGGTGCCGCATTACGCGTACAATGCGATGAAGCTCCCAGGGCCATGCGGCATCATCGCCGTCCATGGCGACCTCGACATGGCCATCGAGTGAGAGGAAAAAAGCGCGCAACTCGCGGATGCTGTCAACACTGCAGAGGCCAACCACGCAGAAGATCTTGCCAGATACGCGAGTGGGGTCAACAAAGATAACCCAACAATACTGAAGAAGCCCAACGCGTAAAACGCTGGGTCGACCGCATTCGAGGCCACCACGCACACCCGCACCGTCGAGCTGGTCCCAGTCGACTCCAGCCAGACGGTCACGATCGGGATAGGCATGATCCCCGCATAGGAAAACGCACTCATCGAGTTCCTCCATGAGAATCGTGACATCTTCGCATGGAAGCCATCCGACATGCCAGGTGTCCCGAGGGAACTCACTGAGCACAAACTCAACGCCGACCCCAAAGCACGACCTATCAAGCAGTCGCTACTGCCCTTCAATGAAGAGCGTCACCGAGCAATCGCTAAAGAAGTACATCGTCTACTTGTTGCAGGCTTCATCCGGCCCATCAAATACTCCAAGTGGCTGGCAAACCCGGTCCTGGTTGAAAAGAAGAACAAGAGCAGCAGAATGTGTATCGACTACACCAACCTCAACAGCGCCTGCCCAAAGGAGCAGTTCGTCCTACCGCGCATCGATCAGATAATCGATTTAACCGCGTGCTTCCTCGACGCATACTCTAGTTACAACCAGGTCACGGTTGAGGACAAGGATAAGACGGCATTCATCACGCCATTCGATTCCTTCTGCTACACCGCCATGACGTTCTTCCTCAAGAACGTCAGAGCGACCTATTAGCAGTGCATGCAGGAGTGCCTTGCGATCCACAACATCCACGTCTAAATCGACGACATGGTGGTCAAGTCCAATCGCCAGAGCGACCTACTCGCCGACCTGGCCAATACTTTCACAAACCTGCGAAGGTACAAGATCAAGCTCAACCCAGGGAAGTGCACCTTCGGCATACCCACTAGACAAGTACTAGGGTATGTGGTCTCTAAGCGAGGCATCGAGGCGAACCTCACCAAGATCGACACGATCGCTCGGAAAACCGAAAGTGCCTGACGCCCGTGGCTAGCGTCGAAGCTAGTCGCGGCTCTTAGTCGCTTCATCCCCCGGCTAGGCGAGAAGGCAATGCCTCTCTACCGCCTGATGCACAAAAACCCCATGTTCCAATGGGATAAGGAGGCAGATGACATGCTCCATGCACTCAAAGAAGTGCTACTCGTGGCACCGCTACTCGTCGTCCCCATCGACAAGGAACCGATGCTCATCTATGTCGCGGCATTCGAGCGAGTCTTCAGCGCCGTCATGTTCGTCGAGCGACCAGAGGAGGGCAAGGAGCACCCCGTACAGCACCCGGTCTACTACATCAGCGAAGTCCTCACAGACTCGCGACAAAGCTACCCACAATACCAGAAACTGGTGTACGCGGTATTCCGAGCCCAGCGAAGGCTACCGCACTACTTCTAGGAGCACTCAATCATGGTCGTCTCCTCCACACCGTTGTAGGACATCATCCGCAACCGCGAGGCGACTGGGCGGGTCGCCAAGTGGGCCATTGAAATCGGCGTCCACAACATCAAGTAGGAGCCACACAAAGAGATCAAGTCGCAGGCTCTAGCAGACTTCCTCGCCGACTGGGACGAGGCGCAGCAACCAGAGAAGCTGCCATATCTCCACTACTGGTCGCTCCACTTCGATGGGTCAGACGGCGCAGGGGCAGGAATCATACTCACCTCTCCCAAGGGCGACAAGCTCCACTACATGATGTACCTCGACTTCACCCCTTGCACCAAGAACATGGCCTAGTACGAGGCCCTCTTTCACGGCATGTGGGCCACCAAGGAGATGAACGTCAATCGCCTACGGTGTTACGGCAACTCCGACCTCGTCGTCACGCAAGTCTCTGAAACCTGCGATGTCGTCTCCCCCACCATGGTGGCATACCTCCAAGGAGTAGACCAGCTGGGGGGCCATTTCGCCAGCTACTCCGTCGAGTGGATCGACCGGCGCAAGAACGAGGAGGCCGACGCCCTCTCTCTCATTGGGTCGGTATTGGGAATATGCCCTAGTGGCAATCATGTATGATGATATTTCCCATTGTATTCATAATGATATTAAGTTGTCCTTGTACATCTAATGTGTATCACTGAATATGTGATTCGGTTGTGGAACTATACATTCATGTTGTTTTACTAAATATCCTTGGTCATTGAGGTTGTGCTGGACACACAACTTAGACCAATGTGAAAGTCGGCTTGATGACTCGGTTCCACTTGTCATGGGCATGGTGATGCTATTCTGACTTACACAGATTCGGCTAAAGAGTTTAGCGAGTCGGATTGACCCATATTGAGGTACAACGAACAAGTTGTCATTTGTATATATCAATCAATGTAATCCTTAGACCTAAGGTTGTTGCATAGTACGAGTTGAGGATCGACTGAGAATCCATAGGTTCTGTCAAACACTGATCCATAACTGGGCAGTTATAAATGCAGAGTTTGGGTCGACTGAGAATCAAGCTGCGTGATGTGAATAATCAAGATAGGATTTTGCCCCTCCACTTGGAGAGATATTCTTTGGGACCTCTCAGATAATATGATTCGGAAAGCATGGCCATGGACGACTCGGTTAAGTGTTAACCGAGGCGATCGACTAAGAGTTAGTTGGGTGAATCACTTATCTCGGATCGAGAAGAGAGTCAGACTATTTAAGGGATGACAGATATTCGCCTATAGTCTGACAAGGTATATCGTGAGGCAAAAGGGACTCGGACGTAAGTCGCATTGGAAAGGAAAGTCGTCATGACTCTTTGGTATTTGGGAGCTCAAGACGCTCGCTAGGGATCCGCCATCGATCGATTGATTGAGATTCGGACTCTAATCGTGTCCAAGTAGCCATGAGCCTCAGAGGGTCACACACTTAAGAGCTGGAGGTTCCCGACGGATTCAAACGGAACGGAAGCTAGTTGGACCCAAGTCGATGAATTGCCGGAGTCGAATTTACTATGGACCGCATAGCGGTTTTTTAGTGAATAACACGGAGGAGCCACGCTCATCGACGACGAGGAACCGGCGTTTAACGTTGATCAAGATATCTATGAGTTGAAACCCAGTCGACAACAGTCTCACAACAACCTTCAGTAGTTCATTATCAAGTCTTCCTTGTAGGATACGGTGAGAGTTTGACACGATCAGCACCCAGACGATTGATCGTGGTACAGAACAGCATTCAACAGACGTGTTTATCGCGAATCTGAATCACAAGGTCAGTGGTAACCTGTGGGCCTTCTACCAGCTATCTTGGGATCAATGCAATGCTGGAGTGAAAGTTTTTGTTTTATTCTGGTTTCATTGGCCACACCACGTACCTTCCTCACACTATCCACAAGCCTCCGCTTCTCCTTCAAGACCACTGGATCCTCGCAACCAGAGTCATCATCTCATGGTCGCAACTGGGCGCTGACCACGCCTCTCTACCTCTCCCACCGAACCACATCGCTGCTCCCATCAAACGAGGATGATCGCCATACGCCAAAGTCCTTCATCAACGAGTCTAAAGGTTCATAATGGTTCTAACGCCAAGACATTCGAAGGACATAAAGATCCTCCAAGATATCACACATACCACGCCATCCTGTCATGGCGCTATACGGCCACCATCGTAGCGTTTATTATCATTCAATCATACATACCATCTCGGTTTCAGATCATCCATCATTTTGCTCATTGACGTAAGTGAGATAGCCTTCAAGAAGGCCTCTGTGTTACACCCAATGAGTCGCAACTACCAAGTATGCTGTCACCGATGGCATAAATCAAATTCTTCCAGCTCATTCTTAACGATTCCTCAGCATCACTATAATGCATCAACTTTCAAAAGTATTACCATTAAGGAGTACAACATGCCTGAACTGCCACCGCCCCACCCGAACGTGCGGAACGCGCCACCAGAGCATCCTCCACGGCTCGTCACGACCGGCAAGTCTTCGGCGGTCAACAGCCCTTCACGTGGCAGGGGGTATCCATCATCAATCATAGGTATATTACGCCGAGGTCAATATGCCAACGACTGGAGCATGACTACCACGCCAATCAGGAGGCCGAACGATGAAGATGGTCATCATCACCTCCAGGAGAATCATCCATTAATCTAGGACAATAAGGTACGTTTTCCTCATGGAGGGACGATCGCAGGAAAGCGTCTGCAATGACGCCTACTACCTCATCGATTTAGAGGCGAACAACTGTATTTCTTCATCACCAGATTACAACACTATGTTACTGACGATCAACCACCACCGCAATAAGAAGGCCAACAAAGAAATTAAATAATTAAAGTCACAACTGAGTCTTCATCGGATGCTTGCTGATTTAGGCTCGGCTGGCCAGATAACCAGACATCTACATAAATACCTGGTCCTTTGAATCTCTATGCTCAGATTGTTTATTTAAATCTCCACCGGAACACACCAAGGAGATGCCTGACCTGCGATCGTCTTCAGCCAGCAGAGACATGAATACCTCAGTAGCATTAGAATGGCCAGGCACTACTGGGACTTCCGCCAAATCACCCCAGTCAAGAAAAGATACCGGTTAAGCGATCAAGTCGCTTGGCTTCACAGCCCACTCAATCTAACTAATGTATCAAAATAAACAACACAAGGTAAAAAGAAGGTAAAATCGCTGAAGGGCGTAATGCCAGACTTCTACAACGTTAAAATTAAATTGAATCACCATATGTCTTTATCTGCAGCAACAAAATATTTTCACAAGGTATATTTGCTTAAATATATTGATAATGATTTAAATCGCTTCATCAAAGCCTCAGGACGCTCCACCACCACTTGATTGCGCTGCCGACGCTGATTGTTCTGGCATTAATCACTGGCCGGTGAATATCAGTGCCATCCTGGCTTCAAGTGGTCATCGATCACGTCTTCACAGTTCACACCTCCGCATCATAGAAGGACCTGAGAACAGTTGCTGATGGATGTCATTGAGGGCGATGAGTCTGGTCAACATGGCACCGTTACGACGTTCCGCGCTTTAATGCCATCGAGTACTTACCCAATCAACACCACGAAGATTACAAGGACGACAATTTAGTCACCACCGACCATTGATGATAATCACTGGATTGCATCAAGAATATCAAGAAGTTTCACCACAGGACGGATTCTTTACTGAAGTCTCGAAGACCGTTAACTGTCTGCAATCCAAAGGCAAGACCATGGAGACCTTCATTACCCACCACAGCACACATCCTTGGCTCCTCTTCCTTCCGACGAGCTGCTTGGCGCTTTATCTCTCCATCTCGGAAACGTCATACGCCACCCATTTACTCAGGCGTACATCCTGTCATCGGATGACCGCAGCCATAAACCATGCAGGAATGCTCTTCCAAGAAATGGTAGAGCAGACCGCTACGTTAAAGAATTAAGGCAAATCACTGTAATATCATTCAATTCTGCCGGATCGAGGTCGCCCTAATGATGAAAATGTGAATATTCCTAAGAAACCTGGAATACCAATGAAAATAGCCACTCAGACTGACGAAGAAATCCTAAGTGCTTAGTCACGAAATTCAGCAACCAGTACCCTTGGGGATCGGAGCACAAAACATTGAATCTACCTTTGAATTCAGCTAGCATCTGGGGATCTACATACCGGTATCATCTAAATATATTGTGCAACAATTAACACCATGTCAGATGCTTACTTTGCCTAATAATTTAGGTAAATATGTTACTGCTAGGTACTTGGTGGAAGTTTTCACAGATAAAGGAAACACCGCCACCGCCCAAGCATCAGTCGTGGTTCACCAAGGTCAGCTTGGTTCAACTACCACAACCCCACATCATCGCTTGCTTACAATGTCCACTCAAATAAGTCATCATAATATCGGGCAGCATCCAAATTATAGGAATCATTGCTTTTCTCTTTCTTTGTTCCCTTTAATTGGTTTCAATACGCTTCATATTTTTCTAGATCAGATCTCTATGTCATCAGCCTGGTCCACTGAGGGATGACCCCATCTTCTTCAAGAATTAGTCTAAAAAAGACAAATATCTCAGCAAATCATAGTGCATACCTTTAATGTACATAGTAATTGCTATCGATATATAATGCTGCAGTGGATGTAGCGTTTCTCCAATTCGGCTTAGCTTAAATGAGTTCGCTCCCCGGCCGGTAAGGCGTGAGCCCATGACACTGCTTCTTTGTAGATTTAACTCGGGTCGCCAGGAAGCTCCGGCCCAAAGATACGCAGCGCCCTTGAGATGGGAGCTCGCGTCGAGAGCCCACTGAGAACGGAGAAATCAAGGCGAGACCATTTCTTCACCGTCAACCTTTCACGCCGCCCCCAAGATCATCAACTTCACTGGTCGCCGGAAGAAGCCACCGATCAGTAGACCACTTGAGTTTCTTTCTGGCGTATTTTGACGGGCGTACGTACACCGTAAGCTATGCTCTTGGGCATCGCTTCATCATTATGTTCCCCGAGGTCGCCAACGACACCAATTGTCGCCCGAGCCAGCGATTGTATAAATTGATGGTCTCGATCCCGTCCTTCTTGAGATGACGAATCGTCATCAGCATCTCATCCACGACCATCCTCTAGTCGTCTAGAAGTTTGGCCACCTGTAGGGGCGGCACCCCAGGTAGCATTCGCAGAACTCCACGAAAATGGCGATCTGCTCGATGATGTGAGCCACAGATCGGAGAGCTTGATGGCATAGTAGGCGCATAATCGCCAGAAGAATATTGACGTGGGGAATCCCAGCCCCCTCTCCATGTGGCTGGTGAAGCTGATGAACTCTCCGGCACGCGGATCTGGCTCCACCACTCTGGCCGAGGGGATTTGCCATCTTCCCGCACAGAGGATTCCCACATCTTCAAAAGATTTTAGTGTAGCTCTGGTGCACTTGGATTTTCCCCATAGTTCCTTCGGGGGCGCCATCGGATCGAAGATCTGGGCTCGCTAAAGTCGCTCTAGAAATTCTGGATCGGGGGAAATGGGAGACTGCAGGGAGCACGGAATCGGCGGAAATGTGAGGAAGACTCGCAACTCACCCGTCACTCTCCTTATATAACGGTTGCTTCCTGCCAATTTCGGGGGAGCCGTTACCGCGCGGTGATTACGCCGATATTACCGTTGGATTACCCAATGGCTTGTTTGACCAAAATGACGGTCCAACTTCTTCTAACTCGACTCGCCGACTCATTCGCCAAAGCTGCGACTCGACTACTCACCAATTGGCAATTCGACTGGTCGCCAATATCATGACTGAGTACACGTGCTAAGGATTCTTTCTTTCATTGAACCTCCCTAGGTTACGCATAGCACTTACGTTTCATCATACACCCCATCGACTCGCCGTCTAGTCGCCGAGCTCGCCCACTGTAATCTCTAGATAATACAATCTAGCAGGAGTAGGTCTTTACCCTCTGGGGGGTCGAACCTGGGTAAAACTCTTATTTCTCCTCCCTCATCTCGCACCACAGATGGCTGGCCACCCTTGCCCCTCGTTCTACTACTCGCTGCCAATCGCAGCATCTGTCGTGGCCATTCCCACAGCAATCACTTAGCAGCTGGGGGACTTGGAGGAGACCGACATGACTCCCCAAGTTTACGACCCCAGGCTCAAGGATGTCATAGTCCTCTCCTATGACGATGTCTCGGTGGCACAAAAGCAGAAGAGCTCCACCTCTGACGCTGCTGTCGGAGGAAATAAGAAGACAGAGAGTAGAGTCTCCAAGAAATCCACTGCCTCCCTAGAGGTGGAGAAAAGATAGTTAGTCGACATCACTTGGCGCCAACTGTTGTGTAAGTCTCTTTTCCTCCGACTATGTCACTTGCATTGCTTCTTCCTATAGTTATACTTTTGTCATTTTGTATGCTTCGAGAAAAGTCCAGTTTGAGTTTGAAAAAGACCTCCAAGACTGTTGGGGCTTCTAAAAATATCCGTGATATGCTAACCGAAGCTTCTCCCGCCATCACTCCTCCCACTCTTGTTGTCCAGCCCAGCCTCTACTGCTCCTACCGGATCTCCGACTACGGCATCATCTGATCCCTCTGTCATGGAGGTGGACAATACTCCTTCGCAGGAGGGCCCGGACGTAGCTGAGATGGTCGTCATTCCTGGCAGCCAGGCGACGCAGGAGAGCACCTCCTCCCAAGTGGTTGAAGCTCCGACTAAGGATGCCACCAAAAGAGGGAAGGAGCTGGTGGTGGGAAGCGGACCTGCGGCGACCACGAGCCAGGCAGAGGCCTCCAAGCCTATAAGCCCGACAATTGTTCCAAGGGCATATACCTTGGCTCCTGGTGTAGCGTCGACTTCTCCAACATATGGCCTTGAGGACTTGATCAAGTAGGTAGAGATCCTCTGGTTAAACACAGTTTCCTTTGGCAAACTGTAGCCAGAGGATGCCAACAACCTCAAGATCATTGTCTTCATAAGTTTTGTATGCTTTTGCATTTCGCATATAATATCCCACCAAGTCTTTCGGTTTGAGTTCTCTAAGAGTGACTAAGTAAGAAACTTTGTACTATAGCCCCCAAGTATGTAGTTTGAATGAATAATTCCGACTAGATACTTTTAGAGTAGCATACACAGTGTTTTTAAATTTCAATACTGTAGCCCCCAAGCCTTCAGTTGAAACAGATATAGTTACGACTAGATGCTTAAAAAGAACTAAGCATAGCTTTGAGTTATTGCACTGTAGCCCCCGAGCCTCTAGGCAGAACTAAGTAATTCTGGCTAGATGCTCCAAGTAGACTAAGTACTTCTATTTCTGCAGAATAAGAATGCCCCGAAGGTCTCCGCCAATGAGAAGTTCGCCAAGATCCGCAAGGAGCTCGAAGATGAAAAGGGTAAAACTACCTTCTTGAAGGAACAAATCACCAAAAACAAGAGTCTGTTTTCTTTCCAGTTTCCTTCTCAACTTGGTCTTGTGCTTTAATCTTCCGACTACTCATTATGTTTTGTCATTTCTCTAACTTGCGGAAGTTATTGCCAAATCCAAAGACATTGTCGAGCAATCCAAGCATATCTAGGAGCTCAACAGTGAAAATAAAATTTTGAAGCAGGAGAGGGCTGACGCGCTCAAAATGCACGAGGAGGCGTTGGCGGCTGTGCAAGAATCTGCTAACACGGAGATCAACCGCTTGAAATAACAAAGTGGGACCCTGAAGGAGCAAAAGAAAGCTGCCGACAAGAAAAAATGCGCATGGCCTTGAGGCGTACAAGATTGTTCGACAGGAACGGGACTCCTTGGAAGAGGTATGCCAACAAGACGGGAGAAATATCTTTGGTAAGCTTCCTATGACTTCATTTTCTGCAAGTTAGGTACTTTTGAACTAGATTTGTTGAACTCATTATCTCAATTTATTTTTCGAAAATGCAGATCCATTGGCCTAGCCAACTTGGGTGAAAATGCTCCACCCCCAAAAGAGTGCATGGTTCTTGCGGGCAACTTCATCAATACTGCCATCGCACAGGCCAAAGATATTTCCAAGCCCTTGGACATCAACATCAAGGCAGTGGACTAAGTAATGATGTACTCGAGGATCCTCCGCCGAGCCCCCAAGTGTATCATAAGCTAGAAAGCTTCTTGTACCCGGGTTGGCGCTAGGATGGCCTTGGCACTAGTCAAAGATCACTATGACGACATCGACATCGACGTGGTGACCGCTGGTGTACCTGGCGTGTATGAGGAGGGTGTTGCCTGCCAAAACTCACCGGCGAGTAGCGACGAGCAACACGAAGAGCCGGGAGGCTCCCAGAACTGCTGGTGGGCCCTGGTCCCTCGGGCAACGGCCCGCAAAACTCCGGCACACGTCCTGGCTTGGTTCGAGATGCCACGACCTATACCTGGTCAGGAAGGTGAAGGATTGCTCGATTGATTTCTGCATTGTAAACAAGTATCGAAATTCGAGCCGTGACCGCCCGTTTCTTCGTGAATCGTCTCCTAGAGCCGATTATCCCATGGTTCTGCATTAGAGTTACGATAACATGGGGTTTTGCTTTTATCATTATAAGTTAAATCGATCTACGACAGTTTAACGTTTTCACCACGTAACTGGTGTTGGGAATATGCCCTAGAGGCAATCATGTATGATGATGTTTCCCATTGTATTCATAAAGTTATTAAGTAGTCCTTGTATAAACATCTGATGTGTATCATTGAATATGTGATTCAGTTGTGGAACTATGCATTCATGTTGTTTATACTAAATATCCTTGGTCATTGAGGTCCGGACACACAACTTAGACCAATGTGAAAGTTGGCTTGATGACTCGGTTCCACTTGTCATGGGCATGGAGATGCTATTCCAACTTACACAGACTAGGCTAAAGAGTTTAGCGAGTCGGATTGACCCATATTGAGGTACAACGAACTAAGTTGTCATTTGTATATCTCAATCAATGTAATCCTTAGACCTGAGGTTGTTGCATAGTCCGAGTTGAGGATCACCGACTTAGGTTCACAACGCTGATCCGTGAATCGCGCTTATAAAGGCAGGTTCGGTCGAGAATCAAGCTGCGTGATGTGGATAACCAAGATGGGATTTTGCCCTCCACTGGAGAGATATTCTCCGGGCCCTCTCGTGAGATATGATTCGAAAGCATGGCCATGCACGACTCGGTTAAGTGTTAACCGAGGCGATCGGCTAAGAGTTAGTCGGGTGAATCACTTATCTCGGATCGAGAAGAGAGTCGGACTATTTAAGGGATGACATATATTCGCCTATAGTCTGACAAGGTATATCGTGAGGCAAAAGGGACTTGGACGTAAGTCGCATTGGAAAGGCAAGTCGTCATGACTCTTTGGTACTTGGGAATCGACGCTCGCTAGGAGCCGATGCCGATTGATCGATTGTGAGTTGGACTCTAATCGTGTCCAAGTAACCATGAGCCTGCGGGGTCACACACTTAAGAGCGGGAGCAGATTCGGATTGGATCCGAATCATATGATCTGGTTGGGTTGGACCTAAACCAGATTAGGACTGAGTTAGTGAGTTGGACTCACGGTGACTAGTTTTATATGGGCTTTAGTGAATGGGTCATGAGCAGAGCCCACGTTCACTCCTATATATAGTGGAGCAGAACCCTAAAAGGTTAATCGTTGTTCGGTAGGGTTATTCCATGTGTTGGAAACCCTAGCTCCATTGAGTCCAAATTACCGTGAACGAACCTAGCGCTGGCCACGGCCCTCCTTGTAATGCATGTGGATACCAGCAGAGGTGTCAGGTGATCGCACCAGACGATCGGATCGTGAGGATGTGATCGCATCAACTCGACGCTGGCCACATCAGTAATCCGCAACCGCGCGTCTAGTGGTAAACCTCGTGGCCTTCTACCTCAGCTAGGTCTTGGGATCACCACGTTAGAGGAAAAGTTTTTGTTTTATCTCTGCGTGGCCCAACAACTGGAACGTCGTACACGTAATTGAGCCTGGTATATGCAAAAGATGAAGAATACTAATCCTAGAGGAGGCCTAACAACCAACGTAAAGTCAATTACCGGAACAACTTCTCTAGAGCGAGTAAACTACGTCCTTATGCACTCATCGGATCGCTCAACCCGTTTGTAAGGCCTGACTACGTAGATATCAAACTAAACCTTGGCGAGCAAGGCACAACCATAACAGATCGAATCAGCTAAATAAAGATCAAGCAAGATGCTACCCTCGCACTTGGGAAACGGTGCAAGGGTAGCGAGGTAACTAGAGGCGGCATAACTTTAAATAATTATAGCGAAAAACACCGATGCTAGCCTCGAAAAATCTATGATAGTAGTGTTACTCGCCATCAACAAGGCTTCAGTACGAGTAACACTAAATAACGATAGTAGTATCGCCTAGATCGCAAGATGCGATCTAGGCAAGATGACACTTACCCGAAAGAAACCCTAGAAACAAGGGTGGCGCCGAGATTGTGTTTGTTGTGAACGTGATTGTCCTTCTTTTCTTGATAACCTTAGGTACATATTTATAGTCCGGAGACTCTCTACTTTTGGAATAACTCTACAACTCTATCTTTACCTAAACTGAAACGAAACCTACTATGATACAAGATACACGGGCAATCTAGCCCAATTCTACGCACTAGGCCGATCCAACAACACGTTGAATATACGCATCTTCCAAGCCCATCTTGATCACGGCCCATCTCCTTCTTTGGCCAAAATATGGCGATAACACATGCCCCTCTGGTTTTGGCAATAATAATTCCAAAACCACTCTGTGTTTTTTTTCTTCTCCCCTCTTTTTTTTTGTATCGGGTTGCGCGTTGACAGAATGCGTTGCAGAACTGGATCGTCACGCTAGCCCTTCATCATGATGCCCTGTCTTCTCAACTCCTTCGCAGTGCATGATTTGACGATTTTGGCAAAGACATTCGGGAAACCGCTATGGCATTGAACCGCTCTCCACTATTCCCTTATTTAAATTCGTCGCAGTTCGCAGTCCCCATCTTCCTCCAAAGAGCTAAAAACCCTTCCTCCGCCGAAAACCCTCCTCCGCCATGGCCTCTTCCTCTCCCACCTGCTCCTCCCAGCCTCTTCCAACAAGATCGCGACCGAGCCGACGCCAGAGCACTCCGCCATGGCAGATAAGATTTTCGCCCCACGATGGTGGGACGAAGGAGGGATTTCCGTCTGGTCGAGGACGCGCCCCCGATCGACGGCGAGCCTATAGTTCCTCGTTGACGGGGAACTGGAGGCGAAGAGCAGCGACGATGCCTGGTCTTGGGACGGCGTCGAGTCCTCCGACGAGGAGGAGGAATCGGAGGAGGACACCTCCTCCGACGAGTACCCGCCGACGAAGCGCTTCCGCGCCGGGTCCAGCGAGGACACCGAAGACGACGACGAGGACGAGGAGGCCCCCGCTGGCTTCTTCAAAGAAGCAGAATAAGACGACGCCAAGTACCGAGACAATGAACAAGACGGCGGCGATGACAGCGGCGACGATCTCAGCCTTTAGATTAGGAACCAGTAGTAGTAGTAGTATTAGTAAGCTCCCTTTTGCAATCAATCATCCTTTTGTAAGCAATCATCTTTTGAAATGAATGAAAATCTATTTCCCGAAGATTGCCTTGTTCGCCCCTAATTTTGCCGATAGCCGCAATAGGTCGATGCTCCAGAAGCCGATAGCAACGTATCGGCTTTCACCTTGTTACGTTCACACAGTCAACCAAGCCACAGCTCAAAGAGCCGATGCACATCGGCTTTCCCAAAAACGTTTGACAAGGTCAAACTTGGTCGCATACTTAGGCAAACCTAAACGGCCACTTCTTAGTTTCAAACGGTAACCTGCGACCCTCTTCAAAAAGGGCGACCTAGATCTCCAATTGCCCACCGACCAGATCGAGCTCACAGCAACAAGAACCCAATCCTCAACTGCACAGATCCATCTCCGCCGGCAAACTAGATGGCGGAATCGTCCAACACCAATCCAGAGGTCTCCGGTCTGAAGGTACGCCTACTCCTCGCAGTCCGAGCACGATGTTAGAATTTAATGGTGAACACCTGAATTAATGCCTTTTATTCCACCATTAAACTTTCTAGGTTTCAGACATCTCGCCGCATCCTTCTCTCCCAAATTCCTCTGTCTTGGCCCTCGCATGATTCTAGTACTGCCCATCTGATTTCTTAAGCAAATAGAATCCCTTCGTAAGCCAAGACCTAGATCTGAACTCTTGGGCCGATCGCTATAGCCTGGCCTAATCCCGAACATTGGGTTTCTTGGTTCAAGAGGGTAGCTAGAGCTTACCAATCCCAATGGGAAACTACGGAATAGCCGATGCCTTGCATCTATCATTGTCTCCTCTTGAGAAACACGAGAATCTTCTCAAAACCATCGGCTATTATTTCGGTCCGACGCCTGAATCGCTTCATGTTCGGTCATCGCCCATGTCACCAACTTTGTTAGACGTGGTGATGATTACTGGTCCGGATGTTACATCACCCATCCTTCGCTTTAAACGACCAATGTCCCTACAAACTGTCTTCTAAAACAGATCGCACTGGGTGCCTACCTCCAACGCCATATGAAAACAAAGGGCCCTGTCTCAGAAAAAGAACACACAGCCTTTCTCAACTTCTGGCTGGAGCATTTCATATTTTGTGGCCCTTCCCTTGCTCCCACCAAAAACTATCTCTCCTTAGCCCATGAACTGGCCAAAGGTACTCAACTTGGACTCGGCAAACTGTTCCTTGGAGAAGTCTATCGATACCTCCAGTTGATGTCTGTCAAGCTGTTCTCTGGTGTAGCAGTCAAAACAGGTGGTCCTTGGTGGTTTATTCAGCTATGGGCTCAGCTGTATTTCCAAAACCACATCCAGAACTTCCCCCTTTTGGCGAGTTGCACCTTCCCAGATGTCAAAGGGAAGCAGATCCGATGCACTAGTTATGGCCAAGCTTTGTATAGGCTGCCAGCAAAGAAACTATCCTCAGAAGCATCCAAGTGGTTCACTTTCTTCCAAGGCTCGGACAATCCTACCTTCTTCCCCGACATGGAGGAATCGAACACTTTGAAAATCCACTCTCCTTCAGTTGGACAATTTTGCCGATGACACTAGCACTGGCAGCTCTTTTTCCACCGTAATTCGACTGCTTCCTTCCTTGGCATGAGTACGCCCAATGTAATAATCAAACCTGGGTGAATTCTACCAGCCCGTCAGAGTGGCTCGCCAATTTGGCCTTGGACAAGTAGCCCCCACTTCTTTCTCCATCACCACAGAGGCAGAGCCGACCACCGATCCTCTCACCAGCCAAAGGTGTTATTCCTTTTTTGATGCTCTGACCATCCCAATTCCCAACGACCTCACCTTTGCCTCATCAACCGATGGATTTGAAGACTGGTGGTCGATGTGGAAGACTCACGCTTTCAGGAGAGCTCTGGGACCGTTGCTGAAACAACTCGATGCTGACTATGACATCCCCGTGGAACAGGTACCACTACTTGCACATTTTCTTGATGCAGCTCACAAATAATTCTTCTATTAATCCATTCTTCCTCTTTGCAGCAACAAGATGGCCCTGAACCTACGCACAGTGATGGCTCCCCCTTCGAGTTCTTTCCGCCAGCTCCTGTGGTTCTTTTCTGCAAAAACTCGCCACCTCTGAAAAAGGTCATAATGCAGAAACAGCCGATATCACCACAATCGGCTTCCAAGAACCCAGCAACCTCTAAGTCAGCTGCCCCTCGAGTTCCAACCAAAACAAGAACGATGGCGAGGAAGGTAGCTGCCAGGAAGACCTTGAGGCGCCGGAGCCCTTCTCCAGAAAGCTCGCATGTAGGGTGATCCATGCCTTGGTCGATCCTTCTAATTCTTCCATCCTTGCACATGCTCGTGCTCACCGGTTCTCCTTTTACAAAGCCCGTCGAAGACACCTCCAGCGAGAACACTCGCACAATCGAGGAGAACTGGACCCAACAGATTCTGAGAGGACCATCACACAGAGCAAGCCAGATTCACCACCATCGGCTTCCGTAAAAGGTCATTCTGAACCCTCGCCTCGAGCACCGCCGAGGGCCACCAGGGTCCCAAGAGAGCTCGCAAAGGACTGCAGGCTTCTTCGTCGAGCCAGGAGGTTTCGAAAATCATCACCCTTCACGCTCTTACCACTTACTTCTTTTTATCTGCCGATTAATCATTATTTATATCGGCTAAGCACCTTCAATGCAGATGACTGACGTTTCTAGTGGGAAAGCTGGGGTAGTGCCGATGCCTTTAGCCAAGCCGGATCTAGCAATCCCCGAAGGTGCAGATGAAACAGCTACCACTTTGGCCAAGCCCCCAGCACCTACACACAAGCCGATCGTCTCCTCATCTGCTATCCCCTCGACCTTAGGAGAGGTATGTTAGCTTCTTTCGGCTCATTCTTACATGTTTGGACGCATACTGACGCTTTTTCGGGCTGCCAGAGTTGTGATATTTCAGGCCTACTGACGTTCGATCCTGAATCCATCGAACCAACCCCCTCTGATGAACCACGAGTCAGGGTTGTTCCACCTCAATTTCGCGTCTTAAAGCCCTGCTGTCCTCCCCGATTGAAGATTTGATCGAGGGTTCTGAGGAGGTGAAGAGCGTTCTGGCTGAAATAAAAGACCAACTCCCAGTAGCATTCCAGGTGAAGCTTTGGCCAGTTGTAACTCTGTCTTTCTACGGGCCAAGGGTGAAGTCAGTTCGTGAGAGGATCAGTCTGCACCGCGCCCAACTTCCACTGAAGGCCAATATCGCAGACAGATGTCAGCAGCTCAATGAGAAAAAGGCGTCTCTGGATGCCAAAACTGACACCTCTGTCAGTACCACCGAGCTCGCATCCTTGAAAAGGGAGTTGGAAGATCTTGAAGAGAAGGTCCGGGTGACTAAACAGCTCATTCGCGACAAGGAAGAATCCATCGCCCGCTCCCAAGACGAAGCAGCAAGCCTCAAAGCTCAAATGAAGACCGATCTGGCAGAAATACGTGCCCTGAACAAGCAGCTAGTGGCGGGCAAGGACGAAGATGACGAAGCCGAGATCGCCGAGGTGGATCGTGTCCGTGCTGACGCCCTCCATGCCTTCGAGGAATTTCTTCAGTAGCTCGTCTGCGTAAACTGGCACCTGCTTGTAATAGTTTGAACCTCTAGAGTCGATGACTGTGCATCGGCTATATATTTTGTTTTTTTATTTGGCCGATTTCATGTATAGGCCCCCACATTTCACTGTCCATCGTCTCACGTGCTTTTTACTTGGCCGATTTCGTATATCGGCCCCCATGTTTCACTGTCCATCATCCCACATGCTTGGGAAATATTTCCTGAGATGTTGACCGTTGACCGCCACTGGGAATTTCACGCCGTCCAGCTCCTCAAGCATGTATGCGTTTCCTCTTAAAACTTGATCGACCCTATACGGCTCGTGCCAATTTGGGGACCATTTACCATATGTTGCATCCTTAGTCCCTAATGGCAACACAGCTTCCCACACCAGATCACCAACGTGGAACTCTTTTGGCCTCACTTTCTTGTTATATGCACGAGCTACCTTGGCCTTGTTCTCTTTGATCTTCTCAAGCGACCACAGCCTGAGCTCAGTTAAATCCTCAACACTGTCACTCATCAGGGTTGCATATTCTTCAGTTGTTAGATTGTCCTGAAAAGTGACACGTCTCGATCCAGCCGTAATTTCCCAGGGCAATACGGCTTCTTGTCCATATACTAGATGGTATGGCGAGGTTTTAATCGCCCCATGGCATGACATGCGATAAGCCCACAATGCCTCTGACAAAACCTCGTGCCAACGCCTAGGGTGCTCATCGACTTTTCTCTTGATCAGCTTGATGAGGCTCTGGTTGGATGCTTCAGCTTGCCCATTCGCCTGAGCATAGTATGGAGATGATCTGATCAGCTTAATCCCCGTGTCCTTGCAGAACTTTCTAAACTCCTGAGAAATAAAGACCGAACCTCCATCGGTCGTGATAGTTTGGGGAATCCCGAATCTATGGATGACATGTTCTTTCAAAAGTTGATAACATCCTTTGAGTTTACTGATTTCATCGGGACAGCCTCCACCCATTTAGTGAAATAATCAGTGATGGCCAAAATCCACATGTGGCCTTTGCTTGATGGAGGATTGATTTTGCCGATCATATCCATGCCCCAACCTCGGAATGGCCAAGGCTTGATGATGGGGTTCATTGTCGACGGTACCATCTGAATCTTCCCAAATTTCGACATGCTTGACACCCTTTGTAGTACTTGAAACAGTCCTCAAGCATGGTGGGCCAATAAAACCACGATCGCTGATCAACCATTTCATCTTGTGAGCCGATTGGTGAGTTCCACAGCGCCTTCGTGTACCTCGTGTAGGAGCCGATTGGCCTCGGCTGTCCCTGACATTTGAGCAATAACCCTTCCAGAGTCCCAGAAACATGTCATCCCCAATAAGCACATACTTCATGGCCTTGTACCTTATCCGCTTAGGTGCCCCGAGCCGAATCCTTCAAGTAATTGAAGATATCGGCTCTCGATGCCGCCTTCCGAACTGACGAACATCGGCTCCTCTGCTACATCCTTGTAGCTCAAGCCATTTGTGCAAGATCATTTGCCTCAGTATTCTGCGATCATGATCCAGTGAAGTTTATGTACCAAACCGCGCCATCAGCTCACGGCAAGGTAACCATAATGGGAAGAGGGACTCGCTCTCACACTTGTACCTCCGTGAGTTGGAAAATCACCAACTTGAGTCTCCAAAATTTCCGCTTCGCTCCGGCCGAGGAGTAACTCCATTCCCTTGCGTACGCTTCTCGCCGACATTGTTGGTGCGAGAGGTAGACAATCTGATGGAGAAGGAGAATGTTGCCCCCCGGGGCGACACGAGTAAAATGCCGATGCCGCAACCATCGTCACAAACCGATCCGTCGAAAAACATAGCCCACGCTCTTATAGACAGTGTTGCTATGTTAGTGTCGATCCTTTCAGCGAAAAGGTCGGCCAACGCCTGCCCCTTAACTGCTTTCGCGGGTTGATACCGGATGTCAAACTCTGATAATGCAAACATCCATTTGCCCAGTCGGCCTTTCAGCATAGGAGCCGACAGCATGTGCTTTATGACGTCGACGGTATATGATGATGATCTCCGATAGCAAAATGTGGCAGCTTGGTGCAGGTGAAAACAGCAGAGGCACAACTTATCGATATCAGGATACCTTGTCTCAAGGCCCAAAGATCCTTCGCTTATGTAAAATACGACTCGCCCAGCCCATCATAAACTTGCACCACCACCGAGGCGATGGACGTGTTACCATCGACAAGTAAATGTAGAACGGTCGTCTACCGGGTGGAACCAACACCGCGGCTTCGAGATATTCTTTGATCTCGTCAAGGCTCGTTGTTGTTCTGCCCCAGCGAATTCCTCGCCGATTTAATTTTCACTAATCCCATGAACGCTTCTATTCTTCCCGACAGATTGAGATGAATCTTCCGACGGTTGATCTTGCCGATGAGAGATCGTAGTTCTTTCTTTGTGGTGGGTGGCTTCATTGTTCGTGACCGCCTCCGACTTTTCAGGCCGATCTCAATTCCGCTCATGGACCAAAAACCCAAGAACTGACCGCCGCCACAAGGCACACTTCTTTGGATTCATCCGTAGGCCGAATTTTCTTGTTCGGTCCAGGACGCGTTGTAAATCGTCCAAGTGTCCTTGCGCTGAAGCAGACTTGACCACCACGTCATCGATGTAGATTTCCACCAGCTTGCCGATCAGATCATGGAAAATATAATTCATGGCCCTTTGGTACGTGGCGCCGGCATTCTTCAGTCCAAACGTCATGACTACATACTCAAACAACCCCACCGAACCTGGTACTCTGAACGCAGTCTTGTGTATGTCTTCTGGAGCCATAAAAATTTGGTTGTAACCGGCATTGCCATCCATGAAGCTCAAGATCTTATGACCGGCCGCTGCGTTGATTAACGTCTCTGCCACCGGCATCGGATACTCATCCTTTGGGGTAGCTCGCTGGAGATCCCGAAAATATATGGCAACACGCCAACGGCCATCCTTTTTCTCTACAGTGCACGATACTAGAAATCCACTCAAAGATACCGCATGGCCCGATTAACTTGGTCAACATTTTCTCGACCTCCTTCTTGACTTCTTCCGAATGTCGGCCTTCATCCGTCGTGCTCGCCGAAATGGCCGAAATCCTTTTTAAGCGGAGTCGATGCTCAATGATGCTCTGTCAACCTGGCATCTCTGTGTAGTCCTGTGCGAAGCCCGATATTGTTTCAACAGGCTATCATCGGGCCCCGCGACTGGATCTAACTTCTTGTCGATAAATGTTGGTCGTGGCTTATCCCCGTGACCAATGTCGATTTATTCTAGTTCATCCGGATGTAAACCCATACCCTAGCTTTCCGTCACCGTCAAATCGATGCTAAACACAGGGCAAACAAGAGGTGAGGATAACAAAATAATTTGGGCCGATTGCTGAATCGCCCCTTTTGATTGCATTAGTCAAGGATGGTTTACACCTTATTGTTTTACAATGGCAGCATCTCCCGCTACGACTACGTGACCGCTTGTCGATGATTGCTGCTTTTATTTTTGTGGCCGATCGCAGGATCGGGCGTACTACGGATGATCGTGGACTTTTCTAACTGTCGTGCCGCTGGATAAGACCAGCCTCACCCCGCTTTTTGTAGCTTCAATGCGCCACAGCCGTAGACTGATTCCGAGATCGGCTCTTGGTCTTCGCTTCCCGCACGCTCATGCCAGCTATGGAAATCTCGATAGAATCATCTGCATGGATGACCTCCACTTCATCTCCGCCCCATCAGACAGGCAATCGGTGCATCGTGGATGGAATGCAATTAGCGTGAATCCAATCTCTTCCTAGCAAGACAGCGAGGTACTTTTGTCATCCACGACGAAAAATGACGTGGGTATGGTTTTCCTGCCCACCGCCGCTCCACGCTCAAGACGCCTTGCGTTCAAGTCGACCGAAGTCGCTTAACGTGACGTTGGTTTTGATCGATCTGCAGTGGAGCCCCAAACGTCGTAGCATGGAGTATGGCATGATATTGATCGCTCCGGTGTCCACCAACATCTTGGCCGACAGGTTGCCCATTGATGTAACCTCGTAGGTACAGGTTTTAAGATGTTTGTAACCCTTCTCACGTGGCTTCAAAGATAACCGCCGTGGCCGCAATAACCGTGCACCGGTAGCTCATTGGTTCTTGGCGCGCAGAATTCTGACGGAAGTATGAACACCATGTTTGTGCCAGCCGATGTTTGTGCATCGGCTTTTACTGGGTTGGGGCGCCACTCTTTCCGTGTCGGGCGTCTCCGCTTCGGTCTCGCTTAATTTTGACGCCGATCGGGCCGTGCTTTCTTTAAAGCGTGGAGATACTGCGCTTCAGCTTCCTCCAAGTTACGCAGCCGCTGCACTCTACGCTTTTGGGTGTGTCTGAGTCCGTCGAGACACCACCTTGGACGGTGATATCTGTCTTCTTCCTTGTCATCCCTTGGCTTCTCGAGGTCCTTTGCTCGAGCGGACTTCGTGACGGCTCGAGGTGGGAGAGGCCCTAGACGCTTGAACACCGAACCGCCTCGTGTCCTCCTTCCGCTGTCCACATTCCGCAGTTGTCGATTGTAGGCAATCGGCTCATTCCCCGCCCCAGCAATACTTGAAGAAAGGACAATCCCAATGTTTGTCTGCGCCTTCCTTTTCTTTTGACGGTCCTAGCGAGGTGCTCATATCCTTCATCATCTCCATCGCACGGAGCAGCTTGGTCATACCGACGCTCATACTTGTTAAGGAGATGCGTGGAATGTGGCTTCGATACCGCACTCTCCTCACCTCCTCCTCAGTACCGTCATTGTCATTGGCTGGGCCGGTCGCATGGACCAGCCTCCTTTCTTTCTTTGCCCCGAGAGCGACCACCTTCCTCCTTGTACGTGTCATGGTGGTACCCATCCCGCCATATTAACACCGAACGAAAATCCAGTCGACGCCGCAGAGCGATCGAAGTTCTACCATGTTGACGCCGGAAATGGGTTTGTGTCCACTTTCATGGCGAATCGCCCAAGGATCGACGGCCTTGTTCTATCGCCATTTGGATTTGGCGACGTAGCTCTTGCAATCATTGGTGGTGTGGGTGAACGAGTGGTGCCACTTGCAGATGGTCTCCTGCTCATTTCCGAGCCGGATTTTGTGGCCTTCGGTAACCTCACCGCTTCTTCAAAGCAAATCGAAGATCTGCTCAGCTTTGCTCACGTCGAAGTCGAACCCTTTTGCAGGCCCTTGCTGTTTCACCCATTTGCAGGACATAGGGTCTGCCCCCCGAGCCCATTCAGCCACGGCCACCTCCTGGTCTTGTGTAGGATCATCTTCTTCTGTATCGACCAGGCCTATCGGATGCTTGAACTTATCTTGGTATAACTCAGGGTGGCGCTGTTCATACATCGCCGGGCCGCCATGTGCGCCAATGAGTTGTACTCTACTTGGAAAGCCAGATCCTTGATGGGTGCTGAGAGACCCAACACTGCCATCTCGACTGCTTCCTTCTCAGTTAAACGAGCTGAGTAACATCGGTTCTTGATGGTCATGAAGCGCTGGATGTACTCGCCATCGCTCGCTTCGCCGCACTGTGCTGTGTCTGCAATGCCAGCCTCGGTAGCCTCTGAATGATATTGGATGTGGAACTGCTCTTCCAGTTGCTTCCAGGTTTGAATCGAATCAGGTGGCAGCGAGGTGTACCACCCAAAAGCTGGTCCTGTCAGAGATTGCGCAAAAAACCTTACGCGCATCTGATCCGATGCCGAAATTATGCCTAGCTGTGCCAGGTATCGGCTTACGTGCTCGATCGAGCTCGACCCTTCTGACCGCTAAACCTTGAGAACTCGGAGCCGATACATGGGTGGCAGCGAATCGATCAAACTCTGGGGTACGGCTTTGAATAGCCGATGGTCCTTCTCTTGAACGTCGTTTAACTGGTCTCTCAAGATGGTACGGATTTGCTCCACTGCTTGAGCTGCAGGGCTAGATTCTCATGACTTGTTCCATGGCGATTTGGCTAGCCACGCCTGTTTGTCGGCGTCCATCCAGATATCGCCGCTCCAGAACGCCGCCTCAAGATCCTGCCTCAGAACCCCCGCCAAAAACCTGCGGTTGCAATCTGTTGGTGCGTGTCGTTGTTGCACCGCACGAGGGTGCATACATATCCGTGTGGGATTTCCTTAGGTGGCTCAAACAGGAATTGGCAATCGCCTGGGTCGCCTCCAACCTTGTAGACGACGTATGCCGCTGCCCCTGGCGGCTCTGGAGCTGCAAGTGCGAATGGCAGCTGTGGCCTGGTCTGGAGCGGTCTTTCTCCCTGGTGAGTCCCTAAAGTGGGTCCCGACGGAGAGTACTGATGTTTCATGATCTCCTGAACTACGCGAACCGCGACCCGCTCGAAAGCGTTTACCAGGCTCTCAGAATGGCGGCGAGAATGAGCCACCATGTAGTTGACTTCCGTCAGAGCTCGTGCCTCCCGAAGGAATGCAGATCCACCTCATCAAGAGCACCTCGGGGAGAACCCCTCCACTTGATGCCATGCTTACGGTCCTCTCAAAAGAGCCGATGAGATCGGTCAAGAGATTTCGATCTCGCCATACCGCTTGTGCTCTTCAGTGCAACTCGTCAGACGTGGATCGGTCTGTTCTCCATCGCAGTCGGATGTTGATGTAGACGTTGTTGAAGGTCCCACCGGCATGCCAGAATGTGTTGCTGCCAAAACTCACCGGGCGAAAGCAGCGACGAGCAACACGAAGAGCCGGAGGCTCCTGTAATCGCCGGTAGGCTCGGTCCTCGCAACGCCCGCAAAACTCCGCACACGCCCCGCTTGGTTCGAGCGTGCCACCTGACCTATACCTGGTCGAAGGTGAAGGATTGTTCGATTGATTTCTGCATGGTAAACAAGTATACGTAAAATTCGAGCCGTGACCGCTCCTGTGTTTTCGTGAATCGGCTCCTAGAGCCGATTATCCCATGGTTCTGCATTAGAGTTACGATAACATGGGGTTTTGCTTTTATCATTATAAGTTAAATCGATCTACGACAGTTTAACGTTTTCACCACGTAACTGGAACGTCCTACACGTAATTGAGCCTGGTATATGCAAAATATGAAGAATACTAATCCTAGAGGAGGCCTAACAACCAACGTAAAGTCAATTACCGGAACAACTTCTCTAGAGCGAGTAAACTACGTCCTTATGCACTACTGGATCGTTCAACCCGTTTGTAAGGCCTGACTACGTAGATATCAAACTAAACCTTGGCGAGCAAGGCACAACCATAACATATCGAATCAGCTAAATAAAGATCAAGCAAGATGCTACCCTCGCACTTGGGAAACGGTGCAAGGGTAGCGAGGTAACTAGAGGCGGCATAACTTTAAATAATTATAGCGAAAAACACCGATGCTAGCCTCGACAAATCTATGATAGTAGTGTTACTCGCCATCAACAAGGCTTCAGTACGAGTAACACTAAATAACGCATAAGTAAAAGTACTGCCTAGATCGCAAGATGCGATCTAGGCAGCATGACACTTACCCGAAAGAAACCCTAGAAACAAGGGGTGGCGATGCGCCGAGATTGTGTTTGTTGTGAACGTGATTGTCCTTCTTTTCTTGATAACCTTAGGTACATATTTATAGTCCGGAGACTCTCTACTTTTGGAATAACTCTACAACTCTATCTTTACCTAAACTGAAACGGAACCTAAACTGAAACGAAACCTACTATGATACAAGATACACGGGCAATCTAGCCCAATTCTACGCACTAGGCCAATCCAACAACACGTTGAATATACGCATCTTCCAAGCCCATCTTGATCACGGCCCATCTCCTTCTTTGGCCAAAATATGGCGATAACAGAGGGACACAAGATTGATAAAGATGCAATCTGGTCATCACTCGCTGGCTACGATGCCAGAGTCGCTCAGTTGGTTAAGGTGGATGTCTTTGTGCCTTTGGAAATTATCGACAATGACCAAGTAGCCTCCGAGTCCTTGAAGACCACCAACTTTGTTGATGAACAGGATTGCTATTCTATCTCTTTCGATGCAGCCTCGAAGTATCCTGCACTAGAAGAATAAAAACACTTTGTAATATTTATCTTCTAAGGCGGAAAACTTGACTTCAAGCCTCCAACTACTTATAACCTAATTCTAGCATGTATAGTTGTATATTTTAAAGTAAGTGCTGGCTGTAACACCCTCAGAATCGGACCTATGCAAGTTTTAGCGAAACCCGCCAAACCCGCATAGAAACGATTCAAAGGTGCCCACCAGGCACTTTCGTGCGGGTGGAAAACGAAGTAACAACATTACACAACAGTCCTCGATGGGACCCACAGAACAGATATATACAACAGCGACTCAAAGAGTCAAGAATACAGATATAATATACAAAGATCCAAATCACCTCGAAAACGATAGAGCGTCCGACTACGGACAAGATGCAAATGGGCTAAGAGCCCTGAAGGATAACCAATGGCGTCCATAACCCTGCCCAGGCCAAGCCGGAAGGGTAACCCTGCTAACGACGTCGATCTCAAAACCTGCTTAAACAAAAGGGGTGCCGACAAAGGGCAAAGGAAAAAGAGGAGCGTCATGAGGCCAAGACACGGCGAGACTAGAATTCGGTCCTCGCCACAAAGGTATGGTGGATCAAGCGGCAAAGATGCACTAAACAACCTATAGAGACTCGATACAACTGGCGGTTATCGAGAGGGTAAGAATGACCTATCCGGATCCAACCTGAAACCGACACCAAACAAACCCATCCCGATGTTTCTCGAAAACCAAACGAGGAAGTCAACCGAGGAACTCACACCGCTGGCAGTTTTATTTATTCGCTATCGCAGCAATTACTAGTCGTGTATATAATCGCCCGATAAAATAAGCAGGCCATTTTAGTTAACCATTCCTGTAGTGGAAGCACTTACTAATCGACAAATGGCATGAGATAACCCAAAACCCAGCAGTTGTTGGTACTTTTATTTAGCCATTCCGTTAGAAGTTGCAATACTTACTAGTCAGTACAATGGTCGCGACACTCCAAACAAGCAATTGTGGGCAGTATTATTAGCCATTCCATTATAGTGAAGCTGATTACTAGTCATTATAAAGTCAAATTTATAGCCATAAACTTTAATTATGCTTGTCTATGGTCGAGATATCGCTCCAAGTCGTCCATATCCGGACACGGCTTTGAAAGTTTTACCCGGGGTGCACCAATAGCAACACACGCCGATCAACCTCGAAAACCAAATCAAAACCCAACGAGGCCTTCACGACAAAGCAATCACAGGATTCAGAAATATTTCGTGGGGCACCCTTGAGTACCCGCAATGAAGTTAGCTGACTTGAGACGGACCCGAGGTTTGTGGGGTCAGAAGCGTTTAATCGGGAACCCAAAACTGGCTTGTCGATACCGTAACGGGTCACAATTCCTAAACAAAGGTGCTATCTGTCGCACAATTTAAATACAGAAGTAGCATGGCATAAGTACAGGATAGTAAATAAAACCTCAAACTAGTTTGTGGTCCCAAGAAATAAGACTGAATCAAGCTCTGGCTTAGGGGGGTCCCATATACCTCCCGGATGTGGATAGCGCGATAAATCAAGGAACAGGTATCAAGTACTCGGGGTCCTACGGGACACAAGTGGGCGTTCGGAAACCAAATATTATCTATCACCCACCGATGCCTCTGCTTATTTCAATTTTAGTTGTTAAACAAGAATTAAAGTGAACGGTAAGTAAAGCTATGATCATCTCCAACATCAAACATGCGGCAAGGCTCCAACAACTGTGGCATTTGACGACACGCAACAGTACTTGAGCAAGCGACTAAGACACGCAGGTCCAACTATCTACCAAACAACAGGTAAGAGGGTGTGTCCAAGGCAATATAGGGCTGCAAGGGATATCACGGGTACGAAAACTAGAGCATCGCAACACAGATAGCAATAGATCAACAGGAGGGAATAAATACTATAAAAGTAAGATAGGTAGAAAGGGGGAGATGCTCGCCGGAAAACATTACCGAAGGTTCAACCGAAGATCGGGACGAAGCTCACATCAACTCAACGGCCTTATCCGCGAAGAAGCAAATCACTAGAAGGAACACCGGATGCAATATTTAATACTAAGGCAGAAGATCGGGCATGATGCATGTATGATGTATGACATGGCAAGCATGCGATGCAATTAGGTCATATTAAGCGGAGCCGGGGTCCCGCCATTTAATTAGGTGGTTCATGTTATTTAGAAACCCCGCATTTTAAATGTTGTTTAACATGTCAAAAGATAATACGGGTTCGCTACACAAGTTTAAATGAGGCCAATATAAGGCTAGATTTGCCCGCATATGGGCCCCATATTTAATTATTAGGTGAATCGGCATAAGGCCCCCAAACCACACAAATATGCATGCGAGTATGACAATTCAATATGCATCAATTTGTTATTATGTTATAAAATAGGGTTCCGGGAAGGGGTTCACACATTAGAGGGCCTCGACGAACTTGGGGTTCCGGGGTCCGGTCTCGGGGTTCAGGGTTCGACGGAAGCGTTCTCGGACTCCGGGATTTAGGGTCTTGTCGCATCCGTGGTCTTCGGGTTATGTTGTCGGTCTTGTCGTCTCTCGCGGGGACCTTGGCGTTCCGGGAGGGCGTACTTGGTCTGGCGTCGGGGCATCGGACTCGCCCTGACCGGTGTCGAACTTGTCGGGTCCTCGTGTCGGGTCGGTCTTGGCATCCGGGGGAAGGAGTACTTGTCGCACGGTGTCCGAGAAGACGAACTTAGCGTACTCGCGTCGGCGATCTTGGCGTTCGGGTCATGGCGTCTGTTTTGTCGTTTTCCCGGCGGAGATCTTGGCGGCCTTGTCGAGGTACTTGAGTGCCAGTGCCGGACTTAGGTTCGGCGCCGGTGGTTACTCGAGTTCGCGTTGGGCACTGTCGATCTTGACGAGATGGCTCTTGGAAGATAGCTGCGAGGGCACTTGCACGCATGCGAGGACGAACATGGCGGGGCCGAGCGGGCAACAGAGGGACGTCGTGGCCTAAGGGCTCGACGGCGGCGAGGGGGCCGGGGTCGAGGACGACGACGGGGCGCGGCCTCGCGCCGGAGAGGCGCCATGCGGTGGCGGGGAGGCCGGACGACGACGAACTTGGCGGCACGGCTCGGGCCGGCGGTGTCCGGAGCAAGCGCCGGGCCGGTGCCGGACGGGCGGAGGCGCGGGAGGACGCGGGCGAGGCGGGCGCACCGAGGGAGCTCGGCCGGCGGCGCTGGGCGCGGGCGGGACGCGGCGTTGGGCTCGGCCAAGGCGTCAGGCGTGGCTGCGCGAGGGTGGCCGAAGACGGGCGCTGCTGTGGGCTTCCAGGGGCGAGCAGCGTTTATGGAGCAGAGCAGAGAGGAGAGATGAGCGGGCACGGGGCACAGGGCGGGGGCAGACACATGGCGACGGGGCGAAGCGAGAGGAAGGGGTGAGGCGAGGCGACGCTGGAGAGGCGGAGCGATGCTGGGCGGAGCGGCCTGGCGGGCGGAGGGCTACCGGCGAGAGGTGGGTGAGGCGAAGCGCGCCCGGTGGGTGCGTGCGGGGGTGAGCGGCGGCGGGTGAGCGGGGAGGCCGGGCCGGGGCGCAGCGGCGGTGGAGGTGGAGAGGTGAGGTGAGGTGTCATGAGGGGAGTGGTTGGAGTGAGGTGGAGGGGGTGTGTGGGTAGATAGGTGGGTAGGTTTAGGAATTAGGGGTGGACCGTTTGTATTTTTCTGGGGTGGTCGTTCGGGTCATTCGGCCCGTTCGACTGCCCCACTAAAATAATATAATAATTTTATTTAATGCTAAATGCACCGTTTGCAAACCAATAGTAGACAACAAAATATTCCGGCGACCCGGGTTTGAATTTGAAAACAAGACGGGGCGTTTTAGAAAACAAAAACAGGCTTTGCGAAATAGTTTTAAGCAAACAATGCATGATGATGACGATGCAATGCACAAATTCAACGCGATTTTCTAGTAGTGGTTTTGCGGGATGCCACAATTCGACACCACTAACGATGGATCTCGCCCTCGAGATCCGCCTCATGGTACCGGGAAGAAGGCCGGCGATCTGCATCTTCGCAATTCGTGTAGATTCTCGCGACACCACTAACAAGAGGTCGTTGTCCGTGATCGTCTAGAGAACACTCCGGGAACAAAAGGGCGAAGGTAGAGGGATCACAAATAAAGCCACCCCTAACTTCAATGGAAAGAGGGAACCGATGCATTCTCATCCACTTCAATATACACAAGCGAATAGAAGGGGTAGTCGGCATGGGGGCCAATCCATCACGCACCCAAACTATTACTCTGCACAATCAGTAGAAAAGCGTGCAACCATTCTCGGAATTAGACTGAAGATCTCGACAAGCGAGGTTCGGAAACAAAGGAGTGATGCAGACTCTGCATCGGATCTGGCGTAGATGATGTCGTCGCGTCGGAAAACACCGGAATGCACAAACAAGGAACAAAGAATGGTAACACCGTAGACGGATTCCTCAGGCAGCATGAACACCGGATGGTGGAACACCGTTATCAGAGGAGGAAGCGAAACCCTGAAGGTACGACGGAAAACCCAACCACGAGAATTCCTGGACTCGAAGAAAGAGAAGAGGGCGGATTCAAAACACGTAGAGGTAAGAGGAGAACAGCAGAGGGGTAAGGAGTAAAATCAGACCTAATCAGAACTATCCAACCGATTTTGCAAAAATAGTTTTGACACTCTACTTCGGCCGTTAGCTAGGTTATCCTACAGGCTGGACTTGTGGGGTATCGCAATGCCGAGCTCGATACCACTCAGAACACCTCGATCGGACCTATGCAAGTTTTAGCGAACCCGCCAAACCCGCATAGAAACGATTCAAAGGTGCTCACCAGCACTTTCGCAATGGTGGAAAACGGCAATAACATTACACAACAGTCCTCGATGGGACCCACAATGAGATATATACAACAGACTCAAAGAGTCAAGAATACGATATAATATACAAAGATCCAAATCACCGAACGATAGAGCGTCCGACTACGGACAAGATGCAAATGGGCTAAGAGCCTCAAGGATAACCAATGGCGCCCATAACCCTGCCCAGGCCAAGCCGGAAGGGTAACCCCGCTAACGACGCCGATCTCAAACCTGCTTAAACAAAAGGTGCCGACAAAGGGCAAAGGAAAAGAGGAGCTGCCAAGATCGAGGCCGACACGGCGAGACTAGAATTCGGTCCTCGCCACAAAGGTATGGTGGATCAAGCGGCGCATAAAGATGCACTAAACAACCTATAGAGACTCGATACAACCGGGCGGTTATCGAGAGGGGTAAGAATGACCTATCCGGATCCAACCTGAAGCGACACCAAACAAACCCATCCCGATGTTTCTCGAAACCAAACGAGGAAGTCAACCGAGGAACTCACACCGCTGGCGCTTTATTTATTCGCTTATCGCAGCAATTACTAGTCGTGTAGATAATCGCCCGATAAAATAAGCAAGGCCATTTTAGTTAACCATTCCGCTGTAGTGGAAGCACTTACTAATCGATACAAATGGCATTAGATAACCCAAAACCCAAAGAGTTGTTGGTACTTTTATTTAGCCATTCGCTAGAAGTTGCAATACTTACTAGTCAGTACAATGGTCGCAAGTTTACACCAAACAAGCAATTGTGGGCAGTATTAGCCATTCCATTATAGTGAAGCTAATTACTAGTCATTATAAAGTCAAATTTATAGCCATAAACTTTAATTATGCTTGTCTATGGTCGAGATATCGCGGCTCCAAGTCGCCCATATCTCGGACACGGCCGTAAAGTTTTACCCGCCGGGTGCACCAATAGCAACACACGCCGATCAACCTCGAAAAACCAAATCAAAACCCAACGAGGCCTTCACGACAAAGCAATCACGATTCGAAATATTTCGTGGGGCACCCTTGAGTACACGCAAGAACGGTTAGTCGACTTTAGACGGACCCGAGGTTTGTGGGGGTCAGAAGTTTATCGGAACCCAAACTGGCTTGTCGATACCAGAAACGGGTCACAATTCCTAAACAAGACAAAGGTGCTATCTCGCACAATTTAAATACGTAGAAGTAGCATGGCATAAGTACAGGATAGTAAATAAAACCTCAAACTAGTTTGTGGTCCCAAGAAATAAGATGAATCAAGCTCGCTCTGGGGGTCCCATATACCTCCGGATGTGGATAGCGTGATAAATCAAGGAACAGTATCAAGTACTGGGTCCCACGGGACACAAGTATGCTCGAAACCAAATATTATCTATCACCCACCGATGCCTCTGCTTATTTCAATTTTAGTTGTTAAACAAGAATTAAAGTGAACGGTAAGTAAAGCTATGATCATCTCCAACATCAAACATGCGGCAAGGCTCCAACAATTGTGGCATTTGACGACACGCAACAGTACTTGAGCAAGCGACTAAGACACGCAGGTCCAACTATCTACCAAACAACAGGTAATAGGGTGTGTCCAAGGCAATATAGGGCTGCAAGGGATATCACGGGTACGAAAACTAGAGCATCGCAACACAGATAGCAATAGATCAACAGGAGGGAATAAATACTATAAAAGTAAGATAGGTAGAAAGGGGGAGATGCTCACGAAAACATTGCCAAGGTTCAACCAAGATCGTATGGGCTCACATCAACTCAACGGCCTTATCCGCCAAGAAGCAAATCACTAGAAGGAACACCGGATGCAATATTTAATACTAAGGTAAGATCGGCATGATGCATGTATGATGTATGACATGGCAAGCATGCGATGCAATTAGGTCATATTAAGCGGAGCCGGGGTCCCGCCATTTAATTAGGTGGTTCATGTTATTTAGAAACCCCGCATTTTAAATGTTGTTTAACATGTGAAAAGATAATACGGGTTCGCTACACAAGTTTAAATGAGGCCAATGTAAGGCTAGATTTGCCCGCATATGGGCCCCATATTTAATTATTAGGTGAATCGGCATAAGGCCCCCAAACCACACAAATATGCATGCGAGTATGACAATTCAATATGCATCAATTTGTTATTATGTTATAAAATAGGGTTCCGGGAAGGGGTTCACACATTAGAGGGCCTCGACGAACTTGGGGTTCCGGGGTCCGGTCTCGGGGTTTAGGGTTCGACGGAAGCGTTCTCGGACTCCGGGATTTAGGGTCTTGTCGCATCCGTGGTCTTCGGGTTATGTTGTCGGTCTTGTCGTCTCTCGGGACCTTGGCGCTCGAGGGCGATTTGGTCCGCGTCGGGGCATCGGACTCGCCCTGACCGGTGTCGAACTTGTCGGGTCCTCGTGTCGGGTCGGTCTTGGCATCCGGGGGAAGGAGTACTTGTCGCACGGTGTCCGAGAAGACGAACTTAGCGTACTCGCGTCGGCGATCTTGGCGTTCGGGTCATGGCGTCTGTTTTGTCGTTTTCCCGGCGGAGATCTTGGCGGCCTTGTCGAGGTACTTGAGTGCCAGTGCCGGACTTAGGTTCGGCGCCGGTGGTTACTCGAGTTCGCGCGGCACCGCGATCTTGACGAGATGGCTCTTGGAAGATAGCTGCGAGGGAACTTGCACGCATGCGAGGACGAACATGGCGGGGCCGAGCGGGCAACAGAGGGACGTCGTGGCCTAAGGGCTCGACGGCGGCGAGGGGGCCGGGGTCGAGGACGACGACGGGGCGCGGCCTCGCGCCGGAGAGGCGCCATGCGGTGGCGAGGCCGGACGACGACATTTGGCGGCACGGCTCGGGCCGTGGTGTCCGAGCAGGGCGCAGCCGGTGCTGGGACGGGCGGAGGCGCTGGAGGACGCTGGCGAGGGCGCGCCGAGGGAGCTCGCCGGGCGCGCTGGGCGGCGCGTCGACGGGCCGGGGACGCCGCTGCTGGCTCGGCCGGGCGGCTGCGCGAGGGTGGCGGAAGACGGGCACGCTGGGCTTCCAGGCGGGCGGGCGAAAGCAGCTGCGGATGGAGCAGAGGAGAGGAGATGAGCGGGCAGACGGGTACGGAGGCGGCTGGGCGGACACAAGGCCGATGGGGCGAGCGGAGAGGAAGGGTGAGGCGAGGCGACGCTGGGAGAGGCGGGATGCTGGCGGAGCGGCTCATGGCTCGGGCGGAGGGCTACCGCGAGGGAGGTCGGGGTGAGGCGAGTCTGGGCCCGGGCGGTGGTGCGCATGGGGGAGCGAGCGGGCGGTGAGCGGAGGCCGGGCCGGGCAGCAAGGGTGGAGGTGGAGAGGTGAGGTGAGTGTCACGAGGGGAGTGGTTGGAGTGAGGTGGAGGGGGTGTGTGGGTAGATAGGTGGGTAGGTTTAGGAATTAGGGGTGGACCGTTTGTATTTTTCTGGGTGGTCGGGTCATTCGCCCGCTCGACCGCCCACTAAAATAATATAATAATTTTATTTAATGCTAAATGCACCGTTTGCAAACCAATAGTAGACAACAAAATATTCCGGCGACCCGGGTTTGAATTTGAAAACAAGACGGGGCGTTTTAGAAAACAAAAACAGGCTTTGCGAAATAGTTTTAAGCAAACAATGCATGATGATGACGATGCAATGCACAAATTCAACGCGATTTTCTAGTAGTGGTTTTGCGGGATGCCACAATTCGACACCACTAACGATGGATCTCGCCCTCGAGATCCGCCTCATGGTACCGGGAAGAAGGCCGGCGATCTGCATCTTCTCACTTCGTGTAGATTCTCGCGACACCACTAACAAGAGGTCGTTGTCCGTGATCGTCGAGAGAACACTCCGGGAACAAAAGGGCGAAGGTAGAGGGATCACAAATAAAGCCACCCCTAACTTCAATGGAAAGAGGGAACCGATGCATTCTCATCCACTTCAATGTACACAAGCGAATAGAAGGGGTAGTCGGCATGGGGGCCAATCCAGCACGCACCCAAACTATTACTCTGCACAATCAGTAGAAAAGCGTGCAACCATTCTCGGAATTAGACTGAAGATCTCGACAAGCGAGGTTCGGAAACAAAGAAGTGATGCATCAGATCGGATCTCGCGAGATGATGTCGCCGCCGGAAAAACACCGAATGCACAAACAAGGAACAAAGAATGGTAACACCGAGACGGATTCCTCAGCAGCATGAACACCGGATGGTGGAACACCGTTATCGAGGAGGAAGCGAAACTCAAGGTACGAAAACCCAACCACGAATTCGGACTCAAGAAAGAGAAGAGGGCGGATTCAAAACACGAGAGGTAAGAGGAGAACAACAGAGGGTAAGGAGTAAAATCAGACCTAATCGTAACTATCCAACCGATTTTAAAAAATAGTTTTGACACTCTACCGCCGTTAGCTAGGTTATCCTACAGTGGACTTCAGGGTATCGCAACCGCGAGCTCGATACCACTCAGAACACCCTCGATCGGACCTATGCAAGTTTTAGCGAAACCCGCCAAACCCGCATAGAAACGATTCAAAGGTGCTCACCAGCACTTTCGCATGGTGGAAAACGGTAATAACATTACACAACAGTCCTCGATGGGACCCACGTAATGAGATATACAACAGACTCAAAGAGTCAAGAATACGATATAATATACAAAGATCCAAATCACCGAACGATAGAGTCCGACCACGGACAAGATGCAAATGGGCTAAGAGCCCAAGGATAACCAATGGCGCCCATAACCTGCCCAGCCAAGCCGGAAGGGTAACCCTTCTAACGACGCCGATCTCAAAACCTGCTTAAACAAAAGGTGCCCAAAGGGCAAAGGAAAACAGGAGCATCAAGATCGAGGCCAAGACACGGCGAGACTAGAATTCGCGGTCCTCGCCACAAAGGTATGGTGGATCAAGCGGCGCAGATGCACTAAACAACCTATAGAGACTCGATACAACCGGGCGGTTATCGAGAGGGTAAGAATGACCTATCCGGATCCAACCTGAAGTCGACACCAAACAAACCCATCCCGATGTTTCCTCGAAACCAAACGAGGAAGTCAACCGAGGAACTCACACCGCTGGCGCTTTTATTTATTCATTATCGCTAAAGCAATTACTAGTCAGGTGTAGATAATCGTCCTGATAAAATAAGCAGTGGGCCATTTTAGTTAACCATTCCGTTGTAGTGGAAGCACTTACTAATCAGATACAAATGGCATGAGATAACCCAAAACCCAGCAGTTGTTGGTACTTTTATTTAGCCATTCCGTTGTAGTTGCAATACTTACTAGTCAGGTACAATGGTCGCAAGCGACACTCCAAACAAGCAATTGTGGGCAGTATTATTAGCCATTCCATTATAGTGAAGCTGATTACTAGTCATTATAAAGTCAAATTTATAGCCATAAACTTTAATTATGCTTGTCTATGGTCGAGATACTGTGCTCCAAGTCGTCCATATCCGCGGACACGGCTTTCAGAAAGTTTTACCCGGCCGGGGTGCACCAATAGCAACACACGCTCGATCAACCTCGGAAAAACCAAATCAAAACCCAACGAGGCCTTCACGACAAAGCAATCACAGGATTCAGAAATATTTCAGGGCCACCCTTGAGTACACCAACGGTTAGCTGACTTTAGACGGACCCGAGGTTTGTGGGGGTCAGAAGCGATCGGGAACCCAAAACTGGCTTGTCGATACCGCTTAAACGGGTCACAATTCCTAAACAAGACAAAGGTGCTATCCGTCGCACAATTTAAATACGTAAGTAGCATGGCATAAGTACAGATAGTAAATAAAACCTCAAACTAGTTTGTGGCCCCAAGAAATAAGATCAATCAAGCTCGCTGAGGGTCCCATATACCTCCGGATGTGGATAGCGATAAATCAAGGAACAGTATCAAGTACTGGGTCCCACGGACACAAGTGGCGTCGAAACCAAATATTATCTATCACCCACCGATGCCTCTGCTTATTTCAATTTTAGTTGTTAAACAAGAATTAAAGTGAACGGTAAGTAAAGATATGATCATCTCCAACATCAAACATGTGGCAAGGCTCCAACAACTGTGGCATTTGACGACACGCAACAGTACTTGAGCAAGCGACTAAGACACGCAGGTCCAACTATCTACCAAACAACAGGTAATAGGGTGTGTCCAAGGCAATATAGGGCTGCAAGGGATATCACGGGTACGAAAACTAGAGCATCGCAACACAGATAGCAATAGATCAACAGGAGGGAATAAATACTATAAAATTAAGATAGGTAGAAAGGGGGAGATGCTCGCCTGAAAACATTGCCGAAGGTTCAACCGAAGATCGGGGCGAAGCTCACATCAACTCAACGGCCTTATCCGCGAAGAAGCAAATCACTAGAAGGAACACCGGATGCAATATTTAATACTAAGGAAGAAGATCGGGCATGATGCATGTATGATGTATGACATGGCAAGCATGCGATGCAATTAGGTCATATTAAGCGGAGCCGGGGTCCCGCCATTTAATTAGGTGGTTCATGTTATTTAGAAACCCCGCATTTTAAATGTTGTTTAACATGTCAAAAGATAATACGGGTTCGCTACACAAGTTTAAATGAGGCCAATATAAGGCTAGATTTGCCCGCATATGGGCCCCATATTTAATTATTAGGTGAATCGGCATAAGGCCCCCAAACCACACAAATATGCATGCGAGTATGACAATTCAATATGCATCAATTTGTTATTATGTTATAAAATAGGGTTCCGGGAAGGGGTTCACACATTAGAGGGCCTCGACGAACTTGGGGTTCCGGGGTCCGGTCTCGGGGTTCAGGGTTCGACGGAAGCGTTCTCGGACTCCGGGATTTAGGGTCTTGTCGCATCCGTGGTCTTCGGGTTATGTTGTCGGTCTTGTCGTCTCTCGCGGGACCTTATGCCCGGAGGGCGATTTGGTCCGCGGGGCATCGGACTCGCCCTGACCGGTGTCGAACTTGTCGGGTCCTCATGTCGGGTCGGTCTTGGCATCCGGGGGAAGGAGTACTTGTCGCACGGTGTCCGAGAAGACGAACTTAGCGTACTCGCGTCGGCGATCTTGGCGTTCGGGTCATGGCGTCTGTTTTGTCGTTTTCCCGGCGGAGATCTTGGCGGCCTTGTCGAGGTACTTGAGTGCCAGTGCCGGACTTAGGTTCGGCGCCGGTGGTTACTCGAGTTCGCGTTGGGCACTGTCGATCTTGACGAGATGGCTCTTGGAAGATAGGTGCGAGGGCACTTGCACGCATGCGAGGACGAACATGGCGGGGCCGAGCGGGCAACAGAGGGACGTCGTGGACTAAGGGCTCGATGGCAGCGAGGGGGCCGGGGTCGAGGACGACGACGGGGCGCGGCCTCGCGCCGGAGAGGCGCCATGCGGTGGCGGGGAGGCCGGACGACGACGAACTTGAAGGGAATATGCCCTGAGAGGCAATAATAAAGTGTTTATTATGTGTATTCCAAGTATATGATAGATGTTTATTTTGCATGCTATATTTGTATTAATACGGAAACGTTAATACATGTGTGTTTAATAAACAAACAAAAAGTTCCTAGTTAAGCTTCTCTCATAAACTAGCTCGTTGATTAACAAGATGATCAAGGTTTCCTGATCATGGACATTGGATGTTGTTAATAACGGGATCACAACATTAGTGTAATGATGTGATGAACATTCATCCGAAGTATAGCATTACGATCAAAGTCATGGAGTTTATATTGCTATAACAACTTACGAAGTGATCCTGATCCTTAGACCATGAGATCATGTCAATCACTAACACCGGAAGAGTTTCTTGATAACATCAAACGTCACACCGTAACAGGGTGATTATAAAGATGGGTTCAGAACTAATAAAGTGTTATGTTGAGGCTCATGGATCGAGAGTGGAATTTGTTCATCCCGATGACAGATAGATATACTCTGGGCCCTCTCGGTGATATCACATTGATTAGCTTGCAAGCAAGTGATTTGATCACTAGAATGTTATATCACAGGAACGATGTAACACCCTCAGAATCGGACCTATGCAAGTTTGAGCAAAATTCACCAAACCCGCATAGAAACGATTCAAAGGTGCCCACCAGGCACTTTCGTGCGGGTGGAAAACGAAGTAATAACATTACACAACAGTCCTCGATGGGACCCATGTAATGTATATATACAACGACTCAAAGAGTCAAGAATACGATATAATATACAAAGATCCAAATCACCTTGAAAACGATAGAGCCCAGCTACGGACAAGATGCAAATGGGGCTAAGAGCTCAAGAATAACCAATGGCGCCCATAACCCTGCCTGTGCCAAGCCGGAAGGGTAACTCGCTAACGCCGATCTCAAAACCGCTTAAAAAAGGGTGCCGACAACGGGCAAAGGAAAAAGAAGGAGCGCCAAGATCGAGGCCAAGACACGGCGAGGCTAGAATTCGCGTCCTCGCCACAAATGTATGGTGGATCGAAGCGCAAAGATGCACTAAACAACCTATAGAGACTCGATACAACCGGGCGGTTATCGAGAGGGATAAGATTGACCTATCCGGATCCAACCTGAAACTAACACCAAACAAACCCATCCCGGTGTTTCCTCGACACCGATCGAAAGTCAACCGAGGAACTCACACCGCTGGCGCTTTTACTTATTCAGCTTATAGTTGCGGCACTTTACTAGTCAGGTTTAAATAATCGTCTTGATAAAGTAAGCAGTGGGCACTTTTAGTTAACCATTCCGTTATAGTTGCAACGCTTACTAATCAGATACAGATAGCATGAGATAAACCCAAAACCCAGCAGTTGTTGGTACTTTTATTCAGCCATTCCGTTGTAGTTGCGATACTTACTAGTCAGGTACAATGGTCGCAAGCGACACTCCAAACAAGTAGTTGTGGGCAGTATTAATTAGCCATTCCATTATAGTGAAGCTGGTTACTAGTCATTATAAAGTCAAATTTATACCAATAAACTTTAGTTATGCTTGTCTATGATCGAGATACTGTGCTCCAAGTCGTCCATATCCGCGGACACGGCTTTCAGAAAGTTTTACCCGGCCGGGGTGCACCAATAGCAACACACGCTCGATCAACCTCGGAAAAACCAAATCAAAACCCAACGAGGCTTTCACGACTGAACAATCACAGGATTCAGAAATATTTCAGGGGCCAATTTATTGAGTAGATCCCGCAACGGAGTAAGCAAGCTCGACGGGCTCAAGGTTTGCGCTATGGTAAACGATCGGGAACCCGAAAGTGTGGCTGGGCTTGTCGACCGCGAAAACACTCCGCTTACCTAAAAGACAAAGGTGCTCTCGCACAATTTAAATACGTAAAGTAGCATGGCATAAGTACAGATCAGAATAAAACCTCAAACTAGTTTGTGGCCCCAAGAAATAAGAATGAATCAAGCTCGCTCGTGGGGTCCCATATACCTCCGGATGTGGATAGCGCGATAAATCAAGGAACAGGTATCAAGTACTGGGTCTTACGACACAAGTGGGCGTCGAAACCAAATATTTTCTATCACCCACCGATGCCTCTGCTTATTTCAATTTTAGTTGTTAAACAGAAATTAAAGTGACGATAAGTAAAACTATGATCATCTCCATCATCAACATGCGGCAAAACATCAACAACTGTGGCACTTGACATCACGCAACAGCACTGGAGCAAGCGACTGCGACACGCAAGTCCAACTATCTACCAAACAACATGTAATAGGATGTGTCCAAGGCAATATAGGGCTGCACGGTATATCACAGGTACGGAAACTAAAGCATCGCAACACAGATAGCAATAGATCAACAGGAGGGAATAAAGACTATAAAAGTAAGATAGGTAGAAAGGGGGAGATGCTCGCCTGAAAACATTGTCGAAGGTTCAACCGAAGATCGGGGCGAAGCTCACATCAACTCAACGGCCTTATCCGCGAAGAAGCAAAACACTAGAAGAAACACCGGATGCAATATTAAATACAACGGCAGAAGATCGGCATGATGCATGTATGATGCATGGCATGGCAAAGGTGCGATGCAATTAGGTCATGTTAAGCGGAACCGGGGTTCCGACAATAATTAGGTGGTTCAAGTTATTTAACTACCCCGCAATTTAAATGTTGTTTATCAAGACAAAAGATAGCACCGGTTCGTTACACAAGTTTAAATGAGGCCAATATGAGACTAGATTTGCCCGCATATGGGACCCATATTTAATTATTAGGTGAATCGGCATAAGGCCCCCAAACCACAAGATTATGCATGCGAGACGACAATTAAATATGCAACAAGTTGTTATGTTATAAAATAGGGTTCGAGGAAAAGGGGTCACACATCAGAGGGGGGCTCGACGATCTTGGGTTCCGGGGTTCGGGGTCGGTCTCGGGGTCCAGGGTTCGACGGGATCGGTCTCGCGGGAACGTTCTCGGCAACGGGGTAGATCTTGTCGTTCGGGATGAAGCACTTGTCGCATCGGGGTTCTCGGCGGACTCGGTGTCCGGGGTGAAACACTCATGCCTTGTCTTGTCGAAGGCCTTGTTGCTCACGGCCAAGAGCTTAGCGTCAACGGGTCCGAAGGCGATCTTGACGCGCACCGGTTCCACGAGGTCGGTCTTGCCGCTATGAGATCTTGTCGGCTCGCGCCGATGGTCATGGCGTTCGGGAAGCAGTGCTCAACGTCCTTCGGTTCCCTGTCGACGGTCTTGATGTCCTCGATGGATAACTTGGTGTATCCGTGGAGGCGATATCATCGGCTCCTCCTCAAGGCCTTGGGGTTCCTGGAAGTTCTTGGCGCCCACATCAGCGATCTCGAGGCTCCTTCTTGATACATCGCCAACTTGCGCTGTGGATCTTGTCGACAAGAAGATCTTGGCGGTGGTCGTGGTTGCTTGTCATCGAGGGGGCATCGTCGCACCACACTTGCATCGGTTAAACCTTCGAAGATCAAGGCATGCCACGAGATAGAACTCGTCTTGGACTCTGACCGCGAGATCTTCGCAACGCCACCACATCAACCACAACCGCAGCACATGACGACGGGCACGCGCCGACAATGGGACGCGACGGCGGAGCTTGGACGGCGGGGGACGAGCGGCTCTGCCAGGGGAGGCCGAGGTGCACCAGCGGCGAGCTCGGGGTCCACGGTGGCGGGGGAAACGGCTCGACGGGATCGCTGCGGGCCGCGAGGGCAGATGCGGGGCTGGTGGGGCCGGAGAGGCGGCGGCCGAGGTGGGCTCTGCACGGCGGAGGGAGCGGGTCGGAGGCGCGGCTGGCGGAGCAGCGGGAGCGGGCGACAGAGGCGGCTGCGGCGCGCGGTCGGGCGCGAGGTCGCCGGAGGGTGAGCTGGGCGAGCGGGCGGGCGGGCCGAGGGGCTGCAGCGGGAGCACGCTGGGGACGCGCCGAGGCGGCGACACGGGCGGCTGCTCGGGCGGAGGTTGGGGCGGACGAGCGGGCCGAGAGCGGAGCGGAGGGGCGGCTCACGACGGTGAGGGGCTCGCGGGAGGACGCGAGCGGGGCGAAGGGAGCTCGCTGGCTGCGGCGGAGCGGGCGGCGGGCGCGGCAGGCAGAGCGGGCGGCGCGCTGCCGGTCAGCGGCCGCCGAGGAAGGGACGAGGCGCTGCGGCGGGCGCAAGGGAGGAGGTGGGAGGAAGAAGAGGTGGGGTTGGGCATGGGCGCGTGGTGGAGTGCGTGTGGGGCCTGTGGACCGGGGACAGGGGTCGGCTGCTGGCTAGCGCGTGGCTAGCGTGGCTGGCGCGGTGGGGGGCGCTGGGCACCGCGCGGGGCGGTGGCTGTGGGCCGGTGGGGCAGGAGAGGGCTGAGGAGAGCTGCACAGGTGTGTGTAGCGTGGGCCGGGTGGGTACTGGGGTGGAGAGCTGGCTGCGCTGGGGGGATGTGGGTCCTGCTGGGGCCGGCCGGTGGGTGGGTTTAGATAGAGAGAGGAAGAGGAGAGAGGAGGGCCATGTGGTGGTTGATAGGCTAGAGGAGGGAGAGGGTGATGTGGCTCAAGGGAGTGGCTGTGGTGATGTGGCCAAGGAGGGTGGGTAGATTCTGTAGGAATAGGATTTAGAAGGGCTGCAAATGGACCGCTTAATTCTCGGGCGGTCGGGTCAATCGCCTGCTCGACCGCCCGCTAAAATAAATATAAATTTTATTTATTTCAAACAAAGCTTTTGCAAACCGACATCGGCAAACAAAATATTCCGACCCGCTTTTGATGTTTTAATCAAGAGGGCGCTTAGAAAACAAAACGGGTTTTGAAAATAGTTTTGGCAAACAATGCATGATGATGACGATGCAATGCACAAATTCAACGCGATTTTCTAGTAGTGGTTTTATGGATGCCACAATTCGACACCACTAACAATGGATCTCGCCGAGATCCGCCGTGGTACCGGAAAGAAGGCCGGCCCCGATCCTTCGTGCTTCGTAGATCCACGCGACACCACTAACAAGAGGTCGTTGTCCGTGATCGCGAGAGAGCTCTCCGAACAAAAAGGTCAAGGTAGAGGTATCAACAAATAAAGCCACCTCTAACTTCGGTGGAAGGAGGGAACCGATGCATTCTCATCCACTTCAACGTACAAAAGCGAATAGAACGGGTAGTCGGCATGGGGGCCAATCCATCACGCACCCAAACTATTACTCCGCACAATCAAGGAAAAGAGTGCAACCATTCTCTAAACAGATCAAGAGCTCGACAAGCGAGGTTCGAACAAAGGAGTGATGCATCAGATCGGTCCGCGTGGATGATGTCGTGGCCGGAAAACACCGGAAGGCACAAACAAGGAACAAAGAATGGTACCGCAGTAGACGGATTCCTCAGGCAGCTTGATCACCGGATGGTAGAACACCGTTATCATAGAAGGAAGCGAAACCCTGAAGGTACGACAGAACCCAACCACGAGAATTCCTGGACTCGAAGAAAGGGACGAGAGCGGATTCAAAACACGTCGAGGTAAGAGGAGAATAGCAGAAGGGTAAGGAGTAAAATCAGACCTAACCAGAATTCTCCAACCGATTTTGCAAAATAGTTTTGACACTCTACAGCGGCCGTTAGCTAGGTTATCCTACAGGCTGGACTTGTGGGGTATCGCAACTGCTGAGCTCTGATACCACTCTGTAACACCCTCAGAATCGGACCTATGCAAGTTTGAGCAAAATTCACCAAACCCGCATAGAAACGATTCAAAGGTGCCCACCAGGCACTTTCGTGCGGGTGGAAAACGAAGTAATAACATTACACAACAGTCCTCGATGGGACCCACGTAATGTATATATACAACAATGACTCAAAGAGTCAAGAATACGATATAATATACAAAGATCCAAATCACCTTGAAAACGATAGAGCGCCCACGGACTTTAAGATGCAAATGGGGCTAAGAGCCCTCAAGAATAACCAATGGCGCCATAACCCTGCCTGTGCCAAGCCGGAAGGGTAACTCGCTAACGCGCCGATCTCAAAACCCGCTTAAACAAAAGGGTGCCGACAACGGGCAAAGGAAAAGAAGGAGCGCCAAGATCGAGGCCAAGACACGGCGAGGCTAGAATTCGCGGTCCTCGCCACAAAGGTATGGTGGATCGAGCGGCCAAAGATGCACTAAACAACCTATAGAGACTCGATACAACTGGCGGTTATCAGAGAGGGATAAGATTGACCTATCCGGATCCAACCTGAAACTAACACCAAACAAACCCATCCTGGTGTTTCCCCCTCGACACCGATCGAGAAAGTCAACCGAGGAACTCACACCGTTGGCAGTTTTACTTATTCAGTTATAGTTGCGGCACTTTACTAGTCAGGTTTAAATAATCGTCTTGATAAAGTAAGCAGTGGGCACTTTTAGTTAACCATTCCGTTATAGTTGCAACGCTTACTAATCAGATACAGATAGCATGAGATAAACCCAAAACCCAGCAGTTGTTGGTACTTTTATTCAGCCATTCCGTTGTAGTTGCGATACTTACTAGTCAGGTACAATGGTCGCAAGTGACACTCCAAACAAGTAGTTGTGGGCAGTATTAATTAGCCATTCCATTATAGTGAAGCTGGTTACTAGTCATTATAAAGTCAAATTTATATCAATAAACTTTAGTTATGCTTGTCTATGATCGAGATATCGCTCCAAGTCGCCCATATCCGCGACACGGCTTTCGAAAAGTTTTACCCGCCGGGTGCACCAATAGCAACACACGCCGATCAACCTCGAAAACCAAATCAAAACCCAACGAGGCTTTCACGATCGAACAATCACAGATTCAGAAATATTTCAGGGGCCACCCATTGAGTAGATCCCGAACGGAGTAAGCAAGCTCCGAGACGGCTCAAGGTTTGGCGCTGGTCAGAAACGATCGGGAACCCGAAAGTGTGGCTGGGCTTGTCGATACCGCAAAACACTCCGCCACCTAAATAAAGACAAAGGTGCTCCTCGACAATTTAAATACGTAGTAGCATGGCATAAGTACAGGATCGTAAATAAAACCTCAAACTAGTTTGTGGCCCCAAGAAATAAGAATGAATCAAGCTCGCTCGTGGGGGGTCCCATATACCTCCGGATGTGGATAGCGCGATAAATCAAGGAACAGTATCAAGTACTCGGGGTCTTACGGGACACAAGTGGGCTCGAAACCAAATATTTTCTATCACCCACCGATGCCTCTCGCTTATTTCAATTTTAGTTGTTAAACAGAAATTAAAGTGACGATAAGTAAAACTATGATCATCTCCATCATCAACATGCGGCAAAACATCAACAATCGTGGGCACTTGACATCACGCAACAAAGATCGAGCAAGCGACTGCGACACGCAAGTCCAACTATCTACCAAACAACAGGTAATAGGATGTGTCCAAGGCAATATAGGGCTGCACGGTATATCACAGGTACGGAAACTAAAGCATCGCAACACAGATAGCAATAGATCAACAGGAGGGAATAAAGACTATAAAAGTAAGATAGGTAGAAAGGGGGAGATGCTCGCCTGAAAACATTGTCGAAGGTTCAACCGAAGATCGGGGCGAAGCTCACATCAACTCAACGGCCTTAACCGCGAAGAAGCAAAACACTAGAAGAAACACCGGATGCAATATTTAATACAACGGCAGAAGATCGGCATGATGCATGTATGATGCATGGCATGGCAAAGGTGCGATGCAATTAGGTCATGTTAAGCGGAACCGGGGTTCCGACAATAATTAGGTGGTTCAAGTTATTTAACTACCCCGCAATTTAAATGTTGTTTATCAAGACAAAAGATAGCACCGGTTCGTTACACAAGTTTAAATGAGGCCAATATGAGACTAGATTTGCCCGCATATGGGCCCCATATTTAATTATTAGGTGAATCGGCATAAGGCCCCCAAACCACAAGATTATGCATGCGAGACGACAATTAAATATGCAACAAGTTGTTATGTTATAAAATAGGGTTCGAGGAAAAGGGGTCACACATCGAGGGGGCTCACGATCTTGGGTTCCGGTTCGGTCGGTCTCGGGTCCGTGGTTCGACGGGATCGATCGCGGAACGTTTCGGCAACGGGTAGATCTTGTCGCTCGATGAAGCACTTGTCGCATCGGGTTCTCGCGACTCGTGTCCGGTGAAACACTTGGCCTTTGTCTTGTCGAAGGCCTTGTTGCTCACGGCGAAGAGCTTAGCGCCAACGGGTCCGAGAAGGCGATCTTGACGCGCACCGGGTTCCACGAGGTCGGTCTTGCCGCTGAGGATCTTGTCGGGCTCGCGCCGATGGTCATGGCGCTCGGGAAGCAAAGTTTCAACGCCCTTCGGTTCTCGTCGACGGTCTTGATGTCCTCGATGGATAACTTGGTGTATCCGTGGAGGCGATATCATCGGCCTCCTCAAGGCCTTGGGGTTCCGGTGGAAGTTCTTGGCGCCCACATCAGCGATCTCGAGGCTCCTTCTTGATACATCGCTGCCAACTTGCGCTGGGGATCTTGTCGACAAGAAGATCTTGGCGGTGGTCGTGGTTGCTTGTCATCGAGGGGCATCGTCGCCGCACTTGCATCGGTTAAACCTTCAAGATCAAGGCATGCCACGACGTAACTCGCCTTGGACTCGACCGCGAGATCTTCGCAACGCCACCACATCAACCGCAACCGCAGACGGACAGACGACGGGCACGCGGCCGACAATGGGACGCGACGGCGGAGCTTGACGGCGGGGACGAGCGGCTCGCTGGAGGCCGGGCACCAGCGGGCGAGCCTGGGTCCACGGTGGCGAGGGGAAAACGGCCTGGGACGGCGGGATCGCTGCGGCCGGCGAGGGCAGATGCGGCAGGGCTGGTGGGGCGCCGGGAGAGGGCGGCGCGGCCGGAGGTGGGCTCGGGCGCGCGGAGGAGCGGGTCGAGGCGCGGGCGGAGCAGCTGGGAGCGCGCGCGACAGAGGCGGCGCAAGGCGCGCGCGGGCGCGAGGTCGCGGAGGGTGAGCTGGGCGAAGCGCCCGGCGGCGCTGAGGGGCTGCAGCGGGAGCACGCTGGGACGCGCCGAGGCGGCGACACGGGCGCGTGGCTGCTGGGCGGAGGTTGGGGCGACGAGCGCCCGGAGAGCGAGCGGGAGGGGCGGCTCGCGACGTGAGGGGCTCGGGAGGACGCGAGCGGGCGGAGGGAGCTTCGCTGGCGGCGGAGCGGGCGCAGCGGGAGCGGCGGCGCGCGTCGGTGGCCGGCGGTCGCGGAGGAAGGGACGAGGCGCGGCGGCGAGCTGCCAAGGGAGGAGGTGGGAAGGAAGAAGAGGTGGGGCCGGCGTTGCCGCGCGGGGCGCGCGTGGTGGAGTGCGTGTGTGGGGCCTGTGGCGGACCGGGGACAGGGGTCGGCTCGCAGATGCCAGCCAAGGCATAGCGCGTGGCGCGCGCTGGGGGGCACGGCTGGCACCGCGGGCGCAGGCCGGCTGTGGGCCGGGTGGGGTCAGGGGTGGAGAGGGCCAGGGTGAGGGCGCTGCGCGCGTGTGTGTGTGTAGCGTGGCTGGGTGGGTACTGGGGGTGTGGAGAGCTGGCCGCGCGCGTGGTAGGGGAAGTGGGTCCCAGGCCGGCTGGGTGGGGTGGGTTTATAGAGAGAGGGAAGAGGAGAGAGGAGGGCCATGTGGCGTGGATAGGCTAGAGGGGAGGGAGAGGGTGATGTGGCGCAAGGGGAGTGGCCAGGGTGATGTGGCCAAGGAGGGAGGGTAGATTCTCTGGTAGGAATAGGATTTAGAAGGGCGGGTACAGCTGGACCGGTTAATTCCTGGGGCGGTCGTTCGGGTCAATCGACCGGTTCGACTGCCCCGCTAAAATAAATATAAATTTTATTTATTTCAAACAAAGCTTTGCAAACCGACATATCAAGAAACAAAAATATTCCTATGACGCTTTTGATGTTTTAATCAAGAGGGGCGTTTTAGAAAACAAAACGGGTTTTGCGAAAAATAGTTTTGGCAAACAAAGCATGATGATGACGATGCAATGCACATTCAACGCGATTTTCTAGTAGTGGTTTTGCGGGATGCCACAAACGAGAAAAGAGTGCATGTCGGTAACGAGATCAAACTAGGTATGGGGATACTGATGATCGAATCTCGGACATGTAATATATCGTGAAACAAAGGGATTAAGATACTAGCGTAAAAGGTTCCGACGATCACAAGAAAGTCATCGTTGAATGTGGGAGCCGATGGGTCTCCAGATCCCGCTTCGATTATTGATCCGAGAGGGTCTCGATCATGTCCGCATTATTCACGAACCGTAGGGTGACACACTTAAGAGACACCGACATCCAATTGGAGCAAAAGTTTCATGCCGAAGAATGAATAAGCGAGGAATTTATTTCACTAGATACCAAACAAAGTTTTGGTGAAATTGCATAAAGTGGTTATGCATGTGAAATAGAATTCTAGCAAGGGGTTATTTGTGAATGTTTGTCATTAAAGTAATTGACAAAATTCTGAATAAAATAAAAGAGTTTTATTTAATGAGAGTTTGCATTAAATTTGGTGGAAATTTAATGGGAATTTTGAGTGGACTTTTGAGTGGAGGGAATTTAGAGGAGTTTTGTGAGTGGAGTGTCCACCCACATGAAGAGGGGAGGGCAAGGGGGCAGCCCCATGCGCCGGCCACCCCCCTTGGGGTTCCCCCCCTCCTCCTATAAAAGGATCCCCCCTCCTCACTTGTCTCTCACACCTCCTCGCGAAGGATCTCTCTCCCCCTCTAGAATTTATCCCCCATGGTCTCGGACTAGCGAGATACATGTTCCCGGTGGCTATTCGACAAGAAAGAGTTGTGCTTCCGCTGCATCGCTGGAGCGAGGAGGCGGAGGTTGCTCGGTGCCTCGAACGTGTGCGAGCACGGATGCGCCGCTGATTTGCGGCGCTTAGGACTTCCTCTCGATCTTGAGATCGGCAAGAGATCGCCTACATCAACCACGATTTGAACTCGTAAGCTTTGTCGGTCTTCAAGGGTATGTTCTCTACGGATATACATCTGCCCGCTGTTTGTATCTAGTATAAATAGATCTTGGTATATAGTTCACATCAGAAAATTTTTGTTTTCTATGCGAACCCCAAAGGGTATCGAGCCGGATCTATGCGTAGATACTTTACACGTAGTACACATATGATTATGTGGGCGATGATGATCATGTTGTTGCTCCTTTGTTGTGATTTTGGATATTGGTGGCATAGTGGGATGAAGCGGGCCGGACAAACTTTACATGTCCTCGCACATGAGACCTGTTCCACGCTTGACATGCAACTAGTTTGCATAAGTGGCTAGCGGGTGTCTGTCTCTCCTACTATAGTCAATATCTATTTTACAAGCGAGTTGTCAACAATTTGATTATCCTCGCTAGGTTCATGTTCGTAGGGTAAGAACGGTTCTATCTCGAAAGCCCTAAGCCATGTAAAACTTGCAATGGATAAATTAGAGGCGCCTAGTTTAGATTGTTGTCGGGCTAGTGTTGTGATATGGTAGTGTTGTAAGTAGAAGTATGAGATAATACTCTTAATAACACACATAGCGTGTAAAATCCATAGACCTTGGATTTACACATATAGGTATGATAGTGATCATACCACGATGCACATGATAGAGATCATCTCGGAACCATATAATTTCACTAATAAACATATGATGTTTGATTGCATCTTATATTGCTTGTTTAGCGCTTTGTTAAGCATAATAAGATGATCCCTCATTTAAATATCAAGATAAGAATGTGTTCTTCCTTTAGTATGCACCGATTATGTTTTCGCCGCCCAAGACATCACGTGATGATCGGGTGTTCTTGGATCCACGACCATATTTCGGTGTAAAACAGCTACACACGCAAATACTAAGGTTCTAACTTGGCAGCCTAGCATGTATGCATACGGCCTCTAACACGTAATCGAAAGGTTAAGCATGAGTCATATAGTTGATATGATGCCCATTTGATGCTCGCTTTGAAGCTATACCAACTCACGTGATGATCGGACTTGGTGTAGTGGATTTGGTTCATGTAATCACCAAAAGGACACGAGGGATGTCGCTGAGTGGGAGTTCATTCGTAATATAGATTAGTTGAACTCGATCTATCATACACTTAGTCTAAACTTTACAAATTCTGCTTGTAGATGGCACCACCGCTTTTAATTTCAATGCTTCATGGAGAAAGAGAAACTAGCAACGAACGGTAGCAACTTTTGAATGGGCCATGAATTTGAGGATTCTCCTCTCTCACGCACAAAAGCAATATGTGCTAGAAGCCGTTAGGCCCCCACCTTTTGATGATGCCCCGACGAGGAGAAGAATGTCTATCGACTGCCGAGGACCACAACTTAGTTCATTCGGCATATTGTATGGGCTAGAGCCGAACTTCAAAGCGCTTCAAATGGCAATGCATTTGATACAATGGGTGAGTTGAAAATGATTTTCGACACACATGTCAGAGAGAGCTACAATGCTCGTAAAAGTTCTTTAGTTGATGATGGAAGAGCACATCTGCTAGTGAGCATGTACTCAAGATGTCGGGTTACGCCGATAAGCTTGTGTCCTTGGGAATAACGATTCCCATTGACTTAGGCATCCATCGTGTTCATAGCCGCCACCTAGCTATAAGAGCTTCGTGATGAACTATAATATGCAAGGCATGAAGAAGTCTCTCCCGAGCTTCACAATGCTTAAAACTGCAGTAGTGGAGATCAAAAAGGAACATCAAGTGTTGATGATCAATAGGAACACTGGTTTCAAGAAAGACAAGAAGGAAAAACGGAAGGGAAGTAAGGGCGGCAAGCCTGTCGCACCGAAAAGAAACCCCGAGTTGGACCTAAGTCCGACATCGAAAGTGCTACTATTGTAAGGGATCGCCATCGAAGCGCAATCGCCCCAAGTATTTGGCGCATAAGAAGGCCGGCAAGGCAAACAAAGGTATATATGATATACATGTTATTGATGTGTACTTGACTAGTGCTCGCAGAGCACCGGGTATTTGATACCGTTCGCTTGCTAATATTTGTAACTCAATCGTGGGTCTGCGAACAAGCGACCGCTAGCAAAGGGTGAGGTCAAGATGCGTGTCGGCAATGGATCAAACGTTGATGTGATCGCCGTTTAACGCTACCTCTCCACTTACCGTCGGATTAGTCATAAACTTAAATAAATGTTATCGGTGTTCGCGACCGAGCATAAACATTGTATCCGGATCATGTTTGATGCAAAGTGGTTATTCATTTAAATCTGAGAACAATGGTTGTTCCATTTATATGAATGAAATCTTTTATGGTCATGCACCAATGATGAATGGTTTATTTCGTTGGATCTCGATGATAATGTTACACATATTCATAATGTTGATGCTAAAAGGATTAAACTTAATGATGATATATCCGATATATGTGGCAATCGCCGCTCAGGTCATATTGGCATTAAACGCATGAAGAAGCTCCATTCGATGGACTTTTGGAATCACTTGATTATGAATCATTTGATACATGTGAGCCATGCCTTATGGGCAAGATGACTAGAACGCCATTTTCCTGTTCAATGGAACGGGCGATGATTTATTGGAAATCATACATTCGATGTATGTGGTCCAATGAGTGTGTCTGCCGAGGTGGATATCGTTATTTTGTTACTTTCACGGATGATTTGAGTAGATATGGTTATATCTACTTGATGAAACACAAGTCCGAAACCTTTGAAAAGTTCAAGGAATTTCGTAATGAAGTGGAAAATCATCGTAATAGAAAGATCAAATTTCTACTGGCCCGACCGTGGAGGTGAGTATCTAAGTTACGAAGTTTAGCACTCACATGAAAGAGTGTGGAATTGTTTCACAACTCACACCTGCCGGAACACCACAAATAAAATGGTGTTTCGAACGCCGAATCGCATTTTATTAGATATGGTTCGATCTATGATGTCTCCGACGGACTTGCCGTTGTCATTTTGGGGTTATGCACTAGAAACCGCTGCATTCACTTTAAATCGGCACCATCTAAACTGCTGAAAAGACACCGTGATGAATTGTGGTTTGGAAACAAACCTAAGCTGTCATTTCTTAAAGTTTGGGGTTGCGATGTTTATGTGAAGAAACTTCAACCGGATAAACTCGAACCCAAAGCGGAAAAATGCGCTTCATAGGATACCCTAAAGAAACTATTGGGTATTCCTTCTATCATGCATCCGAGGGCAAGGTTTTGTTGTTAAGAATGGATCCTTTCTAGAGAAAGAGTTTCTCGCGAAAGGTGTGAGTCGGAAGGTAGAACTCAAGAGGTTGGAACCTTCTTCAAAGTATGGCGAGTAGCGCAGTCCGTAAGTTGTTCCGGAGTTGGCTCCACCTGCTGAAGAGGGAACTAATGATAATGATCATGAAACTCCGAAGAGAGTATCACCGAACCTCGCAGGTCAAACAGACGCTGCAGCCCCGAGTCAGACGGAATCCTGTCATAAATTTCATGGTTGATGAAAATAATGACCCCGCGACGATGAAGAAGCGATGATGAGCCCGGATTCCAACAAATGGTTAGAAGCCATGAACCGAGATGGAATCCATGTATGAAAATCAAGTTTGGAACTTGGTGGAATTACCTCACCACCGAAAGGCCGTGGAGAACAAATGGATTTTCAAAAGGAAAACTGATGTCGATGGTAATGTGACCATCTATAAAGCTCGACTTGTCACAAAGGGGTTTCGACAAATTCAAGGAGTTGACTACGATGAGACTTTCTCTCCGTAGCAATGCTAAAGTCGCTTAGGATTATGTTAGCAATTGCTGCATATTTCGATTATGAAATATGGCGATGGATGTCAAAACCGCTTTCAATGGTAATATTGAAGAAGAGTTGTATATGATACAACCAAAGGGTTTTGTCGATCCTAAGGATGCTAACAAGGTGTGCAAGCTTCACGATCCATCTATGGATTGAAGCAAGCATCGCTGGTTGGAATCTCCGCTTTGATGAGGTGATCAAAGAGTTTGGATTTGTCCAAACTTATGGAGAAGCTTGTATTTACAAGAAAGTGAGTGGGAGCAATGTGGCATTTCGATATTATATGTGGATGACATATTATTGATCGAATGATATAGAACTTTAAACAAGGTTAAAAGTTATCTAAACAAAGAAATTTTCAATGAAGGACCTAGGTGAAGGCCATACATATTAGGCATAAAGATCTATAGAGATAGATCTAGGCGCCTAATAGGGCTATCGCAGTACATACCTTGATAAGATTTTAAAGAAGTTTAAAATGGACGGAAGTAAGAAGGGTTCTTACCTATGTTGCAAGGCAAGACATTGAGTAAGACTCAAAGTCCGGCCGGAAGAAAGAGAGATAATGGACAAAGTCCCTATGCTTCACCATAGGCTCTATAATGTACGCCATGCTATGTACAAGACCGGATGTGGCACACGCTATTAGTTTGACTAGTAGGTACCAATCGGATCCAGGTTCTAACATCGATAGCGGTCAAGAATATCCTTAAGTACTTAAGAAGAACTAAGGATATGTTTCTTGTATACGGAGGTGAAGAAGAGCTCCGCTAAGTGTTATGTCGACGCTTAGTTTGACACCGATCCGGATGACTCTAAGTCTCAATCCGGATACGTATTTCATGAATGGCGGAGCGTTAGTTGGAGGAGCTCCAAACAACCTGTGGTAGCGGATCAACAACGGAGGCCGAATATGTTGCTACTTTGAAGGCTCAGAAGCGCTTTGGATGAAGGAGTTCATATCCGAACTAGGAGTTGTGGCAAGCGTTGGACCCAATGGTGATCTATTGTGACAACAATGGTGCCATTGCCAATGCCAAAGAGCCAAGGTCTCACAAGCATTCCAAGCATATTAAGCGCCGTTCCACTCCATCCGCGAGCATGTCAAGGATGGAGATATAAAGATTTAGAAGTACATACGGATCTCAATGTAGCAGATCCGCTGACTAAAACTCTCCCTAGAGCAAAACATGATCAACACCGTAACTCAATGGGTGTTAGATATATCACTATGTAACTAGATTATTGTCTCTAGTGCAAGTGGGAGATCAAGGGAATATGCCCCGAGAGGCAATAATAAAGTGTTTATTATGTGTATTCCAAGTATATGATAGATGTTTATTTTGCATGCTATAATTGTATTAATACGGAAACGTTAATACATGTGTGTTTAATAAACAAATGAAAGTTCCTAGTTAAGCCTCTCATAAACTAGCTCGTTGATTAACAAGATGATCAAGGTTTCGATCATGGACATTGGATGTTGTTAATAACGGATCACAACATTAGTGTAATGATGTGATGAACATTCATCCAAGTATAGCATTACGATCAAAGTCATTGATTTTATATTGCTATAACAACTTACAGTGATCCTGATCCTTAGACCATGAGATCATGTCAATCACTAATACCTAAGAGTTTCTTGATAACATCAAACGTCACACCGTAATGTGGTGATTATAAAGATGGGTTCGAACTAATAAAGTGTTATGTTGAGGCTCATGGATCGAGAGTGGAATTTGTTCATCCCGATGACGGATAGATATACTGGGCCTCTCGGTGATATCACATTGATTAGCTTGCAAGCAAGTGATTTGATCACTAGAATGTTATATCACAGAACGAGAAAAGAGTGCATGTCGGAACAAGATCAAACTAGGTATGGGGATACCGATGATCGAATCTCGACATGTAATATATCGTGAAACAAAGGGATTAAGATACTAGCGTAAAAGGTTCCGACGATCACAAGAAAGTCATCGTTGAATGTGTGGGAGCGATGGGTCTCCGATCCCGCTTCTGATTATTGATCTGAGACGGGTCTCGATCATGTCCGCATTATTCACGAACCATAGGGTGACACACTTAAGAGACACCGACATCCAATTGGAGCAAAAGTTTCATGCCGAAAGAATGAACAAGCGCAGGAATTTATTTCACTAGATGGGTGAAATTGCATAAAGTGGTTATGCATGTGAAATAGAATTCTAGCAAGGGGTTATTTTTGAATGTTTGTCATTAAAGTAATTGACAAAATTCTGAATAAAATAAAAGAGTTTTATTTAATGAGAGTTTGCATTAAATTTGGTGGAAATTTAATGGGAATTTTGAGTGGACTTTTGAGTGGAGGGAATATAGAGGAGTTTTGTGAGTGGAGTGTCCACCCACATGAAGAGGGGAGGGCAAGGGGGCAGCCCCCATGCGCCAGCCACCCCCTTGGGGTTCCCCCCCCCTCCTCCTATAAAAGGAGCCCCTCCTCACTTGTCTCTCACACCTCCTCGTGAAGGATCTCTCTCCCCCTCTAGAATTTATCCCCCATGGTCTCGGACTAGCGAGATACATGTTCCCGGTGGCTATTCGGCAAGAAAGAGTTGTGCTTCCGCCGCATCGCTGAGCGAGGAGGCGGAGGTTGCTCGGTGCCTCGAACGTGTGTGCGAGCACGGATGCGCTGCTGATTTGGCGGCGCTAGGACTTCCTCTCGATCTTGAGATCGGCAAGAGATCGTTTACATCAACCACGAGTTGAACTCGTTAAGCTTTGTCGGTCTTCAAGGGTATGTTCTCACGGATATACATCCGCCTGTTTTGTATCTAGTATAAATAGATCTTGGTATATAGTTCACATCGAGAAAATTTTTGTTTTCTATGCGCGAACCCATGAACTTGGCGGCACGGCTCGGGCGGTGGTGTCCGACCAGCGCAGCTGCCGGCCGGGCCGGACGGGGGAGGCGCTGGGAGGACGCGCGAGGCGGGCGCCGAGGGAGCTCATCTGGCGCGGCGCGGGACGCGGGCGTCGGGGACGCCACAAGGCTCGCCAAGGCCGGGCTGGCACATGGCGAGGGTGGCCGAAGACGGGCGCTGGGCTTCCAGGCGGGCGAGCAGCGGCATGGAGCAGAGCGGGAGGAGAGGAGATGAGCGGGCAGACGAGATGAGGCGCGGCGCGGACAAGGCTGGGGCGAGCGGAGAGGAAGGGTGAGGCGAGGCGACGCTGGGAGAGGCGGATGCAAGGGAGCGGGCTGGCGGCTCAAGGGGCTACCGAGGGAGGTCGGGTGAGGCGAAGCCAGGGCCTGGCGTGGTGCGCAAGGGTGAGCGGCGGGTGAGCGGGGAGGCCGGGCCGGGGCGCAGCGGCGGTGGAGGTGGAGAGGTGAGGTGAGGTGTCACGAGGGGAGTGGTTGGAGTGAGGTGGAGGGGGTGTGTGGGTAGATAGGTGGGTAGGTTTAGGAATTAGGGGTGGACCGTTTGTATTTTTCTGGGGTGGTCGTTCGGGTCATTCGGCCCGTTCGACTGCCCCACTAAAATAATATAATAATTTTATTTAATGCTAAATGCACCGTTTGCAAACCAATAGTAGACAACAAAATATTCCGGCGACCCGGGTTTGAATTTGAAAACAAGACGGGGCGTTTTAGAAAACAAAAACAGGCTTTGCGAAATAGTTTTAAGCAAACAATGCATGATGATGACGATGCAATGCACAAATTCAACGCGATTTTCTAGTAGTGGTTTTGCGGGATGCCACACTGGCTTATCCATTATTCTGGTTTTTATACTTGAACTTTCATGAGTCAGAAGACCCTGAGCCAGAACTAAGCGCTCAGGCAATGATGCCTAATGGCACCGTCAAGAATCTAAGCACAAAATTGCCGACTTAGAGTGCCAAAATTCACTACTCCAGAATCCACATAAAACGACAGAAACCTTGTAGACCAGAAAACTTAAGCTAACGCTCGTAAGCGGAATTTTCACAAGTGCAATTGCAAAGCTTGTGCATAAAGGGTTTTACATGATCCAAAAATGAACACTAAAGGATGTAAAAGACTCAGGCATATGAGTGAACCAAATGCTTTATTTCATTGATCATATAAAGGTACATATTATATAACAATATATGCTAAGTGTAAAAGGGACATAGCCGTGCTATGTTCCATGGATGATCAAGCTCCGGGTAGTCATCATCCGGGTCACGTCGCTTACACTTATGATCCTCACTTGGCCTATCTTTAAACTCACGATTATCAATGAGGTAATAGGAACCATTGAGTAGCACCTTGCTTATGATGAATGGTCCTTCCCATGGCGGGGATAATTTGTGTGACTTTTTCTGCTTAAGTCGGAGCACCAGATCCCCCTCTTTAAATGAGCAATGCCTAACATGGAGACTATGGTAGCTGCATAGCTTCTGTTGGTAGATGGAGGATCTCTGGCATACCAGAATGCGTTCCACCTCGAGCAGGTCCAAATCTAAGCGTATGGATTCCTCATTGTCATCTTCGTCATAGGCGGCGACTCTTGGTGCATCATGGATGATGTCGGAGGGTAGGATTGCTTCTGCTCCATATACCATGAAGAAAGGAGTGTAGCCGGTAGATTTATTGGGAGTAGTTCGTAAACTCCACAAAACAGATGGCAATTCCTCCGCCCAAGCTCCATCTGCTCAATGTAGTGGTGCTTCTAGACGTGGCTTTATTCCCTGCAAAATTAATCCAATGTCCCGCTCAACTTGTCCATTAGACCGTGGATGTGCCACAGATGCTAGGTCAAGGAGGATGTCTTTCTTGTCACAGTAGGCCTCCACTTCTCTGAGTGACAAGTTGTTGCCGTTGTCGGTGATGATTCTATGTGGGAGACCAAATCTCACTACTAGATCCCGAAGAAACTTAAGGGTTATTTCCCCATCTTCTAATGGGTTTAGCTTCTATCCATTTAGTGAATTTATCAACTACGATGAGCAGATGCGTAAATCCACAAGGTGTCGTCTACAGCAGCCCAACCATGTCAAGCGCCCTAGACTGTGGACAGTCAAGTTATTGGTATAATCCCCAATTCTTCAGCTAGAAAATGTGGTTGTCGTGCATAATACTGACACCCAATGCATGTTTCGACTAGCTTGTCGGCATCCTCCTTTGCGATCAGCCAGTAGAATCCTTACCGGAAGGCTTTGGATACCAACGACTGGGGAGCAGCGTGATGCCCGCAATCTCCGAGATGAATCTCACGAAGGATATCCATACCTTGCTACCGGGAAATGCACTTTAGGAATACTCTTGTGGTGCTTCTTTTGTAGAGATGTCCATTTATTATGGTATAGTCCTTTGCATGACTTATTATTTGCCAACTTTTGACTTTGTCGGCAGGCAAATTTTCGTCTTTGAGTTAGTCCATGAACGGTTTCTCCAAGCCGAAGGGACTATTGTTACTGCATTAACAAATGCGTCAACTATATCCGGATTCTCGGGATCCGCTCCCTTCACATATGGGGTCCGTAGATGCTCCAGAAAAATGTCCGCTGGAATTGGTTTGCGAGCGGATCCAAGCTTTGACAGTAGATCTGCCGCCTAAATTTTCTCCTGTCGGGGGGTTAACCTCGGGTAGGTCAGAGACGGGGAAAAACAGAGGTACTGCCCCCGTCAAGTTGCCGAGCTACGGCCTAGGTCGGCCGAATCGTTGATATGTCGGCCGATGAATGGAGGCAAGTAGCACGTATACGGGTATCAAGTGGTTATCTGGCCGAGTTAATGAGAAACACGGCCGGATTACCCAGATGATCTTCATGCAGGTAAGGAACGAGCCGAATAACATGAGGTAAGGCCGGGTTAAACGAAGCTTGCAGGAGAAGGAGAAGCTTAGGGTCAAACCATAGCTGCAGGCTAAAAGGAATCTGAACAGGGCCAAGCGCAAGAGACAAGGAGGCGCAGGGACAGGGGCGTAAGAAGGTCACGGAGGTGACAAAGGTCAAGCCCGAGGCATGCGTATGGGGGCCACTGAGCTTTGCCGTGCTAGAAGGGAGACAGGGAAAGGAGGCCGCCGAATTACTACTTTGGGACAAGCATATTCCTCGAATATGCTTGCCCCGTCAGCCCTAAGGGCACCCCAGGCACCCCTTTATAAGGGGAAGTCTGGACCCTGAGGGAGGGAGAGAGTTCTTTGAGCAACGTTAGGCTGGGGAGATTGACATTGTTCCCCTGTAAACAGCTCGAGGAGCGCTTGTAACCCATCAAGAGAGAAATAAAGTTCACCACTTTGGCAGCTTGAGTGTAAAACATTGCATCTTCCTCCCCGCATCCCACTAGCATCCATTGGCCCCATACTTTAGCCTACCCATGGCATCCGCCGTGCCACCACCACGACAGCTTGGCGCCATCAGGGGCCAAGAGCGTTAGCCGGAGTTGTGATCCGGACGGAAACTTCATCAACACCGCGAGCGTTGTTTCGGGCGTGGTCCGTAGATTTGGTCTCGTGACTATGTCGAGACAATGCAGGAGCTTCGTGGGGAAAACCCCCACGCAACGGGATCTTCATCGCCCGGGCGAGCACAGATCTACGGCCGCCGACGCCTCCGGCGTTTATCCTCATCGTTGTTGTTGCAGTGAACCACCTCAAGCGCAGCGAGCAGTCCATCAGAGAACGCGCCCGCGGGCGTTGAGGTGATGGTCGCAGCAGGAGCGCAAGCGGGAGCAGCGTTGGCCGGGTCAAGCAGAGAACCCGCCGCAGGCACACAGGCTCCGCCCAAGCAGATCACCCTACAAACCGCTGAGGTAATTCCACCGGTGACAAACCCGGCCGAGCTACATGACACCACCCCAAAGGCACCAAGAGTGAGGACCACCTGGAGAGACCAGAGAACATTCTTCAGGCAACTATAGAGAACTTAACCACACCTGTAGCGCCGATACTTGATCCGGCAAATGCTCAGGCAGAGTTAGAGGAAACCAGGCAAAAGGTGCTGGTAGAGGCCCAGAAAGTATCGGCCCTGAGGGAATCCTTGAACAGGACCCTAAGAGAATATGCAAAAGCTAACAAGCTTGATATTGCTCCCGAGCGAGTGGACGAACTGAGATTAAGAGGAAAGAACCTCATGAGTGATATTAACAAAGAGCATGAAGCTCACAGAGCCGAATCAGGATGGGTTTGCCGAGGTACAATACCGGCGAAAAACTGAGAGCGGCAAATGCTGCAAGATTGGAATTAGAAGGGTTAAGGGAAGCTCGCAAAAGCAGCAAGAAAGAGGAATGAGCGGTGCGCATAGCGAACCAGCAAAATGAGGAAATGCTCAGAGTTAACCCCGAGACCAGGGGCTTCACGGATGGTACATTCAGCAGGGCAGCAGACTGCTTTATCCGCAATGCATCATCACCAGGAAATAACGCAAGAAAAGAAAAAGGCAAGACTCGTGGGAAGAGGAACAAGCAGATTGTCCCATATGACCCGGCAATAGCGGGAAAGGCGAATGAGAACAGAGGCAATGCAGGCCGAGGTAACAGTGGGGAGAGAAACCACGGCCATATGGAAAAGGACGGCGGAGGCCGAGGTAACGGGAGTACGGGAGAGAACCCAAGAGACAATCATGAAAACCAAACCCCGGCCAAGTAAGAAGAGAAGTGCCGCCAACCCCAACCAAGACCGAGCCTCATAGAAAGAGAAGTGAGACCAGCTCGCCACAACCAGATGAATGAAAGGTATAATGATGGATATTCCGAGGTAGAATACGCGAATCAAGGTGGAAACAATCATTATGGAATGCGTGATAGAATCTCGCATGAGATTTGCCAAATGATGCAAGGGTAAAGCTAGATCGGTTATATCGATCCGAGCTGTTGGAAGAGCAAGGTCCACCGGGTCCGGCGTGTTTTGGACCACGGATCATGGGCGAACCACCGGTACCAAATTTTCAGTTGGCAAGAGGCACAAAAACGTACAATGGAAGTACCAAGCCGCAAGACTGGTTAATTGATTACGCCACCGCAGTGAAAATAGCAGGTGGCAACTTAAGATGGGCGGTGAGATATGTCCCGCAGATGTTGGAAGGACCAGCCAGAGTATGGTTGAATAATCAACCAGCAGGCAGTATCAACTGCTGGTTAGATTTTGAAGAGATGTTTGTCAGCAACTTTACAAGCACATACAAGAGACCGAACAGACTACAAAGAATTAGCCATGTGCAAGCAGAGGTCAATGAAACAGATAGAGAGTTTTAACTCGGTGGTGTAACCTAAGAAATTCATGTGAAGGAGTCATTGAATCGCAAGTTTATCGCTGGTTCGCGCAAGGCTGCCGTTATGGCAAGTGTGCGGGCAACCGCAGAGAGATATGCCAACCACACCGCGTAAACCATCGTAATAGCGGACTCTATGCTTTGGGTGATCCAACCCAACCAGAGTTAATGTCGGCAGATCATCGTGAGCAAAGAAGACCAATACACGAGAGAATTGGCCGGATCATCTAGGCGTGATTTTAGAGGAAGAAGAAGAGAGAGAGGCCGGATTATAGATATAATTCGCCTGTGGCGGTGGGCTCAAGAACAGCCGAGTCACGGAGTAACTCAACGGCGTAAAATGGACCTCAACAAAGGACCGCAAGAAATGACGGAAAAGGCAATGGACCCCGAGCAAAAGAAGCAATGGCAAGAGAAGTCAAGTATACATTTGAATCCATGTTGGACCAGCCGTAAATTTCACACGCCAAACCCATCTAGACCAGCCAATCACACAACCCGCAATGTGCCCGGATGAAAATGCGATGGGTAACCCGGCAGAGTTCAAGCTCCCCATCGATGCAACAACAACATCACCGCTAATCGAGCGAATACGCAATAATCGATGTCGCCGCCTCCTCCGAGGTATGATAACTCGGATCGGAGAGATGCGTGCATCAAGTAATGAACCAGGGCAGGAAGGATAAATCCGCAAATGCTGGACGCAATGATTACAGAGAACATCACCGCCTTACTGTGTGTTCACAAATACAGCAGACAAACAGAGCGCAAATACGACATATGGAAGTAAATGCGCTTGTACTAGCAAAGGCAAGATATCAGCCATGGTCGACCAGAGATAACTTGGAGTATAAAAGATCACCCTGAATAATGCCGAGTCCAGATCATACGCACTTGTGTTGGATCCGACATTTGGGACCAAGCATCAACGTGAAATTCTCAAAAGTACTCATTGATAATGGAAGCAGATCAATATCATGTACAAAGATACCATGCACAAGCTCGGTATATCAGAACATGCTGCAATCCACAAGGACAATTTTCCATGGGATAGTGCCGTGGCTTTCATGTGAACCCATTGGTAAAGTCCGAGTGGACGCCCTATTCGGTATAAGAGATAATCGCAGAGCGTAAAACTTGGAATTTGAGGTGGTTGATCCGAAAGCTGTTATCATGTTTCTACTCGGACGGCCCGCACTGGCCAAATTCATGAGCAGTTGTCATATAGGTTATCTAAAGATGAAATTACCCGGACCACAAGGGGTGATAACAGTTGCAGGAGATTACAAGAAGTCAATGGAGTGTGCCTCGGCCGGGTCAAATTTGGCCGAATCATTGGTCATAGCAAGAGAAAAGAAAAGGATTCAAGAGGTGGCAGCCCTCGACAACAAGACAATTACATGCCGCATTGGCCAACCCTCATGGCAGCGCTTTCCAACCAACCAAGGAGACGAAGAAAATTCAGATTGATGAGCAATTCCCAGAGCGCACTGTCACTATCGGTGCAGGTCTCAACGCCAAATAGGAAGGCGAGCTCACCAACTTCCTCCGTGAGAATCGGGACATATTTGCATGGTCCACTCAAGATCTGCAAGGTGTGCCGAGGAGTTGGTGAGCACTTTTAAACGCTGTGCCAGAGCACGGCCGGTGAAGCAACCTCTCCGCCGTCACCAAGACAGAGAAAAGTGATAGGAGATGAGATAGCTCGCTTCGCCGCCGGGTTTATCATGGAGGTGCTTTATCCGGATTGGTTATCAACCGTGCTAGTAGAAAAGAAGAAAGATGACCCTAATGTAGCCATTGTGTGGCGAATGTATCGACTACACCAACCTAAACAAGGCGTGTCCGAAAGACCCATTTCCATTGCCTAGGATAGACCAAGTCATTGACTCGACCGCTGGTGAGTTGTTGTCATTTGTAGACGCCAGATTCGGTTTCCACCAGATACCGCTAAATCCGCCGATCAAATAAAGATCATTTATTATTACCCCGCACGGGCTTATTGTTATCGCACGATGCCATTCGCCCGAGAAATGCGGAGCAACGATCAAAGGTGCATGCAAAAATGTTTACATGATCGATAGGGAAAATGTGCAAGTATATGTGGATGATGTAGTCATCAAAACTAAGGAAAGCGTAACCTTGCTAGAAGATATACGCAAACTTCGCGAACCCGAGAAGGTTCAATGAAACTCAACCCGAGAAATGCACATTTGGCGTGTCAAGGAAAACTACTCGGTTCCTTGTATCCACCGAGGTATCGAGGCTAACCCAACAAGATACGAGCAATAGAAAAATGGAGTTGCCGAGGTGTTTGAATGATGTACAAAAATTCACGGGCTGCCTCGCCGCTTAGTCGATTTGTATGTCGGCTAGGAGAAAAGGCATTGCCACTCTATCACCGATGAGAAAGTCGGACAAATTCGCTGACTCCCCAGCCGACATTATGCTCCATGAGTTGAAAAAGATGCTAGTTACGGCACCCATTTTAGCCTCCCATTATCGAAAGAACCTATGCTACTTTATATAGCGCTACAAATCGAGTAGTTAGTACAAAGGTTGTAGTAGAACGGCTTGAAGAGGGTAAGTCACCAGAGGCCGGTATATTATTTAAGCCAAGTGCTATCTACTTCAAAGCAAAATTATCCACATTATCAAGATGGCCTATGGAGTATATATGTCAAAAAGCTTAAGCATTACTTTGAAGAGCATCCAATAAGAGTAATATGTGAGGCACCCATAGCCGACATATTGAACAACAAAGACGCAAGTGGTCAATAGCAAAGTGGGCAATCGAGTTATCACCATATGCTCCACAATTTGATAGGAGAGATGCAATCAAATCTCAGTCGTCGCCGACTTTTCTCGTAGATTGGGCCGAGGTGCAATATGAGCCACCCTTGCGATCCAAATTATCGGACAATGCACTTTGATGGTTCCAAACTAAGGAACGGTTTGGGCGCAGGAATAGTGACGACTCGCCTAAAAAGATCAATTGAAGTATGTATTGCAAATACATTTTGCCGCCCAACAACGTAGCTGAATATGAAGCACTAGTCCATGGATTAAAAGTGGCAAAAGAAATGGGAATACGCCAATCCTATGCTACGGAGATTCGGATCTGGTAGTACAAAGAAGTGTCGGTACTTGGGATGCATTAGATGCTAATATGGCTTTATACAGATTCCATGTGCAAAAGATCAGTGGATATTTTGAAGGATGTGAATTCCACCACATACCACGGGCAGAAAATGACGCTGCTGACACATTGTCAAAATTGGGATCAACTCGGCAATCGATTCCGCCAGGTATTGCCCTTGAGCACCTCAGGAAACCGTCAATAAACCCATCACCCGAATCCGAATCAATCTTTATCCCAGAAGGTTCTGCAGAGAATCATACACCAATGGAGATAGATCCGCAGCAAAATTCGGAACCCCGTGAGGGGACATCCGTAATAGCGATCATGGAAAGGGCCGAGGTATGTATGTCGGCAGAGCATGGAGATAGATGGAAATCACCGCAAAGAGCAACGCCGACATGGGCGCAACCCATATTTTCGCTAAGAGACGCAGAGATTGCCGAGCAGCAACGAGGTATTAGCCGCATGCACTGCCGTAAGAGCAAAGGCCTATACAATCATAAACAATGAGTTATATAAGAGGAGCGAACTAACATATTGCGTAAATGCGTGAGTCCCGCAGAAGGTCGTGAGATCCTTCTAGATATACACCAAGGAGAATGTGGGCACCATGCCTCCTCGCGCTTTAGTAGCCAAGGCATTCGTGCATGGATTTTACGCCAACGCGTTAAGAGAGGCGTAAGAGTTAGTCAAGAAATGCAATGGATGTCGAGATATGCAACTGAATACATATGCCGTCCGAGTTAAAAACAATACCCATTACTTGGCCATTTTCCGTGGGGTTTAGACATGGTAGGGCCTTTTAAGCCGGGAAGAGGAGGAATGACCCACATCTTGGTCATGGTCGACAAGTTCACAAAATGGATTGAGGTAAAACCAATCAAAAGTGTGATGGGCATACAAAGTTGAAATTCCTCAAGGATATCATCTTGAGATACGGATACCCACACAGCATTATTACGGATAATGGCACGAACTTTGCGTATGAGCTGCTAGATTTTGCCAAGAGAAACACATAAGACCGGATGTTGCCTCGGCTCACCCAAAGATCCAATGGACAAGTCGAAGATCTAATGGGCTGGTTTTATCAGAATAAAACCACGGCTAGTTGAACCATTGCAAAGGTCGGCAGGATGTTGGATTGAGGAATTACCAAAGATTATGGAGCCTCGTGACTACTCAATGATCAACAGTTACACACCATTCTTTTTGGTATATGGGGCAGAGGTCAAGCTTCCAATGACATAATACATGACTCGCCAAGAATTACTCAATATACATCTTCAGAGGTGAATGAAGTAGTCATAAGATGCCGAGATCCGTTGGAAGAAGCCCGAGAATTGACACCGCCACGATCAGCCATTTATCAACGTAACTTACGGGCTATCACAGCAGAAAGTGAATCCAAGAGTATTCAAAGAAGGAGATTTGGTATCCGGGTGCAACGCACTACCGCATGCACAAGTTATCACCCCATGGAAGGACCATTTATCGTGAGCAAAGCATTGCACAACGATGCATACTATCCGATTGACGCCAATCACCGGAGAAGGCAAGGCAAACAAAGTCATGAAGAAACAAACGCTCGAATGTGGCTTTACTCGCCATTTTACTCAGAGGATTATGTCTCAAGATCACCAATGATGTACTAGCACCTCGACACCCAGAGCGGTGACTCGTGGACCGCCGAATGTTATATTTATTTCATATCGTATGTAAACCTCGCCTCGAAAGCTATCGGGACCGCCATATGTGATGTTATCTCATGTTTGATGTTTAAACCTCGCACCCAGAAAGCATTACTCGGGACCGCCATATGTGACGTTATCTCATGTTTGATGTTTAAACTCGGCACCTGCAGCTGTTGCTGGGACCGCCATATGTGATGTTATCTCATGTTTGATGTTACTCGCACCCCGAGCAGTTACTCGGGGACTGCCATATGCAATGATTATTAAGTGTTATATGTTTAGACTTTGGCATCCAGGGCAATAGCTCGGGGACTGCCGTATCTTATACTTATCTCTTTCACGTTACACACTTGAACATTGGCGATCAGAGCAGTAACTCGGAGAGTGCAGCATGTGATTTTCTTTTCGTGCTACGAATATGCATCCTGGTGCCCAGAGCATTGACTCAGGAACTATCATAAGGATGTCAAATTCATGGACACATAAACTTTAGCACTTAAACAAACAACTCGGAAACTATGAGCCAACAAAGCAAATAAGTAAATCCTGAAGGATGAAGAAATTACGAGCCAACAAGGCAAGAATTCGGACGAGCATTCACTTAACTAAGAGTCTCAAAGGTACATAGCATAAGAATCTCGAATCATACGAGTTGGAGTTGGAGGAGGAGCCACTTGATCATACGAGTTGATAAATCTTTTCCTTTACATTGAACACCCGGCATACCAGGGATCACGAATAACTTAGGCATCGTTCGTTGGAGGAGGAACCACTTGATCAAAAGGGGCACCAAGTAGGAGGAACTTCGACCGAGGTTGCGCCCGCCGACCTGTGAATGACTTCGGCGGTATCACGGGGTTGTTCAAGAGCGTCAGTACGCGCGGCAGAATGCCCGGTGCCTTTGGAGGAAGATCGTGCATCACCATTGCTATCTGAGCTTGAGCTAGAGCTATTGGATGTGGCCGAATCATCTTCACCTTCCCTGCTCAGCAGGATCATCACCCAAAGCGCCTTCACTCGGCCTCTTCATCCAATGGGAGAAAACTCGCCCTTCATTCCAAGAGTGCACATCGGCATACTCGACGAGCTGGAAAGCCCGAGCTTGCCGAAGAGCAACAAAGGTGGGATCCTCAACCCACCGGGAGCCAGTGCGCAGATTCACCAGAATGTCAAGGGAGATATCTTCATACCATGACATGATTACAGTAAGGGCCATGTCGGCACCAGCACGCGCAGCAGATTCCCTCCAAAGACTCAGTCGCCTCTCAGATGCCTTCAGCCTAGCCACCAATATCTTGACCTCGTCGATATCAGGAGACCCCGAGGAGTTCGGCCAGAGTGCATGATAAGCTTTGATGGCAGCCTCCACCAAGTCCCGACCCATGATTTTCATCGGACCAACTGCAGCACCAACAGCAACCAAGAAATCCTCCATCGAGTATTCAAAGTCAACAGTATTAGCTTCACCTCGACGAACGCGAGCCGCAAGAACAGCTCTAGTACTCACGGGTTTGGACTCGGGGAAGTGACCTACGCAAAACATGGACATGTCAAAGGATAGTAGCGGTGACAAAGAAAAAATACAGTTCGGCCAGGCCAAATAACTTACGATGGATATAGCCCATCATTATTTGAAGATCCTTAGCCCAAATAGCTTTACTCTTCTCGAAACGAGCAATTTCCTCGCTCAAACCGCGAGTTTTAAGCTCGGCAGCTTTGAGGAGTTCTTTGCTCTTCTCCAGATCTAGAGTCAGCCGGCTCTTTTCCAAAGAGAACTCTTGATCAACCTTTTCTAGCTCGGATCTCTGAGAAAGCTTGAGCGAATTCACCTCGGATCTCAAAGCGGTTATCTCATCATCCTTTTCTTGAAGTTGCGCCAATGAACCGCGCTTTGTTCTAAAAATGAAGCATCACGCCGCATGGGCACGCAATCCTGCTATGACGCAAAGTCTTGCAACTCGGCTTTACCACAACCCAACGCAATAAGGAACTCAGCATAGATACTAAAAGAGGAAGGAGCGAGGGGAAAGGAAACTAACCTTCCAAGGACTTGACCTTCTTTTCAAGGCGATATTGAGATTATTGATATTACCTATTCAAGAAGAAGTAAGCCATCCGTGGACAAGTATATAAGAAAGTTGGGAATAAGAAAAGAAACTACCAACTTACCATTTTTTTCATGACGGCAAAGACTTTGTCATACTTTCTTCCAACTTGCGGTGAAGAAGAGCAACCTCGAACTCGGAAATCAGTGGTCATGGGCAACCTAAGAAATGGAGCACAATGATAAAACAAGAATTGAACTACAACACATCCAAGCAAAGCAAAGCGTAATTCGGATCTAGGTGGTCGGGTATTCAAAGAGACAGATCCGAATCAAGCAAAGCTTAATTCGGATCTAGGTCGGATATTCAAAGTTATAACAGATCCGAATCAAGCAAAGCTTAATTCAGATCTAGGTGGCTGGATATTCAAAGTTATAACAGATCCGAATCAAGCAAAGCTTAGTTCGATCTAGGTGGCTGGATATTCAAAGTTATAACAGATCCGAATCAAGCAAAGCTTAATTCAGATCTAGGTGGTCGGATATTCAAAGTAACAGATCCGAATCAAGCAAAGCTTAGTTCATCTAGGTGGCGGATATTCAAAGTTACAGATCCGAATCAAGCAAAGCTTAGTTCGATCTAGGTGGTGGATATTCAAAGTTATATCAGATCCGAATCAAGCAAAGCTTAATTCAGATCTAGGTCGGATATTCAAAGTTATATCATCCGAATCAAGCAAAGCTTAATTCGATCTAGGTGGCTGGATATTCAAAGTTATAACAGATCCGAATCAAGCAAAGCTTAGTTCAGATCTAGGTGGCTGGATATTCAAAGCAGATCCGAATCAAGCAAAGCTTAATTCGGATCTAGGTGGCTGGATATTCAAAGCTATAACAGATCCGAATCAAGCAAAGCTTAGTTCAGATCTAGGTGGCTGGATATTCAAAGCTATAACAGATCCGAATCAAGCAAAGCTTAGTTCAGATCTAGGTGGCTGGATATTCAAAGCTATAACAGATCCGAATCAAGCAAAGCTTAATTCAGATCTAGGTGGCTGGATATTCAAAGCTATAACAGATCCGAATCAAGCAAAGCTTAGTTCAGATCTAGGTGGCTGATATTCAAAACTATACCAGATCCGAATCAAGTGAGACTTAATTCAGATCTAGGTGGCTGGAGATTCAAAACTACGCCAGAGCCAAGTCAAGAAGGACTTAGATCGGCTCTATGAGAATAGAAGTTCAAAACTACGTCAAAACTAAACAAACTATGAACCAGGTGGCCGAACTAATGGAACCTTAGAAATAAAAATACGTCAAACTTCCAAGCATACAACAAGTTATTTCCTTGCAAGTTTCGGGGACTAGAGAGTATGATAACATGTGGAAAATAATTTAAGACCCGGAGATAAAACAAATTACCGCATTCATCTTGTTCAGACGATAATGCGGCTTGGTCGAAACGGCCACGATGTCGAAAACGGAAGGGTTGATTAATTGATTGCCTCAAACCGATCAGGCATTCCGCTTATTGGCGAATTCAACCAGCGCCCGAGGTTGTTACCGCTAGTCGTCCGGTTAAAACTTTGCCCCGGCAAAGGGTCCAACCGCGACCGCAGGACTCTTATGAAGAGCGAAATCGCCGCCGCCGAGGTAACAAGGTTTTGGCGATACAGCTCTTTGCGCAAAGGCTCGCAATACTTGGCGAGAAGTGCCGCAAGACTTTTCCGAGAAGAGGTCTTGACGGCGACAAAGACGCTTTCTCCTTGGAAGAAGCACCGGGACGTTGCGCCCGAGGTAGGAACGAACCCTTAGGATCGAGGAGGTTACGCCGCAGAGGGCGCCGGGTAGCGATCTTCTCAGAGGTCGGTGCGACCGTGAGGAGCTGCCGGAGTAGATGGAAGCTCAATTGTAACGCTGGGGCCCATAGAGGGCAGCTGGCTCAACGAAAACATCGGAGGGCGGATCAGATCCGGATCAATGGGAGAAACCTGGGCATCACGTAACAAAGTAATTATCGAGCAGGGGAGAAGGTGACGAATGGGACTAGGAACTCTCGTGTCATCGCCGAGGAGGAGATGGCGGCCGAGTCGGACGGCTAGTCATACTAGGACCGCCGGTTTAGCATGACAGAAACCGCAAAAATACGAAAGAAGATTCGTAGAATCAGATGTAAAAGAGAAACAAGAAATATAGGCAGAGGAACTTACCCAAAGAACCCCGGCATAGTCTTGCGCTGGGAGGATTCGAGCAGATTTCTTAACTCGCTTTAGGAACCGTGATCCGAGGCATGGCGGAGCCCCGCGCTTCCCGAGATAACGGAGGCCGAGAAGCAATAGGTTCGCATCATGAACCTGGCCGGCCGGATTAGCTGGGAAAGCGAAGCCGGAAATGCATAAGAAATAGGCATGGCGGCAACTACCTCAAGAATTTGGACCTCGTCCAATCACCTTCCTCCTCTGGCTGGGTTTTGCCGAGCTCGGCGGAGCAGGATCTGACTTAGGGACGAACTCCGAGTCCGCGCCACGGTATCCGGTACTCCTATCTGGCCAGGAAGCTGCAGAACTTCGCATCCTCGCTTTTCGCTCAAGAAACCTCTCGCATGACCAAGAGAGAAAATCATGAAAACCACTATAAAACCGAGGAAAACAGAGTGATGAGGGTTGGGCTTACTCGAGGAGGATTGTCGCGGTGAACGGTTTCAATCCCTGTGTCCACCATCGTGCATCTCCGTCTTGAAAATAGCTCGGACGCTTACATGATGAGGTAGCTGTCCAACTCCACGGTCGAGACTCGATTAGGGTCCAGGGACCGCTCATGTAACACAGCCTTGTGGGTCCTTTGTGGAAGGGCAGATCCGCTACTAATAAAAGCAGCCATCAAGTCCTCCGCATAACCCGGCTCGAATTAACTCCTTCACCGAATCTCAAGGCCTCGGCTAGGGCATGAGTCTTCGGATTATATAGCCAATTCACTTTGGAAGGGGGCCAATTGAGAACGGTGGAGCGAATCTTGTCTTCCGCCTTTGTTCTTGACGTAGAAGAATGACTTGTGCCATTTCTTGCACGACTCAATCCGTGACACGAGGGAACACGGATTTCCTCCGAGGTGTAATAGACGCCGCCACATTGGGTGAGCAGCTCGGAAGGATGCGAGATTTGTCGGGAACAACGTTGGAGCGGATCGAAGAACTTCACCAGACATGTACCGATGGCCACAGTCAAGTAACCCTCCGGCCGAGATAAAAGCGGAAAGAGAAGCTATGGCGTCAAGGAAGATGATGCGGTCAAGGTCAAGTAATCGAGAATTCTCTAGCAAAATCGCTAAGAGGAAGACCGGCAGCATGGCGGGACATGAAGACCACATACTCACCCTCTCGAGAATCGGAGAGGATTCGCCGGGTAAACGACAGAAACCTCGGCAGAATCCGAGTTCGGATGAGCTATTCACCGCGCGAGACGGAAGAGCCCTGCCACGATCCACGCCAGCCCGGAGCCAGCTGCCGTCCTCAACTAGAGCACCGCTAAATGAACTAGACATAGTTCCGCCGAGAGATCGCCGGAGGAAAAACTAGCGGCGGAGGAGGGCTTAGAGCTGTGGTCCCGCCGAACTTTGCTAGAAAACAATGGCGAAAGAGGAGAAACCGTCGACACGGAGACTATGCGAATCGATCTAGAGCAAGGACAGGGCAAGATGGCCGAAGGACTCACCGGCGCGGGACACCGCCTAGAGCGCTGGGTGCAAAAGGCCGAACGACGCCAGGAATCTCGCCGCGGAAGCTCGATGGAGCGGCGGCGAGCGGTGAAGAGAGCACACAGACGAAGGGAGGAAGGAGAGCGGGCGCGAGCGATAAGGGGAAAGTTGAACCCAACGGGCGCGTTTCCCCACTTTATAGGCAAGCAATGAACAGGGGAGTGGGATCGTGGGTGTGGCGGTTACCCGTGTAGATCGTGGGGTAACACGAACGCACGATGGTGAATGGAACCACACCAACGGCCACATACAAAGAAAGGTTGTTACGATCCCAAGAGGAGCGGAACGAGGCGTCAGAACGGGCGCGCAAGCACATGTGGTTCACCGTGGCTTGTCGAAATGCAGAAAAGGACCTAAAAACTAGGAGAGCAATGATGGGGTAACACGAGGACTTAGCGATGGAGGAAGGAAGGAGAGAACCTGACTCGTAGCCGGAAACGAGGCTAAAGAAGGTGTTGAAGCTGATATAAAAGTAATTCGCCGAATCGTTGATATGTCGGCCGATGAATGGAGGCAAGTAGCACGATACGGGTATCAAGTGGTTATCCGCCGAGTTAATGAGAAACACGGCCGGATTACCCGATGATCTTCATGCGTAAGGAACGAATAACATGAGGTAAGGCCGGTTAAACGAAGCTTGCAGGAGAAGGAGAAGCTTAGGGTCAAACCATAGCCAGGTGCTAAAGGAATCTGAACAGGGCCAAGCGCAAGAGACAAGGAGGCGCAGGGACAGAGGGGCAGAAGAAGGTCACGGAGGTGACAGTGCTGAAGCCCGAGGCATGCAGAAGGGGGGGGCCGCTGGAGCTTTGCCGTCGTTAGAAGGGAGACAGGGAAAGGAGGCCGCCGAATTACTACTTTGGGACAAGCATATTCCTCGAATATGCTTGCCTGTCAAATTTCTAAGGGCACCCTGTGCACCCCTTTATAAGGGGAAGTCTGGACCCTGAGGGAGGGAGAGAGTTCTTTGAGCAACGTTAGGCTGGGGAGATTGACATTGTTCCCCTGTAAACAGCTCGAGGAGCGCTTGTAACCCATCAAGAGAGAAATAAAGTTCACCACTTTGGCAGCTTGAGTGTAAAAACAGTTGCATCTTCCCTCCCCAGATCCCACTAGCATCCATTGGCCCCATACTTTAGCCTACCCATGGCATCTGCCGTGCCACCACCACGACATCTCCCTTTTGACGTACTTGACTTTGTAGCCTTTGAAGCACTTGGCTATCTCTTCTACTTCATATCGATATGGCGCCATCATAGGATTCTCCGCTTTCTAGGTGCCAGCCACCTGCTGGGCAACCAAGTCAGAATCTCCACAACAAACTATGCGCTTGATGCCAATATCCTTGGCTACGCAAAGTCCATGAATGAGTGCCTCGTATTCCGCCATGTTGTTTGTAGCCTCAAAGTGGATTTGCAGGACATAATGTATCTTCTCTCCTGTTGGTGATTACAATAATACACCAGCCCCCGAGTCATTGAGTAGCTTTGATCCGTAAAAGTGCATGATGTCCATGCACGCTTCTATTCTTGTAGACAATGTTGGGCCTCCAAGTGCAGAGGTTTGTAGAATAGAAGCAAGTTTCCCTTAAGTGGATCACCCAAGGTTTATCGAACTCAGGGAGGAAGTGGTCAAAGGTATCCCTCTCAAGAAACCTTGCAATCAAGATACAAGAAGCCTCTTGTGTCCCCAACACACCCAATACACTTGTCAGGTGTATAGGTGCACTAGTTCGGCGAAGAGATAGTGAAATACAAGTAATATGGATGATTATAAGACAACGGTGCTAGCAAAGAGCTTGACGGGAGGAAGAGACTAATGGCAATCTGAAATAAAGATGGCAGCAAGCAAACATTCAACAGATCTAGTTGTAAATGGTGTTTCAATGCTTAGGAACAAGGCCTAGGGATCATACTTTCACTAGTGAACACTCTCATATAAATATCTTCTCTTCATGATACTACTCCGAACTACTCTCCGGTTGGACAACTCTAATCCATGGTAGGGCTATAACAGCATACCTCAAAGTTTGGATTCCCCATCTAGATAACCCCACACTGTCACCTTGAGCGCTAGATGGTTCCAACAAACACCACAATTTCATAGAGACATCCAACTCAAAATATATCTCATGATAAGTATTTATGTAATCTCTAGCCTAAGTGCCACATGGTGTGCACACTGTCACCTTCACACACCTGGGGAAAAGCAGAGATCTATTAAAGCACTTGAGTAGCAGAGTAGATCAACTTGATTACAAAGCTCGTGATCATAATAAGATCACACATAGAGAGAGATGAACACATAGCTACCGGTAGAGCCCTTAGCCTCGAGGGAGAACTACTCACTCCTCATCATGGGAGTCAGCAACGGCGATGGACATGTTGGTGGAGTCGATGGAGATGGCTCCGGGGGCAATTCCCCGTCCCGGCAGGGTCCCGGGATAGTGACTTCTGTCCCCTGAATCTCCCCTTCGGTGGCGGCGGCAGTACAGAAGTTTTTGTGGCTTTCTCCTAGATGATTTAGGGTTTCTGATTCGGGAGACTTTTATAGGCGAAAGGGGGACGTCGGTGGCTGCCAGGGTGGCCCACACCTGGTGGTGGTGTGACCTAGGGGGCGCGCCACCCTAGGGTGTGCCCACCCTGGTGTGCCCATGCGTCTCTGCTTTGCGTTTCTGTATTGCTCCGAGAAAAATAGGCAGATTGGCTTTTGTCCCGTCCAATTCAGAAAATATTCATTTTTTAGCTTTTCTGAAACCAAAAATAGCAGAAAACAGGCAACTGGCACTGCAGCATCTTTTCAATAGATTAATTCCAGAAAGTGTATAAAATACCTCAAAGTGTAGACAAAACATAAGAAAGTTGATACAAAACAAGCATGGAGCATCAAAAAGTATAGATACGATTATGACGTATCAGTGCATTACCCAAAATTCTGTTTCTGGTACAGGAGTATCTTCTGGCAGCTCCGTCCAATCTACAATAAAATCCTCCGATGCTTGTGATTTGATAGCGTCACGTCTCTTGTAAGTGATTTTGATGGAGGCAAGTTCAATGCCCTACTTCACCACTCTTCTTGTAGTGTCGCTGTTGTTGATGATGTCGGATAGTGGAGCCTTGCTCACTACTATGATCGGGTGCTCTTGGAAATAGTGCCTTAGTTTCCGAGAAGCAAGGAAAACTCCATAAGACAGCTTCTTACAGTGCGGGTAACGCAGCTTGGACTCCGTCAAGACCATTCTTACATAGTAAATTGGCCATTGTATGCCGTAATCATGTTTTGGTTCCTTCCGCTCCACCACGACGATGATGGTGATTACCCGGTTGGTGGCCGCCATGTAGATTAACATAGTCTCCATCGACTCAGGTGCTGCGAGTATAGGTACGGAGGAGAGTATCCTCTTCATCTCCTATAGCGTTGCATCTGCCTCGTCTGTTCATACAAATTTGTCGGCCTTCTTCAGCAACTTGTATAGCGGCATGGCCTTCTCTCCAAGTCGGATAACGGACCAGCTTACTACTACAACATATCATATGAGCCGTTGGAAGTCATTCAGGCATGTTGGACATTTGATGTTGAGGATGGCCTTGATTTTCTCCAGGTTAACCTCGATTCCACGTTGGGAAATGATGAAGCCCAACAATTTGCCAGCTGGAACCCCGAAGACACACTTCTTAGGGTTAGACATCATGTTGTATTTTCGGAGGTTATCAAAGGTTTCCTTTAAGTCGGCGATGAGGTCATTTGATTTCTTTGATATCACCACGATGTCATCCATGTAAGCGTGAATGTTTCGACCAATTTGGCATGGAGGCAATGCTGTAATGTCCGCTGGTAGGTAGCACCTGCATTTTTCAGCCCGAAGGGCATCGTGACATAGCAAAACATGCCATAGGGTGTGGTGAACGAAGTGGCCAATTGGTCCTACTTTTGCATCTCGATTTGGTGGTATCCTGAGTATGCATCAAGAAAACATAGAAGTTACGAGCCAGATGTCGAGTCAATGACTTGGTCAATGCGAGGCAAAGCAAACGGATCCTTCGGACACGCTTTGCTCAAGACAGTGTAATCAATGCACATTCTTAATTCTTTGGTTTCCTTTGTGGGCAAAAGTACCGGATTGGCCACCCATCGGGTGTGAAGAAGTTCTCAGATAAAACTAACCTTAAGTAACCTAGCTATCTATTTGCCTATGTGTTATCACCGTATTTTGGCTAAAGACGGAGATGGGCCGTGATCAAGATGGGCTTGGAAAATACATATATTCAACGTGTTGTTGGATCGGCCTAGTGCGTGGATTTGGGCTAAATTGCCCGTGTATCTTGTATCATAGTAGGTTTCGTGTTTGTTTAGGTTCCGTTTATGTTTAGGTAGAGATAGAATTGTAGAGTTATTCCAAAAGTAGAGAGTCTCCGGACTATAAATATGTACCTAAGGTTATCGAAAAAGGAGGACAACCACGTTCACAACAAACACAATCTCGGCGCATCGCCACCCCTTGTTTCTAGGGTTTCTTTCGGTAGTGCCATGCTGCCTAGATCGCATCTTGCGATCTAGGCAGCATCTACTTATGCTACCTGGTTTTACTCTTTTCAAGCGTTGTTGATGGCGAGTAATACCTTTATCATAGATTGTTTGAGGCTAGCATCGGTGCTTTTTCGTTACTATTGTCGAAGTTATGCTACCTTTAGCTATCTCGCTACCCTTGCACCTTTTCTCAAAGTGTAAGGGTAGCATCTTGCTTGATCTTTATTTAGTTGTTTCGATCTGTTATAGTTGTGCCTTGGTCACCAAGGTTTAGTTTAATATCTACGTAATCAGGCCTTACAAACGGGTTGGATGATCCAGTAGTACATAGGGACGTGGCTTATTCGTTCTAGAGAAGATTGTTCCGGTAATTGACTTTACGTTGGTTATTAGGCCTCCTCTAGGGTTAATATTCTTCATCTTTTGTACGTACCAGGCTCAATCACGCGTGGGACGTTCCAGTTACGTAGTGAAAACGTTAGACTATCGTAGATCGATTTAACTTGTAATGATCAAGCAAAACCCCGTGTTATCATAAATCTAACGCAGAACCATGGGGCAATCGGCTTTAGGAGCCGATTTACAAGGAAACTTGGGAGCCGATTACGGCTCGAATTTTACGTATACTTGTTTACCATGCAGGAAATCAATCGGAGCAATCCTTCACCTTCCTGACCAGGTATAGGTCAGGTGGCACGCCCTTGAACCAAGCCAGGACGTGTGCCGGAGCTTTTGCGGGCCGTCGCCCGAGGGACCAGGGCCCACCAGCAGTCCTGGGAGCCTCCCGGCTCTCCGTGTTGCTCGTCGCTGCTCGTCGTTGGGTTTTGGCAGGCAACACATTCTCGCACCGGTGGGACATTCAACAACGCCTACATCAACATCCGACGCTGCAATGGAGAAGACTCACCACTTACGACGATCTACCGACGAGAGCACAAGGCTGGCACGACGAGATCAAGGCTCTTCGAGGAAGACCTCATCGGCTCTTCGAGAGGACCCGTAAGCATGGCATCGGTGGAAGGGTTCTCCCAGGGCGCTCTCAATGAGGTGGATCTGTCTCTTCTGGAGGAGCGCACGAGCTCTACGACAGAAGTCAACTACATGGTGGCTCATTCTGCACCGCCATTCCGAGAGCCCGTGAACGCTGAGCGGGTCGCGTTCGCGTAGTTCAAGAGATCATGAAGCATCGCATTCGTCGGGACCTACTTTAGGGACTCACAGGGAGAAAGACCGCCCAAACCAGGCCACAGCCCCGCTCGCACTTGCCGCTCAGAGCCGCCAGCAGCGCCACGTCGTCTACAAGGCGGAGGCGACCCAGCGATTGTCAATTCCTGTTTGAGCCACCTAAGGAGATCCCACACGGATATATATGCGCCTACGTGCGGATGCAATAACGACACGCACCAAACAGATTGCAACCGCAGGAGTTTCTGCGGCAGAGTTCTTGGGCAGGATCTTCGTGGCGTGTCCGAGCGATGGCTGGGATGGACGCCGACAAACAGGCGTGGCTAGCCAAGTATGCCATGGAACAAGTCATGAGAATCTAGCCCCTACAGCTCAAACAAAGGAGCAAATCGGTACCATCTCGAGGGACAGTTCGCCAGGTCAAGAGAAGGACAATCGGCTATTCAAAGCCGCCCCAACGAAGTTTGATCTGATTCACCGCCACCCAAGTATAAGCTCCTCGAGTTCTCAAGGTTCAGCGGTCGGAAGGGTCGAGCTCGATCGAGCACATGCCGATACCGCACAACTAGGCATGATTTCGCATCGGATCGATGCGCGAGATTTTTGGCGCAATCTCCGACAGACCAGCCTTTGGGTGGTACACCACTACCACCGATTCAATTCATACCGAAGCAATCGGAAGAGCAGTTCCACATCCAAGACCATTCGAGGCTAATGAGGCTGGCATTGCAGACTGGCAAGTGCGCGCGCAGGAGAAATCAGAGCCGAGTACATCCAGCCAGATCGTCAAGAACCGATGTTACTCGCCTGCTTAATCGAGAAGGAAGCCGAGCTGGCAGTGTTGGGTCTCTCGGCACCCATCAAGGATCCGCTTTCGGGTAGAGTACAACTCATTGGCGCACATGGCCCGAAACGACGATGTATGAGCAGCGCCACCGAGTTGTACCAAGACAAATTCAAACGTCCGATAAGCCTGGTCGATGCGTAAGAAGAAGATCCTACGCAGACCAGGAGGTGGCCGTAGCTGAATGGGCTCGGGGCAGATCTCGTGGCCTGCAAATGGGTGAAACAAAGAAGGCCGCGAAAGGGTTCGACTTGATATGAGCAAAGATGAGCAGATATTCGATCTGGTCTGAAGGAGAAGTACCTGAGGTTACCCAAGGCCACAAAATCCCTACGGCTCAGAAATGAACGGAGACCATACGCAAGTGGCATCATTCGCTCACTCACCACCAACGAGTGCAAAGAGCTTCGCCGCCAAATCCAAATGGCGATAGAACAAGGCCGTCGATCCTTGGGTTCGCCATGAAAGTGGACACAAACCCATTTCCCGGCCAACATGGTAGAACTCAAGCCCGCGAGGCGTAAGCTGGATTTCTCGTTCGGCGTTAATATGGCAGGGTCTGGGTACCACCATGACACGTACAAGGAGGACGATGGTCGATCTCGGGGCAAGGAAAGAAAGGAGGCTAGTCCATGCGACCGGCCCAGCCACAATGATAGGCGGTACTTAACAGAGGAACAAGTGAGGAGAGTGCGATATCAGAAGCCACATTCTACGCATCTCCTTAACAAGTATGAGCGCCAGTATGACCAACGTCGCTGGCGCGGCAGAGACGACGAAAGATATGAGCACCTTTCTAGGGGACCGTCGAAAAAGAAGGAAGGCGCAGACAGGCATTGGGATTGTCCTTTCTTCAAGTATTGCTGGGGCGCGGGAATGAGCCGATTGCCTACAATCGACAACTGCCCGGAATGCGGTCAGCAAGAGGAAGACACGAGGCCAGTGTCAGTATTCAAACATCTAGGGCCTCTTCCGCCTGTGGCCGTCACAGGAAGTCCGCTCGAGCAGAAGACCTCGAGAAGCCAAAGGATGACAAGGACGAAGACAGGTATCACCGTCCAAGGTGGTGCCCCGACGGACTCAGACACACCCAGAAGCGTGAAGTGCAGCCGCAGAACTTAGAGGAAGCAAGCGCAGATTCCACGCTTTGAAGAAAGCACGCCTGATCCGCCGTCAAAGTGAGCAAACTTTGGAAACGGAAGACCGCCCGACCAGGAAAGAGTGGCGCCTAAACGGTAAAAGCCGATGCAAAGACATCGGCCGGCACAAACATGGTGTTCAGACTCGCCGTAATTGCGCGCCAAGAACCGAGGAGCTACCCGTGGCACGCTTGATCGCGCCCACGGCCGGTTATCTTTGAGAAGCCACGTGAGAAGGGTTACAAACATCCGAAAGCCCTGCACGCGAGGTTACATCAATGGGCAACCTGTCGAAGATGTTGGTGGACACCGGAGCGGCAATCAATATCATGCCATACTCCATGCTACGACGTTTGGGGCGCCCACCGCAGATCCGATCAAAACCAACGCCACGTTGAGCGACTTCAACGGTCGCCGGAACGCAAGGCGCATCGAACGTGGACTTGACAAAGGGCAGGAAAACCGCATCCACGTCATTCTTCGTCGTGGACAGCAAGAGCACTTACACTCTTGCTAGGAAGGGATTGATTCACGCTAATTGCTGCATCCGTCCACAATGCATCGATGTCGATCCAAAGGGGGATGGAGACGAAGGAGGTCATCCACGCAGACGATTCTATCGAGATCTCCATTGCTGGCATGAACGTGCGGAAGCGAAGACCAAGAGCCGATCTCCGGAATCAATCTAGACGGCGAGCGTATTGAAGCTACAAAAACGGGTGAGGCTGGTCTTATCCATCGCCTTACAGAGTAGAAAAGCCCACGATCATCAGGGTACGGCCGATCCTCGCGATCGCCAAAAAATAAAAAGCAGCGATCATACGACAAGCAGCTCATGTAGTCGTAGCAGAGAGATGCTCTGCCACTGTAAAATAATAAGGTGTAAACCGTCCTTGACTGATGCAAGCAAAAAGGGGGCCGATTCAAGCGATCGGCCTAAATTATTTTTGTTGTCCTCACCTACCGTTTGCCCTGTGTTTAGCGTCGATTTGACAGGGGACGGAAAGCTAGGGTATGGGTTTACATCCGCTGACGAGCTAGAAGAGATCGACATTGGTCCTGGGGATAAGCCACGACCAACATTTATCGCCAAAGTTAGAGCCGAGTCTGGGGCCCGATGATAGCCTGTTGAAACAATATCCGCATCGCCGCTGGGACTACAGAGATGCAGGTTGGACAGAGCATCATCGAGCATCGACTCCGCTCAAAAAGGATTTCGCCGTTTCAGAATGAGCACGACAAATGAAGGCCGAAATTCGAAGAAGTCAAGAAAGAGGTCGAGAAAATGTTGATGCCAAGTTGATCGACCATGCGGTATGCCGAGTGGATTTCTAGTATCGCACTGTAGAGAAGAAGGGTGGCCAATGGCGTGTTGCTATAGATTTTCGAGATCTCAACAGAGCTACCCCAAAGGATGAGTATCCGATGCGTGGCGTAAACATTAATCAATGCAGCACCTGGTCATAAAATTTTGAGCTTCATGGACGGCAATGCCGGTACAACCAGATCTTCATGGCTCGAAGACATACACAAGACCGCATTCGAGTCCTGTGGTTCGTGGGTTATTTGAATATGTAGTCATGACGTTTGACTGAAAAATGCGCCACGCACCAAAGGGCCATGAATTATATTTTCCATGATCCGATCGCAACTGGTTGAAATCTACATCGATGACGTGGTGGTCAAGTTCGCTTCAGCAGACGGACACTTGGACGATCGAAAGCGCCCCGGACCGAACAAGAAAATTCGCCTACGGATGAATCCAAAGAAGTGTGCTTCGGGTGACGGACGGTCGTTCTTGGGTTTTTGGTCCATGAACGCGAATTGAGATCGGCCTAAAAAGTCGAGGCAAGACGGACAATGAAGCCACCCACCACGAAGAAAGAACTACGATCCCTTATCGGCAAGATCAACTTCGCGACGATTCATCTCCAACTGTCGAAGGATTGAGCCGTTCATGGGACTAGTAAAAATCAACCGACGAGGAATTCCGCTAGAAGCGTAACAACAACGAGCCTTTGACGAGATCAAAGAATATTTGACAAAGCCGCCAGTGTTAATTCCACCTCACCGACAGCCATTCTACATTTACTTGTCGATCGACACGTCCATCGCCGTAGTGGTGCAAGTTTATGATGGGCTGGAACGAGTCGTCTTTTACATAAGCGGGAGGATGCCGGACGCAGACGAGGTACCACGATATCGATAAGTTGTGCCTCGCCGCTTTTCACCTGCACCAAGTTGCGCCACATTTTGCTATCAGCAGAGATCATCATCATATGCAAATCAGACGTCATAAAGCACATGCTGTCGGCTCCTATGTTAAAAGGCCGACTGGGCAAATGGATGTTTGCATTATCAGAGTTTGACATCCGGTATCAACCTGCGAAAGCAGTTAAGGGACAGGCGCTGGCCGATCTTATCGCTGAAAGGATCAACACAAACATAGCCGCACTGTCCATAAGAGCGTGGGCTATGTTTTTCGACGGATCAGTTTGTGACGATGGCTGCGGCATCGGCATTTTACTCGTGTCGCCCCGGGGGGCAACATTTTCCTTCTCCATCAGATTGTCTACCTCTCGCACCAACAATGTAGCCGAGTACGAGGCGATATGCAAGGGGATGGAGTTACTCCTCGAAGCTGGAGCGGAAGCAGTGGAAATTTTTGGAGACTCCAAGTTGGTGATTTCCCAGCTCACGGAGGACTACAAGTGCGAGAGCGAGTCCCTCTTCCCATTATGGTTGCACTGCCGCGAGCTGATGACGCAATTCCGGTACGTAAACTTCACTTGGATCCCACGATCGCAGAATACCGAGGCGAACGATCTTGCACAGATGGCTTCAGGATACAAGGACGTGGTAGAAGGAGCCGACGTTCAGGTACAGTTCCTGGAAGCGGACGACTGGAGAGCCGATATCTTCAATTACTTGAAAGATTCGGCTCGGGGGGCACCTAAACGGATAAGGTACAAAGCCATGAAGTACGTGCTTATTGGGGATGACATGTTTTACAGGACTCTGGAAGGGCTATTGCTCAAATGCCTGGGGTCAGCCGAGGCCAATCAGCTCCTACACGAAGGCGCCTGTGGAACTCACCAATCGGCTCATAAGATGAAATGGTTGATCAGGCGATCAGGGTTTTATTGGCCCACCATGCTTGAGGACTGTTTCAACTACTACAAAGGGTGTCAAGCATGTCAGAAATTTGGAAAAATCCAGATGGTACCAGCCAAGAATGAACCCCATCATCAAGCCTTGGCCATTCCGAGGTTGGGGCATGGACATGATCGGAAAAATCAATCCTCCATCAAGCAAAGGCCACATGTGGATTCTGGCTATCACTGACTACTTCACAAAATGGGTGGAGGCTGTCCCGATGAAGTCAGTAAACTCGAAGGATGTTATCAATTTTGTGAAAGAACATGTCATCCATAGATTCGGGATTCCCCAAACTATCACGACCGATGGAGGTTCGGTCTTTATTTCTCAGGAGTTTAGAAAATTCTGCGAGGACATGGGGATCAAGCTGATTAGATCATCTCCATACTGTGCGCAAGCAAATGGGCAAGCTGAAGCGTCCAACCAGAGCCTCATCAAGCTGATCAAGAGAAAAGTCGATAAGCACCCAAGGCGTTGGCATGAGGTTTTGTCAGAGGCGTTATGGGCTTATCGCATGTCATGCCATGGAGCAATAAAAACCTCACCATACCATCTAGTATATGGACAAGAAGCCGTCCTACCTTGGGAAATTACGGCTGGATCGAGACGCGTCACTTTTCAGGACGATCTAACAACTGAAGAATACGCAACCCTGATGAGTGACAGTGTGGAGGATTTAACCGAGCTCAGGCTATGGTCACTGGAGAAAATCAAAGAGAACAAGGCCAAAGTAGCTCGTGCATACAACAAGAAAGTGAAGCCAAAGGAGTTCCACGTTGGTGACCTGGTATGGGAAGCTGTGTTGCCCTTGGGGACTAAGGATGCAACATATGGTAAATGGTCTCCAAATTGGCACGGTCCGTACAGGGTCGACCAAGTTTTAAGAGGAAACGCATACATGCTCGAGCAGTTGGATGGCGTAAAGTTCCCAGTGGCAGTCAACGGTCAACATCTCAAGAAATATTTCCCAAGCATGTGGGATGTTGGACAGTAAAACTTGAGGGGCCGATACATGAAATCGGCTAAGTAAAGGCACGTGAGACGATGGACAGTGAAAATATGGGGGCCGATGGTGAAAATCGGCCGAATAAAAAACAAAATATATAGCCGATGCACGGCCATCGACTCTAGAGGTTCACACATGTTACAAACAGGTGCCAGTTCGCGCATACAAGCTGCTGAGGAAATGCTTCGAGGGCGTGGAGGGCGCCAGCATGGACACGATCCACCTCGGCAATCTCAGCTTCGTCATCTTCATCTTTACTTGTCACTGGTCATTTGTGTAGGGCACGTTTTTCGATGGGCAATTGGAGATTTGGGTCACCCGTTTTGAGAAAGGTCGCGGGTCATCGTTTGAAATCAAGAAGTGGCCGTTTTAATGTGCCTAAAGATGCGACCAAAGTTTGACCCTGTCAACGTTTTTTGGGAGAAGCCGATGGATAGTCATCGGCTCTTTGCGATTTGACTTGTTTAACTGTATGCGTGCAGTATGTTGAGAGCCGATGCAGTATCATCGACTTCTAGGACATCGACCTATCGTGGCTATCGGCAAGATCAGGGGCGAACAAGGCAATCTTCGGGAAATAGATTTTCATTCATTCAAAAGATGATTGCTTACAAAGGACGACTGATTACAAAAGGGAGCCTACTACTACTGTTGCTGCTACTGGTTCCTAATCTAAAGGGCGAGATCGTCGCCGCTGTCGTCGCCGCCGTCCTCTTCGCTGTCTTCAGCGCTGCTGCCGGCATCATCCTCGCTGCTGCTGCTGAAGAAACCAGCGGGGACCTCTTCGTCCTCCTCGTCATCTTCAGTGTCTTCACTGGACCCGGCGCGGAAGCGCTTCGTCGGCGGATACTCGTCGGAGGAGGTGTCCTCCTCCGATTCCTCTTCCTCGTCGGAGGACTCGACGCCGTCCCACGACCAGGCGTCGTCGCTGCTCCGTTCCCGCCTCAACGAGGAACGAGGCTCTCTTCACCGTCGCAGGGACGATCGTCCTCGACCAAGCGAAGTCGATCCCTTCGTCCCACCATCGTGGGGCGAAAGTACTGTACGCCGCCGTGGGCGGGTGCTCTGGCGTCGGCTCTCGGTCGCTAATCGAATTGGAGGCGTGGGAAGACACACCGGAGGAAGCAGAGGAGGCCATGGCAAGAAAGAGGGTTTTTTCGGCGAAGGAAGAGGGTTTTCTGGCAACTGGAGGAAGATGGGGATTGTGAACTGTTCAGGCGAATTTAAATAAGGGGAATAGTGGAGAGACGGTTCAATGCCATAGCGGTTCCCCAGATTGCACTGCCAAAATCGTCAAATCATGCACTGCGCAGGAGTTGAGAAGACAGGGCATCATGATGAAGGGGTAGCGTGATTTATTCGCTCGCCACGCATTCTGTCGACGCGCAGCCCGATAAAAAAAAGGGGGAGGAGAAGAAGAAAAAAACACACAGAGTGGTTTTGGAATTATCATTGCCAAAACCAGGGGGGCATGTGTTATCACCGTATTTTGGCTAAAGACGGAGATGGGCCGTGATCAAGATGGTCTTGGAAAATACATATATTCAACGTGTTGTTGGATCGGCCTAGTGCGTGGATTTGGGCTAAATTGCCCGTGTATCTTGTATCATAGTAGGTTTCGTGTTTGTTTAGGTTCCGTTTATGTTTAGGTAGAGATAGAATTGTAGAGTTATTCCAAAAGTAGAGAGTCTCCGGACTATAAATATGTACCTAAGGTTATCGAAAAAGGAGGACAACCACGTTCACAACAAACACAATCTCGGCGCATCGCCACCCCTTGTTTCTAGGGTTTCTTTCGTAGTATATGCTGCCTAGATCGCATCTTGCGATCTAGGCAGCATCTTATCGTTACCGGTTTTACTCGCATCAAGCGTTGTTGATGGCGTAATACCTTTATCATAGATTGTTTGAGGCTAGCATCGGTGCTTTTTCGTTACTATTGTCGAAGTTATGCTACCTTTAGCTATCTCGCTACCCTTGCACCTTTTCCCAAAGTGTAAGGGTAGCATCTTGCTTGATCTTTATTTAGTTGTTTCGATCTGTTATAGTTGTGCCTTGTTCACCAAGGTTTAGTTTAATATCTACGTAATCAGGCCTTACAAACGGGTTGGATGATCCAGTAGTACATAGGGACGTGGCTTATTCGTTCTAGAGAAGATTGTTCGGTAATTGACTTTACGTTGGTTATTAGGCCTCCTCTAGGGTTAATATTCTTCATCTTTGTATGCACCGTGCTCAATCACGCGTAGGACGCCCGCCACGTAGTGAAAACGTTAGACTATCGTAGATCGATTTAACTTGTAATGATCAAGCAAAACCCCGTGTTATCATAAATCTAACGCAGAACCATGGGGCAATCGGCTTTAGGAGCCGATTTACAGGGAAACTTGGGAGCCGATTACGGCTCGAATTTTACGTATACTTGTTTACCATGCAGGAAATCAATCGAACAATCCTTCACCTTCGACCAGGTATAGGTCAGGTGGCACGCCTGAACCAAGCCGTGACGTGTGCGAGCTTTTGCGGCCGCCCGAGGGACCAGGCCCACCAGATCCTGGAGCCTCCGCCTCCGTGTTGCTCGTCGCTGCTCGCCGGTGGGTTTTGGCAGGCAACACTATGGCGCATCTCTTCTCGTACCTGAAGCATCATAGAGGTTGTTTCACCAGTTTTCATATAGGATCGATGTTTAAGCTGTGGTCGGTAAGTTCCCTAGGTACACCTTTCATGTCGTCAGGTTGCTAGGCAAATATGTCTCCATTCTCACGGAGGAACTCGACGAGCGCTTTCCTATTTGGGATCTAGGTTTGTCCCAATGGCGGTGGTCTTGGAGGCATCGCCTACCACAAGTTCCATCGGCTTGGTCTCAATGGCGGCCTTGAATGTGGGATCAGAGTCAGAAATCCTCTTCTTCGATGCCGGCATCGACCTGGCACTGGATCTCCTTGAATTCTTCGTCATAGAGGACGGCTTCGGTAAAGGATGCTTCACCTATCTCGCAGTCCCATGCATTTGCGAAACGTCCTGCAACGGTGATTACACTGTTTGGTCCAGGTATCTTGAGCTTATTGCAGAAAAGCATGGTTTGGCCATGAAGGAGTGGAAGATGTAGCGCCTGAATATGATATGGTACATGCTCTTTAAGGGGACCACTTCGAAGGTCATGCGCTCTTGGTGGTAATTGTTTACATCACCAAAGGCGACCAGAAGGGTGATGCACCCAAGGGACCGAGCTTCCTGGCCAGGAACTACGCATGAAACATGGTGCTAGTCTGCCTTAGGTTGGTCTCCGTCAAGTTCATCTTGTGTAGTGTATCCAGGTACATGATGTTGATGTTGCTTCCATTATCCACAAGGCACTTGGTGAACTTGCTGCCGTTAATCAGGGGGTTGATGACCATGGCATACTGGTTCTCTGTTGGAACAAGGTCGGGGTGATCCGTCATGTCCCAAGTGATTGGAACTTCCGACTAGTGTAGGTACTGGGAAACTGGGGGTAGGTTGGCCATCAGTATCCTTAGTGAGGTTTTCTGTGCTCGGACAGTTGGAGTGCCAAGGAAAGTGTGGTAGACGGGGGCCTTCTTTTAGAAAGGGTTCTTTCCTTTGCCATCTCCCTTGTCAGCGTGCTTCGGCTATACATACTCATCCTTGTCGCTTGAGTCCATGGACTCTTCTCCCTTCTTCTTCCATTTTCCATTGCCTCGCGGTCGATTCTTTTGACTATGTTTGTAGCCGGACTCCGGGTCCTCCTTGAGATTGTTGACAAACTTGCATTGGCGGTTGGTGTGAGTGGCTTTTCCATTGGCATCGAGGTGTACGAAGCACGACATATTGTGGTACTCCTCGTACGTATAGGGAACACAGGGCGCTGCCGGGGTAGTTTCACTATCGCGTTGTTGCCCATGACCAGCCTCCCAGCTTCGGCCATGTTGTCCGCCTTTGCCTCTGTCTGTGAACATCATGGAGACCATGTCAGAACCTGGCTTTTCTTCTGGTGGGCTCTTCCGCTTATTGTTGTTATTCCTCTTGGCTTGGGTTGGTATGGCTATTACTAGCAGAGAGCCGTGAGCATCGTTAGCGGCAGCCGCAAACTCACTGGCTAAGGATATCATATGATTGAGATCTAGCTTGTGATTGTCCTACAAGAGATTCAATGTATGCCGGATCAAAGTTCCCTTTTCCAAGCCAGCGTCGAAGGCGGCCATAGCGGTATGATCGTGCACTCCTGCGCAGGAATTCTTCATATCCAGCCAACGAGAGAGGTAGGCTCGAGATGACTCGTCCTTTTCCTAGATGCACCGCTGTAGGTCACTGACAGTGCAGGGACATTTATACGTACCCTCGAAATTCTTGGTGAACGCTTCATGCATGTCCAACCTATTGCATATGGACTTTTCCAGCAAGTCGTCAATCCATTGGCGGGAAGTGCCCACCAACATCAGTGGGTTAATCTACTTGGAGCTCCATGTAGCTGGCCTGACCGTGCCGTCATAGGGCTTGATCATCTTGTCAATCTGGAAATCTTTGGGGTAAGTTGTGGCCCGTATCACTGGGAAAAAACAACGTGGTCCTAGGTATTGTCCTTCTCAGCCCTCGTAGATCTTGTCCAAGCATAAACGTGCATCATACGGCTCCCAGTTTGCCTTGTTCTTGTCTCCGCCATGGGAGGGGCTGCGTGAACGACACGTTCCTCCTCCGCCATGGTGGCGATGGTGAGCTTTTGGGTCTTCATGATGTCGGGATGACGGGGAGGTGGGGGAGAATGTCGGGGGTGATCCTTTCCTCCATGGTCGGAGGATATGGGGATAGTGTTAGTCCTATTGTGTGCCTCCCTCGATCTTTGTTCTGATGAACCTATTTGAGATCCGACATCGTGAGGAGATCTTGCCCTGTGCTGCCTGGGTGCGCTAGACTGACAATATGCCGGGTCAGACTCCAGCCTCTGAGAGGTGGCATTTTCCTGTTGTTTGATTGCCTTGGCAACGAGACCTGGTCCAGAGCTTCGGGCGATCTATCCTGCTCTAGTAGAGTCTTAGGGACGGCCATGTTGAGGACGGGCATTGGCATGACTTGCTTTCCTTGCTTGTCAATGTAAGGCTTAGATTGTGTTGGCTTCAAAGGATCCCACCCCAATTTACGTTATACGCCAGGATCATTCACGACAGAGGTATGATTCCATAGACCCCCCACTCTAAAATGTTGTAAACGTCCCAAAGGGTAGAATTGCCCCAGTTCATATTATTAGAGGAGGGCGTGCGAGGGTATCCCGTCGAAGGGCCCAAAAGAACGCACGCTAAACCACGTACGCAATGTTGTCATGTCAGCGGACATGTGCAAGTGTTGTATCCGATTTAGACACTTAAATTTTCACGTCGCATGCGCAGAATACCCCCCTAATAACATACTTCAGGCATGTATGGGCTTTAGCATGTAGTACATACGCGGTCTAATTTTTTTGAATCCCGATCATGCCCCCATGTGCGAAGAGGTATCGGTTGATCTGAGCCATCAATCTAATATGTCTCCTTCTTTTCGTTCCTTTAGGGGTCTATTAAATCGGAAGTCTTCACGACGTGTGTTGGAGCTTTCTTGTTCTTTCTGCTACTTGAGCAGGTTCTTGTACTCTGTATCCAATAGCCACCTCGATTGATTTCTTTGCCTTGGCCAGATCTCGATCTAGCTTTGCGCCTTGATCCGTGATGGCATGTGCCTCCTCCAGTAGTTGCTGGCGCTTCTCGTCAAGCTGGACAATATTACGAATATGGGACACGGTCATGGGATCGACGAGAAAGTTGTCGTACATCAATCTATCAACTGGAGTGATTTAGGCGGCCGCAGACGTAGATGGTGGTGGCGGCAGATTTGCGGGATTAGCATTGTTGAGCCCGGTGGGCAGTTCCTACGGTTGCTGCATGGGAATAGCCGGAGGGGGCATGGACTTTGTAGGAGGATCATCAGCATTGTCGGCTGGTCCCTTCCTGGCGTCCTATTCCTTTGGCAGAGCAGCTTCGGTTTGCTGGTCTTCTTCTATCACACTCCCGATGGCTACTGGCACCTGATGGGAAGTGATGAACTTGTTGGAGCGCTCCGTGCAGTTAATCTCCTCCTCCATGTCCTTCATAGAGTTGTTGAGTTGTTCTGTGTTGACATCAATTTCTTTCGAGTCCATGTTGATGTTGGCATAGAGCGCGTCTAGAACGGAGTCAGAGGGAGCGGGAGCCTCTTTGATGGCGGAGGACGATGCTGAGGAGGCGGGGACATTGGGCGGTGGCGGCGATGGCCCGGGTAAGGCGACAAGGTCGGCCTAGGCCTAGTCATCGACAACAGCAAAACTGTTAATAGTTTCGACCATCTGAGCGAGAGTGAGGTTCCCCGTGGCATGTTGCCTCCTGGGTGTATGCTAGAGAAGCGTGTCGCGCACGAGCCCTTCGACGAAGTGGTAGATTGCGTCCTTGCTAGGATAACCCTCCAATTCGGCCCTCAGCCGGAGCCATCTGGCAAGGTAGTATTGAGGGCTCTCACCATCTCTCTGAATGCAACGAGCCATATTGAAGATGGTCACGATGCTAACAAAATGTGATTGTTGCTTTCTAGACGCGTGGGGTAACCCGGCAGATTTGCATTGATCTTCCACCATTATATCCTACATAGGGCCGGTTTGTGTGGGACTTGAATTTTTCGAATATAAGACGGAGAACTACAAAGAGAGATCCGACTTTGATCCTTCTGCGAACATGTCCTGCCCGGAGGCAGTCCTTGCGGGCCTTGACGGTCCTTCGACTTCCTGTGAACTAGTGCCCGAGCCAGTTTCGCCGATGAAGAGGTGGATGTCCCCGATTGGGATGATCGAGCAGCGGGCGGGGTTTGTCTTCTACGGTATCCAGAATTTGTTGGGAGGGATGATCAGAACATTGACGGAGAAGAGAACACGCCTGATGGCTATGGTGTCGCCGATTCCCGGGAAAATCTTAGACCTCGCCTGGTGTAGACCTTGAAGCGCCTCTTGCCCCATGGTGGGCACCAACTATCGTGGTATTGCCGACGTGTACACCATGTAGGGGTCTGATACGTCGTAAATGTATCTATAATTTTTGATGCTCCATGCTTGTTTCGTATCAACTTTCTTATGTTTTATCTACACCTTGAGGTATTTTTATACAATTTCTGGAACTAACCTATTGACAAGATGTCACAGAGCCAGTTGCCTGTTTTCTGCTATTTTTGGTTTCAGAAATGCTAGTAAGGAAATATTCTCGGAATTGGATGGGACAAAAGACAAAGTCAATATTTTACCAGAAGGAACACGGAGTCCGGAGGGGAGACAAAGTGGGACCACGAGGCAGCCACACCATGTGGCAGCGCTGCCAGGGGGCGCGCCGACCCAAGGTGTGGGTCCCTCGGGCGCCCATCTACCTTGCCCCTTCGCCTATAAAAGCACCCCGATGTAGAAACTATAAATCTCCACGAAACAGTTCATAGCCGCCGCCATCTCCATCCCTTGATCGGGGGGATTCGAAGCTCTTCCTGGCACCCTGTCGGAGGGGAGAGATCATCCTGGAGGCCTTCTTCATCACCATGCCAGCCTCCAGAGTGATGCTTGAGTAGTTCACCCTTGGACTATGGGTCCATACAGTAGCTATATGGTTGTTTCTCCTCCTTTGTGCTATCATGTTTAGATGTTGTGAGCTCCGTTCATGATCAAGATCATCTATTTGTAATCATACATGTTTTGTTTGCCGGGATCTGATGGATATTGAGATACTATGTCAGATTGATTATTGATTCTATCATGTCTTTGTTATTTGTGATCTTGCATGCTCTCTGTTGTTCGTAGATGCTTTGGCCAAGTAAATGATTGAAACTCCAAGAGGGAGTATTTATGCTTGATAGTAGGTTCATGCCTCTAGTAATCTGGGGAAGTGATGGGCTCAGATCACTATAGAGCCTCGTTGGGATACCCCAAGAGCAAGGTGTGATGAATACGGAAGCAAGTTTTCCCTCAGTTATGAAACCAAGGTTGTCAAACCAGTAGGAGCAAGGAAACAACTCCAAGGTGTTGCTAACAACTTGGAATCCTACACAACACAAACTCAAGACTTTGCCCCAACTTACAGTGACGTTGTCAATCTCACTGGTTTGCTGAAAAAAGGATTAAACATACAGTGTGGAAGATAGTAGTTGCTTTTAGAAAGTAAACAGTAACAGTAGATGATGTATCAATGATAAATATTGGACCGGGGTCCATAGTTCACTAGAGGTGTTCTCCTTAAGATAAATAACATGGGTGAACAAATTACAGCGGGGCAATTGACAGATTGAGGAAGAATAACAATGCATATACTAGTCATCATGATTCCTATGAGATTTGATTGGGCATTACAACAATATACATAGACCGTAATCCAACTGCATCTATGAATAATAATCCACCTCCAGGTTATCATCCGAACCCCTTCCAGTATTAAGTTATAAGCAACGGATAATTGCATTAATCAATGTGTGTAAAGTAAACAATACAATAGTTCCATGAACAAAAGATTGTTGTTTTATCCCTAGTAGCAACAACACATCTACAACCTTAGATATTTCTGTCACTTCCCCAGATTACTAGAGGCATGAACCCACTATCGAGCATAAATACTCCCACTTGGAGTCACAAACATCTACTTGGCCAAGATAGCTACTAGCAACAGAGAGCATGCAAGATCACAAATAACACAGACATGATAGAATCAATAATCAATATGACATGATAGAATCTATAATCAATCTGACATAGTATCTCAATATCCATTGGATCCCCATAAACACAACATGTATGATTACAAATAGATGATCTTGATCGTGAATGGAGCTCACAAGATATAAACATGATAGCACAAAGGAGGAGAAACAACCATCTAGCTACTGTATGGACCCATAGTGTCAACACCCGGATTTTTAATCCCAGATGCCTGTTATGCCATACATCGCAATCCCAGGATTACCATTTTTGCGAGACATAACAGATTTGGATACCACAGTACATCATCCATTACAAACCATATATAAGGTCTTACACAAATAAGGATCTCATGATCCAATTCTTAATACAACTCAAGCAGCAGAAATACGTAATAATAAAGGTAGCATAGGCGAAGCTCCATCTTCGGGGTCACAGGCAATGCTGACGATGGGAGATGATCCTAGTTGTCGTAACCTTCCTGGGGTCCATCATCCTGGTACTCCTCTTCATAGTCTGGCCACGGGAATAGACAGGGACAAATCCATGAGTACTCTTTAAGTACTCGCAAACTAATACTAGCAAGTGAAGGGGGTTTTGTAGTAGGACACTAAGCTCTAGGGTTGTTTTGCAAAAAGCCAGATTTACCTCTACTAAGTTCAGAAGCGAGAAAAGCTAGTTAAATTTTATAATACCTAAGTGGGAACTTGAATTTCATATCACAACTCTGTTGTGGTCAAGTCAAAATCTCAATTCATTTCACAAGTCATTTTGAAAACATCTGACGGGGGAATATTATGGCCACTCCAACTGTCCATAACTGCGGACGCGGCTATTCGAAATAGTTTGACACTCTGCAGAGATTGTACACTTTCACCACAACATTTGATACATCCGTTAGTAACAAATCTTGAATTCACCATACTCAGTATGCGGATAATCAATCCTAACCTTTCAAGTACACGCCCCAGTATATGCACCTCTCCTGTGAGTTTGGCCTCCCAACCATGACCAACTGTCATTTTGGTACTGCACAGGTGGACAATCTTCACAAGGTAGCCTCAGCTCATACCTTGGCCGTGAGGGAACCCATACTAAGGTATATAAGTTTCCAGTCAAGCCCTACCCAATTCTCGGGTATTGTGGTTATACGGTAAAATTGGAATGGTATCGCATCCAGACAACCATTAGTTTTGTAAACGGCTAAGGCTCGTGCCTTAACATTTTCATCATCAAAATCATCTGGTGTTCGGAAACACATGTCAAAACATTTCAGTAGAATGACTCATCATTCCAAGGTTTTCATAACCATTTTCATAAAGTATTCCCATCTAATGTTGATCAAGTTTTATGCTTAGCACTAGCATCTACAAGTGGGGGTGAGTACTAATGTGGGGTGGTACACAAGTGGAGTTTAACTAAGTTCAATCTCATGCCTTAGGATCACATAAAGATTATCTAGCTTAGGCCAAATTTTACGCTCTTTATGCAACCTTCAATTATCTTCCTAGAATCTACAAGTTACTTAAGTAAACTATAAGAGAAAGCTTTGATAAATAAATAAATAAAGTATAAAGCTTGCAAGTAAAACTAGGATTGGGTTATCAAGTGGGTATGATCACATATGCTTAAGCAATATAGTTGGCATGGTAACAAGCAAGTATTTGATTGCATAGGTAAAGTATCTTGCAAGTGTTAGCTTGCTCAATCAACCAGTAGTATTAGGCTTGCCTTGTGCAGAGCAGTGGTTGAAGTTCTCATCGGCTTCTTCTTCGTAGTATCCTCCTTCCTCCTCGTATCCTTGGTCGGTACTAGCGTCTCTGAATAAATACGAGGTACACAATCACCAAACAATACTTAACTACTTTCAATCATCACACAAAAGGGTTCTATAGATGATCTAGCATCATCACTAACATTCAAGATTAAAGTACTTGCATTATTTATTTATTGTTAGAAAAGTAATTTCTACTCATTGAAAAACTACTTAAGATTTAATATTCTCCAAACCAAACATGGGATCATGTTGACACATGTCATCACCACCTATTTCAGTACATGGGAATGTGATTTTAAAGTGGTGTCACAATTTAATAAGGTTTAACCTTTTATTTCAATTAAATAAAGTGACTAGAAATGCCTATGTGGCATTCTTTTATTACTTGGACATTATTTCTGTAAGTAAACTCATATGTTTTTATATATTCTGAAAGGTGTGATCAAATGTGATTTTTGAGAGTTGGAATCAACTCAAAAGCTATTATGTTTGAAATTTGAAAAATGTTTGAATGCAGAAAAAGCTTCTGACTTGTTATTTTTACCAAGGTTGATCTACAGATCCAAATGATTTGAATCCAACGGGCTTGGATTAAGCATTTCAATATCTTTCTAACAAAATTGGTTTCATTCAATTTGGTTTAATGAATCGAGTTGGGTTGTTTTTTGAAACTAGGTACAGAACTATGTTTGAATTAAAATGGAAAAAGCTAAATTCAAACGAGTGGGCTGCGCGGGAAAGGTTAACGGGCCGGCCCAGTGTCACTCCGCAGCGCGGGGCACAACTGACAGGAGGGGTATACCGGTGAGTGGCTCTTTAAACGCGAAGCGGTACGGGGTGGTGTGGTGCGTTGGATTAGAATGAAGATCGACGGCTGAGGGTCGTCGTCGACGATGAACAAGTCACCGGCGATCTCGAACCCTAGCGGCTCTATGGGGGTGCATAGGGGGCATACCGGGGCTCCAGTGACGACGGCGAGGCGGGCAAACAACGAAGTCGACGACGGTGAACTCAGGGGTGGTCGCGGCAGCTCCAGGGGTGGACGAAATCAATGGCTCCTCTTCTCCTCTGTAGCGGCGAGCTCCGGCCAAATTCCGGCGATGCGTTGCTCGCCTTGCTCCGGCTAAGGGGTGGAACGATCAGTGAGGTGAGGGGAGTGAAATGGTGTGCCTCCATCGGCTGGGGGTCGCCTCCTTTTATAGACCTGACGGTGAGACCGAGAGGGATGGGCAGGCGACGGTGGCAACACGGCTACGAGCGGCTAGAGGCATGGCCGAGGTTGGCGATCGACGGGTGGTCTCCTGGCGATGCTCTAAGGTTTAAATGCGCGTGTAGGGGCGGTGGCAAACGATCGGGAACGTGCGGTGCTCTGCGAGGCAGAGGAGGTGAACTATGCGGCGAGCGGTGGCTACGGGGTACGGGCGGTGAAACGAGCATGTCTGGTGGTCCCCTGGGACGGTGGGGTGCATGCTGGCGGGCGGCGAGGGCTCGAGGTGGTCGGGTTGCGTGGGAACAGCGCGTGCTCTACGGTGCACGTCGGCATGGTCGACAGTGGCACGGGCGCGGCGTTCCTGGCGGTTCTGGTTGTTGTCTTCAAGATAGGGCTGGTCAAGAGGGTACGGTGAGACACGGGCTACCTCCCCGACAAGGTTGGCATGGCTAGTTCTTCTCCTAGCTTGATGTCTACACTGGGGTGACATGAGTGCTCTCGGCCTGTTCACCATTGATGACATTGGCGAGCTTACAGTGGTGCTAGGGCTTAGTTAAGGTTGCTATATGATCTACTGATGCTAGTGTAACCAGATAGGGAACAAGGTTGGCTCAAAACACAGCTCAACATAGTGTTTTGATTTTGTTTGATTTGCATCTACAACCTGTTTGATGAAATGGCCGCATGAACTTAAGTTTTGAATTTTGAAAATATTTTTAGTGGGTGTGCTAGGCATGTACTGGGGAGTCTGTGGATGCTTGGGTTTTGAAAATTGAGCTTGTTTCAGTGGTTTTTGAAATAGTGGGATCTTCCCATATGAAATAGATTCAATTTTAAACTGTCATTTAAACTAAGCATTTGAATGTTTTTGGATGATCGCAAAGTGGTCCTTGATACCTTGTTATGAGTACTATCAAGGGGTGCAAAGATCCATACATGTTTCTGTTAAGTTCTGAAAGTTAGGGATAGCCAAATTAGGCTTGGGAGTTAAATTGACCAAAGTGACCATTCACTTAATTTGTTTGTTTTGACTTTTGTCTTTGGGAAAAGTTTGGGGATTGTTTAGATGATGTTTATTTCACCTAAGAATCATTTTACAAGCAAAGAAACACATAATCATGGCAATTCAAAAGAATCCAAATTTTAATACACACACATATGAATGCTTTCATATTTTTATTTGGAAAAGTTTTTGTTAACCCTAAATTTGATGATTAGAGTTTGATGATCCAAGTTTAGTATTTTTGGGATGTTACAAACCTTCCCCCCTTAAACAAAATCTCGTCCCGAGATTTGAAAAAGGACGAAAAAGATTACCTAGGATTTGAAGAGATCGGGAAACAATGTCCTGATGTGATCTTCGCACTCCCAGGTAGCTTCTTGTTCTGTGTGGTTGCTCCACTGAATCTTGAGAAACTTGATGCTTCGGGTTCTGGTAGTTCTGAAAGATTCTTCCAGAATACGGATGGGTACTTCGGGATAGGTCAGGTCATCGTTGATTTCTATGGTCCGGTGATCAATATTATTGAACACTTCCATCTTCTCCGGAACTTCGAGGCACTTGCGAAGTAATGATATATGGAACACATTGTGCACGGATGACATCTCTTCGGGTATTTCCAATTGATATGACACTTCTCCTCGACGGTTCAGAATCTTGAAGGGGCCGATATATCTGGGGGCTAACTTTCCTTTCAGTTGGAAAGGTTGCATTCCCTTCAATGCCGACACTTTCAGATACACAAAATCTCCTATGTTGAAGGTGAGGTCTCTATGTCTCTTGTCGGCGTAACTCTTCTGTCTGGATTGGGCGGTCTTGAGGTGCTCACGAATCTTGTGAACCTTCTCTTCTGCTTCTCGTAGGATATCAGGTCCGAAAATCTGACTCTCTGCTACTTCCGACCAGTTCAAAGGGGTGCGACACTTTCTTCCATACATGAATTCAAATGGGGCCATTTGCAAACTAGCTTGATAACTATTTGTAACACCCTCAGAATCGGCCATATGCAAGTTTCAGTGATTCCCGCCAAACCTGCATAGAAACGATTCAAAGGTGCCCACCAGGAACTTTCGTGCGGGTGGAAAACGAAGTAATATCATTACACAATAGTCCACAATGGAACCCACAGAACATATATATACAACAACGACTCCATGAGTCAAGAATACAAATATACACTACAAAGATCCAAATCACCTTGAAAACAATACAATGCCCGAGTACGGACAAGATGCAAATTGGGCTAAGAGCCCTGAAGAATAACCAATGGCGTCCATAACCCTGCCCAGGCCAAGCTGGAAGGGTAACCCTGCTAACGACATCGATCTAAACCTGCTAAAAAAAAAGGGGTGCCAACAAAGGGCAAAGGAAAAAAGAGAGCGGTCAGTACTGAGGCCAGTACACGGCGAGACTAGAATTCGGCGGTCCTCGCCTACATAGGTATGGTGGACTGAAGCGGCAGCGCAGCATACACTAAATAACCTATAGAGACTCGATACAACTAGCGGCTGTCGGATAGGGGTAAGAAAGACCTATTCGGATCCAACCTGAAACTATCACCGAGCATACCCATCCTGGTATTTCCCCCTCGAGACCAAACGAGGAAGTCAACCGAGGAACTCACACAGTTGGCAGTTTTATTCATTCCGTTATAGTTGCGGCAATTACTAGTCAGATATAGATAGCATGAGTCATCCTGATATAATAAGCAGTGGGCAGTTTTAGTTAACCATTCCGTTGTAGTTGTAGCACCTACTAGTCAGATACATATAACATGAGGCATCCCAAAACCCAGCAGTTGTTGGTACTTTTATTTAGCCATTCCGTTGTAGTTGCAATACTTACTAGTCAGATACAATGGTAACAGGTGACAATCCAAACCAACAATTGTTGGCACTTTTATTTAGCCATTCCATTATAATAAATCTGATTACTAGTCATTATAAAGTCAAATTTATAGCACTACTTTAGTTATAGTTGTCTATGATCGAGATACTGTGCTCCAAGTCGTCCATAACCGCGGACACGGCTTTCAGAAAGTTTTACCCTGCAGGGGGGCACAAATAGCAACACACGCACGATTAACCTCGAGAAAAACCAAATGAAACCCAACGAGGCATCACGACAGAGCAATTGCAAGATTCATATAAATTTCAGGGGGCCACCCCACCAAGCTACCCGCTACGAAGTTGGCCAGCTCCGAGATGGACCCAGAGGTTTGTGACGACGGATGTAAACGACTGGGAACCTAAAAATGTGACTGGGCTTATCGATACCGCGAAAACGTGGCATGGGGTTCCAAAACAGTACAGGCACTCCACGCGCAATCATAATAAAGCAGTAAAGCATGGCATAAGTACAGGATAGTAATAAAGCCCCAAACTACTTATGGCCCCAAGAAATAAGATATGACTCAAGCTCTGGCTAGGGGGATTCATGGTCCCACATGCGGATAGTGAGAATATTCAAAGAACAGGTATCAAGTACTCGGGGTCCTACGGGACACAAGTGGACGGTTAAAAACCAAATAACATCTATTGCCCACTTGTGCCTCTGCATTATTTACCTACTTCAATTTTAGTTATTAAACGGTAATTAAAGCCATGATCATCTCCAACATTAAACATTCAGCATTACTTTAACAACTATGGTACTTGACGACACACAACCGCACCTGAGCAAGCGACTACGACACGCAAGTCCAACTATCTACCAAACAACAGGTAATAGGATGTGTCCAAGGCAATATAAGGCTGCAAGGGATATCATGGGTACGAAAACTAGAGCATCGCAACACAGATAGCAATAGATCAACAGGAGGAAATAAAGACTATAAAGTAAAATAGGTAGAAAGAGGGAGAATGCTCGCCTGAAAAACATTGCCGAAGTTTCATCCGAAGAACGGGTCAACACTCGCATCAACTCATCGGCCTAATCCGTGAAGAAGCAAAGCACTAGAACAAACACCGGATGCAATATTTACTACTACGGTAGAAGATCGGGCATGATGCATATATGGTGTATGACATGGCAAGGATGCGATGCATTTAGGCAATATTAAGCGGAACCGGGGTCCCGACAATTAATTATTAAGTTCATGTTGTTGAGATACCCCACAATTTAAATGTTGTCTTTAACAAGTCGAAACATGGCATCAGTTCGCTACACAAATTTAATTGAAGCCAACATAGGACTAGAAAAGCCCGCATATGGACACCATATTTAATTATAAGGTGAATCGACATAAGGTCCCCAAACACCCACAAATATGTATGCAAGCATGTACAATGATATGCAACAGGATATATATTACATTTACAAAATAGGGCTCAGGAAAAGGGGTCACACATGGTTCCGATGATCTTGGCTTCCGGGGGTCCGGCGCCGGGTCGGTCTTCGGTCTAGGATCGGGCTTCAGATCCATGGATTGAAGTCTTCAAGGTCTCGGCATCACCGATCCTGTGAAGAAGATGTCTACAGGTCTTGGCCATCGGCTCCATGTCGACGATGTTCGAGTTTCGGGGGGTTCTCCGGTTCTATCTTGGTGTTTCCTCCACTCGGTGCCGGTTCACGGTGTTTGGGATCAGTGCAAACCTGGAGAAACTACCCGTATGAAGCCACAAATCAGAACAAGACATTCACAGGAACAAAGAATAATTCAGGCATCTAGCAAAAATGGCTAGATGTTGTTCATACAACAAGTACTGGGTACCGCACAAGGGCACACCCAGCTGCACACGGGTAGCTGAGGCAGAGGAAAACTCAGGAGCCCCCAAAACTGAGCAGCACGTTGTTGGACTTGGTTTCCAAACTCACGAGGCGCGATGTACTGAACATCTTACAAACTGGGCTCTGCGGATAGGATGAGGCGGTGGCGGGCGACCCGTGATGGCAGGGCACCTGGCGACTTCGGGAAAAAACAGCGCAGCGGCGGTGAGGGACAGAGGAGGTCGCTCTCGAGAAGGGGAAGGTCGGCCGGAGGAAAGCACGCAGGGGCCTACGGACGACGCCGGAGCTCCAGGGGCGCGTGAGAGTCGTGGAGGAGAGGTGCTCACCGACCATAAAGAGGCAGCATGGTAGAGCTCAGGGGCGAGCGTCCAGGTGATGCCGTCGCTGTAGCAAGGCGGAGGCGGACTCGAGGACAGAGGTGGGGACCAGCGGGGTGGCGAGGGCGAGGCCGGGGGGAACAGCGGCGGGTGGCGCCTGGCGACCTTGCAGGCACGGCGTCGCGGCGGAGGCCGGACGCAGGCCGGGGAGGAGGGCACCAAGGAGATGGGCGGTCGACGCGCTCGGAGGAGAAGGCCACGGCGGCGGGGCGCAGGGGTGGTCGCGAGAGGAGGAGCGCCGAGGCGGTGGCGCCATGGCCGGGGCAAGCTCGAGGGGGAGGGTCCCTGGCGACGGGCGATGCAAGCGCCTGGCAAGCGATGGGAGAGAGAGGGGCGGAGGTGGTTGCAGAGATAGAGCGAGGGGAGCGGGCGCATCGTCTGGGTGTGGTGGGACCAGGGGCATGCGTGAGAGAGAGGTGGGGTTGGGATCGGGGAGAGGGGGAGCGTGGGTTCGATTGGGAGGTGGGTGGCGGCGGCAGGGTGGGGGTGTGGGATTAGGGTTAGATGGGGTAGTTCTAGGGTTTGGTTGGAGGTGGCCGGCTGGGCTTTTGGGCCTGGCTGGCTGCCTCCCAAAAATAATATAAACTTTTTATTTAATATTTAAAAGATGTTTATAATTAGTTTTTAGACAAATAAAATATCCAGATAGATCTGGGGTTTGTATTTTGAAATAAAGAAGGGGAGTATTATAAAAAAACAAAATAGGATTTTGTATTATACTTTTATGACAAGGCATGCATGATGATGTCATGATGATGCACTAAACAAAAACACGGCGATTTTCTAGTAGTGGATTTACCCGGGGTGCTACACTGTTGTTGTAAGAAAATTCTGTGAACGGCAGACAGTATTCCCATTTAGATCCATACTATAACACACATGCTCTCAGCATATCTTCGAGTATTTGATTTACTCGCTCCATTTGTCCGTTGGTCTGAGGGTGATAAGCTGTGCTGAAATCTAGTCGGGTTCCTAAACCTTCTTGGACTTTCTTCCAGAATCTCGAGGTAAACTAAGTTTCCTCGATCCGATACAATGTTCTTGGGGACTCCATGCAAACTGACGATTCTAGCGATGTATAACTCTGCTAGCTTCGAACTCTGATAGGTGGTCTTGACGGGTAAGAAATGGGCGACTTTGGAAAATATGTCCACTATGACCCAAATAGAGTCATTTCCCCTACTAGAAGTAGGCAATCCGGTGATAAAGTCCATTCCAACGGAATCCCATTTCATTCCGGAATCTGCAATGGTTGCAACAATCCAGCGGGTCTTTGATGTCCCGCCTTGACTCGCTGACATATATCACACTTGGCGATATAGCTTTCGATTTCTCTCTTCATCTTATGCCACCAAAATTGTTCTTTCAAGTCTTGATACATCTTCGTTCCTCCGGGATGGATAGAATAAAGAGTATCATGAGCTTCCTTCAGAATTACTTCTTTCAACTCAGAATCTGCTGGTACACAAAGGCGTCCTTTGTACCACAGAACTCCTTCTTCATCTTCGGTGAATCTGGGTACTTTGCATGTACCGATACGACGCTTGATTTCGTCGATACTAGCATTTCCTTTCTGCGCCTCTTTGATCTGGCAGATCAAAGTGGGCTGAAGTTCTATGCTAGCCAAAAATCCTTCACTCACCAATTCCATTCGAAAATCTTCCATCTCTTTGTGCAAGCTTGGTTGCTCCTTCAAAATCATGGAGTTCAAGCGGCACGGCAATCTGCTACCATGTTGGCTTTACCGGGATGGTAGTGAATGTCCAGATCATAATCCTTGATTAGCTCAATCCATCTTCTATGTCTCATATTCAGCTCCTTCTGAGTGAATATATACTTTAGGCTGTTGTGATCCGAATAAATCTCACAACGATTTCCCATCAGGTAATGCCTCCATGTCTTCAGGGCTAGAACTATGGCTGCGAGTTCGAGGTCATGGGTTGGGTAATTTTGCTCATGTTGTTTCAGTTGTCGAGATAGATAAGATATAACTTTGCCTTCTTGCATTAGCACACATCCGAGACCGATCTTGGATGCGTCACAATACACGTCGAAGGGCTTCGTGATTTCTGGCATGATTAAGATTGGGGCTGAAATCAATCTCCTTTTGAGTTCTTGAAAACTCGCTTCACATTTGTCCGTCCATTCAAACTTCTTGTCCTTATTTAGCATTTGGGTCATGGGTCTGGCGATGCTCGAGAATCCTTCTAAGAACTTGCGGTAATATCCCGCCAATCCGAGAAATGCACGAACTTGGGTCTGGGTGGTTGGGGCTTGCCAATCTTCGACATCTTTCACCTTTGCAGGGTCAACGGCAATTCCTCCAGCTGATATAATGTGGCCGAGGAATCTATACCTCCTATAACCAGAATTCACATTTGCTAAACTTGGCATACAACTGATGCTCTCTAAGGGTTCCAAGAATGGTCCTTAGATGTAGCTCATGTTCTTCTTCTGATTTGGAATAAATCAGAATGTCATCGATGAAAACAACAACAAACTTATCTAGGAAGTCCATAAAAATCTTATTTATGAGATTCATGAAATAAGCGGGGTCATTGGTTAATCCAAAAGACATGACAGTATACTCGTATAATCCATATCTGGTGGTAAAGGCATTCTTGGGAATATCCTCTGCGCGAATCTTGAGTTGATGATAGACAGTTCTAAGATCAATCTTAGAAAACACTTTGGCACCGGTCAACTGATCAAACAAATCTTCTATCTTGGGAAATGGGTACTTGTTCTTGATAGTGACATCATTCAACTTCTAATAATCCGTACACAAATGGTTACCTCCATCCTTCTTGTCCACGAACAAGACAGGTGATCTCCATGGTGACGCACTTGGTTGAATCAATCCAATTTCCAACATGGCATCTAGTTGCTTCTTCAGTTCTTCTAGTTCAGACAGGTTCATACTATAGGGTCTCTGGGCTATGGGTCCTCTTCCGGGGATTATTTCAATGATAAACTCGATATCCCGATCTGGGGGCATACCGGGGAAAACATCTGGGAATACATCGGGGTATTCACAGACTATCCGGACTTGGTCAATGGTAGGTTGGGCTATACTCTTGTTGCACTTGAATTGACGAGGTAAGGTTTCAGATACATGCTCGACTGATATTCCGGCTGTACTGGTCATGGCTATGGCTTTCTTGGCACAGTCAATTTATCCTTTATGTTTGGACATCCAATCCATTCCTAGTACTACTTCCAAACCTTTAGTTCCAAGTACTATAAGATTAGCATAAAAATCTATGCCATGGATTCGGATAGGGACGGCTTTGCAAATTTTCCTAGCTTTGGTGGTTGAACCGGGGATTTGCACAATCATAACATGCTTCAGTTTGGTTGGTTAAATCTTACTAGTGCATGCAAATTCTTCGGTGACAAATGAATGCGATGCACCAGAATCGAACAACACTCTAGCAAGTACTGGATTAACAGAAAACATACCCACGATGTTCCGGCGCTTCGAGCTTCTTGACATGCATGAGAAAAAGACCGTTGCGGTTGAGCGAATTCTGGGCAAACCTTCTTCCCGGCTGAACACGATTTCTGAGCTGGGGCATTTGCATTGGGGGCTGCGGCATTCTTCTTGGGGCACTCGTTGGAGTAGTGACCCTTATTTCCACAGTCATAACAAGTCACTTGCGACTTGTCCTTTGCTGCAACAGGCACAGCATTGCTTCCAGTCCTCGGGGCAGTGTTGGTGTTGGCGACATCATTGTTGTTATTGAACTTGGGTGGGGCACGGTTGAAATTGTTAGAGTTGCCGGGGTTGTTGTGATTTCCTCCGGGCCTTGGGTTTCCACGGTTGGGATAGGTCGGACGGTTCATCGGGGGTCTGTTGTTTCTTGGGGCAAATCCTAGAGATGGGTTAGGGCGATACTTTGGGGTCTGATGGGTTCCGGGCTGATGCATCATGCGACGCTTGCAGTTCTCGTTGGCTTGGTTGATCTTTCCTTCCATCTGGATGGCAGAGTCGAAAAGGTCTTCAATATCCGCAAAAGGGATATTGACTAACACCGTCTTCATCTCATCATGCACACCGTTCAAGAATCTTTCTTTCCTCTTGGCTTCGTTGTCGATCTCATCCGGGGCATACCTAGCTAATGACAAGAATTTGTCACGGTATTCCATTACGGCCATCCGTCCTTGCTTCAGTTATCTGAATTCATCTCTCATTCTCTTGATCAATCCCGGTGGCACATGGGTTCTGCTGAACTTGACCTTGAATTCCTCTCAGGTCATCATCTGTCCTCCGGTCATTGCACGAACGTTGTTCCACCATGCTCTTGCATCTCCGGTTAGATAGTGGGTGGCGAACAGAACTTTCTCGTTAGCTTCCACTCCGGAGATTTCCAGGTAGTTTTCCATGGTTTGCAGCCAATCATCGGCGTCTAAGGGCTCTTCTGACTTAGTGAAAACGGGTGGGTTGGTATTCTGGAAATTCTTAAGCTTAGATCCATGGTTGTCCTGATTTCCGTGGCCTTGGTTGTTGTTGGCCATCTGAGCTAGGTGCTGAAGGGTGGCTAAGTTGTCTTGACGTTCGGCTCTTTCAGCTTCGCGGTCAGAAACCAACATTTGCAGGATCTGCAACATCGGGTCCGGGGATGAACTACCTCCTCCGCGTGGCATCTGAAGATTGAGATAGATCATGGGAAAAGAGGGAAATTTCTAAGGTTCGGGGACTTTTGAAAAGTTTTTAAAGTTTGACTTAGATTTTCTAGCAACTTGATTTTCATTCATTCATTCATATCACACGATACAACACACACCACAAAACAAGAAAAACAGATGGTTTTAAGAACCATTCTGGAAACTACGATACAGTGGGACCGAATACAACTCACTACGCTAGTGCTCTAGTGCTACTACTCCTCGGAGTCGGTGTAGTCGTCATCCTCATCATCCTCATCCTCATCGATGAAGGCGAAATCATCCTCATCGGTGAAGAAGTCCATGGCCTGATCCTCCAGAAAATCATCGTCATCGCTGAGATAGGAGTAGGGGTCTCCACGAAGATCCTCTCTGGCATTCTCCCTTTCCTCCAACTGCATGTCTCTCTCGTGGATGGTCTCCTCCAAATCCGATATATGGTGGCGAATACGGGCAATGATGCGCTCCTTCTTATCGAGCTGACAGCGGCGAGACTTGAGGTCCTTTGCTAGCATGGCGATGGTCTGATCCTTCGTCTTGATGATGCGGACTTGTGGTTGGAGTAGTCACGGCAATTATCCAATTCCTTCTAACGATCATACATCATGAAGCTAAGGTGGTCCAACTGAATATTCAGCTCGGGGTGGTATGGGGCTTCCAGTGGCTGTCCCATAGCATCACGCCTTGGACAAAACTCAAAGCGGGTACCCTTGATCTGGTTGATACTCTGCCCACACAAACGGGCAAGAGCTTCCTGCATGGCCCTGGCAAGTCCATCGAGCCAGTTGTTTTCTCTTAAGGTAAACTAAATTCCCTCGGCAGTGGGAGGTTCAATCTTTCCTCGGAGACTTGCAACAATTAGCCACTGCAGATCTTCTCCTCCTTGATCATTGAGCTGAGCTCCGAAGAACTCGGGGTGCAGATGCTCCAGAAGTTCCAAAATCTGGTCCAAATCCCGCTCAAAGATAAGGTCTCCTCCATTCCCTAACTGATAAAACTTGATGTACCTCACGTCCATCTATAAGAATATAGGATGAGTAAGTTAGTAGAGTGATCAAGTGTGTCAAATTTTTAGGTATTTTGCAAGAATTTTTTGAGGAACATGAATTTTTATGAAAGAAACCAAGTGATAATAATGGGAATAAGTTTTTGTAAATATTTGTTTCCTTTGGTTTTGAAACTAAGTTTTTGATTCAAACGTCCAGTCTAACTAGGGCCTCCTATGGTCAGGATAGCTCTGATACCAACTTGTCAACAACCGGATTTTTAATCCCAGATGCCTGTTATGCCATACATCGCAATCCCAGGATTACCATTTTTGCGAGACATAACAGATTTGGATACCACAGTACATCATCCATTACAAACCATATATAAGGTCTTACACAAATAAGGATCTCATGATCCAATTCTTAATACAACTCAAGCAGCGGAAATACGTAATAATAAAGGTAGCATAGGCGAAGCTCCATCTTCGGGGTCACAGGCAATGCTGACGATGGGAGATGATCCTAGTTGTCGTAACCTTCCTGGGGTCCATCATCCTGGTACTCCTCTTCATAGTCTGTCCACGGGAATATCCAGGGACAAAGCCATGAGTACTCTTTAAGTACTCGCAAACTAATACTAGCAAGTGAAGGGGGTTTTTGTAGTAGGACACTTAGCTCTAGGGTTGTTTTGCAAAAAAGCCAGATTTACCTCTACTAAGTTCAGAAGAGAGAAAAGCTAGTTAAATTTTATAATACCTAAGTGGGAACTTGAATTTCATATCACAACTCTATTGTGGTCAAGTCAAAATCTCAATTCATTTCACAAGTCATTTTGAAAACATCTGACGGGGGAACAGTATGGCCACTCCAACTGTCCATAACCGCGGACGCGGCTATTTGAATAGTTTGACACTCTGTAGAGATTGTACACTTTCACCACAACATTTGATACATCCATCAGGAACAAATCCTGAATTCACCATACTCAGTATGCGGATAATCAATCCTAACCTTTCAATTACACGCCCTAGTATAGGCACCTCTCCTGTGAGTTTGGCCTCCCAACCATGACCAACTGTCATCTTGGTCTTGCATGTGGACAATCTTCACAAGGTAGCCTCAGCTCAGACCTTGACCGTGAGGGAACCCATACTAAGGTATATAAGTTTCTAGTCAAGCCCTACCCAATTCTCGGGTATTGTGGTTGTACGGTAAAATTGGAATGGTATCGCATCCAGACAACCATCAGTTTTGTAAAGGGCTAAGGCTCATGCCTTAACATTTTCATCATCAAAATCATCTGGTGTTCGGAAACACATGTCAAAACATTTCAGTAGAATGACTCATCATTCCAAGGTTTTCATAACCATTTTCACCAAGTATTCCCATCTAATGTTGATCAAGTTTTATGCTTAGCACTAGCATCTACAAGTGGGGGTGAGTACAAATGAGGGGTGGTACACAAGTGGAGTTTAACTAAGTTCAGTCTCATGCCTTAGGATGACATAAAGATTATCTAGCTTAGGCCAAATTTTATGCTCTTTATGCAACCTTCAATTATCTTCCTAGAATCTACAAGTTACTTAAGTAAACTCTAAGAGAAAGCTTTGATAAAGAAATAAAGTATAAGGCTTGCAAGTAAAACTAGGATTGGGTTATCAAGTGGGTATGATCACATATGCTTAAGGCATATAGTTGGCATGGTAACAAGCAAGTATTTGATTGCATAGGTAAAGTATCTTGCAAGTGTTAGCTTGCTCAATCAACCAGTAGTATTAGGCTTGTCTTGTGCAGAGCAGTGGTTGAAGTTCTCCTCGGCTTATTCTTCGTAGTATCCTCCTTCCTCGTCGTATCCTTGGTCGGTACTAGTGTCTATGAATAAATACTAGGTACACAATCACCAAACAATACTTAACTACTTTCAATCATCACACAAAAGGGTTCTATAGATGATCTAGCATCATCACTAACATTCAAGATTAAAGTACTTGCATTATTTATTTATTTTTAGAAAAGTAATTTCTACTCATTGAAAAACTACTTAAGATTTAATATTCTCCAAACCAAACATGGGATCATGTTGACACATGTCATCACCACCTATTTCATTACATGGGAATGTGATATTAAAGTGGTGTCACAATTTAATAAGGTTTAACCTTTTATTTCAATTAAATAAAATGACTAGAAATGCCTATGTGGCATTCTTTTATTACTTGGACATTATTTATGTAAGTAAACTCATATGTTTTTATATATTCTGAAAGGTATGATCAAATGTGATTTTTGAGAGTTGGAATCAACTCAAAAGCTATTATGGTTGAAATTTGAAAAATGTTTGAATGCAGAAAAAGCTTCTAACTTGTTATTTTTACCAAGGTTGACCTACAGATCCAAATGATTTGAATCCAACGGGCTTGGATTAAGCATTTCAATATCTTTCTAACAAAATTGGTTTCATTCAATTTGGTTTACTGAATCGAGTTGGGTTGATTTTTGAAACTAGGTACAGAACTATGTTTGAATTAAAATGGAAAAAGCTAAATTCAAACGAGTGGGCTGAGGAAGGTTAATGGGCGGCCGGTGTCACTCCAAATGGCACAACTAATGTGAGGGTCTACGGTTAGTGGCTCTTTAAGCAGCGATGCAGGCGATGTGGTGCGTTGGATTAGAATGAGGATCGACGGCTGAGGGTCGTCGTCGACGATGAACAAGTCACCGGCGAGATCAAACCCTAGCGGCTCTATGGGGGTGCATAGGGGGCATACCGTGGCTCCAGTGACGACGGCGAGGCGGGCAAACAACAAAGTCGACGACGACGAACTCAGGGATGGTCGCGGCAGCTCCAGGGGTGGACGAAATCAATGGCTCCTCTTCTCCTCTGCAGCGGCGAGCTCCGGCCAAATTCCGGCGATGCGCTGCTCGCCTTGCTCCGGCTAAGGGGTGGAACGATCAGTGAGTTAAGGGGAGTGAAATGGTGTGCCTCAATCTGTTGGGGGTCGCCTCCTTTTATAGGCCCGACGGTGAGACCGAGAGGGATGGCCCGACGGTGGCGACACGGCTACGGGCGGCTAGAGGCATGGCCGAGGTTGGCGATCGACAGGCGGTCTCCTGGCGATGCTCTAAGGTTTAAATGCGCGTGTAGGGGCGGTGGAAAACGGTCGGGAACGTGCGGTGCTCTGCGAGGCAGAGGCGGCGAACTCTGCGGCGAGCGGTGGCTACGGGGTACGGGCGGTGAAACGAGCATGTCTGGTGGTCCCCTGGGACGGTGGGGTGCATGCTGGAGGGCGGCGAGGTCTCGAGGTGGTCAGGTTGCGTGGGAACGGCGCGTGCTCTGCGGTGCACGTCGGCATGGTCAACAGCGGCACGGGCGCGGCATTCCTGGCGGTTTTGGTTGCTGTCTTCGAGCTAGGGCTAGTCGAGAGGGGGCGGTGAGACACGGTCTACCTCCCCGACAAGGTTGGCACGGATAGTTCTTCTCCTAGCTTGCTGTCTACACTGGGGTGACATGGGTGCTCTTGGCATGTTCACCATTGATGACATTGGTGAGCTTACAGTGGTTCTAGGGCTTAGTTAAGGTTGCTAGATGATCTACTGAGGCTAGTGTAACCAGAGAGGGAACAAGGTTGGCTCAAAACACTGCTCAACATATTGTTTTGATTTTGTTTTATTTGCATCTGCAACCTATTTGATGAAATGGCCGCATGAACTTAAATTTTTTATTTTGAAAAGATTTTTTGTGGGTGTTCTAGGCATGTACTGGGGAGTCTGTGGATGCTTGGGTTTTGAAAATTGAGCTTGTTTGAGTGGTTTTTGAAAGTGGGATCTTCCCATATGAAATAGATTCAATTTTAAACTGTCATTTAAACTAAGCATTTGAATGTTTTTGGATGATCACAAAGTGGGCCTTGATACCTTGTTATGAGTACTATCAAGGGGTGCAAAGATCCATACATGTTTCTGTTAAGTTCTGAAAGTTAGGGATATCCAAAGTAGGCATGGGAGTTAAAATTGGCCAAAGTGACCATTCACTTAATTTGTTTGTTTTGACTTGTTTGTCTTTGGGAAAAGTTTGGGGATTGTTTAGATGATGTTTATTTCACCTAAGAATCATTTTACAAGCAAAGAAACACATAATCATGGCAATTCAAAAGAATCCAAATTTTAATACACACACATATGAATGCTTTCATATTTTTATTTGGAAAAGTTTTTGTTAACCCTAAATTTGATGATTAGAGTTTGATGATCCAAGTTTAGTATTTTTGGGATGTTACACATAGTCCAAGGGTGAACTACTCACACATCATACCGGAGGCTGGCATGGTGAGGAAGAAGGCCTCTGGGATGATCTCTCCCCTCTGGCAGGGTGTCGGGAAGAGCTTCAGATCCCCCTATCTAGGGACGATCGTGGCGGCGGCTACGGACTGTTTCGTGGAGATTGTATCGGGTGCCTAGGGTTTCTACATCAGGGTGACTTTATAGGCGAAGGGGTGAGGAAGGAGGCCGGCCAAGGGGTGTGTCCACCCTGTGGCGCCCCTTTGTCTCTCCTCTGGACTCCGTGTTTGTTCCGGTAAAATATTGCCTTTGGCTTTTGTCCCGTCCAATTCCGAGAATATTTCGTTACTAGCTTTTCTGAAACCAAAAACAGCAAAAACAGGGAACTCGCACTGTGGCATTTTGTTAATAGGTTAGTCCCAGAAAATGTATAAAAATACCTCAAAGTGTAGACAAAGCATAGCAAAGTTGATACCAAACAAGCATGGAAAATCAAAAATTATAGATACGTTTACGACGTATCAGGAAGTGACAGAAATCTCTAAGGTTGTAGATGTGTTGTTGCTACTAGAGAGAAAACATCAATCCTTTGTCCACGGGGCAATTGTATTGTTTACTTTACATACATTGCTTAATGCAATTATTTGTTGCTTGCTACTTAATACTGGAAGGGGTTCGGATGATAACCTGAAGGTGGATTATTAGTCATAGATGCAGTTGGATTACGGTCTGTGTATTATGTTGTAGTGCCCAATCAAATCCCGTAGGAGTCAAGATGTCTAGTATATGCATTGTTATGCTTTCTCAATATGTCAATTTCCCCGCTGTAATTTGTTCACCCAACATGCTATCTACTTATGGAGGACACCTCTAGTGAACTGTGGACCCCTGTCCAATCTTTATCATTGATATTCCATCTACTGTTTATTGTTTACTATTTAATTTCTACAAGCAAATCACTATCTTCCACACTATACGTTTAATCCTTTGTTTTCAGCAAACTGGTGAGATTGACAACCTCATAATAAGTTTGGGCAAAGTATTGAGTTTGTGTTGTGCAGGTTCCAAGTTGTTAGCAACACCTTGGAGTTGTTTCCTTACTCCTAGTGGTTTGATAACCTTGGTTTCATAACTAAGGGAAACTTGTTGTTGTGCTCATCATCCCTTCCTATTGGGGTTCCCAACGAGCTCAACATATCTGAGCCATCAAGCACTTTTCTGGCGCCGTTGCCGGGGAGATAAGTACAGCTCAATCGCTTCCTCCTCGTTAATCACTTTTCAGGGAGAAAGAAGATTCTCGCAAGGGGAGTCTCTCACAACCAATCTCTTTACTTTGTTTTGCTTTGTTTCTTTTGCTTTGTTTTGCTTGTTTATTTTTATCAAAAATACAAAAAAATAGTTTCGCCTGGTTTGCTTTTTTCTTATAAAAAACACAAAAAAATCAGTTCTTCATTTAGTTGTCACCTTGTTCTTAGCTCACCATGTTGATCCCTAAGTTCACCCTGAAAGGCCTTTCAATAGGTAGCAGCTCTATAATTGGGAAAGACAATATTGAAGAATTCTTTAATCATGTTAGCAAGCATGAGGATATTGAGGATAGATCCTTAGCAGAACTTGCTCCAAATTATGATATTGCTGCAGCTTCTTTAGTTCACATGTTGGAGACTAGGTTTGTTAACCTTAACCCCATGATGCAAGTAATGTTTCTTAAACTTAAAGATATTGAGAATACTGAAAAGAGAGATTTTATTCTGGAAATTTTGCTAAAAGAATTCAATGATGTTGCTAAAGAACCTAAAAAGGTCTTTGGTCATTTTAATATGCTAGGCTCATATGTAGATGTTATGGGTACACTAGAAAAGTTTGACAAAACCAAACCCGAAAAGGGAGAGGAAATTAAAATACCAATACCTTTTAAACTTGTAGGAATGCATGAAGCTTTTGAAAAGAAATTTGATTGGATTACTCCTGAAAACCCATTTCATCAAAATAGTGAACCCAAAAGTATTGAGAGGGGATCCTCTAGAACTTATTTGGATGAGATACCTTTCCTCGTTGAATAAATTTCTGGTATTGATCTTAATGCTTCTTCATTCGAAAATACTTGATTCTTGCTTCCTACACCTAACTTAAAGGCGTTAAAGAAAAGTACCATTGGGAGATAACCCAGATTTTTTATTTTCAGTAAGTTTTTATTTTGTTGAGTCTTGGAAGATATTACTTCTGTATAACCTCTCCTTATCCTTTTTGTGTGGTTTTTGTGCCAAGAATAACCTCTAATGAGAGAAAAGTAAGATTTGGGGAAGTTGCTCTCCTGAAACAGATTTTTGTGCTTAACGGTAAAAATTCGTGAAAACTCCCAGTATGTCGGATTGATCTGTAATTTTCTGAGCTTATGACCCAGGTTATTATCTAACTTTTGTTAGTTCAACACTTTTCGATTTGAGTAACATAATGTCTTCATAAAAATCGGTTTTTACCTTCTGGTCTGTTTTGATAGATTTCTGCCATTATTTGCATTTGCCTCTTAAAAAGAATTGATCACTTGAGCTTTTAAAAGGAATTGATATAGTATCTTGTGTTTTAATGAAAGTTTTACTTGTGTTTAAACTAAACCCAGAGGCTTATTATCTTTAATACACTAATGTTGCTAATGAAGATTGTGTGAAGTTTTGTATAAAGGAAATTTTCATGTGTAGGAGAGAATGATGTGATGAGATGAAGAATGGACAAAAGCTCAAGCTTGGGGATGTCACCCCATGTCACCCCAAGAAATATTCAAGAGGTACAAGCGTCAAATCTTGGGTATGCCCAAGGCATCCCTTTCTTCGTCAATAAAAATCTCAGGTTTTCTTTCAAAACACTTTATTTTTATTGTTTCATTCACTATTGTGTTGTTCTTGGAGCATTTTAGTTTTCGTTTTTAGTTGTCGTTTTTTTGAATTGCTGCAATAAATAGTTGGACCCCCCGCATTCATATTTTGTTTCAAATAAGTTGATTGGTGTTGGAAAATAGTAGAAAGTTTCATGCTTATAGTGGTACAAAAAGGAGCTTGTTTTGACAGTGGCTTAGACTTTATCATGTCATGCTAGATGTTGATTTGACCATATGCTTAGTGATTATTGCTGTACCATGACTTGTTCCAAACAATTGAGATTGCTTAATGTGCCTTGAAAGAATCATGTGTTGTTTTAGCATACAAAAGCATAATATTGTGGTATTCTCATTTAATGCTTTATTTGGGTTGATTTGGCACATGCTTACACCATGTTAAGACTATGAACCAGTCACCTTAGCATCTATGATCATTTAGTTTTTGACTTGTGATACCACTTTATGCTTTAATTGATAATGTTTTGTCGCTCTGCATGATTATGTCCATTATTGCTCTCTTAGTTTGGTCGCTCCCAGTCTTTTGCTATCCTCCACTTATACTGAGTAAGCTCTACTCATGCATGCAACTCCCAAGAAACCAAGTTGTTCCAAAGAGTCCACTATAAATTCCTATGCATGGTGTGTTACACCATTCCAAGTATATTCATGTTTTTATCTATCTTCCAAATTAAACTTGTTATGTGAAAATTAGTGATTAAAGCTCTCACAAACTTGATGGAACACTTTACTTTCTTGCACCTAATAAACTTGAACCATTGTGTCATCTATGTTTCTTATATGCTTGCACTTATAAGTTGGGAATTAGCAGAACCATGTTTTCATGGGGAACGCTTTTAACATTGCACTTATTCTATTTAGTTGATATCATGTTCTTTTGTTTATGGATCTCGGTGGTGTGAAATAAAGGGAGAGCTTGTAAGCTCATGGAGTTTGTATATGTGTTAGATAAACATCTGGGCAGCTAGCCTAAGCCATGCCTAATCATGGTGGAAACTTGCAACATAACCATAATGAGCATTCTGTGAAGCATCCTCAATAAAAACCTATGAAAATAGCAAATAAAAAGATCGCTGAGATGCTCATTGTCTGTTGCCTTGTCATTTTGATATGGGATAGCTCATGTGTCATGTGGCAAGGGTACGCGCAGCGCGAGCCCAAGAGCTTCCGCCGTGACGGAGGACAACGCCGCGACGGCGGCAACTACAAGGAGAAACCAAGGTTCGACCCCGCGGCCCTCCTTAACCAGCATTGTGCGTTCCACAGCAGGGAAGGGAAGCCCGCCACGCACACTACCGCCGACTGCCACTCTCTCAAGGAGATCAAGAAGGCTCGGGGAGCACGGGAGGACCCCGACAACAACCCGCCAAACGGCAGTGTGGCTGGCTTGCTCCACACCTTCACAGGCTTCAACACGAAGCGCGAGAAGAAGGTCATCGCTTGCACCGTCGCCGTCAACGCGGTGGCCCAGGTGGACGTTCCCCAGTTCCTCAACTGGTCGGAGCAGCCCATCACCTGGAGCCGCCACGACCACTCGCCACGCATCGAGTACCCAGGCCGAGTCGCCCTGGTGGTCAAGCCCAAAGTAGGAGATTACTGTCTCCCCAAGACATTGATGGACGGCGGCAGCTCCATCAACATCCTGTACCTGGACACCTTCAGGTGACTGCGGCTCCCGCAGTCGATGGTCGAGACGACCTACACCATGTTCCACGGCATCGTCCCCGGTCGGAAGGCGTACCCGATCGGCAAGGTCACACTGCCAGTCACCTTCGGCACACCAGCAAACTTCCGCACCGAGCGGATCGTCTTCGAGCTGGTACCCTTCGACAGCCCCTACCACTGCGTCCTGGGGAGCCAGGCGTTCGCCAAGTTCATGGCAGCGCCCCACTACGCGTACAACGCGGTGAAGCTCCCCGGGCCGCGCGGCGTCATCACCATCAACGGCGACCCCGACATGGCCACCGAGTGCGAGGCCAAAGGAGCCGAACTCGCCGACGCCATCATCGCGGCAGAGGCCAACCACGCCGACGAGCTCGCCAAGTACGCGAGCGGGGTCAACAATGACGACCCCACCATACTCAAGAAGCCCAATTCGGAGGGCGCCAACACCTCAGCCTTCGAGGCAACGACGCACACCCGCACCGTCGAGCTGGTCCCAGGTGACTCCAGCCAGACGGTGACGATCAGGATGGGCATGAGCCCAGCATAGGAAGGCACGCTCATCGAGTTCCTCCGTGAGAACAGGGACATCTTCGCATGGAAGCCCTCTGACATGCCTGGTGTCCCTAGGGAACTCGCTGAGCACAAACTCAACGCCGACCCCAAAGTGCGACCCGTCAAGCAGTCGTTGTGGCCCTTCAATGAAGAGCGCCGCCGAGCCATCGCCGAGGAGGTGCAGCGTCTACTCGTTGCAGGCTTCATACGGCCAATCAAATACTCCAAGTGGCTGGCAAACCCAGTCCTGGTCGATAAAAAAAACGGGACCTGGAGGACGTGTATCGACTACATCTGGAGGATCGGTGCCAGTCGCCATGTAGGTCGCGACGTGGCGACCGGTCCCGTCGCGGAGATCGGCGGAGTTTTCCGACCCGGAGTCGAAGTCGAAGATCCCAAGAATGGAGGGATCCTCGAAGTCTCCCACGTTGGAGACCTGGGTGATGGAGTCCGCGGGCGAAGTCGCGGTGATGGACCCGGCGAGTGACGCCGGAGTCGCCGAGTCGGCGTCGTCGTTGAGGTCCGCGTCTTCCGCGACCGCGGTGTTTTCGGCCACGTCGCTGTGGGCCGAGTTATACTCGGAGGCGAGGCAATGGATCGTGCGGACCTGGCTCTTGGAGAGCCGGTCTCGTGGCGGCGACTCGTGGATGCGAGCCGAGTCCTCCGAGACGACGACGTCGGTGAGGCCGACGAAGAGGCTCATCATGCCGACTGGCAAGATCATGCTGTGTGTGACGGGTCGCGCCGCCGGTACGTAGATGCTCGGCAAGATCTTGAGCATCTCGCCGATCGCTATCATGCGGCCGGTGGCGACCGACTCATTGACGGGCAGATTGGATCTCGCCGCAGAACACCGGCCAGACCGGCCAGGCCCACTGGGCGCCCGCCGTGGAATGACCACGGCAGCAATCGGCAGTAGTAGTATAACGAAGGAAAGGCGGCCAGCCATCTGCGGTGCGAGATGAGGCGGAGACACGAGGTTTACCTGTTGGCCCGGAGGGTAAAGACCTACTCCTGCTAGATTGTATTATGATGAAGGTACAATGGGGCTAGCTCGACGGCTAGGCGGCGAGTCGCTTGGGTGGATGGTGGAACGTATCCTCTACACGCCCTGTAGGGAGGTTTATATAGACTCACCCCCCCCTAGGGTTTACATATCTCAACCGAATCAGTTGAGGTTTCGGTACTCGTTTAACCTAATATGACTGGGCCTATCTACTCTCCTGGGCCTTCAACTTCCAGTCGCTTGGATCCACGCCAGGTCTTGATCCAGTCGCCGTCCTACAGGCCCACTCGCCAGTTCCTGGGCCAGTCGGAAACGTCCTGCTGGGTATACCCCGGTAGGCATATCCCCATCAGTACCCCGTTGGCGGTTCTCTATGATACACATACACTTACAATGACAAGAACTTGCTTGTGACCAAAGTTGAGTAGCATGAGGTTCAGTACTCGTACGCAAGGGGCATGAGATTTTCAACTTGTAACTTGTCAAGCATATACTTGATGACCCACAAGTATAGGGGGTGTATCGTAGTACTTTCGATAAATAGGAGTGTCGATCCCAACGAGGAGCAGAAGGTGTTGACTAGTGGTTTGGAGCAGGAAATCTCTGTAAATACTTAGCAAAGGGATTTTTAGGTTTTCTTATAAAGCAAAGAAATAAAGTGCAAGTAAATAAAGATAATAATAATTGCAGCAAGTGGACCAATCCTTTCTTAGAAAAGGACAAGCCGATTGTATTACTTATGAGGACCAAACGTTCTCGAGGACACATGGCAAGTGCTTTCGCTTCATATAGTTGATTAATCTTCTTTGGTTGGATAAGTGTTGTGTGGGTGAACCTATGCTAATGTACCAACCTTACTTGGACTAATACTGTGATTATACCCCTTGCAAGCATCCGCAACTACAAGAAAGTAATTAAGATAAAAAACCTAACCACAGCATTAAACTCTGAGATCCTACACTCCCTTGTGCAAAGGTTTCCTAACGGGATTCAAGTTTCTGTCACTCCGGCAACCCCACAATTAGTATCCAAATACACAATGCATTCCCCTAGGCCCATAAATGGTGAAGTATCATGTAGTCGATGTTCACATGACACCACTACAAGAATAGTACCACAAGTTAAATATCAAACCATTGAATAATACCTCAACACAATTACACTACTAACAACATGACTTCTCCCATGTCCTCAAGAACTAAATGAACTACTCACGAGACATCATATGGATCAAGATCATAGATGATATGGTGATGAATAACAATCTAAACATAGACAATAATTCAATGGTTCCACTCACAATCATCAACTACAAAAGTAATCAACGCCGAGAAAGTTTCCCCTAAGAACTATGCAAGATTCAACACAATTGTTACAGCAGGATAGAGTGGTGATGATGGTGCTGGTGGATATGGTGGTGTGGATGATGATGATCCTGATGAAGTCTAGCTTGATGATGGTGTTGATGGCGACGATCACCCCTCCGCGGGAAGGAATTTCCCTGGCATAAATCCATCTACCAGAGAGCTCTTTCTCTCTCTGTAGTTTCTGCCCCGCAGAGGCGGCGGAATCTTTCAGTGGTCGCTCCCCATGTATTAGGGTTTCGAGGAGAATATATAGGCGAAAGGGTGAAGCAAGAGGTGGTCCAGGGTGGCCACACCCCCTAGTGGCGCGGCCCAAGGTGGCATGTGCAGGGGGGTGAGCCCCCTGTGGCCCATCTCAGCCTCCCCTTTTGGCTTCCTTTGTCTTCTGGAAAAATAGAATTGTCCGTGTATTTTTTGGAATTTTCTTATCTTCACGAATATTGCATCAAAACACCGCTTTTTCCATCAGAATCCTGACTTTGACAGTTCATCCTTGATGGGGATATGCCGAGTGGGGTATACCCAGCAGGATGTTCCCTACTGGATCATACTCCCAACGAGTGGGCCTGTAGGACGGCAACTGGACCGTGACCCAAGAGGAAACCAGGCGACTGGATGCTAAAGGCCCAGAAGCGTAGCTAGGCCCAGTTGGATTAGGTCAAAACCCTTCGAGTCCTTATCCAACTCGGTTGGAGATCTGTAAACCCTAGCCAGGTGACTCTATATAAACCTCCCTAGGGCATGCATAGCACTTACGTTCCATCATACACCCCTTCAACTCGCCGCCGAGCTCGCCCATTGTGCTCTCTCATCAATACAATCTAGCAGGAGTAGGTCTTTACCCTCTGGGGTCCTGAACCTGGGTAAAACCCTATGTCTTTGCCCTCATCTTGCACCACAGATGGATGGTCGCCCTTGCCCCTCATTCTACTACTCGCTGCCAATCGCAGCATCTGTCGTGGCCATTCCCACGATAGTGACGCCCACCGTGGGGCCTGGCCGGTCAGGCCTGTGTTGTGCGGCAAGACCCTACTTGCCAATCAACCAGACGATCGCCACCGGCCGCATGATCGCCATCGGTGAGATCCTCTAGATCTTGCTGAGCAGCTACGTCCCGGCGGCGCGCCCGGTCACGCACAGCGTGATCATGCCGGTCGGCACGATCAGCCTCTTCGTCAGCTTCACCGACGTCGTCGTCTCGGAGGACACGGTGCGCATCCGCAAGTCCTCTCTCGTGTCGGATTGGCTCGCCACGCTCCACCCGCCGGTGTCTTCCTCGACACCATCACCAGGCCCTCCGTCTCTCCCCCGAAGGAGATCGACCTTGGGATACCGCTGCAACCAGAACCAGCTTTGGTCGCCATGGTCGCAGAGCCAAGCGACTGGACCATGCCATATGTCGCCTACCTTGAGAGAGGGACCCTGCCAGCAGACGAGATGGAGGCATGCATGATCGTGCGCTGCTGCAAACCCTTCGCCATCATCAATGGCGAACTCCACAAACGCAGCATGACCGGCGTGTTCCAGCGCTGTGTGCAGCCCGCGGAAGGTCGCAAGATCATCCAGGACATCCATGCCGGCGAATGCGGCCATCACGCTGGTGTCCGGTCCCTAGTCGCCAAAGCCATGCGACACGGCTTCTACTGGCTCACCGCACATGCCAACATGGTCGACATCGTCCAACGCTGTGTCAGGTGTCAAAAGTACGCCAATCAAACGCACGTACCAAGCTCGACGCTCAAAACCATCCCCATCACCTAGCCATTCTCCGTATGGGGCATGGACATGGTGGGCCCCTTCAAGAAGGCCCCCTCAGGCTACACCCACCTCCTGTTCGCCGTTGATAAATTCACCAAGTGGGTTGAGGCCAAGCCAGTCCGCAAGTGCGATGGGAAGACCGCCTCCAAATTCCTGCGCGAGCTCATCTACCACTACGGATTCCCGCACAGCATCATCACGGACAACGGCACCAACTTCGCCAAGGGCGCCATGGCCGAATACTACGAGGAGCACAACATACGGCTCGACCTCGCCTCGGTCGCCCACCCGGATTCGAACGGCCAGGCATAACGTGCCAACCAGAGCATCCTCCACAGCCTAAAGCCACGACTGCAAGTCCCCCTTGAGCGAACCCCGGGATGTTGGGTCGAGAAGCTCCGCTCTGTTATCTGGGACATCCGCACCTCCATCAACCCATCGATTGGGTTCACGCCCTTCTTCATGGTGTACGGCGCCGAATCCGTCATGCCGACTGACCTTGAGCATGACTCGCCTCGGGTCGTCAACTATGCGGAGGCCGACAACGAGCTCGCACGCCAAGACGGGGTCGATCAGCTCGATGAAGCACGCGACCTAGCTCACTCCCGCACCGCAATCTACCAGCAAGGACTCCGCCACTACCACAGTCGCCGAGTCCTGACTCGCACCTTCCAGGAAGGCGACCTGGTCCTGCGACTGATCCAGGACAATAAGGGCATGCACAAGCTCTCTCTCCCTCGTGGGAAGGACCACTCTCCATAGGGCGAGTCCTAGGCAACGATGCCTACTACCTCATTGACGTCCGAGGCGACGGACAACTCGACGTCAAGCGGGTGTGGAATGTAAACCTCCTAAGGAAGTTCTACACCTAGAACTCTGACATGTACTCCCCCGCCATGAAATAAAGATGTTCATATTGCACAAATTGTGTCTACTCTCCAATTCTTGTGCCACTCTCCGTCATAAAAACAGCGTAACGCTAATCACGGAAGTCAACCCTTGGTCGCGCGACCGGCACGGCTAAGTAATGCGACGCAAGGGCACCGACAAAATTCGGGCCTTGCGTCGTCCATGAAAACCCCAACCCAGAGCCCCATCGGAGTCGCCTAGCTCGACTGGCCTGCCGGGCCAAGACAACCGCATTCGCTTCTCACAGCGATCTGGTCCTCCACATCGTCGGCGTAGCGACTAGAACGGTCAAGTACCACGCTCGGGGAGTGATGCCAGTCTAAACCGACGCGGTTAGGAAAAACACCAAGTATGAGAGCGCGCCCTGGACTCGCCACGAAACTGGCTCTCCAAGTCAGGTGGAGTGACGCGCCAAATACAATGCGCTTCATCCTGACCTACCTTGGGCATGCGACTAGAACATCTAAGTACCATGCTCGGGGACTCGTCCAACGGACCTTGTTCGCGTCCGGGAAAACGGCTAAGTATAGAGCACCCCTTGGGGTTGCCAAGCGACTGGCTTCCCAAGCCACGGCGAGTCGACCTCAACTAACTAACAGTACAAAAACAAACATACACATAAAGATAGTAGGTAAACCCCATAAAAGGTCGGAAGCGCTCGGGGACTCGCACAACAAAGTAATCCAAACTCTAATCAAAGCTAACAAAATCATACACGCATTCCTTATGGCAAAAAAATTTGTTCGCTTACAAGGGCAGGCATACATTTCTTACAACTAACGCCAATCGGAAAAGTCACCTACTCTGCAGGTTTCGAAGACGACACGCCATCGCTACTGCGAACGCAGATGAAGGGAACCCACGGGTTCGACGGGTACATCGTCAAGGCTCCCGCCATCACCCATTGGAACGGTTGCTCCACCTTGAAGTCGCGATGTGCCGGCTCGGGGTCATTCGGAGCGACGATTGTTCCTGATACGGCATAAGGTCGCCCATCGCCAGCACCCATTCGGAGTAGACCGCGACCCGATCGGTCAACTTTAGCACGTCGGAGATCTTGACTGATCTAGTCGCCAAGGGATACCCGCTGGTGACGTCGTTAAGGTCGAAGTGATCTGGGAAGTGGGCGAGCCTAAGGCTTAGCGCGGTCGCAGCTCCACGGCAAAAGGCCGACCGCGACATGTACTCCACAACCGATGGATCCCTCTCCAGGTAGCGCCATACCTCAGTGAGTTTGCTGGAGATCACCTCCATCGGCGATATCTCCTAGAGGTACGCATGAATGCAGGTCGCCGAAAAGGCGACAGAATCCACCAGCATCATGACACACTGCCTCGCGTTGTACGATTGCGCCTCGGACTCGTCATCAAGAATTTTCCCTGCAGAAGCACAAGTAACTCAGCGTCACAAGGATGCACGATTCAAACCCACCCCCTCGGGACACAATGACAACGGCGACCCGCACGCTCGGGGACTCACTAATACAATCAAACACAAGACGAAGGAACTCACCAATCAGGGGACAGCAGCGCCCCGTAATGAAATCATGAAGACCCGACAAATCAGTATGTAGCCCCGCAACGAGGGCATCCGAAACCTTCCGCTCTTTAGTTGTGGCAGCGACAGCCGCCTTATCCCTCTCCTCTGCCGAGCTCGCCTCCGCCTTTGCGGCCTTGATCTCTCGTCCCAGCTCGTCCACTTGCTTCTCCGCGACAGTCAACAACGACTAGGCAGCCGTCAACTTGCAAGCGGGGACCAAACCCTCGTGAGCCTACGCCACCGCGGCCGAATGCCCCTCTACACCAACACAAGGGTGAGATCAAAATTAGAAACAAGATAGCTATGGAGAAGGGTACCCCGGAAACCTACCAGCGATCGCTTACAGCTGTTTGTTCACCTCCTACATGGAGCGGAGGTCTTTCTCCAGACGCTCTTTGGCGGCCTGTCGCTCCGTCGATTCACGTTGGAGGCCCTACACAGACACAACCAAACATAAGCAAACATCGAAGAAATTCCTAAGTGCCTAGCCGCTAAAATTCAGCGACTAGCCACTCGGGGATTGGATAGCAAAAACAATAAGAATCTCCCCGCTGAAATTCAGCAACTAGATCCTCGGGACTGGACTTACCTAAATAGCTGCGCCCAGCATGCTGTGCAGCTCGACCCCATCCACTGACGGCAGCACAAGAGGCGTGCGCCCGCGATGCTGCTCAACTTATGAGCCCAAAACTTCGGGGGCTTGGGACGACTGCGCCGACACACTCGTGGTGGAGGCCCTCGCCATAAAGCGAGGGAAGGTCGCCACCGCCGCTCCCGCCGCACTCGTTGAAGGGCCCGACGCCCTGACCAGCTTCTCTAGTTCCGGGCCCATCTTCCGGTTGATGCCCGTCTCGAGCAGGGTCAGAGCCCACGACTCGGAGTCCTTCTTCGAGGAAGAGGCCACGGCAGGAAGCTCCCCTCTGGTCGACGCGGGTGCCTCCCTTGATGGCGACGCCTATGCGGGTGGAGCAGACCCGAGCCCCGTGACTGCTGAGAACGGTGGCGGAAGCGACGCCAGTGGTACCTCGTCTTCCACCACTGCTGCACTGGTTGCCTCGGCCGCCTTCGCCGACGCTTTGGCCCCGGCTTCATCAGCTGCGCTAGTCACTTCGGAGCTAGTTGCTAACTGAGGCTGCGATACTGCCATGGGAGCCTCCTTCTTCTTCTTCAGCGACTTCTTTTTTGATGGTGTAGCTACGCGTCGAGAGATATGTTTGGGGGCTTCGTCTTCGCCCACGTCATGAGCCTCGAGGCTCTTGCTGGCCTCGATCTCGTGTTGCCGTTGCCCGTGAGTCTTCCGAACCGCAGGTGCGGCGACCTCCACGGCCTCGTCGTCATCGTCATCATTGTCGTTGTCTCCATCATTATCCTCAGAGGAGGACTCGCTCTCATCTTCGGCGGCCTCGTCCGAGCTTTCGTCGTTGGCAGGAGGGAGCCAACCTTCCATAACCTGGAACATCTGCACAAATAACACGTGGTTAATAGACCGCGACTGCACTTCTGAGACTGTGAATTAGACAAGGAAAAGTAGAATTACCGGTGGTGCCTTGCGCTTCATGGTGTATGGGGGCATCCCGGCTTTCAGGTCGCAGTATTCCGCATCAGTGATATTCTTCAGCGCGAGGGCGTAGTCGTCGGCCTTCCACTCGGCGGTGTAGGCCTTGGTCCCGTCGTCCTTGACAGTGTACTCGTACATCTAGTGGCCACGGCTGGCCAGGGGCACCAGTCACCGCCCGAGCCAGCAATTACATAAATTGATGGTCTCGAGCCCGTCCTTCTTTAGCTGACGAATCATCGTCAGCCTCTCGTCGACCACCATCCGCTGGTCATGCGGAAGTTTGGCAACTTGGAGCCGGCGCGGCTCAGGTCGCTCGGCGGAGTACATCGGGAGTGACACCTCGCCATCTGGAGTCGACTTGCTGACATAAAACCAGTGATTCTTCCACTCGTTTGCCGCCTTCTTCGGCAGCATGAGGTCGAGGAAGGAGGCCTTGGACTTTAATTGGAAGGTAAGGCCGCCCGTTGCCAGCATCGGGTCGCCTGCCGCTTCGCGACCGACCCGCCCGTGGAATAGCTCCTGCTATAGGGGGGAAATATGGGCGGCAGCCCAGATAACACTCGCAAAACGCCACAAAAATGGCGAGTTGCTCGATGCTATGCAGCCCCAGATCTGACGGCCGGATGTCGTAGTACGCGCAGAATTGGCAGAAGAAGATCAAGGTGGGGAAGCCGAGCCCCCTTTCGAGGTGGCTAGTGAAACAGATGAACTCGCCGGCGCGCGGATTTGGCTCCACCTCCCCGGCCGCGGGGATTCGACATCTCTCGGCGCGGAGGATCCATGCGTCTTCGAAGGACTTCAGCAGCACCTTGGTACACTTGGATCTCCCCGACAATTCCTTCGGGGCGCCATCGATTCGAGGGTCTGGGATCGCAAGAGTGCTCCAGGATCGCTAGATCGCTCTGGCTCACTCTGGAGGGAATGAAAGATTGAGAGACGTGCAGAGTCGGAAGAAATGTGGGGAATGCTCGCAACTAATTTGTCACTCTCCTTATATAGCGGTTGGTTCCCACCAGTTTCGGGAAGCCATTACCGCGTGGTGATTACGCCGATATTACCGTTGGATTACCCAACGGCTAGTTTGACTAGGCTGATGGTCCAACTTCGTCTACTCGACTCACCGACCCATTCTCCATAGCTGCAACTCGATTACTCACCGACCCATTCGCCATAGTTGTGACTTGATTACTCGCCGAACCATTCGCCATAGCTGTGACTCGATTACTCGCTGACCCATTCGCCAAAGTTGTGACTCGATCACTCGCCAAATTGGCGATTCGACTGGTCGCTATTATTGCGACTGATGATGCATGATGAATATTCTTTCTTTCATTGAAGGAGTCCATCGCCAATTCGACTGGGCATATAAATTGGTCCCGAATACTCTGACTGCCAAAGAACACCTACGATGAATCAATGATGGCCTCGGGGACTACTGATGGGGATATGCCGAGTAGGGTATACCCAGCAGTACGTTCCCTACTGGATCATACTCCCAGCGAGTGGGCCTGCAGGACGGCGACTGGACCGTGACCCAAGAGGAAGCCAGGCGACTGTATGCTAAAGGCCCAGAAGCGTAGCTAGGCCTAGTCGGATTAGGTCAAAACCCTCCGAGTCCTTATCCAACTCGGTTGGAGATCTGTAAACCCTAGCGAGGTGACTCTATATAAACCTCCCTAGGGCACGCATAGCACTTATGTTCCATCATACACCCCTTTGACTCGCCGCCTAGCCGCCGAGCTCGCCCATTGTACCTTCTCATCAATACAATCTATCAGGAGTAGGTCTTTACCCTCCGGGGGCGAACCTGGGTAAAACCCTGTGTCTTTGCCCTCATCTCGCACCGAGATGGTTGGCCGCCCTTGCCCCTCATTCTACTACTCGCTTCCAATCACAGCATCTGCCGTGGCCATTCCCATGACAATCCTCCAAAAGTCAGCCAACATGAAAAAATAGATGAAACAACATAAGTATCACCTCTTAATATGAAATATATCAATGAATAGCAGTAAATTATGATATAGAATAGTGATGAAAAATGGACGTATCAATACTTCATATTTTTTTCACTTTAACCTTAATCACTTCAAGATGCTTATGATAGGGGCAATGAGAGCTAAAGCTAATAAGTACCATAATTTTTGGAAGCTCTTTATGAAACTTGAAATCCCTACTTCCCTCTGTGAAGGGACTTTCTCTTTACTTTTATGTTGAGTCTCCACCTTCTATCTTTATGCACCAATTAAGAGAGCATAGGTGTAATTCTTAGTTCAATGTGTATTGTCCCAAAACTTATTGATTGATTCATAATGTTGATATTGCTTGTTCTTAAATTATTTGTATCTAGTCACCCTTTTGAACTTTGAAGGTGTCATATGCATTTATGTTTTGCTACACCATGAGGGACAAGCTGAATACCACTCTTGCTATGTTTTATATATGCGAAACAAACAAATGTCTTTCAATGCATTATTATTCATGATCTTTTGTTTGTACCTTTTCATGTTACAACATAGTTGCTTTGTCTTATTGTTAGAACTACATCTTTCATGCTCATGTTTAGAGTACTTTGATCCCACCTATCAGTGCTTTACAATAGTTTAATCAAGATTATGATAGCATTTCACCTAAAAAATTATTCTTTTTATCACTTACCTACTCGAGGACGAGAAGGAGTTAAGCTTGGGGATGCTTGATACGTCGTAAACGTATCTATAATTTTTTATGCTCCATGCTTGTTTAGTATCAACTTTCTTATGTTTTGTCTACACTTTGAGGTATTTTTATACATTTTCTGGAACTAAACTATTGACAAGATGCCGTAGTGCCAGTTGCTTGTTTTCTGCTGTTTTTGGTTTTAGAAAAGCTATTAAGGAAATATTCTCGGAATTGGACAGGACAAAAGCCAAAGTCAATATTTTACCAGAAGGAACACGGAGTCCGGAGGGGAGACGAAGTGGGGCCACGAGGCAGACACACCATGTGGCAGCGTGGCCAGGGGCGCGCTAGCCCTAGGTGTGGTCCCCTCGGGCGCCCACCGACCTTGCCCCTTCGCCTATAAAAGCACCCCGATGCAGAAACCCTAATCCCCCGATCAAATCTCCACGAAACAGTCCGTAGCCGCCGCCATCTCCATCCCTAGATCAGGGGGATCCAAAGCTCTTCCTGGCACCCTGCCAAAGGGGAGAGATCATCCCGGAGGCCTTCTTCATCACCATGCTAGCCTTCGGAGTGATGCGTGAGTAGTTCACCCTTGGACTATGGGTCGATACAGTAGCTAGATGGTTGTTTCTTCTCCTTTGTGCTATCATGCCTAGATCTTGTGAGCTCCGTTCATGATCAAGATCATCTATTTGTAATCATACATGTTGTGTTTGCGGGGATCCGATGGATATTGAGATACTATGTCAGATTGATTATTGATTCTATCATGTCATTGTTATTTGTGATCTTGCATGCTCTCTATTGTTCGTAGATGCTTTGGACAAGTAGATGCTTGCAACTCCAAGAGGGAGTATTTATGCTTGATAGTAGGTTCATGCCTATAGTAATTTGGGGAAGTGACAGAAATCTCTAAGGTTGTAGATGTGATGTTGCTACTAGGGAGAAAACAGCAATCCTTTGTCCATGGGGCAATTGTATTGTTTACTTTACACACATTGCTTAATGCAATTACCTGTTTCTTGCAACTTATTACTAGAAGGGGTTCGGATGATAACCTGAAGGTGCGTTATTAGTCATAGATGCAGTTGGATTACGGTCTATGTATTATGTTGTAATGCCCAATCAAATCTCGTAGGAGTCAAGATGTCTAGTATATGCATTGTTATGCTTTCTCAATCTGTCAATTGCCTCGCTATAATTTGTTCACCCAACATGCTATCTATCTGATGGAGAACACCTCTAGTGAACTGTGGACCCCAGCCCAATCTTTATCATTGATATTACATCTACTATTTAACATTTATTGTTTACTTTCTACAAGCAAATCACTATCTTCCACAATATATGTTTAATCCTTTGTTTTCAGCAAACCGGTGAGATTAACAACCTCACTGTAATTTGGGGCAAAGTATTGAGTTTGTGTTGTGCAGGTTCCAAGTTGTTAGCAACACCTTGGAGTTGTCTCCTTACTCCTAGTGGTTCGATAACCTTGATTTCATAACTGAGGGAACTTGTTGTTGTGCTCCTCATACCTTCCTCTTGGGGTTCCCAAGAGCTCTACATATCTGAGCCATCAGGGTCCTCACAGAGCGTGTTTAGAGACGTGTGGGAAGGCGGCGAGTTGGCGGGTACGAGGTAACACAGCTTACCCAGTTTTAGATCCCACAATGGTGGCGGAATCCTACTCTTGCTATAAATCACTATAATGGCAATGCGCCGAGTTACAGGGATTGGTTCTCTGTGCGAGATGTGTAAATCGATGTGCCCTAAAGGCTCCCAGAGGTCTGGCTTATAAAGGCAGCATAACCTAGGGTTACAGGGAAAAGTCCTAGTCGGACATGTTATAGAGTCCTATACTGATACCAACTAGTCTTTGTGTCTTGCACTCGAAGGCTCCGGGTTGGTCAGTGACTATATTGTAGCCTTCCTTTATCTGGCATGGGCCTCCCTTCTGGATCCTTCTAACTGGGCCGCCCAGCAGGCCATAGGCTTTGCTACCAACTATGGGCCACCCGGGTTATCTGGATTAGAGACATATAATGGTGATACCCATTTAGCATATCCCCAACAACCGTGTGGATGACGTCTGTGATGAATCCGGCCAAATCTAGTCGGGTTAATTATTTGGCTCTAGCTTTGTTCTTGTCATCGCCAAACCATCGTAAGGGCAGTTTAACGGGTCTAGCATCAGGATACACATTAAGAGAGTACTTGGAAAGTTCCCTAGGTACTCCGAACATGTCTTAAGTTTGCCATGCAAAGATACCTTTATTGTCTTTGAGGAATTCGGTGAGCGTGCTTTCCTATGCATGGCTTAATCTTATGCCTCGTTGGTCGCCTTGGAGGGATCGTCTTCCTTCAGCAGCATGGTCTTTGTCTCTTCCAATGCCTTGAACTACAAATTCGGCTTCAGTATCTCATTCTTTGTAGACGGCATCTCGGATGGGTCGGTGTTTTTCTTGATCTCCTGGTACTCCTGGTCGTGCAGCACAGGTTCATCAAAGGCGGCAACTCCTTCCTCGTAGTCTCGTGCTTTCTTCGGGTTTCCCTAGATGGTGATGATGCTGTTAGGACCCGGAAGTTTCATCATGTTGTAGATGTAGCAGGGCGAGCCATGAACTCCTAGTAAGGCGGATGCCCGAACGTGGCATGATATGCACTTTTGAAAGGTACCACCTCGAAAGAGAGTGTTTCGATTCGGTAGTTCTGTGGAGTACTGAATGTTACGTCCAGAGTGATCTCACCCAGCGAATTTGCTTGTATCCCTGGTACAATGCCATGGAAAATCACATTGCTATAATTCAACTAGCTTTCATTAATCTTCATGTGGTGCAGTGTCTCAATGTAGAGAATGTTGATACTGCTGTCACTGTCCATGAGAGTTTTAGAGAACCCATATCCATCAATAATAGGATTGTCGACTAGAGGATACTTTCCCCACCAATGAGCTTTTTGCGGGTGATCACTATGGTCAAAGGTGATGGTTACTTCCGACCAATCCAGAAACTGAGGGACAGCCGGAACCGTGGCGTTGATCTCATGGAGAACCGCTTTTTTGATCTTAGTTGGCTGAGTTCCAGGGAAGTAGATGTGTCTTTCTTGGTAGGATATTTCTTCTTTCCATATGACTTGGGATGTGTGGCTTCCGCTTCTTCCATGTCATAATATTCCTTGGCCTCCTTGCCTTTCTTGGAATTTTTCTTTCCTTTTCGTTGCTTGGCCCTGTAGCCAGCGGATTCGTCTCTCTTAATGTCGCCGTTGATTTCATACTCAGCATTTGTGTGGGAAGAAACCACGTTCCCGTCTGTGTGATGCACGCAAGGGTTGTTGGCAATGTTGGCCCAGGAATAGGTCTTTCAGGGCTACTGGTCACCTCTACCCTAGACTCGGGAAGTTTTGCGGCCTCGTCCTCGGCCGCATCCTTGCCCTCCTAGTCCTCCAGATCCGAAAGTAGCATTGATAGTGCTTCTGGTTCTGTTGTTGCTTCGGCTGCTTAGCCAATTGTGGTATGGCCAGGGCATTCAGCAGTCACTATGAATCATCACTGGCATCTCTATTATTTTCTTGCCATCTCTATTATCTCTCCCAATTCAATAACTTTGTCACACTTTAGTCAATGACGCAGTAATCCGATTGGGAGCTCTGCGATGAAAGCTTCGATCGCGGTTCGCTCGTTTACTCCTCTACAAGAGATTTTGGTGTTGATCCATCGTACAAGGTAGTCACGATAGGTTTCTCCAGTTTTCTAGGTGCAATGGTACATGTCGTCGACCGTGCAGGGCCTCCTGTATGTACCTTCGAAATTCCTAAAGAACACACTTTGCATATCATACCAATTGTCTATCACGTTTCCTAGCAACTCACTGAGCCATGATCGAGCCATCTTCTGTAGCATGAGTGGGAGATACCGGACTGCAACCGGGCTATTTCCTCCTTTCGTAATGCAGCAAGCCTGGAAAAAATCCTAAACCCAAGTGTCTGTCGGGCCACACCATCATAGGGTTGGATTTGTTTTGCGATGCCAAAGTCAAATGGAAACTTTGTCTTGTGGATGCGTGGACCAAAGCATTTGGGTCCTACAACATACACTTCTTCCTCCTCATAGCGATGTGCTTTAATATTAGATTCGATGTGGTGACGAGCATCGTTTGGTATGAGTGATCTTCTCCTTGGTTGCTCACTATGCCTGCGGGCCATTGGACTCGAATTTCCGCTTCTACTCCTTTCATTGCCTTCTCCGCCCTGACGGCTCCATGGCTATGGTGAGAGCCATTATGGTCACTGCTAGGTTGGGATGGTGGCTATGGTGGGTTATTTCTGGCTGAGCAGCAGCTGCCTTCCGGAGCTTTGTTGTGTTGGCTCTAGGGTGGATCTTCAGGACGTCGGACACCATGTCTACTTGGTCCAGGGCGACCTTTGTCGTTTCTTTGTCTAGAGTTATCGTCGTTGCAACGGGGCTCAACCGGACAAATGGTGTGTCTAGGAGGTGGCATTTGCTGCCTATATTGATCTTGCTAGTTCTATGCTTCTAGTTTATCCTCGTGGCCTCTAGATTGCCGACAATGGGATTTGTGAGGGACCAGTTCCTTCATGGCATCGCGTGATGAAACCGCAAGAACTTCTGCCCAGCCTCGCGCAGCTCTCCAGTTGTGGCCTCATGATCCAATTTTTGAGTGATTATCATCCCTAGGGTCAGAATGATAATGTTGTTCTAGTTCCCTTTGGAGCCTTGTATCAGTGTTTCAGTTCGCATCAGTGCGGCATTGTTCGGATTTCAAGGCGAGCTTTTTGCTGAAAGATACGGCTATTTTTTGTTTCTCCAAGCCTTTGTCGAGTAATGCGACGCACTTCTAGACTTGTTCTGGAGATCGATTATTTGCAAAGCTCGAGCGGCTGCAGCAGTCTCCACCGGAGTGTTGTAGACCCGATTTTTGTTGTTGTCTAGCCAGAATTGTCCTCCACATTTTTTGTCGAAGAGAGATTTGTGGACTTCTGGATTTCTGTTGGCTATAACCAGACCGCCTCTACTTTTGCCATATGGTAGTCGCTTGTAATCTAACTTGTATTGGGCGGGGTTACTGTCAATGTGTTGTTTGACCTCCACAATGTGATTAGCTTCTTCGATCGGGATCAAACGTTGCTTTTCCAGTTCCTTGGCCCTTTTCTCCAACTCCTCCGGAGTAAGATCAGAAGTAGTTGGGATGGGTGTTGTTAATGCTTCTCCATAGAGTTCACCGGCACTCTGAGTGACCACGTGACCATCAACGGAGGATCTTTCGAGTTGGGATCTTTCGGAGTTCCGTTTGGTTTCCCTAATTCAAGTTCTTCGTTGACATATTATTGTTCGACTGCTTCCTCTACCGGCTTAACCGGTGTCGGAGTTTTCTTGTTCTTATTTTTCTTTACATGACCAATAGATTTTATTGCGTGCTAGTGGCAAAGACGGTTTTTTGTCCAGTACCAGGAGATAAGCTTCCACCAATACTTTTAGCCAGGATTGGCTCGGACTCTTGGACTTTGAAGGAATATCCGATGTCCATGTCATCTTATGAGGTGAAGTTATCTTCGTTGAGGTCCTCGTCCATACTATCGTATGGACCTGGGGGTGTTTCTTCTCCACCTTGCACTTCTTTGGAGGTGTATTCCTCGACCGAGTCATTTTTGGCTCCAGCATCGGCAGAGCCGGATCCAGATCCAACATAACCCACGAAGCAGTGCTTCTTCTTATTGATAGATTTGAGGTAGGCGTGACTCTCAGCATCAGCTTCCTGGAAACTCCGGATTGTCTCAAAGATTCCCCGAAAATCTATGTAAGGGCATTTCATCATCTGGTTGATCCTGTGCCTTAGTAATGATTTTCCTGCTCCAGCATCGTCCAAGACGGATCTAGAGCGGTAGTATTCCTTATTCGTGTATCCGATCTCATTAGAGAGGATAGATTCAGATTTTTCCTCCACCACTACTTCCACTTCAGGAGCAGGTTGGGTGGGTTTAGGATTTTTTGGGGTCTTGAACTCTTCTTCCTCTGCAGATAGAGTAGATCTGGATTGTTCTTTTGCCACGATCGTCACCTCAGGGGTAGGTTGGGCAGGTTCAGCAAAACTGAGATTGATATCAATCTCGCCGATTGGCATGATGGTGTAGGTCATTACGGGATCCTTAGCCGGGATCCAAGTCTCTTCGAGAATAATGAGAGGGATGCCGCTGACATAGAGAACGCGACTGATGGCGATTGATTTGCCAATTCCCGCATGCGTAGATTCCGCCCGGAATGAAGGTTCGAAGGTCATCTGCCCCACGGTGGGCTCCAACTATCATCAGATTGATGAAAAGTATACCATAGGGGGTCCTAAGAGCATTGAGAAGGATGTGGTGTGAGCCGTACGGTGTCCCGGAGATGGTGAGCACACAAGTTTTCCCAGGTTTAGATCTAACAGCGGTGATCGGATCCTACACCTGCTAGCAATCGAGTAATATATCGGTAGATCTGGATGTTATTGTGGATAACAAGAGAGGTTCACCTGTGCGAGTTATGGTTGTGGTGTCTATGATTGTGCACTGAAGGCTCGCCCCTAGGACGGTTTATATAGTCATCCGTGTTGGGGTTCCGGTGCAGAAAATCAAAAAAAATTACTATGACGGACCACCCCGATGCCCAAGATCTATCTACTAGTAATATAGTAATGACCGAGAGGTTTCAGATACATACCCTTGTAGTACAAAAGCGGTTAACATTTCAATGGGAACATGGTTATAGTAGTTGTACTCATAGCCGACCTCAAGGTTGCGAAGCTCCTTGCAGGTCACCCCTTGCTCCATCACCATGCAGCAATCTGGCTTATAACATCCAAAGTTCCCCAAGTGTTTGCACCTCGTGGCTTCATACACATATGGTGTATGATGAGAACCTCCATCTCCCCGATCCCACCGGGAGTACGTGTGCAAGTTAGATCTCCGGTTATGGAATCCTTGCATCACGACGACATGCTACGGATGTGTCGTCTCTTGCGCAAACAGCCCTCAGCCATGTCAACGCGTGGATACAACTAGAGAGAGATATATTGGAGAGGAGGAGGAGGAGAGCTCCCAACTCATGGGATCCGTCAAATTGGTGTGTCTATTGTGTTCCTCCAGGGGGAAAAGGAGGACTCTTTATATAGGGGGGGAGGAGGAACCCTTACCCCCCCTATGGCGCCAAAAGGGGGCGGAGGCCAGGGAGGTCAGCCCTAGGGCGCCACAAACCTTAACCCTAACCGCCATCCAAGGGAGGGTGGCAGCCCTAGGCGCCCCAAACCCTAAGCTCAAGGCCCTCCCACATCTTGTTTCCCTCATGGGCCCTTTTAACCTAAGAAGTTTGGCCCATTAGTCAAAAAACCTTTCAAATTAGATTTTAATATTATATTTAATATTAATTACATTAATTAATATGTAAAATACATATTACCAAATCCAATTTGACTCGAAACACCTTTCGGTTCCCCTTCTATATCCTTCGAACAGCTTAAGAATTCCCGGAACGATTTAGGTCCTCTCACAGGAACTTTTCTGATTTCCTTTATTTCTCCGAACAACTTCGGATCTCTCTCCATGGAACAATTCGGGCTTTCTCTTTCTCTACTATGATTCCAACTTACGGACAATCTCCAGCTCATCGTACCCTTAAGTGGATCCCCTCACATCTCGGGAATGCCACAAACATGACCAATACTCTGCTTGCATCAATGATCAACAACGGGATCGGGATTCCCATAATGACCCCGTGTGCATTACAGATTGATGATCTCATTTGAACCATAAACGTGGAGTCCATTTCCCTTTGTTTATTTGATACTACTTGTCCGAGATTCGATCATTAGGTATCTCCATACCTTGTTCAATCTCGTTACCGACAAGTACTAATTACTTGTTACAACGATATTACATCCCCATGAGATAGTCACATGTTGCAACATTTATGGATGTAATTTCACCAAGTCAACCTAACTGTATCTTACCCGCCACTGGGTGAACAAATCCCGCTCTTGACATAGTCTCCTCAACCTGTTCCTCCGGATACCCAACGACCATGTTATGATCACCATTTGACCGAGTGACGTTAAGTGCCATCAAAGTAACCTCGGGAGACAGTGATTTGATATGGTCTCACGGTCTAAGGAGAAGGCGACTTCATTTCTGACTATTGCAACAATGAACTTTGTGACTTGATTGTGCCGCAATCTTTGAGGAATGTCCATCAAATCATTCACCAATGATATGACCTTGTTGTCAACCAGTCCTATCACTCATGATCAGGAAACCTTGATCATCAATTGCCCAACGAACTAGTATCAATAGAGGATACTAGGGACTTATGTTCCATATCACACATGTATCAATGTTTCCACTTGATACAGTTGTAGCACAACATGAAACTATTACAAACTTATTGGGATATGACAATAATAAACCTTTTATTATTTTCCTCTAGGGCATATTCCCTTCAGTCTCCCACTTGCTCTAGAGTATAAATAATCTAGCTAGCATTTAATAATCATAAAACATATCATCATATGCGTTTATTGAACATGATGCTCATGAGAAACGTAATGTCCTTGTTCTTTTTTACTAGATCAGTGTGTCTTTTGCAAATCATTAATGTCTTCCTAATTTTGGAATTCCTCCATTATCTCATAATGGGTTGAAGTATTCATTTTGGTGAGTGATACTTTGTATCTATTGTTTACAATGACGGTCGTTGACTCAATTTAACCTTCACTGGTGTCATATAAACTCCGGAAACACACTTAGAGAAGTCGAACTTTTTTAGCCAAAATATACGTTTATATTTATGTATATCCTAGTGGATAACATGCAACTATGTGCCTAACTTCTCTTCTTGCCATTCAAGAACAATCTTAACTCTGGTTAAGTGATTAACTCAAGAATCACCTCAAGACATTTTCTTCCAACCAGATCCTTTGGGTCATATTATGTCGAGTATACCTTATGGTTATATGGAAGAACCTATGGTTTTGGCATATGAAATGTCACACATCTATTTCTTTCTTTAAACCATAGTTTTAATACTAAGACTAACTCAATGCTTCATACAAGTAAGAACCACTTTCTTATCTTGTTCCATCCTGAACTCCTTCACAATCCTACCTAGGACATTCTGAACATCTTCAGAATCAAGTCTGGAAAGCATTCGACAATAATGTTTATTAAACTTTCCAATCTATCTTGATAGATTCCATTGTTTAATAACTTCTTCAACTTCATCCATATTTACTAGCTTAAATATTATTAATACCAATCACATCATTCATATATGTCATCCACATATTTCGAAATGATGACACGCTCCCACTCAAATATGTCATCCATATATGAGATCTAGGGACTGACTCCCACTCAACTGGCATCCATATATGAGATCCAGGGATTTCACTTAGCTCCCACTCATAATATGTCTCCTACATATGGAGTCTTAGCCAAGCCATTAAGCTTCCACTCAAAATATGTATCTTACATATTAAGGTTAAGCCAAGCCAATATGCTCCCACTCAAATGAAAATCCTCTCAATAATCTTGGACATTCCAAAATTCTTTGATCATTATCAAATTGAGAATTTTAACTGCGAGTTCCCAATATCCATATATTGCTTGTTTAAATCCAATAGACTCAAGCATCGCTAATTATGTAGTCAACTCCTTGCATTTGTCCCAACATCCTTTGCAACAATTCGAGATTTATGTCTTTCATTCATTTCTTTCTCATGACTTTGCAGTCATTTAGAAATATTAAGTAAAACTCTTTACTTAATAAGATCAAGTAACACATTACTTTTCAATCTTGAATGCAACTTAATATAGGATTTCATGACTCCCGGTCATTTCTCGCACTTAGGTCCATCACGCTTCTTTGTATTTTGTAGGTATGTCTTGTTCAAAATAACATGACAAGTGAATCAAATATAATTCCGCTAACTTGCAGAATATATTCTTGAATCCTACTTTCTTTAGTAAACTTTATGATCATTATCATTACCATTACCTTATGATCATTATACGCTGAAACTTTAAAGTATACGCTGAAACTTTATGATCATTATCATTACCTTCTCCTCTATTTGTAGACTTTGGTTTCACGAAACATTTCGCTGCGCCACTCAACAATTAGTAGGTAAGGTCAAAATACCTTGTTTTGAACTTTTACTTTCTTCCACATGTATCTTTCATTAATACACATAAACCTAGGATAACAACAGGTTTGAACTTCTATGGAACATGTAATCATAGTTGCCTAAGAATACGCTACAAAGACTTGTTTATTTGCCATGATTTCGAATCATTGAAATCTACAGAAGCTCGAACATGCCATAACTCTTATGGTATTGTTTCCACAAATCTTTAGATGTTCCTTTGTATTTCAAACGAGTATTTTCTTATTTCAATCTTTAACTCTAAATGATAACTATAACCCTGATAAGAGATAATATTAGACCATATGTATCTAATACAAAATGATTACAATAACTAGACATTTCAACACCTTGATTTTGTCCAATTATCATAATTTGTGAAACAACTTTCACAAATCCTTTTACGCCAAACTTAAACTTAAATACTTTAGTCATATCGATCAAATCAAAGAGACTTTGTATTCTTGTTCATTCCATATCCCACTTTGTTTTGAACTCATTTGAACAATTCAAATCGTTTCAAAACTTCTGTTTCATTAAGTAAACACACCTATTCACTTAATTCCACAATGAAATAATGATTTCCACTATTTGTTGAAAATATGATACATCACTATGTATAAATTTCAACATTTCTTCGCATATTACCATTTTACCGAAATGCGGAGTTTTAGTCATTTCGTCAAATGAGGCATGGTTTTGCAAAGTCTCAAGATCAAATATCTAAGACCCTAATTTTCATCTAAGTGAAAAACATGCAATAACCATCATGACTTAAAAATAGTGTCAGTTCATTATTAAACTTTGGATATCTTTTAGCATTCTAATCCTTTATAAATGCTTAACCTTTTATCATTAACATAGTGATGAGAATAACCTATTTATAATCGTAATGTGACCATAAAGGTATTACTCATAAGAACGGTACAACTAGTTTGTAACTTATTCATATGAATAATCATCTTGCCAAAAGCAAGACACACAAACAAGAATTATAAAATTATATTCAAGTCCACTAATCCAAATGATAATCTTTGAGGGAAGGAGTGATGTCATCCATCAACTAGTTTTCTTGATGTCATCAAGCCACATTGCCTCATTTCTAACAATTCTCAAGCAAACCATCCTATTTTCACAAAACGGGACAAGTATCCAATACTTTGTTAAACTACAACTTTTTTAAATGAATTACATTTATAACTTTGTATATTAGACATATACCCTTTTCATCCATGACTTCCACTACAATCAAGCCCTTTTGAGAGTTCTCAACTCTAATGCAAGATTGCTAAGTAATTCTCCAAATATTCTATTTTCATCCACCACAGAAGAAAATTCATCCAACGGCTCATACCTTATGTGACTTATTTTGCAGAATGAAAAATAGTAGTCCAACTCTCCATTGAATGGAGAATGACCCCTTTTGGATGATTTATGGAGAAAACACAAACTTTGTCGAGTCATTGGATTATCTCCTAATTGTTATTGTATCAAGAAGATAATCTTATTAGGAGGATATCCCTCAGCGTGGGTATTAATCTATGAAGTTGGAACCTTCTGCTAAGTTCCATATAAAGCAAGAAATTTCTCATGGTCGCAAAGGACCTTAATGCGATAGGCCATGATCTACTAAGATATTTGCAAACAGACATCTAGACTTAGTTCATAATATGAGTTCAATTCATAATTGAGCTCCCACTAAAATAGCCATCCCCTGGACGATTTTAGCGATAACACGATCCCAATTCACTATGCAACTCCCGATCATTATGGATGGAAACATAGCTTCGAAGGTAGACATTCTCCAATGCCAATCGCATCATCCATGTGACTCATGCTCGATCTTTTGATCTCTTGTGTTATGAGGCCATGTTTGTACATGCTAGCCTCGCCAACTCAAACTTGTGTGTATTTGCAGTGCAACCCTTACACCCACTATATGCGAATGTAGATATGTCTAGCCCCCGATCGTCACGGTCGGCTTCATAATGAAGAACTTTCTTGGTGGTGCACACACAAGGGGAACACTATCATTGGAATTACGAGGCCATGTCTGCACATGTTAGGATCGCCAATTCAATACTGATTTAATAGTGATCATCTTATATGTGCTACCGTTGAGTATTTAATACTACCACACAAAAATATGCAAAGCAGGTATCGACATCATATGTATATTGTGATATGATATGGTCCTTCTTGTGCCTTGATCTCCATCGAGCGCTCCGACATGACCTCCATCGTGCCACCGGTTTTGACGCCAAGTCCACAGCACCACCAGTAGGTCGTCCATTGGAACGATGACTATTACTACACAACTTAGTAACATAAAAGTAAACTACTTTACATATATCATGACCATCACCATATCAAATCGCATGCCCCTCCTGCAAAATAAAGTTAGACGCCTATACTTTATCTATTGCAATTTTTATGTGGTTGTTAGCGCTTTCGCAATAGAATCGTTTCCAATCTACGAACTTTCCAACCTCAACATGGATCCATACAGTTGTCTCTACTACACCCCTTTTGGGACCCTCTGTTGTAAATTCTATATCAACTATTGTAAGAGAGATAGACACCCGCTATCCACTTATACGGAACTAGCTGTATGTCGAGTGTGGAACCGGTCTCGCGTAAGAGTACGCGTAAGGTCGGTCTGGGCCGCTTCATCAAACAATCCCGCGATATAAACAAATACACATGGCAGGGTAACAACTATAGCATCAATGCATGCACAACACATGTGCGTACTGATCGTATGGCACTACTATGCATAGATCAGCTCTGATACAACTGTTGGGGTTTCGGTGCAGAAAATCAAATTTTTTTACTATGACGGATCGCCCTGATGCCCAAGATCTATCTACTAGTTATGCATTAACGACCGAGAAGTTTCGGATACATACCCTTGTAGTCCGAAAGCGGTTAACGTTCCAAGGGGGACATGGTTGTAGTAGTCGTACTCATAGCCAACCTCAAGGTTGCGAAGCTCCTCGCAGGTCACCCCTTGATCCATCACCATGCAGCAGTCCAGCTTACGACATCCAAAGTTCCCCAAGTGTTGCACCTCGTGGCTTCGTACACATACGGTGTATGATGAGAACCTTCGTCTCCCTGATCCCGTCGGGAGTATGTGCGGAAGTTAGATCTCCGGCTATGGAATCCTTGCAGCGCAATGGCGTGCTACGGATGCGTCGTCTCTTACCCGAACAACCCTGGGTCGTTCCAACATGTGGAGACAACTAGAGAGAGATTGGAGAGGAGGAGGAGAGCTACCAACTCATGGGATCTATCGTATTGGTGTGTCTATTGTGTTCCTCCAAGGGGAGAGGGGGCCTCTATATATAGGGGGGAGGGGGAACCCTTAGCCCCCACCAAGGTAACCCTAGGGCGCCAAAAGGGGCAAGGGGGAGGCAACCAGTGAGGGTGCAGCCCTACGGTGCCCCAAACCCTAACCTGTAACTACCTCGGTGAACTACGCTCCTAGATACAAGCCTGGATGAGTGGTAGTGGTTGAAATAGTACGGTGGGGCCCCAAAAGCCACTCACTGGTAGTCCTTTCAGACGTCCCAACCACTACCCTCTCAACGGGACTCAGACGCGGCGTAGTCGGCAGGCGAAGGGATCAACTACGTACACAAGTGGGTATGTACGCAAGCCACCATACAAGAGTACATCAGAGCCATACCATCTAGAAAGAAAGGAAATATTGCAACGCCATACGGCAAGATTCAAATGACCTAGATAGATCTATATTTTAGGATACTTCCTCATACAACACACATCAGAGTATCATGCGGAAGCGGCAGACAAAATCCGAGTACGGATAAGAAGCAAATCGGCATAAGATGCCATAGAAATAAGCACATCCCAACTACAGGTCTCACGGATCCCCGTTCCCGGAATCTCTACACCGAACGATCGTTGCCCACATCTTCGGATTCTTCCACCCAGTATCCGTCCTGTGATGGTACCTGTTCATCTGAATCAAGAATTTATCGTGTGAGACCCTAAGGGTACTCAGCAAGTCTTAATGCCTCTAAAGGGGACACAACCTGGGGTGACGCAATTGCAGCGAAAGATAAACCCTAGCAGTTCTACAGATAATCGCTAACCATCCGCCTAACCAATGATAGGCGGATGTCCGTGAATTAAGTACAACAGTTATAATGGTAATCTCATCCGATCCATCCTCCTCCCTGCTTACCAACAAGGAAGCGGACGAACAACCCCCCATCCGTTGGCAATTTTATTAACCATTCCATGAGTGTTGCACTATTTACTAGTCAAATTACTTAGTCAGATTAAGGCGGTACTTTAGTTATGCTTGTCTATGATCAAGAAACATGCTCCAAGTCGTCCATATCCGGACACGGCTTTGAAAGTTTTACCCGGGTGCACCAATAGCAACACACGCTCGATCAACCTCGAAAACCAAATCAAAACCCAACGAGGCTTTCACGGTGAACAATCACAGGATTGAGAATATTTCAGGGGCCACCCTTGAAGTACACCATAGCGAAGATAGCCGACTCGAGACGGACTCAAGGTTTGTGGGGCAGAACGAAGCAGATCCCCAAACGGCTGTCGATACCACGAACGGGTCACAATTCCTAACGAGACAAAGGTGCTCCTCGCACAATTTAAATACAGAAAGTAGCATGGCATAAATACAGGATAGTAATAAAACCTCAAACTAGTTTGTGGCCCCAAGAAATAAGACTGAATCAAGCTCTGGCCCAGGGGGGTCCCATATACCTCCCGGATGTGGATAGCGCGATAAATCAAGGAACAGGAATCAAGTACTCGGGGTCTTACGGGACACAAGTGAGCAGGAAAAACCAAATAGCAGATGTTGCTCACCGGTGCCACTTTCATTAGTTATCCCATACTACTCAGGTTAAGTTGTTTAGGTACCTCATTATCCAACAGACTCTCACATACCCTACACATGCTGTTCTACGACTCGCATGGCTCAAACAACTTCTATAGTAGTGGCTCATGGGATGGAGGAACAAGCTTGGAGGGGTTTAAAAGTAAAAGCTATGCATACTTGGGATTCATTTTAATGCAATCGCGACTCGATGATGCAAGAATAAGATAGAGGCGATAGGTACTGTATGTATGCAAGCATGTGGAATTGCTTGCCTGTCAACTCAGTTGTAGCAAGGGACGGATCTGGGTAGTGCTCCTGGTTCTCTTGATATAACCCCCGCTCAGTGTCTATCCGAGAAAAACCAAACAAACAAGGCCAACATGAATATAGAGCACAAGCATATGAATAAGATGCGTCAAGCAAACAATCATGCCATGATGAATGATGCACAACTTACATGGCAATAAGGTAGCATGGTATGGGTGAGGTGTGGAATACAAGAAATAACATTTTTATTGGGTTTTAGTCACATTTTATTGTCAAATTAGTTGATGTATATTATATATTTACATGATGCATGCTTCAATTCAAGTCATGGATAGCATAAACAGAAAGGTCTCGTCGAGCTGATCATTTTAGACATATCATTTGTTGAATTCGGAGTTTTAAATCAAAAGTTATTAAGTTATTAAATTCCAATGGCATTTGTGGTAATTTAAATAAACTTGGAATTTTAATTGTGCAAAAGACAATATGGATGGCATATTTGGAATCCTCTCATTTTTTTGATATCCAAACATATATTATTTATATTATTTGGACTAATATATGAAAAGTTGTTTGAATCTGAAATTTATTTGAATTTAAATACTCAGAAAAAGATTTGAATAAAAGAAACAAACACAGTCATACTTTTTGCACTCGCACACGAGAGAACCCAGCCGATTGGTGTGGGACCTGGCTAACCCAGGCCCACACGCCAGAAAACAGTGGCACCGCTTTGGTCCTAGCTATCGGCCGACAGTGGGGCCGGCTACAATACACGACACGCCACGCAATCAAGACGCGACACGGTGGCGATCGAGGACCGCGGGTTGAAACACAAGCTGGGGATCCTTTTTGCATAAAACCAACAGACGCTGGGAGGTGGGGCCGAGGACTGCGGGTTTTAGGCGGGAAAGAGGGTGGGGGTCTAAACGCAAAGTTGTCGCGCGCTGTCGGACGGCCAGCGTTCTTGGCTGCGTCTGGCGGATCTTTGGCCGACGATGGCGACGCCGCTGCTGCACCAAACAGCACGGCCCCAAAACGAAAGTTGCAGAGGAAGCCACGGGCTGCAACAATGGCTCGTGGTTCTAACGGAGGAGGCCGTAGGCGCAAGCGTGGCTCGAACTTGGCGGTGCTCCTGCTGCGCTGTTGCCGCCAATGGCAGCAGCGGCAGCAGAGCGTTGCCGACGGCGCCAGAGCTACGATGCGCGCTAGGGGCAAGGCATGTCTAGGGAGGCGATGGTCTCACGGGGCTTGCCGAGGTTGATTCGGCCGGCGGGACGGTGATCGGCTGGCGAGGCTGACGGAATCTTCTACACCCACGGACACGGCGGCACAGCTCCTCCGAGGTCCCGTGGCTTCCGGATCCTAGGCGTTGCGGGGAGGCGAAGCTTCTGGTCGTCGTGGGCACCCTCGACGGCTCCTTCCGCCTCCTGCAGATCTGGCCGCTTAGGGTTTAGAGGTGCGGGAGGACATGGCCGAGCTGGGAAGGGGGGAAGGAAGGAAGGTTCTGGGGTGGACGGGAGTATCTGGCAAGGCAGAGACGGAGGGGTGTGGATAAGAACAGGAGGGGGCAGGAGGTGGCGTGGGGGAGGGGTAGATGGCCAGGGTGGCGTCGGTGTCGCCTCTCCCCTTCACGTGAGCCAGGCAAGGCAGGTGGGGGGATGAGCTGGACCAGGTGAGGCTGAAGAGGGGGGCACGGGACTGCAGGTGGGCCAGGGGGAGCTAGAGGCAGGTAGGACTAGAGGGGGGGCCGGAAGGCAGAGAGAGAAAAGAGAGGGCAGAAGTGAGAGGGGGAGGCCGGCTCGATCTAGGTTAGGTGAGGGGGTGCCTTTGTGGGAGAGAGAGGGTAGCTAGGACATGGTGGGATGGGTCCAGCACGCTAGAGGGAAGGGGAGAGAGGGAGTACTTTGGTTTTGTATAGACTAGGTGGGGTTTTTTTTTGATTTAGCTAGTATGGGGTTTGGGGGTGGCTTAGGTTTTTGTTAGCTAGGGTTTAGCTAGGGTGGTTAAGGGCATGGTGGTCATGCTAGGTAGGTTTGCGAGGGGTGGCTTAGGGTTTTGTTTAAGAGAGGGGTAGATAGGTGGAGGAAGGTGGCACTTTAGCTAATCAAGCATGCTCCATGAACAAACACACCAGATCAAGAAAAAGAGAAAGGAGGGGAGATAGGGAGAGATGATCATGTGATGATGGGGTGCTTCTTAAGTCCATGCATGATCCAAACAATGACCAAGCAAGATCCAAGAAAGGGGGGTGGTTTAGTTGGTGCATGCCTCATGAGCACATGTGTGTGCATGGGGCATGGGGGGTAGGGGTTTAGCTAGAGGGGAGAAGAGAGGGAGAAGATTTGATGAAGAAAACTACAAGCCCAAAACAAGATTAAACCAAAGGGAAGATGATCCACTTAGAAAACAAGTAAAAGCCAAATACTAGAAAAGGTGGCACTTGCATGGCCCATGCAAAATAATTAATGCCAATTTATCCTTGTGAAAACAATAATATTAACATGGCATTATTCATATGCATTCCCAAAAGGTGGGCAAGGCCAAGCAAAGATTATGGTTGGATCCAACCAACAACATGAGCTAGAGTTACTCAAAACTAAAATTCCAAGCTCATATTAATTGGATGGTGGAATTATAAGGTGGTGAAAGAAAAGGTGGTGGAGTCAATAAGAGAGATGCCCTCAACTCAACTTGGGCATTTAACAATATATTAAGAACCAAATACAATATCAAGAGGCAACTACAATTAATCATGCACATGAGATAAGAACCAAACAAGAGAGGGTTTTATGATGCTCAAATGCAAGGTGACATGATGACATGAGCATGATATGATGATGATGCAACAATTATATGTTGGAAGTGGCCCTTTTATTATTATAACATGTAGCATTACAGTGTTAGACAACCGGGATGCTACAACTCTCCCACTAAACAGAATCTCGCCGAGATTCTAGGAAGAAGAAGAAGATACAAAGAGAGAAGGATGGTTGTACGGAGTTCATCTTCACGCTCCCATGTGGCTTCATCAATGTAATGGTGTGACCTTGCACCTTGCAAAACTTGATGGACTTGTTGAGTCCTTCGCTCTGGGTCTCAAGGATTTTGGTGGGGTGTTCTTGATAAGACAGATCTTCTTGCAGGTCGATTAACTCATGATCCACGGTCTTGCCGGGATCTTTGAAGCACTTCTTGAGCTGAGAGATGTGGAAAACATCATGGACTTTGAGTTTTTCCGGAAGCTCCAGTGCATAAGCAACTTCTCCTCTTCTACCACGTATCTTGAAAGGACCGATGTATCTAGGAGCCAACTTTCCTTTGATCCAAGGCGGTGTGTTCCTCTCATGGGAGTGACACGAAGGTACACGAGATCACCAGGGAATATACCATATCCGTGTGCTTCTGTCATAGTTGCTCTCGACGACTTTGAGCAATCTTGAGTTCTCGAATGATATGCACCTTCTCCTCTGCTTGAGTTACAATGTCGAGGCCAAACCAGATTCTTTCTCCGCACTGACCAACCAATCGGAGTTCGCACTTGCGTCCATAGAGAGCCTCGAATGGTGCCATCTTGAGACTCTTCCGAAGTTGTTGTTGTAGGAGAATTCAGCATAAGGAAGGCATTCCTCCCACTTCATGCCAAAAGAGATGACGCAAGCTCTAAGCATATCTTCGAACTGATTGATCCTCTCCACTTGTCCTTGCGATCGAGGGTGGTAAGCGGTCTTTGAAGTTCAACTTTGTTCCCAAAGCTTTTGGAAACTCTCCCGAACTTTGAGGTGAAGATGCTCCCACAGTGCGAACTGATTTCAAGTGGAACCCCATACAGGGAGACAATTCTGTTGATATAGAGCTCAGCCAACTGAATTCCAGAAATTGTTTCTTTGACTGGGAAGAAATGAGCCACTTTAGAAAGCCTGTCGATGACAACAAAAATCGCATTGTTGCCCTTCTGCGACCTTGGAAAGCCAGTGATGAAGTCCATCTCTACTTTCTCCCATTTCCATTCCGGAGGTTTCAATGGCTGTAGAAGACCAAATGGTTTCTGATGGACGGCCTTGACTCTGCGACAGACATCACATTCTGATACATACTTGGCGCAATACCGTTTCAACCCAGGCCACCAGTATTGTGTTTTCAAGTCCATGTACATCTTTGTGCTGCCAGGATGGATAGAAAGAACCGAATCATGTGCCTCCTTGAGAACTTGGTCTCTCAGACCCGGGTAGTTTGGAACAAACATCCGATGTTCAAAGAAGAGCGTGCATTGATCATCAACGTGGAAGGACTCATACTTCGGAAGGTCAAGCTTAGAGATGAGCTTTTTGGTGTGCGGATCACCAAGCTGACGAGAGCGAATCTGTTCTTCCAAGAGAGGAGTAGCCAGAAGGTTCAGGAGATGCCCTTGTTCCACAATCTCCAGGTTGAGCTGACGGAATTCCTCGCACAAGAGAGGCTGTTGCTCTTCCACCATGAGGTTGTTGACATAAGCTTTTCGGCTAAGCGCATCTGCCATGACGTTTGCTTTTCCTGGAGTGTAGTTGATGGTCACATCAAAGTCATTGATTGCTTCGATCCATCTCCTCTGCCGAAGGTTGAGATCCGGTTGAGTGAAGATATACTTCAAACTCTTGTGGTCCGAGAAGATCTCACAACGGTTACCAAGCAAGTAGTGCCTCCATAGCTTCAAAGCAAAGACAAGCTTTGCTAGCTCGAGGTCATGTGTGGGATAGTTGATCTCATGCGTCTTCAACTGACGAGAGGCATAAGCAACCACCTGTCTCTCTTGCATAAGGACCGCACCCAATCCTTGCAAAGAGGCGTCACAGAATATCTGGAAAGGCTTAGATGTATCTGGAGGAACCAAGACTGGTGTGGAAGTGAGCTTCTCTTTTAGTGTCTCAAAACTTTCTTGACAAGCAGGAGTCCACAGGTACTTCTTGCCTTTCTTGAGGAGATCGGTAAGAGGCTTTGCTATCTTTGAGAAGTTCTGCACAAAGCGACGGCAATAGCTAGCCAAGCCGAGAAAACTCCGCACTTCCTTGACATTAGCAGGAGGAAGCCATTCAACTATTGTCTTCACGGTTTCCGGGTTAACTGCAATGCCCTTGGCAGAGATAACATGACCTGTATGTTACTTCAGCAGCCAAAACTCACACTTTGAGAACTTTGCATACAAGCGGTTCACGAATCTTGTTCAGACACACCGCAGTGTTCTTCATGCTCCTCCTTGGACTTGGAATAGACGAATGTCATCCAGATATACCACGACAAACTTATCAAGGTACTCCATGAAAGCGGAGTTCATCAGCCTCGAGAAGGTAGCAGTGCGTTGGTGAGGCCGAAAGACATGACCGTGTACTCATACAGCCATAGCGGTGGTGAAAGCTGTTTTGGGCACATCTTCTTTGCGAATTTTGATTTGGTGATAACCACTTCTCAAGTCCACTTAGAGAACACCACAGCTCACCGGTGATCAAAAAGATCATTTATCCGTGGGAGAGGATATTTGTTCTTGATGGTTTTAGCATTTAGAGCCCGGTAGTCCACACATAGCCTATCGGTTCTGTCACGCTTCTTCACAAAGATTGTTGGGCTACCCCAAGAAGAAGTGCTATGTTGAATGAAACCCAACTTCTCTTGTTCATCAAGTTGTCGTTTGAGTTCAGCCAACTCAGAAGTACCCATTTTATATGGCCGCTTAGAGATAGGAGCCGTTCCAGGTTCGAGCTCAATCACGAATTCAACCTCGCGATCCGGAGGCATACCTGGCAACTCTTCAGGAAAGACATCTGGGAACTCACAGACCACTGGTACCCTCTGAATAGCTTCCATAGCATCATCATTTAGAGCAGCCAAGGAATAGAGCCGACCAGGAGTCGACTTGGAGAAAAGACTATGTGGCCTTGAGGATCTTGAGAGACACCGAGGCTCAAAGACAATCAATCACACTGCATTTGTCATCAACCAATCCATGCCCAAGATGACATCAATGTCGAGTTGCCCGGAAGAATTAAAGAAGCCAAGAATGAAGAACCACCAATCTCAATTTGATTGCCATGGTGATATGAGCAGCCCTCATGTTTGAACGAGGAGATAGCACCACCGACGACGTGATAAAGGAACCCTATCAGGTTATGCTCTTGTGCAAACTTATGCGAGACAAAAGAATGCGATGCACCGAATCGAACAAAACTTCGCAGAACCGAGTTAACGGAAAGCATACCCATCACAACCTGTGTGTGAGCTCACTTGAGAGGCGTTGACGCGATTAGCACGAACAACCGCAGACCCGGCTTGGTGTTGATGTTGAGAGCCGGCGGTGGTGCACGAACCAAAGGAGAGCTTGTTGCGAGATCTTGGCGGGGTGGAGGGAGAGCTTTGTTCTTCATTGGGCAGTTCCAGTTTGATGTCCGGATCTCCACACCTGAAGCGAGCACCGGTTGGACGTGGAGCGAGTAGCTGGACTCCGCCAGCGCCTCGGGGTAGTGGTGGTTGTAGCCCCGGAGCCTGATGGTGAAGTTTGGTGGCCTTGACGTGAAACTCGCAGGTCTTGGTGGAGCCGGAGCGACGGTGGGGTGTTAGGAACCCGGACACGCCGCTTAGAAGGAGCTGCCATAGGCTGCGAGCTTGATGCATCCTGTTGTGTTTCTTGGACTCCTCGAACACTTGCCTCGCTTGCCTCCTCTTGCGGTCTTGTGTCTGTAGTTCCAGGAAGGTTGCCGGTCTTGCATGCGTGATTGCATACTTGATCGACGCATTGAGCCCTTGCACGAACCTTTTACGCTTCTTCTTGTCATCGATACCTCATCACCACCATAGCGAGAGATTCATGAAGTTCTGATGTAGGTGTTGACGTTATCATTTCCACGCTTGAGTTGAGGAAAGCCTCCTTCATCCTTTCCATCACAATCTCGAGAGAACCGCTCCTTGAAAGCTGCAGTGAACCTCTCCCAAGTTGGCTGGAACCCAGGCTTGCCTTCAAGTAGTTTTCCCACCAAAGAGCCGCATCTCCCTTGAGAAGGTGAGTAGCACACTTGACCCACTCCTGCGGAACATCCAGCCTCGAGGAACCTTGAGATCTCGCAGCCAATCATCCTCGTCAAGAGGTCGGTGAACACATCAAACCGACGAGGTTGAACTTGAGGAAGCTCTTGATGTCACCACGCTTGGGAGGTGGAGGAAGTGGAGCAAACTCATTCCTTCTGACGCTCCTCAAAGCGCACTGGTTCTCTTGCATTGCCGCCAAAGCATTAGCTATGTTTGACATTGTGAGCCCAGCCCGAGGGATGTCCTCTTGATCCGTGGGGAGCCATCCTGTCATTGATATAAAACTCAAGTCGATTACTATGATGGAGAATGATAATAATCCAAAATAGTACCAAGATGGAATTAACCAAGATTAAAGGATACAATTCTTGAGATGATATTAAAATATCAACAAAGTTCATAGCACCTCAAAGATATTAAGCATATCGCACAATCGAAAAGGAGTGTGGTACACAAATATATCAAAGAAAAATTTTCCACAAATTTCGGCATTAAAATACCAATAGATGCGCAAAATTACTTAACGAATCAAGATTAGTGACTCTACCGATTCAATATACAAAAGCGAATGATATAAGTAGTGGTATGATCGCGACTCCATCCCGCACTCGAATCATTACTCCGCACATGAACAAGTGGAACACATATCCTAACCCCTTCTTCTCACGACGAAACCTAAAGATTGGTAACTACAGAAACGAACACCCCAACAAGATAGCGTCGGAAACAAAGAGGAAGATAGATTGCGTCGGTTTGCAAAAGCCTGTCGGTATGGAATGTACCAACAGTTGATAACCAAAGGCAGATAAGATAACAACTTGGATGCAACAGATAGAAAAGGGATTACACACACACACACACAACCTATGGTACTACGGAAACCCAGAACACGTGAATCCTAGTTTGAACTTTGAGAAGAGGATTGAAAATGTTGCACTGCCTTACCAGAAAAGGGTGGTGGGAGGGTAAGAAGAAAAATGGAAGCAGTCCTACTCTCGCGTTTTGTTTTTCCCTAATATACATAACTACCAAAATATTTGCTAGACTGACAACGACCGTTTGGCTGAAACCCTGAAGGTCGGGATGGCTCTGATACCAATTGTAACTACCTCGGTGAACTACGCTCCTAGAAACAAGCCTGGATGAGTGGTAGTGGTTGAAATAGTACGGTGGGGCCCCAAAAGCCACTCACTGGTAGTCCTTTCAGACGTCCCAACCACTACCCTCTCAACGGGACCTGTCAGACGGCGTGGTCGGCGAAGGATCAACTACGTACACAAGTGGGTATGTACGCAAGCCAACATACAAGAGTACATTAGAGCCATACCATCTAGAAAGAAAGGAAATATAGCAACGCCATACGGCAAGATTCAAATGACCTAGATAGATCTATATTTTAGGATACTTCCTCATACAACACACATCAGAGTATCATGCGGAAGCGGACACAAAACCGAGTACGGATAAGAAGCAAATCGGCATAAGATGCCATAGAAATAAGCACATCCCAACTAGGTCTCACGGATCCCGTTCCGGAATCTCTACACCGAGCGATCGTTGCCCACATCTTCGATTCTTCCACCCAAGATCCGTCTCCGTGATGGTACTGCTCATCGAATCAAGAATTTATCGTGTGAGACCCTAAGGGTACTCAGCAAGTCTTAATGCCTCTAAAGGGGACACAACCTGGGGTGACGCAATTGCAGCGAAAGATAAACCCTAGCAGTTCTACAGATAATCGCTAACCATCCGCCTAACCAATGATAGGCGGATGTCCGTGAATTAAGTACAACAGTTATAATGGTAATCTCATCCGATCCATCCTCCTCCCTGCTTACCAACAAGGAAGCGGACGAACAACCCCCCATCCGTTGGCAATTTTATTAACCATTCCATGAGTGTTGCACTATTTACTAGTCAAATTACTTAGTCAGATTAAGGCGGTACTTTAGTTATGCTTGTCTATGATCAAGAAACTGTGCTCCAAGTCGTCCATATCCATGACACGGCTTTGAAAGTTTTACCCGGGTGCACCAATAGCAACACACGCTCGATCAACCTCGAAAACCAAATCAAAACCCAACGAGGCTTTCACGTTGAACAATCACAGATTCGAAATATTTGGGGCCACCCTTGAAGTACACCAACGAAGATAGTGACTCGAGACGGACTCAAGGTTTGTGGGGCGTGATGGTAACGATGCAGATCCCCAAACGGGACTATCGATACCACGAACGGGTCACAATTCCTAACAAGACAAAGTGTGCTCCTCGCACAATTTAAATACGAAAGTAGCATGGCATAAGTACAGATAGTAATAAAACCTCAAACTAGTTTGTGGCCCCAAGAAATAAGACTGAATCAAGCTCGCCTGGGGGTCCCATATACCTCCGGATGTGGATAGCGCGATAAATCAAGGAACAGGAATCAAGTACTCGGGGTCTTACGGGACACAAGTGAGCAGGAAAACCAAATAGCAGATGTTGCTCACGTGCCACTTTCATTAGTTATCCCATACTACTCAAAGTTAAGTTGTTTAGGTACCTCATTATCCAACAGACTCTCACATACCCTACACATGTGTTCTACGACTGCATGGCTCAAACAACTTCTATAGTAGTGGCTCATGGGATGGAGGAACAAGCTTGGAGGGGTTTAAAAGTAAAAGCTATGCATACTTGGGATTCATTTTAATGCAATCGCGACGCGATGATGCAAGAATAGGATAGAGGCGGTAGGTACTGTATGTATGCAAGCATGTGGAATTTCTTGGCTGTCAACTCAGTTGTAGCAAGGGACGGATCTGGGTAGTGCTCCGGTTCTCTTGATATAACCCCGCCAAGGTTCATCCGAGAAAAACCAAACAAACAAGGCCAACATGAATATAGAGCACAAGCATATGAATAAGATGCGTCAAGCAAACAATCATGCCATGATTAATGATGCACAACTTACATGGCAATAAGGTAGCATGGTATGGGTGAGGTGTGGAATACAAGAAATAACATTTTTATTGGGTTTTAGTCACATTTTATTGTCAAATTAGTTGCTGTATATTATATATTTACATGATGCATGCTTCAATTCAAGTCATGGATAGCATAAACAGAAAGGTCTCGTCGAGCTGATCATTTTAGACATATCATTTGTTGAATTCGGAGTTTTAAATCAAAAGTTATTAAGTTATTAAGTTATTAAATTCCAATGGCATTTGTGGTAATTTAAATAAACTTGGAATTTTAATTGTGCAAAAGACAATATGGATGGCATATTTGGAATCCTCTCATTTTTCTGATATCCAAACATATATTATTTATATTATTTGGACTAATATATGAAAAGTTGTTTGAATCTGAAATTTATTTGAATTTAAATACTCAGAAAAAGATTTGAATAAAAGAAACAAACACAGTCATACTTTTTGCACTCAGACACAGAGAACCCAGCCGATTACAGGTGGGACCTGGGCTAACCCAGGCCACGCCAGAAAAACAGTGGCACCGGGCTGGTCCTAGCTATCGGCACGACAGTGGGGCCGGCTACAATGAGACGCTCGCCACGCAATGAAGACGCGACACGGTGGCGATCTGAGGACCGCAGGTTGAAACACAAGAAACTGGGGATCCTTTTTGCATAAAACCAACAGACGCTGGGAGGTGGGGCCGAGGACTGCGGGTTTTAGGCGGGAAAGAGGGTGGGGGTCTAAACGCAAAGTTGTCGCGCGCTGTCGGACGGCAGCGGCGCAGCGCGTTGCTGGCGGCTGCGTCTGGCGGATCTTTGGCCGACGATGGCGACGCCGCTGCTGCACCAAACAGCACGGCCCCAAAACGAAAGTTGCAGAGGAAGCCACGGGCTGCAACAATGGCTCAGGGTTCTAACGCGGAGGAGGGCCGTAGCGCGCAAGCGAGCTCGAACTTGGCGGTGCTCCCTCTGCGGCCTTTGCCGCCAGGCAGAGCGTTCGGCGGCGCGAGCTACGATGCGCTAGGGGCAAGGGGCATGTCTAGGAGGCGATGGTCTCACGAGGGCTTGCCGCGAGGTTGATTCGGCGGGGACGGTGATCGCTGGCGAGGCTGACGAACGGAATCTTCTGCACCCGCGGACACGGCGGCGGCACAGCTCCTCCGGCGAGGTCCCGTGGCTTCCGGCGGTCCTAGGCGTTGCGGGAGGCGGTGAGCTCGGTCGTCGTGGGCACCCTCTCGCGGCTCCTTCGCTCTCCTGCAGATCTGGCCGCTAGGGGTTTAGAGGTGCAGGAGGACATGGCCGATCTGGGAAGGGGAAGGAGGAAAGAAGGTTCTGGGGTGGACGGGGAGTATCGGCAAGGCGAGAGGGGTGTGGATAAGAACAGGAGGGCGGGAGGTGGCGTGGGGGAGGTAGATGGCTGTGGTTGCGTCGGTCGCCTCTCCCTTCACGTGAGCCAGGCAAGGCAGGTGGGGGGTGAGCTGGACCAGGTGAGGCTGAAGAGGGGGGCACGGGACTGCAGGTGGGCCAGGGGGAGCTAGAGGCAGGTAGGACTAGAGGGGGGCGAGAGAGAAAGAGAGGCGAAGTGAGAGGGGAGGCTCGATCTAGGTTAGGTGAGGGGTGCCTTTGTGGGAGAGAGGGTAGCTAGGACATGATGGGGTGGGTCCAAAGACGCTAGAGGAAGGGAGAGGGAGTACTTTGGTTTTGTATAGACTAGGTGGGGTTTTTTTTTGATTTAGCTAGTATGGGGTTTGGGGGTGGCTTAGGTTTTTGTTAGCTAGGGTTTAGCTAGGGTGGTTAAGGGCATGGTGGTCATGCTAGGTAGGTTTCAGGGGTGGCTTAGGGTTTTGTTTAAGAGAGGGTAGATAGGTGGAGGAAGGTGGCACTTTAGCTAATCAAGCATGCTCCATGAACAAACACACCAGATCAAGAAAAAGAGAAAGGAGGGGAGATAGGGAGAGATGATCATGTGATGATGGGGTGCTTCTTAAGTCCATGCATGATCCAAACAATGACCAAGCAAGATCCAAGAAAGGGGGGTGGTTTAGTTGGTGCATGCCTCATGAGCACATGTGTGTGCATGGGGCATGGGGGGTAGGGGTTTAGCTAGAGGGGAGAAGAGAGGGAGAAGATTTGATGAAGAAAACTACAAGCCAAAAACAAGATTAAACCAAAGGGAAGATGATCCACTTAGAAAACAAGTAAAAGCCAAATACTAGAAAAGGTGGCACTTGCATGGCCCATGCAAAATAATTAATGCCAATTTATCCTTGTGAAAACAATAATATTAACATGGCATTATTCATATGCATTCCCAAAAGGTGGGCAAGGCCAAGCAAAGATTATGGTTGGATCCAACCAACAACATGAGCTAGAGTTACTCAAAACTAAAATGCCAAGCTCATATTAATTGGATGGTGGAATTATAAGGTGGTGAAAGAAAAGGTGGTGGAGTCAATAAGAGAGATGCCCTCAACTCAACTTGGGCATTTAACAATATATTAAGAACCAAATACAATATCAAGAGGCAACTACAATTAATCATGCACATGAGATAAGAACCAAACAAGAGAGGGTTTTATATGATGCTCAAATGCAAGGTGACATGATGACATGAGCATGATATGATGATGATGCAACAATTATATGTTGGAAGTGGCCCTTTTTATTATTATAACATGTAGCATTACAGGTGTTAGACAACTGGGATGCTACATAACCCTAGCCACCGGAAAAGGGAGAGGGCAGCCCTAGGCGCCCCAAACCCTATGCGCAAGGCAATCCCACATCTCGTTTCCCTCATGGGCCCTTTTTCCCTAGGAAGTTTGGCCCATTAGTGAAAAAACTTTCAAATCAGATTTTAATATTATATTTAATATTAATTACATTAATTAATATGTAAATACACATTACCAAATCCAATTTGACCCGAAAAACCTTTCGGTTCCCCTTTTATATCCTCTGAACAGCTTGGAAACTCCCGGAACGATTCCGGTCCTCTCACCGGAACTTTTTCGGTTTCCTTTCTTTCTCCGAACAACATCGAATCTCGCTCCACAGAACAATTAAGGCTTTATCTTTCTCTACTGTGATTCCAACTTAAGAATAATTTGTAGCTCATCATACCCTTAAGTGGATACCCTCATGGCTCGGGAATGACACAGACATGACCAAGACTCCTCTTGCGTCAATGATCAACATCAGCACCGAGATGCCCATAATGACCCCCTGTGCATTCCAGATTGATGATGTCATTTGAACCGTAAATGTAGATTCCATTTCACTTTGTCTCTTCGATACTACTTGTCTGAGATCCGATCGTTAGGTATCTCCATACCTTGTTCAATCTCGTTACTGACAAGTACTATTTACTTGTTACCGCGATATTACATCCCCGTGACATAGACACATGCTCCAACATTTATGGATGTAATCTCACCAAGTCGGCCTAACTTTATCTTACCCGCCACTGGGTGGACAAATTCCGCTCTAGACATAGTCTCCTCAACCTGTTCCTACGGATACCCAACGACACTGTTATGATCACCATTTCACTGAGTGACGTTAAGTGCCATTAAAATAATCTCGGGAGACAGTGATTTGATATGGTCTCATGGTCTAAGGAGAAGGAGACTTTGTTTTCGACTATTACAACAATGAACTTTAAGACTTAATCATGTCTCAATCTTTGATGAATGTCCATCAAATCATTTACCAAAGATATGACCTTGTTGTCAACCAGCCCTATCACTCATGATGAGGAAACCTTGATCATCAGTTGCCCAACGAACTAGTATATCAATATAGGCTACTAGGGACTTATGTTTCATATTATGCATGTATCAATGTTTCCACTTGATACACTTATAGCACAACATGAAACTATTATGAACTTATTGGGATATGACAATAATAAACATTTTATTATTTTCCTCTAGGGCATATTCCCTTCAGTCTCCCACTTTCACTAGAGTACAAATAATCTAGCCGGCATTTACTAATCATAAACCATATCCCCATATGCGTTTATTGATCATGCTGCTCATGAGAAACGTAATGTCCCTGTTCTGTTTTACTAGATCAGTGTGTCTTTTGCAAATCATTAATGTCTTCCTAATTTTTACATTCCTCCATTGTGACACCCCCGGGACCAGGGCTAAAAAAATCCCAGGCCTCTGTCTAACATAGGCTTAACCTTGAGCTCGAGGATATCCAGTGAAGAATCGATAACACAGCAGTGACCCTATGACACAAAAATTATTACAGCAAGCTCATAACTAAGCAAAGAACCAAATTATTACAAGCAGAGGTCACTGACCACAAACATCAAACAATGGAAGGCAATTATGCTATTAAGTATAGCAAACTTAACAAAATGTCCTAAGAGGCCTAAAGCATAACGATGACGTACCAGCCCATAGATTCCAGGCTGCCGGCCGGGAACCCCAAGCTACTCGTAGATGTCGATGTAGTACAGAACTCGTCTTCATGGAAACACTTACTCTGCCAAAAGTATCAACAAAGCAAGGGTGAGTACAGGGTGTACTCGGCAAGACTTATGGCTGGTGGAGTTGTTTTGCATAAAGCCATCTTTGTTTATAAAACAAGAGAGAGAAGAAGCTCGTCTAACCAGAGTATTTTAAAAGGGGATAAGAGAGCGACATCTCCAAAGTATTGATCATCATCTTTTGATATCCACCAAAACATCATCATCTACCAACTAGGATCACCCCCTCGTACCCATGAGGAAGCATCCTTAAGCACACGTTGATTTGCCAAGATTTATGATTAGGTTCAAATTCTCTATGATCTTAGAATCTGGTCACCAAGCGTTCATAACCATGAACACGGCTTTTCGAAAAGATTATTACCCTACAGGGGTGTACAACTTTACCCACACGTACCAACCGACTCTTAATGCCAAGCTATTAGCCCTCTTCCTTGGAAGGCTGGCAGAGGGTGGTTGTCCACGACCTTTACCTTGCTTTCGCCGAGACCATGAGTCATGCAATAAGTATGGTTCCGCTGTAACGGGTCAAATACCGAAGCCGATACTTAAAGATGTGAGGCGAGGTTGGTTGACCAGGGGCTCCATCCACCCCAAGCAACCCCGGCCACGCTTACCTACCTGTTATGAATGCACCTCCTTTAACGCCTTCGAGAAGATCCAGAATGCATGTCGAATGGAAGGCCCGAACTATGTGACTCATGGAATCTAGTAGGCAAGTTAATCAGGCGAGGGGTTCCCAAGCCCCGTGTGGCTGTACGCTCATCTCGGTTCCAAAGGCAAGAACTCAGGTCCTAATGGTGGCGAGCATGGGACTAGAAAAACCTGTTGGAATTATGCCCTAGAGGCAATAATAAAGATGTTATTATTATAATTCTTGTTCATGATAAAGTTTATATTCCATGCTAGAATTGTATTAAGCGGAGACTTTAATACTTGTGTGGTTTGTGAACAACACCGTGTCCCTAGTATGCCTATATGGACTAGCTCATTGATTAATGATGGTTAAGGTTTCCTAACCATAGACATGAGTTGTCGATTAATAATGAGATCATATCATTGGGAGAATGATATGATGGACAGACCCAAACTAAGTGGAGCAATTCGATCGTGTCATTGTTTTCATCTTTGCGAAGCTTTTCTTATGTCAAATATTGTATTCCTTAGACCATGAGATAATACAACTCCCTGGTATCGGAAGAAAGCTTTGAGGTCATCAAACGTCATCCTATGAGAGGGTGATCATAAAGGTGTCTCTCAGGCGATCGGAAAGTACATGTTAGGTTGTATGTATCGAGATGGGATTTGTCCCTCCCAAGTCGGAGAGATATACTTCGGGCCCACTCGGTAATCGATATCAACACCGCTTGCAAGCATGTGGTTAAGGAGTTAATCACAAAGTGATATCGTATTACGGAACGAGTAAAGTACTTGCTGTGAACGAGATTGAACTAGGTATGACGATGCAAGCGATCAAATCTCGGGCAAGTAAAATATCGCGAAGGGAATATATATATGGGATTGATTGAATCCTGGCATCGTGGTTCATCCGATATGATCATCGATGAATGTGTGAGTCAATATGGGTTTCAGACCTCTTTGTTGATTATTGATAGAAGATCATGTCTGCATATTCTCGAACCCGAAGGGTCACACACTTAAAGTGTCTCGACGCTAGGATAGATTGGATAATTGGTTTATGAGTTTTTGTTTGGAGTCTCGGATGAGATCCAGGACGTCACGAGAGGTTCCGGAATGGTCCAAGAATAAGATTCATATAAGGCAATGCAGTTTTTGGAGTTCGGAATTGTTTAGGGTTAATCGGTATTGTACCGGAAGCTTCTAGAACCGTCCGGAGTGGGACCAACATGGCCCCACTTGTCGGGAGGGGGCATGGGCCTATGAGGGAGTGTCCTGGATGCATTGGGCCAGGGGCACAAGCCCCATAGGGCCCAGCCGGCCAAGCCTAGGGCAAAACCCTAGGGGAGCTTCTAGAAGGGGGGAACTTGCCCCCCACTCCTCCCTCCTTGGCCGCCGGCCTAGGGCTTGGGGGAGGGGCAAGGTCCAGCCGCCCACCCCTCTATATAAAGAGGGCTGGGGGCGCACCCCTCCCACACCTCCTCCTCAACCCTAGCCACCCTGCTGCCCCTCCTCTCTCTCTCCCTCCCGATTGCACGTAGGCGAAGCCCTGCCGCAGAAACTCTCCACCGCTTGCACCGCGCGGTCGCGTTGTAGATCTAATCCGTCTCTCCACCCTACTTGCTGGACCGAGGAAAGAGGAGACATCGAGGTGCCGCACGTGTGCATCTCTCGGAGGCATCGCCACTTCCGGTGTTAGATCGGATCGGATCGCGAGGAGGAGAAGCGAGTACGACTACATCACTCACGCTCGTCAACGTTCACTGTCTTGAATCTTCAAGGGTATGAAGATCTCATCTATTCCCTCTCGTTGTTTGCATCTCCTAGATTAGATCTTGGCTTTCCCGTTCGCATCCGTAGAAATTTTTTGATTATGCTGCGAAACCCTTCAGTGGTATCAGAGCTAGATCTATGCGTAGATGTGTTTCACGAGTAGAACGCAACATGGTTGTTGCAGGCGTTGATTTTTTCTGTTGCAAGCCTCTTGTTTGTGTACTTCTTATGACGCGGGATAGTGAGATCGAAGCGGTCCAGGCCAACCTTACGCAACCTCGTTCGCGAGACCGGCTCCGCACTTGACGTGTGGCTTGTTCCACACATGCGGCTGGTGGATGCCAGTTTTTCTCACTATAGTTGTCATGGGATTTACACCGGAGTTTGGCAACCATAATATCACCGTTGTGGCTTTCCGTAGGTAAGAATCGTTCTTAGCTTGCTACTCCCATAAGCCACGTAAAACATGCAACAACAAAGTAGAGGCGTCTAACTTGTTTTTGCAGGGAGTGTTTTATATGATATGGTATGGCCCAAGATGTGATGTGTATGTTGTATGCAATGATCATGTTTTGTAATGTTTCACGACTTGCATGTCGATGAGTACACAACCGGCAGGAGCCATATGGTTGTGTATGACATGTGTGTCAACTTCTTATACGCCATGTAATAGCTTTACTTTATCGCTAAGTAGTTAGCAATAGTTGTAGTTGCTATTCGTGGTGGAGGCAATCATGGTGGAGTGATGGAGATCATGCCGGCACGCACAAGATGGAGATCATTGCGCGAAGATTGGCTATACCATGTCACATAAAGTTATATGCATGTGATGTTTATCCTTTTATGTATCTTATTTTGCTTAGATCGCGACGGTAGCATTATAAGATGATTCCTCACTTAAAGATCAAGATAAAACTATGTTCTCCCTATTTATGCACCATTGCGAAAGTTCGTCGTGTTCAAGCATCACGTGATGATCAGGTGCTATAAACTCTACGTTCACATACAACGGGTGCAAGCCAGTTTTGCACACGCGGAAATACTTGGGTTTGACTTGACGAGCCTAGCATGTACAGACATGGCCTCGGAACACATGAACCGAAAGGTTAAGCATAAGTCATATGAATGATATGATCGACCCTTCGTTGTCCACCATTGAAACCACATCTCTTCTCGTGAAGATCGGATTAGGTGTGGTGAATTTGGATCATGTTCACTAAACAACTTGAGGGATGTTGAATTTAGTGGGAGTTCATCTAGTAATTTGATTAAGTTGAACTAGTTATCATGAACATAGTCTAAATTGTACTTGCAAATTTTGTAGATCAAATGGCTAAGTCCAACTTCAACTTCAACGTTTTTGCTGAGAAAGAAAAGCTTAAGAACAATGGGTCTAACTTCACCAACTGGTTCCGTAATGAGAATCATTCTCTCTGGCGGACAAAGGACTATGTCCTTGAGAATGCGCTTAGGTGACGCCTTATCGTAGATGCGCCTACCGATGAGAAAGTTGTTTATCGATCAAGAAAGATGATTATGGTGTGATTAAGAGCACCATGTTGTTTTCTATGGAATCGGACCTTCAAAATCGTTTTGAAGATTACCCCGCCCTTTGAGATTCTTGAGGAACCGAAAACTATGTTTCGACTCAGCCCGCTCGAGAGATATGAGATCTCTGAGAAATTCTTTAACTGCAAGATGGAGGAAGGGAGTTCCGTTAGTGAGCATGCCATAAAGATGTCGGGCTACACTCAACGCCTTGAGCAACTGGACTGCAAGATTCCAGAGGAGCTCAAGATTGACAGGGTTCTGCAATCACTCCCTCCTAGCTAAAAAAGTTGTGTAGTTACTCATAATCAGATTGGTTCCACTGATACGATCATCGAGATCTTCGCTAAGCTGGAAGCTGCGGAGGTGGACATCAAAAAGGATAAACATGTGTTGATGGTCAACAAGCCCCCTAGCTTTAAGAAAGGTAAGGGTGCAAAGAAGCCCTTCAAGAAAGGCAGCGTTGCTGCTGTTGCCGAGAAGAAGCTCAAGTCGGACCTAAGCCGGATTGAGTGCTTCTATTGCAAGGACAAGGGTCACTGGAAGCGCAACTATCCGAAGTACTTAGCGGACAAGAAGGCTGGCACCATCAAAGGTATATTTGATATACATGTTATTGATGTTTTCCTTACTAGCCCTCGTTGTAGTGCCTGGGTATTTGATACTGGTTCAGTTGCTAATATTTGTAACTCGAAACGGGAGCTACGGAATAGACGGCGGCTTGCGAAGGATAAGGTGACGATGCGCGTTGGCAACGGATCAAGAGTTGATGTGATGGCCGTCGGCACGCTCTCCTTAGTTTTACCTTCGGGATTAGTTTTAAACCTTAATAAATTTTATTATATGTCTGCGTTGAGCATGAACATCATATCTGGATCGTGTTTATTGCAAGACGGTTATTCATTTAAATCTGAGAATAATGGTTGTTCTATTTATATGAGTAACATCTTTTATGGTCATGCACCTCTTGTGAATGGTTTATTTCTTCTGAATCTCGAAAGGGATGAAACACACATCCATAACATTGAGGCTAAGAGATGCAAAGTAGATAGTGATAATACTACTTATTTGTGGCAATCGTGTCTAGGTCATATTGGTGTAAAACGCATGAAGAAACTCCATTCTGATGGACTTTTGGAGTCTCTTGATTTTGAATCATTTGACACATGCGAACCATGCCTCATGGGCAAGATGATCAAAACCCCGTTCTCCGGAATGATAGAGCGAGTAACGGACTTGTTGGAAATCATACATACCGATGTATGCGGACCGATGAGCGTTTCGACGCGCGGTGGATATCGCTACTTTCTCACTTTTACCGATGACTTAAGTAGATATGGGTATATCTATTTAATGAAACATAAATCTGAAACGTTTGAAAAGTTCAATGAATTTCAGAATGAAGTGGAGAACCATCGCAACAGAAAAATTAAGTTTCTACGATCCGATCGTGGAGATGAATATTTGAGTTATGATTTTCTCACGCATCTTAAAGCAAGCGGAATCGTTTCGCAACTCACGCCACCCGGAACACCACAGCGCAATGGTGTGTCTGAACGCCGAAATCGAACTCTATTAGATATGGTCCGATCAATGATGTCTCTTACTGATTTGTCGTTATCATTTTGGGGTTATGCATTAGAAACCGTTGCATTCACTTTAAATAGGGCACCGTCTAAATCCGTTGAGACGACACCGTATGAACTGTGGTTTGGTGCTAAACCTAAGTTGTCGTTTCTTAAAGTTTGAGAATGCGAAGCTTACGTCAAGAAGTTGATGCCGAACAAGCTCGAACCCAAAGCGGAGAAATGCGTCTTCATAGGATACCCTAAGGAAACTATTGGGTATACCTTCTATCACAGAACCGAAGGCAAAGTGTTTGTCGCAAAGAACGGATCCTTTCTTGAGAAGGAGTTTCTCTCGAAAGAAGTGAGTAGGAGGAAATTAGAGCTAGAAGAGGTTGTTGAACCTTCTCTTGAATTGGAGAGTAGCGCAGCACCTGAAATTGTTCCAGTGCCGTGTCACATCCCAAGATTTTCCAAATCTTGTAATGTGAAAAATAAATAAAATAAATTATTGTTGAAAATCAGGGTGGAAAGAAACTTTGTTTCTAAATGGAAACTTAAAATCCCATCTTGAACAAACTTTAATTAAGGTTTGAATTCAACAAAATCCAAATCAAGAGAAATGCATTCCTCATAAAATGCATCTGGAAATTTAAACACTTGGAAAATAAATCCAAACCCTAAACCCTAATGGAATAAAATCATTTCCAAGTTATCTCCAAGCCTATGGATTCGATCCATATAAAAATTTATCAACAAACATTTACAAATGATCAAGAAAGACAAATGGAAATATTATAAAACCATAGAAATTGATTTCATTCAATTTGGAGCCATAGATAAAATCTTATGAATTTAATAAGATAAGGATATTTAATTCCCAAAGCTAATAAAGCATCTATCTAAAGTCCATACAAAATGGTGAGCAAATAATCCTAAAGGGATTTAAAAGGGTAAACAAATATCAAATAAGATTTTACAAATTGGAATCACCAAGTTTGAATCTATAAATAAAAAGATATGGATTTTATAAGATAAAGATAGAAATATTAAATAAGGAATATTTAAAGACCAAATAAAATCTTGGCCAAGACCATAAGCAAATGGAATGAATTTAATCCAAATCCAAATAAAATAAAAGGATAAAGAATCTCCAAAATAAAATAAAATGGCATTAACCATTCTATCCCTATTTTAATAAAGACAAATCTCTAATAAGAATAATTATATAATTCATGAGAAAATAGTATTTTGGAAATTTACCCAAGTGGAATAAATTTTGTTTAATTAACTTAAATAAAATAAATCTTCCAAGTAAAATTTAGGGAATTAAAACTATATTTAATTCCATTGGAATTAAAACAAATACCCAATTCAAATGATTTATGAATCATATTAAATACTTTCCAAATAATTCAAGATGAATTATTTGACACCCTATTAAACAAATAAAAACCTACTGAAAAGATTTAGAAGGTTTAATAATTTAAATGGTGTTTGAAAATATTATTAAATCTTATTTGATTTAAAACAAGGGCCTTTTTGAATAATTAAAAATACCCCAAAAAGAATAAAATTTTATTCCAAAATTGACTTCAGATTATATTACTAATCAGTATTTAAACCTACACAAATTTTGGTTGAGGTTTGAATTCAAATTGATGTTTGAATTAATTAAGCAAAATCAAAACAGAATAAAAAGAAATGGAAAAAGAAAAAGAATCAGATAAAAAAAAGGGAAGCAAGCATTGCCCAGCCCACTAAGCCCATCAGCAGCCCACCTGCTCTCCCCCAGCGATTCGCTTTCACTCTCGCACCAGCAGAACACCGACGCTCGGACTCCACCTCCCTGCCTCTCCTTCACCGACAACGACCCCACCACCACGCTTCTTCCTCGCCGCGACTTCTTCTCCTCACCTCGCTGACCGTTTTACGCGCAGAGATTTCTCGATCAATTCTCCTTAATGCTGCGTTTAAACCTCGCCACGACCATGCACGATTAAACCGCCTCTCCTCTCTTCCTCTCTCTCGACCTTCACGCCCCAGGCCGCCTCGATTGCGCTTAAACCACGCTCGCCCGACGAGCTCAAATCACCCGCCACCACGCCACCCCACTGCCGCCTGAGCACACGAGCTTGCTCGCCAGTATCCTCTGCACCTCCCAGCACTTTTCCCTCGCTCGCGCGCGCCCCAGAACCTCGACAACGACGACCACTGCACATCGCCACCGTCTGCCTCCGGTCCGACGAGCACTACCGGTGAGACCAGACCCCCCCCTTGCCCTCCTTTTGATGCACACATGTCCATGACTTGCGTACGAAGCTAACCGCATCTTCTGTTTGCTCCCTCGTGCTCCATAGCGTCGCCCTCGACGACGACTGACTGCACCCGACGCCAGGAGCATCTCTGGTGAGGAATTCCGACGACACCCGTGCGCCCCCTGCTACCCGAAGACCACCTTGAGCTTCGCCATACCCCTGCGATCACTGTGAGCCACTCCTCCCTCTCTCTTGCTTCCTGTATTAGCCGGAACTCCGCCACCAGAGCGCCGTCGCCGCACAGCCGCCGCCAGCACCGCTGCTTAGTGGTCAAAGTGATTAGGACCGTAGGATCGTGATCGACGGGATGCGATAGAAACTTAACTGAAGGGGTAAGGACAGATCTGTGCCACACGATTCACATTAGATCCAACGCCTCGCAGTGCTTGATCCATGCGAACCGGTACCAGCAAATAGAAACACGACACGTGGCCCTGTCTATTTGAATAAAAACAGAAATGTTCTATTTGATGTTCAATTTTGTAAAATCCATAACTTTCAAACCACACGTCCAAATTTTGCAAATTTTATATCAATGGATTCAGCAAGACAAATACTTTCTGACCATGCACTTTGTTTACTAAAAAGCTTCTGTTAAATTGATTGTTTTTGCAGAAACTTGTGTATGCATGTTTAGAATATAAAAATTGTTCTAAAATGATTTTTGTGATAAAATCTTTGGCAAATGGATTGTTTTGAACCTACTGACCATAGAAAACAATTTGTTGTTTCAAAAATGTATTTGGTGAAGCAAAAGAATAAACTTTTGATTTAAACCATTTCTAGTCAAATAAAAATAAAGTTTATTTATTAAAAATTCTTTTGGGAGAAAATCTTTGCAAAAATGTTTTGGAATAAACTCTCTGACCCCAAGCACCAAGATTTATGATTTTAAAATGTATTTGGTATCCATAAAGATTATTACTTTGATAAAGGCATTTTCAACCACATAAAATAAGGATTTGGTTTGAAAATGGTTTATATGTAAAATCTTTTGCAAATAGTTTTGCCACTTTTTAAAATGACCAAATAAGTGTTTTAGAATGTTTATAACCTATTATAAACCACTTTTGTAAATAAAACAAAGTTTGGCATGCTTGCATGCATTGTTTTGTTGCTATTATTTTATGTGATGTTGCTTGAATGGTAGATTGAAATTGTGCCCTTGCTTGACTGAAATGTAGTGATTTGAAGAGTGTGATCATTGCAAAGACAAGGAGTGAACATATATTCTCTACCAAAAAGGCAAGTGATGCTTCATACTTTTGTCCCATTATTTTCACTATGCATTAGTGATATTTCTAAGTAGGACTTGCATGGAATTTTGCTAAGTATAAACTATGCCATGGGAAATCCTAGTAGATGAAACCTTAGTAGAATTCCTAAGTTAAGATTCCTACTACTATCATGCTTAGCTTAGCTAGTAGAAAACAAGGGTGGAATATATATTCATACTATGGAATATTTCCAAGTCAAGGACTTGTGTTTTGTTTAATAAAACAACTAAGTGAATGAATCACCTGGGTGGAATGGAAGGAATGGTTTGTGTTGAGTGGTTCACAAGGCCCATTTCTATGGTTTACCTTGTGTATCTCACTTGTGGATGGCCACCCAGGAACAAAGAGATTTGAGATGTCAAATGTTGAGAAGCTTCAAGTGCAGCCACTTGGCATTATGGGCTCTGCCAGGATCATATAGGTTGCAATAACTTAGCCAAATGGACAGTTGGTGGTAGGGGATGATAGGTTGGAACGCGTCCATTCTGGTCTAAGGGAAGGCTTCTGAAAGATCTTGTCTTGGTGAAACCAAGTCTTGTGGGGAAAGTGCACCACCTCTGCAGAGTGTAAAATCTAATTACTTAGCCATGTCCCTGGTAAAGGACAATTTGAGCATCAAGACATGGAAGCTATCAAGAATCTCCTCATCCCAATTTCTAAGTTAAAATCTTGTGGTTGAACAAGGGTTGAAGGATCACCAATTTCTATTGGGAGATGCCTTGGGTGATTTTTGTCAAGCAAAAACTTAGTGTTTTCAAATGATAAGGAAAATCTATTTTGAGCAAAGCAAGCCTAAGATCCACTTAGCCAAATGCATATAGATGATAGACTCCACTATACCACCATAGTATCACTTGCCAATACAATTCAAATGTATTGACCCTTGTGGTTGTAACTTATTATGTTGCAGGTTTGTTTGATGTTAGTGAAGTTTGTTGAATAGGATTACAAGTCTACAACCAACATGTCTGCCTGTGGCATTTTGAAGATGAAGGACCCCATGCTATTGTTATATTCTGCTGCATTGTAATGAGATAGCCAAATGAGCTATGTAAGATGTAATAAATTATTTTATTCCTGGTTATAAAGTTGTATTATGACCTTTGTTTCTTGATATTACATCTTAACTGTGGATGCTAGCTATTGATCCAGGGACTAGCATTGTAAACACAGGGATCTCTACCTTATTAAAGGTTGGGAACCTTACAGATGGTATCAGAGCATTTTTTTGCCTGTAGGATTTGTAACCCTAGGATTGGACAAAACCCCTTAGAAAAATAGGAGTTTTATTTGTTCCAAAACTTATTTACAAACAATCTTGTAAACTCTTTCCTCAACCATTTTGGTTTTGACTCTACATCTCTTCTATTTCAACTTGATGGACAAGCCTTCTCCATGGCCAAAGACTTCACCATGTGCAAAGGACTTCATCAACTCTAATGACTTCAACATCTTCAAGTGATTTCAACCTTATTCTCAACAAGGACTTCAACCTTGGATATCACTAAGGACTACAAGTGAGACAAGAAATGTTACTCAAGACTTGAGGACTAAGGAAACACAACTTAGAAGGAACCATCATCACCTTGAAGTTTTGAGACCAAGATGCAAGAAATTCTCTAAGGATACAAACATCTTGTTCAAGAAGAATCAACCAAGAAGGATGGAAAGATCTCAAGTGAACCATATAGATGGACCACCATATTTAATTTAAGTCAAACCCACCAACTTATGTGGTGTAACAAAAATATTTTTGGTTGCCTAAAAATATGCTTGAGACTTGTTGTTTAAGTGGAATGTTTGTTTGTGATTTCTTGCACATTGCTTGTGTGAATTGTGATGTGTGTGATTAGAATTATTCCCTTAGAAATATTTTGCCTATTCTAATCCCAAACCAACCCAAACAGATGACTACTCCAAGAGACTCCAACATCAAGGATGGCAACAACAACCAAGAGATCAACATGAGAGAACTCATAGTAACCCAAACCCAGTTGAACCAAGTGACAGCTCAATTTTTAGCCAACGCCAGTGAGTTAGATCCAACCATGCAAAGGTTTTTGGAAACCCAACCCCAATTGTTGCATAAGGTGACAGATCAAATGATCAACATGGGAAACAAATCTTCCAAAGGAGTTTGTGACAACAAGGATGACAAAGATGATATTCTAGAAGGAACCCAAGCTTGCAATATTTGTGGAGACAAGGATCACACTTCCAAAGAGCATGAAGATCAATGTCCCAATTGTGAAGAGAAACATCCAGCTAATCAATGCCCCACAACCCAAGCTACTTGTTACTTATGTGAAGGAAATAATCATGTCCCTATCCAATGCCCCATTTATTCCATAGTTTAACAAAGGAAACAAGGTGGAGTGCAACAACTGATTGCAGACTACCATGAGAGAGCAAAGTCTACCAAGAAGGATGAAGACAAAGGAAAATCTCAGCTTGCACCTCCATGCAATATGACTCAATTTAAAGGACCAAAGAGGAGACATATGTATTATCCAAGGAATAAGAAAAGGTCAAGGAGACCAGGAAACTTTCCTACCTTTGATATAACATATGAAGAACATGAAGTAGAAGCACTCTTAGCTTTGGAGAAACCCAAGAAGAAGAAGTATAAGGAAATTATCCAAGTGTGGTGCAACAACTGCAAAGAGTTAGATCACTATGTGTCAACTTGTCCACAGAAGATACGTGAAGAACTCAATCTTATCACATGTTACAATTGTGGTAACTAAGGACATTATGCAAGCAATTGTCCAGAAAAGATGAAGCACAATATAAAGCCTATGAAGGATCTCAGCCTTGTCACATGTTTCAAGTGTGGAAACAAAGGACACTATGCAGATGTTTGCCCAGAGAGATTTCAACAAGATCCCAAGCAAGCCAAGAAGTAATCTAGTTGGAAAAATTTTAAGGGTGGTAGTACCCTAGTTGCTTTGAGCCAACTTGTAACCCTAGCCTCCCCAAATCTCGGGACGAGATTTATTTTAAGGGTGGTAGCCTGTCACATCCCAAGATTTTCCAAATCTTGTAATGTGAAAAATAAATAAATAAAATTATTATTGAAAATCAGGGTGAAAAGAAACTTTGTTTCTAAATGGAAACTTAAAATCCCATCTTGAACAAAATTTAATTAAAGTTTGAATTCAACAAAATCCAAATCAAGAGAAATGCATTCCTCATAAAATGCATCTGGAAATTTAAACACTTGGAAAATAAATCCAAACCCTAAACCCTAATGGAATAAAATCATTTCCAAGTTATCTCCAAGCCTATGGATTCGATCCATATAAAAATTTATCAACAAACATTTACAAATGATCAAGAAAGACAAATGGAAATATTATAAAACCATAGAAATTGATTTCATTCAATTTGGAGCCATAGATAAAATCTTATGAATTTAATAAGATAAGGATATTTAATTCCCAAAGCTAATAAAGCATCTATCTAAAGTACATACAAAATGGTGAGCAAATAATCCTAAAGGGATTTAAAAGGGTAAACAAATATCAAATAAGATTTTACAAATTGGAATCACCAAGTTTGAATCTATAAATAAAAAGATATGGATTTTATAAGATAAAGATAGAAATATTAAATAAGGAATATTTAAAGACCAAATAAAATCTTGGCCAAGACCATAAGCAAATGGAATGAATTTAATCCAAATCCAAATAAAATAAAAGGATAAAGAATCTCCAAAATAAAATAAAATGGCATTAACCATTCTATCCCTATTTTAATAAAGACAAATCTCTAATAAGAATAATTATATAATTCATGAGAAAATAGTATTTTGGAAATTTACCCAAGTGGAATAAAAGTTGTTTAATTAACTTAAATAAAATAAATCTTCCAAGTAAAATTTAGGGAATTAAAACTATATTTAATTCCATTGGAATTAAAACAAATACCCAATTCAAATGATTTATGAATCATATTAAATACTTTCCAAATAATTCAAGATGAATTATTTGACACCCTATTAAACAAATAAAAACCTACTGAAAAGATTTAGAAGGTTTAAGAATTTAAATGGTGTTTGAAAATATTATTAAATCTTATTTGATTTAAAACAAGGGCCTTTTTGAATAATTAAAAAGACCCCAAAAAGAATAAAATTTTATTCCAAAATTGACTTCAGATTATATTACTAATCAGTATTTAAACCTACACAAATTTTGGTTGAGGTTTGAATTCAAATTGATGTTTTAATTAATTAAGCAAAATCAAAACAGAATAAAAAGAAATGGAAAAAGAAAAAGAATCAGATAAAAAAAAGGGAAACGAAGCAGCCTAGCCCAGCTAGCCCACTAAGCCCATCAGCAGCCCACCTGCTCTCCCCCCGCAGCGATTCGTTTCTCACTCAGAAGGCACCATGCCACCGAGCGTTCGGACTCCACCTCCTCCTTCTCCTTGACGTAAACGACCCCACCACCACGCAAGCTTCTTCCTCGACTTCTTCTCCCTCACCGCATGACCGTTTTACATGATTTCTCGCGATCAATTCTCCTTAATGCTGCGTTTAAACCTCGCCGCGACCATGCATGATTAAACGCCTGCCTCTCCTCTCTCTTTCCCCTCTCTCGCCAGACCCTCTACGCCCCCAGGCCGCCCTGATTTGCGCTTAGACCACGCTCTGCTCCGACGAGCTCGCAATCAAATTCCGGCCACCACCGTCCATCGCCTTTGAGAACACGAGCTTGCTCGCCAGCATCCTCTGCACCTCCCAGCACTTTTCCCTCGCTCGCGCGCGCCCCAGAACCTCGACAACGACGACCACTGCACATCGCCACCGTCTGCCTCCGGTCCGACGAGCACTACCGGTGAGACCAGACCCCCCCCCTTGCCCTCCTTTTGATGCACACATGTCCATGACTCGCGTACGAAGCTAACCGCATATTCTGTTTGCTCCCTCGTGCTCCATAGCGTCGCCCTCGACGACGACTGACTGCACCCGATGCCAGGAGCTTCTCCGGTGAGGAATTCCGACGACATGTCCTGTGGCATTTTGAAGATGAAGGACCCCATGCTATTGTTATATTCTGCTGCATTGTAATGAGATAGCCAAATGAGCTATGTAAGATGTAATAAATTATTTTATTCCTGGTTATAAAGTTGTATTATGACCTTTGTTTCTTGATATTACATCTTAACTGTGGATGCTAGCTATTGATCCAGGGACTAGCATTGTAAACACAGGGATCTCTACCTTATTAAAGGTTGGGAACCTTACATGCCGCCTGCACCAACAATAGAGGAAGCTAATGATAAGGATCATGAAGCTTCGGACGATGCTACTACTGAACGTCGCAGGTCGAAAAGGTCGTGTGCCCCTACTGCGTGGTACGGAAACCCTGTCTTAACTGTCTTGTTAGTAGACAACAGTGAACCTACGAACTATGAGGAAGCGATGATGAGCCCAGACTCTGAGAAATGGCTAGAGGCCATGAAATCCGAATTGGGATCCATGAGCGAAAACCAAGTATGGACTTTGGTGGACCCTCGTAGCGACCGAAAGGCCGCTGAGTGCAAATGGGTCTTCAAGAAGAAAACGGACGCGGATGGTAATGTTACCGTCTATAAAGCATGACTTGTCGCGAAAGGTTTTCGACAATTTCAAGGTGTTGACTACGATGAGACTTTCTCTCCCGTAGCGATGTTTAAGTCCATTCGGATTTTATTAGCAATTGCTGCGTTTCATGATTATGAAATATGGCAGATGGATGTCAAGACCGCGTTCCTCAATGGCAACATTGATGAAGAGTTGTATATGATGCAACCCGAAGGTTTTGTCGATCCTAAGGATGCTGATAAAGTATGCAAACTTCAGCGTTCCATTTACGGACCGAAGCAAGCATCTCAGAGTTGGAACCTTCGTTTTGATCAAGTGATCAAGAGCTTTGGATTTGTTTCAAATTGCTACGAAGCTTGTATCTACAAGAAAGTGAGTGGGAGCTCAGTGACTTTTCTGGTACTATATGTGGATGACATATTGATTATTGGAAATGACATTGACATGCTTAACGATGTGAAGAGTTATTTGAACAAATGTTTTTCAATGAAACACCAAGGGGAAGCTGCTTATATATTGGGCATCAAAATCTATAGAGATAGACAAAGACGCCTGATAGCTTTAAGCCAGAGTACATACCTAGACAAAGTTCTGAAAAGGTTCCGAATGGATAAGGCAAAGAAAGGTTCAGTGCCTATGTTATCAGGTAAGATATTGATCAAGGCTCAGTGTCCAGCTACGGTAAATGATAGAGAAGCTATGAGCAAAGTGCCTTATGCCTCGGCCATAGGTTCTATCATGTATGCCATGCTGTGTACTAGACCGGATGTGTCCAATGCTCTTAGTTTGACGAGCAGGTACCAAAGTGATCCAGGAGTGGAACACTGGACAGCCGTGAAGAACATCCTAAAGTACTTGAATAGGACTAAAGAAATGTTCTTAGTCTATAGAGATGATGAACAGCTCATCGTAAAGGGTTACGTCGACGCTAGTTTTGACACTGACAAGGATGATTCTAAATCTCAGACAGGATACGTTTATATTTTGAATGGAGGAGTTGTGAGCTGGAGAAGCTGCAAGCAAAGCGTGATCATGGGATCTATAGTAGAAGCGGAATACATGCCTGCTGCAAAAGCGTCAAGTGAAGGATTTTGGATCAGGAACTTCATCACTGAGCTTGGCGTGGTTCCAAGTGCCTTGGACCCACTGGAGATATTGTGTGACAACACTGGCACCATAGCACTCGCTAAGGAACCAAGATATCATCCAAAGACCAAGCATATCAACCGCAAGTTTCATATAATCCGAGATTATATAGCAGATGGAGATCTGAAGATTAGCAAAGTACATACAGATCTGAATGTCGCAGATCCATTGACTAAACCTCTTCCACGTGCAAAACATGATCAGCACCTTAGTGCCATGGGTGTTAGATTGTTGCCAGATGTAAACTAGATTATTGACTCTAGTGCAAGTGGGAGACTGCTAGAATTATGCCCTAGAGGCAATAATAAAGATGTTATTATTATAATTCTTGTTCATGATAAAGTTTATATCCCATGCTAGAATTGTATTAAGCGGAAACTTTAATACTTGTGTGGTTTGTGAACAACACCGTGTCCCTAGTATGACTCTATGGACTAGCTCATTGATTAATGATGGTTAAGTTTTCCTAACCATAGACATGAGTTGTCGATTAATAATGAGATCATATCATTGGGAGAATGATATGATGGACAGACCCAAACTAAGTGGAGCAATTAGATCGTGTCATCGTGTTCATCTTTGCGAAGCTTTTCTTATGTCAAATATTGTATTCCTTAGACCATGAGATAATACAACTCCCTAGTATCGGAAGAAAGCTTTGAGGTCATCAAACGTCATCCTATGAGAGGGTGATCATAAAGGTGTCTCTCAGGTGATCGGAAAGTACCTGTTGGGTTGTATGTATCAAGATGGGATTTGTCCCTCCCAAGTCGGAGAGATATACTTCGGGCCCACTCGGTAATCGATATCAACACCGCTTGCAAGCTTGTGGTTAAGTATTTAATCACAAAGTGATATCGGATTACGGAACGAGTAAAGTACTTGCTGTGAACAAGATTGAACTAGGTATGACGGTACCGACGATCAAATCTCGGGAAAGTAAAATATCGCGAGACGAAGGGAATACATATGTGGGATTGATTTAATCCTGGCATCGTGGTTCATCCGATATGATCATCGATGAATGTGTGGGAGTCAATATGGGTTTCCAGACCCCGCTGTTGATTATTGATAGAAGATCATGTCTGCATATTCTCGAACCCGAAGGGTCACACACTTAACGTGTCTCGACGCTAGGATAGATTGGATAATTGGTTTATGAGTTTTTTGTTCAGAGTCTCGGATGATATCCAGGATGTCACGAGAGGTCCCGGAATGGTCCAGAGAATATGATTCATATAAGGCAATGCAGTTTTTGGAGTTCGGAATTGTTTCGGGTTAATCGGTATTGTACCGGAAGCTTCTAGAACCTTCCGGAGTGGGACCAACGTGGCCCCACTTGTCGGGAGTGGGCATGGGCCTATGAGGGAGTGTCCTGGCCGCATTGGGCCAGGGGCACAAGCCCCATAGGGCCCAGCCGTCCAAGCCTAGGGCGAAACCCTAGGGGAGCTTCTAGAAGGGGGGAACTTGCCCCCCACTCCTCCCTCCTTGGCCGCCGGCCTAGGGCTTGGGGGAGGGGAAAGGGCCAGCCGCCCACCCCTCTATATAAATAGGGCTGGGGGCGCACCCCTCCCACACCTCCTCCTCAACCCTAGACGCCTTGCTGCCCCTCCTCTCTCTCTCTCCCTCCCGACTGCGTGTAGGCGAAGCCCTGCCGCAGAAACTCTCCACCGCTTGCACCACGCCGTCGCATTGTAGATCCAATCCATCTCTCCACCCTACTTGATGGACCGAGGAAGGAGGAGACGTCGAGGTGCCGCACGTGTGCATCTCTCGGAGGCATCGCCACTTGCAGTGTTAGATCGGATCGGATCGCGAGGAGGAGAAGCGAGTACGACTACATCACCCACGTTCCTTTGAACGTTCCGCTGTGCGAATCTTCAAGGGTATGAAGATCTCATCTATTCCCTCTCGTTGTTTGCATCTCCTAGATTAGATCTTGGCTTTCCCGTTCGCATCCGTAGAAATTTTTTGATTTACTATGTTGTGAAACCCTTCAAAACCACATCCCACCGTGGCCTCCCGTACAAGCCTTAGCATGTTAAATCTCACATCACTGATCTCATCTCATCACGATCTCCTATCATACTAGATTCACTGCATCTGATACATCATCTGGATGAACCAGCACTGACAGCTATGCATGGCTAAGCAGACACGGATATAAGCTCTAGCAGTGCACACAAGCCAAACCTAGTTATGCTAGGAGTAGTGGATCAGGTTATATAAGCTCAAAGAGAATATGCAAAGATAGGATAATCTTATCTATCGATAAAAGACCACAGTAGAATCATATGCATCATGGAAAGAATTGAAATGCTTTCGAAATCATCGGATTATATCATGGTGGGGCTATGCTTGCCTTTGCCAGTGGATAACCGATAAGCAGATCTTCGGGAGCCTTGTACTTGACTTGGTTACAGTTGGTCAAGTATTTGTCTTCGAGCTTCGAACTTCGACAGTGTTGATCTCGGCCTTCGATCTCGATCTCGATATCATATTCTACCGGGAAGATCCAAAACACCGGAAAGAAAGGGAAACAATCAACACATGGCATCAATGCAAAGCTCAAGCAAGTATGATGATATGATAAGTTAAATTGTATTGAATTGAAACCCTAAAACATGCTTGGCAGTTTAATCGGGGTTCCGAGGGGTGAAAACCCTAATTCGGAGAAACTCTGGAATCACCTATAAGGGGTTACTATGTTCTCTTAGTAAACTTGCAATGTAAATTGTTGAACAATGCATGATTATAGGTTAGATAGATAGATCTCATTTATCTGAACATTTTCATATATTATACACATTTTTCTGACTTATAATAATAAGTTATTGAATTTACAATATTTATTCAATTTCTGGATTTATTTAAACCATTTCTGAAACTAAACAAAACTGGGAATATTTTTGTCACTGAGTCTCTCCCTAGCCACAGGGTGAGAGGGCCCTTGGCCACCTCGGCTTCCCACGCGGTGGGACCTGGTTGGGTTATCTGCGCTAATCGTGGCGTGTCGACCTTGGTGACGTCAGCACGATGTCACGCCGATGGTGTCCTGCAGATCGACGACGGGGACGATAGGGGGCTCGAGGGGCTACGTGGTTAGGCGGGTTCGACACAACGGATCAAGGCGAACAAGAATCTAGCGGCGCCGCTCTTATTTGGTCACCGGGGCTTCGACTCCGATGAATGGCGGCGTCGGGGCTTGCAGGTAACCGTGGAGGAGGGTAACCAAAGCGAGAGGGGGCAAGGGAGAGGGCTCACAGGGACCAGGAGCTCACTCGGAGCACGGTAGTGGTGTCGGGGAGGCGAGGGGAGGCCGGATGACGCCGGAATCGATGACGGACGCGGTGACCGGAGCTCAGGAAGACGGCTCGGTTTGGATGCCTGGGAGCAGGCCGGCTCATGCGGCTGAGGGCAATCGAATGAGTCGAGCAACACGGAGCTTCCAATCTTCATGACGGGGCTCGGGGTGGTCGGGAACGGCGAGGCGCCGACGAGCTACGAGGCTAGGGTTTCGGCTTGAGCACGCGGAAGCCAGAGAGAGCTCCAGATGGAGGGGGAGTGACCAGGGGAGGGAGAGAGAGGCGTGTGGCTTCTCCTTATCCTCATCCGGGGGCGGCGGGGATCATCGCGGCGGCTGGAGGCGATCGACAGCGAGCGGCGCGACACCGAGCTGCTTCCCGTCGTCAACGAAGACGACAAGGGAGAAATGGTACGCGGCACGGGCCGCATTGGGCTACTGGTGGGCCGCAGGGTGTTGCGCGGGCGACAGAGAGAGGAGAGGGAAGAGATGGGCTCGGCCCAGATGAGCTGCTGCTACTATTTTTCTTTCTAAAACATTTTCTAATTCTGTTTCTAATTTCTCTTTTGTATTTTGAGTTTAAAATCTGTGTTTGGATGTTTTAAAATTACTAGAAGCTTTTGTAAAATATACCAACTATTGTGGGTCCCTTTTATTCAGATTGGGCTCCACACATTTTGATAGTTTTCAAAATATTCGAACCATTTGAATTGTTTCAAAGAGGGGAAAAAGGTTAGGGTTTAGGGTTTTACTTAAATTTTCTTTAATGCACAATTTCAATTATGATGCTCATGAATGCACAAACAACCCTAATTACTATTTACTAAAAACTGGGGTGTTACAGTTCTATCCCCCTTACGAGAATCTCGACCCGAGATTCCAAAGGTAGGAAGAGAGACAGAGAGAAAGAAACAAGGTCACTCTAAAGATAAGAGGGAACACACTAAACAACACACGAAGTATCTTATGGTCAGCTCATGGATGGAGTGTTCATAAACAACTCTGAGATGACTACATGAAACACGTCAAGGTAACATAGGAAACAAGAGGAGAAGGTTTCAAGTTGTTAGATAACTGGTCTTCCTAAGGATTGAGACCATGGAGCTTCAGAAGGGATTAAGCTCCTAAAGAGGAAGGCTACAACAGAAAGAACATAACCACATACTTCCATAGGGAACCTCTACTAAACAACTTAAGTAGAGATTTTAGGTTCATAGATATGGATCAACAAAACCAAGCTGTTGAACTATTTTTGACATAGAAGGGTCACTTTTTCATTCAACAGAAGGCCAAGACAGAAAAGTGTTTTATGGAGAGGACTCATAAGAGTCACAAGGAACATGTACCAAGAGAAACTTCTGATTACCAAAATCATAGTCACTCTTAAAACATGGTTGAGAAAACAAAGGAAACTCTTTATTCATCCAGGTCTATCAAAATCCTTGCCAATGATCTTGATATCACTTTACACCACCAGATGAATAGTTAAGAAGATTCCTGATGACACGAGAAGAAAGAATCTTCATTCTCAGACTTCAATTACTTAGCACATCAAAATTATTACCAACATAAAAGGGTCTGGGGGATCGACGGAGATACATTTAGCAACGCTACTTTAAATGTTCTCCTTGATGTTCGAGAAATCAAGCATCAATTAAAGGTCGGACTTCGGATACAAGGGAAATCATAAGGACAACTCCTATAATAATTCATAGAATATGCATCATGAGGAGTGGTTGATATTGTTGAATTAAGAGAATATGACGGGAGGTTTTTCCGGCTAAGTTTGTCAACCATTACATCAATCTTGCCAAATTTACAACGAGACCTATGTCACAACCTTGAGGAACACCAACCATCGTTCCTGCTTGAGATTCAACTTTGGTTAGGCGAAATGATATTTCAGACTCAGCATGTCCGAATAGAAAGGGTGCAACATTTACACGGAGGTAAGGTCACTAGATTCTCAAGATATGGACTACAGTGTAAAGCTCCAAAAGATGAGCTAGATTGCTAGACCCATGTATTTAGCAGTTTGTCGGAAGACAACTGCTCACACATAAAGTACTAACAATAAAACACACATGTATCCTTAAGAAAATAAAGGTAACTCTTCTCGAGTTCATGGCGACAACTTTCAACATTTGCACGTGAATCGGAGAAGGTTACTTCTAACATCCAGAACATATACTTCGAGATGACTCAAAGAAGGTTCTCGAAAGTTTCCAACATTAGTTCCCAATGTTCCATATGAATCCAATCTAACATGGGGAAGATAAGGATATTGTCGATGGGCTCAACAACAAACTTATCAAAACACTCCAAGAAGATGGAATCATATGTTGCTTGAACGAGGCAAACATATTGGGCAGACCAAAGGACATGAAGATATACCCAAGTGAAACATCACAAGTAGGAACACCATCAAGATAGTCCTTCAAACTGAGTTTGATTTGATAACAACCCAAATCAAATCAAATCAAAGGTGGGGAAGATAACATATCCACAAAGGAGATACTATCTTTCTTCAACACGAACAAAACTAGACAATCCTTTAAGAAAGAACAAAGTCGGATAAAGCTTTTGTCACACAACTCTCCAAGTTGTTGTTTAAGCTGAACCAACTAGTTCAGGGGTATCCAGTACGGATCCTTGGAGAAAAGAGCAGTTCAGAGAACTTTCTTTCTCAAGAACTTGACAACCGGTCATGTGGCAACATGGAGATATTTCTAGTAGACATCTAGAATATCACGAACCATTGATATGTCACTTAGTTCGAGAGGAAACTTGCTTTGTAAGGCAAGAAGACATAGTATTAGAGCTTCGGCAACAGCATAACTCTTTGACCGAAGAGAGTGCACCAGAATAACGGACTTGGTGGAACAATCAAACTTCACTTAGTGATAGGGTTAACCAATCACGCTAAGAATGACACAAATGTCCTTAGAGCTTGAAACAATATTAATTGCTAAGAATCTCAAATGACCACATTATTACGCACGCGTGTAACTCACGAGAGCAAAATCTTGAGGAAGGGTGGGTAAATATGTGAAAGAGCATCAATTCATTAAGGGTCATGAAACTCAGCACGACCTCTTAGTATAAAAGAGTGTGATACTTTGAGGTAGAACAGATAGAAGTTAATCAATGCCTCTTGATCTGCGGATTACAGCACTTTGACCTGGTCCTAGATATGACGAGGTACTGGAGTTTGTTTCTCCTGACATTCCAAAATGGTTTGTCATGATGGACCACAAGAGTATCTTGCATCGAAAGACACCAATGCAGATAACTACTTGGCGAACAACTAGTAGACAAAGGTCGGAAAGCAACAAGAGAGGAAGAACATGCTTAGAATAGAATCCCGAGATGTGGATGCATAGATTATCAATCTTCCGAAAACCAATGCAAAGAAGGGAAAGGTGTGGCAGACTCACGAATATAGATGCGAGACTCTCGAGGAGTAATCTTGTCGTGATATATTTGGTTCCATTAAAGAACATCTGCCATAGCTAGTGGTAGGGGAAATCCTTAGTTGTAACGATTCAATCGCAATAAAGACCACAAGCTTGAAAGCTAGAATTGTAGTACCAGCCATCCCGAGGTAATGTATGAACATTAGCAACAGGGGTCAAAGGATTGGATCTTGGGTTAAAGATCAGCTTCATGCATAAGATTCAGAACACCAGAATCCAGCATAATCGAGAATCTTAGGTTCAAGTCCAAGGGTTAAAACCTAAAGAAAGGAGTAACTACTACTTGAGTGACACAACATACACTACAAGATATTAATCATGAGGTAGCTTCCAAGAGAAGAAACGACTTCTGAAGTACCCAACAAACAAAAAGGAGGCATACGAGGCGAAAGGAGACCTCGAAGCCTAGAACAGAACACTGTGGAACCAACAATATAATATTATGGGTCCAAAAGATAGAGAGATCATGATAGAAAGGAATCTCTCAAACGAATAAGAGCAAAGGGGAACAAGGAATTCACAACACACAATCTCTAGAGAATCCAACACTAGGTCAACTAGATGGGAAACGACATGCCGAAAAGGCACCTAAGCTTTGAATGACTAGAAGAGATATCAAAACTTTTCCAAAGTCAACACAAGATAAGATGACCCAAAGTAAGAGAGAAACTGGATAAGGAGAAAAATAAGCATACTAGAGTTTTCGCAAATACTTTTCAACTTTAAAATACTTTTCACAAACACTAGACTCAATATCGACCAATAGCAAGGTTTTCTTACGGTCGGTACTGCTCTGATACCAAAACCTATGACACCCCCGGGACCAGGGCTAAAAAAATCCCAGACCTCTGTCTGACATAGGCTTAACCTTGAGCTCGAGGATATCCGGTGAAGAATCGATAACACAGCAGTGACCCTACGACACAAAAATTATTACAACAAGCTCATAACTGAGCAAAGAACCAAATTATTACAAGCAGAGGTCACTGACCACAAACATCAAACAACGTAAGGCAATTATGCTATTAAGTATAGCAAACTTAACAAATGGCCTAAGAGGCCTGAAGCATAACGATGACGTCCCAGCCCATAGATTCCAGGCTGCGGGCCGGGAACCCCAAGCTACTAGTCGATGTCGATGTAGTATAGAACTCGTCTTCATGGAAACACTTACTCTGCCAAAAGTATCAACAAAGCAAGGGTGAGTACAGGGTGTACTCCGCAAGAATTATGGTTGATGGAGTTGTTTTGCATAAAGCCATCTTTGTTTATAAAACAAGAGAGAAGAAGCTCGTCTAATCAGAGTATTTTAAAAGGGGATAAGAGAGTGACATCTCCAAAGTATTGATCATCATCTTTTGATATCCATCAAAACATCATCATTTACCAACTAGGATCACCCCCTCGTACCCATGAGGAAGCATCCTTAAGCCCACGTTGATTTTCTAAGATTTACGATTAGGTTCAAGTTCTCTATGATCTTAGAATCTGGTCATCAAGCGTTCATAACCGTGCACACGGCATTTCGAAAAGATTATTACCCTGCAGGGGTGTACAACTTTACCCACACGTACCAACCTACTCTTAATGCCAAGCTATTAGCCCTCTTCCTTGGAAGGCTGGCAGAGGGTGGTTGGCCACGACCTTTACCTTGCTTTCGCCGAGACCATGAGTCATGCAATAAGTATGGTTCCGCCGTAACGGGTCAAATCCCGAAGCCGGTACTTAAAGATGTGAGGTGAGGTTGGTTTACCAGGGGCTCCATCCACCCCAAGCAACCCCGGCCACGCTTACCTACCTGTTATGAATGCACCTCCTTCACCGCCTTCGAGAAGATCCAGAATGCATGTCGAATGGAAGGCCCGAACTATGTGACTCATGGAATCTACCAGGCAAGTTAATCAGGCGAGGGGTTCCCAAGCCCCGTGTGGTTGTACGCTCATCTCGGTTCCAAAGGCAAGAAATCAGGTCCTAATGGTGGCGAGCATGGGACTAGAAAAACCACATCCCACTGTGGCCTCCCATACAAGCCTTAGCATGTTAAATCTCACATCACTGATCTCATCTCATCACGATCTCCTGTCATACTAGATTCTCTGCATCTGATACATCATCTAGATGAACCAGCACTGACAGCTATGCATGGCTAAGCAGACATAGATATAAGCTCTAGCAGTGCACAAAAGCCAAACCTAGTTATGCTAGGAGCAGTGGATCAGGTAATATAAGCTCAAAGAGAGTATGCAATAGATAGGATACTCTATCTATCGATAAAATACCATAGTAGAATCGTATGCATCATGGCAAGAATTGAAATGCTTTCGAAATCTTAGGATTATATCATGGTGGGGCTATGCTTGCCTTTGCCAGTTGATAGCAGATAAGCAGATCTTCGGGAGCCTTGTACTTGACTTGGTTACAGTTGGTCAAGTATTTGTCTTCGAGCTTCGAACTTCGACAGTGTTGATCTCATCCTTCGATCTCGATCTCGATATCGTATTCTACCGGGAAGATCCAAAACACCGGAAAGAAAGGGAAACAATCAACACATGGCATCGATGCAATGCTCAAGCAAGTATGATGATATGACAAGTTAAATTGTATTGAATTGAAACCCTAAAACATGCTTGGCAGTTTAATCGGGGTTCCGAGGGGTGAAAACCCTAATTCGGAGAAACTTTGGAATCACCTTTAAGGGGTTACTATGTTCTCTAATTAAACTAGCAATGTAAATTGTTGAACAATGCATGATTATAGGTTAGATAGATATATCTCATTTTTCTAAACATTATCATATATTATACACATTTTTCTAACTTATAAATAATAAGTTATTGAATTTACAATATTTATTCAATTTCTGGATTTATTTAAACCATTTATGAAATTAAACAAAATTGGGAATGTTTTTGTCACTGAGTCTCTCCCTAGCCACAGAGGCTGACAAAGGGGCCCCTTGGCCACCTCAGCTTCCACGCGACAGGGTGGGACCTGGGCTGGGTTTGACTGCGTTGACTGCGAGCGTGGCTGACGCACGGGTGATGTCAGCACGATGTCACGCCGACGGTGTCCTATAGATCGACGACAGGGACGGCGATAGGGGGCTCGAGGGGCTACGTGGTTAGGCGGGTTCGACGCAGCGGAGCAAGGCGAACAAGAATCTAGCGACGTCGCTCTTATTTGGTCACCGGGGCTTCGACTCCGACGAACGGCAGCGGCGGGGCTTGTAGGTGACCGTGGAGGAGGGTAACCAGAGCGAGAGGAGGCAAGGGAGAGGGCCCACGGGGACCAGGATCTCACCTGGAGCACGGTATTGGTGTCGGGGAGGCGAGGGGAGGCCGGATGACGCCGGAATCGACAACGGACGCGTGACTGGAGCTCAGGAAGACTGCTCGGTTTGGACGCCTGGGAGCACGCCGGCTCACGCGGCTGAGGGAAATCGAATGAGTCGAGCGACGCAGAGCTTCCAATCTTCACGGCGGGGCTCGGGGTGGTCGGGAACGGCGAGGCGCCGGCGAGCTGCAAGGCTAGGGTTTCGGCTTGAGCGTGCGGAAGCCAACGAGAGCTCCAGAGGGAGGGGAGTGACCAGGGGAGGGAGAGAGAGGCGTACGGTTTCTCCTTATCCTCATCCGGGGGCGGGGGGATCATCGCGGCGGCTGGAGGCAATCGACGGCAAGCGGCCGCGACACCGAGCTGCTTCCCGTCGTCAATGATGACGACGAGGACGAAACGGTACACGGCACGGGCCGAGTTGGGCTGCTGGTGGGCCGCGGGGTGCTGCGCGGGCGACAGAGAGAGGAGAGGGAAGAGATGGGCTCGCCCCAGAATAGCTGCTGCTACTATTTTTCTTTCTAAAACATTTTCCAATTCTGTTTCTAATTTCTCTTTTGTATTTTGATTTTCAAATCTGTTTTCGGATGTTTTAAAATTACTAGAAGCTTTTGTAAAATATACCAACTATTGTGGGGCCCTTTTATTCAGATTGGGCTCCACAAATTTTGATAGTTTTCAAAATGTTCGAACCATTTGAATTGTTTCAAAGAGGGGAAAAAGGTTAGGGTTTAGGGTTTTACTTAAATTTTCTTTAATGCACAATTTCAATTATGATGCTCATGAATGCACAAACAACCCTAATTACTATTTACTAAAAATTGGGATGTTACATCCATTTTCTCATAATGGGTTGAAGTATTTGATTTAGCGAGTGAGACTTTGTATCTATTGTTTACAATGACGGTCGTTGAGTCAATTTAACCTTCACTGGTGTCATGTAAACTCTGGAAACACACTTAGAGAAGTCGAACTTCTTTAGCCAAAATATAATTTTGTATTTATGTCGATCCTAGTGCATAACATGTAACTATGTGCCTAACTTCTCTTCTTGCCATTTAAGAACAATCTTAACTCTGGTTAAGTTGTTAACTCAGGAATCACCTCAAGACATTTTCTTCCAACCAGATCCTTTGGTTCATATTATGTTGAGTATACATTATGTTTATATGGAAGAACATATGACTGTGGCATATGAGATGTCACACATCTCTTTCTTTATTTTAACCATTTTTGTAATACTAAGACTAACTCAATGCTTCATACAAGTAAGAACCACTTTCTTGTCTTGTTCCATTCTGAACTCCTTCAGAATCCTACCTAGGACATTTTGAACATCTTCAGAATCTAGTCTAGAAAGCATTCGACAATAATTTTTATTAAACTTTTTAATCTATCTTGATAGATTCCATTATTTAATAAATTATTCAACTTCATCCATATTTACTAGCTTAAATATTATTAATACCAATCACATCATTCATATATGTCATCCACATATTTAAAAATGATGGCAAGCTCCCAACTCAAATATGGCATCCATATATGAGATCTAGGAAATAACTCCCACTCAAACTGGCATCCATATATGAGATCTAGGGATTTCATTTAGCTCCCACTCATAATATGTCTCCTACATATTGAGTCTTAGTCAAGCCATTAAGCTTCCACTCAAAATATGTCTCTTACATATTAAGGTTAAGCTAAGCCAATATTCTCCCACTCAAATGAAAATCCTCTCAATATTCTTGGACATTCCAAAATTCTTTAATCATTATCAAATTGATAATTTTAACTGTGAGTTCCCAATATCCATATATTGCTTGTGTAAATCCAATAGACTCAAGCATCGCTACTTATGTAGTCAACTCCTTGAATTTTTTCAACATCCTTTGCGACAAATCGAGCTTTATGTCTTTCATTCATTTCTTTCTCATGACTTTGCAATCATTATAAATATTAAGTAAACCTCATTACATAATAATATCAAGTAACAAATTACTTTTCAATCTTGAATACAACTTAATATAGGATTTCATGAATCCCAGTCATTTCTCACACTTAGTTCCATCACGCTTCTTTGTATTTCGTAGGTATGTCTTGTTCAAAATAACATGACAAGTGAATCAAATATAATTTCACTGACTTGCAAAATATATTCTTGAATCCTACTTTCTTTAGTAAATGTATATGGTGAAACTTTATGATCATTATCATTAGTTTCTCCTCTATTTGTAGACTTTGGTTTTACGAAACATTTCGTTGCGCCACTCAGCAATCAGGAGGTAAGGTCAAAGTACCTTGTTTTGAAATTTTACTTTCTTCCACATGTATCTTTCGTTAAGACACATAAACCTAGGATAATAACGGGTTTGACCTCTGTGGAACATGTATTCATAGTTGCCTAAGAATATGCAACAAAGACTTGTTTATTCGCCACGATTTTGAATCATTGAAACCTGTAGAAACTCGAACATGCCATGACTCTATGGTGTTGTTTCCATGAATCTTTTCCTTTGTATTTCAAACGAGTGTTTGCTTATTTAAAGCTTTAACTCTAAATGATAACTATAACCCTAATAAGATATAATATTAGACCATATGTATCTACTACAAAATGATTATGATATCTAGACATTTCAACACCTTGATTTTGTCCAATTACCATAATTTGTGAAACAACTTTCATAGGTCCTTTTATGCCAAACTTTAACTTAAATACTCGTGACACCCCCGAGATCAAGGCTAAACAAATACCAGACCTCCGTTTGACATAAGATTAACCTTGAGCTCGAGAACATCCAATGAAGAATTGATAACACATCAGTGACCCTACGACACAAAATTTATTACAACAAGCTCATAACTGAGCAAAGAACCAAATTATTACAAGTAGAGGTCACTGACCACAAACATCAAACAACGGAAGGCAAATTATGTTATTAAGTATAGCAACCTTAACAAATGGTCTAAGAGGCCTGAAGCATAGCGATGACGTCCCAGCCCATAGATTCTAGGCTGCCGGCCGGGAACCCCAAGCTACTCGTCGATGCCGATGTAGTACGAAACTGATTTTCAGGGAACACTTACTCTGCCAAACGTATCAACAAAGCAAGGGTGAGTACAGGGTATACTCCGCAAGACTTGTGGTTGGTGGAGTTGTTTTGCGTAAATCCATCTTTGTTTATAAATCAAGAGAGAGAAGATTCTCGTCTAATTAGAGTATTTTAAAAGGGGATAAGAGAGCGACATCTCCGAAGTATTGATCATCATATTTTGAGATCCACCAAATCATCATCATCGAACCTCTACTTGGATCACCCCCTCGTACCCATGAGGAAGCATCCTTAAGCACACGTTGATCTACCAAGTTTTACGATTAGGTTAAAGTTCTCTATGATCATCACGTCTGTTCCCAAGTCGTCCATAACGGTGGACATGGCTTTCCAAAAGATTATTACCCTGTAGGGGTGTACAACTTTACCCACACGTACCAACCGACTCTTAATGCTACTGACACACTTCCTTGGTGTGTCGGCAGAGGGTGTGGTTAGACACGACATTTACCTTGCTTTCGCCGAGACCATGAGTCAGGCACTAAGGATGGTTTCGTCGTAACGGTTCAAGTCCTGAAGCCGGTACCTAGAGATGTGAGGCGAGGTTGGTTCACCAGGGGCTCCATCGAACCCAAGCAACCCGGTCCACGCTTCCCTACTTGTTATGAATGCACCTCCTTCACCGCCTTCGAGAAGATCCAGAATGCATGTCGAATGGAACGCCCGAACTATGTGAATCATGGAATCTACTAGTCAAGTTAGTCAATCGACGGGTTCCCAAGCCCCGTGTGGTTGTACGCTCGTCTTGTTTCAAGAGGCAAATCGGGTCCTAGTGGTGGCGAGCATGGGACTAGAAAAACCACATCCCACCGTGGCCTCCCATACAAGCCTTAGCATGTTTAAACTCACGTCACCTCTGATCTCATCTCATCACGTTCTCCTGTCGGACTAGATTCTCTGCATCTGATACATCATCTGGATGAACCATCACTGATAGTTATGCATGGCTAAGCAGGACACAGATATAAGCTTTAGCAGTGCACACAAGCCAAACCTAGTTATGCTAGGAGCAGTGGATCGGATAATATAAGCTCAAGGGGAGTAATGCAACAGATAAGATACTCTATCTATCGATAAAAGACCATAGTAGAATCGTATGCATCATGGCAGAAATTGAAATGCTTTTGAAATCATAGGATTATATAATGGTGGGGTTATGCTTGCCTTTGCCCGTTGATAACCAATAAACAGATCTTCAGAAATCTTGTACTTGACTTGATTATAGTTGGTCAAGTATTGTTCGTCGATCTTTAATCTTCGACGGTGTTGACCTCGATCTTCGATCTCGATCTCGTATTCTACCGAGGAAGAACCAAACACCGGAAAGAAAGCGAAAACAATCAACACATGGCATCGATGCAATGCTCAAGCAATGATGATGATATGACAAGTTAAATTGCATTGAAATATAACCCTAAGACATGCTCGCCAGTTTAATCGAGGTTCCGAGGGGTACAAACCTTAACTCGGGGAAACTCCGGAATCACCTGTGAGGGGTTACTATGTTCTTCTATTTATACTTGTCATGGAAGTTGTTTAACAATGCATGATTATGGCTTAGATAGATAGATCTCATTTTTCTAAACATTTTGATATATTATACATATTTTCTGACTTATAAATAATTAGTTATTAAATTTACAAGTTTATAACAATTTCTGGAATTATTTTAAAACATTTATAACCTCAGGCTGACGTCACCACGGGTTTGGGGCTATTCTCACTGGGGCTGAGGCTACCCCAGTCACTAACGACTGGGCCCCACGGGGTTATTTATATTTCTAGGAATGATTTTAGAAAACATTTTAATAAAAGAGAAATGGGATTATGGCGTCATGCTGATGTCAGCATGACATCAGCAATGGAGCACCTCCCAGGTCGGGGTCGGGCTCGACGACTGCGAGCTTGCGGGGTAGCGAGGAAGGCGTGTTTGATGCGGCTCTTCACGCTGAGCCAAAAACCAGCGGCGCTGCGAACTATTGGTCACCGGAGGGACTCCGGCAAAAGGCTTCTGTAGCGGCGAGTGGCTGTGCACGCTGGGGGTGAGCTACAGAGAGAGAGGGAGACGGTAGGGAGGCTCCAGAGAACCGCCAGCTTACCACGGTGCTCGTAGTAGGGTTGTAGAAGATAGGGGAGGCTCAGAACGGCGGCAATCGACGATGATGGTGGCGGCCGGAGCTCGAGAACGAGACCTCGATTCGCTTGACTGCGAGCTAGCTGGCTCGATTGAAACAGCGAGGAAGACCAAGGAGGCACGACGAGCATGGTGGCAACCTCAAACGAACGCTAGGAGGTCCTGGACTACGGTGCGACACGACGACCGTATGGCTAGGGTTTGGCGATTTGGGGGAATTCACAGAGAGCACGAGATAGGGAGAAATGGGTATGGAGAGAGAGAGAGGAGCACGGGCGACCTTCTAGGGGCGGTGGCGCGCATCGCAACACGTAGGAGAGGCGACGACATCGGCAAGGACACGCAGGTGCTTGCCGCTCCTGAGGAAGAAGACAGAGGAAAGGCAAAGGGGTACCAGGCCGGTGGCGGGCTGCAGCTGGGCCGGACTAGGCTACGGGGTGTTGCGCACGAGCGGCAAGGAAAGAAGAGAGAGACCGGGCCAGCCTGGAATGGCTGCTGCTCTATTTTTCTAGCAAAACCTTTTTCCTTTTCTGATTTAGGTTTCCTCTTTTGTAATTCATTTTGAATCCTACTTTGTATAATTCAAAAATACTAGAGGCTTTAGAATATATATGAAATACTGATAAGCCCTTGTACACAATTTGGGCTCCTTATTTTATCTTTCAAAATTCAAAACCATTTGAGTTGTTTTCAAATATATGTAAAGAGTAGGGTTTAGGGTTTTCACTTTATTTTCTTTAATGCACAATTTAAGATATGATGCTCATGAATGCACAAACAAACCCCTAAATAGTAATTAGCTAAAACTGGGGTGTTACAATACTTTAGTCATATTGATCAAATCAAAGAAACTTTGTATTCCTATTAATTCCATATCCCACTTTGTTTTGAACTCATTTCAAAAATTCAAATCATTTCAAAACTTCTATTTCATTAATTAAACACATCTATTCATTGTAAACACATCTATTCACTTAAGTCCACAATGAAATAATGATTTCCATTATTTGTTGAAAATATAATAAATCACTATATATAAATTTCAACATTTCTTCGCGTATTACCGTTTTACCGAAATGCGGAGTTTTAGTCATTTCGTCAAATGAGGCATGGTTTTTCAAAGTCTCAAGATCAAATATCTAAGACCCCAATTTTCATCTAAGTGAAAAACATGCAATAACAATCATGACTTAAAAAATAGTGTCAGTTCATTATTAAACTTTGGATATCTTTTAGTATTTTAATCCTTTATAAATGCTTAACCTTTTATCATTAACATAGTAATGAGAATAACCTATTTATAATTGTAATGTGACCATAAAGGTATTACTCATAAGAACGGTACAACTGGTTTGTAACTTATTCATATGAATAATCATCTTGCCAAAAGCAAGACACACAAACAAGAATTATAAAATTATATTGAAGTCCACTAATCCAAATGATAATCTTTGAGGGAAGGAGTGATGTCGGCCATTGACTAGTTTGCTTGCCGTCATCAAGCCACATTGCCTCATTTCTAGCAATTCTCAAGCAGACCATCTTGTTTTCACAAAACGGGACAAGTATCCAATACTTTGTTAAACTTCAACAAGTTTTGCATGAATTACATTTATAACTTTGTATATCCGACATATACCCTTTTTATCCATGACTTCCACTACAATCATGCCCTTTTGAGAGTTATCAACTCTCATGCAAGATTGCTAAGCGATTCTCCAAATATTCTGTTTTCATCCACCACGGAAGAAAACTCATCCAACGGCTCATACCTTATGTGCCTTATTTTGCAGAATACAAAATATTAGTCCAACTCTCCATCGAATGGAGAATGACCCCTTTTGTATAATTTATGGAGAAAATACAAACTTTGTGGAGTCATCGAATTATCTCCTAATTGTTATTGTATCAAGAAGGGAAGATCAACTTATTACGAGGATATGCCTCGACGTGAGTATTAATCTATGAAGTTGGACCCTTCTGCTAAGTTCCATATAAAGCAAGAAATTTCTCATGGTCGCAAAGAACCTCAATGAGATACGCCATGATCTACTAAGATATTTGCAAACAGACATCTAGACTTAATTCATAATATAAGTTCAATTCATAATTGAGCTCCCACTAAAATAGCGATCCCCTGGACGATTTTTACTGGTCACGCGATCCTAATTCACTATGCAACCCCCGCATCGTCACGGTCGACAACATAGCTTCAAAGGTAGACATTCTCTAATGCCAATCACATCATCCATGTGACTCATGCTTGATATTTCGATCTCTTGTGTTCCGATGCCATGTATGTATATGCTAGGCTCGCCAACTCAAACTTGTGTGTATTGCAGTGCAACACTTACACTCATTGTATGCGAATGTAGATATGTCTAGCCCCCGATCGTCACGGCTGAATTCATAACGAAAAACTTTCTTGGTGGTGTACACACAGGGGAAACACTATCATTGGCACTGGCGGAGCTCTCGGTAGGGCATGGTCGGGCGCCTGCCCTACCTTGTCTCCTGAGTCGCTATGATCCTACCATGATCAACTTGGTTAGGTACAAATAGAAAAAGTGTGTGTTGCCATATCTAGGCTGGGTCTGCCACGCGTGATCGAGTAAGGAAGCCCTCGGCTGTATGAACCCTCCGGCCTCTACTCGATGACTCAACCGCACGTCGCCGCGGAACTACTCCTGACGGCACCTTGGCGGCATGATCATCAGATCGAAGGGAGCTAGGGTAGCGACGGGCAGGAACTCTTGCGGGACTCGGGTTGAGGGGCCAATTGCCATCGGGCAGTTGATTCTCGGAAAAACCATGACAGCGCAACCGTGTGGCGGAAGGTCTTAGCAACTCGGTAGTTAGTCACTTGGACGTGATCTACATCTCTTGATTGCAGATGTAAATGAAGCGGAAAGGGAAAGCAAAGACGAGGAAGGTATATTTTTTCTAGAAATTTGCATACGACTATAACACTTGTCTTATTCGATGAATTTGTAGACTGCGAATTGCAAACATAATAAGGAATCTTGCGCTCCTTGAGAGTGAAAATGTTATGATACATCAAGAGCAAGAGAGGACGAGGAAAGAGAGACGGAAAATTTTAGGGATGTCGAATAAGTAGAAGATATTGGAGATTCAGTCGAATCCGTTGTGGAGGAACATTTTGATGTTTCAAAAGCTGAAGGTATAACTCATGTTGGTCTAGAGGATATACTACTATTTATACTGGAGCGCAAGAAGAGTTGGTTGAACTGCGCATTGCACGTGCCCCTGAGGTGGAGGTCCCCATCATGGATCCGCATCCGTCTCCTTCCGCTCGGGCCCCCGCCCCTCCATCGACGGCGGAACACTGGCAGGAAGATAAGCGGTGGACACCCTGCCTCTATACTCGCCTACCGCCATGGATCCGCCAGGAATTCAGCGAACGTTTCCCTCCAACTCCCGGAAACTGGAGGTCCACACGTAGGTGAAGGGAGCGGAGAAAGAGGGAGGAGGAGGTCGTCCTGGCTTCTGACGAGGATGGGGGCAAAAATGGAGGAAGGGGGAGGAGGGGACGGCGCCGGCCACAATGGGGATAGGAGAGGGCGCAGTGCAGAAGGGGAAAGCGAGGAAAAGGAGGCGCGCGGATGTGTCGAGGTCTCGAGGAGCACGGACCGCCCTCCAGGGAGAACGCGCAAAGATCCACCCCTCCGGCCCACAAGCAGCGGCAGCCAGAAGCAAAGGCCCACATGCAGTGACAACAATCGGTAGGGAGCGAAGCAAATGGCTTCAGCGCCTCAGCATGCAACCAAACTTAAATTAAGTTACAAGAATTCAGGAGCAGCGACACGTCCACAGCCATCTCGAACGGCCCAGAAACAGCGATCCAAAACCAGCAGAACGCACTGCAGGAGGCCTGAATGAGCTCCCAACAGTTCAAGCTTAAGCTCTTAGAGGAATATGTTGCTACTTTCATTATACTACCGCTTTCGCGCTTGAGAACACGCTTTCAAAAGCCAGTTGAAAAAAGAATTGAGCAACCAAATCTTGATTATATTGCACATAATTAGTACCGTTAGATTCATATTGAAAAATACTTTCCAGTGATACTAGTTTTATACAAAACTCTTTACGTATTTAGAGTAATTCTTGGTAAAAAAACACGCAAAACGAGGACGCCTTAAGCCTTGAAACGGAGGGAGTACTAAGTAATTATGCTTATGATCACATAAATTATTATTCTGTCTAGATTTCGGTTTGTTGAATATTTTTATGCTTCATATTTCGCCTGACCTCAATTTTTATCCGTCCTCCGCCACTGATCATTGGAATTATGAGGCCATGTCTGCACATGCTAGGCTCGCCAATTCAATATTGATTTTAATAGGGATCATCTTATCTATGCTATCGTTGAGTATTTAATACTAGCACACAATAAGATGCAAAGCAGGTATCAACATCATATGTATATTGTGATATGATATGGTCCTTCTTGTGCCTTGATCTTCATTGAGCGCTCCGGCATGATCTTCATCATGCCACTGGAATGCTATCCATCGTGCCACCGGTTTTGACGCTAAGTCGATGGCGCCACCAGTAAGTCGTCCATCAGAACAATGACTATTACTACACAACTTAGTAACATAAAAGTAAACTACTTTACCTTTATCACGACCATGACCATATCAAATCACATGCCCCTCCTACAAAATAAAGTTAGACGCCTCTAATTTATCTATTGCAAGTTGTACGTGGTTGTTAGGGCTTTCGCAATATAACCGTTTTTAATCTACGAACTTTCCAACAACAACATGGATCCATACAGTTGTCTTTACTACACCCCATTTGGGGCCCTCCATTGTAAATGCTATATCAACTATTGTAAGAGAGACAAACACCCGCTAGTCTCGCATAAGAGTACGCGTAAGGTCGGTCCCGACCGCTTCATCAAACAATCCCACGATATAAACAAGTACATGTGGGAGTGTAACAACTATAGAATTAATGTCCGCACAACACATGTGCGTACTGGCCGTACAACACTACTATGCATAGATCGGCTCTAATACCACTGTTTTGGGTTCCGGTGCAAAAAATTAAAAAAATTACTATGATGGATCACCCCGATGCCCAAGATCTATCTACTAGTAATACAGTAACGACATAGAGGTTTCGAATACATATCCTTGTAGTCCAAAAGCAGTTAACATTCCGAGGGGAACATGGTTGTAGTAGTCGTACTCGTAACCGACCTCAAGGCCGTGAAGCTCCTCGCAGGTCACCCCTTGCTCCATCACCATGCAGCAATCCGGCTTACAACATCCAAAGTGCCCCAAGTGTTGCATCTCGTGGCTTCGTACACATACGGTGTACAACGGAACTTCCGTCTCCCCGATCCCGTCGGGAGTACGTGCGGAAGTTAGATCTCCGACTATGGAATCCTTGCAGCGCAACGGCGTGCTACGGATGCGTCGTATCTTGCGCGAATAGCCTTGGTCTGTGCCAACGTGTGGAGACAACTATAGAGAGAGAGAAATTGGAGAGGAGGAGGAGGAGAGATCCAACTCATGGGATCTGTCGTATTGGTGTGTCTATTGTGTTCCTCCAAGGGGGAGAGGGGGACTCTTTATATAGGGGGGAGGGGGAACCCTTACCCTCCACCAAGGCAACCTTAGGGCACCAAAAGGGGGCAAGGGGGTGGCGCCCAGGGAGGGGGCAGTCATAGGACGCCCAAACCCTAACCCTAGTTGTCGGACAAGGGAGGGGGCAGCCCTAGGCTCCCCAAACCCTAGGTGGAAGGCCCTCCCACATCTGGTTTCCCTCATGGGCCCTTTTTCCCTACGAAGTTTGGCCCATTAGTCAAAAAACTTTCAAATTAGATTTTAATATTATATTTAATATTAATTACATTAATTAATATATAAATACATTTTACCAAATCCGGTTTGACCCGAAACACCTTTTGGTTCCCTTCTTTATCCTCCGAATAGCTTCAGAACTCCCAGAAAGATTCCAGTCCTCACACGGGAACTTTTCTGGTTTCCTTTCTTTCTCCAAAGTCCAAACAACTTCGGATATCTCTCCACGGAACAATTCGGGCTTTCTCTACTATGGTTCCAACTTACAGATAATCTCCATCTCATTGTACCCTTAAGTGGATCCCCTCACGGCTCGGGAATGCCACAGACATGACCAAGAATCCTTTTGCGTCAATGATCAACAGTGGACCGGGATGCCCATAATGAGCCCCTATGAATTCTAGATTGACGATGTCGTTTGAACCGTAAACGTCGAGTCTATTTACCTTTGTTTCTTAGATACTACTTGTCCGAGATCCGGTCGTTAGGTTTCTCCATACCTTGTTCAATCTCGTTATTGACAAGTACTATTTACTTGTTACTGCGATATTACATCCCCGTGACATAGTCACATGTTGCAACATTTATGGATGTAATCTCACCAACTCGGCCTAACTGTATCTTACCCATCACTGGGTGAACAAATACCGCTCTTGACGCAGTCTCCTCAACCTGTTCCTTCGGATACCCAATGGCACCATTATGATCACCATTTCATTGAGTGACATTAAGTTCCATCAAAGTAACCTCGGGAGACAGTGATTTGATATGATCTCACGGTCTAAGGAGAAGGAGACTTCGTTTCTAACTATTGCAACGATGAACTTTTTGACTTGATCGTGTCGCAATCTTTGAGTAATGTTCATCACATCATTCACCAATTATATGACCTCGTTGTCAACCAACCCTATCACTCATGATCAGGAAACCTTGATCATCAGTTTCCCAACGAACTAGTATCAATATAGGCTACTAAGGACTTATGTTTCATATCACACCTATATCAATGTTTCCGCTTGATACAGTTATATCACAACATGAAACTATTACGAACTTATTGGGATATGACAATAATAAATCTTTTATTATTTTCCTCTAGGGCATATTCCCTTCAATCCGGCCTAGGGTTTACATGATAGATCTATCCGTCTATAATACAGAGTCGATACTAAGTACATCTTGGACTACAAGTAATACTACATGCCTAATTCGGTAAGTCTTCTGGCCTTGGCATAGCAGGAAGTGATTGTCTCCTTTCCCTAACTGGGCCGCCTGTGGAGCAAAGCTCTAACCATTAGTGGACCACCCTGGTCAGTGAGTACTATGGGTATACTCGGAAAGTATATCCCTGAAGCGTAAGGGTGGCACACTTAAGGGTGGAGACGCTTAGGGTTGATCCGAGATCCTAAGAGAAATAGAAGAGAGAGAACTAGAATCATTCTAGGGAGAAACCGAAGTTGTTTGGAGGGGTTCTAAAGGTGTTTAGAAGTGTAAGTAATTAATTAATATGTATTTATTAATAACTATTTGAATTAACAAAAAATATTAATTTATTTAATAAATGGAGCAGCGCCCACCTAATGGCCCTTCCCTATGGGAAGGGACCATAGGGGCAAGAGGGCGCGTGGGGGGGGGGCTCCCCACTGTCGGCCGACCAAGGGCCTTGGCACATGCGGTGTGGGGCCCACCCACCGCCAGCTTCCTCTCCCTCCTCCTACCTCATGTTTAGTCCCACCCCGAGACTTTGAGGGAAGGGGTGATCCCCCTTCCCCTATATAGGAAGGGGAGATCCCTCTCCCCAAACCATCCCATTGGATTTTGCCTTATCCTCTCTCTCTCCCTCACTCCCTCTCATGTGTGTTTCCGTAGTTTGAAACATGCACTACGACGTAGAGATTTCTCCAACATACGCACACCATCGTGCAATTGGAGTCGGTCTGGATCAACTTATTCTCCTGCTTTGATGGACCAAAGCCCGGGGGACTCCTCTACACCGAACATGTGTAGAACATAGGAGGAACCACCAGTTATGGTGCTATACGCTTGGACGTCTACATGACCTTGAGGTCGGCGAAGTTGTTTGGCTACATTGACAATGTCTGAATGGGAATGTAATCCAATTTTTGGCCTTCAAGATTATGGACACCGAATCCTTCTCGTTACTTTATATCTGCATAGATAGATCTTGGTTGTGTTGTTCTTATCGTTAAGAATTTTTTATGTTTTCTGCCATGGAACCACTTCAGTAGTATTATAGCCAATCTATGCGTAGATGTGTTGGTATGAGTATAACACAGAGAAATATGTGGGAATTAATTTTCTAGTTGCTACCTTTTCACGCGTACCTGTTCATATTGCGGCAATGTTTGATGAAGCGGTCTAGACCAATCTTACACATAAGTTTACGCGAGACTGGTTCCACGACTAACATATGGCTTGCACCATATAAGTGGCTAGTGGGTGTCTGTCTCTCCTACATTAATTGATATGACATTTACAAAGTACGGCCCTAAAAAGTGACTTAAAGCGACAACTAGTCAATCCATGTTGTGGTTGCAAGTTCGTAGGTAAGAAAAGGTTCTTATGCGAAAGCCCATACAACCACATAAAACACATGCAAAGATAAAATAGAGACATCTAAATTTATTTTGTAGGGGGCATGTGATATGTATGGTCTAGATAAGGATTTATAAAATGTACTACCGACGACATGAAGGCACCATGAACTGGTGGGATGGCGACGCTCTTAATGGAGATCAAGGCACGACGACCATATTATATCACATAAAATATTTATATGTGATGTTTATTTCTTATGCATCTTATATTGCTAGTACTAGACTCACGATGGTAGCATCATAACATGATCCCTCAAACATAATTTCAATATGCATGTTCTCCCTTAAGCGTGCACCACTAAGAAATTCCATCGTTATTAAGCACATCATGACGATCGAGTGTTAAACATATTGATGTTCGCATAAGGTGAGTGTAAGAAATGTTATGCACTGCAATATGCTAAGGTTAACATTGACGAACCTAGCATGTACATACATGACCTCAGACCACAATTGACCGAAAGGTTAAGCATGAGTCACATGATTGATGTGACTGACATGTCGATGTCTACATCTGAAACTACACCATTGGCTGTAATGAATTAGAATTGTGTAATCACTAAAACAATGTTGAGGGATGTTCATTTAAGTGGGAGTTCTGGTAATTTAGTTTAACTAAATATGAACTCAAATTTAATGTTTTTGCAAATACCATTGTAGATGTATCTCCCCACCTTCAACCCAGGCCCTTTCTTTGACAAAGAAAAGTTTAAATCCGATGGGTCAAACTTCACCGCTCGCTCCCACAATTTGAGGATTCTCCTCATTCCCTAGAAGCTTTCCTATGTACTCGAAGCTGAGCTAGGTGGCAAACCTGACGACTTTGCCTTAAAAGCTAATAAAAATGTTTATCAAACGAAGGCAAATGATAACGCCTATGTCCATAGTAGCATGCTCTACGTCATGGAGGCTGGTTTGCAAAAGCGCTTTGAGAACATGAGTTCTTATGAGATAATCACTAGTCTCAAGGCTGTCTTTGCACCTCAGGCCAGAGCCGAGAGGTATGAAGCCTCGGAATTTTTCTTATCGGCCAAGATGGATGAGCACAGTAGTGTGAGCGAGAACATGGTCAAAATGTCTGGCTATGTTCAGCGCCTAAACTCTCTTGATTGCAAAATCAACGACGAGTTTGTGATTGATAGGATGCTGCAATCATTGCCCCCTAGCTACAAAGGATTTGTCCTAAAGTGCAACATGCAGTGGATGACCAAAACCCTATCTGAGTTGGCTTCCATGCTCAAGACTGCTGAAGTGGAAATCAAGAAGGAGCACACGGTGTTGATGGTCAACAATACCATGGACTTTAAGAAGTCTGTCAAGAAGCACAAGGGAAAGAGGGGAAACCCAAGAAGGAAGGAAATCATGTTGCCAGTGCCTCCAAGGTGCCCAATCTCAATCCCGATGCCACGTGCTTCTACTACAAGGGGAAGGTCACTGGAAGCACAACTGCTCCAAGTACTTGGAGGATAAGAAGACCGACAAGATTTCTGCGAAAGAGAAAGGTATATATGATATACATGCTATTGATGTTTTCCTCACTGGTTCCAGAAGCAACACTTGGGTATTTGATACTGGATCTATTGCTCACATTTGTATCTCTCGACAGGAGTTGCAGAATAAGCGGAATTTGGTGAAGGATAGGGTGACAATGCATATTGGCAAAGTCCACAAGGTGGACGTGATGGCTGTCGGCACTCTCCCTCTGCGTCTACCTTCAGGATTAGTTTTAATTTTGAATAATTGTTACCTTGTGCCTTGTGTTGAACATGAATATTGTGAGTGGGTCTTGCTTGTTGCAAGACCATTATTCATTTAAATCAGAAACAAGTGATTGATCTATTTATATGAATGATGTCTTTTATGCTCATGCATCGAAAAGTAATGGTTTGTTCTTATTAAATCTCGGTTATAATTATTCTCACATCCATAACATTGATGAAAAATGATGTAATCATAGTGATGATAATTCCATATATATGTGGCATTGCCGTTTGGGTCATATCGTTGTGAAATACATGAATAATCTCCATTCTGATGGACATTTGGAGTCGCTAGATCTTGAATCTCTTGACAGATGCGAACAATGCCTTATGGGCAAGATGACCAGGACGTCGTTCTCTAGTGTGATGGAGTGGGCAATAGACTTATTGGGTATCATATATACTGATGTATGTGGACCAATGAGCGTCTCAACACGAAGTGGTTATCGTTACTTTGTCACCTTCACTGATGATTTGAGTAGGTATGGGAATATCTACTTGATGAAACACAAGTCTAAAACCTTCAAAAAGTTTATGGTCTATGATGTCTCTCACCGATTTACCTGTACCATTCCGGGGATATGCGTTAGAAACTATCGTATGAGATATGGCATGGCGCGAAGCCAAAGTTATCATTGCTGAAAGTTTGGGGATGTGAGGCTTCTATAAGAAACTATAGCCCAACAAACTCAAACTGAAAGCGGAAAAGTGTATCTTCGGAGGGTATCCAAAGAAAACTATTGGATACACCTTCTATAACAAGGCTGAGGGCAAAACGTTTGTCACTAAGAAGAGTACCTTACTCGAGAAAGAGTTCATGGCGAAAGGTGTAAGTGGAAGGAAACTAGAGCTCGATAAGATTGTTGATCCTGATCTATAAATATCGGGTGGTGCAAAGGAATATTTTCCGAAACCGTCCTCATCAATTAGAGTGGGAGCAAATGATGGTGATCATGACAATCACATCGAGGTACCTACTTAAACTCGCGGGTCGACAAGAGTACGTACTTCTCCTAAGTGGTATGGTAATCTTGTTGGCATGGTCATGTTACTCGAACAAAACAAACATGCGAACTAGAAGGAAGCAATGGAAGGCCCCGAGTCTAATTAATGGCTTGAGGCCATGAAATCCAAAATGGGATCCATGTATGATAACCAAGTATGGACTTTGGTGGATATTCGTGAAGGCCACAAGGCTGTCGAGAATAAATGAATCTTTAATAAAAATACTAATGCTGACGAAAATGTCACTGTCTATAAAGCTAGACTTGTTGCAAAGGGTTTTTGACAAATTTAAGAAGTTGACTACGACGAGATATTCTCTCCCTTAGTGAAGCTTAAGTCTATTCGGGTTTCACTACGAGTCGATGCACATTTTGATTATGAAATATGTCATATGGATGTGAAAACCGGGTTCTTGAATGGCAACTGAGAAAGAGTTGTATATGATGCAACCGGAAGGTTTTGTTGATCCAAAGGATGCTGGAAAAATATGCAAACTTCATCGTTCCATTTATGAACTAAAGCAGGCATCTCGGAGTTGGAAACTTTGATTTGATGAAGTTATTAAAGGTTTTGGATCCATCCACAACTTATGTGTCTTTTGGGGTGCCCTTTTGCCTCCTTATATAGTTCCCCAAGTGATGGGGATACGCCTACTGGGGTATACTCAGTGGGACGTTTCCGACTGGCCCAAGGGCTGGTGAGTGGGCCTGCATAACGGCGAGTGGATCAAAGCCCAGCAAGGTACTGGGCGACTGGAAGTTGAAGGCCCAGGCGAGTAGATAGGCCCAGTCGGATTAGGTTAAACAATTACCAAAGTCAGAATCAATCGGTTGAGATATGTAAACCCTAGGGAGGTGAGCCTATATAAACCTCCCTATGGGGTGAGTAGAGACACGTTCCTCGATACACCCAAGCAACTTCGCCTAGCCCGAGTTCGCCCATTGTAAACACATCCATAATACAATCTAGCAGAGTAGGTCTTTACCCTCCGGGGCCGAACGGTAAAACCTCGTGTCTCGCCTCATCTCGACCGCAGATGGCTGGCCGCCTTGCCCTCGTTCTACTACTACGCCGACAGCGTCGCCGTGGCCATTCCCACGATAGTGGCGCCCACCGTGGGGCTGGCCGGTCCGCCGGTGTTCGCGGCGAGATCCAATCTGCCCATCAACGAGACGTCGCCACCGCCGTATTATAGCGATCGGCGAGATGCTCCAGATCTTGCCGAGCAGCTACGTCAGCGGCGCGACCCGCACGCGACAACAGTAATCCGCCAATCGCACGATCGGCCTCTTCGTCGGCCTCACCGACGTCATCACCTCGGAGGACTCGCTCGCATCCGCGAAGTCGCCACCACGCGATCGGCTCTCGAAAGCCAGTTCGCACGATCCACCGCCGCCCGAGTACAACTCGCCCACAGAACGTGGCGGAACTCGGCAGCCGCAGAAGATGCGCCCTCACCGACGACGCCGACTTCGGCGACCCAGCGTCACGCCGGATCCATCACCGCTCGTCCGCTGGCTCCATCGCCAGGTCTCCAACGCGGAGATTTCGAGGACCCTCCATCCTGGATCTTCGACCGACTGGTCGGAAAACTCCGCCGACTTCCACGACGGAACCGCCGCCATGCCGCGACCTACATGGCCACCGCGCCGATCCGCCGGAGGATCCTTTCTCCACCCCAATCCCTCCTAACGCCACGCAACGGAGGTCGAGGAACTCCGCTGAAATTGGCGGAGGCGACGCAAAGAGCAGGCCGAGCGAAAATTTCGCCTCGAGCAAGTGACAGAACTGTCACGCTACCACCAGCAGCCGGATCAGGTCACGCTGAACCCCACCGCTCGGGCGCCCGAACTTCGGCATTTAAAACGACCCGCTCGATAGCCGAGCGATCTGCGAGAACGCGCCACCGAGGAAGCGCCTGCCCCGCCAGATCGACGGCGATGGGTGCCCCACCACCACCCAACCGCACCTCCTGAGGACCAGCCCGGATAGTCGTCTCCTCACGGGAGCGAGACGCGAACGGCCTCCCATCGTTCTCCACCCGATGGACAACCTCGTGGCGGGGCGAAAGCGGCCGATAGCATCACGGCCACCGCGACGGCGCCTTACAAATCCAAGACGTCAAGGCCCTGCCGCAAAGGCCGTGGAGCAAAGAGCGGCGCCGACCGCAAGGGCGGTATACTCGCGCTCCAGAGCGAAGCGGCCTCAGCGGCCGCCAGCGGCAATAACCTCAATTGCCCGCCACGAGCCATCGCAGCTCCAACGCCGACCCGTGAACGGCACTTCCACCAACGATCCTGGGCCGGCGACCAACCGCCGCCGCTTAACGGAGAACCCATCGACGCCCGCACTCACATCATCAACAACCAAAATCGGCGCGACGCCAGCCCGACGACTTGCGGCACACCTAACTAACCGCCGCGATGGCGAGCCTATGGGGTCGCCGATCGACTAGGGCCTAAGTGCCGGACCAATGATCCGAGAAAGTACCCGCCAAACTTCAAGGCGCCAAAGGAGATAGAAAATACGACTCCTCGCACGACCCGCAGCCGGCTTGACACATACCTCATGGCAATGGGGATCGCGGTCACATCGACCTACTCGCGCCTGTTACCTCCACGATGATGGAGGGACGCAGGCAATGGATCAACACGCCTCCCGTGACGATCGACTCCGGGAGGAAATGCGAGACGCCGTCAGCACTTCGAGTGCTCCTACACCCGCGCCACCACCATCGAGGACCTGAACGAGCGCGTCCGGGGACCTCGCGAGTCGACTCGCAATCGGGTCCAACGGTGGCAAGAGCTCGCACAACGCGGCATCCACCCGACACCGCGATCCATTGCTTCAAGACCTCGTCGCCACGAGCCTCTAGTCGCCAAGCTCCGACACGCCCGCACACTCGACAACATCCCCGACCTCCTCGAGATCGCCAAACGGTACGCCGAGGAGGACCCCAACCAAGAAATCGACGACGAGTCAGGAGGGCAACGCCGCACGGGCGGCAACGACGGCGGACGCCGAACCGACCTACGCTATAGCGGCACCCGCCTCACAGGCAAGCGCCGCAACGACGGGCGAGTCGACTTCGTCGCCAACGCTGGGCACGCACAACGCGAGCCCAAGAGCTACCGCCGCGACGGAGGGCAACGACGCGATGGCGGCAACTACAAGAACAAGCCAAGGTTCGATCCCGCGGCCCTCCTTAACCAACCATGTGCGTTTCACAGCAGGGAAGGAAAGCCCGCCACGCACACCACCGCCGACTGCCACACCCTCAGGGAAATCGAGAAGGCACGACACGCGGAGGACACCGACGACCCGCCAAATGGCGGAAAATTCGCAAAGTAGCCGCTCGCTCCACACCTTCACAGGCTTCAACACGGCGAGAAGAAGGTCATCGCCCGCGCCGTCTCCGTCAACGCGGTGGCCCAAACAGACGTCCCCCAGTTCCTCAACTGGTCGGAACAGCCCATCACCTAGAGCCGGCAAGACCACTCGCCACGCATCGAGTACCCAGGACGGGTCGCCTTGGTGGTCAAGCCAAGGTTGGCGACCATCGCTCCCCAAGACACCGATGGACGGCGGCTCCATCAACATCCTCTACCTCGACACCTTCAGCGTTACGGCTCCGCAATCGATCGAGACAACCCACACCACGTTCCACGGCATCGTCCCCGGTCGGAAGGCGTACCCGATCGGCAAAGTCACGCTACCCGTCACCTTCGGTACTCCGGCAAACTTCCGCACCGAGCGGATCGTCTTCGAGCCTTCTGCCCTTACCATCTGCGTCTGGGCGCCAGCGTTCGCCAAATTCATGGCGCTTCACCACGCTGCATAACGCGATGAAGCTCCCCGGGCCGTGCGGCGTCATCACCATCAACGGCGACCCCGACATGGCCGCCGAATGCGAGGCCAAAGGAGCCGAACTCGCCGACGCCGTCATCGCGGCAGAAGCTAATCACGCCGACGAGCTTGCCAAATACGCGAGCGGGGTCAACAATGACGACCCCACAATACTCAAGAAGCCCAACTCAGAGGGCACAAACACCTCAACCTTTGAGGCCACGACGCACACCCGCACCGTCGAGCTGGTCCCAGGCGACCCCAGCCAGACGGTGACGACAGGCATGAGCCCAGATAGGAAGGCGCTCATCGAGTTCCTTCGAGAATAGGGACATCTTCGCATGGAAACCCTCCGACATGCCCGGTGTCCCTAGGGAGCTCACGAGCACAAACTAAACGCCGACCCCAAAGTGCGACCCGTCAAGATCGCCACGGCCCTTCAATGAAGAACGCCACGAGCAATCGCCGAGGAAGTGCGCCGCTTTCGCCGCTTCATCCGCCAATCAAATACTCCAAGTGGCGGCAAACCCACCCTGGTCGAGAAGAAAACGGACTGGAGAATGTGTATCGACTACACAACTCGAAGTGCTCGCCCAAAGGAGCAGTTCGTCCTCCCGCGGATCGATCAGATAATCGATTCAACCGCGGGTTCGGAGTCGCTATGTTTCCTCGACGCCTACTCCGGGTACAACCAGATCAAAATGGCTGTCGAGGATGAGGAGAAGACGGCGTTCATCACGCCATTCGGAGCATTCTTCTACACCGCCATGACCTTCGGCCTCAAGAACGCCGGGGCAACCTACCAGCGGTGCATGCAAGAATGCCTCACGAGCCAAATTGGCCGCAACATCCACGTCTACATCGACGACGTGGTCGTGAAATCCGCTCACCAAGGAAACCTACTCGCCGACCTAGCGGAGACCTTCGCCAATCTGCGGAGGTACAAGATAAAGCTCAACCCAGGCAGGTGCACCCGGTGTACCCGGCAACCATCGGGTACGTCGTCTCCAAACGAGGGATCGAGGCAAACCCAACGAAGATCGACACGATCGCCTCCGGCAAACCCGAAAGTGCTGCGACGCCCGTAAGCCGGCGTAGCGGCTCGCCGCTTCATCCCCGCCTGGGCGAAAAGGCGATGCCCCTATACCGCCGACGAAGAATCCCACCTTCCAAAGGGGACAAGGAGGCGGACGACGCGCTCCGCGACCTTAAAAAGGTGCTACTCGCCGCACCCCTACTCGCCGCACCCGCTGATAAAGAGCCCATTCTGGTTTACGCCGCGAAGCGCCGAGGCCGTCAGTGCCGTAATGGTCGTCGAACGACCAGAGGAAGGAAAGGAGCGCCCGGTCCAGCGGCCGGTGTACTACATCAGCGAGGTCCTCACCGAGTCGCGCCAGCGATACCCACAGTACCAAAAGTTGGTATACGCGGTCTTCAGGGCTCAGCGGCGCCTGCCGCACTACTTCCAGGAGCACCCGATCACGGTCGTCTCCTCAGCACCACTACAAGACATCATCCGCAATCGCGAGGCGACCGGGCGGGTCGCCAAGTGGGCCGTCGAGATCGGCGTCCACAACATTAAATACGAGCCACGAAGGGCGATTAAGTCGTGCACCGCAGACTTCATCGCCGATCGAGGAGGCCCAGCCGAGAAGCCGCGTACCTCCATTACATCGAGCTCGCACTTGACGGGTCCAAGAACGCGGACGCGGTGAGGCGGGATAGTGCTGACTTCACCAAAGGGCGACAAGCTCGCTACATCCTCCGCCAATTCACGCCCGCACCAACAACATGGCTGAATACGAGGCCCTACTCCACGGCATGCGAGCCGCAGGAGATGAGCGTCAATCGCCTTCGATGCTACGGAGACTCCGACCTCGTTGCAGTCAAGTTGCCGCACCGCGACGCCATCTCCCCTACCATGGTGGCGACGCCAAGAGGTGGATAAATTGGGCGCCACTTCACCGCTACTGCCGAGTGGATCGACAGCGGAAAACGAGGAGGCCGACGCCTCTCGCATCGGGTCGGCTCGACTCGCACCACCCGCCGCGTGTTCCTCGACACAATCTCCAAACCATCGCCTCCCGAGGGAGATCGACATCGAGTCCCACTCCAACCGAGGCAGCCTTGGTCGCACTCATCACCAAGCCGACGACCGACCAAGCCCTACATCGCCTACCCGAGACCGCACCGCCCGCAGACGCAGACAAGCGCCGAATGATTGCTCGCCGATGCAAGTCTTACACCATCATCAACGGCGAGCTACAAGCGCAGCGTCACCGGCGTTCCAACGTTGGCCCAACCGTCAAGGACGCAAAATCCTACACGACATCCACTCAGCGATGCGCCACCACGCCGCCAAGGCCTCGGTCGCCAAGGCTATGCGACACGGCTTCATCGCCCATCGCACACGCCGACGCTGTCGATATCGTCCAACGATGCGCGCCGGTGCCGGTACGCCAACCAGACGCACGTACCAAGTTCGGCGCCAAAACAATCCCCATCACCGGCCATTCGCCGTGGGGCATGGACATGGTAGGCCCTTCAAGAAGGCCCTCTGCTACACCCACTTGCTAGTCGCCGTCGACAAATTCACAAGTGGTGGAGGCCAAGCCAGTCCGAAATGCGACGGAAGACAGCCACTAAGTTCCTACGCGAGCTCATATACCGCTACGGTTTCCCCAACAAAGATCATCACGGACAACGGCACAAACTTCGCCAAGGGAGCAATGGCGAATTCTGCGAAGAGCACCACATCCAGCTCGACCTCGCCGTCAGACACCAAATCCAACGCCAGCGGAACGAGCCAACCAAAGCATCCTCCACGGCCCGCCGCAAGTACCACTCGAGCGCACCGGATGCTGGGTCAAGAGCTACCCTCCGTCATCCGGGGAATCCGCACTCGGTCAACAGGTCGACGGATTCACCCTTCTTCATGGTCTACTACCGGCAAGGTCATGCCCACCGACCTCGAACACGACTCGCTGGTCGTCCACTATCTGGAGGTCGCAAACGAGCTGGCCCGCCAAGATGGGCTCGACCAACTCGACGAAGCACGCGACCGCTTCGATCGCAGACAGCCATTTATCGAAGGGCTCCGCTACCACAGCCGACGGTGAAAACCGCACCTTCCAAGAAGGCGACCGGTGTTACGCCTCATCCAGACAAGAAGGGCATGCACAAGCTCTCCTCCGTGGAAGGCCCGTTTCGCTATCGGGCCAGACCGCAACGACGCCTACTACCTCATCGACGTCCATGGGACGGCGAACTCGACGTCAAGCGGCCATGGAATGTAAATCTCCTCCGGAAGTTCTACTCCTAGAACCCCACACATGTACTCTCCAGTCGCTATGAAATAAAAGAAACGGTTACTGCAAACTTCGTCTACTCTCCATGCCTTGTGCCACTCGCACTCGTAATAAACAACGTCATGCTAAAAAGCAGAAGTCAACCTTTGGTACAGCGACCGGCACGGCTAAGTAGTGCGATGTAAGAGCACTGAGTCATTTCAGGTCTTGTGTCGTCCACGAAAAACGCCAATCCGGAGCCCCATTGGAGTCGCCTAGCTCGACTGGTTTTGTGAACCAAGACAATCGCCTCGCTTCACAACGACCTTGGTCCTCCGCATCCTCGGCGTAGCGACTCGAACGCTAAGTACCACGCCGGGATGAATACCGCTCGTCGCGATCGGTCGGAAAACGCCAAGTAAGAGAGCATGCCCAGGACTCACCACGCGATCGACCCACCGGGCCAGGCAGACGCGCCACACCAACGCGCCAGTCCTCAACCACACTCGAGTCGCGCTTGAACTAAGTACCACGCCGGGGACTCGGCCACCCGACCCCGTTCGCGTACGGGAAAACGGTAAAGTACAGAGCACTCAAGGGAGTCGCCTTGCGACTGGCTCTCCGAGCTCGGGCGAGTCGACTAAACTAACAAAACACACGATAACAACAAATATCATATACAAGGTAAGCCCCACAAAAGGGCGGACGCGCTCAGGGACTCATCCAAAATCAATCCAAAACACACAAACAAATAGCAAAATGGACACAACATCCCATTCAATCGTATATCGCATTGTCTTATGTTACAACTTATGCCCGCTTGGTAAGCCGCTAACACATCTAGGCAAACTACCCTATTCGCAGGCTTGACGACGACGCCGTAATCCCGGCGCCACGGATGAACGCGGTACGGGTTTGACGGATACGTCACTTCGCCCGCCATCGCCGAGAAAGGTTGCTCAACCTTGAAGTCACGATGCGGCTCGGGTCGCTGGCGCGACGACGCTTCTCGGTAGGGAAGGAGGTCGCCCATCGCCTGCACACGCCCGCACGCGCGGCACGTTCTTGCAACTTGAGAACCTCGGACAGATCCACCGCCACCGACGAAGGATACCCACTGTCACATCGCCGAGGTCGAAGTCCTCGGGAAGTGGGCGAGTCCAAGGCTCATTGCCGACGCCCACGCCAAACGCCGACCGCCATGAACTCTACGATCGGGCGCCTTCTCCAAATACTCCCACACCTCAACGAGGTCACCGAATAACCTCCGTGGCGACATCTCTTGAAGGTAGGCGCGGATGCACGCCGACAATGCCGCCGAAGTCGACGAGCATGCTTACGCACTCCCTCGCGTCAAGAGAGCTCGCTTCTTGGCTACCAATAACACGACCTGCGAGAAGGAGACAATTATGAGTACCATGGAAACCACAAACAATACAATCGAAAGAGGGAAGACGCACTCACCAAGCAATGGGCGGGCGAGTCCCGTGATGAAGAATCAAGCGACGATAATCGCCCGAAGCCCAACAACGAGGGCTTCCGACACCTTGCGGTCTTCCTCCGCCGCAATGGCGGCCTTAGCTCGCCTGTCACGAGCTTGCTTCTTTTTGCCTCCGTAGTTCGCGCCGAGGTCGGCGACCCTGCTCAGCAGACTTAACGCAGATCGCACCGCCACCAGCTCACCGCAGGGACAAGCTCTGGCGAGCCACCTCCGCAGGCAACAGCGCTGAAGCTCCTTGTTTACTTCTTGGATAGTGGCCAGCTCATTCTCAAGACGCTGTTCGCAGCCAATCGCCCGCCGACTCCACCGCATCGCACATCATCAAAGTCAAGAACACGAAAATTACTCGGTGCCCACCCGCTAAAATTTAGCGAGTGCGCACTCGGGACCGGCGATCACGAAAAAGCCAGTGCCCACCCGCTAAAATTTAGCGTAGCGCACTCGGGGACCGGATGAAAGTACAAACGAGAAACTATAAGAATCAAGCCGCCGCTAAGCACCGACCGATCCTCGGGACCGGAGGTACCGGATGGCTGCACCAAGCATGCCATGGAGTTGTATTGCCCACAGACGCAAGCAGCGCCGCGTGCCCGACGTTGGTCGACTTCAGCGCCGGTGGTCCCGGAGCGAGGCTCGAAGCGCACCCGCTTGCCGTGGCCGCTTTGGTTACTGAAGCGGGAAGGTAGCGATCGAGGCACCCGCCCAAAGGAAGTCGCCTCCGGTTCAGGCAAGGAAACGCCATCCTTTGTAGATGCGGTTGCTTCCATCGCGGGTCCGCCTTGCGGCCGCCGTGTCGCCGAGAGACGAATGACGCCGCCCTTGGCCTTCTTGCCGCCTTCACCGAGACGACGACCTCGCCCACTTTCCTCTGCGGGAAGGATCCTCCTTGCTCATGGGCGGAGGGTACCTTTGGCCAGTCGGTGGCCCATCTTTTCACTCCGGTCCCGCATATCGATCAAATCAATAAAAGACAATCAAGTACTTATAGAAAATAGAGAAGGCCGAATGCGCCACCACTTGGCGATCGAATGAAACACAGCCTGCAGAAGGCCGCCGGTTTTTCCAGCTGGGCCCAGTGGCGACTAAGCCCGATTCTAGGACGTCGTGGGCCCACGACACGGACGGCTTCTTCGTTGAGGTCGCGCTGGCGCCTCGACGCCGCGGGCCTCTCGAATTGGAGCCGCTGCGGCGGAGCCTTCTTGCGGGCGAGACCGCCGCCGGACCTCCTTGCGAGGCGAAGTCGCCACAGCCGGAGCCTTCCCTAGCCCAGAGACCGGCGTGAATGGCGGGGGCATTGAGGCCAGCGGCGCTTCCACAGATGGCGCATCCAGCGCGGTTGTCGTCGGGGCCGCACCGTCGCCGGCCGAGTCGTGAGCATCAGAGCTGCTCGTTGAATGCGCGGCGAGGCCGTCGCGGCTTCGCTTTTCCTCTTCGGGGCCCTCGCCTTTTCCTTCTTCTTCTTCTTGAAGGAGCATTCGGCGCGCGAGGTGGTCTCTGGGAGCTCGTCGTCATCATCATGACGCCGAGGCTCCGCCGCTTCGATTTCGCCGACGTTGCCCGCGGTCTTCGGACCTGGGCAATGTCCTCTCGTCCTCGTTCTTGGCGGTGGCGATTCGCTTGTATCTGGGCGGATGGCCCGACTCTCTCTTCGGCGGGTGGGAGCCACCTTCCACCACTTGGAACAATTGCAATGAGTACAAACGGAGTTAGAATTACCGCGATCGCATATGTCGCGATCGCGAACAAGATAAAGAAATTACCGTCGGAGCCGAACGCTGCGGTGTAGGCGACTCGCCTGCGATCCGCATATACCGCCTGGTGATCTTCTTCAATGCCGAGGTAGTCCTCCAGCTTCCACTGCCGAGGCAGGCTTTTGTCGAGTCTCCCGACCCGTAATCGATACATGTAATGGTCGCGTTAGGCGAGCGAGCCGCCCAAGCCAACAATTGTACAAGTTTATCGTCTGAGCCCTTCTTCGCACCACGGATGGTCTGGAGCATCTCATCGACGACCATCCGCTGGTTGTCGGAAGCTTGCCGACCGGAGGTGGCGTGGCTCGAACGTTGGCCGAGTATCATGGATCGCCGCCGTCCTCCGGAGTCGCCTCGCACGTAGAACCATGACTTCTTCGATCGCCGCTGCTTTGGCCGGCAGATCGGTCAAGAAGGAAGCTTTGACTTGAGTTGAATGTCAAGCCGCCGCGGCTAGCATTGGGCCGCCGCCTCGCGGTGATCCGTCCCATGGAATGATCTTGCCACAGGGAAAGTAGGGCCGGCTCATAGTAGCACTCGCAGAACGCCATGAAGATGGCGAGCTTCGATCTGTGGGGACCCAGATCCGAGGCTAGATCTCGTAATAGGCGCAAAACGCCGGAAGAACAAGGACGGGAAACCCTAACCTCGCCGAGATGGTGGTGAAGACAAACTCTCTCGCGGGTTCGGGTCGTTTCTCGGCCGCGGGATACGCCAGGCCGCTCATAGGATTCCAGCCTCCTCGAGGCTACCGCCCCTTGTGCACTTGGATCTGCCCCAAGGTTCGGTGGAGAGGGCCATGGTCGAGAGGTTGGTTGGAGATCGGAGGATTTCGGGTCGATTGGATCGCGGAAGCGAAGGAAGGAAGATGTGCGCACTCGGAAGAAATGGTGGGCGGTTGGCTTTGCGATAGCCTACCATTCCTCTTATATGCGGGAGTTGCCCGCCAAATTAGGGGGCCGTTACCGCGCGATGATTACGCCAAAAGTTACCGTTGAGTTACCTTAATGGCTAGTTTGACTATGCCTGACGGTCCAACTCCAGCCACTCGGCTCGCTAAGTCACTCGCTGAGACCGCGTCCGTTGGCTCGACTCGCCCAAGACGCGATTCGGTTCGCCGGATTTTTCCTTCGTGCAGGAGCCCGCCGACGATTTGACTGGATGCCTACTTGAAGTCAGATACTCGATCGCCAGCCCACGCCTAATCAACGACGGCCTTGGGGACTACCGATGGGATACGCCTCTTGGGGTATACTCACGGACGCTTCGACGCCCAAGGGTCAAGAGTGGGCTGCATAACGGCGAGTGGATCAAAGCCCAAGGCATCGGGCGATCGAAGTTGAAGGCCCAAAGTAGTAGATAGGCCCAGCGGATTAGGTTAAACAATTAAAGTCAGAATCAATCGGTTGAGATATGTAAACCCTAGGGAGGTGAGCCTATAAACCTCCCTATGGGGTAGAGACACGCCTCGATACACCCAAGCAACTCGCCGCCTAGTCGCCGAGTTCGGCCATTGTAAACACTTCCATAATACAATCTAGCAGGAGTAGGTCTTTACCCTCCGGGGGGCCGAACCTGGGTAAAACCCTGTGTCTCTGCCCTCATCTCGCATCGCAGATGGCTGGCCGCCCTTGCCCCTCGTTCTACTACTCGCTGCCGATTGCAGCGTCTGCCGTGGCCATTCCCACGACACCAAGGCTCTTGGGTCGTTCAAGAGAAAACCCCAAAGTTTGAGTGAGTTCCGACAGGTTTCTGTCAACTAAAACCTACTAGAAAACTTGCTCCTTTTTCCAATCCGAATTGGGGTAGGGAAACTTTCCTGCCCTTGGAGCAACATGTGGATCACCCCGGTACATTGCTTAACCTTTCATAACCTTTTGGTCCTTCCAAACGCTTTCGTATATGCCCGAAACCATTCTCGACACTCCCAAGATCATTCCAGGCACTTAGGGATCATCCAGGACCTCTCGTAACCATTTCGAGATCATCTGGGATATTCTCAGAACTCTTCACTCATTCCATAAATGACTTATTTTGACACTCTCAATAATATTCCAGACACCTCTAATATATTTCGAGACCTTCCAAACACTTTTGGAATTACTTCTCTACTAAACCTTCATTCACACTCACATTCATAATGCCAGTAACTCTTAAGTGTGTGACCCTATGAGTTCGGATATGCGTAGACATGTCCGGAAGATATTCCATGACAATGATCTCAGAGGGAATTTGGCTAGCCATTAAGATCCCTGCTTATAATACAAAGATGTTTATCGTGTGAACCTTCTGTATTACTTATCGATACATGTCGTATTGCTTCTCGATACTTTACACAATCCAAGGGGAAACACTAGGTTATCCTCGTTACCTAACATGTACTATTTTACTCATCCCATATTATCCATGTTCGTGTGATTAACACTTCGATCACGTGTATGGCTAGACAATGAAGGACATAATAATACATGAGTAGGCCCAAAGTGAGTAGGTATAAAGTGTATCTCTCCATCATCGGGAGTAGTAGTTTCCATAACTACACCATACATAATATTGACATACTATCCGGTAATGATAAAGCCCAATGTTATGATCACCCAGTAACGTTTGAAGGGCTCCGTCACATCCACACCGTATCTAAGTCCGCATGTGTCTTATGGTAAAACGATCAATTAGTAACAATAATACTTATTATAAAAACTACCGATAATAATATTGCGATGCGTTTTTGTATATCAAATTGGGTCTATCCATCGTAGTTGTTGTCTCAACAACTCCAATCACACATATCATCGGCAAACCTTCACAATACTTTGTATTTTCTCAACAGTCAGGAAACTGGGAATATCAATGATACATGAACTTGTTGGAATTATGCCCTAGAGGCAATAATAAAGATGTTATTATTATAATTCTTGTTCATCATAATGTTTATATTCCATGCTAGAATTGTATTAAGCGGAAACTTTAATACTTGTGTGGTATGTGAACAACACCGTGTCCCTAGTACGCCTCTATGGACTAGCTCATTGATTAATGATGGTTAAGGTTTCCTAACCATGGACATGAGTTGTCAATTAATAATGAGATCATATCATTGGGAGAATGATATGATGGACATACCCAAACTAAGCGAAGCAATTAGATCGTGTCATCGTGTTCGTCTTTGCGAAGCTTTTCTTATGTCAAATATTGTATTCCTTAGACCATGAGATAATACAACTCCCTGGTATCGGAAGAAAGCTTTGAGGTCATCAAACGTCATCCTATGAGAGGGTGATCATAAAGGTGTCTCTCAAGTGATTGGAAAGTATCTGTTGGGTTGTATGTATCGAGATGGGATTTGTCCTCCCAAGTCGGAGAGATATACTGTCCCACTCGGTAATCGATATCAACACCGCTTGCAAGCATGTGGTTAAGGAGTTAATCACAAAGTGATATCGGATTACGGAACGAGTAAAGTACTTGTTGTGAACGATTGAACTAGGTATGACGGATCGACGATCGAATCTCGCAAGTAAAACATCGCGAGAAGAAGGGAATATATATATGGGATTGATTGAATCCTGGCATCGTGGTTCATCCGATATGATCATCGATGAATGTGTGGGAGTCAATATGGGTTTCTGCACTCCGTTGATTATTGATAGAAGATCATGTCTGCATATTCTCGAACCCGCAGGGTCACACACTTAACGTGTCTCGATGCTAGGATAGATTGGATAATTGGTTTATGAGTTTTTGTTCGGAGTCTCGGATGGGATCCGGGACATCACGAGAGGTTCCGGAGAATAAGATTCATATAAGGCAGTGCAGTTTTTGGAGTTCGGATTTGTTCCGGGTTAATCGGTATTGTACCGGAAGCTTCTAGAACCTTCCGGAAGGGGACCAACGTGGCCACACCTTCCGGGAGGGGGCATGGGCCTATGACGGAGTGCCCTGTCCGCATTGGGCCAGGGGCACAAGGCCCCATAGGGCCCAGCCTGCCAAGAGGGTTTAAACTCTAGATAGAGCTTCTAGAAGGGGGGGGGGTCCTTGCCCCCCACTCCTCCTCCTTGTCACGCCTTGGCTTGGGGAGGGTTAGGCTGCCGCCCACCTCTATATAAATAGGGTCAGCGCACCACCCCACACACCTTCCCTCCAACCCTAGCTGCCTGCCGCCTCCTCTCCCTCCCGACTGTTTGTAGGCGAAGCCCTGCTGCACAAATTCTCCACCATATACACCACCCCGTCGTGTTGTAGATCCAATCCGTCTCTCCACCATACTTGCTGGTCTGAGGAAGGAGGATACGTTGAGGTGCTGCACGTGTGCATCTCACGGAGGCACCGCCACTTGTGGTGCTAGATCGGATCGGATCGCGAGGAGGACAAGCGAGTACGACTACATCACCCACGTTCCGATTTAACGCTCACTGCGTAATCTTCAAGGGTATGAAGATCTAATCCAATCTCTCGTTGTTTGCATCTCCTATATTAGATCTTGGCTTTCCTCCGCTCGCATCCGTAGAAAATTTTGATTTACTATGCCGCGAAACCCTACAAAGGGTATCGAGCTAGATCTATGCGTAGATGTGTTTCACGAGTAGAACGCAACATGGTTGTTGCCGCGTTGATGTTTTCTCGCTAAGCCGCTTGTTTGTGTTCTTCTTATGATGCGGGATAGTGAGATTGAAGCGTCCAGCCAACCTTACGACGTCGTCATGACCGGCTCGCACTTGACGTGTGGCTTGTTCCACACATGCGGTGGTGGATGCCGCTTTCTCTCACTATAGTTGTCATGGGATTAACACCGAGTTTGGCAACCATAATATCACCGCTGGCTTTCCGTAGGTAAGAATCGTTCTTAGCATCTACTCCCATAAGCCACGTAAAACATGCAACAACAAAGTAGAGGCGTCTAACTTGTTTTTGCAAGGAGTGTTTTCTGTGATATGGTATGGCCCAAGATGTGATGTGTATAATGTATGCGATGATCATGTTTTTTAATGTTTCACGACTTGCATGTCGATGAGTACACAACCGGCAGGAGCCATATGGTTGTCTTTATAATTGTGTATGACCTGTATGTCAACTTCTTATGCGCCATGTAATAGTTTCACTTTATCGCTAAGTAGTTAGCAATAGTTGTAGTTGCTATTCGTGGTGGAGGCAATCATGGTGGAGTGATGGAGATCATGCCGGAACGCACAATATGGAGATCATTGCGCGAAAATTGGCTATACCATGTCACATTAAAGTTATATGCATGTGATGTTTATCCTTTTATGTATCTTATTATGCTTAGATCGCGACGATAGCATTATAAGATGATTTCTCACTTAAAGATCAAGATAAAAACTATGTTCTCCCCAAGTATGCACCGTTGCGAAAGTTCATCGTGTCCAAGCATCACGTGATGATCGGGTGCTATAGACTCTACGCTCACATACAACGGGTGCAAGCCAGTTTTGCACACGTGGAAATACTTGGGTCTAACTTGACGAGCCTAGCATGTACAGACATGGCCTCGGAACACATGAACCGAAAGGTTAAGCATGAGTCATATGAATGATATGATCGACACTTCGTTGTCCACCATTGAAACCACATCTCTTCTCGTGAAGATCGGATTAGGTGTGGTGAATTTGGATCGTGTTCACTAAACAACTTGAGGGATGTTGAATTTAGTGGGAGTTCATCTAGTAATTTGATTAAAATTTGAACTAGTTATCATGAACATAGTCTAATTTGTACTTGAAAATATTGTAGATCAAATGGCTAAATCCAACTTCAACTTCAACGTTACCGAGAAGGAAAAGCTTAGAAACAATGGGTCTAACTTCACCAATTGGTTCCGCAATCTAAGAATCATTCTCTCGGCGGTCAAAAGGGCTATGTCCTTGGGAAAGCATTAGGTGACCCTCAGAATCAAGGCTACCGATGAGAAAGCTGTCTATCGTCAAGCAAAGATGATTATGGTGTGATTAAGAGCACCATGTTGTTTGCTATGGAACCGAACTTCAAAATCGTTTTGAAGACTATCCTGCCCTTTGAGATTCTCAAGAGCTGAAAACCATGTTTTACTCGTGCCCATTCCGAGAGATATGAGATCTCCGAGAAGTTCTTTAACCGCAAGATGGAGGAAGGAGTTCCGTTAGTGAGCACGCCATTAAGATGACGGGCTACACTCAACGCTTGAGCAACTGGAATGCACGATTCGGAGGAGCTCAAGATTGTGGTTCGCAATCACTCCTCCCAGCTACAAAAGTTTTGTAGTGACTCACAATCGATTGGTTCCATCGACACGATCACCGAGCTCTTCGCAAAACCGAAGGCTGCGGTGGACATCAAAAGGATAATCATGTGTTGATGGTCAACAAGCCCACCTTCAAGAAAGGTAAGGGAGCAAAGAAGCCCTTCAAGAAGGGCAGCGGCAAGCGATCGCCTCGCCGAGAAGAAGCTCAAGTCCGGTCCTAAGCCGACATCGAGTGCTTCTATTGCAAGGACAAGGGTCATCGAAGGCGAATCGTCTCAAGTACTTAGCGGACAAGAAGGCTGACACCATCAAAGGTATATTTGATATACATGTTATTGATGTTTTCCTTACTAGCCCTCGTTGTAGTGCCTGGGTATTTGATACTGGTTCAGTTGCTAATATTTGTAACTCGAAACAGGAGCTACGAAATAGACGGCGGCTTGCGAGGGATGAGGTGACGATGCGCGTTGGCAACGGATCAAGAGTTGATGTGATGGCCATCGGCACGCTCTTCTTAGTTTTACCTTCGGGATTAGTTTTAAACCTTAATAAATGTTATTATGTGCCTGCGTTGAGCATGAACATTATTTCTGGATCTTGTTTATTGCAAGACGATCGGAGAATAATAGTTGTTCTATTTATATGAGTAACATCTTTTATGGTCATGCACCTATTGTGAATGGTTTATTTCTTCTAAATCTCGAAAGGGATGAAACACACATCCATAACATTGAGGCTAAGAGATGCAAAGTAGATAGTGATAATACTACTTATTTGTGGCACTGTCGTCTAGGTCATATTGGTGTAAAGCGCATGAAGAAACTCCATTTTGATGGAATTTTGGAGTCTCTTGATTTTGAATCATTTGACACATGCGAACCATGCCTCATGGGCAAGATGATCAAAACCCCGTTCTTCGGTATGATGGAGCGAGCAACGGACTTGTTGGAAATCATACATACCGATGTATGCGGACCGATGAGTGTTTCGACGCTTGGTGGATATCGCTATTTTCTCACTTTTACCGATGACTTAAGTAGATATGGGTATATCTATTTAATGAAACATAAATCTGAAACATTTGAAAAGTTCAAGGAATTTCAGAATGAAGTGGAGAACCATCGTAACAGAAAGATTAAGTTTCTACGATCCGATCGTGGGGGCGAATATTTGAGTTATGATTTTCTGACGCATCTTAAAGCAAGCGGAATTGTTTCGCAACTCACGCCACCCGGAACACCACAGCGCAATGGTGTGTCTGACAGGAATCGAACCCTATTAGATATGGTCCGATCAATGATGTCTCTTACCGATTTGCGTTATCATTTTGGGGTTATGCATTAGAAACCGCTGCATTCACTTTAAATAGGGCTCCATCTAAATCCGTTGAGACGACACCGTATGAACTGTGGTTTGGTGCTAAACCTAAGTTGTCGCTTTAAAGTTTGGGGATGCTTAAGTCAAGAAGTTGATGCCGGACAAGCTCGAACCCAAAGCGAGAAATGCGTCTTCATAGGATACCCTAAGGAAACTATTGGGTATACCTTCTATCACGTAACCGAAGGCAAAGTGTTTGTCAGAAGAACGGTTCCTTTCTTGAGAAGGAGTTTCTCGAAAGAAGTGAGTGGGAGGAAAGTAGAGCTAGACGAGGTTATTGAACCTTCTCTTGAATTGGAGAGTAGCGCAAGACTGAAATTGTTCCAGGTCACCGCACCAACAATAGAGGAAGCTAATGACAAGGATCATGAAGCTTCGGACGATGTTGCATCGAACGTCGCAGTCGACAAGGTCGCGTGCTCCCTCGAGTGGTACGCAACCCTGTTGACTTGCCTTGTTAGTAGAAGACAATGAACCTACGAACTATGAGGAAGCGATGATGAGCCCAGACTCGAGAAATGGCCGAAGCCATGAAATCCAATTGGGATCCATGAGCGAAAACCAAGTATGGACTTTGGTGGACCCTCCTAGCGACCTAAAGGCCGTTGAGTGCAAATGGATTTTCAAGAAGAAAACGGACGCGGATGGTAATGTTACTGTCTATAAAGCACGGCTTGTTGCGAAAGGTTTTCGACAAGTTCAAGGTGTTGACTACGATGAGACTTTCTCTCTCGTAGCGATGTTTAAGTCCATTCAGATTTTATTAGCAATTGCTGCTTCATGATTATGAAATATGGCGATGGATGTCAAGATCGCTTTCAATGGCAACATTGATAAAGAGTTGTATATGATGCAACCCGAAGGTTTTGTCGATCCTAAGGATCTTTGGTAAAGTATGCAAACTTGAGCGTTCCATTTATGGATGAAGCAAGCTTCTCGGAGTTGGAACCTTCGCTTTGATCAAGTGATCAAGAGCTTTGGATTTGTTCCAAATTGCTACGAAGCTTGTATCTACAAGAAAGTGAGTGGGAGCTCGGTGGCGTTTACGGTACTATATGTGGATGACATATTGATTATTGGAAATGACATCAACATGCTTAACGATGTGAAGAGTTATTTGAACAAGTGTTTTTCAATGAAAGACCTAGGTGAAGTTGCTTATATATTGGGCATCCAAATCTATAGAGATAGACAAAGACGCTGATAGCTTTAAGCCAGTACATACCTAGACAAAGTTCGAAAAGGTTCGTAATGGATAAGGCAAAGAAAGGTTCGGTGCCTATGTTGTCGAGTAAGATATTGAGCAAGGCTCGGTCCATTCTGATGAAATGATAGGGAAGCTATGAGCAAAGTGCCTTATGCCTCGCCATAGGTTCTATCATGTATGCCATCTGTGTACTAGACCGGATGTGTCCAATGCTCTTAGTTTGACGAAGCAGATATCAAAGTGATCCAGAGTGGAACATCGACAGCCGTGAAGAACATCCTAAAGTACCTAAATAGGACTAAAGAAATGTTCTTAGTCTATGCGGTGATGAACATCTCGTCAAAAGGTTACGTCGACGCTAGTTTCGACAATCGACAAGGATGATTCTAAATCTCGGACATGATACGTGTATATTTTGAATGGAGGAGCTGGAGTCGAGAAGTTGCAAGCAAAGCGTGATCGGGATCTATGAGAAGCGGAATACATGGTCCGCAGAAGCGTCAAATGAAGGAGTTTGGATCAGAACTTCATCATCGAGCTTGGCGTGGTTCCAAGTGCATTGGACCCTGGAGATATTGTGTGACAACACCGGCGCCATAGCACTCGCTAAGGAACCAAGATATCATCCAAAGATCAAGCATATCAACCTAAGTTTCATATAATCCGAGATTATATAGCGATGGAGATCGAAGATTAGCAAAGTACATACAGATCCGAATGTCGCAGATTCATTGACTAAACCTCTTCCACGTGTAAAACATGATCAACACCTCGATTGCCATGGGTGTGAGATTGTTGCGATGTAAACTAGATTATTGACTCTAGTGCAAGTGGAGAGTTGGAATTATGCCCTAGAGGCAATAATAAAGATGTTATTATTATAATTCTTGTTCATGATAATGTTTATATTCCATGCTAGAATTATATTAAGCGGAAACTTTAATACTTGTGTGGTTTGTGAACAACACCGTGTCCCTAGTACGCCTCTATGGACTAGCTCATTGATTAATGATGGTTAAGGTTTCCTAACCATGGACATGAGTTGTCAATTAATAATGAGATCATATCATTGGAAGAATGATATGATGGACAGACCCAAACTAAGCGAAGCAATTAGATTGTGTCATCGTGTTCGTCTTTGTGAAGCTTTTCTTATGTTATTCCTTAGACCATGAGATAATACAACTCCCTGGTATCGAAAGAAAGCTTTGAGGTCATCAAACGTCATCCTATGAGAGGGTGATCATAAAGGCGTCTCTCAGGTGATCGGAAAGTATCTGTTGGGTTGTATGTATCGAGATGGGATTTGTCCCTCCCAAGTCGGAGAGATATATTTCGGGCTCACTCGGTAATCGATATCAACACCGCTTGCAAGCATGTGGTTAAGGAGTTAATCACAAAGTGATATCGGATTACGGAACGAGTAAAGTACTTGCTGTGAACGAGATTGAACTAGGTATGACGGTACCGACGATCGAATCTCGGGCAAGTAAAATATCGCGAGACGAAGGGAATATATATATGGGATTGATTGAATCCTGGCATCGTGGTTCATCCGATATGATCATCGATGAATGTGTGGGAGTCAATATGGGTTTCCAGACCCCGCTATTGATTATTGATAGAAGATCATGTCTGCATATTCTCGAACCCGCAGGGTCACACACTTAACGTGTCTCGACGCTAGGATAGATTGGATAATTGGTTTATGAGTTTTTGTTCGGAGTCTCGGATGGGATCCGGGACATCACGAGAGGTTCCGGAGTGGTCCGAAGAATAAGATTCATATAAGGCGGGTGCTTTTTGGAGTTCGATTGTTCCGGGTTAATCGGTATTGTACCGGAAGCTTCTAGAACCTTCCGGAAGGGGACCAACGTGGCCACACCTTCCGGGAGGGGGCATGGGCCTATGAGGGAGTGCCCTGGCCGCATTGGGTCAGGGGCACAAGGCGCCGGCCAAGAGGGTTTAAACTCTAGATAGAGCTTCTAGAAGGGAGGGGTTTCCCCCACCTCCTCCTTGTCAGCTGCCTTGGCTTGGGGGAGGGGGCTAGGGTTGCCGCCCCACCCCTCTATATAAAGAGGCTGGGGACGCACCACCCCACACACCTTCCCCTCCAACCCTAGCCGCCCTGCTGCCCCTCCTCTCTCCCTCCCGACTGTTTGTAGGCGAAGCCCTGCTGCAGAAATTCTTCACCATATACACCACGCCGTCGTGTTGTAGATCCAATCCGTCTCTCCACCATACTTGCTGGTCCGAGGAAGGAGGAGACGTCGAGGTGCTGCACGTGTGCATCTCACAGAGGCACCGCCACTTGTGGTGCTAGATCGGATTGGATCACGAGGAGGAGAAGCGAGTACGACTACATCACCCACGTTCCGATTTAACGCTCATTGCTTGAATCTTCAAGGGTATGAAGATCTAATCCAATCTCTCTCGTTGTTTGCATCTCCTAGATTAGATCTTGGCTTTCCCTCTGTTCGCATCCGTAGAAAATTTTGATTTACTATGCCGTGAAACCCTACAGAACTAGTTTTAGAGGCGAGACTAGGGATATCTAAATGTTGTTTATAATTCCACACATGTATTAGGTTTTTTCTCCAAATACTCATTATCTGGAACTAAATCAATTATAACACAAAATAATAAACTTAATCATAAAACATGAAATATAGAATAATACAACCTATTATTGGCTCTAGGACATATTTCCAACAAAAACTTCGTTGGCGATCGTGTTTTTAGATCTTGCAATGATGGAGGTGCAACGATTCTTTGAGCGTGCATCTCGACAACGCTAGAGTTGGGGGCGACCACTGGCGGTGGTTACGCTGAAAGTTGGGGGCTACCACTGGCTTCGGTGGTTGCAAGAAATTCTAGGGATTATTTTTTATTTCTTGATCTAGTAGGTCTTTATCTGCAAAGTTCCGAACATAATTATTTTATCCCAACCGGATTTTACTGTCCATGACTATAGTCATGCTTCGTGTAATTTGATTTTTGTTTAATGAAATATATGGCTCTTTAAGAAACTACTTTCATCGTCTTAAAATAGACATTGCAAATTTGTTTAAAGTTAGGTATATCTAGTGTATAAAATAATCTAGATATATTCAGATTTAGACAAAAAAAAATACTGTAACTGTTTATAATACTAGTAAAATTGTGCAATCTAGATGATTATATTCAGATTTATACGTACGAAAATTGCGCAAAACAATGCCTTCACCCTTCAGACTAGACCCATCGAGGCCCGAAGCTCCGAATGCCCGCATCGCCTCTTCATCCCACTAACTCCCCTCTTCCCGCTTCACCCGCCCAGATCCCGATCCTCCTCCGCCCCGGCCTGATCCAACCACCGCCACCCCCAGCCGCCGGTGCCCTCCGGCGCGGCTGCACGGCAGACCCGGCACCATGGACAAGCCGTGCACGCTGCTGGTCCACTTCGACAAGGGCTCCGCCGCCATGGCGAACGAGATCAAGGCAGATCTGGAGGGCAGCGACGTCACAGCCAAGGTGGAGGCCATGAAGCGCGCCGTCATGCTCCTCCTCAATGGTGAGACCCTGCCAACGCTCTTCATCACCGTCGTCCGCTACGTCCTCCCCTCGGAGGACCACACCATCCAGAAGCTGCTGCTCCTCTACCTCGAGATCATTGACAAGCGCGACTCCGCCGGCCGCGTCCTCCCAGAGATGATCCTCATCTGCCAGAACCTACGCAACAACCTGCAGCACCCCAACGAGTACATCCGCGGCGTCACGCTGCGGTTCCTCTGCCGCCTCTCTGAGCCGGAGGTGCTGGAGCCGCTGGTGCCTTCCATCCTCGAGAACCTCGAGAACCGCCACCACTTCATCCGCCGCCACGCGCTGTCGGCGATCTCGGCGATCTACCGCCTCCCCCATGGTGACCAGCTCATCCCTGATGCTCCGGAGCTCGTCGAGCGCGCACTCGCTTCCGAGCAGGACGCTTCCGCGCGGCGGAATGCCTTCCTCATGCTCTGCCTATGTGGGCAGGAACGTGCTGTTGCGTACCTATTCTCCAACGCTGAACGTGTTACCGAGTGGCCCGATCTCCTGCAGATGGCGGTGGTAGACCTCATCCGCAAGGTCTGCCGTTCTCCAAACCGTGCTGACAAGGGCAGGTATATCAAGATCATCATCTCACTTCTCTCTTCTCCCAGCACAGCTGTTGTGTATGAGTGTGCGGGTGCCCTTGTGTCGCTCTCCTCGGCGCCCACTGCTGTGCGCGCTGCTGCCAACACATACTGTGAGCTGCTCTCATCGCAGAGTGACAACAATGTGAGACTCATTCTCCTGGACCGTCTGAATGAGCTGCGGACGTCACACCGGGATGTGATGGTGGATATGGTGATGGATGTGCTGCGTGCACTTGCCAGCCCGAACTTAGACGTCAAGAGGAAGGTGCTGGATTTGGTGCTTGATCTGCTCACTCCTCGTAATGTTGAGGAGGTAGTGCTTTACCTCAAGAAGGAGGTTGTCAAGACACAATCAGGGGAGCTCGAGAAGGGTGGTGAGTACCGCCAGATGCTGGTGCAAGCTATCCATGCATGTGCTGTGGAGTTCCCGGAGGTGGCTGGATCAGTGGTGCACCTCCTCATGGACTTCCTTGGTGACACTAATGTTGCTGCAGCAGTTGATGTTGTGTTATTTGTGCGTGAGATCATCGAGACTAACCCCAAGCTGCGTGTGTCCATGATCCAGAGGCTGAGTGATACCTTCTATCAGATCCGGGCGTCCCGTGTATGTTCAATCGCTCTCTGGATCCTTGGGGAGTACTCCCTGTCGTTATCAGAGGTTGAGAGTGCCATTTCCACCATCAAGCAGTGCCTTGGGGATCTACCATTCTTCACTGTCTCAGAGGAAGGCGAGACAACTGATTCCTCCAAGCCAGCCCAGCCGATGGTGAACTCTGTCACTGTGTCCTCCAGGCGGCCTGTTGTTCTTGCAGATGGCACTTATGCCACGCAGAGTGCTGCTACCGAGGCCATTTCGACTCCATCAGTTACTCTTGGATCATTGGCATCGACTCTGAATCTCAGATCACTCATTCTATCAGGCGATTTCTTCTTGGCTGCAGTTGTTGCCTACACCCTTACCAAACTGGTACTGAGGCTGGAGGAGGTGCAGCCATCAAAGGCTGAAGCAAACAAGGCTTGTACTCGGGCCTTGCTTGTCATGACGTCCATTCTGCAGCTGGGGTTATCCTCCTACCTTCCCCAACCGATTGATAATGATTCGTATGACAGGATTGTGCTTTGTGTGCGGTTGCTCTGCAATACTGGTGATGATGTGAGGAAGATTTGGCTGCAGTCATGCAGACAGAGTTTTGCCAAGATGCTTGCTGAGAAACAGTTTAGGGAGACAGAGGAGATGAAGGCCAAGGCACAGATCTCTCATGCCCAGCCAGATGACCTTATTGATTTCTACCACCTGAAGAGCAGAAGGGTAAGAAAAACTCTCACATATTGTTGCTTTTGCATTATGGAACAACATTATCTTAGCCACAAGCATCCTATCATTCTAATCTGAAATTAACAATAAATGCATTGCTTGGTGCTTGCATGAAGAATCTAATGATAAGTTCTCAACTTATTGCAAGTTATAGAAAAGTATTATCATTCTGGCTTGCATCCCGGCTTAATGGATTTTTTTAACTGCTGTACAGAACTTCTTTTTCTTGGAATGTCATATTTATGTTATTAAACTGTCAAGCGACTCACATTGACTGTGTGCGATCCTTAATATTATCTTACAACAAACTGTTACATTTTGTGTCTCCTCTCCTGACCTTCAATAATATCTGAAGTCTTAATGAATAGCTGTTAGATTTTTCCTGCTTTGAAGTCCTAGCACGAGACTTTGGCACCTCCCAAGCTTTTGGGCAACCAGTTCTTAGTTTTTTCTTAGCATCTTGCAATGTATTTTATTTGTGAAGCAATCTTGATAAAGGTATTTCTGGGTGCATATTGCAGGCACTAGCAGTCTAGCATCCTTGAAGTGTACTAGTGCATACTACAGAAAATCATATTTGAAATCAAGAAAAGTCTGGAAAAAAAACAAGACAAAGATAATATACATCTACCATGACACAAAGTTTCAACTCTAAATCTGATTTGCAACTTGATAAACAAAAAGATAAATCAGGCTGTGAGTAGTACCATATCCTAATCTGCAGTGAACAGTATCTTACTCGTACTATTCACAGCCAGATTTGTCTTTTTTGTTTTTAGAGTTGTGTATCGTTTTTTATCTGGATTGTTGCGACATAGTACATGCATGTAGTATGAATGTTCGAAAAAATCGAAACTTTTGAAGACTTTGAATACTGACTTGGGGCACCTGATGCTAGTGCACGCTGCATGCCCCTGGTATTTTTCATGCTCCATGTGTACGGCACAACATTGTGAATGGTACTTGCCTAGTCTATGTTTGAATTCTGTGTTGTTGGTTAGTCGCGAGCAGCCTAGTTTGAACATGAAAGGTTTAGGCATATTTGTTGGACGATATTCTGGTACATATTTCAGCTTATGTAGATCTTTCAGGAGCTCATATCCTTAGCTAGGAAGCTTTCTTTCTTTGGATAGAAGAAAACCAGTCATTTCAACGGTATAATTAGCATGTTAGTAGTGATACACATGAACCATATTGTTGCTTTCAGATAAAGGTTATATATAGAATATCTTTAGCTTTGTGTGTAGTCTTGGATGGTGTCTCTTTAATTTCCAGAGCTTAGTAGCATGCTGTTTTATATCTGTTCCCTCTGTTTTTAAAATGTGGATTTTTTCCTAGGGCATGAGCCAGCTTGAGTTAGAAGATGAGGTCCAAGATGATTTGAAGGCTGCAACTGGTGGATTTACTAAGGAAACGGATGATGCAAACAGACTTAATCGCATTCTTCAGTTGACCGGGTTCAGTGATCCTGTATACGCTGAAGCATTTGTGACAGTACATCATTATGATATCGTACTTGATGTTACTATCATTAACCGTACAAAGGAGACACTTCAGAACCTGTGCCTGGAATTAGCTACAATGGGAGACCTCAAACTTGTTGACCGCCCTCAGAACTATACGTTGGCTCCTGAATCAAGCAAGCAAATACGTGCTAATATCAAGGTTTCTTCCACCGAGACTGGAGTCATATTTGGGAACATAGTCTACGAAACTTCCAATGTGATGGAACGATCAGTGGTTGTCCTAAATGATATCCACATTGACATCATGGATTATATCTCACCCGCTACATGCGCAGATGTTACATTCCGGAATATGTGGGCAGAGTTTGAGTGGGAAAACAAGGTAATATGCTTCTTTTGTACAATGCACTCATTGCAAAAACTTAACTTGATTGCAAAAAACCCAGCTAGTAGTATCTTTATTCATTAAATACTACTCCCTCCGATCCATAATAAATGTTTGTGCTAAATCAGCGACATTTATTATGGATCAGAGGGAGTAATATTTTTCCTCACTCGATTGCAAAATCACTGTTGTTTAATTTCTATGTAGTCAAATCATCTGCAGAACTTGTTTGGATTTTAACATGTCATTGATATGCACCCATTGCTTTATTGGGATTATCTATATACACTAATATTATAAATAATGCTCTGTGGATAGGTTATATATGCTTATATTCCCCCATTCTATATGGGTAAGCTGTAATTTTTTTTGCTGAAACATTGTTGCCTTTCAGTTCCTCGTATTTGTAGCCGAAGCTGTTAAATCTTTTTAAACTATACTAAATCAGCTTTCTTCTCAGTTTAGTTGGCTTCATAGTTTTTGTCTGTTTTTCCTTTTGAAAACCATTAGTGATAAAGGTGTTGTCATTGCGCCTGGTTGATATGGAAGTCATGGAATTGTTCGTCATGCTTCTTTCATTGTGTGAATGGATTTCTTGTTGCTACTTATTTCAGATTTTTACCAGAACTATTTCCTTTTTGTTCACCAGGTTGCAGTTAATACAGTAATTCAGGACGAGAAGGAATTCTTAAATCATGTTATCAAGTCAACAAACATGAAGTGTCTAACACCACCGTAAGTTTTGGACGCAATTGACCTTTTATGTTGATCCACTTACAGTGCTTTGATACATACCTCTGCATAGTAGTTGGTATATGCGTAAACATTGTGCATGTAGGATTTTGCAGTGCCAGTATATGCACAATCATGAGTTAAATGCGTGAATAATTTACTTCACATCTGTTACGGTAAAATATAATATGCTTTTAGCAGGTGAGGTTTAGGCTTCACTTAACATCGGCCTATTTCAGTGCTTGAGGCTAATCAGTTAACTCCGATTTCTTTTGTAACACTCAAGCCTAAGGGTTCTAGCTTATACGTAGTTTACTACTCCTTCCGTTTAGAAATATAAGATGTTTTAGGTTTGTGAAGGAGATGTATCTAGACACCTTTTAGTGTATAGGTTCAAATGAATCTAGACACTAAAAGGTGTCTAGATACATCTTATTAACAAACCTAAAACATCTTATATTTCCAAACGGAGGGAGTATAAACTAGAGGCTGGGGCACCTCCTCGCTGATCCTCTGCGTCCAAATTGCAACGCCTGATTGCATAATCATGTTATATAGTATGTTGCTTATTAGTTCGACCACTTTCTTCATGAGCGCATGGATTTGCAGCTTGCTGTCTACAAGTTCCACTGATACAATTTGTGCAACAGACCCATCGACAACTGTACACTTAAATTTACTAGTACTGAAAATCTCTAGTGGTCACAAGTCATCTTATAGAAATCAAGAAGCCTACAACACATCCATACTAATAAACGGCGACATGGGCAAATGCGACGGGGAAACATAGTCTTGACCTGATCACCTCCCATCAACCGAACGAAACACTAGCTCGTTCTTGTTAACACCTGATGCAAGTACTGAACTGGAAGTGGAAATAATTTTAGTGATAAGCAAGATGAACACGAGCAGTATGTACCTCGCTGGGCATCCTCTTCTTGGAGTGCGACATCCTGTACCTGCCTTCGGCCATCTCTTTCTTTGGTACATGGAATGTTCATGTCTACAGTACTACATATCAAGCCTATTCACCTGAAACAGTTGTAACCTACAAGTTTTTCAGTGCAACATCCCATGAAAATCTGTGAAGACAAAGAATACAAAACGTGCATCTCTTCGGTTTAATCATAAATCAAGCATTGCATGAATGGCTGCTTATAGGCATGGAGGGTTAGCTGGTTAGGATATTGCAATTGACTTCACCTTATTCCATCGATTCCATTGCTTATCTGATTACTGATGGAGTTGATCTACTTCTGAAATGGGGTAACCTGTTATCAGGTCTGCGCTTGATGGGGAATGCGGTTTCCTCGCCGCAAATCTCTATGCAAAGAGTGTGTTTGGAGAGGATGCTTTGGTGAACATTAGCATTGAGAAGCAAGCTGATGGCAAGCTCAGTGGTTACATCAGAATAAGGAGCAAGACCCAAGGAATCGCGCTCAGCTTGGGAGACAAGATCACCCTCAAGCAGAAGGGAGGCAGTTAACACGATTGTAATGTCATTTCGGAGATCCGCTTTGCCAGTTCCATACTTCCGGTACAGTGGGTTAGTAAAGGAGTTCTTATATATGTACAAAAGATTGAAGAGGGATTAGATGAGAAAGATCCTTCCATGAGAAGGCCCTTTTTGATAAAATGGCGTTGTGAGAACAGATGCGAGGTTTCTGTTGATTCTTGGGGTGTAGAGCGATTCTGATATTGTATTAAGTGTCCCTGTCGTGTTTTTGTCTTCAAGTTTCAACGTATACATGTTGTGTTACAAAGATCCATTTGGACTCCTCATTTTTCTTCTAGTTTGCACGATTAACATTATTGTGTTTTGAAATTGAGGGAAGTAGCAATAAAGAAAAGGGTCGATCTGTTGCACATTAAAACTCTTATATCAATCAGCATTCAGAAAAAACTCATCTCCTGCCAGAACAGAAGGAAACTATAATTAAGCAGAATGAGATGATGAAAATCCTCCCTCCATTCGTTTTCGCTCTGTTCTCGGATAGTTGCTCTGGCTTCAGGATCATCATGTTACAGAGAGGAGATGCGGTGTATGAGTATGTCGAACACAGCGTCCCTGTCCAGCATGTTGACCCTGGCGCACCTGGCGTCTCCCCCGAACTGCTCCCCGCCGCGCGCCACGATCTTGTGCCCGCGCAGGAACTCCGCGCAGTCCTCCACGCCTTCCTTCTCGCAGCGCAGCCACGCGAGCGCTGCAAGCAAGCAATCCAGTGAGTAATAAGAATCCAGAGTAACAAGATGCAGTAACGCCGCCGGCATTGCTGCTGCTCTGCCTAACGTACGTACCAGGGTATGCCGCCACGGTCTGCTTGGTGAAGTTGCAGTGGCCGGTGGTCTCCTCCGGGAGGCTGAAGGCGCCGCCGGAGGCCGCCACGGCGGCGCGCAGGCGGCCCCATCGCTCCGCCATGCGCCGCCGCGCGAAGTCGAAGATGCGGAGACGCGTCTCGTCTTCATTTTCGTAGGCGTCGGAGACCACGGCGAGGATCTTGGCGGCCCGGAGCTGCGAGTCCTTGGACACGCCGATGCTGCTGCGGTCCACGAAGTAGACCATCTTCTCGGCCACGTCGCGGTCCTTCACCAGCGCCCACCCGAGCCTGGCGCCGGCGTGGCCCGTGATCTTGGACATGGTGAAGAGCATCACGTCGTGGGCGGCGGCGCCGGCGATGGGCGCGTACTGCGGCCAGTAGTAGACCAGGTCGTGGACCGCCTTGCCGTTGCCGCTCAGCGTGGCCTCGCGGATGGCACCGTCAGGGTTGTTGGGCGAGCAGACCAGCTCGATGTGGTGGCCGTTGCCGCCGTCGTCCAAGGCGTTGGCATCGCCCGCCCACCGGTAGTACCCCGAGAGCAGCAGGTCCGTCTGCGGCGGGTACGACTACATACATGTCCACAGTCCACACACCATGTCAATATCAACCACGGACACAAACGTGATAGTACCATTTTTGTTTGATCGTAACTCTAATGATTACCGAGTAGTATGGCGCGGGCGAGACGACGCCGACGGGCCGGTCCGCGCCGGCGGGGGACAGGGCGTACAAGGCCGCCTGGAAGAGCTGGGTCGCGCCGTTGCCGACCACGAGGTGGTATCCGTCGTCGGCCGCGGCGTTGCCGACGAGGCGGTGCACGCGCCGCACCTCGCGCTCCAGCTCCGGCTCCAGGAACCAGCAGAGCCTGCTCCCGGCGTCGGAGAAGTAGCTCGTCCCCCACCACCCCGGGATCACCACCTCCGCGCGCTGCCCGGCCTCCCTCCAGAACGCCTCGTACATGGTCGGGTCGCCGCTGCACGCACGCACGGTAATCAGATCGAAATTTTCTCTGCGTGCGTAAGAATCTATGTATGTACGGTACGGAAGGGCGAGCGGACACGCACAGCTCGAGGTTGATGACGGCGTCCGGCGCGACGGCCGGATCCGGCGACGGCTCGGGCGGCGCGGGAGCGTCCCCGTTGGCATCGTCTGATCCTGTCCTCGGAACGGAGCCGTCGTCGCCCGCCGCCTCCTGCAGCTCCCTCCGGCCTCCCTCCATTCCTGACACTCCTTCCGCGCGCGCGGCAACCACCTTGCCACTCGTCGTCCTTATCTTCCGCTGCTGCTGGTGACCGTCGCCGAGGAGGAGGCCCGTGGGTTTATGCAGTCCCGTGGGCGTGGCGGGGACGGTGCAAGCAGCGAGAACGAGTGCCGGCACACGCAAAGGCATGTCATGCGTGCGAGCACGAGGCGCACACGCGGCCGGCGAAGAGCGGAGGTTTTTGCCGATCTGGTGGCTGATATGCGGTGGGTGGCCAACAGAGTTTGGACCGATGCCGCCGCAGCAGCAGCTCACGCAGTCCAGCGGACGGTGGCGAGGCGCCGAGCCATGTGACTGTGAGCTAGTACTAGCAGCACAGTATCCTCGTTGCTCACGAACTGCAAGCGTGGTCCTGGTGAGAGCTACGTACTGGAAGCCAAGGTTGGTTTCTGAGATAAGGAGGAGGTGAAAGTGTAGTGGGGTCGTGTCGCATTTACCCTGGCCAAACCTCCGTGAGATTTGTGATCACAGAAGGACAGCCACACACACACACACACACACACACACACACGACATGTGAGACGGTGGGAGAGGTTCTGAGCAGATCAATTCGGAAAGGGCGACAGCGCCAGTTCATGAACATGTTAGACACAGCCAAAATGTACTGCGTAACCTTTTGGTTCATTAGATAGATAGAGAGATGACAGAGCATGCCAGGAATCGGCAATAATAACACTAGAAGAACTTTAACCACTCAGATGATGGATGAACTCTACCAGACACTAACAGGTGAAAAACAGGATCTGTCGAACGAAAGCTGCGCAATCTGCAGCAACAAAACACAACCAGATTGTCCCTCCAGTCCAGCTCAGTTCCTCAGATCAATGATGATAATTTGATAAAACTGAAATTTTAAGATGTAACCAACGAATGCACAAAATGGTTCCATAGCTTCTGTTCAGTGATCGATATACACATGCTGCTCCAGGAGCCAGCAACGGGCCTAGCAAAGCAGGGCTGGGCTTATCGCCCGAACCAACCTCTCTGGGCCTGGGGAGGCTGCGCGTCAGGGTCATTCATCAGCTTGTCCAGCACCACGTTCAGGTCGACGTTCTGGCCGTTCTCCGTCAGCCTGCGCACCGTCGCCCTCACCTGCTCCTTCGAGAAACCCATCGTAGAGACCTTGTCAACCACGTCGTCGACCGCCACTCTGTTGCCGGAAGAGCCGCTTGGAGTGGAGCTCACTGGCGTTGCCTGGGGCAGTATTTGAGCCGTAGGAAGCTTGCCGTAGTTGCCGCTGCCGCCAGAAGGGGCCCCTGCGGGGGTAAAGGGTGACGGCGAGTTCATTCCGGCATTACCACGGTGAGACGGAGACCCACTGTAACCGTATTGCTCAGGGAAACCGCCGCCTCCTTGCTGTTTGTATCCAGCATTGTAGGACGGTGGTGGCCCAGAGTTAGGCCTGACTGCTGGAGGCTCGTACATGCCAGGATTTGGCCCGTAGAAAGGAGGAGCAGGCCCGCCAGGTGGTGGCATGTAAGGGGACGGTGGACGTACGTTTGGCGGATAGCTCTGCGCAGGAGGAAAGCCCTGAGCAGGAGGATAGCTCTGAGCAGGAGGCCCATAAGGTGCTGGTTCTTCTGGCTGCTGGGGCAAGGGTGGAGCTGCAGTTTGAGGGTTAACACTTCCAGGCTGCGGAGGTTGAGAATATGGAGCATACTGAGGCGGGGGTTGATAATGATGTGGTGCCGCTGGAGGTGCTTGTTGCTGCGTGGTTGGTGGCGCTTGATATTGTTGGTGTGCTGCATCTGTTGGCTGAGCAGATGGGGGATAGTAGGATTCATGAGGCATGGCCGGCACAGAGGGAGCTGGTTGGACTGAATGCATCTGGGGATGCGGTAAATGAGCTTGGAATTGTGGTGGAGGTTGGTTGTGAGCCATCGGAGGCGATGGCGCATTGGGAGCAGGAAGGGCAGGCAGTGCTGGTGGTTGGGAAGATGGGTGGGCTTGATGTTGTAGTTGAACAGTTGGCTGGGGCGCTGTCTGTTGCTGCTGTGAGTCTATCTGCCCAGCACTAGCATTTTCTTGTTGAGCATCCTCCGCTTTAGATACTTGAAATTTTGTGAGTTGGATCTGGGTCTCAACAATTTCCTGCTTGTCACGCAAAATCTGCACACCTGCTTGAACCTGCAAGCAGTGCATGCATAATTAGTGTAGTCAATGAAGAAATTCTGGCGATGGTACAGGATAAATTAATGCAAATATATGTCTCCAGAGATCAAATTAGTACATACGAGCAAAAAAAAAGTTCCCTCTAACTTTTCAGGCAATTATATCACAACATGAGGGTAGGAAAAGAAATCCCCAAGAGCGACTAACACCACATTACGTTAAGGCACACAAAACCACTAGATTAAGAAGGGCAGAACAAAAACATCAAACACACTAGCACACACAACATACAACAGATAAGGGGCAACAGCATATTAATAGTTCCATATGTCAGCATGCATACCCTTCATGGAGTGGAAGGAAGCTCAAAAGTAAGAAGTAATGCTGAAACTCAGGTCAGGTAAATATTGATTTTTAACTTTATGTATTGGTATGACATATACTCCTTAAACAGACAAAAAATCTGCAACTATTAACAACGACATGACCTAGATGGGGCAAAAAAACTGCACTATGATATGATGGAGTATATCTTGTAAAAAATGATGGGATAATTGATAGATTTCAGAGATGTGCATTTCATACATGTTTACCCAGCCAAAGTCAGGCCATAGGCTTCAGTTTCAAAAATAGGGTCAATATAAATGGATTAGCATACATGGACGAGGCAAAAAAAAAAAGGACACTCTTACTTCTAGATTAAACTAACATGTTTCCCATCTTGATTATTGTAACCAGAAAACAATTTACTCCGATAAGGTAGCATGGTCCTTTCTAAACCAATAAGAGAAAGAAGAGGGAGTGGAAGGAAGATATTCACTTGCAAGAAGAGGAGTCGGAATGAAGCTTACCTCCCGCAGTGTGTTCTCAAATTGCCTCAGTTTTCCATCAGTGCTGCCATTGTAATTACCAACAGTTAATTTCAACTCGCCAATAGAGTCCTCGAGATGGTGTGTTCTGCCCTCCAGTTGTGCAAGTCTTGAGTTTACACCTTCCAGCGCATGTAGCAAGTTATCAGCATATTTCTTCATGGTGCGATCAATATCTGCTATGGTGACTGAATTGAAGTTGCTCCTTTCTTCTTCATGACTAACTTTCTTTAGCACACGAGGCTCCATTATAGCAGCACTCTTTGCATGGTAAAAGAAATTAAACATGGTAAGTAGATATATCATAAGGAAAGAGGAAAACAACAAGGTGATATGAAGTGATAACAATCATGCATCCCAAGAAGTGAAGAATGAAATAACTTGTTGGATTGGCTATTAATATTACATACAGTTAGAAGCATATGATGACTGTGTATAAGATCCCTCAGTGCCCATGTTAATACTTATACAGTTTTATGCAATCAGTGAACATTAAATTGCATACCATACCACTAGCAAGAAATATGAAGAAAAAACAATACTCCACGGATTGCACACATATAACATGGATACGCTGGAGCTCGACTGCCCACAAGGATTGGTGGTTAAGGACATGACCCCATGGTCTATCCATTCGGTGCCAAACTATGTCTTTAACCCATGACTAGAACTAAACACAACCAAATAGATTTTATCATAGTTACTGGAATGCAGTTCATTAGAATCACGACAAGGGATATGAATTCATAAGGTGGCAGTGCCACCTTTTCTTCCAAAGTGCATGGTAAGTGTACCTAAATTTTTTAAGGTTCAACAATCCAACATGACATAACTGGGGGTACATGTAGCAATTCCCAAAAATGTGGTTTGTTGCCTAACCAATTTACACAACAATGCATTTGCAATTTTGCATGCATGCTTCAGAAACAGTATGGCACACATATAAGAGTATAAGACTACTACGAGTAAACCAGTCAACCACGGAGAGCTTAAATCAGCAACAAGTTGCAAACACAGAGCCATTGCAAGAGAACCATATGCAACTATTTAAAAGTAACTACGAAATACTATGTTGTATCAACATCTGCTTATCTTGCAAATGCTGTCATGGGGCCAGGGCAGTCTATAGTAATATGATGTTATTATTGTCAAATTTCATAAGTAAACCACCCTGGCACCCATAGGCATGCGCAATGGTATATCCTTGTGATGATGGGAAGAGACACCAGCTTTCAGAAGCACCGGAATCACAATGGCTATTTTTTTTATGTCTTAATAATCATGTAGTGCCAAAAGAGCAACCACATCAATTGGATAAAAAATTCGTCTCGTGTAGTACCCGAAACGAAATTCTGCAATAGAATAGCACACCACTAACTACCAATTACCAGTAATAACTAGAGCTAAACTCCATAGCTAGGAAGCATGCGACCTAAACAAGCTTAATGAGCATATATGTTTGCATGATTAGCGGGTGAAGGGGCGCCATGAAACAGATCTACAAGGGGAGGTATCCAATACCTTAAGATTGGGGGATGCGGCATTGGATTCGAGCGACCCCCAAGCGTTGGGCGCAGAGGCCGACGCAGCGGGCGCCGGGGCCGCCGCGGCGGTAGCGGGGGCGGCGGTGCGGATGGGCTGGAAGTCGTAGCTGGGCATCATCACCTCGTCCGCGCCACTGGCGCCGCGGCGCGCGTGCAGGTGGTCGTGGCTCTCCACCACGTCGTCCTCCTGCGGGTTGGGGCCCATCAGATCGAACAGCTCGCCGCCGCCGCCACCGCCGCCAGTGGGAGGAGGCGGTGACGCGGCGCCCGCCGCCGCGAGGCCTAGGATCTGCTTGTCCATGAACTGCGACGCGTTCATCGCTATCGCGGTTTGACCGGAGCTGGTGACGGGAGGCGTAGGAGGCAATCTAAGGTCGGTGGGATTTGGTTTCCGGGAAGGAGAAGACTCCGACTGCCAGTAGACGACGAAGTCCTGGTTGGGCCAGGGCTTGTAATAAGGCTTAGATATCATTAAGCCCATAAGGATTTTTCGGTCCGGCCCATTATACCCCGTTACTGGATTTCGTGCTCGAAGAACACGGGCTTGAATTGGTGGGGGTCGAGCGTCTGGCCCAACCCAGTGGAGAGATGGCGACCGTCGCGCGCGGCGGCGACGGCGGCCGTTGTGGTTTCGTGGACGAGCCGCGGCCGGTAGGAGGAGCTCGGAGCCCTGTCGCTGCGCCGTCCCGTCCCGTCCCGTTCCCCGCGGGAGGTTTCTTCCTATCCACACCTCCGTTCATTCTCTCCTCCCATCACTGCCCGAATCTCTGCTCGTCGATTCGCCGAAAAAAATGTCTCTGCTCGTAATTTCCGCCAACATGAGTTCGCGCTTGGTTGGTCTTCTGGTCACCTGACGAGGGCTCGTACTGTCGCACTCCCCATGATAGTAGTACAGTAGTATTTCTCCGCTGCAGGTTAATCTGAGGTGTTACTACCTCACAGCTGTGGTCTTGTGGAGTGAAAGAAACGAGAAGTAAATTCTGAATCGTTCTTTTTTGTCATGTGGAGTGAACTCTAAGTTTGAGGAACAATCATTGATTCGATTCATCATAGCTATGCTTATCTTTTTGACACTGTATATTGGCAGCATGCCTTCCTTCAGATGCTTCTTTCGTATGATATATACATAGAGAGAGCTGCTTGTGCCTGGCATTGACCGGAGGTTCCATTTCGTTACAAAGTTAGGCAAATAGCTAGCCCACTTCTTCCTTGTTTCAGACTGCATGTGTGGTCTTGGCTCCAATGAAACTCCCCGAAGTTCTTCAATGTTCTGACAATATGAAGCTTTTAGTGTAGTTATTTTTCATTCGTCGGTTCCTTTCTTCTCCTTTTGATTTCATGTGTATTATATACTCCCTCCGTCCCATAATAGATGTCTTAGGTTTTTCAAATTTTGGATGAATCTATATGCTAAATAGTGTCTAGATTCATTCAAATTTTGACAAACTTGAGACATCTATTTTGGGACGGAGGGAGTATTTTTCTCCATATTATACATTTTCTTTTCTGAGTTTCTTTTCTGTATATTTTATTTGTAGCACTCCTCATTTTTGGGCCTTTTACCAGTGATCCTGTCGCTAAATGGTACTGCCAGATTAGCGTAGATGGTTAACACTGTAGACAGTGCGGTGATTACAAACTTCAAATTGCTCCCTTAACTCTTTTATCGATTGCATTTGTATCATGCTCATGTGCAATATATGCTCCATAAAATTATTTGTAGAATTTTGTGTTAGTATGCAAAACTTGTTTTTCTTATTCCCTCTGAAGTACTTAATGTTGCTTTTCGATATGTGCCATCCTGATGTTAATTTTCATGCTGCTGCTGCTTACTGTGCAAAAATATGAAACATGAACGATGAGTGCCTGAATACAATATAACTGAGTGCAATGTTGAAGATAAAAAGTAAAAACAATTGGCGGAGCATGAAAGCTTTGTTATTACCTTTGTAGTTACAGGCAAGTATTCAAAATCAAAGATACTCATGCGTCGCTAACTAGCTATGGATTTTTTTCATCAACTTGACGTTGACTATTTGCATCCTTTTGCAAGCATAAAATCAATAACTATTTATGTAAAGCTGTGAACAATAGTTTTTATATAAGGCATGAGCTTTATTTTTCTGTTGAGTGGTGTGGTTTGAAGAATTTGGCCCTTCTGTGTTGGAGATTTTTCTGGTAAGTTATGTCTATGTACGACAGGAAGAACCCATAGGAATTAAATATGTTGTTATTTGGAAAGCATAACTTAGTGAAGAACTCCCTACAAAGTCCCATACTGTCAGCTGGAAGAAAACAGCTTCCTTAACAATTAATGTAGAAGAAAAAAATATGACATCAGTATTGCCTGCTTTTGAGGGCCACCATGGCACACTGCACTATATCTCTTGGAGTTGCAAAAGGCTAACATGACTCCATTCTTGTCCAGTTTCTTGGATCACAGCAGAGTGTCATACAAGGATTACGTGTCGCTCGACAAGTCTAGACTTGTCGCACAACAAGTCTACGTGTCGCAAACCTGATGTCGACAAGTTGGAACGACACGACAAGTTGAACTTGTCGTTCGACAAGTTGACTTGTCGGCGACAAACCTCGACTTGTCTCTGTCAACTAGTCAATCGACAAGTTAGAGGGCTGGGATATAAAACCCCTTTCCTGAAACCCTGCTCCTCAGATCGACAAGTTCATGACTCCCTCCCACAGCCGCCTCTTCCCTGGCGCCACCACCTCTGCCTCTTCCCTGCTCCAGCGTGCTCCGCCACCTCCGCCTCTCTATGCCATCAATATTCGTGTAGGCTGTTGGCATGTGGACAAGTGGTGGCCCTGCCCACTGGACGCAATTGTCACAGTATCAGGTTTCTCTTCACTCCCTATGCCATCAATATTTGTTAGTATACCAAAATTAATAGGCTAGTTACTTAGTATTTTTTAGTAATTCCTTGTCGACAACACATCGACAAGTCTATCACTTGTCGAGACTTGTCACGACTTGTCTACTTGTCGGTACCCCAACGACAAGTTGCGACACGTCGACACGTAAACCTTGGTGTCATAGTTCGGTCTGTTGACACTGTCTAAGTGTGAGTGCTCTGTACCTTTCATCGTCTCTTTCCTTGTTTTTTGTTGTTCATGATTAATACAGTGTGGCAGGTCCCTTAAATTGAGGAAGGATCCAATATGAGATGATGCAACCTTCTCCACAAAGTTTTGCAGCTTGTGGTTAACATCATGTTTGGTCACTGCAATGTTTCACTTTAGTTCACGAAATTTTTCTGAGTACTAACATAGAAAGTCACTTACTATTTGCTCTGCTGTATTTTACTCTCTATTCTTCGTGGGTGTGTTTTACTGTAGACATCATCCGTTCTATTATGTTCAATGCAAAGATTTGTCATCTGTTTTGGAAATATTGTACTTAAGACTTCAGCTTCATTGTCTTGTACCCTGATGTCATCTCATTTTACCATGGAACCTCACTATTATTGTGACAAACTAACATATGTTTGTATTGGAAATGAACATAAATATGAACTATATGGAGACTAAGACTATATTGGCGAATTCATGGCATTTTTTATTTAACAGAACATAGTGTGAGAGATATTTGGAACCAACCATGATTAGCTACTCTACCTTGTTGAAAATTTGCGGTTTCCACATAATCTCTTTTTTACATGGTACCTTTCATTTCGATGGTGACCTCTTTCTGATGGAGAAGTGCAGTAGAACGTAAGACTTGAATTTCTTGGGAAACATTAATAACATAAAAATTTCAGAAGAAGGTTGGAGCTGACGGTGAACAAGTAACGAATATACTGCGTAATTAAGTGCATATGATGAAAGGTGATGAGGTCATCAAGACACAAAGTAGAGGAACATGGCTACGGCTATAGTTCCTATATGAATACTTTTAACTTAATTGCTGCTTAGAGCCGAAAGGGATCAAAGGGCTCAATTCCACTATGCTCAGAACCCAGGCACTGCTCCCAAGATGGTTCTCTAAAGAACTATTATCTTGTTTAAATTAAATCGTAGCTAAAGATTTATAGCTTGAGTGTGAATCGACCGTCCACCAATTCTATATTTGACTCGCTAATCATTCCACCGTGTGCACTAAAGAACTATTGATTTGTGAGGTCTACGGCTCCATCCCAGGGTGCTTTATATTGATCAGTTAAGCATGTTTAGAAATGGAAAAAATGATTAGTGTGATTGGTAAATGCAAAAAATGTACAGTTCTACTCACAAGCTTGATGGAATTCGCAGTTACGTACATTATATGACTACAGTTAAATCTTTGCATCTTTCCACTGCTGGATGGTGCTGGCAGTGAATAGATTTTTATGGATTGCTGTTCATTGCTATGTAATATCAAAGATGTTTGATTTAGCTACATTAGTTTTGAGCTTGTGAGGAAATGAAGAGAAGTTCTTTAAGGAAAATGGCATTTCTTCGTGAGTTTTTGTGAAACTGAACTCTCGTCCTGAATCGGGATTTATCTTCTGCTCAGGTACGTGAAAGATTTAACTGGTAAAATTACTTGTGTTTGCAACCTTACTGTGTGACCCTTAAGCCTGTTAGTCGTAAATACACATCCTTCTACTTTTCTCTGTAGTAGCAGGTACACATTTCCTTCATTGATTGGGCACAATTTCAGTGAATGATACAATATAATTGGAGCGGTTCGGCTGCCAGGGGCAAATGGATCTATGTTCTACTACCACAATGTCGAGGCAGGATCTTTCATCAGGTAACCATTTGGAAATGGGCGAAATATAGCTGATGTGCAGCAAAACTATTTACTGTCTAGAGTCTGTTTGCCTGCCTTGATGTGTGCCTCATTAATCAGTAATAAGTTGTAGTTCTCATTTCAAAAGACAAGGATTCGCACACCAGTGGCCACCCCACGCAGGATTTTCTTTGGTTCATTCATCACCATCAATTAAAGCACCAACATCAACTTGTTTATTGCTAATACATATCTTGCCTGCTCTTAATTGCTCGGAGTTAAACTAATGGCCACCTCTTCCCAATGATACCTATGGCCTATGCATATCTGTTCCACCATCTCCTTCTCACATGATGCATATCATCCTTGTCCTTGTGTTATTGTATTCTTCATGGTCTTTTTACCCCTCCATGTGCCCTACCACCTCCCTACCCCTCATGCCTAGATTCTCCCCTTTCTCGGTTTCTCTCACTAGCACCATTTCAGTACTTAGAAAATACAATCTTTGCTCCTACTGATGTTTTTTGCAAGATGGCTTTCAAATATTTCTGTTATTGAGTCCCTTTCTCCCCTTACCGTTTCTGTTTGAATTTTGCGGCCCACCTTTGCTTTTCCTGGCCTTTAAACTGACCTTTTCTTTTTAGTTTGTATGGTTACTTACATGTTTACATGCAATTTATCCTCTTCAGCAAGAGATGAAACACATGAGTACCAATAGCCACACCTTGTCTATGGGGACCCACAAGCAAATGGAATATCGCCGTGTGGGGTGACATAGTCACGCGGCAAAGTATCATTAGAGTCCACGGCCTCACGTGACATACTAATCACTTTTGCTTAATATAATGAAAAAAATAACACCGCGAGATGCCTTTCAAGTTTCAACTGTAGGTGGATTTACGTACAGTTATGACTTGCATACATAAGCATCGAGAGAACAGAAGCATTCAGGAACTTGCCAGCAAAACTGATTATATCATGCCATTAAGATACTAAATGGAGTTAGCGAACATGTCAAGGCTGGTAGATCTAGGTGATGATGTGGGTGAAAATCTTGAAAACTGTTCATTGTGCAAATGACAGTACTCCTTTTTTACGCATTCCTGTATCCATGTAACTTTTTAGGCCTTTGCAGTTTGTGCCAGATTTAGGTTTTCTAACGATGCTATGTTACTTGTAATTCATGAACACTGGTCTATCGATTTGGGTATCAAGAAAATGTGGTGATTTTTTAGGTGGTCCGGAAGGAGTATATCAACAGTCTTTAACGACTAACATAAAACCCCAAATTGATATGGGGGATCGCCAGCTAAAGCAAGGTTGTGGAGGGACAGAGGTAGAACAGCGTCGATCCATTCGAGGAGTTGTTTCGATGTCATGTGCTTACCATTTTGTCAGGACAATTTACAGCCATTATTTTTTATCATAATTATCAGTCAGTGTTTTTCACTAATTTCACAAAATGGCTCTACTTGCAAGTTCTACTTCTGACAATTGGCCATTTATCTCTGCATCTATGTTTGTTACTGTAAGCAACATGTACCATATCCTTTTGGTAAAACAACTAACACTGCATATAAAAGTTGCGATTCCGATGTAAATACTCTGCGTCCCATCATTTTCTGCTGGATCAGTAGTTCTGCACTGGCTAATCTGAGCTGCCCATTTACCAATGGGAATTTTGGATGTGGAAGGTAGATCTAGATCTGTGCGCCTGCAAAATTTCATCTACTTTCACTAGTATAATCCATCCATCCGACTTGACACAAGTTAAGGTTGGTAGATCTAGGTGATGATGTGGGTAAAACACTTGAAAACTGTTTACTGTGCAAATATAGCTTCTGGACTCCCTTCTCTTCCTATGTTACTCATAATTCATGACACTGGCCTTGATCGATGTCATGTGGTGTTTTTTTTTCTTCAAAACTGATACGGTAAGTCAATCACAATTCACAGTCAATGTGTTTCACTAATTTCAGAAAATGAGTCTTAACTACAAGTTACTTGTACTTCTGATCATTGGCGATTTATCTCTGTAACTATGTTCTCTCTGTAAAAGCAGGAACATGTACCATCTCTTTTTGGTAAAACAACCAGCACTGCAGATAGAAGTTCCAATTCCCATGTAAATACTCTGCAAGTTCCATCATCTTCTGTGGGATCAGTAGTTCTGCACTGGCTAACCTGAGCTGCCCATTTACCAATGGGAATTTTGGAGGGTGGAAGGTAGATCTAGATCTGCGCGCCTGCAAAATTTCATCTACTTTCACTAGTATAATCCACCGGACTTGACACAAAGTACAAAGGGGCAGCAGTTAACTAAGTTCTTGGCAGTGTGAAAGGCAAGATTAGATCTAACCAGGGGCATGTGATAGCCTCTCCATTGATGTCGTGTTAGCTTCAGATCCAATCCATTCCTGCCAGGAAACAGCCTCTGCCATCAGGGTTTATAGTATTGTTACTGCATGGAATGAACTGTTCCTTCAACCTCTGTGTGTCATGTGTTTTACCAGTGGGTAACCAGCTGTGATGTCTAATGTTTATTCTTGTTACAACTGTCAACTCTGGAGAGTGGAGGTAAATTCTTCCTACCTCGGTAGTTCAATTGTCACCCTGCAATGTACATAATTACATTGCAGGGCTTACTGGGTGATTACGGCATTGCATCGAGGAATGAAGTGTCTAATACTTCAATTCTAACCTGGCAATGAAGGAGAATGATTTATCAACATCAGGAATACATTTCCCTGACACTTGCAGTTTGGGAGCTACCGAGTTGTCATTTTGCTAAATGTACATTCCACATAGAAACCATTATTCAGGTCAGGACCTTTGTTTTACTGCAGCAGAGTTGTCTCCTTTTCTACTCAATTTCCAATCTGTTTTGTAGAGGAAGGATTTAATTTCCATTCTTTTAGAGCAAGAACTGCAATTCCTTTTTTTTTTCCAAGTTTGAAATATTGGTGTTCTTACCTACCAGTTCTCAGAAGCACTCCAATTGTCACCCTGCAAAGTCCAAAATTACAGCAAGGTATCTAACCACAAACTTTTTTTTTTTGAGAATTATCTAACCACAAGCTGTTAGTAGTATCAACTGATCCAACTTACTGGCTGTGACGTGCTTGTTATTTAATCTTATCTCCCTTGAGACACACCCTTTCCATGATGAAGCTGCTCACCCTGATGGATGCCATATTTTCCTGCTCTCAGGCAGCTAGCAAAGCTGTTACTGCTGTTAAAAAACTCCCAAACCCAATGCAAGTTGGCCAGCTCCAAAGCAATTAGACGTTGGTGATGGTGACGCCTGTCCAAAATTCAAATACTTAAATCTCCAATGTATCCTCCCAATAATGGTGACCATGAACAAACATTTTTTTGAAAAAATAATTAATTCAGGAGGGGCCAGAAGAGGGCACTTGTGAACAATTTCCTAGGAGGGACAGGGTGTGGTAGTGTGCACTGTTGCCTTGGATCCAGAGATTCTGCAGGTACAAAGGTAGCCGCCTCCCCCTCTATTGCTTCATCATCTCATCAACCTCCCTCCCTCCCTCAAATACTCTCTTTAACCTCCGTCTCTCTCTACTTATGCTAAACCTCTTCACCACTCCATTAATTAGTTACTAGTAGTACTAGGCTTGCGACATAAGCAAGACCAAGATTTTGGAGGTGATTAGCACAGCTGAGCTCTATAGAATTAAGTAGCTCAGCTTCTCTTGCAGTAGTACTGATGTTCTTCCACATAATTGTACTTTGGTAGCTGGTACATTCAGCTGCAGAGAGGAAGTGTTTGCTGTCACTGCATATGCGCGCGCAATGGGTCCTCCCCTTGGTGCTGTGAGTAGAAGAAGCAAATGGAGGATGTCCATGTCCATGGCGGCGCTCCTCAGGTGCTGCACGCTCCTGTTGCTGTGCGTGGGTAGTGTCGTCGTCGTCGCGGTGGACGAGCAGGGCGCGGCGCTGCTCGCGTGGAAGGCGACGCTGCGTAACGGCCCCGGCGCGCTGGCGGACTGGAAGGCCAGGGACGCGTCGCCGTGCCAGTGGACCGGCGTGGCGTGCAATGCCGATGGTGGCGTCACCGAGCTGAGCCTGCAGTTCGTTGACCTGCTCGGCGGCGTCCCGGCCAACCTGGCCGGCGCCATGGGCGGCACGCTGACCCGGCTCGTCCTTACCGGCACGAACCTGACAGGCCCGATCCCGCCGGAGCTCGGCGCGCTGTCGGTGCTGGCACACCTCGACCTCAGCAACAATGCGCTCACGGGGTCGATACCGGCCGGGCTGTGCCGCGCGGGGAGCAAGCTCGAGACGCTGTACCTCAGCGCCAACCGCCTCGAGGGCGCCATCCCGGACGCCATCGGCAACCTCACGGCGCTCCAGGAGTTCATCTTCTACGACAACCAGCTCGCGGGAAGGATTCCGGCGGCCATCGGTCGGATGGCCAGCCTCGAGGTGCTCCGTGGCGGTGGCAACAAGAACCTCCACGGAGCGCTCCCCACGGAGATTGGTGACTGCTCCAGCCTCACCATGCTCGGCCTCGCCGAGACCAGCATCACCGGCCCGCTCCCGGCGAGCCTCGGCCGGCTCAAGAACCTCACCACGATTGCCATCTACACGACGCTGCTCTCCGGCCCGTTACCGCCGGAGCTCGGCCGGTGCAGCAGCCTGGAGAACATCTACCTCTACGAGAACGCGCTGTCTGGGTCCATCCCGGCGCAGCTCGGCGGGCTCAAGAAGCTCAAGAACCTGCTGCTGTGGCAGAACCAGCTCGTCGGCATCATCCCGCCGGAGCTCGGGTCGTGCGGCGAGCTCGCCGTGATCGACCTGTCGCTCAACGGGCTCACTGGACACATCCCCTCATTGCTCGGGAGACTCACCTCGCTGCAGGAGCTGCAGCTCAGCGCGAACAAGATCTCCGGCACGGTGCCGCCTGAGCTCGCCAGGTGCAGCAACCTCACCGACCTCGAGCTTGACAACAACCAGCTCACCGGCGCCATTCCCGCCGAGCTCGGCCGCCTCCCGGCTCTGCGCATGCTATACCTGTGGGCCAACCAGCTTACTGGAACCATCCCGCCGGAGCTCGGACAGTGCACCAGCCTCGAGTCGCTCGACCTGTCCACCAACGCTCTGACCGGGCCGATCCCCGCGTCCCTCTTCCGGCTTCCACGGCTATCCAAGATGCTGCTCATCAACAATGAACTCTCTGGCGAGTTGCCGCCGGAGATTGGGAACTGCACGTCCCTCGACCGGTTCCGGGTAAGCGGCAACCACATCGCCGGCGCGATACCCCCCCAAATCGGCATGCTTGGGAGGCTCAGCTTCCTGGACCTCGCCTCAAACCGGCTGTCAGGCGACCTCCCTGCAGAGATATCCGGGTGCCGGAACCTCACGTTCGTCGACCTCCACGACAACGCCATCGCCGGCGTTCTGCCGGCGGTACTCTTCAAGGGGTTGCTCTCGCTCCAGTACCTCGATCTCTCCTACAATGCGATCAGCGGCGCGATTCCTTCAGATATCGGCATGCTCACATCACTGACAAAGCTCATTCTCAGCGGCAACCGGCTGTCCGGGCCGATGCCGCGGGAGATCGGCTCGTGCTCTCGCCTCCAGCTCCTCGACGTCGGCGGCAACTCGCTGTCGGGTCACATACCCGGGAGCATCGGCAAGATTCCGGCGTTGGAGATCGCACTTAACCTCAGCTGCAACAGGTTCTCTGGCGCGATGCCGGCGGAGTTCGCTGGGCTCGTCAGGCTCGGGGTGCTGGACGTCTCGCACAACCAGCTCTCCGGCGATCTCGAGACGCTGTCCGCCCTACAGAACCTCGTGGCGCTCAACGTCTCTTTCAACGGCTTCTCTGGGAGGCTGCCAGAGACGGCGTTCTTCGCGAAGCTGCCCACGAGTGACGTCGAGGGCAACCAGGCGCTCTGCCTCTCTCGGTGCCCAGGCGACGCCAGCGACCGTGACCTCCAGGCACGCCACACCGCTCGTGTCGCGATGGCCGTGTTGCTCTCCGCCCTCGTCATCCTCCTCTTGGCCGGGGCGCTCGTCCTGTTCGGGTGGCGCAGGCACGGTGCGCGCGCCGGCGGCGACGAGAAGGGCGCCGAGATGTCGCCGCCGTGGGACGTGACGCTGTACCAGAAGCTGGACATCGGCGTGGCCGACGTGGCTCGCAGCCTCACTCCGGCGAACGTCATAGGACACGGGTGGTCCGGGGAGGTGTACCGCGCGAACGTCCCGTCGACCGGGGTCACGATCGCCGTCAAGAAGTTCCAGTCGAGCGACGAGGCGTCCGTGGAGGCGTTCGCGTGCGAGGTGAGCGTGCTCCCGCGTGTCCGCCACCGCAACATCATCCGGCTGCTGGGATGGGCGTCCAACCGCCGCACGCGCCTCCTCTTCTACGACTACCTTCCGAACGGCACCCTCGGCGGTCTGCTGCACGGGGGCGCGACCGGCGCCGCCGTGGTGGAGTGGGAGGTGCGGCTCTCCATCGCGGTCGGCGTGGCCGAGGGCCTGGCCTACCTCCACCACGACTGCGTGCCAGGGATCATCCACCGTGACGTGAAGCCCGACAACATCCTCCTCGGCGACCGGTACGAGGCTTGCCTCGCCGACTTCGGCCTGGCCCGTGTCGCCGACGATGGTGCCAACTCCTCCCCTCCGCCGTTCGCCGGATCCTATGGCTACATCGCTCCCGGTAAGCATTCATACGACTCTACTGCTTAAACTTCAAACAATTTTCATGTAAAAGAAGTAGTACCAGATTGACTGACGCGTGAGGTTTATGCAGAGTATGGATGCATGACCAAGATCACAACCAAGAGCGACGTGTACAGCTTCGGCGTGGTGCTGCTCGAGATGATCACCGGGCGGCGCACGCTGGACCCGGCGTACGGCGAGGGGCAGAGCGTGGTGCAGTGGGTGCGCGACCACCTCTGCCGGAAGCGTGACCCGGCGGAGATCGTCGACGCGAGGCTGCAGGGCCGGCCGGACACGCAGGTCCAGGAGATGCTGCAGGCCCTCGGCATCGCGCTGCTGTGCGCCAGCCCGCGGCCCGAGGACCGGCCGACCATCAAGGACGTGGCGGCGCTGCTACGCGGCATCCGGCATGACGACGGCGTTGATGCACGGAAGGCCGGGACCAACGGAGCCGGAAGCGAGGCGGAGGCCACGAAGAGGGCCGATCCGAAGAAGCCCATCTCGCCGACCAAACTGATGGCTCTCGCTAGACCGGCCCAAACGCAGGCTCAGGTCCAGGCCCGAGCGAGCTCGGGTTCGTTGGGCCTGCTCAACAACCGGGAGTGATAGCCTCAGGCGACAGGTCCCATTAGCAGTGTGCGTGTACTTTAGGAGGGCCTTAGAAAAGATGGGGTCACTCTTCACTGTGGTGGTGAGTTAGCAGAGAGTGCAAAGGGGTGTGTCGTTTTGCTAGTTGCACGCTCTTTGGGTACAAAATGGAATTTTCTATAGGCATTTAGTTATCATAGGATACTACAAATGGTCCGGTTAATCATGACAGGTTAATAATTTGTGTACCATAGATGGGGTATAATGCAAATGGAAGTTAGTGTAAATTATCCAGTTGATAATAATTGGCCATCAAATCAGTGAAGATGTTTGTCAAAGGACAAAGGGGACACATGCCATCTATTGTACCTATTGTCTTGTTTCCGTTGTTTATGCATGTGGCACAAGTTTGATTTCTTCTACAGTAGCCAGATACTCTCTTAGAAGTTGTATATCAGTTTGAACAAATTGCACCTACGTTTTACACTGGACAGTGTTATTATTTGCCCCTTCTTAGCTAACAATATTGGATATTCGACAGTGCATCAATACTCAAAACTTTTTATGATTTCTTCTATGCTAGTCATATGCTCTTATGTAAGTTTTGGCAAGGCCTCTATGATTCACATGATTCTGAAAACGATAAAATGGGATAAACCCTTGGCTATGGTCTTTAGGCAGAGTGGCCTTTTCCACTAAACAAAGCACTTGGTAAAGAGGTTGATGAAAAGTAGTGGATGAGTATGTGATGGGTTGCTAACCACTTGGGTGGCCCAATATTCACGAAATGACTTGGCGGAGGGGAGAAATAGGATGAACGCTAAGAACAAAAAGGTTGTCGGAGATACAAACACGCATACACACACACGCGTATTCCATCCAAGGAGGTATCGAAATCACACGAAGATAGGGGCAAACTCACCTTATCATAGAGAGCGTTGACTCGGACACGTGTCATTGGTCTGCTTGGAGGACTTGGTGATGTCAGAGTAGTGACATTTGTAGTACCGACAGTATCATCTTGTCAGAGTAGTGACATTTGTAGTATCGGCAGTATCATCTCCCACATTTGGGAAAGAGTCGCCCTCGACTCTAAGCTCTCGCCATCTCCATAATATGGTGAGAGTTTTGCCACATTGAAAGTGTTGCTCACCATGTACTTTAATTGTGGTATGTCGCACTACAAAAATACCCCTATACCCGGCACTTTTTGGGGGCGTCATAAGCGAAAAGAACCGGCAAAAGTTGGTTACCTGACATATAGTGTATTCCCGGCGACAAGGGCAGAGGTCGATTTATGTGTCGTTGCAAATATATTTACAGAGTTAAAATGCGACGTGCTAGTTGTCCATAAGTACCGGCGTTCCGAGACGAATTGCACGAACCAGGGCAGTAATAATTTCGCCGCGAAAAAGACGGGACGTTGATTGTGGGTCCTACGTGTGAGACTTGTCAAGTTTGTCTCACTGACAGGTGAGCCCCACCAAAATCGAGTCGTTTCCATATGAATATTATAAGGAAAGGAACCCTCCTCCCCCACTACCATAATTTCTCTCCCACTTCGTTATTTCTTCAACATATGTCTTTCTCTCTCCATGAAGTTTCGGCCGCCAGCGGCGGCATAAGGCGTAGCTCTATCTGTAGCATCCCAGCACTAGAGCTTATAATAAGCAGGGATCAGGTGTGTGCATTTCATTCATGCATAGAAAATCTGAATAATTTTCACGCTTTTGACCAAAACTTGTCAAAATGATTGAAGCTTCTCTTAACTTGATGAAACTAAAGTAGATCATTAAGTTGATTGTGATAAGTTTCAATATGACCTTTGCTAAACCTTATTATGGGTAAATATAATTTGATCTATGGGTAGATCAAATGAAGTAAATTAAACACACAACACATTACTTAATGATGAATACTAGATCTTCTAGAGATCATATCATGGTATTCAATACAACACCTCAATGATACCAAGTTAAGTATATAGCTCAAGTAAAAGGAATCCAATAGCTAAATCTTGATCTATCTTATTCTTATCTATTTACACCATGAGCACCATGGTTATCCTTTAACCTAACTCTTTAGTTATACTCCCTCCGTCCGTAAATAAGTGTATTTTTAGCTTTTGGCTAGGTCAAACTTTATCAAATTTGACCAATTCTATAGATAAATATAATAACACATATTATATAAAATCGACATATTATGAAACTATATTTAAAAACATATTTAATGGTATCAATTTAGAATCATAAATGTTGCTACGTTTTTCTATAAAGTTAGTCAAACTTTATTAATTTTGACTTAGGACAAGGCTAGAAGTACACTTATTTACGGACGGAGGGAGTATTGAGTAAGAAGGAAACCAATTCAAGACCCTTCACCACATATCTTTCTTGCCATACCAATCCTTATCATTTCTATTGAACCTTATTCTAATATCTATTGATCATAAATGTTGGGTGATCAATCCTCGATCTATCAACTCTTGTCTTATCATAGCATTCATTACAAAGCCTTATAAGAAAGAAGTAAGAAGATATAAGTAGTTATGCTAGTTTTATGTATCATCTTTAGGATGGGAGTGTTTGAAGAGAATCAAATCAATATGGTGATTGGTGGAGTTAACTCACTCCTAAATGGAATAGAAGAGTTATCTTAAATAAAGATAGGTTGGTAACAAGAGGATCATAAGGATGAATTTTGAAGATATAGATACCAAGAAGTAATATTATTGGATCAAGTATGCATAGTCATTGAATAATATCTCTTAGTCAAATGGAACTTCTAAGAAGATAGTTATGATACGAATTTAGTGTTGTATTGATAAAAGTCCTTGATTAGCCAATTGGAAACCTAAGTCACAAATTATCAAAGGATTGCAATGATCATGCTTGAGTCACTAGTAGTGAATGTTAATAAAATACATAAGTGACACTGGTGGAGAGAACATGATTAAACCCTAGAATAGATATGCTATCTTAGGTTAATCTTGACAATACACATCTATGTAATGTGAAGTTAGAGTATGAGTTACTGGAGGTAGCTGAAGTCAGTATAGTATTGCTAATTCCAAACTAGAGCAACATTTGATTATAGGATTAGTATCATTCCTCTAAGAGATTAGTATACAATTGAGGTGAAGTGAGGATTGTAATATACATCTATTGGAGGAATGTTGATTATGAGTAAGAAGAGTATGAATGGAGTTAAAAGTAACTAATTAATTGATTGGAAGTTATTATGTGAGAAGTATATGAAAATCTTCAGTGGAAAGCTTTTGAGATTCATAACTGAGATTACACAATAGTTTTTAAAGGGAGAAAGTAAGCACTCAAAATAATTCAGATTGATTAGAAGTATCCTCGAGATGGGAGTTACCTGTATAAGGAGATTATGTAGGGCTTTAGTGTCAAGCTCATTGAATTTGTAAATGGATTTAAGTAGAGGAGTTATCAGTGAGGGTATATATATGAAGAAAGCTTATCATGTTAATGTTGGAGATATGCCCTAGAGGCAATAATAAAAGTGGTTATTATTATATATTTGTGTTTATGATAAATGTTTACATTCATGCTATAATAGTATTAACCGGAAACATTAATACTTGTGTGATTTGTAAACTAAATTAGAGTCCCTGGTAAAGCCTCTTTATAATACTAGCTTGTTGATTAATAGATGATCGTGGTTTCTCGATCATGAACATTGAGATGTTATTAATAAAAAAGATCATATCATTAGGAGAATGGTATGATGGACATACTCCTATAGATAAGCGTAGCATTAAGATCAAGTCATTTCAATAGTTCGTTTGCTATAAGCTTTCTGATACATAGTAACCTGATTCCTTCGACCATGAGATCATGTTAATCACCATCATCGGAAGGATGCTTTGATGACATCAAACACCACACCGTAACTGGGTGGCTATAAATGTGACATTGAGTGTTCAGAAAGTATGGGTTGAGGCACATGGATCAAGAGTGGGATTTGTCCATCCATATGACGGATAGATATACTCTAGGCCCTCTCGGTGGAATGTCATCCAATTAGCTTGCAAGCATGTGACTGGCTCACAAGGGATCACATATCACGGGAACGAGAAAAGAGTACTTATCGGTAACAAGGTTGAACTAGGTATGCAGAGATACCGATGATCAAAACCTCAGATAAGTAAACTATCGTGAGACAAAGGGAAATTGGTATCGTATGTAAGTGGTTCATTCGATCGCAAAGTAACCGTAGAAATATGTGGGGGCCATATGAATTTCTAGATTCCTCTATTGGTTATTGATCGGAGAAGTGTCTCGGTCATGTCCGCATAATTCACGAACCGTAGGGAGACACACTTAAGGATTCAATGTTGTTTAGTAGATATGGAATGTTAATAGGAATACCGAATGTTGTTCGGAGTCTCGGATGGGATCCGGGATATCACGAGGAGATCCGGAATGGACCAGAGAATAAGATTCATATAAGGAAAGTCCTATTTCGGAGTTCGGGAAAGTTTCCGATGTTTTCATCGGAGAGGTTCTAGAAGGGTCTAGAAGGTTCACCGGTCCAGAAGGAGAATGGTCCATGAATGTGTTATGGGTATGTGGAATGATTGGATCATATCCTAGGTCATTCGGTGTTGGCATTTGCAATAGAGAATTAAAGCTCTAAATTGAAAGTTAAACGGGAAGTTTGAAAAGTCAAACTGGAACAATGGTTTCCTAGTGGAAGAAGAAACAAGTCCTTCTCTCAATCCAACTTGGGTTTGGATTCAAACCCACCCCTCCCAAGGCTGTCCCTCCCTCTCATAAATAGAGGGGTAGGGTTGCCCCAACACCACAAGCCCTAGCCCCTCTCCACGAGCCGCCGCCCTAGCCGCCGCCGACACCTCCTCCTCCTCCCGGTCATCTAAACCCTAGATCTCCGGGAAACCCTAATCCACCATAACTCGCATCCCGTTTAGGCGAAGCCCTGCGGGATCTTCCCTCTACTTCCGACACCATGCCATCGTGCTGCCGGAATCACGAGGGGAGAACTACAGCCTCCGCTGCCTGCTAGAATAAGGGAGAGGAAGGTCTTCATCAAAATCACCGACGTGTGACCCGGCTGAAGCGCCGCACGCAGCCTGGGAAGGATCGTCTACGCGATCTTGAGATCGGCAAGTGTACGACTACATCACCCACGAGAATCTGCTCTCGTTAACCGCTTTGGAATCTTCGAGGGTGAGTGCTTCTATCGACTCGTTGCTACAATCTAGTAGATAGATCTTGGCTTGTTTGTGTGCATGTGGTAGAAATTTTTTGTTTTCCATGCTACGAACCCCTACAGTGGTATCAGAGCCGTGTATATATGTAGATTTGTTGCATGAGTAGAACACAATGGTCATTATGGGCGGTGGTGATTTTATTATCAACTGCCTTTTGTGTACTTTGCATCTTACGGTATGATGGGATGAAGCGGCCCGGGCTAACCTTACATGACATCGTTCATGAGACTTGCTCCACGCTCAACATGCAACTTGTATTGCATAAGTGGCTTTGCAGATGTCTGTCTCTTCCATTATAGTATAGATTCAATTTACAATGGGCACTTGATAGTTCAAACATCAACGTTGTGGTTCTTGTTCGTAAGCTATAACGACACTTATTGAAAGCCCTAAACCACGTAAAATATGCAAAGAAAATTAGAGGCATTTAACTTTGTTTTACAGGGGTGTGCTGTGATGTGATATGGCCATGATTGTGATTATATATGATGTATGCAATGTTCCTTATTGTAAGTTGGCAACCGGCAGGAGCCATATGGTTGTCTTTTAAATTCCGTTAAGACCTGCGTGTCTATTCAAAGTAGTTGTAATAGTTGAAGCTGGTGGACGACAACCATGAAACGGCGCCATTGACCTTGACGCCATACCGGTGATGATGGAGATTATGTTCGTGCTTGAAGATGGAGATCGGAAGCACAAGAAGAAAGGCCATATCATATCATATATTATGAATTGCATGTGATGTTAATCCTTTATGCATCTTGTATTGCTTAGTTTGTGACGGTAGCATTATAAGATGATCCCTCAAGCTCACAATTTCAAGTTTTAAAGTGTTCATCCTTAGTAAGCACCGTTGCTAAAGCTCGTTGTTTCGAAGCACCACATGATGATCGGGTGTGTTAGATTCTGCGAGTGTATACAACATGAGCAAGCTAGATTTGCTCATGCGGAAGCTAAGGTTTGATCTTGACAAGCCTAGCATGTACAGACATGGTCTCGGAACACGGATCACCGAAAGGTAAAGCATGAGTCATATAGTAGATATGATGAACATGTTGATTATTCGCCATTGAAGCTACATCAACTCTCGTGATGATCAATTTTGATGTGGTGGATTTGGTTCGTGTGATCACTAAAACAATTTCAGGGATATTGTTTTGAGTGGGAGTTCACCTAGATTAATTTAACTATTAATTAGAACTCAATTTGTCATAAACTTAGTCTAAACTATTGCAAATATATTGTAGATCAATGGCGGCCCCTACCATCAATTTTAATGCGTTCCTAGAGACAGAAAAGTTGAAAAACAATGGAAGCAACTTCGCGGATTGGTTTCGCAATTTGAGGATTGTCCTCAATGCTGGTAATTTGACCTATGTGCTGGATGCACCGCTGGGTGACCCTCCTGCAGCTACTGCTATTGATGAGGTAAAGAATGTTTTCCTCGCTCGAAAGAATCAGTACTCCACAGTTCAGTGTGCTATCTTGTATGGTTTGTAATCGGAGATTCAGAAAAGGTTTGAGAACCATGACCCACATGATATTGTCCGTGAACTCAAAATGATATTTGAGGCTCACGCGGCAGTTGAGAGTTATGAGGCTTCTGAAAAGTTCTTTAACTGCAAGATGGAAGAGGGCGGCTCCGTCAGTGAGCACGTGCTTAAGATGTCTGGGCACGCAAGCAAGCTTCAAAGCTTGGAAATAGTGATTCCTAATGCTTTGGGGATTCACCGTGTCCTTCAATCACTACCACCAAGTTACAAGAACTTTGTGATGAACTACAATATGCAAAACATGGACAAGTCGTTGCCAGAACTCTTCTCCATGTTGAAATCTGCAGAAGTGGAGATCAAGAAAGAGCACCAAGTGTTGTTGGTCAATAAGACCACCAAATTCAAGAAGCAAGGCAAGTCTAAAAAAAAGGGAAACTTCAAGAAGGGCGGTAAGAAAGTTACCGCGCCGGCGAAGAAGACCAAGGCTGGGCCTAAGCCTGATACTGAGTGCTTTTACTGCAAGGGTGAAGGTCACTGGAAGCAGAATTGCCCAAAGTACTTGGAGGATTTGAAGAACGGCAACATAAAAAAGAAAGGTATATCCGATATGCATGTTATTGATGTGTATCTCACTAGTACTCGTAGTAGTGCCTGGGTATTTGATACTGGTTCGGTTGCTCGTATTTGTAACTCAAAACAGGTACTGCAGAATAAACGGAAGCTAGCGAAGAACAAGGTGACGATGCGCGTTGGAAATGGATCAAAGGTTGATGTGATCACGGTCGGCACGCTACCTCTTCATCTACCATCGGGATTAGTTTTATACTTAAATAATTATTATTTGGTGCCTGCGTTGAGCATGAAAATTATATCCGGATCATGTTTATTGCGAGACGGTTACTTGTTTAAGTTCGAGAATAATGGTTGTTCGATTTATATGAGTAATATGTTTTATGCACGTGCACCTTTAATAGATGGTCTATTCTTATTGAATCTCGATTGTGGAAATACACACATTAATAACATTGAAGCTAAACGTTTGAAATTGAGTGATAACTCGACCTATATGTGGCACTGTCGTCTTGGTCATATTGGAGTGAAGCGTATGAAGAAACTCCATTCCGATGGACTTCTTGAATCACTTGATTTCGAATCACTTGAAAGATGCGAAGCATGTCTAATGGGTAAAATGACTAAGACTCCATTTTCTGGTATGATGGAGCGAGCTACAGACTTATTGGAAATCATACATACCGATGTGTGTGGCCCAATGAGTGTAGCATCGCGCGGTGGTTATCGTTATGTTCTTACCTTCACGGATGACTTGAGTAGATATGGGTATATCTATTTCATGAAACATAAGTCCAAAACTTTCGAGAAGTTTAAGGAATTTCAAAGTGAGGTAGAGAATCAACGTAACAAGAAGATTAAATTTCTACGATCTGATCGTGGAGGTGAATATGTAAGTTACGAGTTTGGCGAGCATTTGAAGAAATGCAGAATACTTTCACAATTGACACCGCCGGGAACACCACAGCGTAATGGTGTGTCCGAACGTCGTAATCAAACTCTCTTAGATATGGTTCGGTCTATGATGTCACTTACAGATTTACCGCTATCGTTTTGGGGTTATGCATTAGAAACAACCGCATTCACTTTAAATAGGGCACCATCTAAATCCGTTGAAACGACACCGTATGAATTATGGTTTGGGAAGAAACCTAAATTGTCGTTCCTTAAAGTTTCGGGTTGCGAAGCTTATGTAAAGAAGTTACAGCCGGACAAGCTTGAACCCAAAGAGGAAAAATGCGTCTTCATAGGATACCCGAAGGAAACTATTGGGTATACCTTCTATCATATATTCGAGGGCAAAATCTTTGTTTCCAAGAATGGATCCTTTCTAGAGAAGGAGTTTCTCTCGAAAGAAGTGACTGGAAGGAAAGTAGAACTCAACGAGGTTGTTGAACCTTCTCTCGAACTTGCGAGTAGCACAACACCGGAAGTAGTTCCTGTGGCGCCTGCACCAATAAGAGAGGAAGCTAATGATGTTGATCATGAAACTTCGGTTGAAGTTACTACGGAACCTCGCAGGTCAACAAGAACTCGTACCACTCCTGATTGGTATGATCCCGTTATGAGTGTCATGTTGGTGGATAACACCGATGACCCTGCGACATATGAGGAAGCGATGATGAGCCCAGATTCTAATAAATGGCAAGAAGCCATGAAATTCGAGATTGGATCCATGTACGAAAACCAAGTATGGACTTTGGTGGACTTACCAGATGGCCGAAAGGCTGTCGAGAACAAATGGATTTTCAAGAAGAAAACAGATGCTGATGGTAATGTTACTATCTATAAAGCTCGACTTGTCGCAAAAGGGTTTCAATAAATTCAAGGAGTTGACTACGATGATACTTTCTCACCAGTAGCAAAGCTAAAGTCTGTGAGGATTATGTTAGCAATCGCTGCATATTATGATTATGAGATATGGCAGATGGATGTCAAAACGGTGTTCCTCAATGGAGACATTGATGAAGAGTTGTATATGATGCAACCCAAAGGTTTTGTCGATCCTAAAGATGCTAACAAGGTATGCAAACTTCAACGGTCCATATATGGATTGAAGCAAGCATCCCGAAGTTGGAATCAACATTTTGATAAGGTAATCAAAAGTTTTGGTTTTATACAAACTTATGGAGAAGCTTGTATTTACAAGAAAGTGAGTGGGAGCTCTATAGCATTCTTAATACTATATGTAGATGACATATTGTTGATTGGGAATGATGTAGACCTTCTTAATAGTGTCAAGGATTATTTGAATAATAGTTTTTCAATGAAAGATCTTGGCGAAGCAGCTTACATATTAGGCATATAGATTTATAGAGATAGATTGAGACGCTTAATATCATTGTCACAAAGTACATATTTGGACAAAGTTCTAAAGAGGTTTGGAATGGAAGATAGCAAGAAAGGGTTCTTGCCCATGTTGCCCAATACGACCTTGAGTAAAACTCAAAGTCCTGCAACGGTAGAAGATAGAGAAAAGATGAGTAAGACTCCCTATGCCTCAGCTATAGGATCTCTAATGTATGCCATGCTATGTACTAGACCCGACATTGCATATGCTGTTAGTTTGACTAGCAGATATCAAAGTGATCCAGGAGTGGATCATTGGACAGCGTTCAAAAACATCCTTAAGTACTTGAGAAGAACTAAGGATATGGTTCTTTCTTATGGAGGTGATGAACAACTCGTTGTTAATGGTTACACCGATGCTAGTTGGAACACTAATCCAGATGATTCTAAATCTCAATCTGGATACGTATTTACTTTGAATGGTGCAGCAGTTAGCTGGAGGAGTGCAAAGCAAAGCGTTGTGGCGAGATCTTCAACTGAATCGGAATACATAGCTGCGTCGGAGGCTTCACAAGAGGCGATATGGATGAAGGAGTTCATTAAAGAGCTCGGTGTGGTTCCAAGTGCGCTGGACCCAATGTCTATCTACTATGATAACATGGGCGCCATAGCCAATGCACAAGAACCAAGGTCACACAAGAAGCTGAAGCAAATCAAGCTACATTTTCACGCTATTCGAGAGCATGTCCAAGATGGTGACATAAAGATTTGCAAAGTACACACAGATCAGAATGTGGCAGATCCGTAGACTAAACCTCTCCCGAGGGCAAAACATGACCAACACCAAACCGCCATGGGTGTTCGTATATTACCATGTAATCTAGATTAGTTGACTCTAGTGCAAATGGGAGACTGTTGAAGATATGCCCTAGAGGCAATAATAAAAGTGGTTATTATTATATCTTTGTGTTTATGATAAATGTTTACATTCATGCTATAATAGTATTAACCGGAAACATTAATACTTGTGTGATTTGTAAACTAAATTAGAGTCCCTGGTAAAGCCTCTTTATAATACTAGCTTGTTGATTAATAGATGATCGTGGTTTCTTGATCATGAACATTGAGATGTTATTAATAAACAAGATCATATCATTAGGAGAATGGTATGATGGACATACTCCTATAGATAAGCGTAGCATTAAGATCAAGTCATTTCAATAGTTCGTTTGCTATAAGCTTTCTGATACATAGTAACCTAACTCCTTCGACCATGAGATCATGTTAATCACCATCACCAGAAGGATGCTTTGATGACATAAAACACCACACCGTAACTGGGTGGCTATAAAGGTGGCATTGAGTGTTCGGAAAGTATGGGTTAAGGCACATGGATCAAGAGTGGGATTTGTCCATCCATATGACAGATAGATATACTCTGGGCCCTCTCAGTGGAATGTCATCCAATTAGCTTGCAAGCATGTGACTGGCTCACAAGGGATCACATATCATGGGAACGAGAAAAGAGTACTTATCGGTAACAAGGTTGAACTAGGTATGCAGAGATACCGACGATCAAAACCTCGGATAAATAAACTATCATGAGACAAAGGGAAATTGGTATCGTATGTAAGTGGTTCATTCGATCGCAAAGTAATCATAGAAATATGTGGGAGCCATATGAATTTCCAGATTCCTCTATTGGTTATTGATCGGAGAAGTGTCTCGGTCATGTCCGCATAATTCACGAACCGTAGGGAGACACACTTAAGGATTCGATGTTGTTTAGTAGATATGGAATGTTAATAGGGATACCGAATGTTGTTCGGAGTCTCGGATGGGATCCAGGATATCACGAGGAGATCCGGAATGGTCCAAAGAATAAGATTCATATAAGGAAAGTCCTATTTCGGAGTTCGAGGAAGTTTCCGATGTTTTCATCGGAGAGGTTCTAGAAGGGTCTAGAAGGTTCACCGGTCCAGAAGGAGAATGGTACATGAATGTGTCATGGGTATGTGGAATGATTGGATCATATCCTAGGTCACTTAGCATCTGAATCACATGTGTCGCATAAATGGTAATTTTTATTAACAATTATATAATACACTTCTATCAAGACATCAGCCACACTTAAGAAGGTAGTGAACACCTAGTTCAATAAATTATCCATGCCCTTCTTGAAAATAAGTAGGATGGATATGAATGACATTTTAGTGGAATTTGAATAAAATAAAATACAAATTTTAAGAACCCAAAAGTTTAAACCACCATATATAATGGTTGATATATGATACTAAGTATAAAAAGATTCGGATATCATTAACCATCTTACATCTTTACCATTACAATTACCATGGTGAAAATAAAATCATTTTTTATAAGATTTTTATATAATAAACAAAACACTAAAACCCTAAGGGATAATTGTTACAATAAAAAACTTTCCTAATAGTTTGAATTTTTGAAAATAATGAAAAATATATGAAACACTTAGTTTCAAAGATCCTTGCAGTATTTTTGTTGTTCCACAATTTTTTTGGATATTTAAATCCTTGTAGAAATTCAAATTGAAAAAGAATTGCTCAAACAGAAAATTGTAAAAGAAAAAAGAAAAGAAGAGAGAATATCCCAACTTCTGGCCCACGGCCCATGTTCCTTGCTTCTTATCTACCGCTCATGTGCAAACGCTACACATTCCTGCTCATGTTGCTAGAGCCCATCAGCAGCCCACGCATCGACCTAGCAAATCCTAACTCAATCCACCCCTCCATCTCTGGGTGACAGGTGGAACCGCAACCAAGGATCACATGTTTTTTCTTAGAAAACATAGGGGGTTTTCTGTAAAATTACCATCGCCGTCATCCTCACACACAGACACCTGCGTGTGTGTGCTCGATGTTGTTATCCGTCGACAGCATGCCTCAACCGCCGAGATGCTCGCCGCCGACCCTGGTGGGGGAGGGGATAAGAACGCCCTCGATCTCCTCTCTCTTCCCATACCCATATTATCCTCTCTTATGCTCTCTAACACAATCTTCTCTCTCACACCAGAACCCTATCTCACAGTCAACAGCGGTGGCCACCACTCCCGACACCCCTCACCCACTGAGCCCACCATTGAGCTTCTCTTGTTCTTATCGTTCTATTGCCCCAAGCAGCGCAAGCCGTAGAGCTCTCAGTCAAACCAATTGACACCTCCCTTCCATCGCTAGTCACTGTCGTTCACCACCGATTCTGATCTCGACTCTTCTTGCTGACACATCTACAAGCTTCCTGGTAAGATTCTGAGCATGATACTGCTTTCCTCTTCCTTGATTGCTTCATGTATCACCGCCGCCGTGATCGTCTGCAAGTGTTGCCGCTTGAGATCGCCCTGGGCCTTCCTCCAATGAATAAAATTGGGAAGCTCTAGTAGCAGTAGGTTCACTACCTCCTCACGGTCCTAGCATAGTAATCTACGCTTGCCAATGTGGCCCAGTTCACCGTCGGTGACCACTATCTGGCAGTGGAGGCCGTGCCCACGTCATAATGATGTCATGCTTGTGTCATCTCCGCCATGCCAGCAATATTTGACTTGGTCCACTGCCCATGTGGCTTGTGACGTTACCCTGACCCCACCCGTCTCCAGATAGTTATGTCACTGTGACGCAAAAAAAATATTTAACAACTTCAAAAAATGATTAAATTCTACTAATTCAATAACTTTTAATTTACAATTCAGAAAAATATGTATTATATATCAAAATAAGATCTATAATTTAAATAAATTATATTATTTTGTTATACAACCTAAATAAATTATTATATTTTTATTTAGCAAAAATTATATTAAATATAAATCTTGAAAAAAAGCATATTTTATTATTTAAAATTTATAAATAAGGATAATATATCAAAATTCTTAGGAAAACAAGATATAATTATAAACTATGATCATACATTGTTTTGCCACTTAACTAAATATTTATTATTTATTAAGTATTTTATAAAGTAATAAAGCTTAAAAAATCATATTTTATATTTAAAAATCATAAAAATACATATAATATACCAAAATGATCACAAAAATAAAATCAACATGATAAAAATAGAACATTCCACTTTTGAGGTTAATAATCTAATAACTTGTATTTAAACTTGTATGCTTTATTTTTAATACATTAAAAGGTTATATAAAATTATTTATGTCTTTACTATTATTAATTTAAAGTCTAAATAAAATAACAAACTCAATTGATGTTTATGTGAAGTAAAAAAATGATCCAGCCATTTTAAAATGTATGTTCTAAAACTACTATCCAAAATCAATTGTGTCCTATTTTCTAAATAGAATTTATCATTATAAAATCATTAAAAGTAATATTGGACTTATTAAATATTTCTCCCATAAATTCTTGTACAAATTATAAATTTACTTAGAATCTAAAATATTTCCTAATAATCCAAATAATACCATTTCCATGTTTGTAAAATATAACCACTAATTCCAAAATAGGTAAGTGATTCCATTGACTTATAATGTTAAGAAAACACTACTCAAATAAAGGCAATAATACTTTTATTCCACCTTTATGAAACATTATGAAGTGAATAATGTATAGTGTCATCTCATACTCAAAACATATAAAATCTCCACTATAAGTGTTGTGATTATTCAAATGTAGTAATACCTTCATCCTTAATAATTATATGTAGTAAGAAACCTAAGAGTGTTAACTTCAAGTTTAAATGCTTTTGCTTAGTTAAGTAAGCTTTTCAAGTTATTCTTTCAGATACATTTAAAGTAATTCATAAGCTTTCTAATAGGATTCTAATTGGTTAACAATCTTTATATAAGAATTCCTTGAATACCATTCCATAATTTGAGTGCTTTATTATTGTATATTACTTATTGTACTTACATGTTGTTTTACACACTCTCACAAGCCTAATAAAAAGCACAAGTGTGAAACTAATCTAAAATGGCAGCACATTCTAAAAGAACCATTCCCAGTTTCCAAACCCTAGATCATCGATGGTTATTCTGAGGATTCGAGTTTACAAAAGTGCATTACATTACTTATGCATAAGAGCATCTTGCATATTTAAACATTAGTCCTTACCGTACCAATGATGTTGTTTTTAGATATTGGATCTTCTATTGTCTCTAAGACCATGAGTGCATAATCTTCCAATCACAAAAGGTAAGTTCATACTTTCTCATGTCCTTTGGTTATTTTCTATCAAGTATTTGCAGATCCAATATTGTCATCACCTTCATTTCAAAAAGGTCAGAAATTGCTATTTTCATAATGATATGATTATGGGTTATTTACCAAGTGGTAATAACCTACTATGGAAGTTCCAGTGGTAAAGGAAAATAATATCTAGGATTTAACAACCAATATCACCGGTGATTCTTGAACTGTATAATAACTTTAACCATGAGATCTGTAATGGGACAGAGAAGTTAGTTGAATTTTCTTCCTTTGCATGTCGACGGTGACCATATCATGATGCTGGGATTCCTTGCGAGGACTTAGTACATGGGTGGGATCCCTTAGTGCCCCACGATCTTGGTGTCTAGATTATCCGTGAGGGGCTGTCGGAGGTATTTCTGCCACTTTGGTGGGGTTTGACAGGGACATGGTCTGCTCATTGGAGTCTCCAAGGGGTCTACCAGGGTTATATATGTCTATATGGGGGTTAACGCAGGTATTTGTACTTAGGGAGTCGTGTTGGCATGTGGGTTCACGGAGAAGGGCAGTGATCGGCTTGGATCATTTACTTGGACCCACACCAAAGGAACTGTGGATGGGAATAAGATGCCCGGTTTTGCAACAAGGATTTGATCTCTTATGGGTAAAGTAACGCACCTCTGCAGAGTTTACAAAACTGCGACATGTTACTCCCTGTTCTGGGAAGGAGCTACGAATGTGGCAGGAAAGGAGCTCCATGAATTTCTGGTAAACCTATGAAGGCTGGCGGACATAGTTTTTTAGAATAAAAGCAATCTTTGAAGAAATGTTTATGAAAACCTGCATAGCCTACGACCTATGGTCTGTGGCCGTAGATAGTGCATCAAACACGCTCTTACTCAACTGTATCTTCTTAACCCTTGCTAGATCCTAAAGCCGATGAAGACATTGTCAACACAAACATACGCTTAACGGAATCATCATCAAAGGCTCAAGCTCTTCAATAAAGTCAATGGAGACAACATATACATCAACTGAAGTGAAGACGAAGTTGCTGATTAGATATAGGAGTATAATATATATCCATAGAACCTACTTTTGTAGAGCAATGCAATAGAAGCATTTGCAAACCAGATAGTTTAGATGCTAGTCTATTAGTATGATTTTTATGAGTTGTTATTTCTTGTTCTTTTTTGTAAGAAGTTGCTTTCTCTCTCTTTAACCTAGAGTGTTCTCTAAATCTTTTATATGTTTCTGTTGTACCACTCTGTGGGATGTAATACTAGTGGAACGGTGTTTCATTGGTGTTATGTAAACGTCTATAGTGTACTACATCATGCAGTGGTATGCTGGGTCATCGCACTATCCTTCCTCTAGACAAGTGCGATGTTCGTACGCGCAGTTGTTGTTGGAAATATGCCCTAGAGGAAATAATAAATTTGTTGTTATCATATTTCCTTGTTCACAATAAGCGTTTATTCTCCATACTATAATTGTATTAACTGGAATCTAAATACATGTGGATACATAAACAACATAGTGTCCCTAGTAAGCCTCTTATAACTAGTTCGTTAGTCAAGTGATGGTTAAGGTTTTCTAACCATGAACATATAATGTCACTTGATAACAGGATCATATCATTAAGAGATTAATGTGATGGACAAACCCAATAATAAGCATAACTTTTGATCGTGTCACTTAGTTTGATTGCTATCGCTTTCATATACGTCAAGTATTGTTTCCTTACACCATGAGATTGTGTTACTCCCATGTGTTACAGGATTATTTTTTGGACATCAAATGTCACTTCATAACTGGGTGATTATAAAGATAGCTTTCAGGTATTTTTGAGGGTATTTATTGATTTGCATGAATCAAGAGTGGGATTTTTCACTCCAAGTGTTGGAGAGATATCTCTGGGCCCTTTTGGTAATGTAGCATCCAAACGTTTGCAAACATGTGACTAATGCTTTTATCCACGGGGATCCTACATCACGGAACGAGTAAAGAGAACTTGCCGGTAACGATATTGAACTAGGTATACCGATACCGACGATCGAATATTGGGCAAGTAATATATTACGACACAAAGGGAATCGAATACCGGACTAAATTGAATCCTCGACATTTTGGTTCAGCCGATAAAAGAACTTCGTTGAATATGTAGTAACCAATACGGACATCCTAGTCCTGCTGATGGTTATTGATCGGAGAGGTGTCTTGTTCATGTCTTCATGCTCTCGAACCCGTCAGGTCACACACTTAATATTTCGGTGTCTCTATTTTTCATCGAGATAATATATGGTGTAAATTAATAGTGATTCAGAGTCTTGGATGTGATCTTAGATATCACGATGAGTTCCAGAATGATCCGGAGGTAAATAAAAAGTATATGAGAAGTATTTTTTGTGTTACCGAAGTTCGGGATTTTTGGTATTGTACTGGAGGTTCTAGAAGGTTCCATAGGGCACCATAGTAGGGCTCACCTATGCCAGACATCCCACATGGCACGGTGGGAAGTGTATATACCCACATGGGCTAGTAATCCATCCATAGGCCCATGTGCATGGGGCTAAGGGATAATGACAAATCACTTAAAATTAGGGACTTAACTTGGGGGGCAAGTATCCCCTTTTATTTGGATGACTATAGGGCTTGGAGGAGGACCCAAGGCATCCCCCACGCCTATATAAGAGGTAGGAGAGGGCTGGTTCGTGGTACTTGACCCCCTAGCCATCTCTCTCTCTCTCTCTCTCTCTCTCTCTCTCTCTCTCTCTCTCTCTCTTAGACTCTTAGCGAAGCTCTACAGTTCTTCTACACCATATATACAAGTATTACTGTTATGCTGCCCAGATCTCGCAAAGCTCTTCTCCCTCGCTTGGAGGATCAATGAGGAGGAGACGACACCAAGACGGAATGTGTGGATAATGCGGAGGTGCTTCCGGATTGAAGGACTTCATCAGTTTGAACCGACACACATGTACGACTACCTCATCCATGGTCACTCAATTGTCAAACTCTTTGGATCTTCGAGGGTATGTAGATATTATATATAACTCGTTACTTGCATCTCGTAGATTTGATCTTGCTGGGTACATCCGCTATTTCGTAGGAATTTTTTGTTTTCCATGGTATGAACCCATGACACCAATAATTGGAGGGGGTAGTACGACGCTGCACAAAAATCCGAATTGATGGGCCGTTGGATCGCCGTTGAGTGGTTGATTTGGTTTTCACCGCCCCGTATAAAATAGCAGAGCCTCGCATTGAAAACCCTAGCCGCACTCCCCGCCCCCACGCACACGCCCCTCCCTTTCCTCTTCTTACCGCGTGGTGGACGGCGTGCTCCACCTCCTTCCTCCTCTCCCTTACCTTTGTCCTCCCTCCCGTGAGGTTGTGACTCCTCCACTCCCTTACCTTCATTGCGGAGACACGCCCGCCTCTCCTCTTCATTTATACCGGCCAATACCCACCTCTAGAGCAGGACCGGGAGGAGGTGCACGCTCGGGGAGGAGCTTCGAGAGGCGGCCATGGCGGCGCAAGGCGCAACCATAGCGATAACACTGCAGGGAGGGTCGAAGGTGGTGGAGCTTGCAAGGTCGGGTTTGAGTGGGAGGAGGGATCCGGTCGAGCTCAATCTCATTGCGAGCAGAGTGGATACGAGGAGGCCTCGTGGTAAGGGAGAGAGGAGGAGGGGAGCCGCGCGCAGGGACACATGGCAGCGGCGGAAGCTGGGAGAGGTGGGGCGCTGCTGGCGGCGGGGAGAAGTCCGATTGGGGTGGCACTCACCCGCGGGAAGAAGATGGGGTCGGTCTGAGCTCCTCCAACGCCATCCTTGGCTCATCTCCATGCACGGGGAAATGGGAGGGCATGCAACAGCGGCGGAGGGAGCTCCTCTAAGGCGCTCGGTAGGAGGAGCATGACCCGCTGCACCGCTACATCAAGCGCGCTGATGCACATCGTGTCGTCACCACCTGTAGATCCGCTATTGGTAAGAAGAGGAGGCAAAGATGACGGCTTACAATTTAGTACCATTCAAATAACCGATGTTCATTATCAGCTAAAATCACTGGTTATGGATATGCTAACAAGTTGGTTTCATTGCACTTGACTTTCAGTACTATTTTATCTGTGAGGTCATAGGCCACACGCAGCTTACTAAAATTGTTGTACTGTAAAATCAGCACGATAGTTCATGTTATTCATCACAGCTAAGTCAAATCTTTCTAGGCTTGACGTTTATGCTATATGTTTTGATCTTTCCTCTCTGCTCATTGTCTACACGACGATTTTTATAATTGTGCAACTGTTTACTTATTATGGATAAGTAAAATTTATCGGGGCAATGCATCCTTATAAAATCTGAAGTACACATGTGTTTAATATGTCGGTATTGTCGATTCTAGGATATTGCTTTTTAACGCATACTTTTTCTATTCAGGTTTATGGTGCACGAGTGAGGCTTGAGAATATCGGTTCAGAAATTAGGAACATCAAGGACTTGGTCATGGGTTCTTTGAGTGTTCACTGAATCCCCTGCACTCTTCTAAATTTTAATATTGCAGTTTCTTGATAAACAGAATGGTACTTCCAGGATGTTAAATTCTTTTTCATATTTTTTAAAGTTTAGTTTGCTATATTCGTTTTGTATGATGAACTCCTGGGAACTAATGCTATTGTGTCAACATATTTTTTTTCATGTATTGGTGTGATGTACCCCTGCCAATCATAGAGAAGAATGGTGGGAAGCTGTCAGAATGCCTGGTATGATTTAGAGCATATTTCCGGTATGAACAGTCTGTAGTAGCTCTTCATATCTGACTTCTATGCAGTACGTCGCATTGCACTCGTATGCGCTTAGGTCATGATTCATGAGTTGCATTTACATATATTTTATTGGTAAATTAGAAACTTTGTAGTTTATTTGCTACTTGGTTTTTAATAGTTAATATTCTGAGATATTTACTAGGTGGTAATACTTGCATGTATTATCAAGAGGTAAAGCTTGTAAAATATTTGTGTTGTTATATGTCTGTATAGGATCTGAAAATTATTTGCTTACATGAAACTGTAGGGTTCGCAATATGGAAAACAAAAAAATTCTATCGCGGGAACATATAAAAGCCAAGATCTAATCTACGATATCGGTGCAACGAGTGTGTAGAGCACTAACCCTCGTAGATCCAAAGCATTTAACGAGATCGGATTCTCGTAGTTGATGTAGTCGTTCACTTGCGGATCTCAAAATCGCGAAGACGATCCTTACGGCGCCAAGTTCTGGCAGCGCTTCCGCAGTCGATCACATGTACGGTAGTCGATGAAGACCTTTCTCTCCCTTGTTCCAGCAGGGCAGCAGAGGTTTGTAGATCTCCACGGAATTCCAGCAGCACGACGGTGTGGTGGTGGAGGAGAAGAGATTACTGCAGGACTTCGCCTAAGTCGGAGTAGTTGTATGGAGGAGAGAGGGTTCTAGTGCTGCGCTACTCTCAAATCCGAGAGAAGGTTCGACAACCTCGTTAATGACTGCAGGTGCATAGATCGGTTGTAGCTAGTTTCGAAATAAAGATATCGATCTCACAGGGAGCAGGAGTCTGAAGTCTAAGAATTCTTAAAATAAATACTGAAAATAGAAATACTAAATAAAGTTCTAAGTGACAAGATAAAATGCGAGTATTATGTAAAAATGTGTTTTTGGTATAAAAGAACAATGAGTAAAGTAAACAAAACTGAATACAAAAAATAAGTATCGCGTATGTAAAAAAAGATTTTTGAAACTTCAGTGGGAAAACGCGTTCTCAGGGATTAGCGGATATGCCACTAGCATTATAAAGGGCTAAGGTAAATATTATTATTATGAACATTCTCAACTATGTATGTGTGGGAGTAACTTCGTATTTGGACAATGAGGCAGCAACCACTGCTCAAATCATCCTGATAACCACATCAGACAGCAATCAACATCAATTGAATTACTGCGCTACTAATGGACATAATCCCGTAGGACGTATCCCATGGCATGGATAGTGTTTTGTGAGTTTTCTCGATTCCCAAGTTGATACATAAGGGGTGCCAACAGCTTTATAGTCACTATAAGTGCTAACATCCCTTTGTCTACCAATAAGTAGTTCCCTCCATCAAGTCCCTACAAGAGGCAAATATTGAGAGGTCAACTTCTCCCAACATCAATATGTATACAATCTAACACATGGTCACAACGATGAATATAATAATAAAATTTATATTATTTCTATCTCATGCTAGGGTTTCTCCATCTCCTCAAGAACTAATGATCTACTCAAACATGGAGGCAATCAAAATCATGGCAAAAGTAATGGAATTTATCATAGATGAATACTACTTGTATAAATACACAACGAGTACGGAAATTACAACAAGATCTAGACAAAATGTAGATATGATGGATGGAGATGGTGGTGATGGAGCGGTTGAGAAGATCGATGCCTTAGCCTCCTAGATCTACGCAGGGCGAAGATGGATCCTCGATGGATGAGTTCCCCCTCCTGATGCCTTCCGGAGGTTAGATTTCGGTGATTTCTGGGTGTTCTGTATGTCTCTCCGATCCAGTTGCACGGGGTGAAACTATTTGAGAAGGCGGTGTTGGCGCCAACTATACGGCAGGAACTATACGTTCGGAATATTTCCTCCCGCCGTATAGTTGGTCATTAACCCTTCTGTACCCTCCAATTGCTTCAGGTTTTCTTTTGGTGTTATTAATATTTCCCAAATAAGAAATTTACGTAGTTTTTGACTCCTTTTTACTCCAATATAATTGTTCCAAGAATTGTGTGCATCGGATCCATCATCTGTCATGATCCTGGTGAAAATAAACATAAAAGGTGCGTGTGAACGCCGTAAAATACCAAGATCCTACCACTACAATGCAAAATAGTAATATAAAACATGATGCAAATATGTACTCATCACTCGTCGAGTTCTACTTTCCTTCCAGTTACTTCTTACGAGAGAAACTCCTTCTCTAGAAAGTATTCATTCTTGGCAACAAAAACTTTTCCTTCGAATCTATGATAGAAGGTATACCCAATTGTTTCTTTAGGGTATCCTATGAATATGCATTTTTCCGCTTTGGGTTCAAGCTTGTCGGGCTATAATTTTTTTACATAAGCTTCATATCCCCAAACTTTAAGAAACGACGACTTAGGGACATTCAGACACACCATTACATTGTGGTATTCCCGGCGGTGTCAATTGTGAAAGTAT